>OY727108.1:41692663-43077663 GCA_963402855.1 Ormia ochracea
CACATGTTTAGTCTGAAAAAAAAAGGTTTTAAAAAAGTGTTAATAATTTGTGCAAATGTTTTGAAAATGTAATTTATTTTTTACATTTATTAATACTGTTTGCCATGCTCATCACATACATATATACATATATATGTTATCAATAATTCCCATACAATTAATGTCATCATTCATATGGGTAAACTGGTTGCCATACAGTTATTATTATCGTTAGCAAAGTCCCATCAATCTTATCGCTTATTACATTTATTATATTTTATATGCAAAATAAATTTATATTCATCTATTAACATTTATTAATTACGTATTATATTGACATCTGGATACAAATAATTCGATTATGCCATCATCATCAAAATATATGGTGGTTGAGTAAAAGTACGTGTGTAAAGATCTTTCATTGTTACGCAAAATGTTTCAGGAAAAAAAGCAATTAAATTTTTTTTCCTCCTTCAGTTGCATTTACAGCAGTTTGTTTGCTTGTAAAAAAAAATTCGAAACACATGCGATTAGCCAACTTTGAAAATGTATTTAAAGAAAAAGTGCTAATGTTGCCTATTGCATATATTAAACGCACAGAGGAGCATCATCTATCATTGTAATTCGTCAGTATGGCCTTTAGCTGTACGCCTACTCCTTTGTCCATACCTATTTTGAAGTTAAATATGTTCACTTGTACAAAGAATATCCTCCCGATTGTTGAGCAGCAGCAACAGCAACAGTTTCATCATCATCAGCAGCAGCAGCCACGTCATGCATCATGTTTGCCATAAACTGCTTGATATTAAGAGTCGATGTTTTTATTCAAGTGTCAACAAAATATGCTTTTGTATTTAATTTTTGCTTTTTTATGCTACTTTTATTGCATCAGCCCCTTGTCCAATTTTCTACATCATTTTTGTACAGATTTTCTTTGCAAAAATTGCTAGCACACAGTGGGCATGAAATATACAGTTTGCAAAGAGACACTCTTGCAAATATTTAATGTATTTAAGTTTGGTGATTTTTGTACAGTCTCCAATAATTTAAAGCAGCTCTGCAAAAATTTACTACACGCACCATAATCGGTTAAATTTTATAATAAAGTGGGAGAGGTTGGGAAAGCGCTCTGTTATAATTGATCATTTTTCAGATAAAACTTTTTATTATAGGATTTTCTATGCCAACTGCAACTTAGAAATTCTATCTGATTTTCAAACAATTATACTGCACTGTATGAGTACACGTAGAGTTGACTTTTCCATTTCATATGCGGGTAACTTTTCCATTTATCTTTTATTGGCACCTCTTGAATGCAGTTTGTGTTCTTCTTTTCCATAATATGTATAGAATTTATTTTATGCCGTATTTATTTTGAAAGCCGCAAAACAATTACTTTCTCAGCGTGTTTCCTCAGTTTATTTTATCATCTCTCAATTTTATTATCCTTCATCATTTGCAAACAAATTTCAAGGAGAGCAGCTTGACAGAAGAAGATACCTGGCCAAAAAAACAAATCCGTACTTTTAATTTGCCAGGCAAGTTTAAAATCCTGAGTTGTAAATAATGATAAAATTTTTATTGCAACCATTCCCAACTAATAGCCTGTAGCTTACTTAAGTATCGTATAGCCGATCCTAAATAAATTCTAAATTAATAATATTCAAAATTATAATAAAATATATTAAATATTTAATACTTCTGTGCTGAACTCAGATCATGTAAGAATCTAAAAGTCGAACAGATCGAGATCGCAATCTTTTGTGTCACTTAGAATTCTCCAAAAAAAAAAAAATTACGCTGTTATCGGTAAAGTAACTGAAATTTTTAATCAATTTATCCTAAAACAATGTACTTAATAATTAAATTTCATTTCGGCTTCGAACGTTTAAGTTTTATTTAAGTATTTGTAAATTATGCTGTTTTTTAGTAATACGAGTACTTATTTTATTTATTTTTATTTTAGTTGCGTTATTAAGAATTGTGTAATAAAGTTATTCAGAGAAATCTTTCATATGCCAAAAAGAGGGGTTTAGAAACTCCTGAGTCCTTGTATATAATATTATACACATTACAAATAGTTATTTTTATTTTTTAACAAATTCATTTTTACGGAATACAATTTACACCACTGTAATATTATCATTGTTACGCAGTAGTATGCACTTAAAGATTGAGTACTTAAGCTTTTGAATTTTGTTATTTAGCTTTTATTTTTCTCGTCCTTTTTGCACAAAAGGATATCAGCAAAAAAAAAAAAAAAAGCAAATAATGTAAATCCATCATTGATACATTTTTTACTCAGCCTCTTGATTCCAACGCCCTTAATTCCTTTTCTAAGCCAATGCGAAAATAATAAATACCCGTACACTTTGATCTCACATACTAACGCAGTACTACAGAGAAAATTGTCAATTTCATCAATCACATCAGTTGACATGTAAGCCATTATTATTTGTGCTGTCAGAAATTACGTACAATACTTGAGGCAATTGATTTTACTTCGTGGATTTATTCTGTATAACATCTGTACGAGGTCTTTCATTTGCTTCTCTTAATTCTATTTCTATTTTTTTTTTGCTGTTGTTGTGAATGCGTCGTTGAATTGCTTCTTCCTCATTTCCACGCAACATAAGTACACTCTACCAACGACCTGTCATACGTACGAGTACATTTAATTTAACGAGAATGTCCAGAATTTAGTAATAGAATAAAAGCAAGTTCACTCAACATATAAATTAACAAATGGAGATGTGTGTACATACTCATGTGTGTATGGATGTATGTGTGTATGTATGGCCGTTAGTTAATACAAGTATGTATTTTTAAGTAGTAAATGCAATCAATGTGTTGGTACTTATTTATACATTGCGAGTAGAGGCATATGGGTACACACATATGCATACACTGATGTATGCGGCCATATACATCTTTACATATGTGTGTATGCATTCTATATGAATAACGTTTGGTTATGAATATGATTGATTACGAACATCAAATTGCAAAGCAGTGGGAAGTGAAACACATCAGAGTTAAAACAAAAGCAAAGAATATGAGAAGCAAATATTTTTATTAATGATGATGGCAATGACGAATCTATTTTTGCCCCCTTTCTGCATTTCGTTCTTTGCAAGTGAAATGTTGCTTTGATTAAAAAACCATTTCACTTTTTTTATCAATTGTTTTCTTTTATTATTGAATGTAGAGTTAATTAAAAACAATGAGGAATCAATATCTTAAAGATGAACATTTCTTTTTCTTTCAAGAATAGAAACAATTAATAAAATTGTTATTTTGCATGAAGAGTAAGAACAAAAATTCATATTTTAAGACAAGACATGAAATTGTCATAAAATTTAAATTTAATATCCTTCAGCACAATTTTTGTCATATTAAGGGAGATATGAAAAATCTATATAATTTGACAGGCTACTGGAAAAACGCCAATTTAGTGTAAGTCGTTAGATTCCTTTACTGACTTGCCTGCAAGGTCATTAATATTTTGTGATAAAAAATAATGAAACCACAAAATAGTTTATTTCTTTACTGCTGTGTGTGGAGTTTTTACGATAATGTACATATAAAAATTTATAATTTCACAAATTAACAAAAATAAATTTATTTTATTTTTTATTTTTTTTTTTTAAATATTTTTTAATTTATTTTTTTTTTTCCTCAATACCACTAAGAGTATTTTTTTAGGAATAATGAAATTAATAAAATGCTGACTTTTATTATAGTTTCTTCAAGGAGAATTTAATTAATTAATTAATGACATAGTAATTTTCTAATTTATATCCATAATAATTCCAATATGTTTTCTTCTAATTGCGTTACGTTTTAGCTTAACTTTGCAAGCCAATTTTTGTTGTACTTTTCATGAACAAAAAGAATTCAAATTCGAGGTCAAAGGTTATTTTCTGTTTGTAAGATATAAACTTTATGGCAATCTTCTTATGTATTCCTCTTTAAGTACCAAACATGTCTTTAAATCAATTCTTTAATTCACAATTCATATTTTGTATTTAACATTTGAAATTTTTATATACAGAAGCATCTTCATTACAAAATAAACTTAAAACCATTTTTTTTCTTTAACCCTTGTAAATTTCTAAAACGATATTTTTGAACGTTTAGATATATGAATTGCTAGCCATTGTAACCTTCATAGCAGCATTAAATGCAAAATTGTAAAAACTTAGTCGGGAGTAAACAAATTTAATAGATGAAGAAAAAAGAACTTCATCCGCAGCAAATGGTTTTCCAACATATATTTTGTCTGCCTACGTGGTTTGTAAGATGATTATATTTATGTGTATATTTGCGTACAACGGACCGTCTGGCTATTGCCCTAATATTTTGCAATATCTACAACGTTGGCTCTAACAACCACCAAAACCAGCATCATCATCATCATCATCATCATTGTCACTATCCTCAAATATTCATTGCCGCCTCTAACGCGTGTCTACAGTTTCCTGTATTTTACAGTTGTGGCCTCAACATTTTTCAAGCATTTAGATGTTCTGACTGCTATGAAACGAAGCAACATAAGAGGAATATATTTTTTTAATTTCTATAACTTTGCCTTTATTTTGGAAAATCTTTGCAAAAATTTGTTTACTACAATTACGGCAACCATAAACACTACGCAAAAATAACACGTCCTGCAAAGGGATGTTTGGAAGACTTCAGGAGAAAACCTCCACCAATTAGATTTGAGGCTGTTTTTTAAAAGGATATGGTGCTTTTCGCCGAGCCCTTCTTGCAACCACCATAGCAAATTGCAATTATTGTCTGCACTGTTAAATGATGTTAGCAAGGATTCATTAAAAAGTTTCATTTCTTGTAAAATGTGGTTTGCAAATAACATTATAGTATTTATCCGAGGTGTGTTAAAACTGCTTTAACACTGCCTTTTTCTTTATATTGGAAAATTTCCAAATATTTCCTCATTTACAAATTCGTTTAAAGGACTCTGTCGGCAAGTCCTTCAATAATGCCTAAATAATAATGACTCATATAAAAACTTTACAAGTAGACTAAAATTATATGGTTGCTGTTTAAATAGATTTGCTATGGAGTTTCAATTCTCTACTTTTAATTGTACGTTTGCTCACATAAATTACACATAAATTCTGCTTTTATAAAAGCAATAAAATATCTAATACGACTGGTCAAGTGGTCAGTCATTAATTTTTCAATTCAGGTAAAACATTCCGCGGATGGAAGACAAAAGCGTAACACAAGGAGGGTAATAATTCTTTTGTCTGGACGTACTTTGACATTTGTAAATAGTTTAGTTTGTGCGTATGTTGGACATGCTTTCATAATTCTCATTGTGTGAGCCAATTGAATTTCTTTTCGTCAACTCACGATCTCATGTATGTGTGTGTATGTATGTACATTGTTCATGTGTGCATGTGTGTTAATTTGGCAAAGTATAATTGATACACTTCCCCGTAAACACATTGGATTATAATTGAAATTTAATCAATTTATGATACAAGTATGTCGCATGGGCAGACTTACGTTTTTAAATCGATTGACGGGAACTACGTAACGAAAATTAGGATATTTCCCAGCATACACTTTTAAATATTGTTATTGTTAAACCACAAACGCAGTTAAATGACTTAACATCGTGTTTGCTGGGGCTTTTGAATTCATATATTTATATCAGCAAATATTGAGAGCGGGTCATAATAATGTGAGCGGCTCTCAATGACACAACTCGTATCACTGTTGCCAGAGCTTCTAGGAGTGAAATTGTGTAAAACTACATATTTTTGTAAAAAATCGTCAAAATTGTGGAGTCGTCAAAAAACCGTCAAATAAAAAATATTTAATTTTTTTTATATTTTAAAGGTTTTATTACAAAAATTACAACAATCGTGCAAACTTATGAAAGTTGGTCAGTTTTAATTTCTGAACTCAATCAGTTTTAATTTTCCGTTTCTTCTTTCACTTGATATAGTTGGCCCTTCACCACTACTCTCATCTAAGATAACGACTAGCATGGAAGAACAAACAGATGGCAAGTTCATGCTGCTAACACTAAAAAGTGGACAACTTTTATTTAAAACTGAATTGCCTCGGGGAAAGTCCACCACTAAAGTAGGTACACCTCATGGGTACAAAAAATTCGCGTGCACATAAATTTATATATGTACATATATTGCGGTCGCAGACTGCGTTGTCAAAGTATGTGCTAATACTTATAAAGATACTTCAGACTGCAACATACTAAACTAAGCAAACTCGACTAAAAACGAGAAAGACTCTAGAAGAGATGTAGCAGTCAAACAAGGAACAATCCCCTGAACTAATTACTTGATTGAGTAAGCTTAGTTGGGCTTCCAATTAATAAATTTAAAACTCAAAATTGAAAAATTTAAATTAAAGATTTAATTTTTCAAGTTAATTAAATAAAAAAGTCTGGGTTTTCATAACAAGTATTATTAAGAACACTTAAAGACAGCAATCGCGAATACAGAAATCCAACTGGCTGTTCCTTCTTTCGGCTTCAATTGCTTCATTAAGTTGTATGTTTTCATTTGTTCATGGTTCCCTAATAACAACAGCTTAACTCAATTAAAGGAATTGTCTTGCTATTGAAGTTATTACAGTTTCGCATTAAAAGCATACAGATTTTTAAGCACTCATTTAATTCTGCATTTCCCTCTGGGCTTAGTTTCTTAAATATTTGCTTGCATGGGAAATAAAAACTCGAAATATGAAAGTTGAAATGTATTTACTAAGGATGTTTTTGCGAGGGGCCTTCTGTTATTTTTACCATCATTTCAAAAATTATTTACATATATATTCTTAATTGCAATCAAAATGGGCAAATTGACTAATTTTTGAGTCAAAACTGGCGAGTTTGTGATAAACATGTGGACTCGTTTAGTTTTTGTATTTTTTAGTGAGCCAATAGAAATACGCAGCCTATACAACGACATGGCAGGGCGTCTTAAAAGTGGTCTAAATACCTTTAAAATAAAAAATATATTTTGGAAAATTTATTTAAGCTAATTAAATTAAGGAGAGCAAAGAATTTTCTTGGAGGTTTGATAAAGTCTATTTTGAAGAGGAGTATCCCAGAAATAAAATTGAATTTATTATTCGGATAAAATTTGTATAGCTTTTTGGTAAAATAATTTTCATTAAGTTTGTGACGTGGTTAACGCAACGAATAGAAAAGGCCTGCTTTAAGGCCGGTCTATTTCATTTCTTTACAAAAAAAAAAATATATATATTTTCAAGCGTTGTACTCATACACGTTTTCTCACGGCATGTGTGCAACAATATTTTATCAATGAAATACGTTTCCAAGGGGAAGAGTGGCACATACAACTGGCACACAACGTTTCACACATGCCTGCATAGAACATGTTGTGCGTAATAGTATTATCTGATAAGTAACACAGTAACATGTTCGGTAGTAATTTGGACACATGAATATTACAATTTTTGTATGTGCATTGTGTATCTGATAGTATGTAGAAAAATTAGAGGGGTTCAGGAGAGAGTAGTAAATCTTCCATTAAATAGTAACTGCTTTAATTTTAATTTGCCAAAATGTCCGACATTTCTTTGCTAATTTCATTGGGGCTACTCTTACAATCTGTTATGGGATCTGTTGATATCGAAAATATGACAGCCAGTACAAAATCGCGCAACTTTTCTTACCTTTCTAAGCAATTCGCTTGAAGTATGTTACCCCCTGAGTAGATGAAGAAAAATTTAGAAGACGTAATCGATTTTAAACCAATAATCTCGAAAATGAATATATTGTATTACTGCAGATACTTTATATTTCGTAAGTAGAATGCAAAGAATCCAGAAGTTCAAAATACAAGAAAAACCAAAAATTTGGTGATGTATTATATAATCAAAGTATATACATTTTCTACTCTTTTAGGGATAATTAAATACGTTCCTGCTTTATAGGTTTTTAGCTTTAGACGTCCTGTCGTTAGAACGAAAGATGTGACCAGGACTTTGTAAAGCGAAGTCTCTCTACCATTACAGATATTCCTTAAGCCAAACCGCTTAGATTAGTAGAAGATTATATTATATTATAATTTCATATATACATTTTTCTTTTCTTTCTAATCTCATGCACTGAATTGGGATCAAAATATGGGAAAGAGATAGTTATATTAGAGAGGAGAGAGAGAGTAGCATGGCACACGCTATTAAAGTGTTCTTCCATTCAAAAACTCTTACACCTCAAAACCAGATATATGCACATATGCCTTTTCTCAGATATGGATTAACTTCATTATAAATGGTTTGCTTGAGTATCCCAACTGATAACTGACTATGATTTCGTCAGTTAAATGTGCCAACGGTAACTTTATTCTTAATGCAATTTCTGAAAATCTGTATATTTAATATTTTGAATGCTGGAAACCGTTTTTACATATTTTTAGTTATCCCGAAAATTTTTAAATTTTTTTCAGGGAGAAATATTTGACCTGGAACTTTTTATTTAAAAAGAAGATACCTACAAGGAAAAAAGTACGTTTTTGTACTGTTTGATTGTTTTTTGAATTTTTTTCCTACAAACTTAACAGAGTTTAGATGCAAAAATGTAATTTTTAATTGAAAAATTTCGAAATTAAATTTTTTTTTATTTATTGTGCAGAAATAAATTTTAAATAAATTGTAAATTTATTGTGCTTAAGGGAGCGTAATCCCAGTAAAGGCAGTGGTTTTTAAAGGATATAACACTAATACGTTAGAGACACAACCAGATTTAGATATTATAAACAATTTTCTTCTAATTTCGATAAATTTATTTTGTGCTGGAGTTAATGTCGATGTCGTAAACGCCTTCTGAACGTCGTCAACTGTCAAAAAAAAGTTGAAACATATGAAATTGTATGAGAGCTATTAATCTCAACGACGTCTGAAATTATATTAATATTTTTTAAATATTAAAAAATATTTATATAACAAATTCTCCAAGAACTATAAGAATACAGCTCTTAAAGGAGAGATTTGGAAAAAAATAAGTAATAAGTATTTAATTAAAAATATTTCAGTAAATAAATTTTCAAATTAGCAGTTTATATTTAAACGTCGTGTACGTCGTTGACATTAACAGCAAAATGAAATTACACGTCGAACATCACAATTTCAGCGTTTATACGCCGTTTACGACGTCGACTTTAACTCCAGCATTAGTTTTAAAGGCTTTTGTAGTTGGTTTACAGTTTTCTTTATTTCTTTTGTATCTGAATGTCATTTGGATTCAATACCCAAGTGGTGGACGGTGTTTGACATCTGTTACAGATACGATACTTCGTTAGAATCGCTTTAGCCAAAAAATTAAAAATAAATATTTCCAAAATAATCAAAATTAATATTGACAAAACATTTGACAAATTATTTCCACGTTTTAAATAAATTTCTCTAAAATATATTTTATTTAAAAAGAGAGCTGGCTGTTTTGATAAAACAAAATTGATAAAACGATAAATATTTAATTTCATTGTAAAATATTTCAATTCAAAATCGAGTCAAGTGCTCAAATTTTGTTATGACAACAAATGTTTTTCTTAGAAACAGAAAAAATAATACCACAACTTTGTATCACAAGTTTCCGTACAATATGCGCTGTTGGATTCTATTATGCCATACTTTTGAACATTTTTATTACATAGAGAACGTATTTCTCTTTGCACATAAAGACCTGCCACAGCCCACTTTTCAGTAGCATTCAAAACCATTCCTACAGTTCGATGCCAACAAATAATGGTAAATTTCTAACAGAAACATAGAATTGGTGCGATGTTAACTACAGAGGCGGAGTGCAATTGAAAACTCTATCACAACACATTCTCATTGTTAACTTCGATTTAGCAGACGCATGTTAAGATTTACGATAAATTGTTCAATTGGCGGATTTTGTGTGTTTCTACGCATTTTATGCATTTACATAATTTCTTTGCAGTCCTGCTAGTATTTCTGTAGAACAACATTGGGGGAGCCCATGTATGCATACAATGTAGCATAAATAAACAGAACAACAATGTGTGTTTAACACCAGTTGGCACTACGAACAGTAAGGCTTCCGTGGTTTTATCTGTTCGTTTATTTTTAAATCAAAACAAATCAAAATTCTGGATTTTAAAAAATTATTTACTAATCAATAAAAATTATACAAAATAAAAATAAATTAATAACATTCTTAAATACGTTTTTGACACAAATTTGCAATATAATTTTATTTGATAAGAGTTCGTTATCCTTTTAGAGGAAAGACAAACAAATTTTGTAATTAGTCGTATGCTTTTTGGCCCTTTCACCGAGTAAGTGTTGTTTCCTAAGTCCGCAGTTGACAGGGTCCATATTCAAATAATGCATTGTGCTGAAATTATGGGGAGGAAATAGTGGGGAAAATGTAGATGATAAAGAAGTGAATAGCTTTTGTTTTACTATGATGGTGAAATACTGCGATATCACACTAGCAGAAGAGTGTGTATCTGCTGAGATGTATATGTCCACATTATCATCTATTAGGTGTTAGGAAGCAGTGACTATGGCCTACTTATGAAAAGCATGCTGCAAATCACAAGTTGAGAAATTGCGTGTGTACCGCCAAGCATGTTTTAAAAGGAATTTTAGATTGCATTGAAACGAGATTAGGGAAAGCTCATCTCGAAAGTTGGCTTTTTTAGGCTTGCGTGTCACTTAATGTCACTGCTTTTTTTCACATAAAAATATACTTTCCTAACCATTTTTTGGGCTTAATACTTTTGCTTAATATAATTGCTAATAAGAAAAAAATAATAATAAACGAGAACATTAGAGTTATTGCGAAAGTTGACAAATGTACGTTTTTATCACTTAAGCATTAAAGGATATGTTTATTTATTCGGTATGAATTTCTATATGTTTAACAAAGTTCATGCAGCTCAAATGTATAGTGTAATATCCACGAATGTTACTAAAAATTCAGATATTTAGCGAATTAATTTATTTTCTTTTATGTTGAATATTGTCTTTATATTTTCGTATGTTAATATATATGGTCGTACGTATGTACACACTTAAGTACATACATATGTGCATATATACATATCATAAATTTACATTTCAAATTGTGATATATGCGGGTTTAGGGACGTACACGTAACAACTCTTTTTGCTTTCTTTTCATTTTCCGAAATCGAAATAGGCAGATAAATTGCATTAGCCAAATGGGGAGCCAATAGATTAATAGAGTAATTCAAAACTCACTATCTACAATATTAATCAATTAACTTACATAACTTCCAAATTTCTCGTATTAGGGTGTAAAACAAAAATGTTTAACAAACCAAATAATTACCGAAATTATTGTATTAATAAATAAAGTTTTCAAAATGAAGATGTATGTATACGTATTACAACGCTCAAACTGATAACTACTCTCAAGAATAAAATGGTTTTCAAACGCACACGAGTACATCTCAATTTATCTTTCCCTTCAAATCTGACTGTTTCCCTAATTTCCATTTTAATATATTTTTAATACGAGCATTACTTGATTTCGAAAGGAACAACAGGAAAAAAGAAATGACATAACTGTTGCACATTTGACGGTAAAACGATAAACAAAACAGCCACCACAAAAACAGAGAGTCAACAATGGCAAGCTGGCCCAACTCTCTAATTTGTCCAATTTCCTCTCTGTCCACTTTCCGCTATGATTGTAAAAGTTCTCTTCTCTGCGAAAATATCCTTTCCCAACATGTAAATAAAACGAATTGAAGGCATTCACCACTGTAACTGTCAAATAATTTTTTGTATTATTTTGCATTGGAGTTGCATGAAACTCACCACTTTGGCGTTAAACGTCAAATTACACCACTAGTTTATAGAGAATACTCATCACTGATGGTGAAAAGCGCCACCAAAGAATATACTCCCACCCCTTTAAACAACTGAGCAAAATTCTTATGCGTTTGCACACATAAAAAGAGAACAAATTCGCAAAGTGAGTTTAGTCTTCGTGTAACTTTTCAAATAAACGGTCGTTGCTTGGAAGAGTGTAAAATTTATTATTATTTTAAAAATTCAGTAGAAAAAAAAACACTTAGATACAAGATTTTATGTACAAAAAGAAATAAATAAAAAGATGTGTAATTACCGAAAGCGAAAAACTTTCAAAAAATATTACATTTAAATATTATAAAATCTGGAAATTACAATATTAATATGTGAATAACTTTTCCAGCCGCGAATTAAAAGAAAATTAAAATTTATTTTATGTATTTCTTTAATATAAAAGAGTTCCAAGTGTTTGTGTGCGTTTCAGTGTTTTAGAACTGTGAGTAAAATTTTGTGCGAAAACTCCGGCGAGTAGAATGAAAACTCTCGTGTTATTATTGCAGTCCTCGGTAATGCGATTCCTTTGAATAAATTTTTGTTTTTGTTATCATCTTATTTTTGTGTCAACTCGTCTATATTTGAAATTGTATGAAACTACCGCAAATTTCTGTATTTTCTTTATATTCTGAGCAATAAAATTAAAGTTACGAACAGGAAGAAAAAGCTTACAGCACACACATGTACGCATGTGAAAACGAAAACGGAGCCACAAATAAACAACACATAAAATTAACGCAAAGTCTATAAGTCAACAAGCACATACTATGCATATAAATTATTTATCTATTACTTTGCAAGTAAAGCTGATAATCGGTTTGATTCTTCTAATCTGAAAGGAGAAAAACAAAATGTGAGTTCTTTTTTGTTTCTAAATCCAAACAAATTAAATACATGCAATATATTTTATTTTGGCTGATATTTCTTCAGTAGCAGCGCCTTTTCCTTATACAGATTGCAGTTTCTCCCGACAAAAAAGAAATTTTTTAATGGGTCATTCATTGCATTGTTTTCGTACATTTGCAATACAAAATAGTTCTCGGATACACTTTGTATTGCTGGCAGGAAAATAAAGGTTTTGTTGAACTCTTGCTGTGGCTTTCGTTATACAGAACACTTTTATACGCGTTGCAAGGATTGTTGTTTTAAACGAATCCTAGAGAAAAGTTCAGCTTCGTAGTTTTAAAAGATGTCGTCTATTTTAAACACCAGTACTCTATTGCATGCACACATACACACACACACACACACACACATGGGGATATTTGCATGACATTCGGCCTGCTCTTTTGTAAAATTTTAGATTTGTATGTATTCATTAACGCCACCGTCAAATAGAATCTGCCGAAAGCCGTTTCCCAGCCTTATTAAGAAATCAATTCTTTTGTTTGCAGAACATAAAGTAAAAAGTTGTTCTAATAAAACCTTTTTAATTCGGCAACAATTTATACATTTTATTCAAACAAAAACGTTTTAACTTTCCTGACCTACATTTTTTTAGTCTGCATATTAAACGCAATTGCTCTCTTCGAAATAAACAAAACTTTTGAGATATTTTAGTGTAAAATGATTAACTATTGCAATAAAGAAATATTTAAAATAAATAAATAAACAACAATACAAAAACGATAAAAAAATATTGGTAATATTAAGTTTTTTGTTTAATGCATTAATTTTTTCGGCTTTGGCTTAGGGTCTGGCTAATATTAAATAGTTTACATTCAATTGTTTTTTTTTTTTTGTTATTATTTAAACCCAATAAAAGAAGAATAAAAATTGAAAATTGGAATTCAAAAACTTGTGCAATTTCCCTAGTGAAGCATGCGATTCTATAACCTACATATATTTCAGCAGAGATTTTGTAATTTAACATTTAATAGCATTAGAAATGAAAGGATAGTGAGCCATTTAAGAAATGCACAATTTAATTTCCTCAGCTGAATAATTAAAAGCAATCCTTAACTTTGTTAAATCTAACAAATTCTTTGTAAGCGGTATCATAAGGACGAACAGCTCAGGTGCCCCAAACTACTCATATTACAAAAAAAAAAAAAAAAAAAAATATCCAAAACACTCAAAAGAAACAAAAATAAAACCAACATAATTTTCAATGACAAATTTAGAATCAGGCAATGTATTATGCTGAGAATCTTTAAAGCAATTTTCCTAATCACTACTTATTGTAAATTAGTTATATTTTCCTAATTAGGAAATTAACTCTAAAGTTGGCATCATCTTTGGCTTAGCGTGTAATTAAATTTAATTGTGTGTTTTAGTGCCAAATATTTGAGACAAAAATTATTTTAATTATTAGTTTATTTTCAATTTTTTAATATGCCCTGCAGTCTGGTGACTACTTCCATTCTTTTCATTTATTGATATCTAAGAAGACCCAGTAGAAGGCAAGGGAAAAGGAGCGCATACCTTATGTGCTATGCATTTCCAACATTCGGATATGGGGATTGTGTTATCATTGGTGGTCATGTGTAATTAGTTGAATTATTAAGGAGTTCAAAAATTTTCAAATGCATTGTAAAATATGAACGTTGAACAAATACAGGAAAGAGAATACATTTGCATGCCATTAATCCTCTAATAAGATCAGTAGAACCAAACATTTTTTCATGTCTTTCGAACTGTAATAAAAGTTTTTTTTCCTGAAATAAGAAAACAAACATCAGCATAAAATTAGTGGATCAGCTTGCTTGATGCTGTTTATTCAGAGAACTTGTATTATTTCGGTGGTGATATTTTAGACAATCGTTTTCTAAAACTTTTGTATATTTTCCCTCACTGCAATCTGTCAAGATCAGCTGGTTTAATAATGTGTAAAATTTGGTCCGGAAGTAGTCTTGTTAGCACCACCAATATTTTTTAACGGTAAAGGAATACTAGCTTTCAAAAGAAGAGTAAAAATCATAATAATGGAGTAAGTGCTTGAAAGAGGTTTCCAGCCAGGATGACTATTGGCATGTAAAGCAAATTTTTCGAACTAATTTACAATTTTCATTCGATTAATCGGAAATTATTTATTGAATCCAATAACAGATAAAGGTTTTTTATTACATTATCAAACATTTCAATCGTTTCTGGTTTATTTGCATAAGCTTTGGTCTTTAGGTAACCGTATAAAAAGAAGTTCGGAGGAGTCAAATCAGGCAACCGTGGGGACCAATCCACATCACCATTTCTTGAAATAACTTCTGGTGGAAAGAGTTCTCGCAGTAATTCCATTATAATCTTCCATGAAACCGTTGTGTGCTCCTCTAGTGGTAACCGCAAATTAAGCACAAAACATATGGTTGTGGTGTTGTAAAGTTTTCAAATATATCCCCATGTCCCTCCCAATTGACAGTTGTCGTTACGTTATTTTCACTTTCAAAGAAGTAACGCCCAATGATTTCTCCTGACTAAATTGCACACACCAGACTATCGCTTTCGATAGATGCAAAAGTGACTGATGAATAATTTGAAGGTTTGACCATTTTGTTTATTCACATATCTATGCAAATGAAAATATTCCCCGTCACTCATTATGATTTCTTCATAAATATCGGGTTGCCAGGCGCTAGTAGTTTTAACAATTAAAACATGTTGGTTTACCGAATATTTTCCGATAGTAAATTTGTAATGTATCTACTTCATGGTCGCCAAATATAAACTGTTAACACTATTGCTTACCAAAAAGGGGGGTTTCCCGGCGGATACCATGTACATGGAATTTATTATGTAAAATATAAAAAATAAAGAAAGAACTTGCATGTATGTAAAATAGTTTACCAAATTTAAATTAATAAATTTTTTAAAAATGATAAATCTATGTATGTATATGTGTATTTAAGTAAAGCTTATTTATATAAACGGCAAAGTTGTGTTCAAGCCATGATAAAACCTTTTAAATTTCGTGGGTGCGGAGAGTGCGATTGTAATTTTCCTACTGCACTGGTATGCCTGCCAACAAGGTTGAACGTATTTTCGGAGATCGACGATTTTCGATGTGTTCCGATATAGTTAAAACGACGTGCTCGGATATAATTAAAATGACGTGTTCAGATGTAATGGAATGATTTCCACTTTCTTTCGCTATTTTGAAAAGATTTCCGCAATTATTTTCATATATTAATTATTAAAAGGACTTAAAAGTAATTCACAAAAATCTTTGCCATTTACTAACTTGAAATTGGATTGTTAAACATCGTGTTACTGACATTTTGTTGTATTGAAAAATTTTAAATATTTTGTTGTTATTTTATTTAAATTGATTCCACTCCCCTTTTTTTAGTGTATTAATTGTTTTTTCGTATTAATTTTTTCCTTAAGATTTCTAACTGAGATTTTTAAAAAGTAAATAAGTAAGTAAATTTAAAATTTTTTAAATTTACTTAATTTACTTTAGTAATAGTTCCTAAATCGCCGCTCTATACTTTTGGCAAGACTGCTGATAGTTTTTGAAATTTATGTAAACTTGTTACGCTTTAGAAAATTCTTTAAATTTAAAAAAAAAATATATATTTGTTTTTTTATTGTTTTTTTTTAAAATATATAAATTTTTTTATTATTTATTTTTTATATTTATTTTATTTATAAAAAAATATATATATTTTTTTATTATCAATAACATTTATCATAAATAACATAAATAGTGTATAATTAAAATAAATATTATTTTATTATTTTCTGGTAAAAACTGTATAGAAAAAAAAATGATGATGAAAAGTATCCTGATTTAAATCACTTGACATATATCACAAGTTTTCTATTTCATAAAGGAAATACAAAAAAGGATTTCGTTATGCTGTTCAAAGAAGTATTTTGAATTTTTTTTTAAATATTTTTAAAAATAAAAATTTAGTAAAACAAAAAACTCTATTTGTGGTTATTCCTGCCAGCTCGAAGAATAAAAATTAAATTTATTTCTTTGAAATTGAAAAGGTGAAAATAATAAAAATATTTGAATTTTTACATGTAATAAAAGAAAGATGAATTTGTTTGTGCAAATGGGGAGTTTACTTGGTAAAGCAGCAGATAGTAAAGTAACAAACAGTACCAGATAACATTATGGAACGGAAACACATAAAGACCACTTCAAGAAAAAGAGAACTGAATATTCCATTCAAATTTTTATATCCTTGCGATTAAATATTTTGTCAAAAATTATTGACAACGCTGGTAATTTTCAATGGTTTAAGCTATTTTTGGATTCTGTCTGTGTGATAAAACAATTTTGGAAATGTAATTAAAAATTTTGCTTCTTTTTTTTCTACTTCCGTTTAAATAATAAAATAAAATTTTCTACAACTTTAACATGTTTTGAATTTCTAAAAGAATTATCGATATCAACAGTTTTCTTTTTATGATTTAAAAATTCAATAATTGTAAGAGTTATTTGCTTTCAAAGAATAGTTTTACAAAATATGCTCTATAAATAAAATAAATTTAAATAAAAATTAAACTTGGAACTTAGCGAAACTTCGTGTCCTTATAGACTAATGGCTACGCAATAAGTGTAGATGTGGGCTGTAAAGTAATGCAGAGAATGTATTCAGTTCAACTTAAAAAAAATACTTTAATTCTTTTAGTACAAAAATTTGTGAAACACAACAAATATTATGAAAAAGGCGAAATATATATCATGTCTGTGGAATAAATAACAAACAAAATATCTACAAGTTGAAAAGCCGCTTAAAGTCAACATAAGTCCTTGGAAACTTGAAACTTCCTTTAAGAAAGGCGCACTGGTTCTCATTTTGAAAAAAAAAAAACAGATAGAAACACAGACACAGACATAGCCATGCCCATGTTTACACCAAAATAGAAAATTCTTCAGGATGTTACAATTTACCAAAGAATATTAAGAAAAATCCTACAAGCCACAATTCGCCATTTTATCCCCAAGCTGTCGTTGTTGGCTTTTTGTGAGAGTGTGTGAGTTTGAATTTTTCTTCAAACACTCTTTATAGTTTCTATTAAATAATTTTGTATGTTTTCAGCATTCATAAGTAAAACCCCCGCCGCAAAGGAAAAAAGAGCGGTGTCAAACAGTCAGTGTTTCCAACATATTTAAATATTAATTTTTGTATAACTTTCTTATTGTATTTACTTATAATAACTTTTTACTAATTTTAAAAGCTCTCACCATATACACCCAGTCACGTACCGATTTTTAGAGTGCTTCAATTTTCTTCGTCTGTGGTATTAGGACTGTCCTGATATTTGCAAGAAGGAAATGCTAAAAGATAAATTTTTGTTAAACAAGCATTTTAATTATACTGTTGCCAGGCGACCAACAGGAAAATAAATAAACCCTTCATAAACGGGTACCGGGGACACATCAAAATTTTGCATATAATTTTCATTTTACATTGTGTATGAAGGCTGATTTTATATTTCTATGGAGCAAACCAAAAATAAAAACGAGCCTTTCTTGATAAATTATGATGAATTTTTTATATCTTTTAAAAAATACATCTGATGAATTTCATCTTTCAAAGCAGTTGGCATCACTTAAAGCAACTTTCCAGTATTTTGTTTCACCAATTTTGGAGTATCTAATTTAAGGCAGAAGTACGTCAAAAAAAAAAGAAACTAATTTTTAATCAAGCTTTGCCAGCATTCAATTAAGCTTTGCAAGATCTACTAGAGCTACCGCTTCATCTGAAAGGATATTCATGATGCTTAAAAAAAATTATTTAATAAAAATTTCCTATAATACTTGCAAAAATTAATTAAATTTTAAATAAATTTAAATTTAAGTATTTTAAATTTGATTCATATAATTTTTTTAAATTCTATATTTTTTCATTTTATTTTTCATTTCCGTCTGCATATAATAATACTGCCAACCCAAACGGGTATATACTGCTATATATCGAATAAAATTAGTTTGTTTTAAGATTTAGAAAACTTTATAAAAATTGCTGAGCATAAGATTACTTAAGTAATTCTCATTTTATTTGTGGGAACACGGGTAAAACATAGACTGTGTAATTAGACCAGCTTAACCACACCACAAACAATATAAATAACATATTTGAATATGGTTATCCTTTTACATATAATGTACACACGTACTCGTACATTCCTTTTCGTATTATTTCGGAATGTTTACTTCTAGTATCATAAAGGCAGTTTGGGTGGCATAAATTTATAAAAGTTAAGAGCAAAGAGATTTCTAAATCTATGGATCCTTTACAAAAATTTTACAAGGTACCAATGTGTTGTCTTATATAACAAGTAAATTATTACACCATGACCTTAAAATACCCTTTAAAAAATCTGAAACAAGAAACTACAGCTCCAACTATTTTCGAGCCGTAGGAGCCATGACAGCATATTGATAAAACTAATTACATTTTAAATCTGCCTTTTAGTTAATTACTTAAGTTACTTACTTAGTTATTACTTACTCTTTATTAATTATTTAAAATATTAATTTTTTTTATATACTCTTTAATTAATATTAACTGCATATAAATATTCTAAATCATTTCATTATTCATTATATTTTCATATGATCCAAATTTCAATATTGTTTTTAAAATAAAATGCCGATAAGAATATATATAGAAATGGCAAGCGCACTATGGAATTGACTACTGTACAGCCTTATGCAGGCAATGTCATATAATGTAATAAAATATTATTCTTTAGATAATAATATTTCACTTGTGACTGTGAGCGAAATACACAATTTATATCCAGATGTCATTTTTTTTTCATAAACTGGAAATATTCAATTAAATACGTGCATACTCGCAAACCTTATCACTTTTATCAAGAGTGTTTACAAGCAACTCAATATTCAAGGAGGATCCTGCTAAAATCTTTATACAAGAAGTATTTGAATTAAAAAATTGCCTAGAAAGCACAAAATTTTTATTTTCTATTTTCCTAAATTCAGCCGGTGCCATTAATTATTTGCCAAAAATTAAACCGAGAAATAAGAAAAAAAAAAAACATTTAAAAAGTAACCGTCAAATTGCTACAAACAAATTGGGCGCTCTAAAGGTCTTATGGAAATTTTGAAGAAATTTGTTTAAACAAAACAAAAATATGTTATTACATTTTCATTTTATGCAAAAATTATGCTGAAGCCATAAGCAGAGTCAAGCCAACGAAAAATATTGGACTTTTTTCATTTGAACTTTTTAAAATAATGACTTGTTCAGTTAGACACATTGTTAAGTAAAATGAAAAATAAAAGAAAGGGACGAAAAAATAAAACATAAAACGAGGAAAAGTTCAACAATTGTATTTTCGCTTTTCTACAACACACTCGTGCAGCATTCGGGGGGGGAAGGAAACAATAGTTGATGGTGGTATTTGCCACGCTTAAGCGTACCCGGCCATTGAGTTAAAACGAAAATATATTCATAACATGGGCAGGCAAGCAGCGCTTGGCGCGTTTTAGTTCTGTAAATAAAAATATGCTTCTTTTATGCGGAAATAAAAAGACGGAAGCTTAAAACGTTTACTACACCATCACTTTGCTTAATTTACATAATTTTTGGGAAAACGATTCTAATGTTGGCTGTGAGGGCATACAAACATACAAAAGGCACGCAATAATACCAGGGCATTCGAAAGAGGGCGATGGCAACAGAAGCCCAAATGGCATTAGTGCAAGGAGGCCAACAACTGTGTTGGCGAATGTGAGTGAAATATACTCGTATAAAACATTTTTACAAGTTCCCAAGTTGTTTGTGGCTTCAAACATTTAATTTAGAGTTAAATGTAATTTCGAGTTAAATGCCAAATAATTTAAATATAAAAAGCAACAACAACAACAAAACAGAATAAATGCAATAGAAGTAATAGTTGATGAAGCAGTGCAAGCACAAAACTAACTTGAAGCACTCCAGAATGCGGGTAAAAGGTATCGATAAAAAAATTTACTTAATGCAAGCATGAAGCGGCGTATCTTTTAATACTTTTGCCATTTATTAGTATACGAGTACAATGAGATACGAATTTTTATTCCAAAGCGGTAACACTTTATAACATTTGCCTGCTTCAACTCAATATGAAACACAAGTTTGTAATATCTGGATCTAAAACTTCTAGTATAAAAACTTAAGGCGTTTTGCAAAGATGATTGTGTGTTTCATTTTAATATATAATTTATGTGATTTTTATTTTATTTTCATTTTTATTGCGTAACTTCTTCTACTTTACAAATTATCGCATCAGAATGTTTATGGAAATGTCGAAAGAATTAAAACAAATATGATGTTTTATAAAAGATCTAAAGCTTAACAAGTTTTAAATAATATAAAAAAAAAATCCACAAAAAGGAAAATGGCTTTTTTTGCCCGACATAAATCGACAGGGTTGAACATGCTATGTTAAACCGATTTCTTTAATTTCAGAACTGTCTTACCACCAGATGTTATACAGCGAAACACGATGTTTTAATAATTAAAAAAAAAATTATAAAATATTAAAATAAAATAGAAAGATTTTTAGTTCGGAATATGCAATCTGGTAATATTGTTTAAAGTGGAAAAAAAAGAAAATAAAAATTTGGAAAATATGCATACATAATATTTGCGAGTATGTGCATCATCTGTTAAACAGGCGGCAAATCGCTTTTCCATATCATGTGTTTTCATTTCATATATAAAATAAATTTTTATAGACGACGGGAAGAACTTCTTAACCCTTCTGTTAATTCATGGACTTGGAAATATATATATTCCTAGTTGGAGAACAGCTTAGCCAAAAGGATTTATTAAATCAAGATCATTACTTTATAGTAGAATACAAACTAAAATAGTAACAACAACTTCTAAGGAAACAAAATTAAAATAAGAAAAATATTTATTAGGGGAATAACCTAAGTAGTACATTTGCATTATCCTATATTACTCTATTATTTACTTTTGTATTTCCGATCTGTGGCTTAATATTATGCATGAAAAAAATATTTTCCGTGGCGCCCTCTCAGAAAACCATTTCACTATCCAATTTGAAAATTGCAAGCACATTTTTTATCTAAACTTATTTAATTTCAGACAGTCATTGTTTCATTTAAATTACTCAAGATGCAATCATCTCTTCCCATTTTTATTTAATGCAGATATTTACATCTTCATAAGCTCGTCCTTGAATTTCAAATTGTTATCAATTCGCAGCCTGGGCCATACAATTGATAACAACTAAAGGATATTGTTCGGTATTAGCTTTTTATATATTATGTTCTAGATATTATAGATATATAACATGCAGAGGTGGCAGACCAAATGTAAATAAGAATGTAATTCACTTTTCTATCATTAGTTTATTACCATCCAGTAGATCCGTAACCCTATTCAGAATGCAATCAGGATGCTTTTACGTCACTATAAATTCTTACGATCCAGTAGATCAGTAACTCCATTTAGGATGTAATCAGGATGCAAGCAGGATGCTGCTATGTCGTTATAACATACCTTGTTACCATCGAGTAGATCGGTAACTCTATTCAGAATACATTCAGCATGATTTTATACCATTATAAATTTGTTACGATCCTGTAGATCAGTAAATCCATTTAGGATGTAATCAGGATGCAAGCAGCAAGCTTCTATGTCATTTTAACGTACTTTGTTACCATCGAGTAGATCAGTAACTCTATTCAGAATACATTCAGCATGATTTTATACCATTATAAATTTGTTACGATCCTGTAGATCAGTAACTCCATTTAGGATGTAATCAGGATGCAAGCAGGATGCTGCTATGTCGTTATAACATACCTTGTTACCATCTAGTAGATCGGTAACTCTATTCAGAATACATTCAGCATGATTTTATATCATTATAAATTTGTTACGATCCTGTAGATCAGTAACTTCATTTAGGATGTAATCAGGATGCAAGCAGGATGCTGCTATGTCATTTTAACGTACTTTGTTACCATCGAGTAGATCAGTAACTCTATTCAGAATGCTTCAGCATACTTTTATGCCATTATAACATACTTGGTTACGATCCAGTAGATCAGTGGATCCATTCAGGAAGCAATTAATTTTAATTGTACATCACTTGAATTTTTGTATAAACAAGAACTAAATTGTATGTCAAATGGAAATTAGGTGAGCTTGTGTAGACGTAAATCTAGATTGCTCAATCCATTCTCCATGAAATATTCCAAAAATAATTAGCAGACGCCGGTAAAAATTGTCACCAATTGGTTTACATTTGATGGTCCACCATCAACTCAATACTTTTATTGTTCGCCTTCCCATCTTAATTGTGTAAACTTGAAATTATTTTATGATATTGATAATTTTTCCGCACGATAAAATTTAAAATCATGTCTAATTTTCAATTCCTTCTTACAGAAGTGGAAGAAATTATATATATATACGAGAATTGTTCGATTGTAACCACTTTATAGCAAACAATGCTTAAGTTTCAGCCAGTCATGTGTGTTTGAGCAAGAAATATTTTCTGTTCCTGGCATGTAGAAGTTCTGCAAATAACTAACACTTTCTTTCTACTCCGGAGTCGCTTTTCAAACCATTTATCAATGTCATCATGTATAAAGAAAAAAGTTTTTTTTTTTTTTTTTCTTAATAAAACAATATAAAAGAAAATCAAAAAAAAAGAACAACTTGCTTGCAAATAACAACAAGGACAATGAAAAAGGAGACAAGAGTAGACAAAATGATAAAAAATTAAACAATTTAAAAAGAATATTTAAAACAAAAGCAAAGAGGAAAAAGTTTCATTTTTACAAAGAAATTGATAAGATTTATTGGCACAAATTTTCTTTATAAATAAAATACAATATATGGAAATTAGAAAAATTGGTAAGAAGTATTTTTCCTCAATACTTTTGGCTGCAAATGAAAACAAAGCAAAGCAAAGCAAAGCAAAGATTTATTTATGCTCTGTGGAAATAGAAACAAGTGAACATGTTTCCAAACGTAAAGCAATTGTATGTGCACACAGTCAGGATTTAGTTAATGGTGCTGTTAATCAGTGCAAGTTTTTTTTTTTTTTTTTGTTTTGAACGGATGTCAGGAGTGTGTTTGTTCACTTGCATTATTTCTATAAATTGTGTTTCGTCTGGTGTATACAAGTCTACATCTAACCATGTGTGTGTGTGTGTGTGTGTGTGTAGGTATGTTGGTGTGTTTAAAAAGCGGCAACAAACTTTTTGCATTAACTCTCACAGATTTTATATGGCAAAGTTTTCTTTTTCATGTTTTAGTTTTTGTGTCGTGTTCCCTTTTTGTTTGGTTTTGTTTCCTCCCATATTTCTTTTTTGCTGCCAGTGCGTACATCGATGAGCACATTTGAACGAGTGGCTCCGGTTGTGTGTACGTTTGTTTACCATTTTTACAGGATTCTATACCAGTTCATTGTTGCCTGCATCCAAATGCTATAAATTTTCAAGTTTTAATATTCAAAATTTTCCATTTTTTACTTGTTGTACAAGTTTTATAAACTTTTTGTATTTTATTTTATATCACACACACTCTCAACTCATAATTTTTCACTACGAAATGTATACACACAAACACAAACGGCTGTAAAACTTATTTCGGCTGGGTTGAAAATTGTTTTAAAGCAAAACGAGTGGTATTCCATCATCCATAAAGTAAACCGTATGAGCATTTTTGATAGTCCACATGTTTCGTTACTTCAGAAAACCAAATACCAATCCATCAAGGGGGATGCTTCTGTTCTTTGAACGATTATTCTGCAGTTTTAATCAAATTGTCGACGAAACAATTGCAATTAAAGCATGCAAAAATCTGTTGAGTAAAAGAATCTGAAAATATGTTTGGAAAAATTAGTGGCACCACTTTGGTACCAAAACTACCTTATTCACCCCTTCATTGATACCATATGCACAGCTTCTTCACCAGCCGCTTTTGCTGCATGTATCCCTCGAGTTCTCTTCTTAAAAAAGAAAAATGATCTATTCACTTCACTCGAGTGCGTAAATTCCAGCTCTTCATTTAATGACAAAAGAGGCAAAGATCTGTTTAGAATAATGAATTCCGAATAGATTGGATATTTAACATATCAGTACTTTCAGAAATTTGCGCCTTAAATGGCATCTTTTTACATTAACAAGGAAACAGCCGTCTTTTAGTAGCAGTGGTACCAATTTGGTACCAAAACTAACTTATTGGCGCCTTATTTGATACCAAATCCACAGCTTCTTTATCACTTGCCTTGGCTACATGTAACCCTCGAGTTCTCTTCTTAAAAAAGAAAAATGATCTATTCACTTCACTCGAGTGCGCAAATTCCAGCTCTTGATTTAATGACAAAGGAGGCAAAGATCTGTTTCGAATAATGAATTCCGAATAGATTTAACATTTAACATATCAGTACTTTCAGAAATTTGCGCCTTAAATGGCATCTTTTTACATTAACAAGGAAACAGCCGTCTTTTAGTAGCAGTGGTACCAATTTGGTACCAAAACTAACTTATTGGCGCCTTCTTTGATACCAAAACTAATTTATTGGTGCCTTTTTTGATACCAAATGCACAGCTTCTTTACCACTTGCCTTGGCTGCATGTAACCCTCGAGCTCTCGTCTTAGAAATGAAAAATGATTTAATTATAAAATAACCGAAAATCTGTTTGGAATAATGAATTCCGATTAGAATAGAAGTTTACAAGTTTTTTTTCGGAAATATTGCATTAGGCTCTGCCACGACTTGGACCTTAAATAGCATCTGTTGAGAACATGTTCTAGTGCTTCTAGAGCTGCTTCTTCATCCGCTAAAAATTTGGTTAGCGATATGATTTATTGAACATTAAAGATTAGCTTGCTCTTCAAAGCTGAAGACGCAAGTATATATTCAAATATCTCCCGACCATGATGTGTAAGATCTGGTCTAGTTACTTGCGATATTTTTTAGCGCTGTTCCATCTAAATTATTTAACAATTTTACTTAAACATCTGCTGCTGATGGCAAGAATATCTGAAAGCTCTTAAACCCAAGACAACCTCTAGTCTATACTGAATTATATTTATATTTACAGTTAATTTAATACAGTCTTTATTTGCCATTTCCCCTTTCTTTACCTACTTTTATCTGTATATACATTTTACAGTGAAAATAATAAAATATTATTCATACAAAAATATTTGTTAAGCTAACAAGGTTTTGTAACAAAATCTGTAAACTGCAGCTTGGCCAATCTTGCTTAAGAATTTGTTACAATTGCAAGGGAAGTGGCGACATTTTCAATGGTCTGCCTTATTTTTCCAATCCAAATATTTGTTTCCAACTCCTTTTAATGCAATATGCTGTAGTAGGAATGCAAGCAGTGACAAAACTGAGTTTTATTTTCTCTTTCGTATAATTTTATTCATTTTTTTTTATCACATTTAGAGTTTTTTGCTCCTTCACTGCTGTGTCCAAATACGAGAAAGTGGATAAAGTGAAGTTTATTATCAAGGCGATACTGTAATGCATCTTCGAAGGGAGCGGCAAAACTAAACAAAAGTAAATTGCAAACAGTCAATATATATATATTTTTTTTTTGATATTTTCTTCTGTATATGAAATACAACACACTCCCCAACATTATTTCTACACGTATACTCGCACGAATGCTTAATGCACGTGCCATTGTTTTTCTATGGAAATCAATAACTAACTTAATAAGTTTGACTTAAACAGAAGAAGAAACAGAAATAAATCCTGAACAAGGACATAAAAGAAAACATATTTTCCTTTACTTAGCTTCCTTAGAAGTACGTTGCTGCATACATCATGGCAGCAAGTGACTACAGGGACCAAAATTGAGCAACAGCGGTGGCAGTATTAACAGCAGTGCAAGTGTGCAAGTGTGCAACTGCATTGCATTGCATGCACATTTTCTTAAGAATAATATTTTGTAATTTCTGCTTTTTATGAAGCTTTCAAGGTAGAGTGGATCAAATGTCAGCAAAGTTCTTGTCATGATGAAAACTAGATAAAAAAAGGACCATTAAAAATGTTGAGAAAGTTCTTAAGTAAAGTTGAAAGAAACTATACACGCATTTGTTTAATTTTCAATTTAAAAAAATTTTACATGTCTATTCTCCTGTGCGCTTGAAAACTGGAAAAGTAACCCGCTTAAGTTAGAAAAATCAACTTCAAAAAAAATTTAGAGCCACAACTTTGCGTACCAATGCATCAATACTCTATATTATAGAAAGCGTTGTTAAGTGGTGCCACCTGGACGTGTAAGTCCGTCGAAAAGAGAGCCAACTTAAACTATAGATACTATACTACAAGAGGTACTTTAGTTAGCTAGAACTTATGCACTCTGCTCTTTTCTAAAGCCAGAACTTGTAGAATACTCGTAGAAACGGTAGGTGATGAAGAAGCTGTGCATTTGTTACCAAAGAAGGCACCAATAAGGTAGTTTTGGTACCAATTTGGTACTAGGGCTACAAAAGTACGGCTGCTTCCTTGTTAGTGTTTAAAGATGTCATTTAAAGCTGACATTTCTGCAAGTACTGATATGTAAAATGTCTATTATATTCGGAATTCATTATTCGAAACAGATCTTCGCCTCTTTTGTCCTTAAAACAAGAGCTAGAAGTTACGCACTCGAGTGCAGTATAGAGAAAATTTTTCTTTTCTAAGAAAAATATTTTTCTTGTAGGCAAGAAAGAATAGGTGGTGAAGAAGCTGTGCTTTTGCTTTCAAAGAAGCAGCTAATAATGTACGTTTTGGTACCTATTTGGTACCACAGCTACTAAAGTACGGCTGCTTAGTAGTTTTGTTAATGTACTTGCGATTCGTCAATTGAACATTCCAAGCACAAACAGCACGTGATATAGTAATATAATAAATATATTTTTTATTAGCGCAGCTTGGGATTGAACTCACGTTCTTAGATACATATAGCTGATGTACTTAATCGTTCAGCCAAGAAATAACTTAAATCTTTTTAAATTAAAGCAGTTTTAAAGAAATTTTCTTTAAGTTTAGTGATATTGTAAAACAAATAATTCAGAAAATTAAGAAGCAGAAAAAACGTCAACCAACTTGTGCACGTACTTACTTGAAAATTACAAATGTCAAACCATATTCTAACTTGTTATAACACAAAGTCTCCAAAGACTTGTTCAGTTTCAAAGCAAAACTCAAGCCAATCCCTTACCATTGCACAAACGGAAAAGCACAAATGAAAACTTCAGTGCAATAAGACACACACACACACACAAACACATACAAACATATACGCTACATAGAAGACTGCACTCCAGTGGCCGGAATGTTGCAAAGAAATCTGTCATGCTTAGAAAATAAAAAGTCTGTTTCAAATACTTCTAACTTTAAGCTATAAAATTGAGAATACACAACTTTGTAGAGAGCACAGTCTGCTCGTGCAAGTATTTCAAAACCAATTTCATTTAAAATAAATTAAAACAAGCTGCACTGTGTCTTTTACACATATTGATTACTTGATAATTTATGATTTAAGTTTGGAAGGGTTTCTAAAATTTCTTAAAATAGGTTAATAATAAAACTTTATTTCGTTCCAAAGTATTCATCTGGTGTCATGGCGTTGCAATTTATTTCTTGTGCCAGCTTGTATATTAAAGCTGAAAGCCGGAAAGGGCCAGAAAACGGCTAAAGCCAACCAGGTTATATACAAGTTTTATTTATACTTAAAACTTAAAAAGCTTAAACGCAAGAAGAAAAGTTTGTATTGAAAAAACTGTTCGATTGGCTAAAGTGAAGAGATGAGATAATTTGGAGAAACTGGTTACAAGACCCGTTTCTAAAGATGACTGCCAATCCCAGTGAAATTTTTTTAAAATTTATTTATTAATTTTATCATTTTTCAATTGTCTATTTTTATTGCTTTTTATAATAAAAATAATTAATAGCAGAGCCAAGTACTTGTTGTATTAAGATATCTTAAATGTTGCAATGGAAACTTGTATTTACACTTGCATGCACTTGACTATTTTCATTTACTTCCTCTTCCGTCTTTATTTGAGATGACAAAATCTTCAGCCAATAACGGATGGAAAAGGAAAATAATTACAATAGAGTTGATTGCTTGTGTTTCTTGTTGTCAGTTTGATTTACGAAACTCCCCGATTAATTGTAATCACGAGTTGTTCAAAACTTCAGTTGTTCTAAGAAAATATTTGGATGAAGGTTCCCTAAGGATCTGCATTTGGCATAGGCTGCAATGCCGATAGGAGCTGGCAATCCATTCTTAAGTCAAATAAAATTTTCCGTAGTTGTAGTGCATTTTTGAAATAAAATGCAATAAATTTTAAATTTATTTTAAAAGTGCAGACATAAATTTGTTTATCATTATAAATGATTTGAATTCTTTTTCGATTTGAAAAAGGCCTATCGAAGTAGGCCAATTTAAAATAGTTCAGACTCCTTACGCGGATACCTCGCATACAGTGGATGAAGAGAAGAATTATTATAAATCATAACTAGAAAGGTTACTAGTGGATACTTTGCCAATGAAACAGTGCTACACTGCTACAGGCCTCCAGTAAAATAGCATACTATAGAGACTCAATGCGCATGATCAGCGTATATAATATATATTATATGTTGTAGGGCAATAAATATATTATATATTTTCTATAATACTTTTTTTTATATTTATTTTAATAACAATAATATCAAATATTGGCTAAAGGTATTCAGATGAACGAGTTTTAGGTACCATAAAGAGATATCCTATATATATATCTAAAAACAAAGGCTCATTCGGAATATAATTTCTTTGCAGTGGACTTACGGTGTCGCTTATTGATTAATGTAACCAAAAATACTATATTTTATTTATGTATTTAATTTATAATAAATAGTGTTAGAAAATGAACCCTAATGGCTCAATGTATAAAAATAAATTTCAGAAAATTTTCAGAATTTAACAGTTGACCTTGAGGATATATTTAACTTTTTCTAGAATTCCTAAGATTATTCCTCGATAATTCTAGATATTTATATTATTACTATTTTTATGAAACCTCAAGCATTCGAAGGTCCCTTCATGGTTTCAAGAGACCTCTTTAGTAAAAAGATTTAGATTTGAATTAGTTAACTTGTTGAGTTAAACGCCAGTTGACTAATTTCACAGAAATTTATGTATTTTATCATTTGCAATTATAAGCAAAATTCATTGCCATAAAGTGAAATAGAGAGTTAATTTGAAATGTAAGGCTTGCTATCTCTTTTATGTTAACGTATATCTTTGTGCGAAAGGAATGGCAAGAGGCTGTTGCCTTTTCGAAGTAAACTTATGTGTGGAATATAAAGAAATAAGCAGCCAGTGATTGTACTTATATTGTAATTCTCAATAAATAAACAAATAAAAAAACAAATCTTACAATAATGAAATGAATTTTCCCTATTTCTCGATTTCTCTTGCCATCTCTCTACCACTCTTTTCCATTTACTTGATCAAGCAATTATTTTACATAATTTATTGTGATCTATTGTAGCCGCGGTTTCGCGATTTACATACGAATCCTTCAAAATTGGTTTCCTATATGTTTTAGAAATTTAAACGTCATTTTATTTTGAACACGATTTAAGGATTTCCAAAATGTTCACATCAAACAAAAACCTTCCACTGTTAAGTTACGTTGAAGGTTTTGCTTATAAAAACTATTTGGAATTTAGAATTGTTATAAATTCATAACAAATCACTCAAATGACTTTCACTTGAAGAAAACTAATAAAAAAAAGCAAACTGTATTGAATGTAAATAATAAAAAAAAGGCGTTACTAAGAATAATAAATGCAGGCGTTGAGGTATACTTAAATTTTACAGTATTGTAAAATGTGTCAATCATATTATAAAACACAAAACTTTTATTATAACTAATTGTTTGTGAAAAAATTATACACCGCCGATGTTTGATAAAAACTACCCCACAAACCAAAAAGGAAGCCTCCTTTTAAGGTTTAAAATATTCGGCAACAGTAAAACCACACAGTTTACATATATATTAACGCTATTAGTGTAAAAGACTAGCAATACAATACAAACTATTAATTTAAATCTATATTATTAATAGAAAAAAAAAAAACATTTGTCACATTTCACATGGTTAACAGTGAAAGCCATAATTTTGATTGCGAGACTGAAAGAAAGTTGAGAAAATCCGTTAAAAGGAGTGTCTTGCTTGTGCCTACAATCTAACGTGTCTGTATCAATTTTCTACCATTTTACACAAATTCGTACTCAATATGAGCCATTAAGCGAAAAATGTCGATCGAAACATGTAACTGTCACTTTTGAATTTTAAACTCGCACACTGGCTTTGACTGTCAAGACATTTTTTGTTTCGACAAGCTGTAAACGTAACTATAATAATATTTCAGAACCATAAGGCGTGCATACATGCGTCTCAGCATACACATGAAGTCAAACGAATTAGCTTTCAATTCAAATGAAATTTCTTTTTTCGAATTCCTGAGTATCGCAAGTAATATTAAAAAAATATTATCGAAACTGTTCCGTGCTCGCTCTCTTTCTAACTACAAGTATAAATTTGTTCAAGGATATCGTTCAATATCGAAAAATGACTTTAAATTGCCTTCTATCGAATAATAAAATGTGTGATTTTATTTATAATTTTTATTATTTTTTTTTTACATTACAAAGTATAAAAATTTAGTACATTATTTAAATATTTATAAAATGTGAATAGAAAGAAATTAATAAATAAATTACAATAAATCACATACTGAATCCACGAATGTTACTAACGAAAAACAAATGCTTTCTACATATGAAAAAAAAGTGTAATTAATATTATTACAGTCGAAAACACTTATAACGAACATCGATTTTAACGAACTGTTTTCTCCGGTCCCAACATTTTGTACATATTTTTCCTAAAAATTACTGCGGTTAAAACGAACTTTTTATAGCGGACTAGTTTTTGTGAGCCACATATTGAATTTGCAAAGACATTACAACGTTTATAACGAACTAAAAAAAAAAACCAACTAAAAAAAATCGCTACAAGGCAACTCTTATATGCAACATCACTTCACAGCTGTTTTAGATTATTCAAATAAACAATGCAAACAGATAATTGATTTTAAAAAGAGAAAGTCAAAAAGTGCAGTATAAATAAAAATTAAAGAAATTCCCTTTCGATTGCAACAAAAATGCAAATAATTAATGAAGTTGAGAAAGGAAACCGAAGTAAACCACAAATCTGTCAACTTTATAAAATTCCAAAATTAATATTATCCGCTTTTGTCTTTTGTTTTTTGTATTACGTCTATAACGAACGAAAATGTCCGGTCTTTTTGAGTTCGTTATAACCGTGTTCGACTGTATGTATTTTTTTTTTTGAAGTACAAGAAAAGTTTATTGCCAATAACATTCAATTTTGATTTTATGTCCAGTTTTTTATCTGTTCAAAACGAATGCATGTCTGTTTGTATATGTGCTCGTGTGTGCATACATTATTTTCATTTTCCAGCTTTTTAGTTACATACTGCACTGATTATTGCAGAAGAAGAAGTCTAGGTAAATTCTAGTGAGGGCGAGTACACACTATACGACACTGATGTATCACATCATGTATTGTAGATGGCACACTTTCATAGAAAAGTGATGCAAACCTTTTGCATGGAAATTATTATTTTATGAAAATTTCCATAATATTTTGCAAGTCGTACGACATATAAAAAGCTCTCTCCCACATACTACAAACTGTCATTCCCTACCAGCAGACGTGGCATATTTGACGTGCCGTAAATAAATAAAATATAAATAAAAAACTTTGTATGCACGAGCATGTGTGTCAAATCATAACTCGAAAATTATGTTGCCGTTCATATTTCTGTGTCTGTATACTCGTATATCCTGCGAATAATCGCAAAACTAATTTAAACGTAAAATTTATTTTTATAAAAAATTATTAAAATTTTGATTTCTTTTATGAAATTTCAATTTATTTTCCAGTAAATTTTTATACAAAGTAAAAATTACGACAAAAGTCTTTCAAAAATCTTTACAAAATTAAAGCATTCATTCATTGCACTGGAGTGATCCTTGACCCTTTTAAATATTTAATAAATTTACCGTGTCATTCATAAATGGAATTGCAATTCTGTCATTAAAATGTGAACCAACTTCCATTTATATGCCACAATTATGAACGATTTCAACCAGCAGTCTTTATTTTTTTGCAATTCATTATTTAATATCATAATTATGATGGGCCTCTCTGTATTTTTCCATACTACACATTTATTTCATTATTATACTATAAATTTCCTTTAAATATAGTTTTAAATGTTTTAATTTTTTTTTTTTTTTTTTTTTTATGAATTGATGCACAAGCGAAAAAGCAACATGACAAATAACAATAAAATTGCGTGAAATATGTTGATGTTATTAACTAAAGAGCGTAAGCATTTAATTAATAACTTTTTAAATAAATGCAAAAACACATACACACATTTTTATACATATACATACATAATCCTATAATCCGTTCAGAAGGATATGCTTTCTGCAAGAGTTAATTGTAATTATTTGATATTCAAAATGGTTTGATTGCAATTTGAGGAATTTTTGCAAATACTACTCGGAAAGGGATTATTTAAGTATAATTATTCAATTATTCTCTGGCAGCGTTTTACTTTCATTGAATTAAATTTTGTGTAGTTTTACTAGAAATGTAAAGGCTCGTTCGGGTGTATCCTTCAATCATCCAGCAACAAATCAAAAAATATTCGGCCACAGAAACTAATTAAATTTGCCATTATTTTATAGACTCTTAATTGCAAAATCTAATTTCATAATTTTTAAATTTTTTCTTTGTTTTGGTTTTTTTTTTTTGTTAATAATAACCAACTGATTGTCTTTTCTTTCCCCTCCTACTGTCATTTCAGGCTCAACCATTTTGGATATTAAATGCGTATAAAACAAATAAATGACTGTCATCAGTTTTGGAACAGCCGTAAATGGAATAAATAGCAAACACGCACAAAAAATAATTAAATTCTAAAACAACAAATAGCGCAAAATAGCAGCAACAAATATAACATAAAACTAAGTAGATTTCAATTAAACGCAAATAAATGTCATAAAAGCAAATTTAATTAAAGCAACCATACGACTAAATGTAATCTCGACCTCTGTGCACTGCTCGACTCGTAAAACTACCAACACAGTCAATTAATTTAACAAATGCAGCCTGGCATTTTTTCAAAAAAAATTTAATGTGGGAAAGAGATAAAAAACATCGGTTATATAAATTCATTTCCAAAAAGTCAGCGGCTAAAAAAATAAATGCAAGTAAAATAGAAAAATAATAGTAACATTAATTTCAATTAAATATTTTAAAACAATTATATATATATTTATTATGCAAAAGGTATGAATTAATTTATGATTATTAAGATAAACTCAAATGGCACAAAAAAAAATAATTTAAAAAAAATCTCTCTCTTCTACCTGTTCATTTGAAAGTTGCAAGTTAATGATGTAAAAAAATCCTTTAAAAAAAAAAAGAAAAAAAAGGAATTTAAATCTGTTTTATATTCAATTTGAATTAAAAAGAACGTTGTTGAGGTACAATGAAAAGCTGAATTAAAGCACATGTAGAAGCCAACATCGTTTTCTATATGAAGGAGTTACAGAGTTACATGAGCAACAACTGAGGCGAGAATAAAAAAGTAAAACAGTAAAAAGAATTTCTGCGTTACTACAACGATAGAAAAAAATATTTGTGTCAAGGTAAGTTGAAAAGAAAAACGTACCAAATACTCGTAAATTACAAATAGAATAAAAACTTTTAAAATATTTAACATTTAAATTTATGAATTAAAAGTTATTCGCATCAGTACTTTTGTAAGGTTGGCAGGATATATACAAAAACCCCAGACTTTTCAGTCATTTGTATGAATCACAATTTTAATAAACATTATCATAATTCCCGGTAAATAAAATATAACAGACTAAAAGTGTTTATTAAATTAAAAGCTTTTAATTAAGCAGCAGAAAGCTAAACCAAACACATTTTCACATTTCACCTATACATCGACATCGACATCGACATCTGCTTCTACTTTTACTTCGACTTCTACCAGAAGCTTCATTTGCGTCAACAGCATGAAGTGAAAAATGTTATGCACATTCACATTAAGTTATAAAGTGTGTTATGTGACTCTGCCTCTAACCAGCCATATTGGTATGATTGTATTTGATGCGGCAATTGTTCACAAATTCTTAAATGCCTTCCCCAAAGCACACATTCTTCAAACATCGTGCTACCACTTTAAATGTATGTACGAGTATGCGTGCGAGCGTGTGTGCGTTTGAATCAAACCATTGTGCACAACACAACTGACATACACGTACAAAAGCAAAAATTTGTTGATTATTTGCCCACCCACTCATGCTCTCACGCACACTTACAAAATTTTGAAGTTTTTCAATCAACGCAACAAAGTTTTAACGACTCCAGGCGACAGTAAAAATTTTACAGATTTTGTCGGAGCAATTGTTCCAGGCAGCTCATGGCTTGCTCATGTATTTTGCTTCTGTATAAATGGGCAATTTGAATCAAATGGCCTGCCAAGACTCCCTTTTTAAATACTATTAATAATAAAAAGATTTTAACATAAAATATTTGGAATTTTTAGCATTTTATAAGCGAGTTGTAAAAGTAATTTAGAAATTGTTTGTGTTAAATGGTCTGACTTTTAGAGGTCCTTACTAAGCAGTGATAAATAATAAATAAGAAAAGTATTTTCAGAAAGTTGTTGACAACATAGATCAAAGAACTAAAAAAGTCACATTCACCTTTTCAGTGCGTTACTAAATTTTTTAAATCATAATTTTAGTGCAAAACTAATATTTTTATATTTCGACCGACATTTCGTTAGATAAATATTTTTATCAAAATTATCGATTGGCATGTAAAAAGGAAATAAAATTTAATTACCCCAAACCTTTTTTCCTCTCCTTTTTTTAACTGAAAATACCCGTACCTAAGCAGGAGGGTAAAATTTACTGGTTGCAGGACATTTTTCAGTCAATCAAAGTAGGAACGCAGTTCTCCTTGCATTTGGGCTCAACATTCCTTTTAATCATGGATGTGGAGAAACCAAGTTTTCCCCATGCTTTCAGCTTCACTGATTACCTTTAGCTTAAACGGCAGTAGATTTTTGCTTTTCGAATTCACTACTTATTATTCTTTAGTTTCAACTGCTGAAGGAGTTTAAGGGACAAGTAGATAATTCTAAAGTTCAAAGTTCAAAATAACGATTTTTAATGGAATTTGCAAAATAATATTTAGAATCGCATAGATGGCTGCATTTTTTTACTCAATCAATTTTATGATAATCGCCGACAAGCAGCGTACAACTAGCCATACTCAATATTATTTCTGTTGAATTAGATCTTCATTCCTAATCAAATTTTCTGTACAGATTTCAAAGGATAACTACCTTGGAGAAGGTACTCTTCAAGCTCCCAATATTAGTCACGACTATCGAGTATCGGAGTATCGAGAGCATTATATCTCCTTATGCTTTCACTTATACTGGCAATAACACATTTCCTTTACATTGCTGGTGGCCCGGTTTATCTCCTTAGTTTTATCGAAGTTTTAACTATGCATACAGCTCAATAAAAGTTACTGTATAATAAAGGCGTCTCGATTTTAAAATTTCCGTTTAAATTTTCATCTAAGAAATGAAACAGAGATAAAGGTTTTTAGTTTCAGTTCTTGCATGCGTTAAACCATCGCATTTGTATACATTTTGTAGGAATGCAATGGAGATGTTGCAAATATGAAGTATGCATTCATGCAGTCATCGTCTAGCATGCGACTTCATTTAAGTTCCCACGATTGTATGAATCTCTGTCTGAAATAATGCTTTAAAAAATTATAAACAATTTAAAAGATTTAACAAAAACTAATATTAATTAATCAGCAAAGGCAGTGATGATTGCAATGAAAACAGAGTAATAAGATGAGATGTAGAAGAGGTGTGAGGGCGATGATAATAATGAGGTTTTGTTAGGTTGTCGGATTGCACAATATTCCCTTTGTGGCATGAAAGTTCAAATTCCAGCATTCACTGTAAAATAATGTAAAGCAGCCATGTTGAGCTGTGTTGAGCAATGACCACTAAGTTAGATGTTGAACACTATTCGAAATATTTTGTCTTGAAATCTTTTTGCTATTAATAGTATATAAAAAGAGAGTCTTGGCAGGCCATTTGATTCAAATGTCTCACTTATACAGTAGCAAAACATATGAGCAAGCCTTGACCTCGCTGGAATAATTCATTCGACAAATATGTCAAATGTTTAGTTTCATTTGGAGTTGATAAGTCAGAATAGACTACAAAATGTAGGCAGAAATTAACCTACCTTTAAGCCAGCTCTCCTAAAATTTTTATATTTGTTTTCTAATCGCTTTGTGGCCTTGACTTTAATTCCAATTTAGTTTCTTGTTGCTACGACTACTCAGTAAAGCCTGGAAATGGCGAAAATATTTAAATTTGAAAGAAAAATATTTACACCATATTTTTTCATATTTTTTTCGTATTGAGTAATACAAATGAATTGTGGAACTTAAATGGCAGCGTTATACAAACAAATGGCTAAAGAGAATTGAAATGGCCACTTTTTAATGCCAAGCACGATTTGCAGTAAAGCAGGCCAGAATACTTTATTAATAAGGCCACCACCACTACTGCTACAACTGCTTCAGTCGGTAGTAAAATAATTGGCTATAATTTTTTTTCCATGCCTTCAAATTAGTTTAATATAATTAACCCGGAATTCAAAAATACTAAAGCCAAAGACATGACGTTAATAATTATTTTCAATACATTGTAGAAAGCCGTACATATTATATGTGTATGTGTGTCCTTACACACATACATACTTTTGTGAAACAAAAAGCTGTATAATCGGAACAAAATCCTTTCACCGCTCTGTGCTTTTATTTGTAACAAGCTTCAGCTTTTATGCTTACATTATGGCCCCATTCGCCGCAGCAGGCTGCATGAATACACGACTTCAAATACCCCTGCCTGCTGTTGTGAGTCCTATATCCTGCGAAGGAGACGGCATCAGAGTAAAGAGATGGTGATAAATATTTCTATAATGTCGCGCGAAAAAAATTAGGCATTTGAAAAAATGAAATTAATTATTTAAAATATACTCACAGCAGCTTCCGGAATGCAAATTAATTATCATATGGTTTTGTTTTGTGGTTAAGCTGAATTGGATTCCTGCATATCGTTTTTAATTAATTAATTAATAAAGTTAATTTTTAGAGGTTTTTTATTACTAAATAAAGTAATACATATTCGAAATTGCATACGGTAGATTGTACTGTCAGAAATGCTTTTATTTCTATCACTCACAGAAGTTGAAGTTGGACTAACTTGGCCACATTTACAAAAGTGATCATGTAGGCAAGCAAACGAGTTGTTGTAAAAGTACTTACATTCATATACGAAAATAGCTTAATATAAGAAAGGCTTATCTCGTGCTATACCTACATTGTAGCATGATCTAGGTATCACCTATACTTCCACTTACGTTCTAGTCTATCATATAAAGCGCTTACTTGGCATTATGCCCAGAACCAATAATAAGCACAAAATTTCTTCACCACGCAGTTATGAAATGTAAATTTCAGTTAAGCAAACGTAATGTTACGAAATGTGAAGCATTAAGTAAACGTAATGTGGAATACTTTTAGCTGACTAGGTTTAAGCAAAGCTCTTCACAACTAGAATATTAGCGAGCACTAATTTAATGTAAAACACACTATCCACTTGACACTTACCCAAGAAGGACTTATGAAGTAGACAGAGAGCTGCACAGAGTATAATAAATTTATATTAGACAAAAATATTCTCAATTAACCACGACATATTTATAACTTTTAAAGTTTATTTTCTGACTGCCTAAAGTTATATGGACTGCAAATGTATTTTGTTGCAAGACAGTTTTTTACCAGTTTTGTTTGAAACACATGTTAAGTTATATTTATATTTTGGAAAATTTATGGTTTTTACAAAAATTTCTTCTAAAGAATTTAAAATGAGAGGCATTTTTCTTATATTACGCCAAGCAAATTAATTATTTCTAATTATTTTAAATTTAACAAATATGTTCATAGATCTCAACATAATTAATAATAATGTTTGACAGTCAGCTGGGCAAGCAGCCAATCAGCTGGGCCAGGCCAGTCGGGTGACAAAGTAACATGTCGGACAGTCAGCTGGTCAATCAATCTGGCAGCCAGTCAGCTGGCCAATCAACTTGCCAGTCAGTCAGCTAGCCAAGCAAACTGCCAGCCAGTTAGCTGGCCAAACAGCCGGCCTGGAACAAGTATGAACGAATTATATACTTATGGAAGAAGTGTATACTTTTTTAATTCTATTTTTATTAAACTTTTTTTTAATAAATATGTAAATAATTTTATAAATAAAATATTAATCGGCTCTTATGCTTTCATTCTTGACAGGATATTGAGAGAAAGCAAGAGAAACTGCTTTGCTTAGTGTTTCCCTACGAAATAGCCATAAAATAGTTAAAGCTTTCTATTTCATAAGGTGTTGATATCTAGTTAGTTAATATTTGATGAATTATGGAAAATATGAAAGATGTGTTTTTTTATTAACTTTAATTATTTCTTTTTAAAAGTTTTTCACAGCCTCTTTAATCTTTTTATCTCCTTATTAAGTTGTATATAATTTTTTATCTCTTGTAAATATAGCAGAACCATTGAGATGAATAAACCTTTTTATAAATCGAGTTATCTTTATGTTTTACACACGAAAATTAAAAATAATTTGTACACAGCGAATAACAGCCTCAATAGGATATTTCCCAAACGCCAAAATGATTCCATTGTTATTTTGTTATATTTTAAATTGACATCACTTTTTCATAGCGCGATCATTAAATAACTACTACTCAACTTGTCATCATAATTTAATAGGAGACTAAAGAAATAAATAAATATAAATTAGTTGCCTCAATTGGAGATACCACAAGATTTATATTTAAATAAAAATAATAAATTATTTTTAAATTCGAAAACGTTTTAAAATTACTAAAAATGCAGAATTTTTCGTCCCATATATATATTACGGACAATTGGAATCATTTGGGGTGCCTCAGTAAGCGAGTGAATAATGCTCAGCCTAATGAAGCGGTAGTCGCGGGTTCGATTCCTGCCTAGACCCTGGGTGTTTTCCTGCGGACAAGCCAAAAGCTTTGCAGGTAGAGTTAGTTAAAAAAAAAAAAAAAAAAAAAATTAAAGTACGCAAAAAATACTTTTCATCTGTCGCCACTTTTTTTTTTGAATCAGCTAGATTAGAACTACTAGATTAGACAGCAAGTAAATTCGTTTTTTATTTCATTTTAAAGCTTCTCCTTCTTCTATGATTGCATATTAACATGACCAACTGTATACAACCACAGGCACTGGTGCCTCTAATTCATATGCAGTCAATCACGCTCAAACCCCAACGAACTTTGTCCGTCCTTTTACTATTTTATGTTACTGCACACACATGACCAGGATTCATTCTTTTGTGTTCTATAGAAAAAAAATATGTAACTTGAAAAACATTTTACGATCTAAACATGACCAGCATTTCTAAACGTTCTCGTTGTCAAACAAAAAAGAAAAAATTGAAGCGAAAATATATTATATTGTATTATTTGAAGAAAATCAAGCTGGAGCGTAAAATGGTTCTGCCATCTACACCTCTTTTTCTATCAGTAAAACGAAAGTACAAACGTCACATAAAGATGTATGCATCTGTATGCATACACACGTACACACATCCACATATACATATATTGATTCCAACAAAACTAAACACAAAAAGCAAATAGAAAAATCAAATTGTAGTTGCAATTTGAAAGCGATTTACCCGTACCGTAAAATCATAGAATGCTGTTGAAAGGATGGCCATCCTGCAGGATGCATACATACCCAAGAAATGCAAAATTTTGTTTGTGAATTTATTTCTTACTTTTACTATTGTTGTAGTCTGATGTCGGTCTATTAAATGGAAAAACAATGTTTTTAATTAAATCAAAAATAAAAACAGAAAATGTTTTGTTCGTTTATTAAAACACGATATAGAAACGGGGGTTTTTGGAAAACATTTGCTTTCCTACAGCATTACGTCGAAATATTATGACCAAAAATTCCATGGTAACGTATCATTACTAAAACCTTTTTTTTTTTACTTCACCAACAATTCGTTAGGTTTTTGCAATTAAACTGGCATTTATCAACTAGCCAGTCAACTGGTTAAATATACGTCATGCCGCCACGTCTACTCTATAGTGAACAATGACTTGGCTTATATCCTTGGCAGCCTTACAAACTGCAAATGGTGGATAAATTTGATTATCATACAATTATCTGACGTCTGAATTGATCTTTGGAAAATATTGCATGATTTATAAAGCATATGGTACTAATGCAGAGATATTTTTCCTAGACTTCAGAAATAATAATTCCAAATGAATAAAAAAATTTCATATTTTTAGCTTATTAGTTGAGGTAAATTAAAAAGGCTTAAGTTTTAATATTAATAATTTTTTAAATGTTTTTTATAATTTTTTAAAAAATTTGATATTAAAAGAAATGCACAGACAAACGAATCTCACTCTCCATCATCATCAGGACCAACATATTAATTTTACAACCAGTCAGATCAATGCTGGGATTCTGTTTTATTTTTAATAAAATATCCTGTTAGAAAACCCTGCATATTATGGCTGAGACGTGTCAGGGAAACTAAGACAGCTTTACTTAGAAATATAAGGAGGCAGACAGCATAAATGGAAATAAATTCTTTATAATTCTTTTGGCAGCTACAAGCATCCCTTACCATTGTTTATGTGTTTAGTCCCCCTTTTTTATTGCTCGCTGTCATTTCTTAAATGTAATTTAAAATATTTTTTGTATTGCACAAAACTTAATAATGAGCAATTTTAATAATATGGAAAGCATGTTTTATCTGTCCGATTCATAAAACATTTTATTGACGTTTAAATATATATATATTTGAATAATTAAGTATTCAATATATTTAATATAAAATAAAGTTTTGAAGGCATATTCATATCATTTTAATTTAATAAAGTTAAATAATTTATAATATGTTTACTCTTAACAAAATATTTTTCCAATTATTTTTCAAATTAAAAAAAAGAAAAAATTCTTAAAAAGAGAGAGCAAATTCAAAATAAACATTTAAAGTCCGCTGGTGGCAAAAATCGTCAATAATAAGATTTAAGGCATGCAGGAATTATTTTTCACTTTAATTATTTTTCCCAAGGAAGGCATGTTCTAGCTACGAACTCAATAAGGAAAATTAAAGTTTAAGGCTGTTTGAAAGTAATACAGAATTGCCCTAAGATTTTATTGTATTTATTTTATTCTAAAACACATTTGCCACAGCAGACTGCTGGTCACAAGTCGACTGAAGTAAAACACATGTGAGTACGAGTATATGCAAATAATTGCCTCTCACTTAACAAATGCTTAGTTGGCTAAGCAATGGCTGATGGACAATGAACAGTGAAAATTTTATATACAATAAAATAACATTCCAGAGGCATGTTTATCTATTTTGGTATGCACTAAATATATGCCAAATAAATAACTTAAGTTTTTCAAATGCTTAAAAGTTTGAGAGTGGCTTCCTTAGAGCCACTGTCGCTTCAAAATATATTATATATGTAGCTGACTGCTGGCTTTCAAATAGTGGCCAGCTGCACTATTCATGTATTGCAACAATCTGCTCTGGCGAATGTGCTTAATGCTTTCATATAGAACCAATAGAAATTGACACCACCACTGGTGTCCTGATAGAATTGTTTGTGGAATTTAAGTAATCAAATTCACTATTTAATTTATTATTATTTATGCAATGGCTGAGAAATCACTTCAAGTTTAATACATGCGTGCCACGTATCAATAAGAATTTTAATATGCTTGATATAAATTATATTTTCAAGACATCATAAAGCCGCCCTTTAAGCCATTTGAAGGCGTATGTTTGATAGATTTTGCACACAAACCATAAAAATAAAGCAATCAGCCGCCAAGTATCGCATTCAACACACAAGGACTTGTTATTTTATTTTATTTTTTTTTTTTTTTGGCAAAAAATTGTTGGAAAAGATAGATTTTATATCGCCTTATTTTTATTGATATTTATTCATTTTTATATTTTATTTTTTGTTGTTTCTGTTTTTATTTTCGTTTTTGTTGTCTTTTTCTTTTTTTAGTTGAAACGACTCTCTAACAGAGTCATTGACTTTTAAAAGAATGTAAATTTATTCCTTTTTATACTCCCTCTTACATTTTTCTATCACTTCTGTTGGCTTTTTCGCATTGCTTTGTTGCTGGCGGTGGCCTTTTTCAAAATCAGTGTTTATTAAAATACAATGAAGATGAATAAAAGTATGAGTGAGATGAAAATTGGTGGAATGGCAGAATGAATGGCACTTTTTCTAAATGCTATTGTTGGATTGATAAAGATTACAGACTGACTATTAGTAAAATTGGTATTGAACTTAAAGACTATCATCACTACCCTTTTAAATTTTTTATTATCTTTTCATTCATTTATTTACATTGCGTTACGCTGTAACCCCGTATCCCCGTATCCGGGTATCCCCATATCGCCCACGTTATTCTTTTCAATTTTATTAAAGCTTTTCTTTGCTTTATTTCAAAATGTTTTATCAATCAATGACTTTGTTATGTATGCTGCTGAAATAAAAGCATTTTTTTTTTTGAGCTCGTTTGTATCCTTATTATATTCCTTTGTTCAATTATTTCACATTAGATTACTTTCAAGGCGATAGCAAGCAGAAATACTTAAGAAGGTTAACAGTGTATAGAAATAAGTTTTATACTCGCATTGTATGAAAATGTTTGTAAGGAAAAGGAGTTAATTAAAAATGTCAAGAAAAGATATTCGAGCGTGTTGTCAGATTGCTTAAATTAAAAACACATGAAAGCTTTCTAAAGGACTACCTATCTAGATAACAATTCTTCAGAGAGCAAATGTTTGTAGACACAAAACTACATTCAAAAGAATTTATTTCAGTCAAGCAATGAATGAAAGTTGTTTTCTATAGAAATTCCATTTATTTCCTATTACAACTATACGATAGATATTTAAATTAAATTAAGTTAAATAACTTAAAATACTTTTACTCAGATATTTTAATTAGTTTCACAGCAAAAGATTTACACAATTATCTTGTATCCTAATAATATAATCTTTCCAACAAAAGAGTGAATTCGAAATAAAAATATTGACTTAAAGTGGATTTTCTCTGATGAAAAAATCGCCCACTTTAAGATTTACAACATGCAAGATTGGCTTTTTAACTCCACTACAGAAAACAAATTTTTAAAATTTCTTTAAATGTTTAAGCAAATATAAATATTTAGAACTGAAAGAAATTTTAAAAACGAAAGAAGAGAGAAAAGTGAATTCTCTTTAAAGAATTTTTGTAATTTAAGTATAAACTTTGCTAAGAAAAATTATAATTTATATAAATTTAAGGAATATTTAAGTTGCATTTAATTTTCTTCATTTTCCGAGTGCCACTAAATATACGACCAACAGTGTACAGCCACGCCCACTTTATTTTAAATCAACCATATTGGGAAAGAGTTTGACTAAAGCTCATAGTTTAAAGAGTAGGCGGAGCCATGTTTATATAATTGGAAGAAATTTTATATAAAAATATTTCAGTTTTTCGGTTCTTTAAAGTCAAACATTTCCTCAGCTGTCTTGTAATGGCCCTGAGGTAGCCAAGCAAATCGGGCTGGCTTAGTATTAAAAATTATGGATATCAAATTATCTTGATATATAGTATTTATTGCTTATTTCAAGCTCTTGTATTTATTTGTTGCATATCAAAGTAAAAAACTAAATTTAAATTTCCTAAATTTTTAAGCAAAATTAAATATTTAGTAATAAAAAAAAGAAATGAAAAACGAATTAAAAGTCAAACGTTGCCGAATAATTAATTTCAAAGGCAAAATACAACATTAATTGCAACAGCAAAATTAAGAACATCTGCTAAGCGGCGGTAATAAAAATAAATACCGATTTTTTTTTTTTCGTTGGAAACAATAACTAATGTAGGCCATGTGGAATGAAAACGTAAAAATCGGGGTTATAAAAAAATCCTCATTAAATCCCCATACCAAAATGTATACGATTATTTGTATACGTTGTTTTGTGTGCGAATATTTGGAAGAAGTGAATCGTGTTTGCAGCTAAAACAGCTTGACATTGCTGGCAGTGCTTTTAAGATCATGTGAGTAACTCGTGTAAGATTGCAGTCAAGAAGTGATGAAGTAGAATCATACAATTGGCATTCTCTATATAGTCGTATGTATACTTGACTTGACAAGTTTCAATGCCTTGACAAGTATTGATTTAGTGCGCTTCTTAATATATTTCTTTCCAAAAAAAAGTTGCAAATTATAGGCGGGGCTTTCTATTAATGGAAGGTATTCTGAAAGAGTTATGCAGTGATCAATACTCTAGATTGATCCCGCAGTCAGGTAATATTGGTTCTACTACTGCTAAGGACTCATTGTAGTACTGCATTCTGATTTCTAATCTGATCCAAATAATATTTAGTTCCTTCCGATTTCTTTATGGGCTAATGTGTTTGAATACGTCAGAGTTTTTTTTTTTTTTTTAACCAACTCTGTTAGCAAAGCTTTTGGCTTGTCCACAGGAAACCACCCAGAGTCGAAGCCGCGACCTCCGGTTGTGGGCGTGCACAATTATATTTGTTTGGATTACGTTAATTACATTCCATAATCTGCTGATGTTGTTCAAAAGGATAACCATGTTTTTCTCGTTATTAAACATATTGTTTTGGGAAAGAAATAACACTTTTTCCTTTGTTGATGGTTTGGCGTGCCTGAATCAAATTTTGTGCTTTTCGAGGCCCCCAGCAGCAGCTCAGTGAATCATTTATTTTAATACCTTCTTAATATGTGAGATGATCATCAGTCCGGATGATCTTTTTTTTCTTTTTAATATATTCCTTATTAATTTATTTCATATATAAATAAAATAATTCTCAGACGTATAATTTAATATTTTTAATAACTCTGGCTGCCATTTTTATGAGATTTGCTTATCCCTTAACACAAGTATATATATAAAAAATTAATTTTTGTAACCACTGGCCCTGCTAGCATTCTTAGGATTAGACATTTACATTAATGGCTGGAAAGTTAATTAAATATTAAACTGTTTCGTCAAGTGGCTTTTATATAATGGTAACTAGTTGTATCGTTATAATGAAAATTCATTCCTTTCTACAAGGACTCCACACTTGATGGCCACGAAATTTTTAATTTAAATGTTCATAATTTGATATAAAAAGGCAATATTGTAAGAAAATGGGAAACATTTTCATATATTTTAATTGATATTCCTTATCGCATCCTTTTTCATTCGTAAACTTTCGCTTTTTCAAGGAAACACAAAAGAGGAAAATGTAGACGAAAATAATGGCCGACATTTTATTAATGCAAAAACTTGAAGGGTTTGTTTTTATTTGATTTCTTTTTAAATACTTTTAATAACGTTGTTGTGATTTGCCTTTTCGTTAGCAATTATTAACCCAAAGAGTTTATTTGTTTTATAGCCAACAAATTCTAAAGATATTTCAAGTTGTATATATTTGTTTTTTATTCATTGTTTTTTAAGTTTTTGGGGGGAAAAATACTCTAGAAACTTTTAATTGCAAGAGAAGCAAGAAGAAAATCATACATTAAATAAATCTTCGAAAGGAACGTCAACAAAAGATTAAATTTTTTCATTTAAATTATTGTAAGAAATAGATGAGTTGAAACATTTTTTTTCTTATATATAATTAATCTATATCCTTAAACAATAAAATCAAGGAGTTGTTTATCTTATTTTATTTAGTAGTCAGTATTAATTGATATCCTTCTTTGGATTTTTATTTTTCATTTTTTATTTTTTATAATTATTATTAAAAAGGTAGCAAATTAGTAATAGTTGACTACAGGAAGCAAACAGCTCGAAAGCTTATTAAGAGGGTTTGAACTATTAGTCGCAGATAATCTCACCAAGCAATAAGCAAAGACTTTGAAAGATAATAGCTTATCGAAAAGTTAATTTATTAGATCTAATTGTCGGAAATATATGCATGCTGGAGAAAATGGAATAGCAGGTATGTTAGCTGGATCAACCATTTTTGTTAGCAAAGTAAAAATATGCCATAATATTTAAACATTGACAAACATTTTAACAGGAATGCAAAGGATATTACTTAATCATTTCATAACCGTTTTAAGGATAAAAGATATTTTAAAATATTAGCGAAAATAAAAATATGTATACACATCTATTCACGGAAATATTTTATTAATAATTATTTCATAACAACCCAAAAGTATGTGACAAAACATTTGTGAACGTCACTACTTTAAGCTTTTCATACAACATTATCCTGTATATGCTTCCTAATAAATGAACCCTTAATGATACACAGAGATTCGTTAATGGCAAAATAATAATAATCATTCATGGAAACATGGTCGGCAATGAATGCTATGGTGTTGATGTTGTTGATAACAGCCGTAATCACCAAGACATGAAGAAGGCACAATATCCTCTTACAAAATTTATGTATGAAATATTCGAGGACACACACACACTTACTTTCGATATACATGAAAAATATAATATTTCACAAATAGCTTTATGAATGTTCAACAAATACACCAATCATTAATTTTCATTATATTTCCAAAAAGCAAAAACTATGCTTAAAATATACTGCGTCATTATCGTCAATAACAATCGTTGCCCAAAAACCTGTTTAAGTAGTACAATTTTGATAGCAACAACACAAATACCTCCAGTCATTATTAACTAAATATACTCGCACTCGCACTCGCACTCGCGTAGAAGAGAGTTCCAAATGCAGCCATGACAATGGCGTTATCGTGAAAACGAAATTACAACGTGATGTTTCGCCTTTATTATTATTTTTTTTTTTTTTAATTTAACAAAAATGCGGCATGTAAAGAAAAAAAACTTTAATGCCGGCCATATTAACAATCATTATAATTTTATAAACTACAATAAGGATATAAGGATGATATAAGGATACGATAAAGCAAACCTTTTATTGCAAATATATTTTAATTAAATTTATTTTATTATATAATAGGAGTAAGAAGTGTGGACAAACATTGTCCACTTTGTCCTTAGTCAGTAATCAGGCAACAATATCTGGCAAATCACAATACGAAACGGGCAATAACAATAAGACATATAAATCCATGGAGTTTTGATACTCTAAAGCTATTGGATCAAAACCTAAAACTGCTTGGGCCAACTAAACGTTCTAACTAAAAGTGTGTAGAGATAAATATGCCGAGTTAAATATATTTTGACGTAAGAGATTACGTAATTACATAATTAACTCCAGTTAGAAATGATGTGAGAAAACGACTCTAAATGTACGTATTTAACTTTCAAACTTAAAAAAAAAAAATTAATTACAAATTTAAAAAGCTTTCACGCTCCCAGAATTGTATTTTTGATTTTTTTTTTAAAAACAAATTAATATCGGCATCGTATGAATTTTCGATGATATTTCGTGGCCTTTGTCTCTGCCACATTTGCACCACATACCAATTGTAGCCAAGGGTTCATACTATCCACGCATATAAGTCCCATTTCTGAATCATATTTCACAACAACAACAAAAAAGACGGACAACAATAACTAAATGGAGAAATAGACGGGTGCAAAATGCATATGCGGACAAAAATAATGTCCCGACGATAATATTAGCCGTACCAAAATAATATCAGCACAAATAATATTATCCTGACAAAAATAATGTAAGGAAAAAAATATTACAGGCAGAAAAATAATGTCCAGTTAAAAGTAATATCTAAATAAAAATAATGTCCGGACAAATACAATGTTCGGGTGAAAATAATGACCGTACAAATAACTTCTTCCCGAATTCGACTGATTGACAGAAAACTTTGTAAACTCGTTTGCATCCGCTTTTCTATTTTCTTGTCTTTTTTGGGGCGGCTGGCACATATTTCTTGGATACTGAAAGTGGTTTCTGAGGTATTCCCTTGTCACTATTACGCGAAAATATTATATGTGTGCGAAAAGTAAAAGTGCTTCGCAACTGCTTCTTTTCTTTTTCTTAATATTCAACTTTTTGAGATGAAAAAAATATAAATAAGGAAAAACTAAACGAATTTGAAACATTTTGACTGAGACATACCAGTTACTCAATTTGATAATATTGTTTAAAGATTCTCATTACTTTCTTATACTAATTGCACAACACTGTTTATTTATTCACCCATAGGAGTCAAGCGTATAAATGGCAACTAAAATTTCGTGACTTCAACACGACGATGAATTGCATCGCATGCATTTTATGTATATAAAATTCTTTGTCGTTCAAAGAATTGTATTTTATTGTATTTTAATATTGTATTTTTAATGTGACAGTTTGCTAAAGTTCTCAATATGTGTCTGTTGCATCATTACCAGGATATTAACAAGTTGTGATTTGAACTAAAATACGATTGATTATTTTTTATAAGAATTACATGTTAAAGAAGCCAAATGTGTCGATTGATGAGACTGTGGATACATTTAGATGGAAAATCTTCCATTTAAATACGAGTAATACGAATACCAGCAATTTTGTTGGCAACATTTTCATATTTATTTATAACAAATCATTTTACTTGCTAATATTATTTAGTATCGTTAGAAATTAGTTTGAACAGGTTAACACTGGAACTCTTTTGTTTTCTTTGATATTTTATTCAATTACCATGTAATGACTTTTTAGGCTTTTGTAGCTTGTTTTCCTTTAATACATTGCACTGAAATATATCTAATTGTTTTTGCTTTATAAAAAAAGTTTTCATTAATTTAGTAGAATAGAATTCGTAATTATGAGCATTTTAAATTCAGCCAGATCTGAGAGCCGAACGCACAACTACCATGCATCAGCATACCCAACTGCCAATACTTTTGTTAGTGAGTGTAGTACGAACCCTTAACAATTTTCATTAAAAATTTAAAGCATTTACTCAATACGTACACAACAATATAATTTATGGTCATGCAGCAGCGTTTAATACAATTACACAAACGCACGTACACTTTCTACTTTGTTCTGTGAATCATTTGTCGGCATTTCATTTTAGTGCAATAGCAAGCAGTAAACAAAAATAACAATAAAAAAACATTTACTCGTACAAGAAAAATTCAATTAACTGAAATGTTTTCACTCGCTGTTTCCCCCCCCCCAGTTTTTATTATTCTTTTTGTTCATACAAACATACAAAATTCCATTATATCAAAAGATTCTTCTTCATCAGTGGTTTTATTGTAAATGTACAAAAGGAGGAGAATAAAAAATGAGGGGACTCGCAAAACAAAAATCGATCATGACTTTAAATACTTCTACGTAAATGATGCGTAAAAATCGTGTGTATTATTAACAGAAACAAAAATATTTAAAGAAAAATGAGCGAAAATAAAAACAAAAAGTTAAATACCCATATCATTTTATAGACTACATACCCACACACAAACACACACGCACACCCACCCACCCATATGCATGCGATACATTATCATATGCAAAATGAAATTTCTGTGAGGGATGTTCCATAAAGGCAAAGTATCTGGCGAGACAAAATCTTGAGAGAATTTTCTGAATTGTGTGATAAGTGTGAGACTGGAAAAGGATTTTTTATCTACACAAATCTGCGAGCATTGTTTTTTGGGGGAGGGAGCGAAGTGTCTGGCGTATGTAAATATCAAGTAGTCATTTTGGTTTATTTATGAAAATGAACTCAACTTAACTTGAGTTAAAGTTTTCAAGCATACACTTAAGCATATTTAATCATTATTATCATATTGAATAGAAACTGCAGGCATAATGTCGCAAATATATTTTCGCACAGAGTTTGCGAATAAAAGCGTAAATATTACGAAAGGCGCACACTGTTATCCTTCCATAGAATTATTCAAACATATGCTCATTGGAGCATATCGCTATCAGCAAGTGACTTTGGTATATGAATTGGAACCAACACTATGTGTCGATAAAGTCTGCCTGTAAATTAAATCAAGGCAAATATGCTCGCAGAAAGTAAGCTGCAAAGCTTCTTAAATTAAATTCTTTTGAGGTTCGTCTAAAGTTATTTTATATCTCACAAATACCTTTAATCGTTTTCTTCTGCTTAGAAAGTTATTCCGTTACACGTTATAGTTCAAAGAATTTTTCACTCTCATAAATCTACAGAAATTGCAAGGCTATTTTGATATCGTTCGCAAGCAATTGCAAATTTTTAACGCAACCAATCTAATTTAATAAGCAATGATCCATAAGATTTATTGCTTTAAGGCTTGCTGTGTTGGTTACTTAATGTAGCTGAACATCGCAGAGCTGTAAATTGATGAGCCGGTTTATTTAATTTCCTTCTACAGAGTTCTATTCTTTCCGTGAAAAATTATATTTTTTATAAATTCTTTTTAGTCGCACACTTATTAGGCAATTCTGGCAATTATTAGGCAATTCGCCTTGGCAGATAAACTATCTCACAGATTACCCTTTTTGCGTTTTGAAGGCGTGGTCCCGAAATTTTGTGCTTGGTCGCAGAACTCTTTTAGTTTTGAGAGGCGAACAACTCTTGAAGATTGACAGTTGTAGATGTAGGAAAGTGTAATTGAATTTATATATTGAAACCTATTTTGCACTTCTATTAATGGAACCAATTAATTACAGTAATATGTAATATATTACAATAATAATTAACAGTAATTAATTATAAAAGTAATTAATAATAATTAATTACAAAGTATGCTTTACAACGATCTACTGTATTGATAGCAATCGTTGTACCGCTTCGAATTCGCCTGGCTTCCAAGGCCATCCGGTGTATGTCTCTAGGAAGGCATGATTTCGTATGGCTTTCACAGATTCAGTCACTTGATGATCAGAGCCATTGAATATGTAAAATTGATGTGCAAGCTATCTAGCAAAGTTGGGGAAGACTAAATTAATAGATAATACTTGGCTTAAAGCTTAACATTCGCCATTTTTTAGATTATAAGCTTTCTAAGATAATAATCTCTGCTGTGTATTTATTTAAGCATGATTCGAATTAATTAAAAAGTTCTTTTGTAATACTTTTTTTTTATTTAAAAAAAATTTAGGATTCATCACAAAATTATTAATTCCGACAACCGATCAAACACATATATTACATTTTGAAAAGCTTTTATGTTTCCGCGCTGCAGTGTTGCTGGCTCCAGAATGCCAACGAACTAAAACCAAATACATTTTCAGGATTGTCCAATTTTCATATCACATTCTTTTCAAAATTCTATTTATTTCATACTTTCTGTGAAGTAAAAATTTTATATTTCGTTCTGATACTTAAAATTTATTTGATTGGCATCACCTTCCGCATTAATTACGACAGTGACTTGAAGCAAGTTATATCTGCCACGTGCCCTTGAATTGTAATGACACTAATTTTAAAATTCTAATTTCGATTTTATACGTCTTATGAAATTATATGGCTGCTGTAGTTTTAGAAAAAGGATACAACACTTTTTGGCCAAATACGAGCATATACAGGATGTTCGCCGGGAAGGTACACTACTTTGTGTTACCGCCGTTTTGGTAAACATTAGTCTTGCCAGTTCACGTTTGGCAGCCGTGAAATAGAGAGTTGGCAAATTTGTTACGAAACGTGTTTTAATCGCTAAAACATTTTATTTTATTTTTTTATCGATTATTGTGACAATGAGAAAGTTACATGAAAGGTCTGGGAAAGACAATGTGCCAATGAAATGCACTATTTATCCTGTATTGAATGATTTCAAAGAAGAATATACTGTAGGTGATATTCCCAAGCGTGGACTACGATATACTCCAAGACCAGCTGAGAACATTGCTACTGCTCAAAAAATTGTTCAAAACAATCTATTAACTTCAATTTACCGCCATGGACAGGAGATTGGTCTTCAAAGAAAAACTTTGGCCTCCAGAACTGCCTTAAAGATATTGCAGGCCCGCCCATGACAACGCCGATTTTCTTGAAAAAGTCACAATGAGTGACAAGGCACCTTTTCATTTGAATGCATGTGTGAATAAACAGAATGGTTGATTCTGTGCAATGGAAAGCCCTCATATTATTTCTCAGTCACCTTTCCATCCATTATAAGTGACAGTCTAGTGTGCGATTTGATCAAGAGCAATCATTGAACCTTTTTTCTTTGAAATGGCGCAAATAGTGCAACAGGAACTGTCAAAGGGGTGTGATACCGTGAGATGATTGCAAACAAGTGCATGCTTTTGGCCTGATTAACATGTGGTTTCAACAAGACGATGCCAAAGTGGATACAAGCAGGATCGGAATGGGATTACTGCGATATCACTTTCCACAACAAGTTAAGTTAATGAAATACTGCGTGAGATGAGTGAGAATGTATTAAAAAATGTCCTCAAAGGGGCTCGGATTTGTGAGGCTAACCGAGGTGGACATTTATCTGATATTAAATAAAACATTTATCAGTATTGTGGCGTTTTCTTTTCCACATTAAAAATGTTACCCTGTGAAAAGGTGCCTTTTTAAAATGTTTTGCCCGCCCTGTGAAAGTGCAATTTTTTATATAACGAGAAAAGAACAAAAATTAGAAAAAACTGCAATGCCTTTTTTTTAACTGCTGATAAACAAACATTTTGTGTATATCTTATGAAATGTGTATACAAAAATGTTCAGTTGCCAGATTGCTAATTCATCTGCTTGATTGCTAATTCATAAGCAGCCGCATTGTGGCCTTTTGTTTGTTTTATACGATACAAAATATAAAAATAATTATTAAAATATAATTTTCCGACTCTTTCGACTCAAAGGATTTTTTTTAAACATCGTCTGGTAACGCTGTGCAAGAATAAAAACCACGTTTTTTACAGGGCAATTTCTGCCATGCGAAAGGGCAACATTTTTGCAAAATAATGTGCAACCCTTTCACAGGGTAACACACTTTTGAGAAAAGAACACAAAATTGCCCTCCCTGCGGGTAGTGTTGCCTTTTTTTGTAGAAATAAAACGACATTAGATCCATTATCTGTCATTTGATCATAAATTATAAATTATAAACCAGCAAAGTAGTACACCTTCCCACCGGACACCCACCGGAAACCCTGCATTTCTTAAAACCAAAGATTTTCTCCATCTACTGCCCTCATAAAACTTGTCTTCACTATGTAAGTGAGCAGTACTTAAGTATGTTAAATAATTTTTTTAAATAATAAAAAGTCAATAAAAGTAAAGCGAACTCGTAGAAAAGGCAAGTGACTGGAAATTTGCATAGAATCTTTCATATCTTCTTTATGTTTATCTATTTCAAACATTTTTTATTACCCCCTTACCAGTTACCGTGTTCCCTCATATTCATACTCATATTTTTAAACAATATCGTTTTTAATCATGTTTAACAAAAACAAACACAAGAACGAACAAAAACATGAGTCAAGTATGGAAACGAAAAAAAAAGAAAAAAAAGAGTGAAAAATCTTTTTTCCTTTTTTGTGCATAAATTTAATATGGAAAATGCTCAGTATTTACACTGTCACATTAATTCTGCTCCATTTGTGTTGATAAATTACAACAAAGCATAGAGACGTAAAATAAACACAAGTGGAGCGAACACACACACATGCACAGCATCGCAAGTATGTGTGCGTACATTAATAATATTATTTCAAATTACAAAGCACAGAAAGAGCAAAATTTCAAATGGAAATTATTTCTTATGCCACTCACATGATTTATGTCTTTCGTATTTATTCTTTACAACGGCTTTTGCCTTCTAATCAATAATATTTACTAAAGACTTTATTGTAATAATTTAAAAGTTAAAAGTTAAGACAGAACGGATGTTTATTTTAAGTGGAACATTTCGAAATACATGAAAATTTATGCTTTCCATATTTTTTTGCACAGAAAACAACAATTTGATAATTCGCAATAAATATTTCAGACAACAACAGAAGTTCCACGGCTCATGCACACGCACACGCACACACACACACACAATCTTGTCTGAACTGGGTGAGGTTGAATTTTTACACGTAAACGTGTAATTCATTTTTAGCAAAGCCGTATATTTTTGAAGATTGTACGTTATGTGGCCTTTATCTGGGGGTGGGGTCTCACAGTTGATAAAATTTCAAAGCAAGTTGTATGATATTGGAAGAAAATTGAAATAAATCACAAACGTTGTTAAAATATCCATTACGTATAATAAACAGCCTAGTAAACCGTAACTCGCGAGTTCAATTCCTGCCTGAATGTTGGAAAAAAAACAGCAAAAAAATTTCCAAAGCAAATTTCAATTTCGTTAATAACTTTTTTTTTTTTTTTTGTTTGCAAGTGTAAATTACTCATGTCCTTAAGTGTTCTGAAGCAAGCCCATATAACACCATTTTGAATGCTCTTTTCTACGAAGTATTTTCATATAAAAACTTTTCGCAACTTTTCGTAGTTAAAAGGTAACACTCATAGGCTGCAAGTACACTGAAAAAAAATAACTATTTGTTTTATTTACTATTTATTATACAGGGTGGGCCAAAAGTCACAATGGGGTTTAAAAATTTAATAACTTTTTTGTTTATTTTTTTTTTTTATTTTTTTTTTTTAAGATTATATAAATAACATCTGGAGAATAAATAATGGAGGGATTTACAACTGAACAAAGAACAAGAATAATAGAATTTTATTACTTAAATCAGCGATCAATTATTTTAACGCAAAGAGCATATCGTCGCCATTAATAATTTCAAGAAATTCAGAAATTAATTGGCCAGCGCGTTCGCCAGATTGGTCAGTATGCGACTATTTTCTTTGGGGTTATTTGAAGGAGCGAGTATATGTCAACAAGCCCGAGACAATCCTTGAACTCAAGGCCAACATTGTTGCAGAAATTCGAGGGCTACACCCACAAATGTTGAAAGATGTTATGGAAAATGCTCTCAAAAGAGCCCATCATTGCGAAGCTAATAACGGCGGTCATTTAAGTGACAATATTTTCCATACTTAGCGTAAAAAAATTTCCATTTTGTATATTTCATAATCTTAAAAAAAAATAAAAAAAAAAATAAACAAAAAAGTTATTAAATTTTTAAACCCCATTGTGACTTTTGGCCCACCCTGTATTATATGTTTAAATAGTATATTACTATACTAATTGTTCATGTTATTATTATGTTTTTATATGGAAAAGCAGAGCAGCGATTTTGGACAAATATGGCGAATGGAACACAGCATATTAAGTGAATATATATCTAACTTTGGCAAGAATTCATAGACATTGTGTGGAATTTATAATGATGTTTATGTAAGCCTGTGAGAACGGAAATCGGGGGAATTACCACTTACGTTTAAAATTTAATTTTTCTTTTCTTCTTTTCTTTCTCTTTTTTTGACTACATACAAAATGAAAAGTTCTAAGCCACCGATGCTGCGATTAGATTTCATAATATAAATCTCAATACGGCTTAAAAGCTGGATAAAAGTAAGTCGTACTATTTGTATGCATACCGTATGTGTGGGACTGACTGTGTGTGGCTGTGCGTCAACGAATTGCTAAATGAATATTGTCTGTATGGTTCTTGTAAATTGTCTTCTTGTTGCCTTCCCCTAACATTTCTGTTTATCTGTGTGTGTCTTACTGAGCGTGGCAGCGTGAGTCTGAAGTTCTTTATATGGCATCTTTACGACTCACAATGAGGCGTAATTTGTTACTTTATCCCTGTATATTGCTGAACAGTGGATCAGCTATAGCACTTATTTCCCCTGGCTTGCATTTGTATTTGCTGTTCTTGTTATTGTTATTTGTTTCTTTATTCTTGTTTTTACTGCCTTCATTAAATAAGCTTAAACTGAATGTTTATTGTGTGAGTGTTAAAAGTTTTAGATTGGGTGTGCATGTAAAAGTGTGCGAGTACGGCTGCTTTAGTTTTTATTTACTAGCTTTTTGCTACCCTTGTTTAGGAAATGCTGCATGCTGCGACAAAAATGTATGCTGTTTTGGATGCTTTTCATTTTATGAGTACAGTAAGTGTATTTATTTTTATTACATTTTTCCGTTTTATTAAAAATCCATACAAATTTAAATAATTTGAAGCAAAAAGTGGTTGTGCCAGTCCATGAATCTCTACACCCACGGATCAGCAATGCAGAAACTTAAATGCTTTTATGCTTTCAAATAAATAAAATTAAATTCAAATTGGCATCACTGTTATTTAAAATTCATCGCTTCAAACCTAACTTGCCTTTAAAATTTCCTTAAGCATGTGGACGTCTTCATTTTTGAAAATTTTATTGCTCTTCTAATAACAACGTTGTAATAACATTAATTTTCCCCCAAAGTTTTCCTCACCTAACATGTGATAACATGTGTTTTCCAATTTTTCCCCCTCTCGCTATTTGCATACATATTTGTATTAAAATACAGCACGAATTTATAACGTTTTCGTTTTTTACAATTTTCTCCGCTTAAAAAAAAATTACATACATTTTAGGTGAGAAAGGCGTTGATAGGTAAAGTGTTGCTAAACAAGAGAAGAACTGAAAGATACTACAACTATTTTCCTCGTCAGCTTTTGCGTGAGGTCATGTTTACGGTAATTGCCGTATTTCATAACGGAACAAACCGTAGTAGAAGGTTTGCAGGTAACAGAGAAATGCTGTCTCAAGTTATGCCTTTTATAATACGAAACGTGTTGAATGGCTTTAGATGGAATATCTGTCATACAATTTTGTTTTTTTTTTTTATTGCGATAAAAAGTTTTTTGGAAGAATATACGCATATATAAATATTAATTCTGAATATTTTTTGGAAATAATTTTAATAACCGCCGAAGATGTTTTACAATCTATAGGACAACATTGTAAGCAATCAGCGATAAAAATTTAATTTGCCTTTAATTGCAAAAGACCTACAGTACGAACTCGATTTGCGCAACTGGCAATACCTGCAATATGCCAATTAGCGGAACATGCCATTTTTTTACATTAGAGTCTCTATAAAGCAACCTTTTCTAAAATCCAGTCTCGTTAAGTGTAACTGTGTGCGTTTTATAAAATTGAAAAAAAAAATTTGTTCGAAAATATTTCTGCAAAAACGTAGTATCGACTAGTATTCACAGTTTCAGAAAATCTCTCATCTCAAGGGCCACCACCGGTTTTTCTCTTCGACTGTTTGTAAAAAGAAAGTTTTTTTTAACATTATACTTTTGGTCTGCGTAAAAACCTACAAAATAATTGAAGTTTGTAGTTGTCTTGTATGTATATGTATATATATACATATATATATATATATCTTGTATATATATATATACATACATATATATATATATATATGTACATACTTTACGCCAAGCCGTTGTCTCTTTTAGTGGTGGGCGTATTGCATTTAGTTTATTTGCCAGTTCCTCCTATAACCTCTTTGCCACTACTTTCCCTTGCCTGCAATTCCGTATATAATGATTTGGGGCCAGTTTTCAGTTGCACCATCTATTCGAAATCTGCTTCTGGATGTTTTACTGGATATGAAGATGGCAGTTGGTGGAATTGCATAATGGCTTAGAGAAAACTATTCAGAGGAAAATCTTGCAATAGACGTTTCAGACCAAGAAATAGTACAAACTATTCAAATTCAATTCAAACAAAAAGTTAAAGTAGATGATGCCATTAAGCCCCTGTACATGTGTATGGAATGGACCACACAAAACTACATTTCTTATGAAAATTTAACCGATGTTCTAGAAATCAAGGAAGATGCGATTTTCCAAAAAGGCTAAAAAGTCTATAACTCAAACAAACATACCAACATTCTCCATTTTTATATCCGAGTTTAATCATATTTTCATAGATAGAACTCATATACTCTTATCGGCATGTAAAATATTTAAGAAGATTAACTTTTTTTCTGCTTTTTATTTATATATAAAACGCTAATTTTATTATTCTGTCTTGTAAATGATATTTTTATGTTAAAAAAAAGTAAATTAAATTTAATGAATTTGAGCTAAATTTTTCGGTAAAAGTAAATCCTTACGGTTGCGCAACTCGAACTTGTACTGTATAATGTTGATTGGCGACATCACCAAAAAATTAAAATGTATTATATGTAATAAAGTAATGTTGTATTTTCTTTTAGTTGTATAGTTTGGCTTAAAACATTATCTTTTCCAAGACTCTACTCTTTGAGATGTCCTACATAATTGATAGCACAAGGCTTATGATATTATCCCTCTATGCAAATAGCGTTTTAACTTGTTTTATAAGCCATTTTAATCATCGTTTGGTAGATCCAATCGAACGTTCCTTAATAATAGTAAAATATTCCACTGTAGATTCGTTATAATTATAATCAACACCACTACCTCTTTTGTTCCCGAGTTTTTTCACAATCCAAACTACAAACTAAAATGTGTTTGTATTGCGAAAATTTTGCCATCAAATAAGAATAGGAGAGGATAATAGGATACTTTATTGAATACAAATAGATCAAAAATTGGTGTAATCCTTATCGAAATTATTTTTAAAAATATCAAACAATAATTGTTCAAATATCAAGTAACAAAAAGAGTTACCTTCTGCTCAGCAACATATGTATACTTATGCTGGCGCAACCAGCGCTTTTGAAATCAGTTAAGTTATTCAAAACCTTTTCATCGTTTTGCATAATGAAATTAGTTCTCCGATGATATACGGTATGAAAAAAATGAATGTTGTCAAACTAATTAACTCCAGTTCAAGCGTGCATGGTTTCAACAACTGATGAATTATTTCATGCGTATATTTTCTCAGTTGCCATCATCACCAGTGTTAATATGTAGTAGTATGAATAAAGTACACGTCCCTTCGCTTTAATATAAGTATTCACATGATATAATTTAGTAAGAACACGACTTGCTTTATAAATTTTTCATCTCTTACAACTTGGCCAGTACTTAGTAAATTTAAATTCTTATGAATAAATTTATGACTTTTAAAGGCAAAACTGTATTAAAATTACTATAAAAATGAATGAAATTCAACTTTTAACAATTGTTTTTCTTTCTCTCTGTATTAAATTCGTATAAACCATAAAAAGTTTTTTGTGTAAAACTCTTAAATGCTAAATACTACTAAAATTCTTTTATCTATATTAAGACTCCCAAAATTCATAGAAAATGAATATGTCACATTTAAACACTACAGATGCACTCACACATCCATACGAGTACAACAGCATCACTTTCAAATGGAATGAAATTATAATAATTTGGATAATATTTTGTACATACATATGTATATAATCGCATGTATGTATGCATGTATATATGTAAGCATATCCGTCCGTATGCAAATTTTTATGCAAACGAAAAATAAATGCACATTTAAACGAGATTATTGTTAAAGAGCGAAAGGGAGAGAGATAATAGTATAGCATGCTCTTCTTACTAAAATATTTCAGCAAATATTTATGAAAAATTAAACATTTTATTGCCATTTCTGTTCTTGCGTTTTTAAGTTTAAATATTTTTTATAATGCACATACGTTTGTATAAACAAGCATGCGGTATGTTTTAAAAATTTCATTAAAAACCTTGAATTTCCATTATATTCAATTGCATCCACTATAATTTCCTTTTTTTTCCTTTTTATTAAAATACCACATTTTCTATATGACTGCATGCGAATAAAATTATTTTTTTGTTTTTGCTCCACATGTGCTTTTTCTGTTATATTTACAAATTATATGCTACATTAAAATTAATGCAACAACATATTTGAAATTATAGCTTTCCCATTCCAGAGCAACACTTGTTTGCTTTTTTTAATTAAATCATTCAACAGCTACCAGTATATTATTAAGAAATGAAACAACAAAATCAAATTTTGCCTTAAGATAGCGGCATAGAGGTAAGGGAGTTCCTCTACATGACCTATAGGATCATGACCTATAGTAGGGAGATCCTCTACATGACTTATAAATTTTATTTGATATGGATTTTCCAAAACTTTAAGCTAAGTTTCGTTACGGAAACTCGTTTCCGGAACTGGTTTCTATACTACTTCGGGAAGGAGGTGACTAATGGTCCCATACAGGAAACTACTTTGCACCCATCGAGTGGGCCCCTATTTTTTTTGGTACCGTACCGTCGGTTGCCTAAATCTAAGTGTTAGAGGTCTAGTAATCTACAGATGTATTAGTGAAAATTGATTTAAATCTAAGTAATTAAGTGCGAATTAAAATTCTTAAAGAAGTTCCTACTATTCCTGCTCAGGCTCCAAAAATAAAACATAAAATTCTAATATCTTTATGATTAGTAGAAAATAGCCACTGTTGCGATTAAATGGCTGAAAATAGGCGATATATGGTAAATTTATTTATGAGAAATTTCTCTTTAATCTTGACCTATCTGTTGTCCTACTTCTCTCAAAATTTCAGGTGTATTAGAAATTTATCTACTCATAATTAATAAAAGAGCTTAGCACTTCTAGGTTAGTAATATTGTTTAACTATATAATTTCCTATTATTGGTACTTCCATCCCACTTTCTGAGGCCCCGATTTGCTCTGTTATATCGGGAGCCTTTTTTTGCTCCCCAGTTTGCATTCTGTGTAATTTCTAACCGCGTTCCAGTTGTCTTAACTCTCCAGCATTTTGCTAACAATGTCTTCTGGACTGAAGTCACTATTCGCTTCTATGTGCGATCCACCTGCTGCAATCAAAAAATGTGTGTTCTGTGTCGTCATTTATAGTCCCGCAGTATATACAACCAGGGTCATTTATCATGCGATATAGGTACAAGTTTTCCTCCCTATTCAACATTTACTATACGAGGTAATGTAATAAATTTAATATTGTAAGAAAGAAATGTTCATATCAATTCTTTAACATCTGTTGTAATGAAATTAAAACGTCTTTGTTGTACACACAAATTAAAACCGCAATATTTCCATTACTTTTTTCATTACATATTTTACTCAAGTTACATTTCATTCGGAAAATTGTGTGCGATTAAATTAAACAGACAATAATCATCAAGAAAATTAAGCACAAATGAATTAAAACTTAACAAACCAGCTTAACCAAGCCTTCGCATGCAATCATGACGTATTTCCGGCCACCATAAATAACAAAGTACATACAACGAGAAACGTACTAACACAACATTAAGCTCAAACAAATATAGGAAGTACAATCCATCCACACAGTCATCTGTACACACACTCGTACATTTGGCTATCAAAAAACAAAATAAGCAACAGGAAAACATATTCCGACAAAAGGACACAAAGGCAACAATTTCGACTTATAACAGCCTTTTGTGTATGCATAATGGCTCATGTGAAAGTGTGAGAGCACGTTTCCTCTTATTCACGAATATTCAATTCGTAATAGTTTTATGCTTTAAAAGAAGTTCAATTAATCTTTACTTTCTTACAACATGTGCGGAGGTGAAAACTCTAAGGGATTATTTAAACAGGCCCTTTCAAAATGCAAAACTCGCCTCAATAAGTTTTTGTTTCAGTCATTCTCACAGAACTACTCCACTCCGTTATTTTCTTTATCTAAATGAAAGGAGAGTAATTATTCATCTTCTTTTTTTTCTCAGATCAGTACTCAGGGACAGCCAGTATGAGTGCAATGCACAAAAAGGTTCTCTTAAAAAACAAAAGATTCTCTTGAAACTGAGAATGTAAGAAAGGAAATGAAATGAAATGGGAATGAAATTGTTTTTATAACAATCTTGTGGGCAATTTGAAGTATTTTTTTTGTGATAAAGTTTTACCAGACGAGGGCGGCCTAAAAGGAAAAAATAGAAAATCGATGCTGTTAATGAGTATATAGAGAGGCTGGACGAATCACACTTTAAAAACGGTATCACTGCTTTAAAAACTGCTATGAAAAATGCATTTATCCAGATGCAGATTATATTGAAAAATAACATAAAAAGGAATCCGAAATTAATAGTACCTCAGCCTCGTATTTGCATACATATGCATGTGTGCACTTTACCCACTTTGCAGGTAATCTGTTTCGCATGCCATTAATGGCCTATTACGTTTACAAATTATTCCAATGAAAAATTTATATATTTTGGAATTCTTGGAATATCTTTAGAATATGCCCCTGATACAGGGCCTTTGTCAACTTGTCTACCCGAAAAAAACCAACAGAAAACCAGTAAAATATAAAGTAAACAAGAAAAGAAAAAATAATAAGAATTGAGAACTACTTACGGGTACAGTAATTTACTCCACTGTGAGAGTGAGTTTCACTAAACCGTTTCATATTGCAATACTTCAATATGTATTATACTCGTAGAAGAACTACAGAAGAGAGTCAGAAAAACTTGAGCAAACGAAGTGACCTATTTAGCCATGTGCTTTACCTGAAATAAAAAAAGATTATCAAAAGGTTTAAGGCAATTTAACCAGTGCAAAGCCCAACGATTTGGGAGTATACACTGCACTGGAAAATTTTATCTTGTCAAAAAAAAAAACAAAAAAAAATTATATTTATGCAATACCAGCTTTGCGTGTCGTTCCGTAATATTACAATCAACAAAACTTTTTAGTACGTGGCTTTTTTTTCATTTTCTAAAATATTATTTAATGTATATTTGCTTTCTGGTAACTCGGTAGTAGATATATTTTATTAAATGAAAATAGTAGAGCAATTAAAATAAAAGGTTACTTTTTCAAAAAACCCTCCGGCTCACATCAATATATGAAGCTATTTATATTGCCCACAATTAGTTTATTTTATATTGTTACTTTTTTGATCTTTAGAGTTTTATTATTTATGATTTATATTTAGGCTCCAGGTCCTCCACTTTTGTTGTTAAATAAATCTTTCGGTTATTATATTGTTCAATATTTCAAGCAACTCTGTTTCTCTTCACCAGTATTGTTTTTATAACCTCAAGTCTGTCTTTGATTCTCTTCAGGTCTGGCCATAATATTTAAATATATATATATAGATATATTGTTGAAGGTCAAGGTCTAAAACTATTTTGTAAAACAAGAGGAAATTTTCAAATCGATATAATAAACCTGGAAGTGTAACATACGACTATCGTAACTATTCCCAGACAATATGTATGGTAAGGGCCATTTTTCTTGTAGGGAGCGATGTAGAGCTATTTGGGTTTTTTTTAACTAATTTCCCCTTTAAAGCTTTCGGCTTGTCTGCAGGAAAATACTCGGAGTATAGACAGGAATCGAAGCCTCGACATCCGGCTTAGTAGGCTGAGCATTATTTATTCTCCTATGGAGGCACCCATAAGATCCATAAGATTCTCACAAGCTTTTCATAAAAACTAAATGCATCTAAGCACTGTTCAGGCTGTTCATTATCCATTCGCCTAAAAATATTCATGTGAACAAAAAAGCTAAATGGTTATCACGATATCGTATAATCAAAAGGAAAAAGAAACAAAGCGAGCCAATCACTTTCAATTCCATATTCAGCAGGAATTTTTCTTAATAAAAACAATATAGTTTACATTCATCTAAAAAAGGAATAAGAAGATTTTGACTCCGAAATGCTTTCTTCTGGCTTCCGCATGATCCTTGATACCACCCGAGGCGAGAAGACATCATTCCGCTCTCGTTTAACCGAATAGTAAGATTAATAACAAATTTTTCCTGAACGTTGATCCTAAATAGTTTCCATTTCACTAATGTAACCATGTTTCATCATGACAGTGAAGAACTTAATGACTTGACTTCAGAGCAACGGCGGAGCACAAGTTAAGGAATTTCAAAACATCCGCTAATACGTTCCTGGTCATCATGGCTAGAATTTATTCTGGAAAAATGGGTAACAATTTTATGTGCATGCGAACATATCGAAAAAGTGAGGATGAACTACAAAACGGAAATCATGATATCGGAAGTAGCATGCACACATTTACACATACAAGTATGGCAACAAAATATAAAAAGGATATTTATTAAGCAAAACTGCAAGATTAACAATGAATGGGTGTAATAAAATTATAGATACTTTTTATTGCAAAAAAAAAATTTTAATTTATTTTTCTTTATAAATAATTAATTTATAGTTATATAATTTAATAATTTTTTTAATTATTTATATGGCAGAAAATATGTAAATAAATAAAAATTTAATTATTTTTTTAATTCTTTATATGGCAGAAAATATGTAAATAAATAAGAAGCAATTTTTAAAAACACAGAAAGAGTAAAAGAATTGAGCTTCACAATTCTAAGAATTATTTCTTTGAAATTTAAAAAAAATATTTTAAATTTTATACAAACATTCCAACTGATCTTATCTAAAAAAAATTCTTTCCTTTGAAACATTCGAGTAAGTACGGCCTAATTACTAGCAATATTACCTCGAAAAAGAAAATGCATCTTTCGTATAATTTCATATTCATGTTATAACTTTTTATATTGCTAAAATGTTGCTTAAAGTATTAATGAAAGTAATGATGGTGGTAATGACATTAAAAGCATCGTGCCACTTTTACTCTCTCAGGAAGAAAATGAAGATTAATGAGTTTCAAATAGATTTTTATTTTTATATTTTCCTTGTTCACTTTCTCGGTCGCTCTCGAAATTACAACTTGTAGTTGCTTTCATTACATAATGCGAATAAAATTAAATAAAAAATTTATAATGAAAGTTGTGGTGTAAGTGAAGTTAATTACAGTTGTTGCTTTATTTTCCTAAAAGACTGAAAGCTCACCAGCCAACGTATGCAAATTGAATTAAAAGTACTTCAAACAAGATTAGAAAGCGTAAAGCATACAAAAACAGAAACTAATTAAGGAAGTGGATTAGCAGAATCATTTTTATATTAAAGCGAATAATAAAAGAATAAAGAACGTAATGCAGGCCTAAAAAAGCTGGAAGTATATTTTAACAAATGCAACATGCCAAAGGAGCTTCCATTGCTCTAGCAGCTCTTGGGGCCAAAACGGACTTGTGACTTAAGAATTATATTTATCAACCTAAAATTATTGTAACGTAAAGGTAATTTAGTTTGATTTTTTTATCGGGTGGTTTTAAAAAAAAGGTTTACGGAACTATGACAGGATGCACTCACATATACATTGCCATCACGTCTGCAAGCCATCGATTCATTGAATTAAATTTTTATAAATTTAAAAATATATAAAAATGTTGGTCGTTTTATTTGTCTGATCAGAACTTGTCTACTTTAAAGCATGCATAATTTTCGTTGCCACAATAGAAATTCGGCTTACTTATATAAAATGTTTTACGTGAGAAGTTGAGTGATTTCCAAGGTCGACTCAAACAACTTATTAATCTTAATATTAATTATCTGAAAAATTACCATGAGACAAGGAGTTTTGAGTGACTAAAAGATTTCGTATTTGCGAGATTCGTAAACAAATTGGGAATGTGTAGAAAATGCAGTCTTATCGAAGTAGTCAAATATATCTGCAGTATATGGACATATGATGCATAAAAATAGTGCATCAAAACATGACAATTGCATGGCACATAAATTGTGCCATTTCAAGCTCATGTCTGAATTGTCAAACGAACGCCACTTGTGTGGAATAGTAATGCGAATGCATAATAATGCTGGCATTAGCGGTTGTTGTGTGCTATGCCATGCCGACTGTCTAGGTTACGCTACAATAAAATCTTAAATATTCATTTTATTTTTTTTTAGCAACGCAAACAATTTCCTATGAAAAAATAATTATTAATAATGCTATTTGTTTTTTGTTTCGTTAGCTTAAATTAGATTTATTAATTTTCGTTCATTTTATTTGTATTACTTTTATTATTTATTACTTTTAGCAGATGTGTTTGAAACCAAAAAGCAAAAAAAATTTATCCAAAATATTTTTTAGTGGATTACTACGAGTACTTGGCAGCTAAATTGCAATAGAAAATTAATTTTTTATTTAGAAATACATTGTAATTGATTGTTGCATTTTCATTAAAGTGCCAGTAATGATGGTTATCCTTCCGTATTTTCCTCCCCTAATTTCCTTACAATGCCCGCCTGTTCGGTTAATAAAATCTGCTGCTGGTCAAATATGTAATGATGTACGGTATTGGGGAGTTCCTATAAGTCCAGCTGCCTCATCTTAGCCAAAAATTTACTTTTTGAACTTTTCTAATGGAATTGATATTTTTTAGCCAATTCCAATATTCGTTAAGCGTTACATATTTTTTTATACTATAAAATATTGTAAAAATTGCTTTATATAATTCTTTAAGGAATTTGAAATTTTCTAATAAATTCAGTCTGATACAATTCGCTATTGCATGAACCATGTGGAGATCCAAATTAGTGAGTAATTCGAAAGTGTAATTTTACATTTTTACGTTTATAAACGTAACGATTTGAGCCTTGAATAACATTGAACGACTTTTTTAGAAATCTGTTAACCGCAAACGAAGTGGTTTATTTAAATTTATATTTTATATTTTATTATTTTATTTTCTTTTTTTTATTTTTATTTTTTTTTTATTTAATTTTTTTTTTATTTTTTTTTATTTTTCTTTTTATTTTTATTTTTTTTTATATAATTTTATTTTTATTTTTTTTATTTAATTTTTTTTTATTTTATTTTTATTTTTACTTTTTTTTATTTTTTTTTTATTTTTATTTTTTTTATTAAATTTTTTATTTTTTTTTTTATTTTTTTTATTTAGTTTTTTTTTTATTTTTATTTTATTTTTATTTAATTTTTTTTTTATTTTTTTTTATTTTTCTTTTTATTTTTATTTTTTTTATATAATTTTATTTTATTTTTATTTTTTTTATTTAATTTTTTTTTTTTTTTTATTTCTTTTTTATTTAATTTTTTTTCATTTTTATTTTATTTTTATTTAATTTTTTTTTATTTTTATTTTTTTTTATATAATTTTATTTTATTTTTATTTTTTTTTTATTTAATTATTTTTTATTTTATTTTTATTTTTACTTTTTTTTATTTTTATTTTATTAAATTTTTTTTTATTTTTATTTTTTTTCTTATTTTTTATTTTTTTTTTATTTAATTTCTTTTTTATTTTTTTTTATTTAATTCTTTTTTATTTTTATTTAATTTTGTTTTATTTTTTTATAATTTTTCTCTTTTTTTTTGATATTTAAACAGGCTGAAAATTCCAGAAAATCATTTCTTAGTGGCTGGCAGAAGATCCACTAAAAATACGAATAAATTTCTAAAAGCTGTAAATGCAACTTGAAATAAACTTTTATGCACCAAAAAAAAGGGTGCCTCCGTAAGCGAATGAATAATGCGCAGCCTACTAAAACGGAGGCCGCGTGTTCGATCCCTGCCTACATCCTGGGAGTTTTTCCGAGGTCAAGCCGAAAGCTTAGCAAGTTTATTTAGTTTAAAAAAAGAGAAAAGATTCAAGTGAAACAGATTTGCTAATTATATAGTATGAGAATATGTGAGAATAATCATAAAAAATCGGGAATGAAAAAAGGCTGCAGTTTGACCACATTAACATCAACTTGAACGAGTATAAAAAAATACATTTATTTTGTTTCCATTTTGAAACACACATTTAATTAAATTTTTGGAAAAACGTAAATAAATTTGTAGTGCGAAGGAAATCCTTAACATTACGTACTTTGCAGTTACTGCCATTTAAAATAAGAAATTTAACATTCTGTTATGATTTTCTGTAAAATTTAAGAAAATTGTTTAGCAGAGGTAAAAGATAGTTTTTCAAGCTTTAGAAATGTTGAGAGACCATAAACGCCCTGCTTCATTCATTGTGCTTATTAAGACTTAATATAAATTTACTGAAGTTTATCCAGCAAATAGTGTAGGTCGATCCAGCATTGTAAATTGAACTGAAATAATCTAAAAGGAAGTCAAGAAAAAACCAAACAGTAAAAATTAATCAAAATTAATTAGTTTGTAACAATATGAAAGTCTACGTTTTCATATTAAGAGTTTCAATTTGATTTGATTTGGACACTACTAAGGAAGGGAAGCATGTACTGGAAACAAGAAGGTGTTTTTAAATGTAAAACATTTCAGATTAATTTCGTGTTAAAAAACTGCCTGGCAAGGATCGTCTCCCTTCATTTTTGTTAAGAGTTGTGCCACTCAAATACTTGCAAGAAATCTTTTCATTGTCCGCAAATCGATTCACTTTACGCTCCGTTCCTTAATTTGCTGCTACAATTGTATTTATTTGCCAGTTTTATCGGTTTACAGAAATTCTCTAAAATATTTCTACTAATTATATTGGAAGAGCAGCAGCAAACAGCTAAATTTATTTAATTTGAATCAATAAAAAGAAATTATTGAAAGCAACACTAAATTGCATTACCATTGCGCAATGTTGTCTGGCACGATGCTACAGCATGTTGGGGAGCTCTTAAAAATAATGTAATTCAGTGATAAAACAATAAATCTCTGCTGGGCATTTTAAGCAGATGAAACATTTTTGAATGAAATAAAATTTTATTACTTTAAAATCTCTTTAATTTGTCTAAAGCATTCAAATAAAAGCTGAAGTCGTGGTTATTGTTCCTCTTGAGCAAACTTTATTACAGTGCTGGAAATAAGAAAAGAAACAACGTGTTTCAAATAAATACAAGGAAATTTATACGAAACGTAGAGAATTGTATTTATCGGTTTTATTTATAGTTTATTTTCTAGCATGTGCCTTTTACAAGAGATTTATGATTTTTTGTAAATTTTTCCGCCAGTTTTAAAAACTTATTAATAAATCTTGTTTTTATTTGTTAATTTATTTCTTCGTGGAAAAATATTAAAATGCAACAACTATTAATTATTGCTATTTACACATACGAGTTCATGGAATCATAAACTCTTAATGTAATGAAAGAGTGCGTAACTTTTTCCAAGGGAAAATCGTGACTGTTGCTAGTAAGTGGCTTCTTGACATTCTTTTAAACATGAAGCTTTTACAACTGCTTTAAATTTGCACTGGCTTTCTGTTAGAATAGAAATGGTCGACCTGCAATACTTGCTTGCATACAGCGATTGTCCCTTCATTGCCCAGTTTTTTTTTTTTCTTAATTTCGTATTTCCTATAATAAAGTCTTTCTAAATCACGCTATATTTGTTTGTAGAAATCGTGGAAAGAAAATTCTTGCAGTTATTTTCTATTATACTTGTTTACATTGTGCCTTTCGTGGAAGTAGACTTGTTTAAGGATACACGCCAATTCGAACACATTTTGCAAGAGGAGCTGAATGTGGAGTTTTCAACAAGGATATTAATTTCTTTTTTTTTTTAATAAAATTGGGAATTTTGAGTTGACTATTATTTGATCTATTGGAAAATGTTGGAATGTTTATTTAAATTCAACTTTGTTTGCTGCAAAAAAGTTTTACTTTCCAAAACAAAACAAAAAAAAATGCCATTGAGAAGTAATCCTGGTTCGTAAATCTTTCTCCAACTTTTCAGGAATGCTCTGAAGGCTGCAAATTGCGACACCCTACACTGTTATTTCAGGCACAGGACCAGCATTAGCCACTACACATTTCGAAAATATTCGTAATTCTCATGTGGGAAAGTTGTAGTCAAACCGAACCCATCTATTATGTAATCACATAAGAATGTAATTGTTTTTTTTGCATGTTACTTCAAAAATTTATAAAAATTATGGCAAATTGTTTTCCAAGAAATTCTAATATTTAAAAATAAAAAAAAAAAAATGGTGAAAACATTAAAAAATAAGTAAAACTGCTTTATTCGACTGAAATGTTCTTTCAAAGAAAAGGACTTTTAGGACCTGTTTTTTTTATTTTCAATATTTCGTCAACACTATGGATGACTTTATCGAGAATTAATACTATTTTTTTTTTTTCATGAAGAAGACAACCAGAGTGTTAACAAAATATTAAAAATTACAGAGAAAAAAAAAAAAAAGAAAAAAGAATTGTATAATAAAAAGGATTTAAATGCCAAATAAAACAAAAAAAAGTTTAGTTAAGATTGAAAAGAATATAAAACTAAATATAATAATATTTTCGTATCAAAGTTTCGAAAAGGATATCAAAGTTCCAATCCTATTACTAAAACTCAACAAGTATGGTTGCGGGCAAAGTGGTGTGTGGCTGTTACACGGTTTTTCTAGGTTTGATACTAGTTGTGGTTTCAGGGAGGTTTTTTTTAGCTATAAATGTATAAAATAATATATTGGCTGTATATCTTTTATTTATCTGGAGATGTAGCTTACTTTAACACGGAAGAAAAAATCGGAAGAAAATTACAGTATACGGTTTTTAATATTTTTTACTATAGACAAAATTTCAGCTCGATTTGCTCCGCGACAAAAATACAGCAAAAAGGCAGAGGGCAGACAGACGAATGAACGGACAGACCTACCGCGCTCATGCAATTCCCCTTCTTATAAAGATTAAATGTATATATTTTATGGGCTTGCAAACCAATGTTATAGGAGAACAATTTTTGAGAAGAGTACAAGGATATTCTCTATTTGAGAATATCCTGTTTAAAAGCAGTAAAATAAACCCAAAACTAAACTATTTGTATGACATAAAATAATACAAAAATCCATATAACATAAATATTTCTTCAAATGAAGTGAATTTAATTCCAAAGAGTACATCTGCGTAATTTATACTTTAAGATAAATTTTATTTATTTTACTTTCCTGTATGTTTCAAGTTTGATATTTTTTTTAAAGCTTTTTTAGCGACAGTATTAAATTTGTTTGAGTTTATAAATTTTAAAAAATCTTTAAGAAAAAGAATTCCTTATAAGCTTTCATTTTTCAGGACACTCCGAGCTTGTTTCCACAAGAACGTTACGAAACATTTAATTTTCTCAAAGAAAAAAAAAACTTTTTAAAAATTTAAACACTGTAGGAATTCATAAGAGAATTGTATTTAAATATTTATAATGAAAACCAAAAAAAAATGTTATATGGAATACATTAGCAAATATTAATAACTTACAATAATTTTTAAAAACAGATCATTCTTTCTGTTTATTAATTCTCTTAAATATGCAAGTATTTCAGCATTTTTCAAATTGTAGTTGTGTCTTCAAGTTGTTAGTTTCCGTTGACAAACTTTGAAGCTCTAAAATGAATCGAGCTGCCACGTCTTCAGTGTTTAAGATATAAATTGGCATTTTTGCAAGAAAAATATTTTACTTTAAAAAACAAGTGGCAGCCAGTATTCACATACCTGGTGTCTACAAAATAGAAGGAAGAGAATATCAAACTAAAGACACCAAAAAAGGATACAAATTTTAAAAAAGGATAAAACTAGCAAAACAAAAAGGGTGAAAAGTAATAAATAAGAAAACTTTATAGAGTTTATTTTTATTGTACAATTTAACAGGCTGTTAAACAGTCTGTTCAAAAATATTAGCATTCAAGGAAGTAATAGAGAAATGATGGCCAACTCTTCCAGTAAACAACAAGCCTTCCTGACAGACTATTTTTCTATGACACCGGACCTCATTTAGATACTGAGCGAATGCATGCGCTTTTAAAGATGCAAAATGAGTGCTCTGAAATCAATCCTTGTAATTTACAACAGAAATATATTAAATGTTCACAAGGATCTTAATATAAAATTTGCCAAATGTAGTCCTTTTCTTCTCAAAGCCTTTTTGTTGTTATTGCCCATACGAAGCACTCCCCCAAATGCAGTTTGAGTTTAAAAAAATTTTCCTATGCGATATTTTTCACCATCAAACATTTTACAGCATAAAAATTGTCATTGACACGAGTAGTTTTACATCCTTTATATAAACAAAGTTTTCTTTGTCTCAATTTAATTAATTTTTATTTTCATTTCTTTGCAGTTACAGATGTTCAGCACACATATTTGAGTAAATCTATCATAAAGTAAGTACAGAAGTATTTATTAAAAAAAAGATATATTAAGAAAATTTTTTAAATTCAACTACCACAAACATTGTAATTAAGAATCTTAGTAACCAACTAGCAAAGATTACCTTCCCAATGGCTGATACACTCGCCACACGTTGGTTGCAGTGAAGATTACCCCACTAATCTATTAAAATCTCTCGCTTTTATTTCACTATTTCATCTTAGAGAACGTGATATGCAAATCATTTATATTTATGCAAAATTAGAATTTATGCCAAATCATTCATTTTACTCTTCTTAAAACTCACAAGCCATTAATTATCGCTGCTCTGGAAACCATAAGCTGTAACTAAATCCCATAACACTTTCTGCTCCAAAAAGGAAAATCTGTCTTACTTATCTAAAGCAATACGTTGTCAAATACTATCGATCTTGGCTCAAGGCAAAATAAATAAAACAAAACGTAATTGCTAACTGCTACAGCAATAGGACTGTAGCAGTGACGGACATTTTGTCAAACCAACACTTGATATCAAATTTTAATTAATAAATAAAAGAAATTATTTAACAAACATAATTGAAGATTATTAATCTGCCTACAAGTCAGACAAATATGTTGGAAATTAAAACTTGAAGCTCACAATAAATCTAAAGCAATTAATTTAAATGAAATATGCCTACAAAGAAAATAACTTAAAAGTTACTTAAAATTATTTTTGCTTTTCAGCCAGGTTATCAAATGACTTGCAACAGACTGCCAATGATAAATGCACACACACACACACACACACACACACACATGCACACAGGCCAATTCAGAAATATAAAGATGCTATTAGATGTATTAAGGCAAAATTCTCCAATGAATATTCTAACTGCAAAATTAACAAAATTTTAGAAATTAAAATCAGCAAAGTCGATTCAATACACGTACTTGTTATTGGGAAAAATTTTGCCTTCGAAGGATTAGTGTGGATGTCCATTTATTAGTACATTTCTAAGTGTTTCTATTAGTGGGGATTATATGGTGTGGGTCTTGTTGCATACATAAACAAATAGAACTCAGTGGTAATACAAATAAGATTTTGAAATTCAAACTCCTGGCAGCAGATGGTTTGCATATCCTTTGCAACTAAACTGTATTACATATTTCAGAGCATATACTAGCATATGAAAATATTTAATTCGCCATTCATACTTCGCAATCACAAACATAATCAGAATATATTTAATTGTGAACTGATTAATGGAAAACGATTTATTTAAATACATATAATGTATTTATTTACAATTTCTAACATATAACTACGAGTCACAATAATTTCCCAATGCAACTGCAGAAGCTTAAAAGTATGGTATGATTGCATAATTCTGAGTGAAAATGTAGGCGAGTATTTTTAAAAAATTTCTCTTAGAAAATGCACACTCTCAAGAGAGTAAACAAAATCTGATGCAAAAATTTTTAGTATTTTGAATAATTTTATTTCATACAGTACAAGGAAATTTTTATAAAAAAAAATATGTAAAAGAAATTAGTGAAATTAGTGCCATGAAACGGCACACTCGAATTCAATCTACTCGCATATGGAATTCTTAATACTTACAAAAATTCCGATTGAGTGCTTGAAAGTGCAGGGCTTGAGTTCATCAATTCGCATATATATATATATATATATATATTTTTTTTTTGTTATAAATCTCTTTTCTAAACTATTAGCTTAAACTGTCAGCTTCTTTCATATTTAATTGCTTTCTTTTTTTACCAAAAGTAGCGCAAAAATTATGCTTCGGAAGAGTTTTTGATAGAAAAATATCAATATGGTTTATAAAATGTTCTTATTTTGAGGCAATGATTTCTTATATTCCTCGCAAACAAATTATTATTATTGAATTTTTTTTATTTTTTTAAGTAATGTAACCTACAAAGCTTTTCGCAGGAATCAAACCCGCGGATGCACATTATTCATTCGCCTACTCAGGCACGGAATACATTTCTTTCCACTCTCATCGAAAGGTTCTTCTGTTGCCATCAACCATTTTCGGCACACTCACTCTCCACTGGCAATATGCAAATCATACTTTGCAATGCGTGCAAAGTAACACAAAATGCAGTTTCTACGCTTTTTGCAGTTACTACCCATTCAAACAGCTCTCTCGGCATCAAAGGAGCGAACAAGTTCATGCATGCCCGACATCATAAAATCTTTATAGTTTCTGGTAAAATTTTTTTTACTAAAAGAATTGTGAAGTTTTGGGTATGCCTCGCACCTACAACAACAACAATTAGAAAATTAGGCAGTCCTACGATTCATTTACACGAAAATCTTTTATTTTCAAAAATCGCATGAAAGTAGTGTTCCTGGTGTCATCCTTTCATACAAAAATAATGCAAACAATTTTTTCTTTGCATGAAAATTGTTATTTTGTGTAAATTTTCATAAACTTTTGCCTGTCATAAAAATCGGACGTTTTTATGCCTTACTATTCCATTTCTTCAGCTTAGATGCATTTTTTAGCAAATCCTACTACTGTGTAGGATAGTGAAACTTGGCCTAAAGTAATTTGTTGTTTCCTAAGTATATACGACGTGTGATTAAAAAAAAAAACCGTTCTTTTCAAATTTCGTGAGTTACATATAGTCGATTTTGGCATTTTTTTCTGCTATATTGGTGCACATGCCTGTTATTATATGTTCGCAATATCAGCCATTTTGGATTATCAGTTTGTTTTTGACAAGATAAAAAGGTTAGTCGTGTTTTGACTTGCTCTTTGACTGTTTTACTATTTTTTTTATTAAATTTTGAGCAAAAACAACATCGCATGGGATCCGTTGAAGGTCGTCAAGGACGATCCAGATTTACTCAAAAAAGTTTTAACTGGTGACGAATCAAGGGTGTGTGTATATGATATTGAGACCTTGAAGTTATGCGCCGCTTAAGCGAAGCAGTTCGTCAGCAATGCATATAATAGTGGAAAAACCAAGCATGGACTTTGCAAGATGATAACGCACCAGCTCGCTTATCGATACTTGCGCCTCAGTTTTGAATAAAAAAAAGACCGTAATCATGCCTCAACCACTGTATTCACCGGACTTGCCCTTGGCTGACTTTTTCCTCTTCCCAAAGCTGATGACACCAATGAAAGGAAAGCGTTTGGTTACGATTGAGAAGATAAAAGGAAAATCGAAACAGGAGGACAAAAACAGAAACAGAAGTGTTTCAAGGATTGGATAAAATACTCGCATAAGTTCATTATAACTGCTTGGAGGACGTAAAGATTTTCCGAAAATTTTTTTATTTTAAGTTTTTTAACGTCTATTTGCCGACGTACAGAAAAATGTTCGAAAGCAATCCTTAATAAATTGCCAGTGCATTAAAGTCTACAAAACTTCTGCATGCTTATAAGCTCAGTTATATAAAATATTGATTTTTCTTTCTCAAAAGTTGTTGACGATATGGTTTTGACAAGAAAACTAGCTTTAGAACATTCTTAATTAACATGCCTGTCATGTAGATAATAGCAATGTAAACTCGTATGCATGTTAGTGTTTGTCTTTAAATATGCCACTGCAAACACCTACATGCACATATGTACACGTATTAACACACATACAAACAATAATCAAAATATACAAGCATTTAATTTTGTGTTTTATTTCCTACATGTATTATAAAATCACATACAAATACCGGGGATAAAACAATACTCATTACTTTGCATAGAAGATTTATATAGGAAAACAGGCAGACATACAAACACAAGCATACACACACCCACATAGACATACACGTAATACTCGTATGAGGATGTAAATATAACATAATGATATCTAATACCAGCAGCTAACGAAATGTAACAAAACACTCAGCCGAAGTCGTTCACACATTCATTATTGTATACAGATTTTTTTTATTATTTTCAAATAGACATGATTAGGAGAGTGTGAAGGAAATGAAAAGCAATATTTCTATTGATTTTTGCTCATAGAAATTGAGCCATCTGACGCAGATGTAGTGAAGTGTGACCGAAGAACTTTATTTAAGAAATTTATCGAAGTATTAAAGAAATCACTATTGCCATGAAACAAAACAGTCGGACAATTCGGTGTCGATTCCATCTACTCGCAAAATGGAATTCTCAATACTTGCAAGGATTCCGATAAAGAACTTGAAAGTGTATGGCTTGAGTTTCCTCAATTCGCATATACATATATATAGATTAAATTTTTTATTAATTCGTTTTTAAGGTGGAAAGCTTCCGGCTTTACAGCAGGAATCGAACCCGCGACCTCCGGCTTAGTAGGCTGAGTATTACTCATTCTCCTATGGAGGCACCCATAAGATCCATAAGATTCTCAAAAGCTTTTCATAAAAACTAAGTGCTTCTAAGCTAGTGAACTATTAATTAAACAGAAACACTTTCTTGCATCTCTTTAATGTTCGTTAATATGAAAGTTTTAATCTCTTAAAGGTTTACTTTTCCTTTTTAAATAATTGAATAGGTTTTTAATAGTTATTTGTTAGTTTTTTGTTTTTTTTTTTTTTTGTTTCTTTTGGTCATGTTGGACATCAACTAAAACATTTTTAATGCATGTTCAAACCACAGAAGCATAGAAAATACAAGAAAACAATGACTTTCTTAAAAACATTGAGTATATAACAAAAATGTCCTTGAGTGTATATGTGTATGTATGTGTGCTCATGTGATGTTATTGCTCTCTGTATATGTTTCGTGTATTTTCAAATTTAATGTGGAGCTTAAAGTTCTTATGCCTCCCATACACATGCCCTTGCAAAAGTGTTTACATTGAAAAGAAAGTGTTTGTGTATCGGTGTACTTTTGGATTTATCAAATTTTGTCAGCATTTGTTACACAACATTTACAAAATTAATCGGAAACAATATGTTTTTAAAATTCAAAATAATGTTGATGATGACGATGACGAGCATTTTTGTTATTAAATGTCGAACACTGAGAAAAAGGACCAGGGAAAATCTTATGAATTTTTTATGTACTCGTATTAGAAAGACAATATCTAAACTAATTTAAAGAAAACAGATGTTCATAAAATCTATAAATTCAGCTATAAGAATATGTATGTGTGTATATATGTATGTATGTAGGTACATATGGGTGCTTTTCTTTAATATTAAAAGTTCATACTACATTGTAAATACATTGTAAGCTCAAATAGCAAAAGTATGTAAACTTTTTTGCTGAGTGGAATTTTTTTTTAGCAAATAGCTAACATTGGGCCATAGTATTAAAAGTTTAAAATTATAAAGCTATTCGTATTCGTGTTATTTATTGAAGTCGATTTGAACAAAAAAAAAAAAAAAAAAAAAAAAACGAAAAAACCAATCAATAATTTAAATTGGTTCAGTTTGAAAAGGCATGCACATTTCCAGGCCACAAATATATACCGAACACCCAAAGCTTTTTCTATGTGGAAAATTTTGCAGCAACAATATTTACTTAACTCGCGCTTTTTTTAATGCCTGTAATAATTAAATTAATTGGTTTTAGCCTGACAAGTTTATTTGTATAATTATTGGTAAATAAGTTACATTTTGTTACACAATAGTAACGTGTGCAAGTAAACACTAAACTAAAAGGCTTCCTTTATCGTTAAAAACTAATTGGATGCAAACAAAGAAAAAAACTCAATTACAAAACATTAATACAATAACATTACGTGGAATCATTTTAGGCATTAAAAAGGATTACTTGCAACTGATTGATGATAATTAAAGCTTAAATATAAAAAAGAAAGTTGTAAGCAGAGCTAATAAATAGAAAACATACAAACATAAATTATGATTTTTCGATGGAAAACTATTTTTCCAAAGTTCCCACAATTCCTTTAAGGAATGCAACGCGGAATGTGTAAGAAATCCTTAAAAACTATTTATAAAATGTTCTAAGTTTCGGCCAGCGAAGGCGTACAAATAATGCACAGCCTACTAAACCGGAGGTGGCAAGTTCGATTCCTGCCTTAAAAAAAAAAAAACACAAATACTCTACTTGGATTAAACCAGTTCTTCCCAGATGTAATCAAAATTAATCGGAGTTCGCAATGTTGCAACTGAATTTCATTTTTATTAAAAAATTTCGATTAAATTTCTGCCAATAATTTTTTAAATTTCAAATTTAAAATTCATAGCATATTCCATTTCAGTTGACGTTTTGCATATCTGTAAAGGTCATGCTTGCCTATGCTACACAGTCGTAGGATTTATTCTTGTATGATTCCATCTTATTTTAAAAAATATTATGGAAACCAATTTTATCTTTGCTGAATGCAGCAAAATGCAAGTCTGATCGCGTGAAAATTGTAATTTTATAAAAATTTTCAAGAACTTTTGCAAATCATAAGACTTGCCGAAAAAATCTATCACACAGTTGCACTTTTAGGCTACACTATCCTATTTCTTAAGCACACATGCAATATTTGTGAAATCGTATGATTTCGTAGGACAGGGAATCGTCTTAATTTAAAACAAGTTCGAGGATTACTATGCATGCCTTTGCATTGAATGGCTGGATAATTCGAATCTCTGTTCTCACAACAAGAGAAATAAAATATTTAAAAAATATTTAACTTTTGTCAACATTTTTAGCAAAACTTTAGACATTTTTTACTGATCCGCCTTACTCTTATCCTTGTTGTTTAATTTTTTTTTTTTTGAGTGTGAATTGCAAAGCCTTCAGTTCAGGCTGCCCCCAATTACGGTGAATTTATTTAAAAAAATTTAAAATATTTTTTATTAGAAATTTTTTTCCTTTTGCTTTAAAGCATTTAAATCACAATTTCGCTTCTTCGAAAAGCTTTTGCGCGTCATATGAGTTGTGAGTAGATGAATAGAATCCTTTTATGCACAAAAAAGAACAAACTGGACAAACTTCATTTACCACAATTGAAAAAATATTTTGCTAAAATAAATAGTTGTTTTAATGGCCCCAAATCTTTCTAAATGTTGCTAAAACTTATATTTAAAATGTGTGCGACTGTTTGAATGAATTTATGTTTGAATTTATAAAAATCAATTTGTGCAAATATTCTGTCCCTTTTTCTTCTAGAGTTTCTGACTTAATGCTGAGATACAGACACACATGTAATTTGTGTAAGGATTCCATCACATGGCTTGCAAAAGCATCAGCCTTTCAACTTTTGCAGTGCATTGTCAGTGCATACCATCAGGATTTTATTCGCCTGATTGTCCTCAAATATATATATATATATATATATATATATAAATTCTTTTTTCGATTATCCTTTCTTCAGCAATCAGAACTGTACATATTGTATTTGTGAGACTGAGCGACTCATGATGGTGGTTTGTTGGTAAATTTGCATAAGTTCTGAATACATATTGCATACATATTTGTGTTTGTGTTTGTGTTTGTTTAGAGTGCTATAAAGAACGCCTGACTAACTGGAAATTGGCAAATGTTTTTCATGTTTCAATTTCTTTTATTTGAAACTTGAAGACCAGAAAATTTCATTGCAAGAAAAAGTTTTTGATTCCGGTTTTCCATTGTTGCTGCTATTTTATTTATCTAAAGTATCAAAACTCAATCAGATTAATAATGGAAAATGAATAAATTTTAGGTATTTGGTTTACAGGTATTGTTCATTTTCTATGCGAGTAGTCCTATTCAAATGTCTTTCTCCAAAATATTCCTTATTTTCTTAACCACAAATCTTATCTATAAATAACCAGGCACAGCAAGCATTCTCTAGATTATACAATGAACATATTAAAGTCCAATTTTCATATGAATATATTCTTCTTGTTGATAAAACGGCGAAATGGTTTACAAAAGATTCCCATGTAGCACATTGAACAAAAGCTAATAAAACAAGACGGTCACTGTGCAATGCCAAAATTCGTTTTTATTTTTCGCTTTTAAAAAATACAATTCGAATTGTGAGCACTTTGTGTGGCATAAATTATGACTGAAATGTGCAAATCTCATAAAAAAAGTATTTAATTGAGATGAAATTAAATTTTTAAATTTTGAATAATTTTGAAATCCTTACTGAAAGGTGAAAATCAAATGGGAAAAATTCATATGGAAATTTGTATGCTGAAAGGAGGAATGTAAGCATAGAAGACCACTGAAACATTCAGCAAGAATATTTTATAAAAATATAAAATATTTATTTCGCTTTCTAAAATGTGAGTCCTTTCAATTTTCAGAATTCAAACTTAATGCAATGCAGGCATCCTTAATATAAACAGTACCTGCTTATAACAGCGATTTCCAAACAAAACTTTCATATGAATTCCTTGAAAGCAACAACTACTTTGAAATAAGCTAAACAACTTCTACGGTTTTATATTTTATGAAAACAATCCAAACAAAATATCTTCAAAAGGACATTTTTGTGAAGCAACTTGATGAACGCTCAAATAATGAATTCTATTTGGCACGACTAAAAAGGCAAACAGAGGATTGATATCAAAAGACGTGCAATGTCAAAAAAGAAGTAAATAATAATTAATCAACATTATTTAGACAGCAGTATGTTACCGCTGCCAGTATAAATTTGTTTGCATTATTTGAATTGATATCATGCTAGTAAATTTATTGCTGTCAATAGTGGTTATCCTTGTTGTGCTTTTGGTACAGAAATACATCTAACCCAGCAACTGGAGCATCATTACTAAAAGCAGGCAGTAACATGTATAAGAAATAAATGAATTAAGAAAAAATAACAACTACAGAGGAGCAAAATGAATATTGACAATTTACTCAGTACTTCAGCAAATGTACGAGCAAATATTTCACATCACTAACACTAATGCAGAAAGCAGTAAACTTGAATTGAACAAATAAGTGGAACAAAAATAAATACATGTTATAAACATGATTGTACTTTTTTATGGTTGCCTACGACATGGGAGAAGTATTTGCAAGGATAACTACTTTAAAGGATAACAACTGGCCTTGTGTCGAACTCTTTCAATTCCACTGCCAGTGCTGCATTGCAACACCAATTTGCTACAGTTGCATTTAGTATACAACATTTTGGCCAACATCTCATTTACCTTCACAACTGTTGTTGCTTAAAATCCTCGTTTAAATTTTCATATTCCTTCAATCTGCCTTACTGCTTACATAGAGAAAGTTCTGTTGCTGTGAATAAATTATCAGCAATTAATTTCGGATTAATATATTCACGTCTAATACTTGCGCTTGCAAGTATCCAAAAACAAAAAAAAAAGGTATCCTTTTTTAAAAAATGGGTTGTGAAAACATACTGGAAATTGGAATTGCATGTAAGGCACTGTATAAGCATCGGTCTTATCCGGCTATACACCGAAAATGAATGATTGTGTTTTTAAAAGGGGGATCGCTACTGTGAATTGCATATACTTCATCATAATTGAGATCCTTTTCGTTTCAATTTAAAATTGTGAAATAAAATTGCCAACGTTTTAATTAGATTTTGGCTGTTTTGCATCCAACTGCTATCGCCACTGCTATTTGCAAGTGAAATGTCTATCCTTTGATATTCTTTCATTCTCTTACATTGACGAATGTCGTGTTGCAGTGAAGCTGCGTTGCATGGCGTTGCATTGCTCGCTTCACAATATGAATAATAATATGGAAAGGACTTTGACTTTATGTGAGAGTTTGTATAGCATGAACTGGTGTGGTGTGTGCGAGTATTTAAATGTGTGTGCTTAAACTTTATTTGTGCTTGTTTATTTCGGCTTCAACGAAGCATTTTAATTGATGTTTAGATGTTGTTTGTATTTGTATGATTCGGAACACTCATGCACGTAAACATCATCATCTCATTTATACAACTTAAAGCTAAATGCGTTTTTATATTTTCCCAAACAACAACAAAATATTTCATTTAACTTTTGCTTCTTGCTAAACATCATTTACTCCAACGTATCGTTATTTTTGTTTCTATTGTTTGAAGTTGCTGCTCCCATTTGATGTGTTTTGTTTGAGTAAATCGATAAATTAAGTGACTTTTGAAAATCACAAGGGGTTGCGTTTAAATGTGTTTGGGGTTGTGGCTGTAGACTTGCAGGTTTGTATATAATTTTTGGAAATATTTAAACAATTTTCAAATTATGGTTTGCTGCCATTGATTGCATATTTCGGAACAGACGCCCCTCTTTACAAATGAGTAAAATTAATTTGTCAAACTTATGGGATATAATCTTTCTGTCAAAGGCCATCAGCTTTAAAAAATAATTGAAAATTACCAAAAGTCCTTATGAAAAAGTCCTTAAAAAGTGGTTTAAAGCCCAATTTATAAACGAACAACTTAATAAATAAAATAAGCCAATCAATGCAATAATCTTTCTGTATTTTGTATAAAATTCTCAAATTGTATTAAACAGCTGCTTCACTTTTTTTTATCGCTTCCGATTATTTTTTTTTTTTTTGTGGTGATTTTTAAAGATTAAGTAACTATTAATGATTTTGTATTATCTGGCTTAAGTTACATTGAAAAGGATAAAAGTTAACTTATACAAGTTCAACATTTATAGTTCATAAACTCTGACAAGCATGTAGCAAATTGAAATGTATATAACGTATCGTTTAGATACACGTTAATTTTTTTTTATATTATCACATCATTTAAAATAAATACGCACGAATATGTGAAAAGGTAGAAACCAAACTTCAAAGAAGATGGGAAAAGATAATAACAGTAGCAGCAATGCCACCACCACCTCGCTCACAACTCCCTTTAAATTGCCAGGAAGAGATTCTTTTTTATATATATCTATACTGCGCATCCACACAAGTGCATATTTTAATACATAAAAGGACTAAATGGCTGAGCAGACAACATTTGTATGTTACATAAGAAAAATCGTATGAAAATCAAATTTGTGTATCGGAAACAAAAATATAATTGGGCTTTTGATATCAAAATAAGAATTTTTTAATACTCACAAAAAAGCGTTTCGCATAACATGTAAATGACGCGTAACGTCAACTCATTTTAGCAAAGTTACATGAACATCTGTCGACCCATAAGCTCCGATGTATTTGAATTAATTTGCCGTTTTTTTATTATTATAGTGGAACTCTTCAAGTAGTCATGTTGTGGCTACATAAGAATGCGGCTGCTTGCATGAATGAGTGTAGGGTGACTCATACAGAGTCCTCGGCATATGTGTATGCAGTAAAAAACGAGTCATATGTTACATAATGTTTGAGGGATTACGTGACACATTTTTATCATTTGAAAAGACATTTAATATCCTTCAAAAAACAAAAAAAAACAAAAAAAAAAAACCTGTACACACAATTAAAGCCTCATCACAGCAAAAAAGTCTACGTATTTATGGATGTGCTACGGAAAACATTACAGCGCAGAACGCCAGATGTGTGTGAGAACGGTCTTGTTTTTATTTTAGACTCACTTTTAATCTAATAAAATAACATCTTCATGTTTATGAAAATAGAAAAAAGTAGATTTTCCAAATCGATCCAGAAGGCTGCAATATGTACATCGTTAGTCGGAACGGCACTGAATCAGTTAATGATATTCTTAATGTCATATTACAAAACACAGTTCGTAGAGCCTAAAGCCCGCCTAGCATGCTAACATTACTTTATAATTTCTATTTTTTTTTTCTAATATTATAAAAAATAAAATAAATCTTCTATTTGGCCTTTTCCAGCTTTTATTTATTAAATAACTCGTGTTTAAATTTTTTTAAAGAAGGTGGCCAAAAATTTGGCAAACTATGGCACTATAAAGGAACTGAAATAATTGAGGATCAAATTCGAAAAAGGATTAAATGGTGTTAGATAATTTAAATAGGATTTAATTGTTAATAAACTAGACAATTCGTGCTATTAAAAACGATAATAAAAATAAAAGGAAACCCGAGTACAAGTACTTTGAATATCAAAAATTTCAAACGTTCCATTGAACCCCCTGTAACGTTGTGAACTTGAAGGAAATATTCTCGAAGGAAATATGCATATCTATTTTGGCTTACTATTTTACATCTCACTTTCTCAGGACTCACTTTCCAACTTATTTTGTATCCTTTATTTGTCTTATAAGACGCAAGAAATTTTCCATTTCCATTTTACAATAGAAAATTCATATAATTTACCTGATCAAAATTTGTTGATAAATATTTTTATAAATATTATATAAATATTATAAAAAATATAGAATAGAAAATAGAAAATATATAGAATACATTATGTGATCTCAGGATATATGTATTTTATATAAACATGTTAGTTCCTAAGAATTAAAATTAATATTTTATTATTTAATATAAGAAGTACTGCTCTGTTTAAAGAATTTCTTTTCTTTCAATATTTTGTTGATCGATAACAATGAATTAAGGAATTTTTTTTATAAACTTGCTCGCATGTCATTACAAGTATTATATGCATGCATGTAACAAATGCAAAATGAAATGATGTATGCTTTTCATGAATATAAATAATTTCCAAGGATATCTTTGATATTATCAAGCCCACTGAATGATGAAAACGTGGCAGTATGAGAGGCTGCAAAGATGGTGTCAAAAATGTTGTTTTGCTTTGAAATAATGGCAAACATTAATTTGATCTATTAGCTAATTATTGGAATTTGCTAAGAAGTCCATTGTAAAACGAAATATTGTATATACTTTTTTTTTTATTGTATATATATATATTTTTTTTATTGTATATATTTTTTTTTTTTTTTTTATGTATACTTTTTTTCATTTCGATTCCCCATTACTGACAGGATATAAAATTATGAAATTGTGTTACGACGCATTTGTTTCAGTTTCTAATTGAAACAAGAAAGCTAAAATATACTAATTCCTTGATAAGCCAAGTATTTGTTAAGGATATTTATTGATTAATTTCGGACAAATATAAATTAAAAAAAAAAGTTTTCAATTGATTTTTAAATGTCCTTTCAGGATTTTAAAATGTTGATTTTAATCAAAAAGAAGCAATTTTCCTCATAATGCGCTTTCCAAAATTAGTAAATGCTTTTACCCAATTACGCTTTTTAATTTTAAATCAGTACCTGTTAACGCCTAATTCAGTTCAGCTTTACTGTATTGATTCTGGTGAGTTGCGGTTGTTTTCGTTGCACACTACAAGACAAGTTGAAGTTCAAATTTTAACAAACAACATCATTTGCAGATCCGGTAATTAGCAAAACTGCAAGTAATGAAAGTCATTATGAATCAAGTATGACGGTGTCATTGAGTGAAAGTACATGAAAAAGGATTTATCCTGCTCAAACTGATTTCGAAGTTTAATAAACACATTCTAATAATAACAATGCCAACAAAGCAGACTCTGGTGAGTAGCACGTGATGTTGGTACGGCTAATAGTAGTTGGATAGTCACATATACTCATACATTAAGGAGGCTCTGAGATATATAAAGCATGTACATGAAGATTGCAGTATGGAAATTGTTGGTTAGTTAGAAGTGGCAAATGGTTACATCATTAGTTTTAATTAATTTGAATTAAGGCTTCCTAAGAAATATATTACACAGAGAAAAACAAATTATACTCCAAGATTATTTGTAAAATGATTTTTTCACATCCTCATTCACATGTTAATCACAATGTATCGTTTATAAATGACGAAGCTGCACTTATTATATTTATCCTTATTTCCATTTACATATACAGTTGTGTTGTAATGCTGACAAAGGAATTTTCTACAAACATCTCACGAATGAACATAAACCTTTAAGCGAGGTTTGAAATCCTTCCAAAATCGGGTGTATCCTTAATGTAAAAATATTTAAATCATCTTGTTAATTTTTTAAAAGCACTTACAATTTAATTACACTGGACTACATATCAATAAAATCTGTTCAATAAGAACAGTCAAACTAGCAACACTGGTATTTTAACGTACCGTACTTTTTTGAATTAACAATATTTGAAGCAAATTGTAGCAAAAATTGGAAAAGCTTAAAGAAATAAAATTATCGCTTTAAAAATGACTAAAAATATATTGTATCTGATAATTAAAGAGCAGTGTAAAGTAATTATTTTTTGTAGAAAATTTGTATGAAAAGATTGCTTCCATGAATCTTATCGGAACTCGTCATCACTTTTTGGTAGCCCACTAACTAGGCGAGAAAACAAACAGACCTTTTTTCTCTAACTTTTTTTCATTTCCTTAATAAGTAATTATCAGTCTGTATGGAAATGTTAGTATACTCTTACATACATTCTCCCAAATACATATATAAATATTAATAAGTGTGTAGATTTTCTTGCTTTTAATTACGTTTGCAGGGCAATAAGTTGCCACACCATAAATATATATAAAATCCTGTTTCTTGAGCAGGATTTGAAGTAAAGAAAAAAAAAATAAATAGTAATACATTGAAATTTATTATGAATAGATATCAGCTGTATACGTACGTGCTAACTCAGATTATCGAAGAATATATATTTTCTTCATCATATTTTCACGTAGATTTTATATTTCAAGCTTCCACTCGAAAGTAAATGGGAATAGTTAAAGGACTCTCAAGTTGCAACTTTCAAAAAAAATATATATATATCATTTTAAAAATTTCTTACAATTTAACCATCTAATAAATTGCATATTTCTTTTAATAATAATTCCATCAGCATTTTCTTCTTCAGATATGTACGTTAATGAAATGTAAAATTGGTCCTTTATTTGTATGACCGGTAGTGATTATATAACCATACGAGTTTACATATAACTTGATCTGAATATGCAGTAAAGCAGCATGTTCAATATTTATCTTTCCAAGTGTCAAATAAATATTTTGATGTCTGGTGAATAAATAAACACTTGACTCACACACGTACACATAAGCATTAATAAGTAAATTTATAAAGCATATACTCGTGCATACGTATACTAATGCTCACGCCACTGAATTTGTATGAATTATGTATGTACGTAAATCCACACATACTCGTACATGGAAGGATGCACGTGCACAGACATGTGTAAAACAATGAAACTCATATTCGAATAAATAAATAAAAAATACAGCACAAACAGATATACAGGCAGACCGACAGACAGACAGACATCTCTTCTCTAGCCTCCCTTGACATCACAATACAACTAAAACCACTTCAAGCTTTCTCGTACGTTCATAACCCAGCAAACAACAGTGGCATCGTTTGCAGCCAGCTTGTATAAAATACAAAGTCTTTATCATCAAATATAATACGTTCCGCAAAAGGCAGTGGTTTATTATCCCACACAATCGTACGATGTTGTGTGTACTGAAAAAACAGGTTAGTGTGACTTAAAAATGCATCTCTGTGATAGATTTTTTTGTCTAGTCGTACGATTTGCGAATGCTTATGGAAATTTTTATAAAATAACATTTTCAAGCCACTAACAAAAAAAATTGTTTCATCATATTTGCATGACAGTGTGGCATTAGTGATTTTCATGGAATTTTTCTAAGTAGGTTGGAATCACATATTTATTTCTAGAATTTGTTAATGAATCGTACGACTGTATTGCATAGTGAAGCTTGCTCTGAAGTTTTTAAACAAGTTTAATTCTCTCAGCTGGAAGACGTGGACTTGGAATGTGCCTCGCAAAATATTTAATTTATTTCTAATAATTTCTGACGATTATCTGATATCTTCTATTTGTCGTACAAATTAATTCTAATTTCGTTTTTTAACAGAATTACATTTCCAAATTTTTATATTAAATTATCGAGTTTAAAACATTTTTTTTTTATAAAAAAATGTTTTTTATTTTTGAATGTTTTTTTTTTAAATATTCATAAATTTAATATTTTTTTTTCTGAACAAGAATAAAAAAAAACTAAAACAAGATTTATTTCTAGAATTTAAACAAAAGAATTTAAGCCCAAAAACGTATACAGTAAGGTCTCTTCTTATGTGTACTATTTCTATGCAACTTTGAAGTTTTGCGCAAAGAAAAAAAACTTACTGAAAATCTAACCCCTTTATAGCAAATATATATTGCAGATACAGTTACTTCTGATGATGAAGGCTATTCGAAATCTGCTACTAAATAATGCAATGTAATGTCCTTAAAAATAAAATGCATTTATAAATGAATTTGTTTCAGACCTGCGCAGTAATTTACTACGCAACCTCTTTTGCGAAGCTTTTTATGTTAATTTGAACTCGTTGTCTTCATTTTAGGCGATTTTAGTAAATTGCGGAATTTAAAGTCTTTCTAATGCGAATTTTTTATATCCGCTTTTACTTTGAACGCGACCACCACTTAAACGGATGCCTTAGAGTACTTTGAAGCAAAGTCGCGTGTAGAGTTTTCAGTCTTTATAGAAGATAAGGATGTACTATTTTTATGTACTTTTATTTATTGCATGATATGAGAATTATGGATTTGGAACGACTAAATGGTTCTGATGACTGTGGCAATGTATCGATTCATTGTATGTAGAATCTCTATATGATTCTTTTGTAAAACGTAAACAATTTTGATACTTTCATTTAATGTATGCCCGAATAAAAATTTGTTAATAATCCGTTTCTTTTCTCAAGACTCCAAATTGTCGGTCAAGTTGAATAAAGTTGTGCTTAGAAGTCAAAGCGGTTTTGAGTGATTTCTGAATAGTATGTATCTATCGGACAAAAATATAATTTTTCGTATTTCATATCTTTGTAGTATAGTGTGGTTCCATGTCATGTGAACGGACATGTTGTGTGACGAGTATGCATTGCTAAGTTACATCAAGAGCTTTTAGTCTGATAAAAATTATCCGAATGGAGGGAAGTTTACTCTTTATGCTAACAGAGACAAATAACATTGTTATAAAAAATCTCTACACTGTTGGAGGGATTTCCAAATCGAGAAGACTTATTTTCTGCTTCTGGCCTTGAGTTTTGAAAATTTTTTGCATAAATATTAATAATTTTTTGGGGAAGCAGTTCCCCATCAATTGTCAAATGCAATTGATAAGGCTTATCTACGAAGATGGAACATTATGTCAATAGAATAGCCATGAATATAGAAACCTTCTATCATATCAGATACTACAAACCGTTTTTTTCTACTGTAATCGGCAACTCTGTCAGCCTGATCAAGTACATCTGATACTTTCTCACGTATCAGTTTGCTGAAAATCAGCACTTGTATTTAATTATAATTTTCATTAAATTCTACCGCAGGTTTGGTTTAAATCCTGAACAGTGAAGTTATTTTCAAATTAAACGCTGGTGTTTGAGGGGAAGCCCCTGCATGCACATACGTGTGCTCATGCGTGTGTGTATGCATATGAAAAACAAATAATAAACAGCAATAACACAAACCAACAACCAGCCGCACAGTTATGTTTATCTGTATGTGTGTGCATTTAATATATAATTCTCTGGTAAGAAATAAATAAAAAAAAAAACAACAAGGAAAACCATTAAGCAAACCGACATATTTGTGTCAAGCCTTATCAAATTTTTTATTTAACATACGAGTACATGTGCTTAATGTCCGTTTTTTATCATCATGCATGTTACATTTGCCTCACAGTGAAACCTCAATACGAAATGTTAATCTGCTCGACTGAGCATGTAAATTTTCCATTTTGTTCTTCCCCTTTAGGTTTTTTTTTAATTGTTCAGTTACGGCTAAGAGGCAGGAATTGTAATTAGGAGAACCCACTTGCAATGAATAGTGCTGAATTATTAACTTCTATTCTAATTAATGCCAGTGGCTACAGTTTCGCCAAGATTATAAGCTTCTTCAAGGCTTGGTTCTTAGCACTTAAGGTAGCAAGTAAGAAAATATTCTACCTGTTACCTTATCCGATATTTTCTTATCGAAAAAAAAAAATTATCTCTGTGAAATATGGACCTTAGATTAATAGTCGTACTACTTTTAGTGCAGATATTTTCATTGCTTAGCTAGAACTAAAAACAGGGTAGTAACATTACTAAATATTATAAGTAGTCTTATTTACTTATTACAGGACATTTTTATGCTTCCTTCAAGACAAAATTAACTTTATTCGATATTTAAATCGCATTAAAAACCTCCAAAAGTAATTGGAATGACAGCAATTGATATGAATAATATTTGTATTTGAATGTGAGATCGTATACTCCACTTTTATTCAATAGAATATTTATATTTTACATAAAAAAAAATGGAAAATAATGCAAGTTTCTGCGAAAAAGGATTTTATGTCGTTCTTATAAAAAAGGTGTTTGTAAAGTGTATGTTTTTCATAAATTCTCTTTTATGTCACTCCATTGCAAATGCTTTTAAATTGACTACATATATATATATTTAAAATCCTATTCACACTTCAATAAATCAACAGATGAGCCTCAATATTAGATGAAAGAGGAGGGTAAACAGTTCATCCTGTACCAGCTCCATTTTCAACTATTCTTCTTGTTAGTAATAAAATAAGTGCAGGAGGTAATAATCAACTTTTCGAAATCAGGTTTTGATCAAAATACCAGTTTTTTATACGTTTTCACAGTAATCGAATTATAAATTTCATCACAATGAACTTGACAACTCCGTCTCCAGATAAAATAATGCAGTAATTTATGCCGTGATAATTCACTGTAACAAAGTGTAGACTAAAATACTGTACGCATGCGCAGGAAAAGTATTAAAATCTTTTTTAAAAAAAACACAAGTTTTGCTCACTTTTACATATTTTATATGCCCTATTGCATTTATGCTACGCCGAGATATTTTAAACTGGATTCAAAATCTTTCGTAAAATCTAGTTCGTTTACACTGCTTTTGCGACATTAACGAGATGTCATTCACTCAACAAATGCATTTGAATAAATTGTAAACTAAAAAAAAAAAATTTTCAGAGTTTTTTAAAAAAAAAAGAATAATTTAAAATAGATGAAGTGTGGTGGATTTTTGTGTATCCAGCGTAAAAAATTTATCCCCAGGTTTTCAAAGGATAATACAATTGTACTACTGCAGCCAAATTTTAAACAGTACAATGACTTGAGCAAACATGATTATACGTTTGCTATAATCCTTTGGGAAAATCTCGTAAGTTCAAGGCTACAGTATAGTGTAAATCCGCTTCTAGATTTCTTTCGTAATTCCGTTATAATAATACTTCATTTCTGTACTTTATTAGTATTAATATCGGCACCACAATACATTTTCATTACCATTAATTGTTCGCTGTGCTACTCTCACTGATTTCAATTAATATCCTTCACGAGTAAATATTATCCTTTAGTTAAGATATCTGGTTTTATACAAAAACTCTGAGTTGAATACTGCAGGAAAAATTCATTAATTTTTTTACAACGTAAAATGTAAATTAATTAATAAAATTGATTACATTTCGTATTGCAAGAGATAAAAAAATTATTGATTGACAACAAATTTAGTAAAATGTTTAATTTTTTTACAACGGAACACAAGACTACGTAGCCAAAAATACAAATACGTAGAAATTTACGTAAACAACATCACGTAGATGTTGAAAATTAATATACAATATATCAATAAGCCAAACAAATATTAATGTTAACAGATTGATGGTTAACGCAAACCGTAATTAGCCGGCCTTTTCGAAGGCCTCCAAGGACTGCTCATAAAAACTGATATAAATATATGCATGTAACTGACTGCAAAAGGAATCATTTAAGAAGTTTAATTTGTTTCTCCCGATCTTTTTATTGGTGAAATGGTTTTTTCCAAAATAATACAGGGTGTAGGGCAGGAAGGTATACTACTTTGTTTATTTATAATTTTAAAATAAATATTTTATTTAGTGTCGGCAATTTTGTATGGAAAACATACCCAATAATTTGAAATCTAATCAATTTTATTAATTTATTTACATTTTATATTTGTAAAAAATTGATTTAATTTTACAGTATTCAACTCAGAGTTTCGGTATGAAATCTTTGGCCAGAACCGACTATTCCATTTATTCACATAACATAACCATTCAAATGAAAATGTACCTCATCATTTATTATGGCTATTGGCATATGGAGTGTGGCGTACGCATTCTCTTGGAAGAGACTGAGCATTAAATCGAAGCAAATGTAATTCCTTGGGCAAAATTATGACCAAAGTTATCCTTTGAAGACCAGTCTACTGTTCCTGGCAACGAATTCAGGTTGATTACTTGTGTTGAACACTTTTCCGTGCAATGGTAATATTTTCAGCTGATCTTGCAGTATATTGTGGTCCATGCTTGCTCATATGAGTTACAGGCACTCTGTCTCCAATATGGTATAAAAGTGCGTCTTGTTGGCAAGTTGTTTCTTCCAAAAAATTTCAAGTGACTTTCTTATTGTCACAGTAATCGATGATTGATTTTGATAAAATGTTTTAACAATTGAAATACATTGCTTTACTCAATTTTTTTCCATAATAAATTTGTCACGTCTCTGGTTCACGACTACCAAATATGAACTGTCAAGACAAATGTTTGTCGAAATGGCAACAAAACAAAGCAGTATAAGTTCACGGTGGGTACCCTGTATTTCTGCATAACAGATAAAATAAGAAAAATTACTGGCGAAGCTGCGCAAGTGTGTGCATACTTAGAATTTTAGCCTGCTTGTAACATGCTCACGGCCTGTTCTCATAGACTGGGCAAAGTGCAGTCTGTAAAGTCGGGCCTCTCCAATATAATTACTCATCTCACTATTCGAGCTTTTAGCATTTTTCACATGCAAACGAATGCAAGAGACAGATAATCATTTCGAAAAATGCTGAAAAAATTGCATGTCAGTGATAATTTAAATCCGCTTGTTTTACGTTTACTTGCATACACCCACACATTTATATAAATGCGTGCAAGTATGTGTTATTTGTAATTTTTTGCTCTTTCTGAATATATTCGCATTAAACCTTTTTATGTAAAACATTATTATCAATGATAACAATTACCTGTATTTTGGTTCTAGAGTCTGCTGGTCTGTTTGATGTGTTTTTCCATGCTTTTAACAACATTTTTCTATGGAGACCTTTTTTTTTTTACTGCTACTGAATTTCAGAGTGTAGCTTAACAAACCGTTAGTTTATGTAAGTGTGTGTACTTAAGGATGGTGTGGTCGCTCATTTGCTTAAGGTCCTACCATTGACATAAAAATGACACAACCGCAAAAATAATTAAAGCCTTAAACAACCACATGAATTCATTTGCAAATTTTCAAATTACTCCTGCGTGTGTGTGTATTTGCAATGCCCACACACATTTACGTGAAAATACATGCATACCTATATAGATGCATGAAGCTGTCAGAGCACGAAGGAATGTGCATAAATGTGTAGTTGTGTGTTTATGTATGTATTTGATTATGCGAGCGTGTTTCTCTGGATACTTTATTTTATTTAATTGAAGCGTAGGAGACGTGCTTAAACTTTAAGATACAATCGAAATGCTCCTCCGTATAAAATAAAATAATGTTTCTCTGATACGAGAGACAACATCGAAAAATTACTTGACCTCAGGAATGTGCTGCTAAAGACACTGCCATCCGTGAATCCCTCTATTTGGCAGCTGCCAGAGTTGTGCACAAAAATATTTCAACACGTGCTGAATACATTATTCTCCTCTCCTTTTCACACACAGCAATGAAGCTTTGAAGGCGTAGCATGTAGCAAAACAAAAACTACAAATTTGTGCAATGCTAAGAAATACTGCACGAAATGCATTTAGGCACATCTGTAATGTTGGAAAATGTACCAGCTTGAAGAGATCAAGTTGCAGATAAGCAACAATGCTGTCCTTTTGAGAAGGAACAAAACAAAACCAATTAAATCAAAAGTTACGCAAAGCGATAAGTCACGTTGCACATGACGACTAATCTACTCAAGCACACACCCGCACATCCACACAACTGCCCGGCACCCACACTGCCCGACAATATTATCGGTGGTATACAACGGAAACTTCAACAGCAGCCAGCAAAGTTAATAAGTTGCTTCAAATAAAAAATTCTTTGTAAGAAAAAAGAAGTTGCACAAAGAACATCAACTGGCCAACAAAGTGCTCTACGCTTTCCTGCTGGGTATGAAAAGAAAAGGTCAACAGCACAAATGCAAGGGAATGTTAACAAAATTAAATGCAATGCCTGATACCAAACAAAAGGACAACAAGTTGGAAAAATTCACTTCACAAAACGTGTGTTCACTGATAGAATAGTAAAGAACAAAACGATAAGATATCCTTTATTACATTATCCTGCATATTAGGAAAATCTTATACGGGTATAATATTTTCTATAGCTTTGTGAGGCTTAAAGAAAGCTTTCCGTGGAGGTAGTAAACCAAATAATGTAAAGTAAAATAATGTATTTACATTAAGCTCTTTAGTTACGAAAAATATTGCACAATCTGCTCAGAACAATTTTTCAAGCATACCGCCTTTCTCTATTGCTAATCAAATACAAAACAGTTTGACAAGGGGTCGGGGTTACAAGCAAATGAAAACAACTTCAAATACCAAAAGAGAACAACAATGAAAAGCACAGCAATGCAACACATGTGTTACACAGCACCAACTTTCCTGACAAACTAAAAGGAACATTTTAATACATTAAAAAACTCTTTGCGAAATAACTATAGAAGAGCGTGTATGTGTGTGTAATCAAATCAAGCCTCTGATATACACTCATATCCATACACATACGTACGTACATACGCAGCACTTACAATGCAAATAATGCAACAACTGGCGGCACAAAAGTTAAAAGGAGACTGGCTATGGAAAAGCATTTGCGGTCTAGCTAATGATGGTCGTAGTGATGACAGAACAGAAAAAGGAATGTCATCAGCAACACTGAGGGAAAAGAAATGCAGCTTCGAGTCGCATTAAATTAATTTTTTTTTTTTTTTTTTTTTTTGGTAAATTCATGTCAGTGATTTGCAACAGCTTGTCTTAAAATCTTAAAAATGTCCTTTTTCCTTTTCCTTATTTCACAGCTGCCGGTAAACTTTGGCTGTTGTTGTAAATTTCGCTGAATATTTTATAACTATTTGAATAACAAAATCAGTTCTAGCAAATAAAATTTGTTTTCTTTGCAAAACTTTCATTTGAATATCAGAAAGTGCAGGCAGGCGGACACATTGCCATGCTTATTAGTCTCTTGCGGTTTTACACATTTTATGTAAACTTCACTCCTGTGAAATGAGAAGAGCAAGACTGGCCAACCGAAACAAGCAACCAACCAACTCTCAGGCCAAATAAAACCATCCAAAATGCAACCAAAACAGGTCGTAAAAACAGAAATTTCCCAAAATAGGAATAAAAAGAATATCCTGCAAAGTTATTTTAAAATTCAGTTCAGTTAAAGTTTTTCTCTCAAAAGTGTACTTGTGGGAGGAAGAAGAAGGAGGTTATAAAATAGTACCTGACATTTTACATAATGATGCCGGATATGGTCATCTTGTTCACTAATGACTTTTGTTAGTGGTCCTACATTTGCAACCACTAATACTTCTATAGTTTTATAATACAGATGGTAATATTGTTGCTTCTGCTGCTGCTGCTGCTGCTGCTGGTGGTGCTGCTGCTATTGCTGTTGCTCATGCTGTCGCTTCTGTTCATGCAGCCATTTTAACTTTTTTGCGTTGTTGTTTTCAATTTTTATCTTCTTCTCGTGAGTTCATTGTTGGTTAGCCCAGTAACTAGTCAGTCTGTTGCTGACTTGTCGAAAACTTTCTCCTTTTGGTTTGCTTAGTTTTTGGATTTTATTTCGCATTCACTGGATTTTTCTCAAATTTTTAACATTACAAAACTAACAAACGAAAACACAAACTTTTCATTTAATTTGTGTGAAAAGTTAATTTTTAAAGATTATTTCCATTTGCTATGTTTCAGTTGAAAGCAAAAACTCATATCCTTGCAGCAACTATAAGTAAATGGCGCTAAGCAAAGAAAATATTTCAATATATTATATCAGCTTTTCAGTTTTCTTAGTGAAAGTTAAATAATAAAAACTATGAGTATTAAGAATTATAATTATAATTTCGGAAATTATTAAAACTATTATTTTTATATCCTTCTTATCAGTTGCAAACGTAAAGGAAGACTTTACAAAGATTTACAATTTTAATGCTCATAAATATTTACATGTTTTTTTTTATACCCTTCTCCAAAAAGGATGGAAGGGTATAAATAAGTTTGATATAGGGGATGCAATTTCAATAAATATTGATTTCCGACCATATAAAGTATATATATTCTGGATCGTTATAAGAAGGGGAGTATTTCGTCTGTCCGTCTGTCTGTCTGTCTGTCTGTCTGTCTGTCCTCATTTCCTTCCGGTAATTTTGTTGCGCTCAAAATTGACCTTAAATTTTGTCTAAAATCAAAAATTTTTTTACCTCTCTGTTCTAATTTCTTTCAAAAGTACCACTTATAAAAAAAAGCAAAATCGGCCGATAAATAAAAAAAATATAGCCAAAAAATAATTTCATATATATATATGAAGAAAATGCAAAAAATCCACGCTGAGTAACAAACCAAGAGCATGTGTATTGACAAGCACGTCTACGTTCGCAGCCAAACTTGCTGTTAAAATTTCACTATAAAGTTGGGTAGATAAACGACTATTTTTTCTTAATTTTACCCTTTTTGAACGACATATGTGCTATATTTTTTTTTTTTGAGTATATTTGTAAAGCAACGGAGCCACTGGGGATCCGTGGCGGGATGCTTATGTATATGAATAGAAAATTTTTGTTTTTGTTTTTGTTTTTTGTTTTTGTTGTAGCAAACGCAAATTCATTTGGTGGTGGTTTTGTTTGTGTATACTTTTATGTGTTTGCAATACGATTGTATAGTATTCTGGCATATGAAGTGTTTTTTTGCCATCATAGTTTTCTTAAGCATTTTTGTACATGCATGCACACAGTGTTGCAAAAATTTCTCCAACTATATATAGCTATTGTGTTTCGATTGCCTGCGATATGGAGCCATGAGAGCCTCCGTGGAGCTGTTATCAATGGAGATCTTGAATTTGGTGGGTGGCGTCGCAAAGAATTCCTAGCGCTGCAGAGAGCAGCAGAAAGAGAAAGAAAGGTAATCTTAGAAAGTAGTAATCGGTGAACACCTCCTCACGAAGTAATACTATGACGATATGGGTACGTTTTTAAGTTCTTCTTTATGTTGCTTATTTTTTGAGAGAACATATCCATGGAGAAGGGTATAGAAGATTCGGCACAGTCGAATATAGCACTTTTACTTGTTTATATTTTATTTTTTATTTTTTATTTTTAAACCAATAGAATAAAAAGTCTTTTTGGTTATGATGACAATGATTCAGTTATAAAGCCATGTGGGAATGAAAAAAATTTTGTCAATTACTGTGGGCCCATACAGTGGTCCACTTGACTTGCCAGTTGGAAATATTTTTTCTCAAAAGGAGGGAGTTTCCTTGAAAATTTTTGAAAATTTTTATTTCTTACAATTTTTAACTAAAAATGTGTGATTAATATTTTTTATAAAGGAATTTAAAATTGTTTATAATAAGTACAGTATATGTTCATACTGGAGCACCAATTCTGCAACAACAGGAATTTTTTGCACAGGACTTCGCTATTTAGGTAGCCATTTCAAAGACTGTAGATTGTAGATTGTGGACTCTTTATAGCGGGCCTTTAGCAATAAATGCCAAACAAAATGCTGGCCCACGAGATAACCCGACCTGACCGCACCAGTCTTTTTCATGCTGGTATACAAAGTAAAACCAACGAATTTGACTGAATGGAAGTAATCCGATTTCAACCATTCAACGTTTTTGTTTAGGTCTCGTATTTTCACGGAGGTAGAGCATTTTCTAAAACAATTAATAAAATTAAATTAAATTTTCTCTACAATACCAAGAAAAAATAAATAAGATAAGAAAAAAAATTTTACATTTCTTTTGTAGCAGAATTTGTGTGCCACCCTGTATTTACATATTATAAGAAAAAAATGTATTAAACTTAAAAAACTTGTAGAAAATCGCTTAATAAAATGCGAGGGAATCTGAAAAAAATATAATATGTGAATTAAAAAATATACCATAATGAAATTTCATCAAATTTTATTCAAATAAAAATAATGTTGGAGGAGAACACTCTAATCCTGTAATGAGCCATCGGTGTTGCGAAGGCAGGTAGGCCTTTTTTTTATTTGTAATATCCTCTCTTTATTTCAGAATAAATTTTATAAGATCAGAATTATTGTTATTGGCATCTGTTGAGATGGCAAGTAATCCGCCACTGGTGGTTTCTATTGGATTTTAAATAAACAAATCTGGTTTATTAAAATACTTTTTTGTCTAGAAACCACCGTTAAATTAAGCAAATTGCATGCTGGTGTCTTTTTTTACTTTTTCTTTCATCTATTGCCAACAAAAAAAAAAAATGGAGCAGCTGAAGTCACGCTACTTGACAGCTATCATAAACTTACAACCAAAGTAATCGGTAACGATTAATTTGGTTGCCAGATCCCTCAAACAATCATGGGAATTTTATGGCGCGTTAACAATCGGTATATGCAACAATACATTTATTCTACTCAATAGGAATGTTGTTACCGGAAATGCATTTAATATTGACTGATTATTGTTGCTTATTTACTTTTGTCCTAGCTCTACGTTAACCAAGCCATTTACTCACTGGCGCTTTTTTTACAAGATCCTGGCGTTTTTTCAAATAAGTATAATAGTGGTCTGCCATTGACTATTTTGTTATAAAATTTAATACTTTTTAATTTTCCTTTTTGCTCTTGAATTGAACCTACTCTTGTTCTTGAGTTCACAGTATTAATCGATGTGCTAAAAGAAATAAAACGAAAATCTACAACAACATTATTAATATGTTACCCTGTATCTTAATGTCCTTTGTGCTACGATTTCCCATAAACATTTAATAAGATTGGTTAAAAAAATTCTTGAATATTTTTAACATCCATGTGACCATATGATGAGTGATGAACAAAATAAATTTTAAGGTACCGCATGCCCAAAGGACATTAGGATACAGGCCAGCCATAACAATATAGTTGCATTGGCATGACAATACCGATTTTTATGAAAAAATCATAACGAGTGAGGAGGAACATTTTCATTTGAATGGTTGTGTAAATAAACAGAATAGGCAGTTCTAGGCAATGGGAAAGCCTTAAATTATTCTTCACTCACCTTTGCATCCTTTAAAAGTGACTGTCTGGTGAGCAATTTGGTCAGGAGGAATTATTATAATCAGCTTTTAGTCTGTCTAGTGTAGTATATTTTGAATGTAAATCACACAAGTGACTTTATGTGCTGACTTAAAGCAAAATGTCATAACAAATTTTATTATATTTTAGATTCTTCTTACTCATGTCTTTAAATTAATTTATTATATCTCTACGAATTTCTTAAATAACGTTCTTAATCTCTATTTGTTTCAATATTTATTTAAAACAATTATTTATTAAAATATAGTTGTAAGTATATTTTTTCGAGACCCTTATAAGAAGTTTTTTGTGGTTTTAATCTTTTTTAAACATTCTCAAGGATATTTATGAATAGTGTCCATACTCCTAATAATATAAAGACAAAAAAAGTTACATTTAAAATATTAAACAATTATAGTAAATTGTAAATAATTTAATGAAGGGGCTCCTAACATGATTGATTAAAATTCACAGAAAAAACTCATACCTGCAATACTCCTTTCTAAAAAGTGTGAAAGGATTAAGTGTGCATATACGGGCTGATTTCTATTATGAAAACCACTTGCTTACATGTTCCATTTTTTTTTTTCATTTGCACAAATTAGAAATTGTTTTAAAAGGTGATTTAAATTTTTAATGCAAAGATTTTCGACCGCAAGCAAGAATGGAATGGAAGCGAATAGCAGTAAATCCTGACCGCATACAAATGAACAAGCGTGCACAAACGAGTACTAAAGCAATATTCTATCGAAACAATACACATGGGTGTTGTAGAAACTACAAGTTGTGCAACAGGGGCAATTTATATATGCGAATACTCGTATACATTAAAGCTCACATTTTTTCTGTGGAGCAAAATTGGCAGACATTGTTTGGTGCGTATCCACAACAGGAACTACTTGGCAAATATAAATAAGTATGCATTTGGTAGCTGAGTTACTATCATTTGAATTTTTAATTTCATGGCTTATCACATTGGCATTGCATGGCTCTTCTTCGCGAGCTAAGACCATTATTTCGAAATATATATTTTATCAGTTGTGGAAATTGAATTGAATGGCGCAACATCGTTACAGGAAAGCGTGTGTCTGCTTTAGAGGTGTACACTTAGTTGCGTGCAAATATGTCTCCCGGTAGCTTTTCTTTTCTAAGACCATCACTCTAGAATGTCCTTTTCCTTTTCCACTATAATGCCTTGAAATGAGATCCTGAGGCCACTGTCATGCCCCGAAATAAGTCAAAAAAAAAAAAAAAATGTGTGATTCCCCACAGCATTGGATTAATTTTTAAAGCACACGTATAGTAAAAGACGCCAAGTAGCCAACCGTATACATACTTTAATCTTAATCAGTATCTCTTAAATAAAAACAACTGCCTGCCAAATATACAAAACAAATAAACAATCGAAAAAGTTAATACGTTTAAAGGCTCTGACCAGGCGTACAACTACAAACAACTCAAAATACTTTCAGCCAAATACATGTTTTTATTGTTTATAATTCATGAAGGTTAAATTTCAATTGTAGCAGAAACTATTTTGGAAAACAGCACAACGAAGTGCGCACAATTAATGGTCGATTTGTGCCAATTCTTTCAATAAAGACGCCCTGCGTAACACATAATTCATTCGACACATTTTGGTTAATAACTCCGTGTTATTTTTTCGATTTATCGTTGCCATTAACAGACGCTTTGCTAACACTCTAAAGCCTAAACGCCAACATTTGGCCAAAATCGCTTTTCTTTTTCTGTATCCAAATGTGTCTATGATGTCTCCTAATTACGAAAATTTATTTTCTGTTTGCTTTTTTCATTGATTTATACTCGCATGCGAGAGTCCAAGTAAACACACACGGTCAGCACCAAACTAAAGGCAGTTTAACGGGAGGACAAAAGTTTTATCTCAAATGGGAGAAATAAGTAAAATTTAACATCCTTTTTTTTATAAATTCTTGTTTGTTTTACCAATTGTTTGCTGTAACAAAAACATATAAATAATTTGTATTATAAACAAGTGTCGTATTTAAATCTCTGAACAATCAAATTCCAGAGAATCACACAGCTGTCGAACGCATTCAAGTAAAACTGCAAAGTGTTTTCTTGTTGATAACTTGGAATATTTCTAAAATATTTGACATCATTGAGGTGAATGAAAGTTCAGCTGTCTGCCTTCAAACCTCGACTAGGCTGCTGTATCTCGAAAGGACTCTTTTCACTATCCTACACGGTCGTACAATTCATTTACAGGATAATGTGATTGGGAAACCCTCCTATTTTAAGAAATCAAATCAAATGTAATACAAAACCGAAAGTTTTCTGGTTGTGAAATATAAATAAAAATAATTTATTCTATTTGCTGCTGTAGGGAAGAGTTGATTGCCATAATAAATTAAGTTATAAACAAAAGTTTAATAATAGTAATAAAAATTTTTCAGGCTTTTCTTGTATTGCATCACAAAAGAATAATTCCTTCTTCATTTCGCTTAAAGTGAAAGCAACTCTGATCGCACGAAAACTATCACTATAAAAAAATTATAACCAGCCCACTATGCCGGAGGTCGCGGGTTCAATTCCTGCCTTAGTCAATAAAAAAAAAAATATTTTTGAATATTTTCATGTACTTTTGCTTTGTACACATGCCGACTTTGTCAAATCGTAAGGCTGTGTAGGATACTGAAACGGGGCCTCAATTCAGATTTCTTATAATTTTATTTCTTCTAAAATGACACAGTTAAGTGACAGTTTCGTTAAACTTACTTAAAAAAAAGGATTCCTCTACTTCAGCTGTAGCAATGCACCCTAAAGCGACCTTTAATTTAAGTTGAACATAAAACTTATAAATATAAATTAAATCACCCACAATATGTATAAGTGCAATAAATAAAGGAATAGTAAAAAACCTCAAAGAGTTTTAAATGTGGTTACCAATGAATAACAACACGCAAAACCAAAAAAACCAGCGGCAAAAAAGTGTAAGCAAACAAATTAATATGTGGAAAATAATAAAAGTGGAAAAAAGGATGAACAAATAAATACAAACTCGAATAGAAAAAATTAAAACTAAAGCAGCACAAATGCAGAAAATTAAAATCAACTATTTTATGTAAGCCAGTGCACAGGATATTACACAGCCAGAACTCGATCAAGGACTCGTTCGCATAAAATGAAAATTGTAAATATATAATTACGGATGGAGAAATGAAATTTGTGTATAATGAACTGAAAACAAACGAAACTCATACAAATCTATGAACAAGCCGGATTAGAAGTGCTGCTACACACACAAATATTTTTCATAAATGCTTCTGGATGTCCTTTTTTTTTAATCAAAATATGTTTTATTGTTTTAAAAAATGTATTTAATTTCGTGATTGCATTGTTGCTAACTCGTGCTTAAAACTGTTTAAGTATAAAAATATTTCTCGTTTGTAGAAAATTTCATACAATTTTTACAACAATAAAAAACCCCTTCTCTAATTCTTCGAAAGTCCTTTCTTTCAAATTTTTATTCTTTATAATAAATTATAAATAAATTATAATAAATCTTTAAATTAGGAAAAAAGTTTATATGTGGTTTCATGGCAACATTGTCACTCCTTTACTTTAGTCAGAAGAATAGACAAAATTTCTAATTATTTAAACGCATTAAATTAAAATATATATATATATATATATATATATATATATATATATATAAATTTAAGCAACCCCTTAATAAAATAACTTTTTAAGAGATATTTCTGAAATTAATATAATGAAAAAGATTTTATAAATTCTTAAAAAATAAACCATCTGTATATTTTATTATCCTTAACGAATCTAGCAAACAATTTTAAAATATTTTAAAAAGGCAGTATATAAAATATTACGATACTCAATGAAAATCCTGCATTAAGTTCTGTAACCTGCCTTGGAGCAGCAGGTTTGAAAATATGCAAATTTGTTAATCGATGAATTGCAATTAAAATTTATAAATTGAAGCAAGGCTGCAGTCCAATGCATTTTCAAAGGTTTCCTTAAACACAAAACTTCCATGGTTATATCATAAGCAAATAAATGTCCTTTTATCTGTTATTTTCACCTAATCTTTTAGCAACGCTAAGAGAAGGCTACAAATGGAGAAAAAAACCTCTGATGGTCCTGTTTCAATTTTGCTTACTTTTTACATTTTTATGCAGGCGGTATGTAAAGAGATTCTTCGATTGCTACGCAACACGTACGTATGTAGAAGTGAGTATGCTTAAGCACTCGCTGTAAAGAGCATCCTTGTTGTAAATACTACAAGGACTACAATAAGTTAAACTTGGCAGTATGTAAGGCAATGAAATATTTCTTCTATATCATCAGCTTTCCACTGGTACCCCTTAATTGATCTCAGTTTAATTTTTGTATTTTTCAATAGTCCTTTGTGTACAGGATGCCTTTTCGAGAATCATTTTACAAAGGATTGCGAACTTTAACTTCTCCTGAATACATATATGTACTTTCAACATTCGCCGATGAATGGGCTAAAATTATTGTATTGCGAATAAAATTTGTTAATCATATTCTTAATCCTTGAATCATGTCCTTACATTACGGATATTTTTTCCACAAATGTGGTAAAGCTTATATTCTTTTTCTTCAAAATAACTTTCTAGATCTAAAAATTGTAATATAAATTTAAAAAAATAGCAATTTTTGATAATAAAATCGTCACTTGTGTATCTTTGGAGGGGAAAATCATCAAAATGCAGAGAAATCGTCAATTCTGGCAACAGTACTTATGATGCCTACATAAGAGAAAGAGTATAACATATATTGTAGCCTTTCACTCCCACATACTTATGCTACTCATTGAATTACAAGTTGTATTTGTGGTTTTATATTGAAAGAACTGCTAAAAGGGTTTTTGCTTATAAAGCGAAAAATTTTTTTTTAATTAACTTAACGTGCAAAAGCTTTCGGCTTGTCCGCAGGAAGACCTCCACGGTCTAGGTAGGAATCGAACCCGCGACCTCCGGTTTAGTAGGCTGGCACCCTACACTCTACAGGCATGCTACAAATCCACGCCAAATAAGTACAAGTATTTCAAATAATGTACTTCGTCTATGAGAGCGAAAGTAAAGTGAGCAAATAATTTTTTCATTGCAATTAAACAAAAATAAAAAACTTTGTTTTATATATTTGAAATTGAAGCGAATTAAGCAGCACATATCGAATCTTCGATTTCAAACGTGTCTTATCCTGGCAGAGAAATTTCGATTTATATAAGCGCTTATATAATACAATTTTCAAACATAATTTTATTTTTCGTTTAATTTTAAATAGCAATTGCGATCATTTTATATATAGTTTTTTATATAATTTTAAATAAAATAAAACTAAAATATTACAAAAATACTTAAATATTTAAAGAAATTAATTTAAAGAACTTCTAAAGAAGTTTTATAAGGACATAAAAAATAATAATAAATATGCTTCCACCTACTAGGGAATTCGCCTTTTTCGTATTCGTTTTTTAAGCAAAGTAGTTGGTGTAGTGGTGCTTTGAATTCGCCTAAGACAAAATAATTTGCTTTTTTAAGCAAACATAATTAGAATGTTTCGCCCACACGGCGATTTCAACCGGTGCCTTAAGTTGTTTCGACATCCTGGCCTCAGAGTTCTCGTTTCCAGAGCACCTACAGCCACAATTTATAGCCCACATTGCTCTTCTCATGCAGCAAAAGTTTCGCCTTCATCAAACAACTTTTCTTAAACTCCTTTTTTCTTTATACACGATTATTTCCAATTGCTATCCTGTTTAAAAATTACATCTTAATTATTAGTAAACAGACTCATTCCAATATTTTTCTCTAAAAAACTTATTTCTTTTTTCTATTAAGAATCAAATATTTTTATACACTATTCCCAAATGGAAGAATCTCATTAAATAATGTCAAATAAATTTAAACTGGCTTGCTGGCTAGAACGGGAGTTGAATACGAGCTTGTGAATGTTATTGTACTTGAATGCTTTTGTATATCAAGGATGATGGTTAACGAAATTAATGTAACTTGCCGCCATAACGATGTAATGAATGTAACGCAATTAATGACAACGCAGCACAAAAAGGAGATAAAATTACGTAATTAGGTCTTAATGATGAAATAAGAAAAGCAAATGACATTGTGTGAACGCCCGGCTGGAAAGCATATAGCATATACTATAAAGAAAAGGAATGATTGTTATGCAGTCAGTGGGTCTGTCAACAAGACTAGCATTCAAACCAGAATGTTACCTACAAAGTATCAACTGTCATGCTGACGTAGAGTCAACCCACCAGACAATTAGACAACGAAGCATGACTCAACAAATAGCAGGCTGTTACAATGCGAGTATAATGCTAAAATATATACGAGAGGGTGTATAGAGATACTTTTTCCTTTCCCCTCACCTTTTATTTAATATTTTAATTTTTCAACATTTTTGTCCTTCTGCCTCTTCTAGACAGATGGCTGGGAAAGATTTTGGTAATGAGGAGAAATATAAAAGTGAATGATAATTAAAATAGAGATCAAAGAAAGAAATAAAAACCAAAATACGAGCTGTAAATAAAAATATGAACCCAAACAAGAAAATAAAAAGTCTGTTCTATCAAAAGCGATAAAATTTTAGCTACCATTTTCTACAGAAAAAGAGAGAAACTTAATAACGATGTGGTAGTGTTCCATAAAGTGAATGTCATTTATTTACCCTCGTTATGTTACTGAAATTAAGACAAGGACATCTGCAACAAAGACCAGATGAGGATGCGAATGAATTTAATAAAAAGGTTGCAGCAGCCATTTTTCAATTTAGAACTTTTTAATTTAAATAACTCGAAATTGTTTTATACTTTATTTTCTTAGGAAAATTATAAAAATTCTTACCAGTAAAGTAGGCAACTTTAATGCATTAAGTCCTCAAAATGCGAGCTTAATATTTCTAAAAAATTACTGTTTGCAAACCCCCGCATGCCACCAATCGTCCTCATATTTATGAAACATTTATTATTAAAAAAAAAAGTTGGAAGCATGAGAGAAGGGATGCAGGCAAAATATAATTCTATTCCAACATGACAATATACGAGTATTCAGCGAAATACAATATAAGCGCTCTACATGCCGCAACATTATGAACACAATTGGAATACAACCGCACAAAAATGTTGCAAAATAATTAAACAAAAAAGTCACTGCAAAGCAGCAAAATGCTTTTATTGTGTTTTTGGTACTGCGATTTGCATAACATTGCCGAAAAATTGCCACACACAGAAAATTGTGTTTTATTCTATAGTATGTCTCTTAAATTTTTTGTTGTTGTTATATCATATATATATGTGTGTGTGTTGGTGCAAGGATAAAATATAAAGTCCTGGTAAAAGTAGGGAAATAATATTAAAAAACTAAAATAATTTACAACATTCTAACGCAGAAATGCTGAATTACTGATTGAGGCAGCTTGACTGTTGCATTGCCATTTTTTTGATAGTCTGGTCCTTGTCTCGCAAATATTATATTTGTATATATATATACAGAAAAGTATATAATATTTTAAATCGGTATCATTTTTTCAAAGAGAGGGATACATTAGAATTCTCATACATTTTATGATTTTAAAAATTTATGGAAAAAGAGCCCAAATCGTCATATATGTACATAATCGAATCAATTCGATCGAAATCTTTCTTTTAGAAGTATTTATTACATACTTATCTCTTTTTTACAATTTTTGTAATTTGTTTGTTCTACTACAATGAAAGAAAAATCGATTACGTTTCTTAAAAAATTTCGATTGGAATGCTATCGAATGACGCGACCCATTTATTTGTACAAGTGCATAGCAGTGTCAGTGTATCAGTGCTTTTGACCGCGATAGCGAAAACAGCTGAGTAGCGAAATTTTGTCACCTGAATCCTACACAATTATACGATCTCTCAAATATGTCAAATGCTGTGGCAAATTTTGTTTTTTTTTTGACAAGTCGTACGATTTGCAAAAGCTTATGAAAATGTTCACATAAACTTGACAATTCTCATGCGATCAGAGTTGCTTTTACTTCAATCAACAAAGAAAAAATTTCTATTGCATCATATTTGTATGATAGTGTGGCACCTATAACGTCATTTTGAATCAAGTGTATAGATGAATCAAGTGGTTTTGTTCTATAAATATTCTATAAGAGTTTGCTTTTATTACACAGCCAGAAATCTAGTGGTTTATTACATAATTGCTTACTTTGTAAGAGTTATTCTGAAGCAACAGCTGAAATAAATTAAAAATAAAATGCTAAAATGTCAACTTTGTTCCGCATGAAGTATTTACTTACAATTTTGTGACCTAAACGATTGTTGCATATACGCTGTAGTGGAGAACATGCTACACTCTGGGTGGTAAACTAAAAATATTGAACGCACCCAGGTAGCCATATATGGCAACTCTTACTACGAGTATCTACAGTTTAGATGGAGTTGGTGCGGTCATCTGAAATAATAAAGAAGCCTACGAGTTGGCTTAGGAATTCATATCCTTCATTAACATTAAGAAAAAAAGTCCGGATGTGACTAAAATTTTCGAGGCATTGATGGACTTGTATTTTATATGCGGAAGTATACAACTGTATTTAAATATTATTCCAAGTATCCAAGTTTCAACTGCATACTTTTTAATCATAAAAGTATAATATGTTGTATATGAATTGAGTCTCATAAAATATTTTTCTAAGTATATAGTTCAGAAAATGTTCAGAATAAGAGTCTACAGCCTTCTTAACTCTTTTTTGTTTTTTTTTTATGGAAGTTTTATAAAACCCTGTAGTTTTTATTTCTGTTTATAACTTAAAATACAATAACTTTTATTTTAGAGACAACAATAAAGCCGACAATTACAAAAAAAAAAAAACAGAAACAGTTGCTAGAAAAGTTTCTGAGTTTCATTTAAATCAAAGCTTAGTAAGTTCAGCACAAAATGTAAAAGTTGCCAACACCACTATTCTTTAGCCCAGTCGTCTTCTCATGACAATGACGCTGTCTGCATTTATTTTCCATTTATCGCTCTGACACCACCTACCCAGTTGGTTCTTTCCCACGAAGGTTTTGTATTTCTACACTGACTTGCAAGCTGTTGACACAACTTGATTTCCGTGCAACGTATTTTTGTTTTTATTAATATTCAGTTTATATTTCTTCGTTTATAATTTTGTTTTCAATATTTTTTTATTATTTTTTTTTTATTTTATTTTATATGCAATTCTTATTAACCTTTTTTATATAAAAAACGTTTATGTTTCTTCGTGGTATACTCGTATTTTGGCAGATAGGAAATTGCTTGTGTTGACCCACTAACAAAGCTAAAAATTTAATTCGCCACCATTACATTTGCTGACATTTCGAGGTTAATGTTTCCGTATCCGGTTGAAGGTGTTTTTGGCTCACTTTGTGTTCGCTTTCCCCCTCATTTAAACAATACGGCTCATTGTTTCCTACCTCTATTATTATTACTGTTTATTATTGAGTAAGTTGTGGTAGTTGTTACTGGAAGAGGTCCCCTTGCCTTAAATAAATAACCGGGCATATAAATAAAAAAAAAGGAAAAATCTAAAAACAGCCCAAATAAAAAACGAAAAAAAAGATAATAAGAAAAAGTTTATTGTGCCCTTAATGCTTGAGCTTCCGGTACATTGTGCAATATTTTGGCAAACAATTTTCAACAAAAGCAGCTACTTTTACCAAATTATTTGTGACAATAATCCCCCCTTTGCCTTGCCACCTAAGACGAAACCTCTTGCAGCCCAAATCCTATTGTAAGCAAACCAAACACTTTTTAAATGAAATTAAAGAACAGAACACTCGCATTTAGTAGATAAAAAGTTCACACAAAAAAAAAAAAAAAAAATAAAAAATAAAAAAGAGAACAAATAAGAAGGTTCGTTTTGAGGACAAAAAAAAAAATTTAATAAAACTTAAGCCCATGGCTAAAATGGGGGGAAAATTTTATTAGAAAAACTTGGAAAACAATTACACATGTGTGCTGTATGAGCTACTTGAGCAACATTTAGCAAAGGAAATTGCTTGTCTTAATACTTTCATTGATTTAAGTTTTCGAAGAAAAATATAATCTTCTAAAAGAATTCGGATTTATGAAAACATTACAATATTAATATGGGCTTTACCGTAATACAGAGAGGAAGCGCCACAGGAAAATGTGAATGGCACAAAGGCAGTGAATCTTTATTTACAGTAAAAATGGCATTTGATTGAGTTCAAAGACCTTAAAGGCCTTTAATTTGAAAAAAATATAATATGCAGATATTACCAAGGAGTTTTGAGAACTGGGGAAAGAAGCTTTTTTATGTACAGCCTAAAGGCAGGCAGGCCACTGTATCTTAGTGACATTAGAAATCATTATGAGGGAAAATATTGTACACTTTGCACATTCGCTGTAAATGGGGTGATGACCTCCCTTGATCTTTATTTTGATCGCAGTTTATTACTTAGAAAATGTTTCTTTGCAGGACTTCCTTTCTTTATGAATTATGAATCTCTTTATTTAATCTGAGTGTTTAATTGATTGAATCGGGTTGTTTAAAGTTGTCATATGATGACGTCCAATACCTTTCAGTTAGTGGTTCCAATTCAACAGAAATTTTTATTAGTGCCATTCTTAAGTGCAAAGGAGCATTGAACCAGCTGCTACAAAGAAAAATTTCTATGGACTGAATTTTCTTTAGGCCATAGAAGTCCTTTTCTTCGTACCTTAGTATTTTCATTGATTTAAGTTTTCGAAGAAAAATATAATCTTCTAAAAGAATTCGGATTTATGAAAACATTTTAATATTAATATGGGCTTTACTGTAACACAGAGAGGAAGCGCCACAAGAACCGCAAGTTGTTGGTTGTATTACTTAAAGCTCGAGTGTTTGTTTTATAGGTTATGCCTGCTTGCAAAGAGGAGTCCGTTATACCAGTCGGGAAGATATTTTTTGATCATTGCAATATTTTTCACTTACCTCTGTTGCCATTTAATTCGTATGTTGGGAAAATATTTCTTTCTAATAATTTGAAATTTCTTCTTTTCTCTACACCAATCCTTGACAATTATTGTGTTAAATACTAGAGCAATTGATTTATTTATAATACTCTTTATTTGATTAAATAATGAACTTCCTTAAAACGTGTTACAAATTGAACCCAGACAGACAGAAATTAGTTCTAGTTGGTCTTGGTAGAACCAAAACCCAAAACAATCTGAGCTGAAAGCTATGAAGGAAAAGGATATTATTTTCTCTCTCGGAAAAGGAATGGCATTAACCTGCACTTGAAATGGATTTTGTCGAAGGAAATGCATTAAAAGCTTTTGTGGTCTCCATGTTGGCCACTGTAGCGATCAAAACAAGTTTATAATACAAACTTATACAACTCTTGATTTTCAGTTATTGCATTATTAATCGTACACTCAGAAAAAAACTCCTATGGAATTAATACTAATAATGATTATTTTAATAGTTTTTTAGTATTGTTTTTAGTATTTTAGATTAATAATATTCAAACTATTGAATCAATACTGCTAATATTGAATACTGGCATAACTGTATTTTAACGGCTTTCTTATACATGGTGGTCACATTAGTTCAATAGTTCTTTAAATTGATATTAGAACTTGATATGATTATACTATTAAATGAATGAGTTTAGCGTTCCTAAAAATTATTAAAAAATATAAACTATTAAAATAAGACAATAAAAATCTTCTAGAAAATATAATGTGAAATGTCCCATTGAAAATTAATAGGTGCCCCTAATTAATTATGTGTGGTGTTCCACACTGTTTTCACCGATTTTTAATATGATGATCAGAAAGGTTGAATAATTTTTCACATTGATATATAATAGTTTCAAATTTATTGTTTCTATAGAACAAAACTATTCCATTCCTATTGCTTTAACGCGTCTATGGTCAAATTTCGTACCTATTTAATAAATAGAGGACCTTTTGACAAATTAATACTTTACTTTTTTCTGAGTGTACATTTAAAAACAAATAGTTATTATTTTATTTATATATTTATTTTTTTTTTAAATTTATGAAATGATTTCTTCTGCAATATTTTTTGCATAGTAATTTTATAATAATTTATAAGTTCTAAAATTGTTTTTGCAAAATATAAATTAAAAAGCGGATAAAGTTTAATATTTAAATGGGAATGTGGCTTATTTTAAAATTATTTCCAATTGAAACTTATTTAAATTCGCAACCGCGTTGAAAAAAAAAATCTTACTGTTAATTTTATACATTTTTAAATTTATTTTCTGTGAACGTTTCTCGATAGAACTTTTACTTGTTTTATTTACGATGAAAATTAACTCTACAAAATATTCTCATACAACCGTACTACGTGTGTAAAAGGAAAACGTTGTAATTTTTATAAAATATTACAACGCAGGCATGCTCTGGATACGAAAACGGACACAAACACGCATACAAATACAAGTAAAATCAGAATCTTTGATAAAAATTAAATGAACTTAACATTAGAGTACTACCCGTACCACTGAACTGGCTGATGATGATGATGATGGTGATGATGATGATGATGATGCTGCCACTTTATTGGTTAGACGACTGCTGCTGGTTTGTTAACCAGACCATTATAACTTGAGACCGAAGTGAGACCAAGTCAAAGCCAGTGACTACAACTATTAGGAGTAGTCGTAGCATACAATTGGTTGAGTTTACCAAACAATGATTAGAACATAAGCAAACATGGAGCCATTGAAAGTAAAAATGGAGAGGAAAAGCAACGCAACGAAATGACCTGACTTGGCATAAAAGTAGTTTTTGCTTCGTATCCTATTTTAACAATACCTCTGTCCGAGAATTGATATTATTTTTCAAACACTACCCAACCAAAACCAGTAAATATCAAACAAAACATCAACTCTACCGTTGAAGGAATAAAGTGAAAAACTTTGTGTGAAAAGAGAACCAAATGCGGAATAAAATATAAAAAAATATTAAGGACGATACATGAGAGTCAAATTTCTGCAAAACCTAGCCAGACACATGGTCATTAGCCACGTTTTACTTTTGCTTCATTTATACATACATACGTAGTTGGAACCATAGAAAGGAGCATAGAAAGGATGCACCATAGTATTTTAATATTTGAATGGTTATGTGTGAGTATGGGGAATGCAGAAATAAATGAGTGAGCAGCAGACAACTCTTGTTACCACTTAACTCGCTTGGCACGAGAGCGCACCAGTTAATTCAATATAAGCAGCAAATGTTATCACAACAAAATCTACAAATTATATAATGAATCTAAAGTCACACAATGACTCGAATACGAAGGATAATCATTCATGCTTCTTTTATTAAAAGGGAAATTTAAAGTGCTTTTTGCTTTGCATGACGATGTCCTTTCTTTTGCTTGTACGTCATCACACCTCATACATCATTTTCAAAGTAGACTGAGTTTGACCAAAAATTTTTATATGTAGAATAAACTTTTTGTATTTCTTTAAAGAAAGAATAATCAATAATTGAGGCAGCCGTCTTTTCACACTATAACACTAGAAAATATACTCAAAATGTAGATTCAATCGTAAAGGATTTCCTTTATCGTAAATCATTTTTCCCTGCTAATTATTCTATTTTTAGAATCATAAACAATTCAGACAATTCAGTTATAGGAGATACTAATTTCACAGCATTTTCGCCTGACAAGATTCATCTTGCAGTGATTAATTCTTCCCGGCAAATATGTTCACTTTTCTCTTCTGTTTGTTCATTTTGTTTTTGCTGGAGAATTGGGCTTCACATTTTGCTAATATCGCAAGTTCCTTCCAATTAATTATTAAAGCTTACAGAAATTAATTTTTTTAACAAGGATATCAGATAAATTTTACAATTCTTTCAGCAATTACCCGGAACTCTACTTTGAACAGCACATAAAATTATGTGGAAATATTCCCCCACTTTGCACTTCAAATAATTCAAAATGTAAATTTTCTTTATTATTGAATATTCACTGGATATCGATTGTGGGAAACAATTTCACGCCAGATTCACGAAAGTAATTTTCCGTTCGAGAGAAGTAGAAATTTTATGACAACAAAAACTCTACTTCTTATTCACGAGAGCGTACTATCAATGAATTAAATACGTTGAATCTGTTAACCAATTCAAGGAGTGGCTTAAGGATGTATCAAGGAAATAAATTTCCTGTATGCTGCTCATCAATAAGTAGCAATTTGAAATTCTAGTTCCAAATTTTTTGATTTCAGTAATAGATCGTTTCAAGGACCATGGAAAACCATGCAAGTGATCACTTTCAATAGTTTCCTTGTATGTACTTGTATATATCAGTATCAATAATAATCCTTATACAACTATTGGTAGAATTATAATATATTACTTTAATTTTCTTTACTTGATGTTAGAAAGGCATTATAAATAAAGCCTAAGTAAACAACAAATAAGGAAGAGATTTAAAACCGTTTAAACAAAAAAAAATTCGGAAGCATTAAGATATTAAACTTTCCAAAGTAGTTTCGTATTGAAAATAACAAGCATTCAAGGAGGAAATGAAGGATTTAATATTGAAAATAAATTTAGTTTATAACACACGTACAGACATGCACACATACACATTTTATTTGGTAAGTTTTTAAGGCTTCTAAGCAGTAACAAAAATAATTCGCACGTCTCTAATTGTGAAATGAAAATGTTAGAAAATCTTAGAAATCATTGCAAATGTTTTATTACACTTAAAATGAATATTATTTCTTAATTATTAAATGTTCAAGGATGTAGGGAAATAAGTATGTATTATATTTATGTTTGAATAATGTATGTATGTATATATGTATGGGTAGCTGGGCGTGTTCTCACAGCTGCAACAAAATCAGCTTAACTCGGCTCCACCCTGTTCCTCACATTGCGTAGGAGACAAACTAATAAAAATAACAATACGAATATAAGCAAATATATTTTGAGAATTTTTTCTTAAAAACGTTTTTATTATCATTTGTTGTACAAAGATATGCTTTATATTTGTATTACAACAAAAACATTTTCTAGAAAGCTAAAAGCATTATTTTGTAACAAAATTTTTATAAAACTTCGAACAAAAATAAGCAACAAACCAACTTTATAGAACAAAGTAAAATTTACAGCAAGCAGTTGTTAAGAGCGGCTGGTTGTGTGTCTCCATAAAATTCTTGCTTTGTTTAATATCCAGTGTTGCCAAGTGTGCCATTATAAACAATGATTGCCATATTATAAAGAGCTTATAGTATACGAATATATGCAATTTTTTTAACAGATTTTGCAGGGAATTTCAGGACTTGAAAATAAATTTATTATTATTCATTTTAATATTTTATTTAGTAAGCTTTAATAAAATATTTCTTGGTGAATTAGATTTTTTTAAGGCTTCAAAAAAGATCTAAGCAATGTTTGTCAATGAAGACTTTCACAGGCTTTCTTTTATTAAAGTTCAAATCATATCGCTGATATTGCAAATTATTACGTGCATTTTTTGTTTCGTCTCTTCCATACAGTCAGGTCCGTCGTCGAAAGGGTCATTTAAATCACAGAAATTATCAATCTTCATAGAATTGTGCGGGAAATGGTTTCCAACACTTTGCGAAAAACTAGTTTCAAACATCTAAAATAAAGTTTTGAATTTCATGGAAAAAGATTAGATTTCTCTCTCCCCCACCTACAAATCGACGGTCTTCTTGCCAACAATTTCTTGTCTAATCAAGAAAACGTTCTTCTCTTTTCACTTCAACTAAAAGCAACGGCTTTGGCAGTACTTCATTTCCTCAAAGTTTTTGCGTCAATCTTACAAATCCTTTTCCGATCAAGACAGGAGCTGCACACCATCTAAGATTCACCTACTTATACTTTGTTGACATTTCAAAGTTAAAAAGAAAATAATTAAAAAAAAATATAGTTAAGTAAGTTACAAAAATAATTAAGCAAATATTTGTGCAATTGACGAGAGGGAGAGCAAATGTGAGGGAGCCAATATTGAAAGAAACATATTTTGTTTTAGTTGACAAGATCGTGCTTATGGCTTAAGGAGTGGCATATTAATTTAGCTTGGCTTACAACAAAAAAAAAAAAAAAGAAAACTCTTTGCTTCAGTCGTTTTTTAAATATTTATTTTATTTCGATATTTATTTAATAAGACTACATTTGCAATAACAGTAGTGGCATCCTGTTTTTCATTCGAGTTACTAATGAAAAACTAATGAAAACATATTAAAAGCGATTTCAAAATAACGTGCACATGATAACAATAAATAAGCTCGTCTCAAGGCAATACATTCTCATTATAGCGTCTACACTGTCATTACAACTTACTTACAACGTTAAGATATTTTAATTTACATACACGGTTTTACAGAAATTTACCTCAGAGAGAAATAAATTATCTTTCGCTTAAGAATTCATTCAAGTTTATAGATACAAATTAGGAAATTCTTATTTGATTTTAGTGTTTTTTAATCAAAAATAATACTTACGAAAATTCGCAAAGTTGTCTTCAGCTTCTTGTTAAACAGTTGGAAATTTTTGTGTTCATTCTTCTTTCAAAAAAAAAAAAAAAAAAAAAAAAAAAAATTTTTCAGAAAAGTTTCTATTTGGTGTTTTAAGCAAACAAACTCTTGGCAATAAATATTTCAATTTGCATACAGACTTTGGAAAATTACCTGGGCTCGTTAAGAAGACTATGCATGTTTTTTAACTTTAACATTTGTTCACCAATTTGAAAGTTTGTAATTGACAGGGGGTGGTGGGTAAAAAATTTGAATAAGAACAGAAGTATTTACACAGCTAATTAGTCTGCTCCTTTGCTGGTTAGAATGTGGCGCAGAAGTTACTGTTCTTTTTATTAATGAAATTATGTTTTCCTTATAAAGAGATGTTAAGAGAAGTTCTAGTAACGGTAACGAAAAATTTTATATAACGATCTCTGGCATTTTCTATTACATGAGTCTGCTTGTGCTACGTTGTAAGCTAAATATTATTGATGGCCGTAACATGGTAGTATGGATAGCATATTAAATATCTTCGGCAGGTGGATCATTAAAGTACTTTCAAGTATTTTAAAGTATTCAAGCTTGAATTCTGTAAAGTATAGTGTGAAATACTGATGAAGTTTCGTGAAAGTAAAACAAACTGGATTTAAAGCCATTTCTTGTTGCAAGCAGCATTATCTGTTAATAAATACGTTGCACATCTCAATTAAAAATAATTTGTCTTTCTACAATTGTCTATTAAGCTTTAAATCTGATTGGTCATGGATCATAACATTTTTCAATCTAATTTTTCAAGCCTTGCAACAACTGAAAATGTATTCTACTTATAACTCAAATGCAATGGGGTTGCAGCCCATACATATATTTTCAAAAATAATAAAGTAGCAAGTTTTCCATACAAAAATATATAAAACAACTAACTATTTTAAAGCTTGAATATCCTTGCGCAAAAAAACCCAGACTAACACTCTGTTTCAAAAAAGTCAAAAATGTATTTCCGGTTTAAGGCTGGGAAATATATATAAAACTATATTGAAGGACATGAATAGAACGGAAAAATAATAACGCAGCAAGTCATCCTCCCCTTAAAAAAATATAAATCAGTTTTATAAGTGGCGACGGACATTTACCAGCAAACAATTTATATCGATATTACTACGCAGTAGTACACAAAGGCACTTCATGTATTAGTTTGATCCCTACTTCCGGCACTTATGAAGTATATAAACTCTAATGAATTCTTCTGTTTAAATTGTGGTTGCAATGTTTAAGTGGCGAAGGAGTAGTCACTGGTTTCTAAACATTTACCAGCAAACAATTTGCATCGATATTAGTATACAACAGTACACAAACTCCTTTCTTGTCTACTTCACTCTCTCTTTACAACTTTACATCTCTTTTACTCAATGTATTGAATGAGTGGTCCCCATCTCTACAGCCCTGAGCTTAGAAAAAACTAATGTTTTGCTCGCCTAATACGCCAACAACTCATATATTGTTGTCCAGATAGGAAAGTTTCAATTACACAAGCCAGCGATAGAAATTTCAAATCGATTATAGACAACAGAGGCATGGAATATTCTGTTAGTACTTTTATGGCCCGGTTTGCGTTTTTGTACTTCTAAGTCTGCAAGTCTCAGTGCAAGTTTGAAAGGGATTTAAGCGAACTTTATTTCTGTAGCAAATTCACGGCTACATAAGTATTCCCTGCAAAAGTGACCCCAAACAAACCGTTCTACGGATATCCTTAATATTTCCAACTGTTCTGTACTGCTGTTTTTAAACTGTATGGGAAGTCTAAGTGATAGACAGTTTAGAAAAATTTGTTAGAAAGTTAAGCCAGCCGATGTAACAGTTCTAGGCAAATACAAAAACGAAGCCGAATAATCGGTGGTACACTGATTAAAATCCTCATTTAGTTGAAGATGAAGTGCACACACAAGCACAGCTCTACTACTAGTATTGTAAAAAGTTTATTAATTAAAATGTTTGCAATTGAAGTCGTAGCAATTATGTATTCAGAACATTAAGAATTTTCGCTTTTATTTTAAATTAAATTACATTTTATATTTAAATTTAAGATAGTTCCAACTTTAGTATTTTATGAATAAAATTATAATAAATTTCGTTTTAATTTCAGCATGATGGACTACACTAGCTTGGGCTGCTGTGCTTTGGCATTTGTTTTATATTTGAACACTTTAAATTCAGGATTTGTCTACGATGACAGGTATGCTGGAAAAAATTATCTTTTACTTTGTCTTACTTTTATTTTCATAGCTTAAATTTAAGAATTTTTTTATAACTACGTGTGCATTACTGAAGACCACTTTTCCTTTAAAATCATGAGAAAAAAAATACTGAAATAATATATTTAAGAAATAATTTGTAGCGGCTATTAAATTTATTTTATGTATGGCTGCTTTGTTGTCCTTGGAAATTATTAAACTTTAAAAGAGCTTAAATTAGAACAGTAGTTTGCGATGAAAGAAGGACAACCTTATAAGAAGGTAGATACTACAGTGGTTATTACATTTATTGCCGTTGTTCGCTCGCGGGGAAATATTTTGAAATATTTTCTTTGTCTTTATAGTGCCCCGAATGAGCTGAATTATTTATTAGAAAATAAATTAATGAAATAAAGAAAGAAAACAAATAATTTTTTATGTTTTTTCTATAATAAAATTAAGCGTTTATACTCCTACGTTTAAAATTTATTATTGTTTTCATCTGACGGCAATTTCTTTTGTTACTTACTGTACACGAGCTTGGGATTAGACATGCTCTGCTTGTAGCAACATAAACAGTCACTTGCCCACCTTATTCGTATCCAGAAAGGTATTTATACAGGAGTAGGTGTTCTGCTGGTTATTAGGATTTTTCAGAGCTCCAATAAATGGTTATGAAAAACTTTTGTTAAGCTAAATTTAAATTACCTTAAGAAATCTACTTGTGCAAATGCAATAACGTACTCGTATTTGAAATTAATTTAAGCTCTTAAGAGATACAAAATTAAGCGTGAAGGCAAAATGAAATCAATCGGTTTATTTTAAAAATTATTTAGAGATGACAAACCAGACACAAACACACACACACAAACGCACCCACATTAATCGTACAACGTATTTTCGTAAGCAGTCATTTCTAGACTATAACTTTGCACGGTGTCCAACATGTCGTTGGAGTGTCATAATAATGTTTTCAAACTCAAGAGGAAAAATCAAGTTTATGACTAAAGTTTTATATAAAAGAAAATAAAAGTATAATAACGTACAAAACGTTTGCGCTTAATGTGTTCTCATCAAATGTCTACTACAACTTGTGGAATGCCTTTAAGTTTCATTAAAACTAACTTATTGCTAAACTAGAAACATTTTTGTGGTACAAAATAAAAAGGAACAAGCCAAAAATTAAATGAAACACAAAAACTTTTTTACTTGCGACACAGCAACACTTTTGAATACAAACATTTTCGTAACGAAAATATAAATACGTATACATGTAACAAATCGTACTCAACTGTGATCCCAGAAAGGTGTAGGTGACATCAATAGGAGGAGAAGAGTTTGATGGGCAAATTGCTTTGCAAATAGGGATAGTCGTTTGAAATTGAACCTGTAAAGGAGCGAAAAATATTATATAAAGAAATTTAAAATAAGAAACATAAAGCATCAAAAGGTCCTTTAAAGGCACGATAACATTCTCTAAATGGTTTGCAACAATAGTTTAAGCTGTGATACAATTCGTTTACCAGCATGGACATGGCAAAGATTTGTTTCTAATGTTTGATTGATTTTATTCATAATTTTTTATTAAAATGATTTGAAAGTATGTATGCGTGTGTGCATGGCGATGGCCTTCTTGGAAATAGCTGGCTTTACCATAGAGCAAAATAGACACTTGTGGAGGCCAAGGAGTGCTAGAAACCTCGAGTTCCTTACTATTGATTTTTACAACATCGCTGTAAAAATCGCTCCATTAATCTCAAGAACTCTTACAATAACCCCTCTTTCATCTAACCAATTACATTTAAACATTTTACTTTTGTTAATGGTTTGTAACGAGTTTTTCAAATTTAAATTCAAATAAGATGGTTCATATAAAATCTAAATGTTATTGTATCTAAGATTGGCTCTTTAAGCCAGATCCTTGATATGTTTTGGAATTGTTACCTGGTGTTTATGGCAGCACCACTCAAATTTGTACAAACGCATTAAAGTCATTATTGTCTTAAACCTTAGTTGAATGGTGTTGGCTTAGAGAGTTTTTCAATAATACTTTATTAAAAATCTAAAAAAGATATATAATTAAGTAGTATATAAGTATAAGGAAGTGGGCTCACCGAACAAAGTTTTCTTTTCATTCTCAATGGGATGGTGTTAAAAAGGGGAGAGGCAGAAAGCGAAAAGTAAATTATCGCTATAAAAATAAAAATTCGAATTAAATTTTTGTAAGCCAGGGAGTGGTGGTGGCAATACAAGTAGTACATAATTTATGGTTTTAGAAGAGGCGTTTAAAGAAAACCGAAAGTGTTTAACATAATTGTCTCATATATTTTTTATTTTTATTTTTTTTTTTGGGCTTCATTTTCTATATCGCGTGGCACATTGAATTGCTTTTGTTACTGCTTTCTGCACTTCATGTGTCGAGGATATATTTATGTGATTACATTTTGAATTTTTTTATTCAGTTTATTGTTTATGCTCATGTGTACAACTACGTAAAAACGTCTTTAAATTTTACTTTTGATTGGAATTGAAAAGACGCGCAAGTCAGTCCCTCAAGTCAGCATCAGACAACAAGCCTACATTTGCTTTCCGCACTCTTTTAGAATTTTGTGGTTTCCTTTTAGCTTTACAATAAACGAGGAAGGGTACGGCATGCTTTTTTCCTTTTTTTTTTTTTTTTGTACAAAAAATTTCATTTTAATGCCTTGAAGGAACGAAAAAAATTGCGCGGAAAGTGTAAGGGAAATGTATATATATATATATATATACATAGTGGATTTAATGTATCGGTAATACGATGTATTTAGTCAAATGCGATATCTCAATATACATACATGCAAGCAGAGTATTTCTTTCAAAATGCATATAAAATAATGCAATGATTTTGAAAAGGACGGCGGTTATCATCATCTGACTGGATCTACTTTTATAGCATATACTCTCTCAGGGTTTGGGGCGACAGGCACCAAGCCGCCTGATATAGATGACTACTTGATGATTATATTCTCTGGATACATTTTATCCTGTACAAGGATTATCCTTTAGAAATGTTAAGTATGACACATTGATCTCTATTACCGGCGTATTCTGAAATTCTATAATATTATTAAATAAATATTTCAGATCCTTCTTTTAATGAGGTCATCTTAAAGTAATTCATTAGTTCGAATCTTTAATTCATAGCCTTTTCTTTCTTATATTTATTATAAAACTTTTTTAAAATTTTATTTTGGGTTGCTTTTCAGCTAACCCAAAGTTATGGCGTTTTACCTACAAACGCAAATATTCAGCAGATATACATTCAATGGCAAAACAAATTTAAACTATTTTATTTTATGCAAACAAACAAAACAATTGTTGTTGTTCCGTGTCAGCGTTGTCATCATCATTATTTTTGTTGCTTTAGGAATATTTACACTGATTGTGCTTAAAGTAAATACAATTTCTACTTTTTTTTTCTTATTTGACTGTGTTTTCACGTGGCCTCCGGGACACTCAAGAGGAGGATTTTTTGTGTAAATTTATGCGCGATATTTGTACGTGTATTGATTGCAATATAACGAAAGGAGCATAAAGAACGACGTTGAATAAGTGAGTGTGTGAGTGGGAGAGTATAGCAATGTTCATGCAAATCGGATGTTCCCTAGAGCTTAAAGTGATGGCGGAAGTAATGGTTATGAGGTCGCTTTTATCATCATAATCATCGTATTCATGATTGTAGTCGTTGTCATTATCATTTCAGCTTTGCCATTATCAAAGCCATCATTACGATCATCGTTGTTGTTGTAGTGGCTGTTGCCGTCATTGCTGTTGTTGTTGGGTTTTCACTACTGTTATTTGTTAAAGCCACTGCAAATGTGAGATACCTTTTCAACACAAATTCTTTTATCCATCACACTACGTAAGCACAAACGCATCTATCTAACATTTGTTTGGAACTGTGTAGGTATTGGCATACATTGTTGGAATATTTTGTTCAAGAAGATGGGAGGGGGGGATTGTTACGTTTGCGTTAGATGGCAATATTTCTTAAATTAAAACCGAATTTGTCACCCCTCTTGATGTTCCAACGTGAATCCACTTACTTTCTTGCAAATACTTACAAACGTGTAGAGTTTCCCCGTAGCAACATGCTGCAGGATTATTTTTCATTTATTAAGTTAATGTGTATGAACGCGTACAAGAGTTCTTATTGTTGTAAATGTGGTAGTAGTTGTGCGCTCATGTATTGTTATAGCTTGTGGAACGACAAACATTTTGAGTGCCGACTGTGAAACATTTTCCCTTACATAAATACATATTTATTTAAAATCAAAGTAGAAGCAATCCCATACACTCTTCACATAAATATTTAGCCAACTACATAATAATAAAAAAAGGCAAGACAATCAAATATTACAAAATATATATTTATTACAAAATGCTTCTAATATTTGTGTATTGTAGTTGTTTCCTTTGACTTCTTCTTGTCTGCAAGTAATAGGCTTTTCGTTCTCTAGATCCTGCATATGTCTTCAATTGTTCTCCACTTCCCAACAGTATTCCATTAGCAACTTTAATGTAATGAGGAAATGCAGTTATAAATAGTTCCATTAAAGCAAGCAAAATCGGTTTATATATAGTTCTTCTGTATATACAAAAGGCAAACAAAGATCTTATATATTATAAGACCCTGCTCGTACACACACATACACATATACACATACACTTACTTTACGTGGAAATATGAAAATTCCATCAGGAATAAATAGCAAATAATGAATAAATTAAAGAAAGTCTATTCTTTGACTAGAAGCCACAGAATTTACTTTTTCCTTTCAGTAAAAAAATTTATTTTATTTTTCTTATATACTTTATTCTAGAATTTTATGAATATAACTAAATCTGAGTAGAATGAGTACATCTGCTACTAAAACAATTTAATTAATCGTAAAGGACATGTGTTTGACCTTGAAATTTATTAAGGTGACATGTGCTCCGCAAATTGTATTTCAACAAAAGTCATTAATTTTTTTAATATTGATTAAGTCTTTTTTCCAATTACTAATTACTACTACTAATTACTACGTTTGCAACAATTCCAATTAAATCACGTAAGCAAGAATATTTCTAAAATATTCCTAAAACTCTGTTTAAATTCTGTTTATTATTTTTCTGCTTACAGAACGGAAAGCTTAAAAATATTACATAATAAAAACCAAAACTCTACGGCTTAGTTCTTCTTAACTATGCTATTTTACATCAAAGCTCTGACATATGTATCCTTGCATTGTTATTTATTTTTCGTAAAGGATAATAGACTGTGGGATTGCATGTGCTCACCTATACGTCTGTATTATGGCATATAAAATAGTCCTGAAAATAGTGCTACGAGCATTTGTTATTTGGCTAACAATTTATTCATTTCATTATGATATGCCGATTTAATTTTCGTTATAAAACAGTAACAGAACTCCAGCACTGTCAAGTACTGCTTTCAAGTCTATACATACCATGCAGTGATTATCTTATATTTTATATTAAGGTATCTTCTATTTTTGAATGGCAAATATTTATAGCAATATTTGTAATGCTCTTTTAGATGCCATAATTTTAGCTTTATGCCAAAATGAATTTACATTCTGGCCAGTAGCGTTAGCTTTTGAAACAAATTTTTCAACTCCAAAAGTATTTGTCGTTGTATTTCCATTTTCATATAATAAGTTTTGTAATTTCGTTCCAGCTAAAAGGCGGGCATGCTTAAGAATATCCCCAATAGATAATTAAAAATATTTAAACCTGTTGACGATTATTTTTGTGAAAAACAACTTTACCTTATTCATTTATTCTGTTGTGAGTGCTGTTCCTTAACCTGTCCGAATAAAATTATGACTTAAATAAATGGCATTTAATATTAATTAAAATATTTAGACGCCAGTTTGTTTTGCGAGTAGATTATGTAATATGGACACAAGGTGAGAGTTTCAGCATGATAATGTGGGGGAAGAGTGTGTTTGTGTGGGCTTTTCGCAGAAAGATACAACAGCTAAGGTTGTTGGTCCCTGGAGAGCAATTTAATTTCCTTTCGACGACGTTTGTTAACTAGAAGCGACACAAGTACACATTAATTGCCAAACGAAAATCTACACTTCCGTGCACCTGACAGCCATAAATACACACACACCTCCATACACATAAACATATAACAGACAATGTCAAATAGCACGAATTCATGAAAAGTAGCATTCAAACACACAGCAACAAAAATGTGTGTGAAGTAAAATTTCGAAATTTATCACCCCGGACATCAACCATATGATTTAAGAGACTTCTGTTAATATAATAACATAGCTCTGTTAGACTTGTCATTCAGGGAGCGCACATCCTATACGAAATTCTGCCCACATTTATTTATGAAATAAAAAAAAATTAATGCTAGGACCAGTGGGCGACAAATTCTTATGGAAATTCTTATGGTCCGAATGTCAGGAGAACGGAAAGAGGTTACCGGCCAAAAATCACTAAGGTAGCTACATTACAAAAATCGCAATTTTTTTAGTTTTTTAATTACTGGCAAATATATAAGAAATATACTCGTATTTTGAGACAAAAAATTGACTAGTAAAAGTACTATTAACGCCAGTTCAGCTTAAAAAAACGGGGAATTCCATTGAAGGCTGACATCCAGAAGAAGGGAATCATCGAATTACGCATCTTTTTTTACTTTTAGTTAAGTTTTTGCCATTTTGTGGTATTTTCACGTTTAGAATTCAACTTACGGAGGAATTCGAGGAGAAAGGAAGGAGTTGGACGGCTCAAAATCACTAAGGTAGCTACCTTATAAAAATCGCATTTTTTGTGATTTTTAATTACTGGCAAATATATAAGAAATATACTCGTATTTTGAGACAAAAAATTGACTAGTAAAAGTACTATTAACGCCAGTTCAGCTTAAAAAAACGGGGAATTCCATTGAAGGCTGACATCCAGAAGAAGGGAATCATCGAATTACGCATCTTTTTTTACTATTAGTTAAGTTTTTGCCATTTTGTGGTATTTTCACTTTTAGAATTCAACTTACGGAGGAATTCGAGGAGAAAGGAAGGAGTTGGACGGCTCAAAATCACTAAGGTAGCTACCTTATAAAAATCGCATTTTTTGTGATTTTTAATTACTGGCAAATATATAAGAAATATACTCGTATTTTGAGACAAAAAATTGACTAGTAAAAGTACTATTAACGCCAGTTGAGCTTAAAAAAACGGGGAATTCCATTGAAGGCTGACATCCAGAAGAAGGGAATCATCGAATTACGCATCTTTTTTTATTTTTACTAGTAAAAGTAATATAAACGCCAGTTCAGCTTAGAATAAATGTATTTTTATAATTTAATTATGATATAATTTAGAAGTTTTATTATAATATAAATTAAAAGCTTAAAAAAATATACAAACGTTTTACGTATCGTAGCGAACAATTTGTTTGTATTTACTAAACAATAATGCGTATATGCTTTAGTTCGTTAGGAGCGGAAGTACTTTTTCTAGTACTTCATGGTCGGTTCACATCCTTATTTTTTCCAATTGGCAATTTCATGCCTTATTAAATTTGAATTATTGAATGAAAGTAAGTATCACAATTATTATTATTTATGACGAATTCAAGGGAAATTGCTTTTATGAGCACTAAAACACACTCACACTATTTTTAATATTTTTTTCTATTCTACAAAATTTGAAGGAACTTTTAGAAAATTTCTTCATATTTGGAAGCACTACATAGACCTCCATTTGTGTATCATAAGAAGCTTATAATTAAAAGTAAAAAATTATATATGAATAGAAATACGCAAGAGGTTTTGCAGCGAGTTGGCTTACTGATCAGCTTTTTAAACTACAGTGACATAAAAAAGTACTAACAAAGAACATCACATGTAATTATAATAAATGCCATGTTTATTGTACTAATGTTTCATATTATAAAGCAGGACTTGTCACTCGTGTACTACATTCTCTATGACATTTTTGAAATGGCAAAGTAAGTTCTAAATGTGCCGAATTAACGAATTTTAATCTTCAATTCTTTCTGTTTTAATGAACGGCCTGCGATCAAAGGAGCTTTTGGCTTCTAAATATTTATTTGTTGAAATAAGTGTTGCTCTATTAGAATAGAAGTTTTGCTGAAATATGCCAATAAATTATTTTAAGGCAGTTATGCGAAATACAGCGCTAAAATGTTCAAGGCTATATTGAATAATTCATGCTGATAGCGCAGCTGATGACCTGCTTTAGATTTTCATTGCGGAGTGTTTCTAAAACTTCCCCTTGAACTTTCAGAATTATTATTCAAATTCAAAGTGTTTATATTGTTTCAATTTTTATTGAGTTAAAATATTGCAGTTAAGTGCAAACGAAAAACTCATAAATAACGAAATCTGGTTGGAGAACCTAAAAGTCTATAAAGGAAATTTATTGATTTAGTTAGCGGAACACGTTCTGTAAGCAGTACACCTTCCGTAATACGTAACAAAATAAATTGTTAAATTGTTTGTGAGCATTTCGAATGTACTGAATATTTTAAATGTTTTTTCTAATTGATGCAGGAAGTATGTTTATTATGACTTATATTGTCCTATTGCCTTTCAATGAAAGGATTGCCTTTTGTTTCATTTGTCCCAAAACTATATTTCGTGTGTTGGTGGTCTTTAATTTTGTTTCATTATTAAAAAAAAAGGCTTAAAAAAAGTTGCCACTTTATGTTTTTCATGTTGTATACCTTTTTGATTTGAAACCCTCCGCCTATTGCAATATTTAAGCCTTGTCGTAACCGCGTCACTAAATTCGTTCTAATTTAACAAGTGGAAAAAGTCTGACAAGCGGATTTAAATCTATTCACAAGAACACCTGCAAAGTTTTCAAAAGTGTTGCGAAGTTAAAAACTAAATAGATAGATTTTGTTAAAAATATAATTTTATGAATTTTTTTTATTAAATTCCCGCTTCTTTTCATATTTTAAGTATAATAAATTTAATAAATTTGTTGAATAATTAAATATGTGCATAGACATATCCCAGGATAGCATCTAACGAAAGATTGTGTCGAAAAGAGAGCTTGCAGCCAGGATTTCAGACGTACACCTAAGCAATTATGCCCTCCTCAAACTGCATACACGGCATTCGCTATTATCTACTCGCCCTATGCGATACAGATATGCCTTTAAATGAGAAGGCTCGTTACTGTTTCTAGATTTGTCATCCTCTGGATTGGCTCGATTGTATATCTATGTACATATATGTATTTACATATGTATTTTTAAAAACCAACACAAGCTTGTCTACAGGAAAATACGCATAGTCTGGCAGAAATCGGACCTGCGATCTCTTGCCTGCTGGCCTGTTCATTAAAATATTTGATTAAAAACAAATTTACCAGTATACGAGAGCCTCCGTATATAATCCACAGCCTACTAATACGCATAGTCTGGCAGAAATCGGACCTGCGATCTCTTGCCTGCTGGCCTATTTAAAATATTTGATTAAAAACAAATTTACCAGTATACGAGAGCCTCCGTATATAATCCACAGCCTACTAAACCGAAAGTCGCGGGTTCGATTCCTGCACACATCCTGTATATTTTTCTGCGGACAAACCAAAAGCTTTGCACATTAAGTTGTTGAAAAAAATAATAATAAAAATATATTGCAAAGAAAAAGAACAATAAATCAGTTATAGTACACCCTACACCCAAAAATATATATAGACACATGAAATTGTTAAAATGTAAAAATCAAAAATCTTTCACAAAATCAACTTCGGCTTCTTGTCTTACAGCGATTTGCCTGTTCGCATTAAAAGCCTTTACCAAAACAATAATATTTAAATAGTCAAAATAAAATTCTAAAAGAATAATTTAAATTTTGCAAAAATCAAATATGTAACAAAATTATCTTAATGACACTAAAAGCTGCTTCATATTTATATTCCAATTTCTAGCCTGTGTTCATATATATACTTCTACACATAAGTTATCATAATTTTTTTTTTTTTTTTTTTTTTGCAGTCATTAGTGAATTGATTAAACTTCAATTAAAAATTTTCTTAATTTATTTCTGCTAAATTGAAATAAAAACATTAGGCTTCTTGCTTAACTACAGTAGTCTTTTCTGAAACGTACAATCCATCCAAGAACTTACGAATATCCTTATTTTTAACAGTAGTGGACTGCTGAATAAGAGCAGCAGATCCGGACACCGCTTCAATATCGTTGCCTTCTATAATCAATTCGTCCTTTTGTGCAGTTGAATTTACTACTGTTACTCCTGGTGCCATTTCAACTCGACGAATGTATTTCTCACCTAAGAAATTACGAATTTCAATTATGGTGTTATTTTCAGAGGTAACGCAATTAATGGGGAAATGAGCATATACAGCGCGCATTTTGTATTGGAACCCTAGAGTTACACTCATAGAGTTATAATCATTCCAGATTAAAAAGTTAAGCTATTAAAAATATTCCTCTTACCACTAGTCTCTGCTAGAATGCTCTGTTATTCCTGTTAGTCTGTTATTCCGTGTGTAATATGTGAGCGTATACATGCTCGTACTTATAATTTAAGTGTAGCTCAAAGATCTCTGGCAAATAGAAACCAATCCGTTTGTCCGATTTAAATTTATATTTTTCCCTAAAATCTACTTGTATTTGAATAAATTAGGGGCAATCATTTTTATGCAAATATATAATTTGAATAAATTCTTCAAATATCATTATTATACAGCAAATCATTGCATTATATTTTTCACTACATCCACCAATTGTGAATTACATGCATATACACGTTCGTACAAATTTATTTAATATTGGCTTGAGATATTAAGGGAAAGGGAATCCTATTATAAATTTGTTTATATATTTAATGGGCTTAAAATTGGGGATACTATTAATAGCTTTCCTTAGACTTTCCAATTGTAAAAAAATCCAAAATAAAAAGCTTCAACAAAAGCAAGGACACTTTCATGGTGCGGGTTCAGTGATTAGGCGTCTAGGATTAAAAACGGCGAAAAGGCTAGATCTGAAATATCTAATAGAATACATGTCTTTATCTATCTGCTCTTAATAATAAAAATCAACAGCGTAACTGGCAACAAGACAAGACAAGACCTGCCGCATGTAGCATGACCAAATCGTTTCGTTTATGGAGTATTAAAGCTCATTTAGCCATGTATTAAAATGCCAAGCCATACGGACGAGCCGAGCTCAGTCAACTTTTCCTTTTTTTTATATGACTTTACTGACTTATATGTAATTTTCAGAATATATTTTTGCAATTTTTTTAAAAATCGGTATAAATTATTTGTCTCATGAAAAGTTTTAATTTTTATTTTTTACAGGCGAGCCATTTTAGCCAACGCAGATGTCTCAGGTTCAGCGCCCTGGCAAAATTCATTTCTGCATGACTATTGGGGCACTCCATTAACAGACAGTGGTTCTCATGGCTCCTACAGGCCATTGAGTGTTCTTTCCTTTAGATTAAATTTTTTACTCAATGGCTATAATCCGTGGGGCTTCCATTTCGTGAATAACTTGCTTCATTGTGTGGCCACCGGCTTAGTAGTTAAAGTGGCCCGTCATTTTCTCTCTTCAATATGGGGTGTTGTAGCGACGGGAGCTCTCTTCGCTGCACACCCCATTCATACAGAAGCTGTAGCAGGAATTGTGGGTAGAGCTGACTTAGCTGCCTGCGTTTGTTATCTACTAACTTTTCTTACCTACATGAGGCACATAGCGTGGCGTGAGAAGGGTGATCCCTTACAGTGGCTAGCATTAAGTTTTACATTAGTTTCTTCAATAGTAGCACTGCTGTTCAAAGAAACAGCCATCACCGCTTTGCTAATATGCGGCATGTTTGACGTAATACGCGGTTTGGCAGGTCTCAGAGACAAACATCGCCTACGTTCCTTGTGCGTGCTAACCTCAGTGTTGTTGGGCACAGTGTATTGTCGTTTGGTAGTGGTGCCTCGACCGCAAACATTATTCTCAACAGCAGACAATCCCATAGCGAAAACAAACTCTATGTGGATACGTTTTCTAACTTTTCTCTATCTTCCGGTGTTCAACTTCAAACTATTACTCAATCCACAAGTTCTAAGCTTCGACTGGAGTATGAATGCCATACCGCGCATCACCACTATATGGGATGGACGCAACATATTGAGCATTAGTTTTTATGCTGCATTAACATACATTGCTTGGAAAAGTTTTCATATTCTACTGCATCGCCATCAGCGTCTCCATTATTATGGAGCACAAAGGAGCAAACAAAAAACTGCCACTTCTTACGGCAGTGCAGGTGTACAATACCACTTGCAACCGCAAATGCAGCGTAAGTCACGCACTAAGCGAAAATATTGCAAACAGATACACTGTCAAACCTCAAATGGAACAACAACAGTAACAAGTGATAACCAAACACAAGCCTACTATATGATGACGCCAGGAACGCTAACAGCAACCACAAATCACTACACAACCACCACCCCTATATCAGGGCAACATAGCACTTCGCCACCCAGTGCCACGTCATATCTCAAGCACAAGCTTTTTGGCATTAACAATCCCCACATCTGTGGTGATTGCAAACAGGAATTGAGTTCCGGCCATCATACCAACTCATGCCGGGTGCTGAACAATAACAATAATATTTTAAATTTAAGTCACTCAAATGTTTATCACTCTGCATGCTGCTGCCATCAGCTAATGTCTTCCAGCGTAGCGTCATCGAACAGTACGCCACCCCAATTCTTCGCTTATGCCCTACACAAAGCTATAGCTTCAGTTGTTGCGGCACGCAGCTCACGCAGTAGTAGTAGTTGCAGCAACTCAACAACAGCCAGCAACAAAAGTTCCGACAGCAGTGCTTCCTCTACTTGCAGCTCAGGTTCATCGGCTTCCTCCAAATCTTCAAAGTCTCAAAGAAGCATTTGCCTTACAACATGGCCCCCGTTACGACAGGAGGAATTAATGATCTGTGACATGTCACAGAAGTGTGCAAACGCCAGTGTTCTGCTAATGGCACTGGCCTTTCTAACGCTACCTTTTCTACCTGCCACAAATCTCGTCTTCTATGTGGGCTTTGTCGTAGCTGAACGTTTATTGTATTTACCCAGTATTGGATTCTGTTTGCTAGTCGGTTTCGGTTTCGGCAAACTGATGGATCACTTACATACGAGTAAAAATTCACGCCATCAGCAAATGCTTATACTGAGTTTGTGTCTCCTAATTAGCGCTCTAAGCGCGAGAACAATATGGCGCAATTTGGACTGGCGGAACGAGGAGAGTTTATATCGTAGTGCTGTACAAATAAATCCACCTAAAGGTGAGTCTTCAAAAATAATTATTCATTTATTTCAATCACTGCTATTCGTATTCATGTCCTTAAAGAGGCAGAGATTGGTGGCCGAAGGAAGTGTAACATTTAATTTTAATTGCAGTAATTGTAGAAGCAGCAAAATTCTGCTCTACAAAAATTATACTTTTAGATAAGACTCCTTTTTTTTATTTTCACTTATATTTATAACAAGCATTAAGCATTATGGTATTATTGTCTACTGCGCTTCCTTTTGCTTTCATTCCAATACCCGCTACATTTGTTAATAATTGTGTGTATATGTTTCCCGTTTCCAGCTCTTGGCAATTTAGGAAGTGTCCTTAGCTCTCAGGCTCGCTATAAAGAAGCCGAAGAGGTTTTGTTAGAAGCCATCAAATACAGGCCAAACATGGCAGATGTACATTTTAATCTGTAAGTTATCATATACAATTAAGAAATATTATTTTAGTAAAAATATTTTTTTTACGAAAAAAATTTGCTGACTTTATTGAAACTTTAAGATTGTGGGAATCACTGCAAAAAAAAATCAATACTTATTGGTAATATGTTTTGGACCCCTAAGCAGTTCTCTAATGAATCGACAAAAAGCTGTGCACTACACACACTTTTCTTCCAAAATGTTTTTGAAAATTTTTTATAAAGTGAAAAATAATTGTTATTTAAAATTATAAAATCAATTACGCTTGTTTAAAGAGACAGTAGCATCTGCCAGGATCCTCATTCAAGTTGTAACAAATATTTGACATTAAAAACCAACAACATTCAACACAGCAAACCAAGCATTAAAACTCTGTAAGAGGTATCCTGTCAGAGACAAGGAGTTGACTGACAAGACCAATAACTCCAGCAACATGAGCATAAATCTCTTCGCATTTTTGATAAAATTCACCAAATTCAGGAACTTCTAAACTAAAATGGCGAAAAGTTTGTCTAAATTCACTTTACGAGTGGTGTCGATTTTGCAAAAACAATGCTTTGTATGCGGTTGTGATGTATGAAATACGAGTAATGAATGCGATTTCAACTTTAAGGGGAATTCTATGAGTCTATAGAGAAATGTTTTTTTTTTTTGTTATTTTTATTTACTCTAATGATCGCAGGTATACTCGTTTATATTCAGCTGAGTATTAAAAATGTATTGAAACTTATTATTTCGGGGTATCAGCTTGTTCTTATGTATATTTCACCGCATGCTACAGCACTCCTGGGAACAACTGGAGATTTACTTCACTTCCAACTAAGTGTAACTGGGGAGTGTGATGAAATGAAACTTGTAACCAGAACAAACCAATCAATTAAAATTCACTCATTTTCTTACTCTTTTTGTCAGCTCAAATGATAAAAAAGGAGGGAGATAATAATGAGAAACACAACATCACTTACACATACGAGTATACAGAGATGTTACCCATCAAGCATTTTGAAACCAATTTCTGTTAATTTTTTTAAAACGATTAAAATATATGTTTTATTTTTTAATCTAGTACTTGATTAAATAAATAATAGAAAGAATTTGAATATTCCAAAAAAACTACAAAAAGGGTGAAATATAAAGAGGTTAGTAAAGCATTTGAAAAAAACTGGAGGCAGTTGTCTTTCCACAATCCCCCGCAATCTAAAATTCTAATAGATTTTCATTATTAATTGGCCACTTTGTTAGTTATTTAATTTAATTTTTAAATTTAAAATGTGTATTTTTTATATATGAGAATTATTTTTTTTTTATGTCGCTTTAACAATTTTTTAACATTGTTAGGAGTTTATAAAACATTTACAATATTTTATACAAAACAATTTACAAAAAACCAATTACAGCAAAATCATTTTAAAATATACTGCTGCTATAAATATTTTTTATTTAAAAAAAAAAACAAGTTTTTATAGAAATATTTAAAAACAGTAAATTTAAGCTTAAAACTTAAAGAAAAAAAATTTCAATAAATTTTATTTAAAAAGTAAAAAAGATTTTTGCATTGCATTCACTTTTTACTAAATTTGCAGTTTTTAATGTTGCAACTCCAAATTTGTATTGGGGCAATTATTTGGCATTACAAATAACTGAACTTGCCTTATTTTTAAGGACAAATTCAATAACATTCACTCACTAGTAGATATGCTACGCTTTTTAGACGGCTAGTCCTTTATGTGTTCTTTTATATTCATACCTGTATGTGTATTAGTGTGTAAGTGTATTGCTGTATTGGAGGAATTATTTTCGGTATATATAAAAGCCGTAAACTAAAATAAAGATGCATATTAAAGCATCATACTACGTGGAAGTAATTAGAAAGTCGTTTGTAGGAAAAATAAAAAGCGTACTGCGGTAACTTTTTTAACTCTTCTAAATATCTTTACTTTTAGAAGAGCAAAATCTATCAGTCGTAACTACCACTTGTGCGGTAAAATATGTGTATCACTTGGGAATATGAGTTGACTATGATGTACTCGTATTTGCAGGCAGATTCGTGGTGTTTTTGTTGAAAATTTCTCTACTGTCTAACGTCATGACGTTTGTTTATTCTACAACTCTTTCACCTGAGATGTGCAGAGACGAAAAAAGTCATGCAAGCCTCTTTGTCACTTACTTGGTTTGCATTCGTTTCTTGTTTAGTTGTTGCTTTTTCCCCCCCCCACTTATTTTTTTCCACATCAGCCGTTGTTATTAATATTTTCTACTTTCCTCTTTCAAAGTGGAATTGTGTAGTTGTGTTGGAAATAATACAAGTATTTGTATTTGTTGGTGCCATCGTTATACATTTGAATGTTCCTCAGATTTGTAAGCAATACAAATGCTCGTAAAATGGCACAAATGATGAATGATATTGTATGTAATTTTTTGTTGTTGCTGTTCCTATTATTGTCGTTATATTTCTGGTTGTTTTTTCCTTTTGCTTTTTAACAAAGTACAAAAAATAGTGCAACGTGAAAATGAGAACAAGCTCAACAGCGACAACAACAGCAACAACAAAATACATACATACATTCATCCATACATACATACATACCAACATCAACAACAACAACAACAACTGAAGCTATAAAAATGTTGAACTGAAAAAAATTATGCTAAGGCTACGATAAATCTGAGTGCCTGTGTGTGTGGGTGAGAGTGCGCTTGTTCATATTTAAGTGTGTGTGTGTGTTGTGTGTAGTTGCAAAGAATGAAGTAAAAAACAAGCAGCAATTCGTATTAGTAGTTTTCAGTGGAATATATTTTTCAAAAGTGTGAATGAAAATAAGAATGCGCTTTTACATCAATCTCTGTTCTTATAAAAAGAACTTAAAATATTAAAATAAAAGTAAAATCATGTACTCGTAGGAAATCGATTGTTGATATATGTGGGACAACTTGCAAAATTTAGTTCAACACCACTTTAAATAAATAAATATTTAATTCTTTACACATACTACAAGTATATACTTCTTACCCGATTAGTTCAAAAATGAATATATACCAAAAAAAAAAAAAAAATTAAGGCATGGCAAAGAAATACATATTTCACCTCAATACACCGGCATGGAAACGATTTCATAGGGAAAAATTATTTTTTCCCATTTTTTTCTATTTTTTCTAATAAAGATTTGCCAAGTTTTAATTCAATCACATATGGAATTCCAGATCCATCAATTTTTCTTTATTTATAAAAACGTTTTTCATACAAATAGGTATCGAAAAGGTGTATTTCTAAGACTCTGGTCTCAGGTCGTATATAATTGAATTTACAGTCCAAATATTATCGATGTTTCTTAGCAAATAGCAGTAAAGAAAATGATTGAAAATAAATTTAAGATAATAGAACTCGAATTGAAATTTATCACTGAAATGTGTATCCGGTAATAGTGTCGCTAGCACAAACGCTAAAGCATGAAATGTGCGCCTTCCTTTGAAACCACAAATTATCTTACAATTTCTTATGATTTCTCTATTAATTACGATTTGAAATAAAAAAATTATATGTTGCTCCACCTTTTATCTGTGCATATTCACTTACACAACCTCTGATCGCCAAATATTGCTTGCAATATTATCAGGAAATATGAAATTCATAGAGCAACGAATCAAACTACAATACTGATTACATCTACGAACCATCAAATGTCATCAAGCTCCAGTTTTCTCATTAAAACATCAAACCTTTACACATAAATGCAGTAAGATTGATTTTGTATATCCATATCGGATCAATTATGTCTCCAAGCATACTGCCTTGGGTTTCCTACACCACCATTTGCTCATTCTCTACATGTGAAAAAAGACTATGAGATTGGAAAAAATGCTACTAGAAGATTGAAGTATGTCTCCTCAAGTTCATTAGACGCAGTTATTGAATTTGCTTTTACCAGCAATGTTTTCCATTGCAGCATACGATATTGTCTGAGGGAATAGCGATAAAACCAACAAAGCAAATATAAACAATATTTTCTCGTTTCATCTAATATTTGAACGTACGTACATCTTCTTCTACTGTTAACAAATCACCAGCGTCTAATCAATACAGCTTAAGGTATTTCCGAGATTTCTTATTTCTTTTTACACAATGAAATCGTAGTAGTATAAGAAACAAAACAAGAAAACACACAAAGTGCAAAGAGAAATATTGAAAATACATATTACATACATATAAGAAACCCGACATTGGAAAATCAACAGCCAAGAGAAAGTGGAATGGGGAAGGAAAATATCGAGTTTAATGGTTTTTTTTTTAAAGGATGGAAACCAAAAAATAGCGGAAATTTAAACAACACATTGCAAAAAATCAAATCAGTGTAAAATAAAGAATGAGAGAGATAAAATTGTAAACATTTAACAGCAAATAATTTGCAAGAATGTTGAACGACGGAAAGTAAATACACATAAACTCATACTACATACATATGAACACACATTATCACACAAACTTCCAAACCAATAAATATGTGTGGGTTGATTTTAGATGGGGAAAAAGGAGAAAAAACACGACGATTTTCTTGTGTAACGGCTGTTGTATGCCGTTCATTTCTTATATCGCTTGGGGAGGTTTTGCGCTTAGAGCTACCTGCCCAATGAACTTAGTGTAAAGGGCTGAGTTCAAGACATTTTGGAATTTTTAAATTCTTAACGAATAGGAGCAACACTCATTATGTTTTTTGGAAATAGTGCCTTCGATAATTAGGGATTTCTTGCCTCCATAGGCGAGCCTACTAAACCGGAAGTCGCAGGTTCGATTCCTGTGTAGACCCTGGGTGTTTGCCAGAGATCAAGCCGAAAAATTGGCAGGTTCAGTTAATTATAAAAAAGTTTCAGCAATGGGTCAGCGAAGTTCTATGGGTTTGAAGTGTAGTCAATATAGTCAGGCAATGCAAAGCAATGGAATTATAAGAAATGTATAGTTTTTAATTGTTTCTTCTACGCCGATGAATCACTGCAACAAGAGCATGCGAAGTAGACTGTATGTGTTCAGACATAATCGTAGGTTGTCATCAATGGTAAATGTTTAGAGATGTGTCTTCGTCTCTTTAGTATTCCCAAAGCAATCAGTGAATGATATAGTGAAGCACTTGAGAAAAATTCAAGAACCCTCTTGTTTTGGACAAACTCGGTGACTGCAAAAGCCCATGTTGAGACTTATAAAGTTCTCATACCGGGAAAAAAATTAATCTTATTTTAAAAATCGACGGATTTTACGTCGATTCTTTTTTCGGGGCTTTCCCTTCCTCTCGAAATTTCATAGGTATAGAAAAGATGGCTTAATTTTTTGTATTGATAATGCCAGTGGCAGAAAAAAATTGGTTTTTGGTTTCAATATAAATTCTACCAAAGTAAACACTTGTTATCTCTTCCATCCCACTTCTGTAAGAATCTAAAATAAATATTAAATCGAAGAACTTTTAAACGGAAATGCTAATTTACACAGATATTCGCTTATTATTTTATTCCGCAGTGAAGTGTATAAAAATCAGATAAAGTTGAAGAACAAAATGTTGTTGTTAAAACAAATAAAAGTAACAACAAAAACGTCTGTACAAAAATGATGTGATAAAATAAAATAAAAATGAAACAACATAAGCAAAGTAAGAGTAGAATTATTTTCTTATTTACCAGATACTTTTGGCAACAATACCCGTTTGAGGAAAATAATGATGAAAGGAGTGCAGTTAAGCCAGCATCAACCAAAAGCAAACACGTTAAAATAAATAAATTTAAAACAATATGTTGAATACCAAAACCAATTTCTAAAGAGAAAAAAACAAAAAAAAAAAAAAAAAATAAACATCTCTTGCCAGAAATAATATTGTTTTTTTATAACTTACACAAACGCCTTGTAGACACCGACTCCTCAAGTTGCTATAGAAACATTTCAAATATTGAATTCTCCAAAAAGGAATATGAACAGTTTTCAAGGCAATAATTTAATAGATCAATCCTGGGCTGTTACACATTTTTAATATTAGAAAAGCAATACTAATGAATGCTTGCAAAGTGTATTGAAGAGTATTTTTGTTTACCGGAAGTGGAAACTGTATCCAGGCAGTAACAAGTGCAAACAAAGACGGGCATAAAAGTTTTCTGGATGCTGGTGGAATGCATAACCGCCTACGAGCACGGAACGAAGTTATAGTATACGGGTATTGCAAAGCTCACAACAATATAAGTGCCAAATTGTTACGACTTCTTCGTATAAACGTTACCGTTTGTAGGGTGTATTAAATTATATATTTGCGAGTATATAAAATATTTACAATGACAGATCAGTTACAATATATTTGTGTTTTATTGTGTGAAACATGTTGTCTTATAAAGTGGGAGATGAAGCGAAGCAGACGGAAATTTAATATGAAATGTGTTTACACGAGACAATACAAATAGAATAGATGATTGTGGATGTGCCTTTTGCAAATATTAATTGAGAGCTGATGCCCAATGTAGTTTCTAATTGTAATAAATTAAATTATAAGCTAAAATGTATGACCTGCAAGAACCAGCAACCGTAAGATAAAAGCGTAACTAATGTATACGACATTAACTAATTAACAAGTAAATGGAGATTCCAGTTTTAGACAAGTACATGAGCTTTCTACGGTATATAAATATCCAGCAATAGTAATCATGTCAAATTATTGATTAATTACAAATGAAAGTAGAGATGCGGTTTATATAATTTTTTTAATATTCCAACTGCAGGCGCAGATTGCACGTAGTGCATTTTTGGCGTAGAGCTTCTTGGTAGGTGATATTTTATATCCTGGTTGGTTGGGCATAAACTTATTTTTATTTGCTCATTAGAGAAATAGGTTTTACTGACATACATTCCTGGAAGTTATTAGCCGTCACTGTAAATGACTTTGCAAATACTGCAGTCCACTTGCAGTACAATTTTTATTTGTTTGACGTTACATCTGTGGGAGTAAAACTTTCATAGCTGTCTCTGAGTTGTCAGTCACAGTACAATATTGAAAAGGAGGAAATCTTTAAAAAACCTCCATCTTATATATCTGCTAATTTTTTTTAACTACTGCAATCGAAAAATTGCTATTCCTTTCATATTTTCGAAGGTACAACGATTCTTGCCAGTCTTAAAATAGACGTTGTCTGAAAGTGGTTACACCGGCTAAAGAGTTACAGCCGGTTATTTAAAAATTTCGCCAAGCGCATGATTACGTAAACCAGGGCATTCTTATATATATTGTTAAGTGGGGAACTCGATGTGGAATGCATCTTTCACATTGCTCAAGAACCTTTCAAGTACCTTGATTTAATGATAGCTTACTCCGTCGGACCCCAGCAGTGTCCACACCGTCTTGAAAATGAAATAGGGAAATGAGGGGGTGAAGAAACTTTATGGTAGGTTTCCTTGGTGACTTAATCAGGAAACGAGTGTTGGTAAAAAAGATCATATCCCAGCAATAGTTTCTCTGCCATTGTAAAGAACTTATTGGGTAATCCCGTGCTCTTTTAGAAATGATAAGAGTTTAGTAGACAACAGCACTTCTTTGGTTGGATCAGCAATGAGCCCTATCATTAGTTACTGCAGAAGACTTTCCTACCTTGATCAGCTGATTACCATATATTCATTTGAATGAGAAGTGGTAAACCTCCTCATATATATATGAGTATTTCTAAATTTGTCACAAACAGTTGGAAATGTTACAGAGTCGAAGATACGCAGGGGAATTTGACCTGTTCCCTTAATTTTATTCTCTTAAATGTCAAGAAGGCTATATAAAGTAATTTCTATATTTTTCGAATAGATTTCTATGGTCCAGCTTTGTGAAACACTTTCTCGCTTACCAATTTTGAAATTGGTGAGAAATTTTAGCCGTAGAATCATGACATTATACCTCATGTGGGCCATTGAAGAAAGCATACTATAGAAGCTTAATTTTGCGAGATTAGAAAGTTGAGCTAGATTACGAACTTACATCTACAGACTACTTACTAAGTGAAAATATTAAAATGTAAGCATTTATTGGAATACCCTGTTCAAAAGAAGAATCATAGATAATCAAAAAAGTAAAACAAATTATACGTTTATTTCAAGTTGAATTCCAATGCAAAGCGGTTGTATTCTTTTTCTAATTCTTGCTTCTTACAACAGCGTCAATATGACAAGAAACAGACTTCACTGAATCAAAATCTTTCCGTAATTGAATCAGAAGAAGAGCCAAGAGGGAAGAATAATACGAAAAATAAAAAATGTTACTAAACTTATTGAAAAGAAATCAAATTATTCAGTTCAATGATTATCGCTTTTGTTGTTTGGTTTGTATTTGAGTTCTCTCAATAACAACAACGACGGCATCGACATTCCAGTCCCACTCCCATTCCCATTCCCATTCCCACACTCCTCCGCGGCGTTATCCTCATCATCAACACCATTAGAGATGGCGAAAAATGTAAATGATGATAACGATGCTTTTGCCGTTGCTATTTCTGCTGACGGAATTGAATACCATTCGAACTGTTACATTTAGAAATACTCAGAAAGCAATAATACCTACACGCGGGTCAGTATTTGCTGATTTAAACAGGTTCAATTGAATAAATTTTTCTGGTTTTTTTTGCTCCCCACTTGTTCAATGCTTTCACTGTTGTTTCCATATCTATGTGTTTGGCTGTGCGCACGGATACAAAAATCTCAGCAGCATGTCATTCATACTCCATTCTCGTTGCCTACACAATTCGTTTGGGCTGAGTGATAAACGGGGGCTTTTTACATTCGTAAATTATTTACAATATAAAAACACTTTTCCCCTTTAGTAACCTTCCATTTATACCTTTTGGCAGGAAGTTAACACGCAATAATCAGTGGTAGAAAACTCATTTTGCCATGCCGAATTTCATATGCTGCCATTTACACCAACATTTCTTATTAAGGGAAAAATGCCAGGATATAACTTTCCTTGCAGGTACGGGTGCGAGAGGTAGAAGTGCTTGAATTTACCAACGATTTTTCTTGAAAAGCTAAAATACTGTCAATATTAAAATTGCAAAACGATTTAATATAATTTATGAATTGCGATTTTGCAGAAATTTCAGATTTTACTTTTCTGTTTCGTAGCAGCACGACAGAACAACAAATCAATTATTAAAAAGCTGCTAAAAGATTTAAAATTGAAATTAATTTATGCTCCTTTTTTCTCTACTAAAATTTAATAAATATTCGTCGCCAAGTGTTTGCATATCTTATGGGTATCCTAATACTCGTTAGAAAAATGATTAAAAATGATTTTTTTTACATTTTAATTTAACTTTTATAAAAATAAATATGTTTCAAAATGGGCAAACAATAAAAAAGTAAAAAGGATAACTCCTCTTCAATCGTTATTTTCTATTCTTATTTAGCCAATATATAATATAGGATTCAAAGGATTCAAATATCTCTCAAGTATATTAAATAAATCGAAATTAAATAGTTGAATTATAGTGAAAATTAAAAATTAGTAAATTATGTGATTACTCTGGTATGCTTTTATAAAACTTTACATTCAAACTAAATTACATTCTCTGATATTCTATCCATCTGAGACTTTGTAAAGTCAACTCCAAATATCCTGAATTGCAGTTATTATAAAGGACATTATAAGTTGGATGAAACTTAAAGCCATAAAAATAAATAATTTAAAGTCATTAAAAAATATTAAATATGATACCAATTTAAATGTGTTAACAAATTTTGACTATTTTAGAATTAAAATGGGTCCAACATGTCCTTGCAACTCAAATTTTTTCCACAATTTACAACTTCTATCCGAAGTGTAATTCAGAAATATCCTACATTATTTGCAATACTTTTATATAATTCTTATTTTATTTTATTGATTTTAATATTAATTTTTTTAATTTTTTATAAAATTTTTTTTTTCTATTTTTTTTATTTCCTAAAGATATTTTAGCTGAAGAATTTATAGATAACGATAATGAAATATCGAAAAAAATTTCATTTAATAAATAAAAAACAAGTCAGGAAATATATAAAATAAAATAGGGATTTGTAATAATTAATAAGGACCTCGAACTGGAAATCAAGAGCATTCCAAATTTGAATTCTAAATTTACTACTCGACAATATAAGGATATAAGAAATGTATGTAATCGGAACTTTTTTAAGGATTTTCGCAATAAAATTTGAGAAAAATTCTTTGATTACACTGAGTAACAAAAGTCGATGCCACAGAAATAAATGAGATGTAATACTATTTTACTGCTAAGTGAAGTTGGTTGCAACAATAATCTGTAATTTAAATTTTCCAAACAATTCTAACCATCGTTGGTTACGTTTTCCAAGCATTCTTCATACCCGTAAGAATTTTTCAGCAACTTAACTAAATATATAACTTTTCTTCTGGATTAACTTCATCTTGCATAACAGCTTCGATATTAATATATCTTTTTTAACAAATTCCGATACAGTGATATAAGTGTGATACAGTGCGTTATAGTTTCCTACAGTGATATAAGAACTCCCTCAGCTTTAACAAATATAAAATTTTGCTGAGGATATACCTGACACAGTTTACCAAGGCGAACATTTTTATCAAGGATTTCAGTTGGATTGTTGGCGACTTCAACTGAATGAGTTAATAAAAAAAGGTCCAACAAAAATTAACTTTTTAATTACAAACGATAATACTTAGCTCATGTTACTTGTAGTCGATTGGACTTTATAAAGAGATAAACTTATAAATAAAAGCTCGTCTAATCGAGACATACAATAATAATAGTAAATAAAAAAAAACTTTTCAGAGAATAATTTGAATTTATATAGCATGTTCATATGGAATGTTCTGCGACAACTACGTGATATCTCCGAAGTGATACAAAATATCTACCAAGTAGATGGCAAAGCTTCGTTAAGGTACCTCTAGCCAATATAAGCTAAGAACGCCATTGAAGTTCTCGTGTAAAAAAGCTATTGTTTCATTAGTTGTACGGCATCATCCTGTTGAACCGAAATATGGTGCAGCTCCACATCCTCAAGTTCTGGCCACAAGAACTTCGTTATCATCTCGCGATAAAAACTTGCAATACTTTACTGCCATTACAATTGGAGTCCTACAAGAGGTTGGAGCTTCACATGTTTAAAAATAAACTGAAAAGCCCATAATGCTCAAACTTGGATTGTCGAGAATTATATGTGGTGAAAATATATTAATAAATTTACTCCAGATTCATTTCTAAGATGGGCGCTAAATTTCATTTTATTTGCGATTTCAGCGATTCGGAAGCATTATATACGCTTATACGTAAATATCTACTGAATATAATTTTTTTCCCCTGCCTTTTCAATTCCTCTCCAAATTTTACATTTAAAGCAATAGCTTGAGCAGCATCTAATCTCATCCTTGGAATCATTTGACTTGCTTGAATGTAAAGAAAATATTTTAAAAATAAAATAGTTGAAGCGAATGTACTGGAAGGAGACAATATTTTTAACTTACAGCAAAAAAAAAAAAACGTGGCAGAAAAGAAACAAAAATAATCCTTTTGAAATTTTTATATCAAAAATTACTAGCAGTTTTGCTTTTTCCAGCATGACAAGCCCGACTGTTGTCATTCACTAAATTTTTTGGTTTTTACTTCTGTCAGTATCATGCATACAATAGAGAAAGCTTTCCAAAGCAAATGCATACAATAGAAAAAGCTTTCCAAAGCAAATGTACGAGAATTGCAAATATGTAGTGATTAGAAACGGCGACAGATTTTAAAGATATTTTGCGTTAAGGGGTTTGCTTTGAAACTCTTAAAATTTTATATATTAAAACTAATATACTTTAAGGAGTGCTCGTATGTAATGATTATTGCTCATAATGTTAAATATATTTTTTATAAAACCATTTTTTTTAATATAATTTTATTTTTTCATTCAAAGAGATCAAAAATATTTATATGTGTATGTTAAATTATTAAATCATTTTGAAGTATTTTCCTTTTTCTGAGAAAGAAATAAGATTTATTATTATTAAATTAATTAAAGCTTTTTTAATTTAATATAAAAATTTAAATTTATATTATTATATAAAAATTTATTTTATCTAAATCTTTTCCATTTAATGTTAAACTCCGTTTGCCATTCGAAAAGCTATTTTCCCCAATTTGGTAATTTAAAGCACTTAAAAAATCCCCAAATATAAATTGTTTGAAACTATTTTATAATCTCTCAAGCTTTTTTTAACACTGACGAGTTCAGTTTCCCTGAAGGTAAAAAGCAAATTGTGAATAAGCTTTCCAGCCTGAACCGCAATTTCCGTAAGAAATGTAACGTATTAATGAGCTGACTGGCCCCATCACATTTTGTTAAGTTTCATTTTAGCTTATGAAAAAAAAATCTTCAAGAGGCTTCATCAATCTAAAGCTTTAAAGACTATATCTAACGCTCCTGGGTTTGTCACTGACATTGTAATTTACAGAGTTCATATTATAAAATGAGATTAAGAGATCCGGTTGTGGATACATTGGGAATTTCTTTACTGGATCGAGTGTCATGTTTTGCACCAAAAAAAAGAAAATAAATAAATAAATATTTAAACCTAAACATTCCATATGGTTTATTAAAGTTAATATAGTTAAAATCTTTGCCATTTTAACTGAAATTAACCATTTAGATAAATACTATATAATTAAATTAAATAAACTTAAACTAACTTAACCTACAAAGTTTCCGGCTTAAGCGCAGGAATCGAATCCGCGACCTTCGGATTACGCACTATTTATTCGTCTACGCAGTCACACTAAATTCTTTATTAATAATATTAAAATTAAATAAAATATAAAACTTTTGAAACTTGAATAAGTTAAACTTGGTACAAAATATTGAATTGATTTATTATAGTTTTTAATATCGTCTAACTATAGTCTTTGAAAGAAAAGATATCGTTAGCATAATTAAAGGACTTTGCAGATTGCTCTCCTTTGGGAGACAGAAGCTGTGGGAAATGTACTGGCAAAGAAATACAAAATGTAAAAATTAACAAATATATATATATATATGTATGTATGTATATATATATAAAGAACTTAATGTCATTTTCAAGATAAAGTGCACACACATGCACAGTTTTGAAACCACACATACACTCTACAGTTACCTGCAAGAGTACATATATCACATGTGAGCAGCGTAACCCTCCGGCATGTTTAAAAACATGTGCATGCAAATGCACGCCAACGCATGCAAACATTGTTAAAAATACAGAATGGTTCAAAATGCTTTAAACTCGTACGTTTGCCACCTCTCTAGCTCTCCGCAGTAACTTAATTATGCAACTACTAAATCTCTTCCATTTAATGTTAACCTCCGTTTGCCCCTTTTTCTGTTTCATTGTTAATGCAAGGAGGTGTCAAATAGCTTCGAATTAAATCGAAAAGATTACTAAAAATATATATATTTTACTGCCAAGAGGTGCTCTAATTCCAGGAAGAGCTTCTCCGAGTTGCAGGGCATACCCTAAAAAGGAATGCACACGCAAACAAACTATTGTGTACATTTAAATGCGGCGGGGTATACTAGTGTGAGTATGTATTTGTGGTGCATGTTCGTTTAGATTGTACTTTGTGAGACATTTTACTTGTTTTGTTGCTCACATAAGCATTTCCGTCAATTGAATGAAATTTTCAAAAGAAACTACAATAACAAACGCAACAACAACAATCAAAACATGAAATGGTAAAACGTATAAAAGTGACTGAATGAATGAACGGATTTTCCTACAAATTTGTCAAAAAGAACAAAAACAACATGCACACACACACTTTTGCACACATGCACTAAATACAAAGAACAAAACCTAGTTTGTATAGGCGAGTGTATATAAAACACCAACACATACAGCCATGCACTGAGCCATGCACAAGTAAACGCACAAACATAATGGAAAGAAAACGACTACAACAACAAACAGTATGAATCCCATGGAATTGGACTAAAAGCCCATTTATGTCAAAATACAATACGAAAATGAACGAGTTCTTTTTCCATACACACAAACATGCACATATACAAAAAAAAAACAACAACATCAACAACAATACAAAATTGGTTGAATATACAAAATACAAATACTAAAAAGCTGGCAAAATAGTCATTCTTTGAAAAAACATGCAAAAAAAAAAAAAAAAAAAAAACTATAAAACTTAAACAAAAACGTTAACCAGACAAAAGCGAATGAGATCCTTTTAAATCCGATTTAATGGTTTTAAAATGGGCAACTCCCCAAGTTGCAATACTATATCGGCACAAAAGGACTCCTGAAACTAATAAACATTGTGGATAAGTAAGAACTGTAGCAAAGCGGAAAGGATTAGATTTTTAAAATCAATTGAGCATTTTGAAAAAGCACTTTCATCATAATATTTATTATATTCGACAAACTAATTAACAAATTAATTCCAGAGTCAGAGAAAAGCAATGATGACACTGCAATGATGACGTCATTTATCAGACGATTTTAATATTGAACAGATAAGTAAGAAACGTTTTACAATTGCAATTCAGAAGCGCTTTAGTTTGAAATAGTATATGTTGCATTATGGAAATGTTGTAGGCAATTGCAGTGGACCTCAGCTATACTCGTAGAAGTATTGGAACTACCTTGTACTCGTAAACCAAATACAATCGCCGCTTAATAGAAAAAATAGGCGGACAACATAAAATTTCAAATTACGAGTATTTCCATTTACTGTCTTCTACTTATCAAAGTCAAACAGAGGCAGTAAAAAGTAAATGTTGCAGTTGTTGGCATGCAACAAATTGGTAACTAAAACAAAAGAAGGAAAAATAAAACTAAAATTGACATAGAATTATCATATTTCCCATTTATCAACTACTTTCTTTTCACATTCCTTTCTTCACTTCAAATGTTTTCTCCAGGATTTTTCCCACTACAGATCAATCTTTGTAGACAGTTTTTCTTTAACAAAAAGGAAAAGAAGGAAAATATAATATCAATTAGTATAGAATCAAAGACCATGAATTATTCCTTTTTTCGTTTGGCAATCGGAACGAGTACTTCTCTAATGAACAATCATGATTATGTATGAGTACAAGTGCTTCAACTACAAGTTGATGAAATGTTTGCTTTAATGATTATAGAAGAAAAAAGAAACGAGAGAAGGGCATACGAAAATAACCACAAAACGATTGTTGAGAAGGATGAAGAAAAATTTTAAATGAATATGAATTGCTTGGCTTAAAGCGTATGAAAGCCGCTCCTTTATCATCACCTGTACCGATTGGCAAAGTTTTTTTTTAAAATTGTATTTTTTCTTTTTCTTTTGCAGAGGAATTTTATATCAGAATCAACAAAAATATAAAAATGCTGTAAAAAGTTTTCAGAACGCCTTGAATTTTCGACCCAATTTGGCCGGTAAGTACAGCGAGCTTATCAAAGCTTTCAGCATGACGATAGCAAAAATTGCTTAACACCAAAATTAATAAAATATTGTTAATATTTAATATCTAGTGGCCTATTTAAATTTGGGCATTTCCTTAATTGCCTTGGGCAAATGCCAGGATGCTGCTCAAATTTTAACTGAGGGGTCCAAAGTCGTTGGGAACGGTGTGCGGGATCGTTCGGCTCACGACAATGCCAGAATTTCATCGTACCTGCAGCTGGGTGCTCTTTACGTAGAACAGGGAAAGTTACAACGCGCTTTAGCCGTTTATCGGGAAGCCTTGCATGAGCTTCCTCATCATAACTATAAACGCGATGTCCTTTACCATCGCATTGGTGATATTTTTGGCCGCCTGCAGCAATGGGATGAGGCTGAGAAACATCATAGGGCTGCTTTAGAGCTGCAGCCAAATCAAGTAGCAGCCCATTTATCGTATGGCGTTACCTTGGCAAGAAATGTACGTATAATTTAATGGTTAAAAATAATATTTAAAAATATATGAAAATATTTCTGATTTTAGAAATTATTTGTGTTTTTCTATTTGAATCTAAATTCGCCCAAAAGCAAATGATATGAATCATGTGCTGAAAGATATCAATGACTTTAATAAGTCAAATAATAGAGAAGCACATGACGAAATGGCTACATTAGGCTGTCGTCCTTTTCACAACAACAATAGCATTTTTCAACCTAATACTGCATTTTGGAAGTTATTTTTTCACTCACAAACTACGTGACGACTTTCAAACACTATTTTGCCTTGTCCAGGGAGTTTAAATTCAAGACTTCATTGCAGTAGACGATTTCTGATTTCTAAAGCGTTGCCGAGGGTAAAACAATTTGTACTCAGAAACATGTTTGGTTCGATTATTGGTTACTTTCAGCGGCAGCGGAAATCATTTTTTGTGTGGAAACAAAACTTTGCAATTATTCATTCCGCCGTTGCTGTAGGCTTCCATTGTTGCGGTATTTATAATGTGCGGTATTAAATCCAATGTTCTTGGAGGAGTTAATTGACTCTCCAGCCATGATTTTAAAGGATACCCCTTGTCACCTGTAACAGTTTTTAAATTTGCTTACAAAACTTTGTTGCTGGGAATTTTTAATTTACTTACCTAAAACCAGGCAAAACCGTATAGCTTTCATAACAGCTTTCATTTACCAGGAGCCCGGTTCACATTTGTTTATTTCAACTTACCCTATATCGTTTATCTGCAACACATCCCCAGAGTTATAGCGTAAAACTCTTCCTTCAAATCACTGTCAGGGATGTTAAATCAAGTTCGCGGAAAGAGAATATCGCAGGAAACAATAATTGCAATTTTCATATCGATCGATAATTCTTTCCACTAATTTTTTCATTCCGTGCGGAATCGATAATACCAGCCGTTATATATATTAAAAAATACTCTGAAATCGATTATTTCGGAGCATCAGCAGGGTCTTAAGCGCTTTGCCCTGCATGTTAATGGAGATCATGGGGAAACTTCTATACCTTCTACTCTCACACTAATACTTCTAATACTACTTCTAATACTATTACACTTAAGTAACTAGAATTTTCTTTTAATCCCTGTAAATAAAATGAAAGGAAAATAAAATTTTACTTTTTACAGAGCAGTAGAGTGTCGGAAGCAGAGATGTGGTTCAAACGCGCCTTAAAATTAGCACCTGAGGAAGCCAGCGTTCACCACCATTACGGTAAGAATCCTTAATTTTATATTTCTCTCGATGTTGTGTTTACAATAATTTCTCAACACAATTAAAATTCATCACAAATAAAATGTTCATGTCCTTTATTTATTTAGTTAGGAAAAGAAATTATTTAAAAAAATAATTTTAAAAAAATTTGATTTAATAAAATCTTATCGTTTCCGAACTCAGTCCGTCATTTGTAAACAAAATATTTCATATTCCAGCTGAGTTTTTAACAACACAAACCCGCTTAGTGGAGGCAATCACATACCGAGTTAAAGCCGCAAAATTATCACCTCAAGACTATGCCCTGGTGGTGGCTGCAGCTACAGCATTAAGACTCATGGATCGTAAGCAAGAGGCCGAAATTTGGTATAGACGCGTAAGTATTAAGACAAACTTTAGAAGCGAGATGAATTGGATGGATGATTCATGTACAGTAACTAAAAAGAGTTCTTTTGGGGAGTTCTTGCCTCATTTTCATTGTCCAAATAAGTAGTTAAAATACGATTTCAGGAAATGCATTACCAAGGCTCTTCCATCTGATGTCCTTTTTTATTTCATCTTGTCCTTTTTAAAAAAATTTGTTAATAAACATTTCTAGTTGGACTTAAAGAACACTCGTTCTCATTGAAACTCCCATTTGAATCTTGAGCCACCCACAATTGTATATTAAAGTTACTTTAACGCTTTTTTTGTTAATCAATTTAACTTGCAAACCTTTCGGCTTGTCCACAGAAAAACACGCAGGCTCTAGCCGGGAATCGAACCGGCGACCTCCAGTTTAGTAGGCTGAGCATTACTCATTCGCCTACAGAGGCACTTCGCAAACAAATAATGTAGTAATTTGATTCGATTATTCTGACATTTAAAATGTTATTCGAATTTGCAGCCAATCCGTCATCCTCTTTTAAATTATATTAAAAGCTAAAAAGCGATGCCACGATTGAGTTACGAAAGCGCTAAAGCAAAACGTTAAGTTTTTGAGAACTTTTCACGTGATGTCTCGCAAATTAATTTTTTTCCAAATTAATTTTTCTTGCTTTACAAACTGCCGAGTGTTAAATAATTTGAAAATAGAAATTTCTTTGCCGAATTATCCTTTTTGAAGGTTTTTTTGCGGTTCTGTGCTTTTTTTTGTTAATGTAAAGTAATGCAAGAATGGAATACTGTACTTGCCATACTGTTGAAAATGAATGCCTGCCTGCCGGATTATAAAATAATTAAGAAATTTTTAGTTAACAATGAGCTGATGAAAAATATGAAAATGGCTTAAGTTTTAATAAATTTTTGGAAAAAATCTTGCACTACATGTCCTACTTGTCCTTTGGCCACCTTTACGTGATTGCACTTTTGCAATTTTCAATTGAATTTTGGAATTAATGGTATAACCAAGCAAGCTTTTGAAACTGTTCTTCAAAAGCGTTTGATTGAAAGTGTCCTTTAGGCGTCGGCCTACAAGCGTCTAAGCCAGCTCAGCCAAACACAGGCTGGTATTAATTTACCACAGTATGGCAATAATATACTGCAAGAACGTACAAAATCTATTGCATTCTGACATTACTTTTATATCTACAAAAAAAAAAAAAAAAAAAGCACAGAGCCGTAAAAAATAAAGAAATAGGTGGAGGTCTCAAAATTTTTTTTTTTATGTGAAACTCTAAGCTTTTCGGAAGGAAACCGATTTTACTTTAATATCTATTCAAATAATGATATTTAGTCATTTAAAGAGATTTTGCGTCTTCATTTCAGGCTGTCAACTTACGGCCTGGTGACGCCCATGCCCACACAAATCTTGGTGCCATTTTACATTTACTGGGGCATACAAATAAGGCGGCAGCCAGTTATAAAGAAGCATTGAGGCTGCAGCCCGGAGATGTTACAACTTTAGGTAATTTAGCTAAACTGGGACTTACAGAGAGCAAGTAGGCACATATTCAATAAATGAAATAAATTACGCAAACCAACATTTAACAAAAAAAAAAATAAAAAAAAAATTTCCTAAATCAAATAAATAATAAAAAATATATATATTTTTGTATAAAAAGGTAAATAAAAAAATTCCAAAAATTAATGGATCTTCAAAAGATTCCTTGTAAACTTAATGTATCATACCCAGTAACGAAAACAACTTACAGACCAACATTAGAATTATCTTTTGTTTCCAAATTCTTGTAAATAGATTAAGGAAAAGGATCTAAAACATCCTTTTCTCAATTGAACTCGTAACTTCAAAGCAACAATTCCTTTTGAATAGTTGTACAGAGCAAGCGCAATCATTTAAAGAACTGGAGTTGTAATTAATTATGTAAATATCACAAATTGTAAAATCAATTAAATTAATTTTTTAGTTCAAGTGTAAATAAGAAGAAAAAATTTTACTTCAGTAAAAATACTAACCGAAATGTCTGCTTATTAACTTTAATTCTGAAATTTTCATTTTCCAATAAACTTATTTTTGTATGTACGTTATATTGTAGATAAATAACCAATAAATAATTGTAATAATGAAAGAGAATAGAAGGTAAAATATCAATACAAATGCAAAAGTAATTTACCTGTCAAATAATTTAGTTATAAATGCAAAAAAAAAAATATATATACATATATATAAAAATAATTATAATAATAATAATAATTAAAGCCCAATCTCATCTCAGATTACTCAAATAAAACATATTGTAAATTATTAAAATTATTTATAAAGGATAAAATAAAAAAGGTTATATTCGTAAAAATATAAATACATCAAAACATGCAAATACTTCCGGTGTTTCATTTCCGTTTCAATTCATTGGTTTGACGCAATTGGTTTAATTGCAACGCATTTAGGAGTATGAACGAGTTTGATGCAACCTCACTGAAGCAAAACAGCTTCAAACACATATTGAAGCTGATACCGTTTGATATCGAAATCAAGTTTAGCCGATTTGGATTCCCTTGGACTTTATGAGCGATATTTTATTTCTGAGCTCCAACAAAGCTGCTTAAGAGCTTTCCGGCCCTCTTCAAAAATCGTACTTAGGAGACTATAATTATATTTGGCTCAAATTTTTTCTAAGAGTAGCACTCCCGGGATATCCGCTACTTTGGCAGTGCATTATTACAGAATTATGAGAAATGGGTACGAATGCAGTACATCTGGTGGGGAACTCAGTTCCTGGTAGACTGACATTCGAAAACGACATTGGTTGGCTATTCTCCGCTGGATATTATTTCCCGTTAAATGTCAAAGGCTTCGTTTCACTATCCCACTCAGTCGTACAATTAATTCACACAAAAATGATACCCTAATATAGCATCAAAATGGCGTTTCTATAATACAAAAACATATGTTTTCGGATTGTAAATAATAAACAGATAATTTTCATTATATATGGTGCTGTAGAAAAGTAGTGATTGTAAAGATAAATTGAACTATAAGCAAAACGTATAGTATAATATATAGTATATATATAGTATACTTCTCTGTTCAGCTGTCTGAAATAAAAGCAACTCTGATTGCATGAAAACTATAATTTTATAAACTTTTTCTTGTCATAGAAATCGCACATTTTTATGCCACGCTATTTCTTTTCTTCAGCACACATCTCACGATTTGACAAATCGTACGGCTGTGTAGGATAGTGAAGCGAGGCATTACGTGAGTACGGCTTCATTTGTTAAACTTTCCAAGGGCTCTCAACACATCAGATATTAAACAGGTTGAGAAAGATTTTTTTCTTTTGCTTATAATCCGGAGATGAGAAATGAAGCCACGCCCCAATTTATTGACTGGGCAATTAATATTATTTCATTATCGAATATTGTTAAAATTCGCTTTATTTGAAATTTTGTTTCAAAAGCGGCACAACCAACAACAATTCAGGAGAATGCAAAATTAGCATAAAAAATATCGATTAAAAATTTTTTTTTCGATTTTATCTATTAAATTTCAAAATGAGAGAATCGCATATAAATTGCCACATATGCATAAATGATATCTGAACGTACGCCTCTTCGACGAGTTAAAAAATGGGAGCCAAAATTTTTTCCAGAAAAAATTCCCTGATGATTTTCACAAAATGTTATTCCTAAATCGGTAATACTCAAAAGAGCATCATTAAGAAGCTTCATTATACCACACAATCGCATGATTTATCCAGTATAACATGCAGTTTTCATTTATCCAGTATAAAAATGCACTTGTGTAACCGATTTTTTTACAACACCTACGACTTTTAAAAAGTTTATGAAAATTTTTTACGAAAAACTTATTTTGCATAATTTTTGTATAATAGTGTGGCAGCTACAAAGGCTTCTTGCAACATTTTTAATTATTATCGATAATGAGAAAGAATCACATAAAATTTTAGAGCAAAAAAATCGCAAAAATGTGTTGGGCAGTGAATAATAGTGCGAATTTGTAAGCAGAAAAACAGCTGATACAAATACACTGGTAAAAAATTTTTATTACAACAATTATGTTTTTAGATGGCGGGATTAAACAAAATAGTGTTTGTGCCACTTTGTGAATTGGCAAAGTGTTCTTGCACATTAACGAGATAATGTACTCGTATTAAACTTTATTTGATAACGAAAGTTAAACAGAACATAATTTTTCTCAGTGTGCAATAATGATAAAATATTGCCTGGAATTTTGACGTAATTTATTTTCATATTTATTTTCTTGAATATTTTAAACAGATTTGTGAAAATTTTTAAGTCTCTTGGAAATGCATTCGTACGCGTAGTATCTGGTTAGCAATTGGATTAGTTGGAACCAATAAAATATGTGTGTAAGAGTAATCACTATATATATTATTCTCTTATGGGAATTATCTGAAAGTGTCTAGCAGTCTAAGAGCACCCAAAACTAATATTCAGCAGGATAATAGAAATATTTTATTATTGCGGCTACCATCTAATCCTTGGAAGCATCTACTTTTGGGAGCATGTTGCAATACCTATTCAGGACACCTTTACCTTATAAAGTAATAACAAAGGTAAGACCACTAAAAGCCTTCTAATATTGTTTTACTAAAGTTTCTTTCAATAAACCGAAAGCCATTTTGGAATTGTTTAAATTTTTTTTTTAGCAAATCTCCAGCAGTGTCACCTTCTGCGAAAAGCGTGTCAATAATTTTTAATATATTTCGCAATTATTTCCTTGACACTGTCACCTGGATGTTATTAAATTTTATTGCTCCCAGCTTTGTGGCCATCCGCATAAATGTACGTATGGCTGTTTGTATATATGCAAGTATGTTGCAATTCAATATGACGACTCTTTTATAGAACACAAGTGCACTTGACTTGTAACAGCCGCATGAGCTTATCTTTGTATAAATATTCGTATACAAACCCATTGCTCTCAAGGAGCAAATTTATAATTTCTCCTTCCATTTTTATTTCAACTTTTTTCATAAATAAACTCAATGATACTTGACGGTGTGATGATATTGAAAGCAATAGATGTTGACGTTGTTCGGTTGAGATGACATGCTTACTTTAAAGCAATTAGCACAATATATTCTGCCATAAGCACAAGGGAGCATGAGGAATACGAGTAGCATTTAGTACACACTCAAACAAACAAGTCAATACTGGAATGCACTTTCCATTTTGTGGCAATCATATTTTGTGGAAGGGAAGTGAATGTGTTTACGAGTAGTGGCTACGTGCTTTAAGTTGAACTTTGAGGACTTTTCTGTAAATAAAACGACAAAAAAAAAACAGCGTGAGTATTGCAAAGGAGAAAGAGCATCATTATTAGGATTTCTGGTTGTGCTTGCAAAAAGAACTTTTCGAGTTGGAGATTCTCCAGCAAATCGCTTTCTATGGATGTCTCTCTAAAAACTTTATGCTCGTTAAAAAAACAGAAGGTATTTTTACTGTGCTTTATTTAAATATTCATTTGAAACTGCAAAAGTGCAAAACCTAAATTGCAATGGAATAAATTTAAGAAGATACCAGCTTAAAAATAAATAAGGAGCAACGTCAACATTCAAAGTATTCCATGCCAAAAGTCTTTAACTATTTAACGTTTAGCTGGCAAGTACACTCAAACAGACGTACCTAACATTTTTACACATTCGACTTTGTTTCCGTTCTTATAACAATTTGAAGTATGCGGCCAATGAATAGCCCGTCATGCAAAAGTAGATTTCCATGGTTGAATGTAGTAAATTTTTAATAAGATAAATCTACAGCTCTACATAGACTTTTGCCCGAATAAATAGCTTTCAAAGAACGAGATCTCGTTTCAACTGCGCAAACATACAATATCTCATTTATGTTTTCGTGTCCATGCCATAAAGCATTATCTATTTATGTAGTCAGGCTGAAAGTTCATTGCTAGTTAAGCTTAAGTTCGTCTTACTTTTGTTATACAGAGTATGCAAATGGAACCAACACAAAATATATTCCTTCATTGGAAGATCGTTCAATCAGTTCGCAATGAAGCTGGAAAATTACAAATATGCGGTATCAAATAAAATAAATTTCCCAAAAAAAAAAAAATAATTCAAAATGTTGGAGGCAAACTTTAGATACTCTGTTTCGATATCAACAAATATACTCCTCGTTGCCATTAAGTACTACTTAGTGGAAAAGGGATAGCAATAACAGAACAGTGATAAGAAAAAACTGAGGCGTACTTTACATGAAAATTTCCAGAATCGGCAGCCGAGCAAAGAAAACATTTGTCACATTTCTTTAGTTTTTCGGATTGTTCAACGGGAAACCGCAACACATTGCGTAATAATGGCGGAGAAGGCTTAAGCTGCTCTAGACATGCTTCTTATTTCAAGGACACTACTATCTACTTGATCGTTTTCTTGATTTTTTCTTGATATGATTGTCATAGTATATATCTAATTTAAATCATATATCGGACCTAAATATGGAAATATAAACTGCTACCTGCTTGCTGGTTCACAAATCATAAATAACTCACTTTAACCCCGTTTAAAGTTTTAACTTGAATATTAATATTATCCTTCGCGATTGAGTCAGTTTTATAAAAGAGTTTCCATATAAATATCCTGCTGCCTTCGCTTCTCATGCTGATTAGCCACAATCCACAGAACATTGTATGACTTAGAAAAATTGCATGAGACCATCCTCTCAACAGATCACCAAATTATCTAATTTTCCTGGTCCAGCACTCCAGTGCAAGTCCAGTAAAATTATATACCTATTTCATGACATTTTAAAATTACTTCCAATCACAGCGTCGAGCAAAGATATTATTTGGTCTTGTCAGGAAATAATTACAAAGAAAGAAAATTAAAAATTAAAATTATAAGGATGCCGATTAGCATTAAATAGACAATAAATTTTTTAAAATATGTTTTAAATTTTTTTTTTTTAATTTTTCCTGTAACGATATTGATTAGAGTTATTTAAAATATACATATTTTTTCGATAGAGTTTTAATATTTTTTTTTTTTTGAATTTTTTAATTATGCCGATTAGCGTTAAGTAAACGATAAATTTTTATTTATGATTTTTTTAATTTTTCCCTTTAACGATATTGATTAGAGTTACTTAAAATATACATTTTTTACGATAAATTTTTAATATATTTTTTTTATTTTTTTTAACGATGTTGATTAGTGTTAACTAAACGATAAATTTTTTACGATAAATTTTTAATTATTTATTTTTATTCTTTTTCACGATATTGATTGGCGTTAAGGAAACAATTAAGTTTTTACGATAAATTTGTAATTATTTTTAATTATTTTTCTTTTAACGATGTTGAATAGATAGATATTGATTAATTAAAAGATACATTTTTTATGATAAAATTTTAATAATTTCTTTTTAATTTTTTAATGCTGCCGATTAGCGTTAAGTAAACAATAAGTTTCTAATCATTTTTCTTCATTTTTTTTAACGATGCTGCTTAGTGTTAACTAAAGGATAAATGTTTAATTATGTTTTTTTAATTTTTTTTTTAACGATGCCAATTAGCGTTAGCAAAGCGATAAAGTTTTAATTATGTTTTTTTTTTAATTTTTCCTTTAACGATATTGATAAGTGTTAACTAACGATAAATTTTGAAGTAGTTTTTTTTAACGATACGGATTAGCGTTAGCTAAGCGATAAAGTTTTGAAAATTTTTTTTTTGATTTTTCCTTTAACGATACTGATTAGAATTGACTAACGATAAATTTTAAATTAGCTTTTTTACGATATTGATTCGCGTTAAGTAAACTTTAAATTGTTTACAATAAGTTTTAGATTTTTTCTTAACGATATTGATTAGCGTTATCACAATATTTAATATTTTTTTTGTAAGCCATTTTATTAACGATGCCGATTAGCGTTAAGTAAACGATGAATTTTCAATTATTTTTTTTTAATTTTTCTTATAACGATACCGATTAGCGTTAGCTAAGCGATAAAGTTTTGATTATGTTTTTTTTAATTTTTCCTTTAACGATACTGATAAGAATTGACTAACGATAAATTTTGAATTAGCTTTTTTACGATATTGATGCGCGTTAAGAAAACTTTAAATTTTTTACAATAAGTTTTAGATTTTTTCTTAACGATATTGATTAGCGTTATCACAATATTTAATATTTTTTTTTAAGCCATTTTATTAACAATGCCGATTAGCGTTAAGTAAACGATAAATTTGTAATTATTTTTTTTATTCAATTTTTTTAACGATGCCAATTAGCGTTAAGTAAACGATAAATTTTTTAATTATTTTTTTTCATTCAATTTTTTTAACGATGCGGATTAGCATGAAGTGAATGATAAATTTTGTGCGAACAGGATTCATCGTAAAATTCCAATTTTTTTATTGAAACCAAGTTTTATTCTTACTGAAGTCAAAATCTACAACTTGGCATCTGTCCACAGTTGCTGTCGAAGGAACTCCATAAATATTCAGAAGATTTCAAAATCCATTAAGGTGGTTTGACGGGTGATTGGCTTGTCAAGTTTTAAATAATAATAATGCAATTCATTGCCAGTAGACCATGTCTAGGTCCACAAAAGTGTCTTTTAGGAAATACTTTTATAGAACCAGTCATTTCGAAAGAAACATTTTCAGAGTTCTATAAAGATTTCTAGTTGCGATGTAATATTCTGCACAAGTCCTGCTCATGCTGTATAACCAAAAATTATTGTTCCCATTCCGTTTGAGTGCGATTTTTTTTTATCGAATTCTAAATTTGTGCACACAACGTCAATGTAGTTGTTCACTTGTTTGTCCTGATTGCTGGCCATATCTTTCCGTATGCAGAGCAGAGTCTGTTTTCTTTCCATTTCTCTTTGGAGCTGGTGCGGCAGAGGTACTTGTTGTGGTTGTTGGCATTACGGTTAAATATTTAAGTTCATTTTTAAATTCAAAAAATTTATGACATGGATCATAAGTCATTTATATTTTCTGTGTGAAACTTTTACGAGGAAGCAATACCACCATAAATTCGTGCCCTCCACGTCAGTTGCAGCTGCAGTGGCTGCTGCAAATGGTTGGCCAAATTCCCACACGTTCCGTTCCTTTAAGTACTTATAAACGAGCATTATTTTCTTTTGCTAAATAAGAGGATTTAATTTTGTTCTTTTGCGAAAATATAATGAAAAAAGGCAAAATATGTATATGTGCATGTGTGTGTAGTCGGTTTGGATCTGCTGCACAAGTCAGATGGCTTAAACTATTTGACAATTGTATTAGTAGTTGTATTGACAAATACCACTTAATATACAATTTAGTTGAAAGGACTCGTACATTTCAATTTGATTGTCTTTGCCGAGTTTATTGTAGCGCTTTCCCCACTTGCCGCTTGCTGGGACCTTGATACAGTTTTCTTTTTTTTTTTTTTTGTTTTTCTCCAGCTTTCCGTTTTCTTTTTGCAATCTAAGCATTATAATGGCGTTAAGCTGCTTAAGAATTCAATTATTTTTGTAGCTTAAAATATAAGCTGCACTGAAACTTTATGTAATGATGATACTTTTGGTTTGCTGACGTTTGCCGCCCAACTCATTCTTTTCACTCAAATGAGTATTGGTATGAGTCATGAATGATGGAGCTGAAGGGGTAGCTGTGAGGAAGCATTAGTGGCGTTTTATGGTGTTTGTTGATAAAGGTTTTAATTTACCCTTTTCATTTGCTAGGATCTGCTGCCGTTCGCATACCTTCAATATTTATAGTCTTCCCCAGTTTTAAGTGGTTTAGCACTATTGCTTTGCAGAGGTTCTTGCGGTTGCATGAACATCACTATTATTCTCAAAGCTATCCTGCACTATTTCTATTTGTAAAGCGGCTTTGGCTGCTGTGGTGTCCCTTTGAATTACTTGCAGAAGTTACCATGGCAGTTATCCTTCTTCGTTTATCTGCCATTATCTGGCATTAACTTAAGTTACTTATTTTAAAGCTCCTACTCATTTAGTGTACAATGAGTAGAAAAAACAATTTCCCCGTACGCTTCCGTGGACTGCAGTTTTACTTTAAAAAATCTCAAATCAAAAATAAAAAGTGTTAATTGTGCAAGGAAGGACCTCTTTAAGCTTTGTGTATTTATGAAATCAAGAATTATGCAACATAAGCATTACGTTATTATTTCCTTTTTAAGTCAACACTTAAGAAAGTTACACTTGACTTGAAAAGCTCTAATTGCAATATTTTATGTATTGCAAACAAAAAAAAAAGAAATTCTAGTTTATTACACGGTTAAGGAAATGTGCTTCATTCAAGAGAGCGTTAAACATTGAAGTAAGGAGTTTAAAAAAATTCGCTTTGAAAAGGGCCAATAAGGAACCGGCTTGGTAGAACCAGTTTATATTATACTTAGTATGAGACAGACTTCGCAGTTACAAAAAGGATTTATTTATTAAAAATAATTAAAAATGATGTTTAAAATGTTTACAGTTCAACGTTAAAGGATACTGGAGTTTCCATTATTTTTTAAGCTCCACTACTTCCTTCCAAATTAAATGGTTGCTTGATATTGAGTATGAATTGCATCAATGGTTTCGTAAATTGCAAGGATTAGCAGACACAAGATTTCAGAATTTTCAAACTCATTTTCATCGGCTGTATTTGGCTGACAGTTTTAATTAAAAAGGACATCTGAGGATGAGATAAATGTTTGCTAAGGAAAGTTTGTATTTACATTTGCTCATAAGTAAACAGTATTAACTAAAACATTTGCAATACTCGCCAAGGGGTCAATGAAGTCCTGTCAAGGACATGGAGTCCTTGTTAGGTGCTGCTTGTAATGAAAGGACTGAAGACAAACTCTTATGAATTTTATATGTGTATATCGGCAGAAATATTTTAGTTTTCTGTTTTTGTAAAAGTAAATTATTATTATGGTGGAATCCTTTTTTTTAAATAAGAATGTCTGGTTCATTTGCGGAATTGTTAGAAATATAGTGAACATCCCTGGATATTATTCAACTTCCAACTAAAATAAACGTTTCCGTTCATGTAAATCAAAGTTGTAACAAGAAGAAGAATCAATTTGTATACATTCCGTGCGCATCTTTATACAGGATGGTCTGTGCAACCTTATTTTTATAGCAAGCTCTAGAGCCATGATGTTGTTAATAAAAAATCCTTAAAAGCTCCTTAAAAGATCCTTCGAAACGCCTCCCTTATATTGAAACAAATTAAAGTGCGCTATAAAAATGCACTTTCAACTCCTTAAATCGCATTTAATTAAATCCAATTTTTTGGAAAATATTTTAAAAATGATTCCATTTAAATTTCTGAGAGGGGGAAAAATATGTTTAACTTTTTTTTATCAACTTTCAGTATCAAATTCCTTTTTGGAAACAATAAAAGGGGTTGCCAACAACTTGCGGATAAAATTGTATTTTATTTAATATTTTGAGAACACTATACGAATGTAATTAAGCACAAAATATTGTATCTCAGGAAGCCATACATGCTTTTTTTTCAAATAAAAAGACAAAAGGACTCACTTTTGCTATTCAGAGTTTGTTAAGATTTTATAATTTTACAACAACTTGTTGTGGTTAAGCAACAATATGTGAAACAATCACCTTTCCCTAACTGATTTAAGCTGCCAGAAACAAACCACTGCTACATACAGAAGGGGCTTGTTTACTTGAGTGAACTCCACTTCAAATTCAAAATCATTTACAACAATAGACAAGCCAACGTTCTTAGAGAAGGAGCAACTTGAACCTAAAACCTGCAGAGGCAAAAACAATTTACTCTTCCACATATACAGTAACGAAGGCAGGCACACATACTCATCAACAAAATGATAATAATGATGAGCCTTTTAAGCATAAACGAAAATATAACTGGAAAAGAGTAGGAAGAGTAGTTTAAAGGATCAAACACAAACTGTAATCAAGTATCCTTAAACCCATTAAATATGGCAGAAAGGAAAATTCTCTTCGGCAGAAAGGAGCATCGTCAGTAAGCGAACCACACTAAGCAAAACACGACAAATTTTTTAAAGCATCTCTTAATAAGTATGAGTAAATATTTATTTAATCCCAGTGTTCCCTCCCTTGGAAACATGGAAATATCCAACACATCGCAACCAACTTTCCTGCCCTTCATTTCTCGTGTCATCCTATTTTTTTTTTATTATAAAAGGAAATGTAAAAATTTAATATTAATTAAAATGAGTGTAAGAAAAAAAGTTTTTTATGTGCCGAAAAGCTGGACAAAGTACGTCAAGGATAAAAGAAACCAATAAATCATTTAAGAAGGACTATAAATCAATAAAGGCAGGAAGCTCTTCAAGAAAATGCAGCAAAATACGCCAATATAAAATAAGTCGCATTATAAAACCATACAGCCTGAATGCCTCAATGCCTGAATTGTGAGCATGCTAAAAAAAAGTATTGTTTCTGAAGAGTGTAATTAAGAAAGCGTTTTGTAATGGCTTTGCATTGTTTCCATTTCCTTTTCGTAAATACGACGGTATTATGAGATTTAAAACTTTTTTTACTTGAGCAATTTTTGAAAAGCTTTTTTATTCTCTGAAGAAACAATTCCGCTGAAGAAGTGAACAACGGCGGCCCTGTAATTGTTCTCTTTACAAAACTTTTAATTAAAAATGGCACAATCTTGCACAGTGGGGAATAATTTGTCACATGCCAAAAAAAAAAATATTTGATTTTGTATACACCTTAATGGCACTGAAACATATGCAGTGCATTTTTTGCAAAACCACTTTATAGGACTCCGTTAAATATTTAAGGACTCTCGGAAAAGTATGGACAAAAGGGACTTTAAGAAATGTTCATGATAAGAATAACTTTCTTTCATTTTATTTTTAAAAAAATGGCGTGGATTTAAGTGTAAATTAATTACCGGAACAGAACTTATAAAACATTTCATTATTGCATTTATAATATTTTTAAACCAATAAATACAACGTAAGAATGCGCTTGACTTTTAAAATCGCGGCTTTATACAATATAATAAGGATAATGTTTTTCATTATTCCTTTACAGTTTTAAATATACAAGTGCTCTTAATAGTTCAGTTTAGCGTGATCTACTTGATTAATAAAAATTTTACTAATAAAAAATGTTTCCAAAAATATTAATTTAAACTCAAAGAAATGAAATCTCTTTTTACTCAAAAAATCTCAATTTTCAAAAATTTTTTAATAAATTCTATTGAAAATCGCTTTTGGAAATTTTCTAAATTTTCTTTACAGTTCAGTTCAGTTCAGTGCTGTTTGCTAACAAAAAATACAAAAACTATAACTACTTCATGTATGCTTTTGCTCCAATAAACTTACTGCCGCTGGCAGGAATCGAAGCTCATTGGACGAGTACCAGCTTTTATCCAAATAAAAAATTTTCTCTCGCTGATCTTCTAAAGCAGAGTTTCTATAATAATTTTCCATATATGGGCAGTGCTATTTACCAGCCCATGCAGAGATTAACATCCGCATTAAAATTTAATTAAAACTTCAAAAATCTACACTAACACACCCCCAAAGACAGCAACATGTGTCAGCTTATGTGTGTGAGTGTTCCTTTGCCATCGTACTAACGCACGTATAAACAACATTATCATCATGAAAAATACAAAATTTCATAAATTTAAAAATCATTAGCAAACTGACACTCTCAGAAATTAACAGCAAATGCTGTAGGAACGCAGCCATTCAACATTTTACAACAATAACCGAAAATAACAATACAATAATGCAACATGATTAAGATGGACAACAATAAAAAAGCAGTAGCAACAGCCTCAGCAGGCTCAACTTTAGCATTTTACACGACATCCCGGCATTAATCCCTTTTTTATGCATTTGTTAGTTCGTTTATTTGAGGCTCGCTCGCTTCACAATATCAAAAAGGACACGTGTCCTTTACAATCCTTGTAAGCATTTTACAATATCATTGCTTTTCCTCCTCCCACAATTTTCAGGTTTTAATTCTTTTGTTAATTAAAAACAACAACAACAACAACAACAAAAGCTCACCACCGGAAAAATATAATATGAGAAAAAACGTTCACGATTTATTAATTTGCAAACATATTAATGAGGACAACGTGCACAGTGGGGTAGAGAAATGCTTTCTATTTCATTTAATCGATTTGAAAATATTTAGTTTTATTTAAATTTAAAGATATGATGCGTTGAGAGAATCCTGTTGTTTGGAAGGGAAAATGTTTTACACTTACAAAGGAAACATTACAGGAATAAAAACCATTTCGTTACTAATTATATTTTTTACATATTTTTTTCCTTGTTGGCACAATTCGTAGTAGACTCGCGTATAAGAATTTTTTTCATAAATTTCCGCCAATACTTTAATGGCTTCAATTTTTTTTGAAGAATGTCGTAAAGAATATGTGCGAATCTTTGCCTACAAAAAAATAAACACAAGGAGAAAAAAAATATTTTTATGCTTAATATTAACCCATATACGGCCAGTGTACCAACTTGGTAACACTTACTTATCAATATAGTTGTCATATATTGAAAAAATTATACATTAACAAGTAATAGGAAGACCTACTGATTCACTTTCACTGCATTATAATGTAATTAATTTGGTTTGAGTTATCAACATATAAATTTTCTGTATAAAGTAAATTATTTTATTTTATCGAATTCGATATATACTGAATCAGAGGGAATTATTTATCGTTCGATATATAAATATGTATGTATATCTGATTTTAAAATCCATAAAATAGAGCTGTGCCAATTTGGGTACACCACCTTTATGCCATGAATATAAGATTATTCAACATTTTTTTTGTTATCCTTTTTTTTGCGTGTAATATTTTTTATAATGCAAAACAATTTTCTCATAAACCATACATTTACAATATAGAATAAAAATTAAATTAAAGATTCACTCCGTAATGAATGCTGGGGCACAGAGTGATAAGTAATCAGTTTTAATTAAAATGTGGAAATTTTCACTTCAAATTCTTGGAATACTTCCCCTTTAATTTGCCACCATGAAGATGTTAGGGAGATCCATGAGTGCCTTAACGTTCCATGGATGTTGTTCCTCACCATGTAGCAAAAAATTTTTATTGATAATTGTATTAAGTAAAAATCCAACAGTTTCTTATAGAACACATTTTCCGTTCCCAGAGAATTAATTAAATAATTGAAATTTTTCTGCGATCTTTTACATAAAAAGTCTGGCAACGTTTTATTTATATACGATTTTCATATATTAATGGAACTTTTCTCACACATTTAATCGAACAAATAATTAAACTACATGGCTGCTTTATTTATTTGCAAAAAAATAATTATTTATATTTGATAGTTAATCAATGACTTTGCGACCACTGTGCCAAGAAAAACCGTTCTATCCAATAATGTTGTGAGAGCTTCCTTACAAATACATGCAAATAAGGATTTGGGATAATAATGCCTTTATAGAAACTAAACCTCATGGTTGACAACGACTTCGGCCATTTTATAATCAATGACTTCGGGACCACTGTGCCAACAACGACCACTTTATCCATTAATGATGCAAGAGCTTCCTTACAAATACATGCAAATGAGGATAATAATGCCTTTATAGAAACTAAACCTCATGGTTGACAACGACTTCGGCCATTTTATAATCAATGACTTCGGGACCACTGTGCCAACAACGACCACTTTATCCATTAATGATGCGAGAGCTTCCTTACAAATACATGCAAATAAGGATAATAATGCCTTTATAGAAACTAAACCTCATGGTTGATAACCACTTCGGCCATTTTATAATCAATGACTTCGGGACCACTGTGCCAAGAAAAACCGTTCTATCCATTAATGTTGTGAGAGCTTCTTTACAAATACATGCAAATAAGGATTTAGGACAATAATGCCTTTATAGAAACTAAACCTCATAGTTGACAACGACTTCGGCCATTTTATAATCAATGACTTCGGGACCACTGTGCCAACAACGACCACTTTATCCATTAATGATGTGAGAGCTTCCTTACAAATACGTGCAAATAAGGATTTAGGATAATAATACCTTTATAGAAACCCAACCTCGTGGTTGGTAACGACGGCAGCCATTTTACAAAATACAAATATAAGAATGGGTCTGGCTGACCTACTGTGTTTGAATTCTCATCTGATTCTCATCTCGACATTAACGCCGACAGCCATCAATCCTTTCTGCTGTCATTCTTGAACTTTTAACATGTAGAGAATTGCTTAAATTAAAAATGAACTCACTAATTTCGTGTACGAGTATATAAAATATTTCATAAAAATTTGTATTTTTTCACGGACGGGGGGCTTTTAGTGTTAATACACAATACACTCGCACATCGTGTGCACATACGAGTCTATTTGGATATTGGAAAATGTTTTACAAATCCAGTTCTTATTTCTACCATCTGTTGATGGCTTTTCATATTAAAACATCATTCATTCGTATCCATGCGGAGGTACGTTTTATTTATGCTCTGAAAAACGTTTTTCCTCACACGTGTTTTTGGCTTCCTCCCTTTTTAGAAAATTGTACGTGTTTGTGTTTGAAGTCAAATACAGTGCACACACCCACACACACGCACACATACTCTTGTGGAAAAAATAAGCCATCATCATCTTTATAAAGTATTGTGATCCAAAATGCCTTTTGCTGTATTTTCGTTTTATATTTTTTTCTTTTTTTTTTTTTTGTATACTCGTTTTTACTTTCAGCCGAACTTAAATTGGAAGCAGCAAAAACGTTAAAGCTCGAAAAAAACTAAACGATTTTCAACTTGTTTTTGATTAGGGTCAAATCCAAAGAACGCAGACAGAGAGTTTTAAGAGGATTTTGCCAAAAAAAAAAAGAGACATAAATGGAATATTGTAAAGGTGTGTGTTACGAAACGAGCAAAACGTAACTTTAAATAATTACACGGAGAGAAATAAGTTTGGTATGTGCAATGAAATGTATGCGAAAGGGGTAAAGTGAGGAGTGAATTTTTAATTCAATTTTTCATTTGTTTAAAATAGACTCAACTATCATAGACTCAAGGAATGAAACTGTACGAGACAATTGTTATTGGCTGTACAGCAGCCACACTGGCCCCTCCTTAAAATTGAAAAAAAAAAAATAAATATAACATGAGAAGTAATTAAATTTAATTTTTTTTTTGGTGGGAATGTGTTCAAATTTTAACAATGTTTGATCCTGTAATATAATGTAACAACTGTTTTGTGAAATGCCTACCATGAAAGGATATGCAGGAGTCCAGACATGGTGAGTCTCATTACAAGCTAAAATAAAAAGGAATAGAAAAATATTAAAAATATTTATTAGCCAATAATTATTTTTCCTTGGCTGTACATTACCAAGAAGCTTCTGTGTAATGCAATTGGTTTGCAATGAACAAACTTGTATAACATTCTGCAAAACTGCAAAGTTTTCCTTTTGATTCCACCATGCGGCCTCTTGGCTACCAGAGTAGCCATTGAAAGTGTTGCCAATTGAGCTTAATCTTTAATAATTAAGAAGTTTGTTTTAGGAGAAGACTTCAAGTGATATACGTAATTTGTTTCATATATCGGCACTGACAGTATAAGTCAGATATGCATATCAAAATGTTCTTATTTCATTTAGTAGTAGATGATACAGAAATATTTTGCACAATACCAGAAAAACTTAAAAAAATCCCCCTTGCACAAGACAAATTGTATTAGAGGTTTTTTCTATAGATTGGTCAAGGGCATTGCCTTAATTGGTAAGTCTATCCTGAGTTTCCTTTAATGCGACTTGGACTATTTTCTACTGCTTTATTACTTTGCAATAATGTTACTGCCACGAGCTGACATTTAGTCATTTAGAGTATCCTGGCAATACAGTTCTAGGCGAAATTCATACATATTTGTGGGCAAGCACGGCTTTAGGAGAAGAGAATCTTACAGTATTGAAAGTAAATGAAGCATGAAACAAACATACTGGCTGCCGCCTGGCAGAGTTGCCATTGTAAAATTCACTTATGCGTATCAAAATGTTAATGTTAATGTTAATGTTTATTTATTTAATTTTATTTTATTTTATTTTATATTTTTAATAATTATTTATATGTTTATTTGATAAAAGATTTATCCTGCAGCTGGCCTACATATGTAACTTAAAATTTTTAACGGCCACAAGGGAGTAACGCATGTAAGCAACACTGTCGCCGGCTCAACACGTCTTTACATGCCGCTGGCTACTGTTGTAGGCCTGCAGCCATCTAAATAATTAATGTGATAGTGTCAATAGCAGCCAAAAGAGTTGACACCCGTAAAAACTTCCCATTTGTGTAAATAAAATTATTTATGTAAAATACATACTTGCCATTTACATAAAAGAATTTAAATTAATATTACTGGAATAATAATTTAATAAAAAAAATAATTTTGTAAACTATTTGCTGTTAAATAAATTAAATAAATAAAATCGGCCGAATTACTTTTGTCCATTGAAATGTTATAGCGGTCAAGTAGCCACGAAGCCGTTTTGTCTTGAAAATAATCATTTAGATAAGCTTATATGTGTTACCCTTTGTATTTTTGGATAAAAATCGTCTAATTTTGAAAACGTCCGTTTAAGTATTTTTGAATGAAAAATTGGCGTTTTTATTGCTCTTGTATGTTTTTATTTATGTTTTCAAATATTTAAAATATATATTTGCTAAAAATAAACGAAAAAATTTTTTTTCGATTTTTGGCAAAATTTTAAATTTTTTATAAGTGGTTACCCTTAGCATTTTTGTGAAAAATACATGAAATTTTGAAAACGTCCGTTTATGTATTTTTGAATGAAAAATTGGCGTTTTTATTGCTCTTGCATGTTTATTTTATGTTTTCAAATGTTTAAAATATATTTTTGCTAATAATAGAGAAAAAATTTTTTTTTCAAGATTGGAAGCCGGTAGCCTGCAACGTTGAAAATATTTAATTCTTAATGAAAAGTGTATAAACGCAATAATATTATACTCGTTATAGACTCTGTTAATTTCTATACTCAGTTCGGCTGCTCATTTTTAAAGTGTATGGTATAACGAAAGGACATAAGGACTCTATTTTTCAAATATTCTCTTTAACAACTTGACCGTTAAGCTGTGGTAATACTTTCGAGTTTTGTTTTCGTTAATACGACTATATACTGTTGCTGCTTTTTGTTCAGTTTTGCTTCAAGAAGTTGTTGTTGATTTATGCTGTTGTCATAGATAAAGATTCATAGGAAACACATACATGCATGCACATGTGTGTTGTTTGTCTCATTACGATCCTACGCTCTTTTATCTTCTGCGTATCTTCTTCTTTAGTCATTCAGTAGGTGTTTCAGTAGATGTATTTATGCAAGTGTGTGTATGTGTGAAGAAATTACGTAGTGGATATGAAACTAAAAGTTTTATGAAACTTTTTGTTGTTGTAATATCAATTCTCTAAATGTTTCTGCTATACGAGTATTTCTGAACTTTTTTTTGGTGATTTGATTTACAAAAGTCGTGACGATGGTAACGGAGCGCAAGTACTATTGCTTTTAACGTGACTTATCAAAATCATATTAAAAGTCGACTTTTAGTTTTGTGTTGGGCGATTAGGATGTAATAATATTTCAATAAATGTGAAGTTAAATAATTATACTAACACAAGGCCATACACACACACATACACAAATATTTGTATATTTGCATAAAAAAACATAAATGTATATGTGAACATATTATAATTAAAAATAATGATTTTCGACTACAAAATTAATTATAAAATATGTTTAGGATATTTGTAAAAACCAAAAAGGACTATTGGAAAGTAGTCCAAAGAAGCTGAGGATGAAAAGGTACAATACATCAATATTTAAATTTTTCATTACATTTGTAGACGTGAACTGTTGATGGAAATTGTACTGGAAAATAAGCATTTAATCGTCTCTTCAAAATCGTTATATCCTGCAGGCTTTTCCATACTGATTATCCTTTAACACAAAACCAATTATATATATATATATATAATTGTTAGGTATTTCTAAGACATTCGTTCTTATGCCAACTTAAACACTTTTCCAAGGCATTAAAAATTACTGAACTGGACTAAAGGGGAGGTGACTTTAGGTGATGATCCTTTAGCAATTGTGCCCTAATTTTTGTTTATTTGAGTTATTTATTTATTTTATTTTAAGTTTTTAATAAATATTTATTTATTTATTTGATAAAATAGTCATATTCCAGCGGACGAAAAGCAAACACTTGTCGTATGTAACTTGAAATTGGTAACGCAAGAAACAAAGTAACGCATTTAAGGAACGTAGCTTTCAACTTCAATTTAAACTCAAACTCGACCGCTGAACTATCAAGCTGGTCTTTGAAAAGGAGCAGCACTTTTTGAAACACTTTTTGCAAATATCTGTTGTATAATAACACCCACCAACTTCTCCCACACCTCCAGGGAGGTACAGTATGCACCTTGGTGAAATTTACATGTTGGTGGGGTGCACTTTGGGGAGACGGTATCTTGCGTTTCTAGACCATGACCTTTGGCAGACACCGATAAAACTTGTCTGCCCCTACCCAATCCATGAAATAACATGGCAACCGGCGTGCTTATAAGTAATTAAAAGGTAAAGGCAAGCTATACTTGTTGGTCTGGGATTAGGTCTAGCATAACCTACTCGATTCAGGGTTGTATATTGTAGGAGAGTTCTCTCTTGAGAGTTCTCTCCGAAAGCACCACCAGTGGCTTTATACTGGTTCCACTTGTACCGGCAGCCTCACAATGGATTTCTATTGCGCAGGTTAATGAGTGATTTTGGGTTTCCACAATACCTGAACCGAACTGTTATCGAGGACGGACTTAGTTCCCACTCCACGGAGTTAATTGATTATGCTCGTGGATAAATTTATGCGGCTTTAGTGACTTGGTCGATAGACCAAGTTCGCTCCGACCTAACAACATTGAATGAAGTTGTGGCCGGTTTTGTGGTGAGGCCTCCTTTGGAGATCACGTGGTGGCATGTGGTTGATACCAAAAGTTGCTTGGGAGATTTCTCTTGAGTGGTTGGTATCGCATTGATGCTAACGCTCGATACGATCCGGTCAAGCGATTAGTTATCTATGCTATACATCTATACATTCAAGAGGCAACAGCACCTTCAACAGGTAGGCAGTAAGATGGTCCTGCCCTCTGAGGGTTGCCTCTCTGCAATTCTTTGAATTTTGCATGAATTGAATAGACAGGTGTGGTTTACCCCGAAGATGGCGGGAGAGTTATTCTTGCGAAGTGCCTATTGGTAAGGCTTGGACAGTGCCGAACGTCATAGCAAGGCGCTTGGTTAAAACTGAATCTTTTAATCAAGAATTGCCACCTGTGCTTGCACAGGGGGCTTAGTAAACGCATTAGTTTACTCACAGGCAGGAATTCACGTACACTGTAGCACACCACCTTCTCCCACCACAAAACCAGTCATTGCTCAAGGAATACTTAACGAAATATCTCTGTAAGCATGTATAATTTAAAGTTTCAGCAGTGCGTTACTTTAAAATTGTCTTCCCTGAATTCAATTCTAAGCTTTCGAGCGTTTTATAAATAATTAATTTTACAAAATACTAATTAAGAAAGACAAAAGAAATTTTTATGATTACGAGTTCTTGCAGGAATACATAAGAGTACTTCAGTATGTGCGCTGGTACGTTTTTAAAATCTTTTAGATTAACGAACGTTTTTATATTTAAAATTCAGAGCACTTTGCATTCAAAGTCGTATGCGAGTTTGCAATTGTTGTAAGAAGAAGATGAAAATGAGTTTCGAGTAAATTTCAAATTACTTCCTTCTTCAATAATTTCATGCTTCCATACGGCTTTACTCAAATACAGAAGAGAACTGGATTGTTGGAAATGGCTTTGTCTGAAGTTACTTTTTCCTTCTTATATTCGTCCGTACATACAATTTTTTAGTTCAATGTGCATTCAATCAATATATCTTTAATCTACTAAAAGCACGTCCTTTGCAAAGTTGTAAAAGTTACATACGTGTAGAAAATTATGACAAAAAATAAAAAACTCAAAGAAAAATGAATAAATCAGTTTCCGTTAAAAATATTTTTGTGTTATTTAGTTTTGGAAGATGTTTTAATAAATTCTGTTTTAATGAACTCTTATTTAAGTGGAAATAGCAGAGAATATAAGAAATGATTTCGTTAAAAAAATTATTCATGTATTTTAATTTACCATTGAAAAATATGATTCGATAGAGAATACTCGTACATTTTAAAATCTCTTTTGAAGTTAAGCACTGGCAAACAATTTGGCAATTTAACAAACAAGGACAATTACCTGTGAGTGCATACCCTGCAGGTAAAGTAGCTAAAGTGTAATGCAGCGATCAGCCCCGATATTGTGCAAGACCTTGTGGTTAAGCAAGTGTTGAATATGTTTTAAGGACACCAAGGATAATGTAGGATAATGTCCAGGATAATGTAACGATATTGTTCAAGACCTTGTGGTTAAGCAAGTGTTGAATATGTTTTAAGGACACCAAGGATAATGTAGGATAATGTCCAGGATAATGTAACGATATTGTTCAAGACCTTGTGGTTAAGCAAGTTTTGAATATGTTTTAAGGACACCAAGGATAATGTAGGATAATGTCCAGGATAATGTAACGATATTGTTCAAGACCTTGTGGTTAAGCAAGTGTTGTATATGTTTTAAGGACACCAAGCAGAGTTATCAAGGATAATGTAGCGATATTGTTCAAGACCTTGTGGTTAAGCAAGTGTTGTATATGTTTTAAGGACACCAAGAAGAGTTGTCCAGGATAATGTAGCGATATTGTTCAAGATCTTGTGGTTAAGCAAGTGTTGTATATGTTTTAAGGACACCAAGCAGAGTTATCAAGGATAATGTAGCGATATTGTTCAAGACCTTGTGGTTAAGCAAGGGTTGCATATGTTTTAAGGACACCAAGCAGAGTTATCAAGGATAATGTAACGATATTGTTCAAGACCTTTTAATGACACCAAGCAGAGTTGTCCAGGATAATGTAAACTTCCTTCAGTTGTAACACAGTATTAACTCTGATTTGAGAAGGAATTTTTGTGCATGACTACAGTGATATATGAGTGTGACTGGGAGTGCTGATATGAGGCGCTGGCAACACTTATGAATGACAGTGTTAACAAGATCATCTTTAAATGACACGTTTGACCTACTTGTCCAGTAGTCCTGGACAATCATGGCCTGTACAGGTACTTTGCACTCCCAAGTGGAGTAGCTGTTTTATCTGCAGGGTATATAATAATATTCAGTGTGTGTAAAATTACATAAGTATATGTGTGTGTGTATGTACCCGTAGCTTTAAAAGGCAAAGAGAAATCAGATTGATTTTCATCACACGTTGATACCATGAGCAGCACGTAGTTATTATGTTCGGTAAAGTTCTAATTGTACAAAGAAAATCAGTGGCTCAAAGCAAACACACAGGAGAAGCAAAAGTAAAACAGAATCAGCAGCACAGTATCAAATTAGATAAGCTTTCGAAAAATATAAAAGACGGATATAAAATTTACATGTGTACGCTTATCCGTTCTATTTTAACAATATGACTTTTTTTAAGTCGTTTGAAATGAGAGTGTGTAAAAAGCTGTTGCAATTCGTAATAAAATTTTTCATTAATTTCCACAAAAAAAAAAAAGAAGGCAAACGTACGTTTTATTAACGACTACATACGTTGTCATATTAATAACGGCTCAATTGTGCAACTTTGTAATTTTGCGAAGGGAAATTATTTCTTATTTAACTCTATAAAGAAGAAAGAAATTCGTTCTCGTAATTTATTGAAATGTGTGTCCTTAAAAAAAAAAAAAAAAATTAAATCTCTTTTGGTACGAAATATTTCTATTTCGCTCGGAAATATTCTCTGCAAAACTGCACAAAATAAGAAAAACTTCAAAGAGCAATTTATGCCGAGAGTAATCAATGTACGTCCCCTTCCCGGCAATATTTAAATTATAAGAAGGAACTTTAGAAAGTCTGTTTTTAATAATTAAAAAGAAAATAAAGTACAAGAGTAAGAATCGCATAAACAAATTTCAAGTAAGGCCGATATTAAGGGTAGAGGTGCCGTTTTGGTTATTTACAATTTAAATTTGTTAATAAAAATAATGATTTCAAGGCGAAAACCACACATTTAATTCGCTTTATTTGGAATAAAATAATGAATTATATATGAACAATTTGTATGGAAATGAAAGCGAGCAGAAATCTGCGAAGGACTTTTCGCAATATTACAATTGTGTGAAAAGAAAAATATTTTTTTATTATAAGTAGTTTATTTTTTAGGCTTTAAATCAATTAATAAATCGAATTTAATAAGTAATTATTACTATTATTATTAATATACTATATATGTATTCTATAATATACTATATTACTTATTAATGTACTAATAAGTTTAATATTTCGTACACCTTCGGATTAATGAAAAACTATATTTACCAGCAGAACAAAACCAAAAGCCTTAAAAATATATTAAAAATTAAAAATTCTTTAAATAATTAAATTAAAGAGTTAAAAAATAAAATAAAAATATAATTACTTTGAGTAAAGCCGTCTGTTGGCAATCTTACAAAAACTGGCAATTTATATTAGCTTCATATGAATCTATATGTGTAATGTATATGCATATGGATGTGTGTCTTAAAGAGCATTGCCACTTTAGCGGGGAAGTTCATTTTATGTAACATTTCAGCTGCAATTTTGCTTTTGACCGCCTTCACCACAATAGGCCAGTAACGCCTGTTTTTGATCAGTTTTTCTTTGTAGTGTAACCTGATCTTTGGGCATCTAATCTTCTTAATTTGTACCGTCACCCCTTCATGGTACTTTATAAATAGCATTGCATTTCCCTAACTTGTCCATTTGCGATTTGGTATTTGTAAACACTTTTTTAACATGTTATTTGACTTAATTGAAATACCGAAATTTTCTTGGATTTTCTTGGAATATAGAACTTTGTCGGAACAACCAATATATGTATATGCGCGTATTATTGACTTAATAATTTTTTGGCCTTTTCGGGAAACAGTGTATTTTTTCCTTTTATATGTTTGATGCATCCCGAGTTGTCTGTATAATGAGTTGGTGTCTCCGCTTTTGAGGGCAACGAAATCGAACCGAATTATGAGCTCATCCTTAATAATATTTTTAGTCATCACTTATGAAAAAAAAAAACAAAATGCATTTTATTAAAAGCAAATTCGACTTCTGAAATTAGCATGCCTCTAAAGACATACCCTTTAACTTGCAATATTTTGCCCTCGTAATGCATTTTGTATCTACACGTGATTCACTTGCAAATACTTAATCATTTAATTAATGATTTTGGTTCGCTTTCATCCCTTTAATTTTTTTTTTAATTAGTTTTATACTTCTCTCTGCTTTACAGTTTTTTCCGGAGATTTTATTATCAGGATTTCATTTTCAATTCTGAAAAATAGAAATTAATTTCAGAATTGTCTGCGAAACCGAACGACATTGCAAAATACGGAAATAATTTTTCTATTGTTTGGAGTGGAGTGGAAACATGTAAGTACTTGCAAGCAAAAATGTCCAACCTTTTTCTTCTACAGCGTGCCATACTCGTACTCACAATATTCAATACATTTTCTCTATATTCTTTTATGTAGCAGTTGTCCGTGCAGTGTAATGAATGAAAGTCCAATCAAAATTATTATTTTTCTACTATAAATTTCTTCTAACCATTTAACCTATTAGGGGGATCCTAAAATTTAATAGTTAAGCAATATATCTTCTCCTATAGAAAGAGCTTAGCTCCGCAGGCTTCTTGACATATACTGGTATGAAAAATACCTGAAAGAGATCGTCCTGAAATTTCTTTCATTTTATCATTTAAATGATTTTGTAAATTAAAATTTAGGTAAAGATGGCCCTATTGGCTCTCTTGCTCATACCTAACAGTTGAAAAAATCACAAACTTATAGATCTTCTCCTTATAATACGGTGGTCATCCTAAGAGTTCAAACTAGTCTAAAATCACTAGAATGTTTAAGAGATGCTTTTGATGACATTGGCTGGAGTAAATCTTGTCCATGTCATTGTAAGAATTGAAACACTACTGATTTATTATTATATTTACTTGGCCATTGCCAACTTATCAGTGGAAGGACGAAAAATGCTTTCAATAGCAAACTATTTGCAAATGCACCACAAAGAGAGAAGTCAACTGAAAATCATCAAAGAAAAAAATTATGCGGTCAAACAATCAAATACGCATATATATTAATGAGAATCCTTTAAAATCCTTTAAAATTATAATAAAAGATTTAGATTTTCTTTTTACAAGAAAGCAATAAGCCAAAATTAACAGGCACTCAAATTATCTCAAATTATCTCTGCTGTCAAGACTCATAGCAAGCGAAATGTTTTTCAAGCCATTAAACGAACAAAAAATCGTACAGCCAATTTAATGAGATTTATAACTCGTCTAAATCATTCTTCAAATACGGCAAAAGGCCATAAAACAAAGGATATCATTGTTTACATAAAGTAAAGTAAATTACTTTTTATGTTCTGCTGATTTCCATAACGATGTTGTGTAAAAGAAAATAAAATTATATTAATTGAAAAAATAAATAAAATGATCATTTTGGATTGCAAGTATTAAATTTTCTCATATACGAATGGTAATAACTACATGAGAGTAAGTAGTCCTTGAATTGTCCAGCATAAAACAATTCCAGTAATTGATATTGTAAACAAATTTCATAATTGTTAAAAAATATTATAATAAACGATAAAATAAAAAAAGGTTAGATTGGAAAAGGATTTCATTTATATCTATTTTGCTTAAAATTTCAATACTCATAGAGAGCAATAAAATGGACTTCAAGGAAAAGGACTTGCTCTAATTATGCAAATGCTTTCATTAAATTGTAATTACAATTTCAAAGCAAAAATTTGCCACAAAAATTGGTTTTTTTCTGAAATCATCATCAATATGTAGCTGCAATAAATTGAATTACATTTCTGAAAATAATATGAAAATGTGGGTCGAAAAAGGCCTCAACTCAAGCAGGCCACCTATCCGTACAAAGAAATATTTAATTCCACCTTTTTTAAAACTCAATTACTCACAACTTAATGGTATCGCACATATCGTAAACTATTCTGAAATCTTTAAAACCTCTTCTTTCCGGTGAAATAAACCGTATTGCAACAGCATTTCCGGTTTGGCCAAATTTTATTGCTCCATGGGGACAGATGTTCATACAAGGAAATATTTAGTTACACCTTTTTTAAAATTCGTTTACTTAAAAGCGGTAATGATTTCGCTCAAAAGCTAAGCGGGTCTGAAATCCTTAAAATGTCTTCTTTCCGGTGAAATAAACCGTATTGCAACAGCATTTCCGGTTTGGACAAATTTTATTGCTCCATGGGGACAGATGTTCATACAAGGAAATATTTAGTTACACCTTTTTTAAAATTCGTTTACTTAAAAGCGATAATGATTTCGCTCAAAAGCTAAGCGGGTCTGAAATCCTTAAAATCTCTTCTTTCCGGTGAAATAAACCGTATTGCAACAGCATTTCCGGTTTGGCCAAATTTTATTGCTCCATGGGGACAGATGTTCATACAAGGAAATATTTAGTTACACCTTTTTTAAAATGCGTTTACTTAAAAGCGGTAATGATTTCGCTCAAAAGCTATGCGGGTCTGAAATCCTTAAAATCTCTTCTTTCCCCTGAAGTAAGACGTATTGCAGCACCACTTCCGGTTTGGCCAAATTTTATCGTTCAAGTAGACTACATGTCCATACAAGAAAATATTAAGTTCCTCATTTTTTTTTTTTTTGAAACTGTTAAAACACTTTTCATATTTTCTCCTCCTTACACTTCAAGTATGGCTGGTGTACTGGAGAAAAGTTATAATAAAATTCTAAAATGTTGGCAACAACTTAAGGACGCATCGTTAAACAATTTTTACACATTTTTTTTAATATCAATCCTTTATTGTAAACACAATACAAGTCAATTTACAAGTTTATGTAATATATGTAAATGGACAATATGGATTGACTTGAACGTGCGGCATATAAAAAAAATTTATAAAATTTTTATAAAACGTTTTATAGTGCCCTAGAAATGTATGTATTTGCTGCAAAAGCCTTATTAAACGATCCTTTGGCATTTTAAATTAAAATTCTTTTCGTATTTTGCCACAAACATTCAGCAGACAGTTCAGTCTTAATTAAGAAATTTTTGTACGAGTATGTGTGTGTATGTTTGTAAGTGTTGCCTACTTTAAAATTTTATTTTAATTTTATTTTAGTATACTTCAGTTTCGAAAAAGCTGAGAGGTTTGCTCGGTTGGTGAAGTCTTTAGAAGAAATGTTCGGCACACATTTTGGGTCAGCCAAGGATCGTATACGGATACGAGTAACTGAAAATAAATGCAAAGAAGTGTAAACGGATACAACTGTTTGCGTTTGTGTTTGCGTTTACATTTGCGTTTACAGGTGTGTTAAGGTGTATGCAAATTAGATATTAATTTGTGTAGTGAAACTTAAATAAAAGTTAAATATATTCATATGTACGTACGTATAAAAGTATGTATGTATGTATGTGAGTATCAGACTAAACTACAGGATACAGTTTGGCATCTGCTAAAGGAACACTCTGGCAAGGGCGCACACAGTGAATAACAGAGGCACATGCTTCAAAATCGGCAACAACACAACAACATTTTTATAAGTATGCAGAGCAGTGCATTTTTTATTACTAGGGGAATGGTGATGGCAAAAAACCGGAAGTAGGCATCTGGCTATACATTGTCAATGACATGAACTCGCACACATGTGTATCTGCAGACAAATACGTGTATATAGATATTACATTTAACTGGAAAAATACATGATTGTATTCGACGGCTGACTGGGTGGCTGTCTAGTTGGCTGGCTGTCTGGTTGGCTGCTTGGTTGATTTTGTGTATGTTTCAATTTCTATGAAAATCAAAAATAAGCCACAAGGCAATTGGATATAATTTCTAATTATTCGCTTGAACGCAAATAACTAACAGGCAAATACAGTACATTCCTGCACAGCACACATCGTTCCAGATAGACGTGTCTTTATTGCATAAACGCAAATGAACACACACAAAAAATTTGTTTGCATGCTTGTGCAAATCTATAAAACTACAAACAACTTATACTTCAGAATTGCCAATATTTCCGCCTACTGCAAGTGTGATGGAAAATAAAATTTTACCACAAAAATTGAAATGGTTTCGAATTTAATTGCTGGAATTAAAAATATTGGATTGCATAAAATTCTTTGGCGAATACAAGTCAATGTAATTCGATTGTGTAACTTCTTAAAGACAAAGTAATAGATGGAGAAGCAAGATTGCCAAAGTTGTGGGATTTCGTCTCTCAAACAATTTGTTATTTTAAAATTATCAAAAAGTAATTTTTTGTTTAAAAATTTTAAAATTTCTTATAAAATTTTTTTGCAATGGCAAGCAAAGATTTGAAATGATTAAATTTCACATGTTATTGGCAACGTTTTTACAGTAAAGCAATAAATAACATCACACTAGTGCCTTTTCTAGTCATCAATATTTTTTTTGTATAAAATGAAAGAAATTGTATAGTGTGAGAGAAAAAATTGGTATATTGTGCAATATTTCTTGCTCTATGTGGCCTGAATTTGAATTATATTTATTACTAATAAAAATCATTAATTGTTTTTGTAAAATTTGCTATAAAAAATAAGGAAACGTTAAGGGCCTTCATATATGGAGCCTTTACGTAAGGCCTTCAACTAAATTTGAATTGAATTTATTACTAATAAAAATCATTATTTGTTTTTATAAAATTTACTATAAAAAATAAGGAAGCGTTAAGGGCCTTCATATGTGAAGCCTTCAACTAAATTTGAATTGAATTTATTACTAATAAAAATCATTATTTGTTTTTATAAAATTTACTATAAAAAATAAGGAAGCGTTAAGGGCCTTCATATGTGAAGCCTTCAACTAAATTTGAATTGAGTTTATTACTAATAAAAATCATTATTTGTTTTTATAAAATTTACTATAAAAAATAAGGAAGCGTTAAGGGCCTTCATATGTGAAGCCTTCAACTAAATTTGAATTGAGTTTATTACTAATAAAAATCATTATTTGTTTTTATAAAATTTACTATAAAAAATAAGGAAGCGTTAAGGGCCTTCATATGTGAAGCCTTCAACTAAATTTGAATTGAATTTATTACTAATAAAAATCATTATTTGTTTTTATAAAATTTACTATAAAAAATAAGGAAGCGTTAAGGGGCTTCATATGTAAAGCCTTCAACTAAATTTGAATTGAATTTATTACTAATAAAAATCATTATTTGTTTTTTTAAAATTTGCTATAAAAAATAAGGAAGCGTTAAGGGCCTTCATATAAAGGGGCCTTTACTTTATTCCTTTAACTAAAAATTCCTTAATTTGTCGTATATGTGGAAAGTAAATTAGACTTATTTTACACAAGAAATTTTTGAAACATTTTCAATTAAAACAATTTTAAGAAAATGGCGAAAAAGTTGGAAATCTCAAGTGCGTGTATACACAAACAGTGTTGCCGCTGTGATTTTTAACATTTTGTTTAAAAAAAAAAATAAAAAATATATTTTTTTTAAAAGAAAGTTGTAATAAAGAAAAGTTATTTGCATAAAAAATCGTAAACTGATGTCAAATTTACTGCCAAGCTTTAACAATTTTCCTTAAGCATACAAGATTGCCTCTAACAAATACATATATTGTCCTCCAAACCAGCATTATATTTGTTAACGCACAAAAATCAAAAAATAATAATAATAATAATAACAAAAATAATAATAATAATAATAATAATAATAATAATAATAATAATAAAAATAATAATAATAATATATAAAGAAAAATAAAAAAAAAGTAAAAAATTAAAATTTCGATTTTCGTGTAGCCTTAAAAGTAACTTTTTAGAACTACAGACAAAAATTTTCTTAATGTTAGTAAATATATAAAACAAAACAATAAACAATAAAATGAAATAAATAATAAGCAATAAATTACAAACAAAATAAAAAAGAACACATTTTAAGAACCTTTTCTTTTGAATCCGACTGTATTAGCTTTCCTGGTCGTTGAGGTTCGACAAGTCATATTGAATAATTTATTAACAGGATTACATTTATAAATTGCTAAAATTTAATTTTCATAAATTCATGAAAGTAAAAATAGAAATTATTAAATTTTTCGTACGAGCGGTGTTTCTATATCAGTCATTAATTTTTTTACAATTTATTCTACCATTTTATATCACAACAAATGCAGTAGTTTAAGGATAATTCTTCACAATCTAACAGAGTGAAATTAATAACCAGAGTACATACTTTTTTTAAAAACGAAAAGTTGATGGTTATTTAAATGCAATCAATACCAGATTATAAAGTTTTTATTTAAGAATATATACAAATTTTTTTTTTGGGAAATTTAGTCTATTTAAATAGTGGAAAAATATATATCCTCATAATTTTTCATCAATCAAGATGGAGGGGATTACAGATGCTTTTTGGGCTTTTTAAATATAAAAACTGTTTCCTCTTTAATTATTAGAGAGCTGCAAGAACCTTTAAGGACCTTTGCTAAATTTATATATTTCCCTTTATACTATTGTAACGTCAGGAGTCTACTTTCTATGTATATCCTTCTAAGCATGTGTTACAAGTCTCCTGCATGTTTCACACCATCATTCTCAGCCAAAGACAAGCTTTGATTTCACACTCCATCGCTCCTTTTGTTTCTCAGCATTAAGTTTATTCATTCGTTATATGAAGCGCTGTTGCTCGCTCTCGCCAGTGATTATGCTTTATTGGGAATCCAGTTCCAATCCAATATAGATAAATAATATTCATTTCCATTATTATCGTCTTCTTTGTTTCATTACAACTTTTTAAATTAGCAATGATAGTGCTGGTCTTGCTTTGTTTTTATCCTTTTTGCTATATTTCTCGTCTCTTATTTTTATTTTTTTTTTTTAATACTTTTTTTCCTCTTTCCTTTGCTTTATGTAATCGTTTTATGTCGTCCTCTACTCACTGCTTTAGTTCTGTCCATTTAAATGAAAGCGATAAAGAAAAAGTCCTTGTATATTTTATTTATTTTATTCTCTGTCAATTGAAGTTGTGATTTTTCCAATTTGATAAACAACAATTCAACTGTAATACTTTCACAAATAATTTATAAAAACAGTAACAACAACAACCACAACAGTTGAAAGCTAAATATGAATACAAAGTGGAAAAACCAACAAGCAAAACGCAAACAAAAAAAATTTGCAGCAGCACTGCACTGTGGAGCGTAATTATACTTATTAAGTATGTGTCATTTCTAGGGCGGTATGAGAACTTGCACGCACTTATTTTTTCGACTATTTTGATTTCACGAGTACAATATGAATTCAGCTAAAGCCAGCTTTGCTGCAACAGAGAATTTCAATATAATTTTTAAAATATTGCAAATGATTCCATTGTATGCTCTTCAAAAGTCTAACCCTACAAATATGGTGTATCATACATGCATGCAATATTTATATGTATGTGTGTATGTGAACACAGAAGCCTTGCATAAACCATAGTAAACGTTTAGAATAAGTCCTGGGGTACACCCAGCACACACAAAACAGATTTTTTGTTAAGTCACGCATTACAATGCGAAAATATTCAAATTTTTATTATCAAAAAAAAAAAAGAAAAACAATTTTAAAATTTTTTAAAATTTTTAAAATTTATTAATTTTGCGCCCATTTACATATTTAGAGAATATATGAAAACTATGCGGCCAGCAGTCTATTACTGAGCACTATATAAGAGATCACCAGCAGTCTATTACTGAGCACTATATAAGAGATCACCAGCAGTCTATTACTGAGCACTATATAGGACAGCATACTGCAGATGATCGAAGCCCAGCGTGTAGGTGCTATAAAAGTGAATAAGAAAACACATTGTATGCTGCAACGCTTGACGTAACGCGAGTGTCGTTGACTTACTTAAAATTGTTTATATTTTTAACTTTATTATGAAATTTTAATAAAAATGGTCATTAGAATGCCAATTGAAATTACCGGTAAATTTTATTATTTCCTCCAAAGTATTTTTTATTTACTTTTGGGAGAAATTTAATACACTAATTTGCCAAAATTAATATAAATTCATAGAAATTGATTACTACTGGTGGCAGCGCTTGGTAACGCAAGAAATTTTAGCAAACACTGGAAATTTTTTTTTAAAATATAATTTTAAGAGCGCGATTTTTGTAAAATGAATTATTAAAGCGTTTTCAATTAATATAAAATATTTTGAATTTCTAGCCAGTTATTACGAAATTATTGCACTTTATTGCCTCCGTAGGAGAATGAATAATGCGCAGCCTACCAAACTAGAGCCAGCGGGTTCGATTGCTCCCTAGACCCCGTATGTTTTCGTTCGGTCAAGCCATAAGCTTTGCAAGATAAGTTATTTAAAAAATAATAATAAAAGAAAACCAGTGCTATCTATAACGCGGTCACTCTCGCTTTTGTTTGCTGGGATACGCTAATGCGAGCTGGCTAATTGGAATGTATTGTATGTAAATGTAATAACATGATTTTTTATGTCTGCTTACATTCATTTATTTGTATACTGTTGTATTTATTTGGCTGAAATAAAGAGGAATAAGATAAAAGCATGAAGAGAAAAATTCACAATTCATCAGTTTTGCAACTCTCACTTTTCCCAGCTCATTCTCGGGTTACCATATGATTTTGCGGACTGATTGTATTATTTATGGTTGAATGTATCAGTGGATAGTTTTTGCATGATTGAATCTGATATTTGGCTATTAGATATGCATTATGTGAAGTGAAAATAAATATAAATAAACACGATCAAAATTTTAAATTTACAAAAAAGGAAGAAAAATATATTAAAAAGAAACACAAATAATACGAGTAATGTAAATTTGTGTATTTTTCCACATTTGGTGATTGTGCTCCGAGCAATCAACATTCAACTAACTGTATAGTAGAAAAGAATTCAAAAAATTTTAAATAAAGTATAAATTTCTTTGCTTGGCCAGTAATTACTGGTCTAAGGAAATTATAATTAATATTACTTATAGAAATTGTTCATTTTTGGCGGCACCTGGTATTTCCAGAAATCCAAATTTATAATTAATTTTCCGCAAAACTTTAAAGTGTGTACTTAAACTTAACCGCTCTTACTGAAATATTAGCTGCTAGACATTAAAGATTACGTTCACAGTTGACTGTCTAGTTATCAAGGACATCATTTAACGCATGTGTCCTTAATAGTTTAGAGCATTGTGAAATAGAAGCCTTTGATGCGATGAAAGCTCTTTAACAGTCTTTAATTTTTGTATTGAGATTTTCTGTAATTGTACAAAGTATTTCATTTGGCCAAGGAATTGTGGAATGAAGGAATTCTTTCTGGCTTGTATGAAAGAATTCGATCGAAAGACATTCCTTTGCTTGCTTTTAGCTTCACTTGCACTAGTTTGGTTTCTATGCTTGGTGGGTCAGTTTTTCCAAACGAATAAGTATATATTTCTTTGATTACTTGATATACTCCACTACATTATCAACGAATTCATTATCATTCTTATTTATTGAATACTCAAGTTATTTGAATACTGTTACTAAATAGGATATCGTGGATGAATTTTGCATACCAAGTATGATACATAGATCCAGTGGAATGATAAATAAGATACAGTTCATTAACTATCCCTAGTTATCGTTTCAGCTTTTTTTTTTTTTTTTGCAATTACATTATCCGAAGGCAAATGGAAAATTTAGAATATAAAGATTTTTATTAAATTAAGCCTTAATAGTAGCCAGTAAGGCTTGCAGCCGTGCATTCTATGACAAAGTCTAAGTATCAGTTTATTGCTGCCATTCTCTGTGAATGACGAAATAATACAGAATTCACCTCGAGAAAGGGATTTCCAGAAAAAACCAGAATGGAGTTTTGTCATGTAAACAAGATTCGATGCTGAAATGACGATTCCTATATGGAAGTACGAAGCTCTAACTCTACAATCTTCAAAATCAGAGCTTCCTTAAGATTTCCCTCAAGCTTAATAAATAATTCGTCTATATCAGCAAACATTGGTAGTGTATTTTAAGTGCATTGCAAAACTAGTGTTCCATATGAATACGGGGGTTGTAAGTAGTCTGAAAATGAATCTGAAAAACCCTCAACTAAAATCAAATCTCATTTCAGAAGTTGTAATAAATGATATGCGATTTCTCTCTCTGCTCTGTAAATCATAATGAGTATGTTTACTATTAGCGATGCCAAATATTTACTAGAAAAAGTATCTAAAGAATTATCTAAAAAGTATCTAAAAATTAATAATTCCTGAGTGACTTTAAACTTTTATTTCGATAAAAAAAAGAGTTTATCTCTCCAGCAATACCATTTTATGGACACATATCAGTAATCTCTAAGAAATTATCTCTCTCCTGCTGCCTTACTTCTTTCTGAACAATTGCCATGTCATAATGATGATGTTGATGGCAACAACTGTGATGCCAAATAAAAAAGTTTATAGCAAATAATCAGCGAAAAGATGCCAACGAAATACTTTTCAACAGCCAACGAGCCTGACAGTTGACATAAAACTCGCAAAACAGCACAAGAAAAAAGTTGATTTCAAACTCGGTTAAAAATAAATATTTCTAAAGAGAAAAACAACAACAACTCTTAGCAAACATGGAGGCAACAATAATAAGCATGTGTAACAATAACAATATCTCATAGTTATTAACTGCATATCCTCGCACACAACCTTTTCAACCAACAACAACATGCATTCACACATAAACACATACACACATGCACACAGCCATTGGTAAGTTTGGCTGCGAATTAAACTCGACATGGCTTTTTATTTCTTTCACAACCGTTTAGGGGAACACAGTTGTCTCTTTCTCTGTTTGATGTCGTATTTCACAAATTCTGTGTAGATGTGGTGGTGTGGCGGTGTGTGTATTGGAGCATGAGATAATGATGCAAAATAATATTGCAGCAATTTATAACAATTTTTTAGGCTATTAAATGAAGAAGTGGTGCGTGTTTAAGTGTTGCTTTTCAGAAATAGAAAAAGACTTAATGATGGTGCAGATTGATGGCAAGCAAAGTGTGTGTGTTCGCAAGAGAAGAAGTCAATGCGTGGCATGCAAAAAAACGGCACATCCACAAAAAAAAAAAAAAAAAAAAACACAAATTGCACATCTTTCCAATATGAGTATTTCAAAACATCTTTCAAATTGCAATGATTTTAAAAATTATTAAAGGCACTGGCGTAAGTCTCATACGTATGTATGTATGTACGAATATGTGTGGATGTGTGCATCTATGTATTCTGATATTCATTGCGCCGTCATTTACACTATTTTGAAACGGTAACACAAAAACGCTTTGTCTATTTAGCATATGTACAAGATCAATTATGGTCACAAAAAGATCAGCTGCCTACAAAGAATTTCCCCAATGCCAAATTCAGCCTCAAACTGCAGACAAAGATAAATAATAAAAATTACAAATTCCTCAACACTTTTTGCAAGTTCTAAAGGATTATTACGAAGGTTCCTTGATTTAACATCTTCAGCTAATTTATCATAAAAAAAAAAAAAACAAAAAACACTTAACTAGAAAGAGATTGTTATATACGAGTACCAAGCACGTTCCATTAAGCATTAAGTGACATTTGAACCACACACCCATCCACATGAGTGCACTCTGATCAGAGCTAGAAAATGCAGTACTATGGAAAATGACTCAATTGTGTTTTATAGGCGAAATAATAATATAATTATGTCTTTAAATCAAATTTATTTTTCAAAACGTGCCTTTTAAAGTTCGGTTTTAATTTAATTAATTCTGCAATAATTTACAAGAGTTTTTGAAAAAAAAAATTATTTATTTATTTATTTATTTACCAAATATTACAATTATATGAATATAATGGCAATGTGTATAGAAGCAATGGCTACTGAGGCCTTTAGCTTCTTGCTCCCCGGGGAATTGAACCCTTGACATATGGGTAACAGGCGGGTATACTAACCATTATACCAACGAGCGGCTTTAAGTGGAATTGATGGTTGGGGCTGCTCTTTTTTCTAGTCACTTAAATAAAAAAAATATGTCAAACGAGTAGTGCAAAAATTTACTAAAATGATTGCACTTCTCAAGCCAGAAGAGTGCATCTGGCGATAATGATAAGATTAATTTCAAAATCTTTATTTTCCGTGCTTGGAGAAGGAAACATTTGTTTGCTTCCTACAAATATTGAAAATGTAAACTGCCATGCCAACGTGTGACAACTTTTGGTTAAAAGAAGTGTTGCACAAAGAAAGCGTGAAAAGCAAAAAAATAAAACAAAGCCACTCACTCGTCTTAATTTCATGCTTGAGGACTATCCTTTAGAACAGAAAATAACTTGCCTAAATAAAAATATATGTAAATACTCGTCGACATGCATGTAAATAACAACAATAACAGTTCAGCACAAACAGACACGACAATGCACTTGAAGCAAACAAAACAACAGCACTTGGGCGAAGCACGGTAGCGGTACAAGTGCAAACAATACTCATCTAATGCAAGCACTTTTAAATATTAAATATGTACGAGTGTGTGTACTTGGCCATACATGATGACAGCCAAATGATGTTTTCGCTACCAGGTTGTTTATAAATTTTTTTTTTCTTTGTTTATATATTTTTAATTCAACACAAAATGTATGGAGTGGATTTTCATTCTATCTCCGGCAATTTTACATGTTATTCTTTATATTTTAGAGATTTTTGAGTGAGTTTTGTTTAGCTCACGGGGAATAAATCTTCCTTTTCCGTCTATTGCGATCTATTACATTTCAAAGATTTCATGATTTTCTCGTCAGTTTGTATTGAAGAAAAAGTCACGCGTACTCACAAAAGGGCAGGTATATGAGAAAAGTGTAATTTGTGTTGCCGTTGCCTTTCATTGGCTGAAATGTTTTTACTCTATTCTTAACACACCTCTAAGCAGTTGTTTGGAAGTTTTGTACTCGTACCCATGAATACTTTGTCCTAGTTCTGCATTACAACAGCGCCATATTTCTCACAAGTCTCAACTGGTTTATTTGATCAAAGGGCCGCTTTTCCTCTGAAGAGTCTCCTCTAAGCCATTTTGCAATTCCACCAACTGCCAAGTTTATATCCAAATCTATGATGTAATTGAAGCCTGATCTTCCAACCTCTAATACAGTCTTCGTCAGACCTTTATTGATTTCTTGATATTAAAATGTGCCAAAACATTTCTTAAACGCGCTAATAGAAACTTTGGCCCATGCATAAGCTTAAAGCTTCTTGAGATTGGCTGATACTATTTGTTAAAACTACATTTCTGAAGAAGTAAATTCGAAGAAAAGTTTCATGTGAACTCCATAAAATAGAAAAAGTGGCACTTAATGAGCCTGATTTTAGGAAAAGGTGGCCCTTATAGAGAATGTAATGTAAAAAAATTCCTTGTAGCGCAATTTCGAGGTGTTGCATGTATCATCAGTAGATGTTATGCAAATTGAGGTCGTACTGTATTTACATTAACATTTAACTGTAATTGATGGTTGGGGCGGCTGTTTTTCTAGCCACTTAAATAACTTCCTGGCAACAATATGAATCTTTTATTATTATTTTTATTTTATATAATGAGGCCTTTCACATCATCCATTAAAAATTACCAGAGGCATAAGAAATGTTGGCCTCATGGTATCCATTGTGCCAGTAATAAGAAAGTTAAAATTGAAAAAGGATTTCTTTTTATATCTTAATATATCCTTGCCATTTCTTCAACTAGAACTATTTATGCCTATTTTAGTTTTGCATGCAACTACATTTGCTATGTTGTCATATCATGGATGTGCCACTATGACATGTTAAGGGAATTTTGGCGTATCCAGCCAAAGGAATGTGGTGTGCACTTACACATCTCTATTTTGCATCTAAATACTGGAACCTGACTTATCTATTTTGCAAACCATGCTAGAACGCTACAACCTCTCATTGTTTGTTTAACGCTTTAAAGCAACAATTCACGTACAGTCTCTGCCGTTGCACAGTGGTGAAGATGTTACAAGAATTTTCGACAATTATGTTTATTCCGAAAAATTAAAAAATATTTTAAAATAATGAAGAAAATGATTAATTATTTAAATAATTAATAAATAAATAATATTTTTCAGAATATTATATTTGTTCAGAAAAAATGTAATTGAACTTTTAATATCAGAAACTCTTTCAGCTCTCAAAGTTATGTAAAACATCACACACTTTAGTTGTTGGACGTATCCATGCTTGAGCTTTTCAGATTTTACTTTTCAGCTTAAATTAATAACCGCTGTAGCTTAAAGATAAATATAATTTATCAAAACATGCAAAACAAACTGTGCTTTGTTTGTATGGAAGGGACTTTTTCAAGTTTGACAAGTGATGTGCGAAAGTGCGGTTATACCTGTGCAAGCATTCGAGAAACTTGAAGGGGGGAGGAAAAAATTCTTTCATTTAAATATTTAATGATTATATTTAAAACATCCAAACAACCAACAGTAATAAAATTAGATGTTTGTAGGGAAAGTAAAAATCCCACTGTTCGATGTGCTGCACTTTAATCCAGCATGAATTTAAAATGTAATTTTGTTTTATTCTCCTGAGCCATTTGTTTTTATTATACAAGAGCGCACTTTGCTACAAGTCAGTTTAAGATTTAACTTGGGAAATATGGAACGTGTTTTTCGAATTTTAGTTACATTCAATTTAATCATGAATTGGTATTAATTTGTTATTGCTGTTATCGATAAATTCTTAAACAAAGAAACAGGGGCCAAACGGAAATAAAATTAATAATCGATAAATAGCAGTCACATTTCGGCTTAAGAATACATTTCATTTTCAGTTAAACTACTTTTGAGATACAAAATCTATAAACAAGTGATTCTATGCTGTTTATATAATTATTATAAAAAAAATAAAAAAAAAGATTATAAAAGAATAATAAAAAAAATTATTATCATTTATATTAACCTTTAATATTATAGAATATATATGCGAAAGCAATGCAGATAGTCAAACACTAAATAGAAATAGCAAAATATATTTTTAATCTAAACTTAAATTTGAGTTTTGTTTCTAGCAAATAAACTAAAACACTTTAGAAACAAAATTTGAAAACTTAAAAGCAGTTTATTTAAAACAATTTTCTAAAACGTTATAAAAGCGCGTTCGCTTTAACACCCTTAGAAACTTTATTTCATATTAGCAAAGCGAAACTACAAAAACAAAACTAAATATCTAACGCACAAGGTGTCTCAACGCCTTAACACCCACTTATAACAATTTTCCAATAGTATGCTTTACAACGAAAGTTCATTGCTCCCACTTTTGTCTTGAATGTTGGAATTTTCTTTTCTCAAATATCTATTTCACCGACAGCGAACTTTTGCAAAAGAATAATAACAAGACTCTGAGGCTGAAAAGATGACTGACTAGCTGGCAGGCGGACTACTAGCTACTACCTTTATGCTAAACCATTTCAGTGCCTGGGACTCCAACTGTCTTGTCTACGGTGACAAAGTTATCAGATATTAATATTTCGCTTGCACTTCTTTTGCATTTAGTTGACAATACAGCTTAAATATAAAAGTACAATGGCGCAACCCAATTGTTCAAAGTTCAAGTGGCTGAAGGTGCATTTATGCAGTATTTATGAATTGCTTAAACACGCCCCCACCTCATCGTCTTTGTTTATTTACATTGATATAATTCAACAATGACATCTTCTCGTGCATAATCTCCCACTTTAATGCTAAAGGTATTTCTTCTTTACTTCATGTCAAGTGAAGGTAAATGTTGTACTCTGTTGCCAGCACGTTACGTTGCATGAAGTAAAACTTTTCCTTCTCCATCTGCCTCGAGCTACTTTTGTTATGAGCTTTTTTTCCTAACAAGCAGTCTGCAGAAATTTTAATCGCTTTTATGAACTCTTTTGTTTGCTTCATTGGCTTATACGAATATTTTTAATCTTTATTTTTCTTCTTTTTTTTACGTTGTTCAACGGCTTTCCACAACGCATTACTTCCATGGTCATTATTGTCAACTATGTGTTTATTGTAATCTCTTCTAAGGAATTTTACTGCCACAAATGCTAATGAGGTACAGGCGTATCTCTATTGCACATGTGTAATCGCAAAAGTAATTTAAATGGCAAACAATAAAAATTATTTTTTTAAAGTGTGTTGGAAAGTTAAAGGAAGTCCGAAACTTGTGCTCGATATCGCGGCATTATAATAGATTTCTTTCTGCCGACATTAATGTGGCCAATCAGGGGTTTCAACAACATGTAGGAACATGCTATGGAAGACTCGAAAAAATTCAATTACAGCATGAGATATATCCAGTCTTAATTCGGGAATTAGAACACACCCCTCAACGACATCACAGGGGTATGCCAACATTCCCTGAACTATTTTTGCATTAAAGAAAGCGATTCAACAACGAAATGAATACGAGCATGCGGAGTGATGGAGGTCACTGGTCCGCTCTGTCATTCCTTAAAGAAGCCTATTTCATGTACTTTATGGGTGAATAAAATAATAAGAAACCAGAGACTAAAAACTATTTTCTATTTAATACATCCTTTATAAGCAAGAAAGCTTTAGCTAAATTTAAAACACACACACACACAGACACATGCATTCGTATGTGTGGCCAAATTTCTTAACAATGCTTAATTGCTTCTCCTACTTTTTAAGTCATCGCTCGTTTGGCTTCTAGACTCATATTTTAAATTTTTTTCCCTGCAATCCCAAATAGTCTGCGAACGTAATAAGAGGGGAATCACCAAATTTTATACATCTTTACATATAAACTATATTACATGACTTGTAGGCATAAATACGACTCATCAATAATATAAAATATAAAATGTAGGCGGCTAATAGATATCGGAAAGAGATTGACAAACTATTATTATAAAAACTTTTTAATCTAACCGATTTAAATTTTTTTTTATATCGCAAGTAAATGACTTATTCGTTTAGTTTCTCAATTTAATTTTCTTAGCTTAAGATAAATTTTTTTATATATATTTTTTTAATTTTTTTTTCTATAATTCGTTAACAATTTTTTGGAAAAAAAAGCTGGTGAAATTAAAAAAAAATTATTAGCTCCAGTATTGTACTTCGTTATAGCCGGAAAGCGTTAACACTATGTACATTCCCACAAAATATAGAGAAATGAGACCTCAACATTTAAGTCGCCAAACAACGCAAATGGTGTCAGTTTCGGAAGCCGCTAATCAAAAGATATAAGTTATCCTTAAGACTACTCATAATCTTATAGATACTTAAACAAGACTCATATATTTTAATCCTGCAATTTAATGTCTTAAAGAAACAGAGAAAATTTTAAATGTTTTATACGCTCACCAGCTTCTTGACATATAACATCGTTTTGTTATGGAATTGCGATGGTCAAACTCGGACCAACCGGTGCAACAAACAGCTTTAAATTTCTTAAACATCAGAAAAGGGTACACAAATAGGTCAATGAAGGGATAGAGGCGTCTTGAAATAATTAAAGAGTTTTAACAATAATTTCTTTATTTTTTTTAATTTGTTATATCGATAAATATTTATCGATAAAAATATATGCTTATGAATCCTTGTTGTTCTCCATGGAGTACAACAAAACAAGGTACATTTCATAAATCAAATATGATATATATAAAGGGTTCATATATATATATATAAAGAAGACAAAAATAGGTGAATGAAGGAGTTGAGAGTTCTTGAAATAATTAAATAGTTTTTACAATTTCTCTGTAATTAGTTTGCTTGATTTACAATTGATTTTGTTTGTTGCCAAGCTTTTATTAGAAAGCTTAAAAGCGCCAACATCCACACCAGCAAAACAACAAGCCATTCTTTATTGCTAGTTTTCCCTGAAAATAAGTCCACAAATCCAACTAAGTATTTAATGAAATTTTAAGGATTTTTTTTTATTTTCCTATTTAAGGATATTCACTATACGAGTGTGTATCCTGAATTTGATTTTACTTTAGAAAACTAAAAAATAATTAATTTGCTTTCTTATTTGTTTGCCTGCTCATAAGGAACACTGTCTTCAATGCAACTGGAATATTTGCATATTTTTAACATTTTAGCTTAAAACAAAGACAGGATTTTTATATGCAAAATAAATAAACTCGACTGCCATCAATTGAACAATTTTCCAAACTTTTCACTGACTTCATATGACGAAAAATGGTGTATTTGTTAATAAATTTATTAAAAAAAAAAAAAAAAGTTTACCTCCTGCATCGTAAAACGTAAATAAAACTTGAAATATTTTTAACTTTCATTGGCTGCAGCATAGTTTCCCAAGATCTCAATATCTCCTTGTGACTGTCTGGAAGACTTTTAACTTTTTCTATTACTATAAGAAAATACGAGTATTGAGGAAAAATATAATTGATTTTTATTCATTTTGCTTAAATCAACATTTGCTGCAGAAACTTTCTATATTTATTGAAAGAACTGGGAAATTTTTTTTCAATATGTGTTAGAGAAGTTCCCCAGGAAGAAGGAGAGAGAGTGAACGGTTGAATATTGTCAACTGGTAGCTGTAGCGGCAAACGCAAGGACGAAAATATCAACTACGTTATCAACAGCAACTCGTTCTACAAGAGTCTGTAAGCCGTAGAGATTGCTTTGCAAACAATAGATGATAAAAGAATGAAATTACAAAAAGGAAAAAGAAAAAAGAAAACTAAAATCGAGCAGATAAAAGTCCAAAGAGAACTGCAAAGCTATAAACTTATGTAACATTAACATTTAATAAAGTAATAGACAGACTGAGATAAAACCTGCAAAACTTTGTGCAAAATTCCAACGAGAATGAAAAGCGCGTAGATTGAAAATATTCACATAAAATCTATTTTTCTCAATTTCCTTTTTATTTTCATTTACATTCCCCTTTACCTCATCCACCCGCAAACCAAGTTGAAACAATAAAGTGTTGCATCGCATCTCGACATCTCTGCTTTATAATACCGACAGGTAGTTACTATTGACTAGTACAAGTTATTTGTTGAAACGTTAAAGCAAATATTAGAGTTGAAAATAAACAAGAAACTAGAGCGGTAAAAAAACTTGGAGCAATTCAGCTGATATTACCCCCCAAAAACAAACAACAAACACAAACTAAACAAATGCCCAAACAAGCGAAACATGCCAGGCAACACATACTCGAACACCGTTTCTCTTCTTTAAAAAAAAAAGAGCTGAAAAATAAATAGAATTTGTTGAATTGGCAATTTTAATTATGCGGGGGATAATTGCCATTCATAAGAAGAAATAATTTAGTTAAATGACTTAAATGCATTTTTAAAATTTTTTTAAATACATTAAAGTCATTTCCCAGCTCTGCCAATATCAGTGATATGCAAGCATGCAGGAACTTTGTCCAAGCTTATGCCAAAGTCGCTCAAAATTTCGTACATCACTGTTTTATGGAAAATTTAGTATTTTCTTTGAGATGTCAGGCCTGTTGCTACCTTCCTTGCCTTACAAATTAAACTAAAAAGGATAAAACTAAAAGCTAAACACTAAAGGATAACAAAGGATACTATTACGTTTTTTTAGTTTTTGTTTTCGAATTTTTAATTTTATTAAAAGCATTCAGTCACAAAGGAATTACTTGCAAATCTGAAGCATTCCACATGCAGGCCAATAACCACAACCTGTAGAGGATAAAAAGCTGGTGCGCATGCGCAAATAATTGTTTACATATCAACATGGCTACTGGCCCACATGAGTAGTTGAAAGCTGGCGCTAACTTAAATAACTTTTGTCACCTTTTCTTTACATCTTTTTTTAACAATACAAAATAAATAATATCATAAATTAATTAAAAATTCCTTAAAAGGTTTTTAAATTCTTGTATTTTAAATAAATAATTTCATTATCCAAAATGCGAGATTTTTCATAGTCATCTCAATGTTAGTCATAGTCATCTCTTTCAACAGTCGCTAAATTTTTCCAATAATCCCTATGTGTTGTAATTGTGTATTCCGGAAGCGTGCTCTGCCGAATGCGGCTAGTGCTTGATGTCCTCAAAATAAATACTTCTGGAAACAGTGTAGAGTATATGATTTTGCCGAGCAATACCAAACTGGCGCAATATTTGTTTATACTTTTTCCCTATACAGCAAAGAAAACAGCACACAAGAAATGTCTGGAAAAAAATATTGAAAAAGGACTGAAAGCGGTAAAGGAAGCATATGACCATGGAGAAAATTTTGTTAATAGCAGAAAAACAAAGTGTGGTTTTAACAGTTGGCTTAGTTAGTTGTTTTCCAACTCCTCTCCTCTTCGCCGAGTGCAAAACAAAATATTGAACATTTTGAAATAAAAACAGAAGTCCAGCCGACAGAAGTAAATATTGGCTTCCACCAGGATCATATGCATGCAAAGCGGCGACATTTTTTTAGGCCAAACTTTTCCACATATTTTTTTCTGATTATGATACAACGGAGAACCTTAGCAGCTTTAGAAAAGGCAAATTTTTAACCGTAGATTTTCTTTTCTTATTACCGATTCGCTCAAATGCTGCAGGAATACTCATTATGCGATATCATTACCAACTGGAAACATTGTGCGAAGTAATTAATTTTTAATTTTCAATTTCAGAATGTTTTAAAATAAAAACGAAGAAACTTTATAAAGATTTTTTCACAGCTGCCTAAAATCTGCCAAGACAGACGATAGCTAAGTATCGTATGTGTGCCAGCTGAAGCATTTAGGAATACTTGTAAGCTAAATTATGTGTGGTCGCAGATGGTTAGTTTGAAGGTTTCACTTTTTGGACACAAATATTGCCTTCGTTATTATTTTTTAAGAAGTAGTGTAGTTTATCGGCAGTACAACGGTGAACTTCCATGTGGACTTGAAATAATTGCTATACTTTGCGGCATGAAAGCAGGGCTTATGCGTTTACACGCTTAGAACTTGGCTTGAGAAGGGAACTATTTAAGCCTTAGTCATATCTAGCCATCTAGGACAACAAATCCTGGCATGCCTTATACAGCCATTAGCTTCGAGAGCTGGTATGTCAGTCTAACCTGCGCTTAGCAAGTGCATGTTAACAGGATCTCTTCTGAACTCCCAGTTGTAAGCTGGTGGTCATGCATGCCATCAATATGTTTGACATATTTTCCTGATCTTTAGCAGATATAACCTCTGACTTCAGACAATATTTGTTGGATATATTTTCTCGATGTTATTGAAATGCTCCAATCGAATGGTTAACTATTAAAACCAATTAAATGAAAATGATGTATTCTTAATTAAATGTCAATATAACGTAATGTAGTGCATTTATTGTAGTCCTGCAATTACTGTAAAAATGCATAAAAAGTTTTAGACAGAAATAGAAAATAGAATTCGAATAAATCATTTTGAGAACTTCAGCAATCGCACACACGACAACAAATTATTGTGTCTGCAAACAACAAAAAACTGTAAATCGCAGCATGAAAATTCTCAATAAATTTCCGGATTTCATTAATACGTCCTTTTGCCCTCGTAAATTGTTCAATTACAAACTTTTTTTTTTTTTGTTTAAATACTCGTATTTCTTAGCAATTCTTTTCATTTTAATTTTTCTATGCAGAACATCTTAAGATATTGCAAAATTAAATCGTTCGTGTAATTGATACATTTGAGCTGTAATTAGCCGCACTTCATGAACAGAAATCGAGAGAAAATTTTCCCAATTGCAAAGGATGGATGGCAGAGGAAAAAGTAATACAAAAACAAATGTATGGAAAGGAAAGGAGAGCAAATAAAAAAAAAATCGGTAATGAATCAGCTTTAACAGATGACGATGATAAGGGTCTTTGAACAAATTCAACATTTATTTATGCAATCTAGCACACATACATCCATGGGCATCGGCCCTAATCTATACACATACTCGTATACACACACATGCACACACCACTATACATTACATCCTACTATAGATTTGTGGAAGAAGCAAAAGATGAATTGAAAACCACCATGTTGCTGGTACGAGTTTGAAGAATGATGTCTTTTTTCTTCTAAGAAAAGTCATAATTTATATGTTACAATTTCGTGTAGTACATGTCCTTCATGCCACACACACCACGAACGATTTCTGTACATGAATAATGTCTAATGTGAACAGGCGAAGGAATTCTAGCATGGGTGCTAAATGTCTGAATTTGGAAAACTTTGAGGGAATTGTAATGGCAAGCATTGCTTCAAGTCAACTTCTTTATGGAGTCTATCTGTTAGAGCAATTAGCTTATAAGAGAGCTATCCAATTTCAATAACATTTAGCATTTGGTTTTATTAAAGGGATCGGCATTATTTGTATTAAACAAGCTAGAGTCACTTAATAAATATTTCGATTTTAGTGGAAGGCATTAAAGCCAGCAATTACACATCCAGCGTCTGTACACATTAGGTTGCCTTTACGAGGCGGAAATTGCTGGCAAGTAATTCGCTACATCAAACCAATTCTTCAAAGGTGAAGAATGCTCTTGAAAGGAGATTAACATTACAGTTGCTTAAAAAAATAACAAGGAAACAAAAATTAAATGTGAATTAAACAATTGAACCCCGATTAGGTCTGGAGTTTCTTTCTTGTATTGTAGAATTGTGAACCCAAAATTCCAAATAACAAGTCTCTGAAGAAAAATATTAACAAATCATTGCAATGATCAAGAATGCGCAAACATTTAAAATATTAATGCCTTGCGAGTATAGAAAATGAGTCATTGAGACCTAAACCAAATTAAGGATTTTACGAAAACTTGTATGTGTGCTAAACTTGGTAGTTTTAGAGTAACTTTTTTTTTTAACAAAAGTATGACTTTATAACAGTGTATGCTTTTATTTCACAGTAAAAATTTACTATATATATATATAAATTATTTATCCTTGGAATCTCCTTTGCATTAACCATCATAAAAAATTCGTTAATGGTCAAGATCATTCATCTTGTGTTATGCTTTTTTAAGTGGACTAAATTTCCTTGACTACTAGGATCCATATCTAATATAAAGTATGTACACAAATTAGTTTTTAAATACATCCATGCCAACGGCATATAGTTGTGGAGAACAGCCAGCAATTCACATACTTAATATTACATTTTCAACGCTCCACAATACGAGTATGTGTCGAGTAATTCAAGCCACAAAGATATCTTGACTCCAAGAGTTCTTTGTCAATATCTCTGGCTTATGGCTGAGAATCACATCACATTCTGGTTTTGCCATTCCTGAATTATTTCTGTATATCTTTTTTTTTATTTTCTCAATTTGTTAAGTCGATAAATATTTATCGATAAAAATATATGAAAAGTTTATTAATAATGCTTATGATAATAATGCTTTGTTGTTCTAAAAGGAGTGCAACAAAAAAAGGTACTTTTCTTAAATCAAATATGATTATATCTTATATATATATCTTATATATATATCATAAATATATCTTCTAAATTTTGTTCAAATTTTTTTTCAAAGATCATCACCGCTGCAATTAAATTTATTTTCGTATATTGTGGAACAAATTTTTCTCAAAAAATTCGCTTTTATGACTGAAAACGGTGAAAAGCTTTCATGATCCATTTCCGATTGCTGATAACTGTAAAAAGTTTTATTACCAAAACAGTTTGCTTCCTTTTCTCGCCTTCCTGAAATAAGAAGGATGGCCGCAAATAAATATATTTACACACGAGGTATAACCATGTATGTGGTTTCAAGCCACAACGGCCTTAACTCGAGTGGTAATAAAATTTATTTTTGGTCTTGAAAGAGTTAAATTAGTCTTCTTGCCTGCTCGGCCACTACCAGTTTTTTCACCTACAATGTGCAATAAATGATAAAACTTTTTTTAATCATTTTTTTTTTTCTTTTCCTTTTCCGTTTGCTGTAAGCTGTTAGTGATAAAGATACATACTGTTGCTTTAAAGCTATTCGTGCATTTGCAGACACCTCCTAACTTGAACTGACTGAAGGTCGTCTTTGGTTTTTACTGATGCTTCCATGCTTATGTTGTTGCTCTTAACATCCATATATCTTGGTAGTTGGCCACAGTTTGCTCAGAACATATTTTTTCTTTATCTTCTTAGTCTTATTGCTCTTAGCACGTTGGGCAAAGAAGAAACCTGGCAATCGGCCAGTAGATACAACATCTAGCAAAACCATAAGAAAGAATGAAAAAGTAAAAAGACAAATCAAAGAGAGACAGAAATTCTGAGCTGTAACTTCCGTTTCCGTTATTGCTACTTACACTTTTTCGCGCTTACAATGTCCGTTAAAAGCATCATGAATTTATCTACTCAAATACATATAAAACATGTTCGCGTATGGGCGCGCCTGTGTATGTGTGTCTGGCTGTGAGTTTGTGTGTGTTTGTGGAAGTTTCCTTACGACCAGACTGTTTCTGTGTCTGCAGTAAACAAAATTTTAAATTAGAACATTTTGTCTTCAACACCGCACAAGAAAAGAAAAATATTTTCCTCTCATATAACAAATGAGTCGGTTGGTGTATCATGCCCATCTACACATTCACTTCTGTAGCTGTCTGTCACAGCGTCTGCTAAACATATTTAATGCGGCCGCTTAAATGTTTGTTAAATATTTGTTAAAATTAAACTTTTTACTAATTATTGTTGCATTTCATTTAATTAAATTTTTTATCAGTAATTTCAACCATTTGTTAAGACTTTAACATGTGACCCGCACGCGATATTACGACCACAAATCTTCAATCATCCTTGAATTTTTCCCATTTAAAAAATTGGTCATGCATGTGTAATGCACGAACATGACAATATAAATAATGCAACAAATGTAAAATATTTAACATATTTATTGTTTGTAAGCGAAGCAATCTAACGTACACACATCAAAACTGTAACAACTGCTCAAAAATGTTCTGTTTCGTGACGAACTTTTTATATAATACGAAATTACGTTGGTCATTGAAATATAGTAAAGTGGTAAATTAGTTGACCTGAGACTTAAAACATGCTTGATTACAACTACAAGCGGCTGATTGCAGAAGAGAAATTCCTTAAATATGATAAAAAAAAAATTAAGAAGTATTAACGATCAAGGCTTGAACAAAGTAATCACAATGGAAAAGATTTTGAGTGATTCCTCGTGCAGTAAAAGTAATAACTGCGTGTATGTCAAAATGAGACAATCTTGAAAAGTGAATAGTTTCAAACTAATTGCATAAATTGGAAAACTTATGATGAAGAAGTGGGATAAACCATTTAAAGGGCGTGGCTATAGTGTACTTTAGTTCATTCATTCAAATGAGTGTTACCTAGTGAAAGCGAAGCGGAAACCGATTTTAAAGCTGAAATATTGCACACGACTGCCGATAATAAATCTGCTGGACAGGAGTACAGTGTACATAAACTCCATCCATCCAAGCGCATATTCTGCTTTTTTTTAATTTTTAATTTCTTTTTTAAAAAGTAGAAACTTTTATTTTTAATATTTTTAGATTTAACATTTTTTTTTTATTTTATTTAAAAAAAATATTTTGTTTGAATTTTTTTTTTGGTTTCCTCTCTTTTTGTGTGCTGGGTATTGGTCTCGGTTATATTATTAATATAATTATTCTTAGTTATATTACACAAAAGAGCAAAGTGATCACATATTAATGTTATAACAATTGATGAGGGGTTGTGGATATCAATTTGCTTCTTCTTACAAATGTGTGATCATTTTATGTGTGCGTTTTCTTGCTTATGCCTTCTCTAGTACAATTTCATGCCATTTGAAGAGAGTTTTTTGGCAAGAGAGATTTTCTCTTAAAAAATTTATTACGGAGAGGGAACAAAGAGACTTTTTTGTTTTGGTTTCCTTCTATTCTTTGAATACATGATTAAATAAGTTTTGATTTAAAGTAACAAATAAATATATAAATAATAATACAATATAATAAATAATTTGGAAAATATTTATCATATTTTTATTTATAATTTTTATAAATAGAAAATAATTATGTATATTATATATAGGAGTATATATCAAAACGTTTGATTAAAAATAAGCATAATAATAGTCCTTTTCTCATGTACATGCTTATATACATACATAAACATATCTGCATATATGGCAAAGTCTGTATAGGGAAAGGCAGATGGTAAATGGTCACTTAAGGAATCTCCGCAAGTATGGAACAATTAAAAAAAAAAATTAAAAAGGCCAATAATGTGCCACTGGCCAATTCTCAGGAGCACCATTATCACTTTCGGCATATCGCTTCCTAGAATTGATGTACAGCCTTTTAATCGAAATTTCAGCATAATAAAAAATGTTGATTAATTGATTTTTAATGGTCAGAAATATCCTGTCAGTGAAGACTTAAAATTTTTCAATTTTTCCACCAGCATTTACAGCAGTCAAAACCATTCGATACTGCCAATAGTAACGATATGTTTAAGGGTCACTCATGTCTTCAGCTCTACCTGGGGACAACATACATACTTTTTTCTGGAAGCCACTTTTACCAAATAGTTGTAACTCGTAAAGTAATATATCTTTAATACTAATAAATATTTAGATGGTGCATGTTTCCTTCAAAGGATATGTAGAAATCACTGAATTTCGAATGATGTACGATATAAAACTCCTTTTCTACGCCTAAATCGTATAATAGAAGCACTGCTATTCATTTCCAACCATCCATTGGCCTTCAAAGAGAGAAAGGAATCTGAATTCAGTATACATCCGTACTTTGCATGTGCTCGCTGAGAACAATCTATGCAGGTAACAAAGCCCAAAAACTTCTGCTTTAGCCGTTATGGCTGGACGTTGAAGCTCATACTTATTTATTGCAGGTAACTGTTGCAATTTTTGCCTGCACTGTACTCATAAGTGTTTATTACATTTAGAATAAACACATATCAAAAATATATATAAAAAAAAGTAATCGAAAATTAAAACAAAAATCCTTCCCTTCTTCGTACTACAATGATTTGAAAATTATATGCAATTAAACAATTTGCTGGTTTGTTTCAAGCTTTCTTTCGATTTCCATTTTACACCGCCTAGTAAAGTGTCAACATCTTGAACACAAATCAAAGTAAAGCAATAAATAATTGGAAAAGCAAAGCAATGGGTTCACTAATCAATAACAAACAGCAATCAATCATCGTGAAAAATAATCATTCAAATAAAATTCAACTTTGATTTCTGTCCACATTTTCTATTGTTTTTCTTTTTCTAACTGAATTCATTCATTGTATTTAACTGCAACAATTAGTTTTCAACTCGAAATTGCCATAATATCACGAACGACGAGTAATAAAAGCCATAAAACAGCAGCAATATAATGAAATGAATGGTCCTTAATATCAAACATAAATAAAAATGAAAAAGCTTTTCATAGAGTTGATACATTTTTCCTCCAAATGTCCTGAAAAACTGTTTGGTGGCTGAAAACACTTTTATATATGTATGCACAACTGGAAGGAACAGTCTTAGCAGGTGCTATTTTGACTCCTTTAGTTTCCCAATTGTTCATCTTGTAGCCTCAAAATTATTAAGCAGTACGCCCATTAGAGATTTGATACAAGGAATAGGGGAACCACTGTAAAAGATTGGTGGAAATTTTTAGGCCACAATTAGTAAATTATGACAATCAGCATATTTTTATTACATCGTCCTGTTTAGTTTTTATCCTTTTAAGCCAACTGTTAACAGCCAATAATGCAACGCACAGCAAATGCAACAGAAGGAGACGGCGTGAGCAAACGATTATTGTCGTCTTTGTTCAAAATACACTAAATTCAGACAAGAGATCCAAAATACGAAAATGCTGTAGGGCACACAAAGTACCAGCGGATTTGCACCAACTTAAAACAAAATTTTTCTCTCTATTTAGTTTTCTTTATTATTTTTTTCTTTAAATGCAGATTTAAGGCGGATTTAAAACTGAAACAATCAATCATCATAATCTACTACTTTTTTTGGCTGGAAATCCAATAAATGAGAATTTAATTTAATGAATATAAAACATGGTAACATAAAATTTATTGAAAAAAGAAAAGTCTCAAAGTGTAGTATATTTAGTTCGCATCTATTTAATCGTCTAACCCATTTAGATTTTTTAATCGAAATCCATTAAAAGAGTTCCGGCAAAAAAGTTCATAATCAATAAAACTTTTATATCAAAATATTCATAAGGACTTGATATATCGTATGATAAAATGTCCTGTACAATCGCAAGTTGCAGCTGCAAGAAAATCTTAAGCAAGTTTGGTGTGCTGTAACTGCTTCCCTGTAGCGACTTCATTATACTTCAAAGCTACACGGCTTAGCACTCTTTCACAAATATTTTTTTTTCTTTTTTTTATTTTTTTTTATTGATTATTTATTTATTTATTCAAATTTTATTTCAAAGTATAATTTACATTTGATTCCAATAGGTAGCCTCGCAAAGCCATTTCTGCTTGTCTGCAGGCTAATTTAAAAAGTTATTGTAATTCCAATATAGAAATAATAAAAATATAAATTTAATGTGTTAAATAAAAAATTTTGATTTAAATCATTTCAAATTATATATAATACTGTGTTTCTTCGTTTGCTTGCTGTTTTAGAAAATAGTTTTTAAAGATTTTTTTCATTAATATTGGGCTGTTGTTGGCTATGTTAAGGATCTCCGCTGGCATCTTATTGAACATTGTAGGAAGTAAAACCGATAAATGTTTTCTCCCATACTCGTTGGAGAAATAAGGAACATTGTATCTACCCTCGGAGTTCATCCTGGTTGTAAGTGCATGATCCAATTTCTGTAGATATTTATTGTTCCTATAAAACTCTATCGCTAAAGTGGTATGGAAAATATTTTCCACGCTAAGCATGAGGCAGTTATTAGCTACAGTGGTTACACTGCTTATTGATGGTGGAGCAGTACCACCCCTCTCCGTCATCATTTGATTGTGTCATTCCGGTTTTGTTGTTCTTAGGATTTTAAGTACTTGATTTTGTGCATCTTGCGGTTTTCGGCAATGAACAGAGCTTCCCCAGGCCGTAATTCTATGACGTATCTGGGTTTCTGCCATTGAAAAATACACCTGCCTCAGGACAGTATTATTTGTACAGAAGCTTATGTGGTGCAACATATATGAGGCTTTTCCAAGTTTTTTTATTACTTCCTCTATTTGAACTTTCCATTTGAAGTTGTGATCAACATATACCCCAAGATATTTGTATTTACTGACGATTTCAATTTTTTTTTCACACTGATCATTTGGATCGAGTTGGTTGCTTGTATTATTCCTATGAAGACATTTCCAATCATGAAATTTCAGTTTCACATCGTAATAATGAAAATGAGGAGGCTTTATATGCATTAGTTTTGTTTTATATGCATTTATGATCACTCCATTATCATGACACCATCTAACAAGTGTATCGAATTGGTTTTGCAAAATGGTTGTTGCAACATTGATGTCCTTGTGAGCTACTATTATTGCCGTATCATCTGCATACCCAAAAGTTTCGCATCCACGCAACTTGTTTAATAGTTCGTTGGTATATATTAAATATAGGATGGGACCTATCTTTGAGCCTTGTGGTACACCAAATTCTGCGCATGTTTCTTCGCTAAGATTATTAGATATCTTTACCTTGTACAATCTATGTGAAAGATAATTTTTGAAAAATTCCAAAGCATGACCTCTTACGCCTATTTTTTCCAACATGTTAATCATTTTTTCATGTGGTAATGTATCAAAAGCTTTGGTGAAATCTATGAAGATTACAAGACAATGGTTATTTTTACTTAATTGATTATTTATATAACTGGCGAAGTTGCCGAGTAATTTATTAATATTTTTGCCTTTCTGGAAACCATACTGATTATTATTTATTATATTATATTTTTATAAGTAATCATTCAATCTACTGCAAACTATTTCCTCCATTATCTTTTCTACTACTGGTAGAATGGATATAGGTCTGTAGTTCTTAACTTCCGATTTTGATCCATTTTTATATATTGGGCGAACATATGAAGTTTTAAACTTATCTGGAATTATTGATGTATCAATAATACGGTTGATTAGATCCGTAATGAATAATAATAATAATAATAATAATAATAATAATAATAATAATAATAATAATAATAATAATAATAATAATAATAATAACAATAATAATAATAATAATAATAATAATAATAATAATAATAATAATAACAATAATAATAATAATAATAATAATAATAATAATAATAATAATAATAATAATAATTTTTATTCTGCAATACAATTTTATGGCTCCTCCTCCGCTATTGATGTTCCAGTTCGGCCAGAATGTAATCATTAATTAAATCAGTATGAAACAGTGGAAGCATTTTGAAAACATCAGAGAAGTCTCAAGTTTTTTCAAGGTGTAATAAAAAGGTATAAACTTGGAAAGCATTACAAGAAAAAAATCGCTCATTTATTTAAATTTATTCTCTTCAGTACTTGCAGTGAACAAGATTGAAAATTTGCCCCAGTTAAAATTTTTCGCCGCAAAATTATTTCTCGCAATAATAGAGTTTCGCCTAAAAGTGCCATAAGCAAGAAACTTCGCAAAACTTTGCATTCTTAATAAAAATAAAAAGTCAGTACCAGATGAAGAAAATTTTATAGCTGGAACTCAGCTTTGAACATTTCAGTTTTGCAGAGCCCGACCCTATTCCAAGCACACAAATTTGCTATAAATCCGTGTTTTGGCATGAAAGAGAAAATAAAGCATTCAATAAAACTGCAACTGCTAATTTATTCATTTCACTTCTTGCACGAATACAAACGCAAAAAATTACAGAGGCCGTCTTAGAAATCAAAACATGGGAATGAAATCATTGTAATTTCCATTTTACTTCTTGAGACGCGTTACTTTTGCCTGTTTGATTTAAAGGAATCAAAAAAAAAATATGAATACAATTTTTGCTTAAATACAAAGTTTAAAGCCATCACGCTCATAATGGGCGAGTGGAAGAACTCAACTCATATAAAAACGAGTGGAGTTTGTTATTGCAGTTGCATTTATGTGCAGTATTTAATTGCAGTTGCTTCAATGAGTCGCATGCCACACGCACACTTTAGCAACAACAAAAAGTTGCAGCAAAAGCCAAACAGTATTCAACTAAATGAAGGATTTTTCTACGATTCAATGCTTAAGTATCTAAAGCATAGTCCTTGATTAAGCTGCAGCTTAATAAAACAAGTGGCGGGCCACTTAACTAAAATTTTCATAAAGGAAAAAAGTGTGAAGTGTAAGAAAATAAAAGTAAACAACATTGTATAATAAAAACGCAATATTTTATGGCGCGATTCCCAAAGACATGTGCCTGCAAGCTCCCTGTCAATAAAACAATTTATTTTACAGTTCATATAAATGAGTGCATGACCATTAAATACTAGTGAGAAGTGTATCCTGGAACGATGTTTTTCACTTTATTGAATACACTTTGGTGCAGTGGACTAATTAAATAAATCAAACATACATATGTAGTTCAAAAGAGGAGGCCGTTGGGGAGGCCGTTTAAAGTCATTGATTGAAAGTTTTGCTTGACGTGATTGTTGTTTCCAAATTTTCGATTTCAAAAAGTTTTTTTTTATAGTTAAAAATCATCAAGTAAAATTGTAAAAAATTTTTTTAAATATTTTAGCCACTAAAAAAACTCCAAAAAGATCCAAAAGAATTATAAAAATATTTTAGAGAGTCCCCGTAAGAGGTATAAAATACACATTACGCAGCGGTCACGTGAAGACTGCGTGACTGTCACGTCCAAATTTTCGATTTCTACACGTTATTTTGAAATTAAAAATCATCAAAAATGAAATGCCAAAAAAAAAAATAATAAAAATATTTTTTTGGTGAGAGCATGAGGGGACGTTACATAAAAGCGACGCCCAAAAATTTTCGATTCTTAATTTTTTTTAGAAATTGATAATTAGTAAAAAGAAATTTCCGAAATAAATCCAAAAAAAATAATAAAAATATTTTTTTGGTGAGAACAGGCGGGGACGTTACATAAAAGCCACGCCCAAAAATTTTCGATTCCTAATTTTTTTTAGAAATAGAAAATCAGTAAAAATAAATTTCCAAAATAAATCCAAAAAAAATAATAAAAATATTTTTTGGTGAGAACAGGCGGGGACGTTACATAAAAGCCACGCCCAAAAATTTTCGATTCCTAATTTTTTTTAGAAATAGAAAATCAGTAAAAAAAAATTTCCGAAATAAATCCAAAAAAAATTATAAAAATATTTTAGAGAGCCGCCCGTAAGACGCCAACATTTCAGACAAATAAAGATACCTTCCTGAAATAAATGTTAATGTGCAATGAAAATTCACAGTCTTCAATCGCTTTGGACAAGAGACTATCAGGAAGAACTATATGGAGGATGCCAAGGCATTCTAAAGGGAATAGTGCATAACAGGATATTTTTTAAAACAATAAAACAGATATTTCAATGTACTATGAGGAAGAAAGAATCTGAGAAATCAGTGGTCATTTATCCAGGACTTTTTCTTTTCAACAAGTCATATATTTACCCTTTTCTTTAATTTCAATTCATAAATATGGCATAAATATTTTTTTTAAACCAGTCGAAAATGGCCGAAATATAAACTGGACCGACAAGTAGTTAAGCCAAAATGGAATAGTGGACCAAGGCCTTGCATTGGTTAGTGATTGGTGATGAGATTCCATAAAGTATTAACTACACCTGCAATCGATAGTGACATTTATATATTCGTAACAATAGAAATGATTTTATTGGCATAATCTATGAAAAACATATTCCGAAACAAATAATTTCGAATCAAAATTTTTTAGAAGAACCCACAAGCCTTCATTGTCAGCTTGTGGAAGCAATTGCCTGTTATTAGAAACAATAATGAAAGATAATGCCAGCGCTCAGAAAAGTTTAAAAGTTTGGGAACGGCTGCTTTATTCTGAGAATGAAATATAAGAAAAATGTGTGAAAAAAGTGGCGAGTAAAAATATTTTATGTGCCCTTCTCTCCATATAAAAGAAGTTTACATACGCGCTTGTTTGCTTTTCCCCATATGCACGTCCATGCACGAGAGCATACACACAGTTGCATTTATGTACCCACTCCTTGTTTGTAGACTGTCACTTCTATTCATAAGTGTGTTTGTAGATCCCAGTGTTTGTATTTAGTACGTTCTAACGATGCCTGACTTTGGCAAATTAACACAAATTTTCACAATATCATTTCCTTTGCCTTTTTTTTCTGTACTCCATATTTTTTTTCTTTAATGGCTCAGCTATGCCTGCCATCGTAAATCATTTACTTCATTTTTTCATCCTTTTGGCATTTTTATTATTTTATAGCGACAACTCCCTTAATTGCCCCGAACAACAGGTGCTGTAGAAAAGTGGCGTTGCGCTTTAATTTTTAGCAAATACATTTATTAAACAAGGACTTAGATTAATAGTCAAGGATAATTAGAAATTTAAACAATTTACTTCTTCGAAAGCAATCACACACAAATATGTTACAATGGCACGTGAGCTGTGCATTTTGTGTCAGGGTACTACTGAAGCCCTATTCTTAATATCAATATTATTTTATTTATGTATGTCCTTTATGGAATATGTCCTTTTTACAAGCATGACTGTATAGTAGGATCTTAATTATATTTTTTTATGGAATATTTTAGGAACCTTCATTTTGGTAGGGAGATGGAAACGATTTTTCTCTTAAGCCCACTATACTTAATAAAAAACCCTTGATATCAAGCATATGTGGCCTTGCTGCACAATTTGATTTACACATGCTGGACGAACTATTCGTCAAACATTTCATATTTTGGTATAAATAATTTCCATCTTTATTTTTTACATTATTTTCTTTCCGTTTCCTCTATTCTAATTTGCAAATTATGATCGATTCATTATTTCTTTCGTATTTTCCTTGAGGGATTTTAAATATGTGTGTTTAAGAAAAAGAATCCTTTTTATTCAAAGCTCGTTTTTGCCGACATCTGTGGCAATAGTTTTGAAGTCTACACGTCCTTAAAAAGTAAAACCAATTTATTCTTCAAAAATTCCTGTCAAGCATATCTGATTTTTCCATATAATTTCCCTGACGCTAGATATGATTTTCACAAACGCAAAAAAGTGTCCTTGAACGCCCTCTCTCAAACTGGGGGCCCAGTTTTCCTACTTCCGCATCTTTATTAATATTTTAAGCTTCTTTTTTAGCATTAAGAATTTAATTTTAATTAAAATACTTAAATAACGAGAGTTCTCGTAAGAATATTCTCGCGTTAACACGCACTAGAATATGTAAATCAATGTTGGCTGGCAACGCACAACAATCATAAGTCCCGATAAGTTCCATAAATAAAACCAAACAATTTTATTTTAACATTTTTAAAATGAAAAGCAGAACATGCATACAAAATTGCTAATTAATATATTCATGATAAAAAAAAGAAGAGTTTACGTTTCATCATCCAATAAGTTTTCCCACATTTTGCAAGGACAATAAGGACATTAATATACAAGAGTATTTACTTTAGCAGGCTGTTTGAAAATGAGAACATTTATTTACGTAAATATTCTCGTCATTTATGGGTAAACAAATTTCCTTACTTTGCAGAGATTTTACATCTTTATGAAAATGGAATAAAGAAATCTTATGCGGCATACGCATTTTCAGCTATTAACAAAGCACTTTGCTAAAGATTTATTTCCAATTTGGTTGGGATAAAATCTAAACGGACTAGATTTCTTTGTAGCCAGATTTAATCATCCTATATTGTCGTCTCCACAGTCGTCTTCATCAGGCTCGTTGTATAGCCATTTTATTATAATAGATTTCATGATGTACAAACAAATGTTAAGTAATTGGGTATGAAATGCCGTAATCCTTAAATAATCTGACACGCAAAGGAAAATAAAAGGAAGAAAAAATGCAAGCAAACAGAAATGGAAACTAATCCAAAGCACAGAGAGGCAGATACGACATCAAATAGAGAAACGGAGAAACAGACAAACAAACGAACTTCATTCAACATGAGTATCGCTTTTATTAAGCCTTTCTTGACTGCAGCAACAACACGAACACGAGAACTCGAACAGGAACATGAACACAAACAAGAGCAACATCAAACCCAACAACAACAACAACAACATGTACTTCAGCCAAAGAAACAAACTAAAGTATATAATCGCAGCTAAGCAAACCTCCTTTCAAAAATTCAGTTATTATGTTTCGTTAAGCTGCTATTACTGATGATGTTTGCCCCCAAATCTAAGGATATAAATCAAGTCTCCTTGTTCTCTATTTGTTAATATTTAATGAAGGGCTGGTTTTCCTGAATGTGAGATTTACTTGAAACTTCATAAAAGATTTTCTTTAACAGATGAAATTGATTTGACTTTGTTTTGCTAAATGGGGCAAAATTTATATATGTATGAATGCAAAGCCGAAAACTACACTCGTATTTATTTGACAATATTATTAAACATGGAAAGATAAAAGCTTTCTTCGATCCAATCTAAATTCCAACATTTTAGAAAACTTAACAAATTGCTAATTAACTCTCCCCTAAAAAAATCTTATATGGCAAATTGAATTTACGGTGTTTTCTAATCCAAAACAAACAAAACGAGACAGAACCCCAAAACATTTTTAATTGCCTTAATCGAACAGTGAGATCCTGTTATGTGTTGCTTATAAATGACATAAAATAATAAAGCAAGCAAAGCTTTATTTTTGAAATGTCAAGCGTATATTTTTGTGGTTTTAATAACCAAAAAATTAGTTTGGCACGGCGCCAAATTGCTTTTCAACAGCACCAGCGCACACGCACACGCACACGCACACGCACATTGGCATGTACACCGAGATTTGAAATAGGCATTTTACATACTAGACTTGCTGACATACAGGAACAGACAGATCTACAAGCAAGTTTAAATTTGACACAAATGTGGCAAACAAGCAGCCAAACACAGCCATTTAAATACATATAAATTATTGCTCAAGAATTTAATGCCACTCATACTTTTAGTCATTCAAAATCTCTCTGGTGGTTTCATTATTGTTGTTCTTGTTAACCAAATCTTAAGAAGATTACTGATGGATGCGAGCTGCCACAGAAACAAATTTTTCACATCACAAGACTTGAGAAACAACAAATTATTTTCTGTATCATTTTTATAATCAGATTCTAGTAGAAATTTTCATTTCCGTTCAGCTTTATTTAGTGAGTGTAGTAGAGTGTAGGGGTTTGCTTTCTTCTAGCAGGACTTTTCGATACTCCTAAGCCCTGCTCTGCTAAAGATTATGTCCTTTTAAAGATTGGCTGCCTCTCCGAAACTTATTAGTGCATCTCTGTAACTTTTAATCAAATCCAACATTCTTGCATTGATATGTTCACAATAGAATGATTCGGCTGGAGGCTGTTCTTAAAGGACATGCGAGTATTTAAAGAATGTCCTTTCCCGAACGAGGCGTTGAAGCAAATGCAACGAAGTACAAATTACATGCTTCTACAGATTCCGTAAATTAATAGAACAAGTGATTAGTTTTTATGGCGGTGTATGAGTCAGTAACTTTTAAGACTTGTGGCTCGCCATATATTCAGCAATTGGCAGCAACACTGAAATCCTGCATTATTTGTAAACCAGGAGCATGGCTATTAATGCACAGCAACCGATTTTGTCTTAGAAAAAGGTAATGCTTTCATTTCGAGGTTTCTGTTTTTAAAATAAATTATTATATAAATTAATTGTCCTTGCAAATCCTTTAAGAAGATGCTGGCTCGTGCAACCTGTAGACCAGTTGCTCTCTTGCTATTGTGCTGCCAAGGACATTCCCATGATCAGCAATCAAGAATGTATTATTAGACGATATACGATGGTTAATCCATTCTCAATGCATTATGTGCCTCCGTAGGCGAATGAATAATGCGCAGCCTACTAAGCCGAAAGTCGTGGGTTCGATTCCTGCCTAAACCCTGGATGCTTTCCTGCCGTCTAACCGGAAAGCTTTGCAGGTTAAATTAGCTTATAAAAGAACTATTTCGGTTGTATAACATGTGCACTGTAATAAGTGTTTGTCAGCCTCAGGATACTATGCTATCTAGCTCTGAATCCTTTTTTTTCCTCCGTTGCATTTTTCATGTTATTTTTTTTTTTTTTATTGTGATCAAGTCAAACTGCCAAGATTTCGGCTCTGCATTCGTTTCGCAACGAAACTCACTTTTCTTTGAGATCAGATACCAGTTCACATGTTTTACTTATATGCCATTAACAAAGTTTGGAATTGGTTGGAAAGGATTAATCCTTTATTCAAGTCAGAACAAAATGGCAACGTTGTTTACAAGAATTTCTCAATCTAGTGTATTTCTGTATGCACATGCACATATTTAAGTATTTATATGTATATGTGTCTGCTTGTTTAGATAAATTGCCAAACAATAGAGTTGGGTTTGTGCAGAACTATTGTTTTAAATGTGTACTCGCTCTCGTATATGCGAATAAAGATTTGGATTTCCTTACAAAAAGAAATTGACCCCACACAAATAATTTAAGATAAAACGTAAAAAGAAATGAGCTTTTCTTTTTCTTTTGGTTTTGTTGTTATTGTGGCAACAACCGCAGCCATCATATTGCCATCAAAATGTTTTAAGTTGTTGTTACTGTTGCTAACGCCACAGTTCGTCGTCTGGTTTTTTTTTTTTTTGCTTTGTAGTTTTGTTAGTCTTCTTGGAATGCCTTTTTGATTGGACTCAATGGTGCCACAACATTTGATAACAGCTTTTGCTTGTTAGTATAGTTTTATTCTTTCAACTATTATTATACCGGTAGCGACATCTAAATGAATTCAGTGGAATCTGGAAGGACTAAGAACAAGGATGTTGTTTGGATACGATTGCGTTTAAATTAATATGCTGGCGCTGTTAAAGAAACGCCAAAATAATTAAAAATTATTAATGCTGAACCAACTCCACAGGCTATTATTCACATATTTCTTATCTTAATTGCTTTATTGCAAATATTTATATACGACTGTCTCAAATGATGCTCTGGGAGAATAAAGTTTCGGCCGTGGTGGGTGTTTTTAGTTAAATTTTGGCTTCAAATGTTTTTATAAGCTGGTACATCTTGAGAACTTTTTCGAGGATAAGTAATTCTTAATATATTATTTTGCTTGTTGTCATTAAATAAACTAAAGTATGTGCAGTGGCAAGCTAATCTGACACACAACAAGTCATTATGTCGGATGTACCAAAGATAAATAAATATATTTTATATTATTACACATCTTATAAGCACATCCCGAAGCACAAAAGGCTGCGTTGCTTTTTGAAGCATGATTAGAGATGAATGGATGATATGTTGTCGTCTTGATCAAGCAGCAGAGGTTGATTTTAAATATACTTGAGTATCGGAATTGGCAGGATCGTATGCAGTGTGTTATTTAAATTTAAACTGTGTAGGCACCTAATGGAAACCCCGCTATATGGTCAGTCGTAAAGAACAATTTTCCACGCTTCTTCTTCTTTTTATGGTGCTCAAAAGCGAAGAGGTAACGGCTGAACATTAGTTTTTGCATTTCAATGCGCCTGCGTAGGCTCAAAAAGCGAAGAGATAGCGGCCTGCTGCATTTCAATGTGCCTGCGTAGGAGAATGAATAATACGTAGCGTACTAAACCGTACGTCGTGGGGTCGATTCCTGCCTAGATCCTGGCTATTTTCATGCGGCCCAGCCGAAAGCTATCTCTAATTATTATTAATAATTTGCATAATAAAATAAAACATTAACTAGAAAACATCTATTTTCTTAAGCAAATGCAAACAGTGTTGCCATGTTTCAAGAAATTGTCTACAAAACAAAATCTGAAGCCTTTAAAAATTTATGTTACAATTAACTAATGCATCGCGTCCAAAACTAAATATTAAATCACATTAATTGCCGCAAAGCGATTTTGTACAACAAACTCATAAACAAAAATTTTATATGAACACAAAAGTGAGAGGATTTTTTGTTAAAATTCAATCATTGAATTATCCTAATCCTTTAGTACTATTTTTCAAATATCATGCTTAAAATACTTTTATTTTATTTAATTTTTTTTTTTTTGGAAGTAAATAACTTTTCTTAAATTGTACTCGTATTTTATATAATTATTATTTTTATTAAATTCTAAATCTGTTTATTGAAAACCAAAAAAAAAAAAAAAAAAAAAACAAAAAGGATTCATATCGCACAAAATGTGAATGTGGTTGCGAAATATCCATTTAAGTTTTGAATAAAAAAGTTTGGAATTGTTTTTCAAAACGGTTTTAGTACCAAACCAAATGCTGGCATCTAGACCAGTTGAAGCAATAAAATAAAATATTTGCAATAAACTGAGATTTGAATAATCAGCCATTTAATTGAGTGGTTGCAGAAGGTCCTGCCTTGAGACTAATCAAACGTTTATATAAATTATAAAATATCACAAACAAAAAATATTGATTTAAATATTCTCAATTGAAAGCTAAGCAAACATTTTCTAACTGAAACAATATTTGTAATTTATTAGTTATTTTATTATTTTCAGGGGAAAATATTGCGCAATATTATGGACTACTTTGAAAGACATAAACTTTATGCTTTTTTTACTTACTTTACATTTTTATACGACATCAAGGACATTTTGCGAACTGTAAGGAGTCTTTTAACTTAAATTAATTTGTTTTAATGTATTTGCCAAGTCCTTCTTCCTTCTTTGCTTATGCTCGCATTTTGATTCTATTAGAAAATAAAAAAACTTCATTTCATTGTGCGTAGCCATTCGTACATTAAAACTATTTATATACAAGTATATTCATTTTTGAAATGGAAATATTTCTTAAGATTTCTTACAAATTATCCTTCTTCCATTGTTGCCTCAAGATATGACATATTATGCAAAAAAAAAAAGGAAAGATGATGACAAGGACGGCTCGCAAATATTAAGGATAATTCCCAAGAACAATTGTCAGCTTATGCTGAATGGAGAACGAACTTCTTAGAATGTAAGACCAAGCAAAACGCATTGGGATATATCATTCCATTGCGAAGCCAAGTAAGCAACTGACAAATAGTGAAAGCGTATAATTTTAATTTTATTACGAGACCATTAATGGCAGTAACAAAAGCTGCTTTTTTACTTTCTTCTTTTACACATTTTGTAATTTCTTTTAGTATTTTTTTGGTTTTTTTTTTTTTTTTTTTTTTTTTTGTAATACAATATTTTCTTCTGTGGTCTGCCTCTTAGTTTCAGTCTTTTCCAGAGCTTGTTTTTTATTGTCAACATGGCCATTGTTATAGCTTGTCATTTCTCTATTTGCTGCTTTAATAAAATTTTTAAATATCCTTTTTATCTCCGTTTCTTTGTCAACTACAATATTATATAATTCTATTTTACTTGCATCATGCAGGCGTCCACTGCAGTTGCATTACGTCTTCAGTTTATCACAATCAGTAGATTTATTTATAAAAAGTTCCTGCGTATGTTTCTATGAGCGAGGCATATACTTTTTAATTAAAATTGCAATTTTCACATACAAAATTCTCAGGAAAAAAAAGGATTCTGTATGGAGAAAAGAACTAATTGAAATTGTCAGCGTTACTCCCCTTTTTTTTATTAATTTTTGTTACCAGCAGTTTTCCAAAAGAGCAGTTCTTTGAGCAGATTAAAATTTGTCATTTCTATTTTAATTCAAATTAAAGCGGATTTAATTAATAGAAAACTGAATCAAATATTTCACAGTTTTTAGAAAACGAAATACTTAAAATATTTGAGAATTTCATTTTTTCAACTTGTGCATTTTATGAAAACCTAAACCAGTTAGTTTCAGCTCCCTTCACGTTTATTAGTGCGCTAAAGAAGTTACATATTGATCTAAGAGATTTTGGAGTTTTTACATCAACCACAGAAGTTATTCAGTTGGCACAGTGAGCTTTTATTAGAGGTCACACTGGGACTTCATGGAATATATAACTTTGGCTGATAATGTTGGTGTATTTCTTCTATGCTTGAAGCGGTAACAAAGTTGTCAATCTAATGTCGAAGTATAGCGGCCATCTTACTGAGACATCAGTTGAAAGGATTTGACATACAACTGAGGGGTAATAACAAATATCGTTTCATAATTTAACATATTGATGGATTAGATTAGCTGGCCACAGATATCATATAAATATAGGAATATTTCCAGACTAACTATAAACATTATTACGTAGTGATAGCTTAGGGAAGAGTATGGATAAACGATTTTATTTTTCATGATATTAAAACAAATTGTAAACTGTCTTTATTTCCCCATAATTTTAAAAATATTTATATCTAAGTTTTACTTTTTAAATACAGGCAGGAAATTATAAAAAAATAATAATTTTGAAATAATATAGGTGTAACTAAATATGACAGATCAAATGCCCTTATTTTAAGCATCCGGAGTGTAATTCATAACCAAAATTTATGCAATCCACCTCTTTAGCTTAAGGACATATTTATGATAACAGCGAAGAGCTCATTACCTGAAAATAATTATAAAACGGAGAATATTATAATTATATAACACAAAAAAAAATAAAAATAGATAAATAAATAAATAAATAAATAAAAACATTAAAAACATTGCAAACACGAAATTGATTTTTTTTTGTTAATTTTTTAAATCCCTAATCATGTATCTTGAAGGATCTACTCAAGGGAGTAACGAAATATATTAATATATTAATATTTATTAAAATAAACTGTTATAGTCAGATTCTATAATAGTGTTGGATTAAAATCTATTTAATAAAAATATTTTTAAAATTTTTTTTTACTAAAATCATTTGAAAGGCAATGCAAACTCAAAATTGCCTCTTCTCTTTTACCACTTTGTTGATATTTCTTTCGTCAACTTTTGAATTTTGTAACAACACGCAAAAGGACGAAAATCCAGCGTACTAAAATGGGCTGATCCTAATTTGAAAATAAGGGGAACTCCTTGCAAAATGGGAAATTATCAACAGAGCGAGAAAGCCTTCAATTGTTATAAGAAACGTTGCTATAACAATATTCATATAATAGTTTTTGGCTACTTATACGTATGAATCGTTTGATTGTAGGGAAAGCATCAAAAGGTTTGGCCTATTCTGCAAAATAAAGTCCCACATATTCGCTTAGATCACGGCGAATAACAACAAAGGTAGACAGCCATTTAACGTGTTCACATACGTAGAGTGTGAAAAGTGTGACCGCAGTTTGTACTTCACTAAATCGGGAAATTATTCAAACCAAATTCATTGTTTTCGAATAATGGCGGTTGTAAAAAATATAAGCAAAATCTGAATAAATTGATTTAAGAATATAAAATTTATATTTATAATTGCATAACATATAAAGTATTACAAAAAAAAAATATATATAATACCGTAAAATAATTATTTTATTTATTTCTTTATTTAATATTACAATTGTATGAAAATAATTATGATATGACAAGAAACGCTCGCTGCTGAGGCCATCGGCCAATTTATATTTTATATTATTTTTATTTATATTTTTTTTATTTCTATATTACATACATATTCCCTGATCTTCTTTCTTTGCTAAATATTAATAAATTGATTCCCGTACAGATTCCCTTGTGTGCTTCAAAAAATCTCTTTCTAAATACATTAGATCCTTATTTATCCTTATCCTACATACATACTTATTTTATTGTAATTTATTTTTTTATTTATATAAAAGACATATTTTTTGGTAGAGACACAAGATGATTATAAATCTACATCTTAAATCTAAGCCATAATCCCGCTACACTGCACTGCATTACTAAGGACCATGCCCTCATTACTTGCCTTAAAAAGGAAGGACCAAACATACGAAGCACATACTCGTATGACATCTACCAATACCACACTGCTATAACACAGAAAAAAAAGTTGTTTACATTTGATTTTGTCTTCTTTTATGTCTGGTATTTGCCACTGGAGTACACCAATTTCCCCTTCAAAAGCTTTGTTGGAAAATAATTCGTGGAAATTTTTAAAAAACTTTATTTTCACATAAGCTGTCAGAGTAAAATGGCAGCTTTCAGATATTTCACTTTAGAGATTGAAATTTTTCGAGATTTCCAATTGCAGCCATAAACAAAATAACTTACAGTATCTATTTGTATTTACTTCTCGTATATATATTTTTAAGGAAAAATTAAAAACCGCATTAAAATCGCAACTATTTTTACTGATATCGGCAAATAAAGAAGTTTAGATTTTACGAAAAGTTATTTTGAGAAAGAAATAAACAGTACGCTCTTAAGAAACTCTAGTAGTCCCTATCATAGCAAATTATATAACTTGTTATCCCTGTAATAAATTCGTTCATACTACAAAGGGTTACACAGTGCAACAAAAATTAACTCATGAGCTGTTGAAGCAGTAAATAAAATTTACCAAATATTAATTCTTAAATAGCATTCCTTTTAATTAATAATTTTTTTTTCTTAATTTTCAAGCCTAAAGATTACTTTATATCGTATACCCAAACAGAATAGGTTAGACCTGCACTAAAAGTAATTAGTTATTAGCCTTAATACGATTTCGTATATTTTGTAAACACCTTTGAAGGAAAGAAAACTGTTTCTAATCATGCTATTGTAACAAAAAAAAAATATATATAATCCTTTCTCGTTTTATAATGATGTTTTAAAATTCTTTATTTAAATTAACGTTAAGTGCCACAAATAAGTTATACATTCCATTTTTTTCCTTTTTCTTTTTGTTTTTTGTTTTTTTTTTTTTTGCAACTCCCCAAATGGAAAAGGAAGTGATTTACAAAACAACACAAGTCAGTATTAAAAAAAATTAATATTAAACAAACCACAAACTACACGAGTACACTAAACGCCCTCAACATTACACATCCACCTTAAGTTTTTTGTAGCAGGGCAGCAACAACAACCACAATAAATGCAGCAACAATAACTAAATGCATAACAACATATGACGTGAGACTCACTAGTGGCACTGCAGATTTCAATCACAGCGCACCCGTAGACGTCAGAAAAATAGAACAATATTACATATTAGACATACGAGGCATGTTTCATAAATTATAAAAGGAAATAACAAAAAAAAAAAAATAAAAAAATTTAAATGCAACTTGAAGCTCTTGTATGGATATTTTTATTAGTTTGCTAGCTAGTGGAGCAACTGCTCATACCAGCCTCGTTGGTATACCTACAACACGTACATATGCTTGAAGCCAAAAAGGCGTTGCTGTATGTATTTGCTATAAATGTAACTAACAAGTTGAAAATTTTAACTGCAAAGCCCGGCAACAACTGATTTCAAAAACAAAACAGCAAAGAATAACTAGAAATAAAAGTAGCAAACAAGTTGCAACAACTAAACTGCATAATGTGGTTGGTAACCAGTGATTTAGAACGAATTTTTCAAACATTTTTAAGTCAACAATGACTAGCATAAGCACAACAGTAACAACAACCACATAACAGTAACAGCAACACAACAACACAACAACACAACACACACGAACACAACAGGAACAAAAATGAATAGGAAGAGAAAAACCCAAAGGTGTTAACGTGTAAATTCCCATTCACAAGATCGAAATACGCAGATAATCTGTATGGGCCGAGCAAAATTGAAAAAAAATATATCTACACAGCCAGTTACACATTCCAATTAACGTGCACATATGATATAAAGTATGTATGTATATCCGTATGTGCATGCAAGCAACTCTTTGCCACGGTGTATTGAACCATCCGCATGTTTGTATTTGTTAAAAGGACTTTAAGTAGCCACAAACCCACAGGGAATTTGAAAGAACGAGAAGCTCACTTTCCTATTACCCATAAAAACTGTTGAAAGAAACCGTTTTTAATAATTTTATACTCTTAAACTTAATCACATGAGAGGTACTGACGTCATCAATGGCAGTAAATTTTGCATTAGTTGTTATAGTCACACAATCAAATAGGAAAAACAACAAATATTTTAAAAGTATTTGCCATTTTTCAAAGTGTGGTTGAACTGTAATGCATTACTGTGTAATGTACACAGAAACGGCACATTTAGGGAGAGGAGAATCCACGAGCAATTCTTGAAAAGCCGATGCAACCAAAAAAAGTGACTGCGCTTTGCGTACTGGCGGCGCTATCGCAATATTCTACCTCGAAGATAGAGTTCGATATTGCCAGATGACAAAGGACTTTTTTGAACGGAAAATGGGGAAAAGAACGTGGCCGATATATCATTCCAATAGGAAAACTCTTTTACCAGAGAGATTCAGTGGCCATACTATCTGATATTGGCCGGCACAATCATGCTAGTTGAAGATGGACTCCTTTTTTTTTATTTAAATCATATTTAAATGGAACAATTCAAGCCAAGATAATTCGGCCGACAAACGTCCTTGATTTGTTGAGAATATGGAACACCACTTAAAGTTATGCCAGCGAACCCGCGAGGTCCATTTATACGATATTTTGTTTTACATATAACTGTAATAGATACTTGCAACTCTGGCTTTACTAAAGTTAATGCATCATGATCTCAAATTGATAAGATACATATATTCATCTGATATATTAATAATATATTTTTAATAAAATGATTTATGTTAAAAAATTGCAATCATTAAGATTTCCTTCCTTATATAAATTATAAATTTTTCCTTTATAAATTTTTAAAGTGTGCTAAGTATTCTGAATTGACTTGCAAAACTTCTGAAGGCTTGTTTTAGGATCACGAGTGTGGTACTGGCAACTAAATATGTAATACTCTGAGTCCTCGGCTTTTCTGGCACAACGAAAAACTTGTTCGCCGCAACCAATTCTGTGAGCAATTGTGGCGAGTGAGCAAGCAAAAATTTTTACTCGGCAACACTGTAAGAAGAAGTGTGTTTGTCTCCTTTTGCTTTCGCTCAGCCAATTGAGTGAAAGCTAAATTTAAAATTTGATGCACGAACTTAATTAATATTAATGTCTATTTGAATAGATTACAAGTAAAAATTCCAATTTAATTTTGGTTTCCTATAAAGCACGTTTTACTTTTAATAGTTTTCTAAGAAAAAAAAAAAAACTCAGTTTGTTAATTTAGTTTCCACATTGCGACCAATTGCTCTTTCAAAAATATGTATGTTTCCATTATTGAAATCAATGCTGAGACGACTTTAATTGCCGGTAGTAGCGTATTACCTTCTTCTTGCAAAAGTATTTATTTGTTTCATATTTTCAGTTAATTTTACGTGAAGACTATTTTTAGTATACTAAAACGTCTTGAAAGGAAAAAACCGGAAATATTTTCCTTTAGCTTCGAACTTATTATTTCCACTTCCGTTATTTCAATAGGAAATATTATTTAATGGCAGTTAAGTTGGGGATGGACTCAGTTATTATGCTTCTATCAATCATGGCAAAGCCTTCGTTTCAAAAAAACCTTTTTAACATATTTTTTTTTATTATATTTCTTCAAACTATCAATATTTCCTTATAAGTTATGTAAGTTCTTCAATATTACAAATTAACAATATTTTGAAAATAAATTTGTAATATAATTTTTTTTTTTGTAAAATTTTTATAAATTCTTTGACTTTCAAATAATTAAAAATTTTGAATTTGATTTATTTATTATCTAAAAAAGTTGCACAAATTGCAGCCAAAAATATGGAGATAATGAAAATGGTAATGATTTTTGGAAAAGAATTAAAGTTTAAAAAAATATTAAATAAATTATAAAATAATAAAATCGCAAAAATCACAGTTCTAAATCCCAAAGCTTGAATATATCCTGTAGAAAAATTGTCTCTTGTTTTCAGGCAGGAGGATAAAACAATTATTTATATATTTTTTATTTATTATAAAACCAACTTAAGAACGTCATACTGATAGTAGAATTTTCTAAGATTGAAATAAAAGGATGAGCAGTTTCTGAAGTCGATGAATAGTGAAAGTAAGTAAAATAATTTTAAAAATATGCATATATATGCATTTATTATATTTGCAAGTATGTAATAAAGTAAAGTGGGGATTTCGTCCTTGCCCAGCAGCAAATTTTTATATCACCTATGCAAAAAGGAATACCGGCTTACTTGCAGGACGAGATAAATATTTTAAGTGTGCACCTTTTAACAGGCTAAGAACCTTGTGGTGGGCAAGAGACCTCGATTAATTTACACTAAATAAGTCGTAGGTTTACCATGCATTACACATTTCGATATTGTATAACACAAAAAAAAGTGTGTTAATTCACTTTTGCCATCACTTGTGTTTATGCATACGAGTGTAATGCGATTATTATTCATATATTTGCATTAATCAATTAATCAGTATTGTGAAAAATAAATACTCTCCTTTGAATGGCATATTTTTGCTAAATAGCTTTCGAAAATTTTAATAAAATTATCAAGTAATTGACTTTTATACAAAAATGCCAATTACATAAGCATGACATCAAATGAAATAAATTTTTAAATTAAAGCGTACCGCTTTCAAATTTTTATATTCATTCCCTTGCAATTAGAATAATATTTCATATTCTACTCCTTTCAATCTAATTGCATACAAATCTTTCAAAACTAATACATAAACTATTTTATTGGAATTCCCCAAATCGCAATGAAACTAAACTCACATTTAAGTATTACATTCGTGCACACCAGAACACGCACACTTATGCATACCCCCCTATGCATGTACTCGTATGTGTGTAGATCCATATCATGTCATTTAGCTTTGAGCTTAATAATACACTACCACATGAGCTACGAGTATAACAAACAGAGGGTTTGACTTTTAAGGAAAAATCTGAAAACAAAAAGGATAAATTTCATACACTGGAGTATTAAATTTAGTCATTGTTTTTATGAAAATACTCTTAACTAGTACGACACACATGCATTTACCGTATACTCGTATGTGTGTAGGAAATGTGTATTAACGTATTTAAGTATGAGTGCGGAATTTTGATTGTGTACATTAAAAGCTACACATACAAATGGATACTCGTTCACATAGTCGTACGAGCACATTTTAAGGTCGGGTTACTTCTGAAGTACGAATGCATGTCTGTGCCTTTATTTCACACAAAATGCAGCGACATGGAAGAGTAAGTTCACTGCACTTGTATGCTTAGATTTCAAATAATTTAGTAGAAGAATTGATATTATTTTCCCTTTTTTTATCCTTTTCTGTTAGTATTACATTCCATTTTGCTTATACAACAGTTTTTCAGCTTAATTCAAATGGCTTTAATCGTATTCATACAGACGAACAACTGTAGGAACGCCTGTTTGTATGCAACATTTTTATGCAGACTCTGTTGTGTGATTTGATTGTTAAAAAATATATTTTTTAAATCACCCATCAAGTACAAACTCGAGTTTATCTATTTAAAAAATATAAAAATTTTATATTTTATATTTAAAGAAGAAATTGCATTGTTTTTTTTTTTTTTACTTCCGTTGACAACTTTGGCCACGAATCAAACCAAAAACCATCAAACGAAATTTAATGTACAATGACGTCACCCAAAGTCATCACTTTTTCCTTAACTTAATAGAGTCCTACAATATTTTTATTGGCCTACTGAGAAAGGAAATTCATGAGGCATCTCAAAAATATTGCATCAACGCATACATGCGTACATTGGCATGTACGTGTATTTTATATGAAAAGCAAACAAGTATTTCAAATATATTTTATAATATTTTAATATACTCCTATTGTATCCTGCTTTAAATCCTACTAAAGGGTTAGATTTTAAAACTAAAGGATATGCGAAATGCACCGTGTAAATTAATACATAATAGGAAAATAGTAAAATGCATAATTGTAGAATTTACTACATTTACAACATTTACAGCATTTAGAATACTATAAAATTTTTTATGCAATCCTGTATACAGTATGTAGGTCAGGAATAACCATGAATAAGGATAAGGAAAATTCAGCCTCTGGAGCTTCAGCACCAACTCAATCACAACTCATCTTAATAAAAGTATGTTTCAAAAGGCAATGCGGATCAGACAATTCATATTTTTTGTACTCTTATAGAGATTGATGTGGGCCGCATAATGGGGCTTAATAGAATTTGGATATCTAAATCTATTTATATAAAAAATATTGTGGTCAATACCGATAAACGTTTAATATTGCAAAATCCTTTACAATTAAAAAGAAAGCTCTTGTTCTTCATTGTGGCTTACAAATTAAATATTTAAGGCGTTTATGAGTTAAACAGTGTTAAATCTTTTCATAAATCCAATTTAAAAAAAAAAAAAGAAAAAAATGTTAACGTTTTAGTATTGAAAATTACTTGAAATTTTTTTAATATTAAAACTAAATTAATTTAGCATTTTCTTATTTTCCTAAGAAAGTTTGAGGGAGTAAATTCTATATTTCAGAAACTAAAATTTACTAAAGTTCAAGGACTCTCACCCTGCGGAATTAATTACTCTCTTAATCTATAGTACACGTATTAAAAATACTTTCAATATCTTGCAGATTCTATAATTTCTACTCACTTGAAAGTACTTTTCGCTACTTTCAATCGGCTTTGCTTTTTTATTAAAAAAAAGGGGGGGAAATAAAAAGTAACTAGATTGCTTTAATAGGATGAAAAAAAAGGCAATTCTGCTATCAAAAGGCAGTAATTTAAAAAAAAAGTTGGCTAGGGATTTCCTATTTTATTGTTAATCAATTCTCCACTGACGATGCACAGTATGTTGTCATATTAACCTTGTCGTGGTTCAAATGCAGCAGTAATCAAAATCAAGGGTTTCCATTTAAAAGTAAAACAGGCTGATTTAAGTTTATTCCTTCTTGATAGCCACGCCTACTGCATAATGCATATTTCTTATGTTGCCTGCAATAGAAAAAAAAAACTCAAACACCACATGGTTGTAAGCAAGAATTCTCAAACGTTTTTATTTGTAGAGGGCCACCCTTTAAATTGGTAGATAAAAGCGAACAAGTTGGTTGAATGAAATTATTATCACAGCATGGGATTTCAATATCGAATTGTGGTGGCCAGACAGCAATAACAAAAAGCAATCAATGGATTTTACGCTGCATAGTTTGCCAATGCACATTTAAATAATAAACAGAAAAAACATGCCTACTCCGCAGCTATCGGATGCGTATGCTCTTGCATGTTGTTGCAACACGCTGCCAGTTGCAACAAAAGTGCCAATGTTGTGGTGTTTACTTTATAAAAGCGTATAAATAAAATACAATATGAAAATGCACATGAAAAACGAATGAAAAACATACAAATAAAAATAACATAAAAAGGAAATGACTTTAATGGATTTTATCATTTCAAAAGCATTTCTTACATTAATGCAACTTCTTCGGGATATGCGACTATTTGCTTTTATTTCTGCGTATGTTAAATTATGGCCGAGAATTTCTTGCCTCATAATTTATGAAATGTTATGGACACAAAAAAAAAACCAAAAAAAAAAAACGAAAAAAAAACTTATGATATAAATATGAATGGAGGCGGCAAGGGGAAAAGAAAGCAACAAATGTCTACAAAATGTCCTGAATTTTTATTTAAGTTTGAACACCACATGATGTTTAAGAAGGCAGCACCATCCGTTTGGCTTTAAATTCATTTTCGCGGTGCAGTAATGTGTGCACTTGATGGGGTTTTCAAGGTATGTATAAGCAAATAAGAAAAAAGCTGAAAGATGAAATAAAAATAAAAGTTGTGATACCAGTTGAAACGAATACAGCGACACCCGACAACCGACATCCTTTTCCAAAAGAATAACTGATGTCAGGTAATCGAGTTGTTCAAAAACTGTTCGTTAAAGTGAACCTTAATAAACAAATTTACATTCCCAAATTTAAAAATAATTTCATGTTTCCATGCTTCCTCCAAAAAGGATATGCAGGCAATGCTGTCGAAGCCATATATCCGAATATTAATATTTTCACCCGGTAAATGCGAATACCAACTGATATAAAGGCCCTAATAATATATCATAGTTTTTGCTTTGTATTCTTGATATTGATTTTTCAAGTTTAACAAGTCTTGTGATCCTGTGAAATCAATAGCAAATAATAAATTCTCTAATTGCAAATCATTTTCCTTTTGCCTTATTAAAATCAAATATAATAAAATTGGCAAACGAATTGTCGACATTTCCCTTTTCTACTTTTCACTGGTACAATTATCCTTGATTATCCTGCAAGTGCAATAAAGTTCACAGAAACAGTATAAAGTTGATATTTGTTCTACCTAATATTTTTTAGTAGATTAAAATCTAAAATTACATCATTAAGCTGACAAAAAAAAGGATTTTTTTCAACACTTTAGTTCTAAAATGACAATTTGCACTTCTTTAAGAACTTTATATTTGATATCAATTATTTTCCACTGGCTTGAAAGGAATTGCAGAGGATGTTTGTATTAATTACACTCGAGTGTACTGGTGTGTTCAGTTTAGGCACATGGGTATAAGCACGATAGTTTTAACTCGAGGTAACCTTAAGAGTTCAAATGCCAATACATACGTATACACAAGGAGCCACCTCTCGTACATTTGTCGAAATGATATCAAGTTTCTAATTTCATTCTGTGAGAGAGATTAAGCAGTTAATGGGAAAGGCATTCATCAAAGGCACACCTCTAGCAAGCAGGGATTCTATCCAATCAAGCCAAGGTCCTATCTACCTCTCTCTCTTTCTCTCTCTTTCTCTCTAAGTAATATATTAATATTAAATGATCTGAAGTTTCTAATTTCATGCTGTAAGAGAGATTAACTAATAAGAAAGGCACACCTCTAGGAAACAGGAATTCTGCCTCACTCTCTATCTCTCTCTTTAGGTAATGCATTAATATTAGCCACAGGGGCTACATAAATGGCCGGTGTAGACAAGAACGAAGGCATCACAAACATATTCTGAGACATACATTAAACTCTGAAGGGCCATAAAGAAATTTGCTTTGAGTAGGAGAACAACCTGCTCTCCCACCAGTATCTGATATTTAAAAGACGCTTTACTTTTACAGTGTCATATGGGCCGGCATATTCCATCACGGCTAGAGCTTTTTTAGGGTATTCAGTGAAAGAACAGAGCCTGGATACCTTTTACCTGCTGAATCTGGTAAATCGCAAACTCTCTACTGCATCACCGAGAAGATACAGTCCATGCACTCGTACAGTAGAAAAAAAAGTCCAATCATCATTATTTAAAATCGTTGCAAATCAAATAACCATTTGAGGACACCGCTGAGAACTCAAAGAGAAACACAGGCGCATTCATTGAATGCGAAATAAAAACGGAATACACGTAAAGACAATCTGTGAATGAATATCTAATATGTTGTTTTAAAATTCAAAAGACGTTATTCCATCTTAATGTGAAGTTAGAAAAAAAACGATCAAAATTCATGGATGTACTTTGAACATTTTTTAATGCAGAAAGCCAAGGAAAAACCATAGAACACCTTAGAAACACATTTTAACTGCATTTCCCCAAATGCCATGTAGACAAGGACAATAATGGCAAATTGTTGTACAATTGAGTTCATGTACAAATGCCAAATGCTGTTGAAGAAATAACCAGTGGAAGGAAAAAACCTCCGCTGAATATCTATTAAGTTAAAGGTAAAAGAAAAAAAAGAAAGATGCAAGAAGTTGAGCTTTACATTCGAAACGCCAAAGGAAATCTGCATCTTTGATGAAATGCAAAGAATAATGTATATTCTATCCTTGTATATTCTGCAGTTGCAAGGCAAAAGGACGAATGCAAAGAAAAAATATTTAAATATCAACTCAACTCTGAGAGGATGTTCTACGTTTGTCGGCATTCAATGTCTGCTGTAATATTATAAATTATTTACTTCAATTCAATTGAACCGGAGCTTGAACTGTGCACAAATACAAATTTAAAGTTGCCTGAAATACAACTACTTGAACAAGTATATCAATGCAATAAATATTTCCGTTTTAAATATATTTAAGCATTGAACTTGACGGTCATAATATATTTATAAGGAAGCCTTTTTGGTTTCCCATTTAAAGTCAAGTAAACAGCATCAATTGCAAGGATTCGCTAAGCAGAGGCTGATCACAAAAATCCTCCAACCATTACACTTAATAAAAGGCGATTTACACATCCACAAACAACTTTATGTTGATTGGTTAAAAGAATACATTCCTTAAAGTTTCTGCCTTTTCACTTAAATATTATAAAGTTATTATTAGAAAAGGAGTCTACGAATTCTCATTCCCATAAAGCTACGCCCTTGCTAGTGGTTTTATTGCAAATAACTATGCGGTGTGCCATTTTTATGGATTTTTGTTATAAACTTAGCAATGAAACTGCTAAAATCAATGCAATGGCGGCATCTGTTTGCTTGCAGTACTTAAATGCAGAATGAGAAAATTTATAGTTCTTCATACGAACTGAAAGGTGAAAGGAATAAAGTAATCGATAAAAATTACGAGCCCATTTCTGGATATAACGAATACAAATCGATGAAAAGTTTTATCTCCGTAATAAGCAGATAGTTTTCAAGAGATTTTGATTTATTCGGGTGTAACGAGCTTAAATCGGCGGAAAGTTTTATCTCGCTAATACGCTTTTACGAAGTTGAAAACTGAGAGCAGAGGGTTTTCAAAACATTTTGGTTAGGGTTTCCCCTCTATTCCTGTTTCTTTATAAGCGATATTGAAATTGCAAAAGGAAAGGAACTGCAACATAAAATTCCTTTCAATGTGCATTAGGATTCATACTAGGATTCAGCCCCATTTTGAAACGCAAGGACTATGAAAAATTTTTAGAACTTCAATAAGGATTCACACTTTAGAGCCCCATTATGAAACACAAGGACTATGATAATGTTTAGAACTTCAATAAGGATTCACCCTTTAGAGCCCCATTATGAAACACAAGGACTATGAAAAATGTTTAGAACTTCAATAAGGATTCACACTTTAGAGCCCCATTATGAAACACAAGGACTATGATAATGTTTAGAACTTCAATAAGGATTCACCCTTTAGAGCCCCATTATGAAACACAAGGACTATGAAAAATGTTTAGAACTTCAATAAGGATTCACACTTTAGAGCCCCATTATGAAACACAAGGACTATGAAAAATTTTTAGAACTTCAATAAGGATTCACACTTTAGAGCCCCATTATTAAACACAAGGACCATGAAAAATGTTTAGAACTTCAATAAGGATTCACCCTTTAGAGCCCCATTTTGAAATACAAGGACACTAAAGACTTTTTCTTGAATGCAGGACTTTCAAAGGCTTCTAATGCATCTTCTGGGCACAAATCTTAAACACCCAACACATTAAATGCAAATGAAGTTTCTTTCCGAAATTCTACTGCTAAAACCATTAAATTAAACGCGTTGAATGTGGCTACTGTTGCTTTTGCGTTTTTAGTTGTTTTTGTAATTTGTGAGAGAATTTAACACCTCATCCTTACTTTAGAGGTGAAATGCCAGGATGAAGCAGGAAAAGGAATTGGTGCGAATTATGCAATATGAAACACTTGTACAACAACAGCATAGAACATGTGTTGTATGGCTGGAACTTTAAAGAATATTTCACAAATGCTCTGTGGGAAGAAAGTTCACAAAATAAAAACTGTTAAAGAGAGAATTATTTCAGAGCCATTTCTTTACCGATTAAGCAAAAATTTTATAAAACAGAAACTTTAACTTTGCTGTGCGATAAATATGCTTTAACATGTGTAGCCTCTGTATCCTTTTTCAGTCTTCTCCATTTTCAACTGCGAGCATAAACAGTAACTCTTAAAAAAAGCAACTGAAAAAGTTTCATAGTTTTATTGTATTCGTGCTGAAGAATAGAAGAATATTCACTTTACAACTGCTACAAAACACCTTTTCCTGTTATTGCACTGCTACAGTGAGCAGAAATGGCAGCAACGGCAATAACTTAAATAACAGCTGTATTTTGTTGTCCAACCGAACTTTATGGATCAGCTTAAATGAAAAATTCGGCCGAAATATACCAGTAAGACAATCTCATTCGTTTTTTTGTATGCAACTCCTTTTCATTTTGTTAAAATGTATGCTTTTTGCGTTGTAATTATTGTTGCTAAATTGCTGTTATATAAGAGGGCGGGGTCACTTGCAACATAACACGGAAGAAAATTAATAAACTAGCAACAATTAGTTGATTTAGCAATTACACATGTGGAATTCAATATTCGATTAAATAAAATCAATGCTCCAGACTGCGTCCTTTACTTTATATTTAAACATGAATTTCATTAAGGACTTTCCACTGATATCAAAATTATATATCCTTGTTTTATTCTGATTTAAACATGTAGCTCTAAAATTACAGAGGATACTCATCTATAAATCAGTCTCATAGCAAGTCCGCAATATTTGATTTATTTTTTTGCAATCAAATTTTTACCAGACCGACAAGTATAGACACAAAAAGCGCTGCCAAATTATCGAAATATCTATCGGTAAGACCGTAACTCGTTTTGTTTTGGAATTTATTTATTAAATTCTTTTAAACTCCTTTGAAAATGCAACCGTTTACATATAAACAACTTTTAATTTATAATATATAAAATGCTAGCTTATACTATGCTAGCCGCTGGTCGAAATTAACTTCATTGGATAATTCAATGTATGATCAAATAAAAAAAATCGGAAAGTAAAATGTTTATTTTTTTTTATTAATTACTAAAGAAGTCGAAAAATTTTTTTTCCTTTATTACTAACAAATATGTTTTCAAAGATTGACGATTTTTAGCAAAAAATGCAAAGAGTACCCCCTTATCAAAAATTGAATATTTTCTCAAAAATCGAAATTTTTTTTTTCTTTTATTTTTAGCAAATATATATTTTAAACATTTGAAATTTTAAAATAAACATACAAGAGCAATAAAAACGCCAATTTTTCATTCAAAAATACCTAAACGGTCCTTTTCAAAATTTCACGTTTTTTCACAAAAATGATAAGGGTAACCCCTTATCAAAAATTTAAAATTTTGCCAAAAATCGAAAAAAAAATTTTCGTTTATTTTTAGCAAATATATATTTTAAATATTTGAAAACATAAAATAAACATACTGTTGGGTTTCTGTTTCTCTCCTGGCAGGATCCCCATGTTGGATGAGGAGCCGGTGCAAAAGCCTGATACTGCCTGATCCTGCCTGATCCTGCCTGATCCTGCCTGAATCTGCCTGATACTGCCTAATCCTGTCCGATACTGCGTGATTCTGCTTGATACAACCTGATCTTGCCTGATCCTGCCTGATTCTGCCTGATACTGCCTGATACAAACTGATCCTGCCTTATTCTGCCTGATGCTGCCTGATCCTGCCTGATCCTGGGAGAATAAAGAAGATAGAGATTGTTTGTTAATAAGAAAGGTTCTTGCCCGAACCTTTCTCTGTATTAATTTTTTAAAAAATAAAAGTACAAACAACCCAGCAATACAAGAGCAATAAAAACGCCAATTTTTCATTCAAAAATACATAAACGGACGTTTTCTAAATTTCACCTTTTTTCACAAAAATGGTAACAAAAATTTAAAATTTTGGCAAAAATCGAAAAAAAATCTTTTCGTTTATTTTTAGCAAATATATATTTTAAATATTTGAAAACATAAAATAAACATACAAGAGCAATAAAAACGCCAATTTTTCATTCAAAAATACATAAACGGACGTTTTCTAAATTTCACCTTTTTTTCACAAAAATGATAAGGGTAACCCCTTATCAAAAATTTAAAATTTTGCAAAAATCGAAAAAAATTTTTTTCGTTTATTTTTAGCAAATATATATTTTAAATATTTGAAAACATAAAATAAACATACAAGAGCAATAAAAACGCCAATTTTTCATTCAAAAATACATAAACGGACGTTTTCTAAATTTCACCTTTTTTTCACAAAAATGATAAGGGTAACCCCTTATCAAAAATTTAAAATTTTGCAAAAATCGAAAAAAATTTTTTTCGTTTATTTTTAGCAAATATATATTTTAAATATTTGAAATTTTAAAATATACATACAAGAGCAATAAAAACGCCAATTTTTCATTCAAAAATACATAAACGGACGTTTTCAAAATTTCAAGTTTTTTTCACAAAAATGGTAAGGGTCCCTTTTCAATTCGCCTCAATAATAACTCAATATTAAATACGCGACCATAAACTTTCTTTTGCAAGAGTTTGAAAATATTTCAATTTGCCACAACTTTTACACTGTTTTCATCTGCTCTTGCCAAGAAAATAGTAATGCCGAGGACACATACATAGTTCGTGTAAGTCCTTACATTACGCGTAAAGCGGCCTGGCTCGAATGAACTTTACGCTAATGTAAAGCAATTAAAAATTATTTTCTCTATTACCAATTAGAAATTATCGCAGTTGTAAGTCTTTTTGAACTTTATGACCTTTTACGCTGCACTGTACTGAGCATTTTCATATCTTTCAAGCATGGTCGGTTTCGGCAGGACAATTGTAGAAAATTTCTTCGGCCAATTGCAGCGGCATATCGAATTCGTAAGATACGAACATGAAATAGCGATGGTATTGAGATATTTTTTTTTTAATTTTTTTTCAGAGGACTGGCAGCACAAAACACTTTTTCCATAAATCTACGAATTTATGAACCAGAACACACTTAACTGACACAATTTGCAGAAGCACGAGAGGAAATCGAAGAAGAAAATGTAACAAACAGCAGCCTCAGCTATAGCAGCAGCAACCAAACGAACTGAAAGGGTTCCAGGAATCACAAGTTGTGTCATACTTGTAGTTAAAATTAAATTAAGTATTAAATTTTAAAATATTTCACTCGAAAGTTGTAAAACCGCAACCACCAACTGATAATATTTTTTGTAAAAGTTAAAGTCCATACGTACTTCTTGGAATATATAAAATACCGATTAGAAAATGACATCACTATTAAAGTGGGATCCATTTTTAATGTACACCCCTCCAATTTAAAAGAAGAGAAATAAACATTTCATTGTTAAAATTACATACACATAAACACATTTCAAGTTTATTATTATAAAAAATGTCCGCTCAGTCTTTTGAATTCCTGAGGAGGCTACTGGTGTACAGGAAGAATTCAAAATTATTGTATTCCCGTCCAGCACCAGCACTGTAAATTTAATTATACTTTGCTAACAACATGAGCAGATGGCTCCGAGTAACTGGAGTGAGTAACCACAACTCCACTCCAGTCACATTCAATGAAATTTAAAATTTCACACACACAATCACACTCATACGAGTGTTACCAGTAACGAAAAAGCCTTGCGGTGGAGTCAATAAAATTCGAAGGAAAAAATTTTGGTTTGATTAAGAAGTCACTAATTAAGTTTATTATTGATTCATCATTCAAGGAAGTAATTAAAAGTAATTTGTGGTTGCCTACTCATACTGATAACTTGATAATATTGATATTTCTATTGAGTTTTAAGGCCTTCTGAGTTTGCACTTAATTTTACTAAATGATTTATATTTCAACTATTATTCAAGGCATAAAGAAATTAAATTTTTTTGGCATTTGTAACATGTTTATTTAGATCGATAACGTTCTCCACTAGAAAGTAGACTTGCCTTTTACTAGTACGCTGCAGATTAAGCTCGGCTGAATACCAGAATTGAAATGTAATTTTATTTACAAATTAAAGTACAAATTCAATTCAATTCCATTCTCGAGAATAAATTAATTTAAATTATTTAAATAATGAAAATCAAAAAAAAAAATCAATTATGATTACAACATTTAAAAGGCCTTCTAGTCTTTTAAACAAATTTGTGGATTTTTCTTTAAAAAAAAGATCTATTAAAAATTTATTAGAACCATTCCTAGCCAGCCTTTAACTAAAAATTTAATAATATGCTAACTTGGCACAGCCAATATACTGCGCCTATTTAAATAGGACTCACATTTATTTGACTGATTGCTTTTAGTCAATAATTTCAATGTACTCGTGTTTTAAATAAGACAATTAATATGCGCAAATTATATTCATGTAAGCAAGCGTGACACAGGCACAATCACCGTGCCATCACTTTCTTAAGGAGTCCCTCTAAATTTTTATGAACTTTCAAATTCTTTCTTTTTTTTGTGAAAAAAAATTAGCTTTACACTTTACAAAATAATTTATTCCACGAATTAGCGCATATAAAGTACATTACCGAAATTCGAGAAAGTACCGAATCCGACGTGTATTTCCTCCTGAATTACATATAAAAGAAGATGAATCAGCTTAAGCCTTTAAAATCCTTTTTTAAGTGAACAGCAAAATTCTAATAAATTTTGCTTTTTAAAAATCATAAATTGTAATACTGCAACATTTCTTACAATAGTGTGCCGTTGGTTGCGAAAGTGGTCTAAGTCATAAATTACTTGATTAAATATTTTTAATGGATTTTTTTAATTTTGGAATTCTAAATATAATTTTATATTATTTAGAAAATATTAATTTAAAATTTTAGAAATATTATAGTATAAAGAGTTTCAATTTTTCTGCAAACCTCATATGAAAATGAATATTTCAATACATGACGGCGACTTGAGCCGTTTGCAAAATTACTTGATTGGCATAAATTAATATAAATCACGAGCTAATTAAAAACTACACATTTATTAATTATTTTTGAAAAATAATCTATTTTTATTATTATTGAGGCTTTTCTCTTCTTGTGAGCTTTGAGAATCTTAAAAAAACAAATATCCTTGGAAAATTGCAGGCATGCATTGCAGTAAAAAATTAATATTTGATCCCATCCGTCACTGGTCTAGTGTTCATATAATCTTATAATGGAAATAATTTTATAATTAACAAACCAATTTTATAAAATATTTAGGGGAATAGATATGAGCCGATTTCGTTTCAAGTGGTAGAAGTATTTCTTCCTCTTTAAAGAATTCCTTCCTTTAGAATTTTACATTTGAATTATTTATATAGTTTTGCACATTCAAAAAATTAAATTGATTAATTTTATTAATAATAAAAATTGACAAAAATTTATCCTTTTAATTCCTTCAAATGAAACGTCAAAATCTTTACAAAATATTACTAAATATATAATACAATTAAATATAATATAATTAAATATAATATAATTAAAATTTTATTAATTATTTTAAATAATTATATAAATAATTTATAAATAATAATAATAATAATAATAATAATAATAATAATAATAATAATTCGTAAAGCATAGATCGGTCTGCTATAATATTTTGATTGATACCAATATTCTGGAAAACCATTAAAATGTGTAGGAAAATGGAAAGCACTCAGGGTCTGGCAGGAATCCAAGCCACGATTTCGGCTTTAGTAGGATGCGCATTATTCATACGCCTACGGAGGCACCCAGTTTGCATTTTCTTCTTTATATTTGAAGTTCTTCGCAGTATTAAATTTCGGTTGCTTTTTTTATTTAACGATAAATCTCGTAAACGAAAAGCTTTTTGGAAAGGATAGAGCGAAATATACCACTATGAATTTGTAAAATAGTATAATTCTGTATAATGTAACTTAAAAAGCATGCCGGAATTTAATGTTTCCTACTTTAGCCAAAAAGCTCAATTGTGCTTAGTGGGTTCAACAACACGCATTGCTCCTTATAACGAAAAGTTAAGGAAAAAAGCTTACTTTGTGCAAGGATGTTTATACACAACACCTTATTTGATAAGCTTTCACTTAAACGAAAAGCTCAATGGCAGTTGTGATACTTTTACCAATTCTTCATATTCCCAAATGTTGAAAGGTAAAGAGGGAAATATTTTAAAATTTATTTTAGAATAAACAATGAGGAACTTTTTAACTTGAACTTGCAGAACTGTGAGATTATTTCAAAATATGCGGTATATTTTCCTTTTTAATTCACACGGAGTACACGGACTTCATTTACTTAAATGCAAATGAATGTGACCATCTCCAAAAAATAAAACATAGACATCAAACCTGATTGAACTCAGAGGCGATGTAGAGGGATCCTATCTATCGGTACTGCTTCCAACCATTTTCAACAAGATACCAACTGATATATATGACAAAGCTATTACTAAAACCTTCCTAATAAAAAAACTTTTTAAGAATTATTTTCTAGATCACCAAGAAATGAATTCGCCGGCTACTTGTTAAAATAAAATGTAAATACTTTAAATCAAATAATAAGTAAATAATCTTAAGGAGAATGGAAGGAGTTGGACGGCTAAAAATCACTAAGGTATTTCTTTTTAATCAATAAATTTGAAATATTTTACAGGGACGGAGAATTTTCAAATAATTGGCATTAGCATGTTTGCCATGCTTCTGGGCCATACCATGTGATTAGGGGCGAAAATGTAAAGCTACAAAAAAAGTAAAGCGTTTAAATATTTTCATGTCCTTGTGATACTGTAGTGCTTTTGAAATGCGAATTGTACAGGAAAAGTATGAAATAGAAAATATCTTGTTTCTACAGTACAATCAAACGGCACAAACCGCTAATACAAAAAAAAACTTTCATTTCATTGGCGTAGCGTGTTCTTAAACCATAAATAAATCAGTAGTGTGTCAATACTAAGTAATTTAATTAAAGGGTGTTTTTTGAGAGTGGCGTAAGCTTAAATCACAACAAAAGAAAATTTTATGATATAATTGTGTGAATAAGATTTCGATTATGTGGCCGCAACTGATGGCGCCTGCAAAGCACATTCTGTGATATCCTTTTCGTCCTCTACTGTTCACCATTTACACTAGTATGGTAAGCATTAGCGTTTGTGAAGATGTGTGAACCAAAGACAGTGAGAGTAAGCTTGTGGGCTATCCGCAAACCAACTGCGACAATACTCTGCTTATTTACGTTCCATTTCGACCAAATATGTACCTTAACGGAGTATAATATTTTGAATTTGCATTACTGGGATGTAAGACAAACCACACTAAACACTAAGCAAGTATCAGCTGTTAAAAATCCTGTCAAATAAAACCTTGTAGTGAGCTGAAAGCTTTCAACCTCTAAAAAAAACAGATGATACATATAAAGAGCTCAGCTCAGCATTAGCAGTGGAAAAGAAAATATTATGTGAAATTAAAAAAATTTATTTTTGTAAATGGAATTTTATACACAACGTTCGTCATTAGGCTAATGATCGTATTAAGTTTCTATGCTCTGGAAAGAATTGGCTACGCATTTGAAGAAAAACATGGAATATTATAAAGACTGGCCTAATACAATCATTTTGTATTGAATGCCATTAAGTTCATAACTCTTTGTTTCACTGGATCTCATAAAGAAACTGATAATAACAATGTTTTGAGCCTGCAAGCTTTTATGCAGACAATTTCTAATATAATACTTTACTTTCTTAAAGTCTTTTGCTGATCAACACTTAAACCGAATTTATTTCATAGAAGAAATAATATGTGGCCATTCCAAATATTTAACACGAAATTTTGGGTAACTGAATTTCAGAAGCGCAGCGTTCTGGCGGGTGATGGCTCATCAAATGGAAATTAATGAATAATGTCGATTTGACGAATTGCGGTAAGTTGTTTGCGAAAAAGCTTGCAGGCGCAAAACAAACAGGATAATAGAAAGCGTCCTGTAAAAAAAGGCGTGGAAAATGTGTAAAAAATGTGTGTTGGGTTGCGTATGTGAACGCCCTATCATTCTATCATGTAGATTTTGAATTCGTTCTATTCATAGTCTAGAACTGGTCTAGGTAATAAATATCCTGCTCAACATTTAATTAAATTACCAATTACTACCAAGCCGTGCTTTTAAATTGAATCTCTTTCTTCTTTCTTCAATCTGTATGAAAAACCAAATTTAAAAATATTATCTTAAAAAACATTTATTAAAAAATACATTTCTGAATTTCAAACCAAGTGAAAATATTATTCGTTCACCAGCACTGCTTATGCTTCTAACTTACAACTAAATTTATAAAAATTATGCTAAAAATACCTTTAAGTATGAAATCTATAAATATAAAATTAAAATAAATTATAAATATAAATTATGTTAAGTCCTTAATGTTAAGAGTGGAGAACCTGAAATGACAGGATATCTAATTAATATTATGGAAAACATGATGTTTGTTAACTGTGTTTTCAATAATTTAACTATACAATACTTTTCTTAAATAAAAATTAAGCAAAAAAAAAAGAAACAAAAATAAAACCTTAATAATACAATTAAGTTCTTATTTATTATTTAGTTAATGACTATCTAAATGTAAAATATATGGGAGGTTAAATATACAAAACTTAATGCTACTCGTTAAAAAAATGTAAAAAATAATAGTGTCCTTAGAGAGAGATTTCTGTTATTTAGACCTGGAAAAATTAAATAGACTTATTTTATGTAAATTTAAGAAAGTACATTCTTATGAGAAGCCAAAAATTATGTGAGTTAAATTAAACATTCGGCTGCTGATTTGCAATGTTATTGCCCACCTGGCCAGGGGGATGCTGAGCTCCTCCACCGGTGGCTGCCACCACTGCACCATCGTTAGAGCCAGATTCAGCATCAGAATCTTTCAGAGAAGTGGCTTCTTCATCGCCTACTAAAGCTCTATACTTTTTCGCAATGGCTTCCCAATCTGCAACATTCTCAATGCGATTTTGATTCGCCGCCGAGAAACTGGTTTGAGATCCCAAAGGTGATAAATGCACCACAGACAATGCCATGGAATCTAGTTTGATAAAACAGAAAGAAATATTTTAAAACCTCTACAAATTTTAAATTTTAAATCTTGAGCTTTAAGCCAGTTCTTTCATTTTATGAAAATGTTCACTGTTTTCGGGTAACGTGACTTCTGGTTCGTAAAGCAAAAGTTCCTTTCGAATGTCAGTTTTTACACGGAATAGTCATATATCCGTGCAATTCATACCTTTCTTGATTTTTGAAAGCCACTTAGCTCCAGCTTTTGTGCGCGGGCTGGCCTGGCGTATTCCCATCATCTGTACCAGACTTGGACGCTTTTTCTTCTTCATGCGAGCCTAATTATATTAACAGTTAATGCAAGAGCGAGACAAGAGACAACAAACACAATGAGTTTAAGGAAACAATTAACACACACAAACACAAAACATTGAAAAAGCAAACGAGTGCAGTATAACTTTATTCCGCAAGACGTATTAATTGATTATTGAGTCCTTCCACTTTCATTTCGTTTTGGAAAGAAATTTTAGCATTAAAAGCTCTAGTTGTTTTGTGATCAACATTAGCCGATCGTGAAATAGCCACTGCAATCATTTAATACCACTCAATAATCAATTTAAACGTACTTTTAAATTGCTGTGCTTAAAGCTTTATAAACTTAAAACTAATATTAATTTTCAGTAAATGAGCTTGAAAAAGCTGCAGCGATATTTGGCATATAAAATTTTTATTGAAAGCCATTGTTATCTAATGTTATTTAATATATAAAGAGATCTAAACAGCTTAAATTAATTTTTATATCTTTATTTAATTTTAGTTACTAATGATATAATTTAATTTTATTTCATTTTATTATTTAATAAATATTTTGCAAAATCAGTTATTTAATTGTTATGGAAATTTTCTCAAACATTTGCCAAGAGTCTCTGCGCCTTAGAAAGCTCTGCTTACAAAAATACACATAAGCATTTCTATCATACACTATTCGGGTAATGAACTCAGAATAAGGCAGTTGTGTTCAGTAAGATGAGCTTGGCCAAGCCCAGGGCGAATTCAAACAGCTGATCTTTTTCATCTGATTACGATCGTTTGACAATTTTCTGCCAATTACATGCTATTAAAATCGTCAGTGTTGCATTTATTGTCAAAACAAGATCAGCTTATTGAATTCGCCGCGTGTAGATTTAAATTTAGAATTCGGTGTTAAAAGTGCATGCAAATCGAATTTTAAATAATGTTGCCATATTGCTTTAAATGAATTGGGGAAAAGGTCTCGATGCTTTGATTGCATTTGTGCCTTTTTAAGGTAAGAATTTATATGCTAGATAGCAAATCCAGTTTGATCAGCTGTAATACACACTTGATATTTTACCTTGACCTTCTCAACGATCCACATAAACCAGGTGGTAACTAAATTAAGCGGAGATGGCGCTGTTGTTGTGCGATGCATATTGCGTATAAGCTTTGATAGGCCAAACTTCCATTCAATATCGGATTGAGCCTATTTATTATTCGTGTAATATCAAATATAATTTATTTATTTGTATGTAAATAATTATTGATGAATTGATGATAATTAGTAGCATTCCAAGTATATGAAATGAGAAAGAAAAAGGAAATGAGATAAAAATAAATTTATATTTATAAACCAATTAGATGAATTCTCTGTAAAGTTTCATTGAACACAAAAAGGACATCAGAATAGTATAACACCCCAACTGTTTCTATTTGCTAAAAATGAAGATTTAATTTTTAGCTGAGTTCTGCTGAATATTAGATTAGTTTATTTTAAATCATGACCTACACAGCTCAAATAAATACGCGAAATAATTACACTGTGTTATTATATTGTTTGAAATTTTCCAAACAACCTATAAGCGCCTCAGCTAAGGAAAATATATCGGTAACATATATAAAAAATGTAAATATATTCATATCAACATGAACTTCCCTTCAATAGCTTTTAAATTGAGTAAAAATACTTGGGCCTGTCGAACAGTGTATTTTTTATTAAAGCTCATTTATGCTCTATATGTTCGTATTTTCTCAACAAATAAATTTTTGTAGATTTTAAGAAGGATTTACAATATTTCTGTAGGGTAACCAAACAAGCTGTGATATCTTTTTAAAAGTAAAATCTACTAAAATCTAATAAAAAGCGACACTGTGTCTTAAAAGCGCTAAAAATAATATATTATTTGTAAAAGTAACTAACATAAGTACAAAAAATTTCGCCCCATTTCGCTTATATGTCATAATTTGATTTCGTAATAGTGTCCACCCACATTAGTGGGATTCACTAATTTATAATGACTTGTAAATGGCAAAATTTAACGACAGGTAAATTCGTTTGTTGGAACGATTTTGGCATTCAGTATTTTTCTTCTTTTTATTTGTAATATTATTCTAATTTTCCAGCATATGGCCTCCTACCGTACATATACGAAAAGCTTAAAACGGAAAAGGAAACAAATAAAAATTTTTAATTAATTTTCTAACAACCCAATCAAGTGAAATTTGAGTTTATGGCCTTTTCGCTCTATATTATTTCAAAAATAAGACGTCTGTATTATCTGGAGTGGGCTAATGATGCTAATGTGGAATACATATATATATCTTATTTTAAATTAAACAAATGAGCAATAAAAATCTTTTCGACGTAAATGCCACCGACAGAGAATACCGCTACAGATTTTACCACATAGTGAATTTTCCTTATATTTATTTTAACGATACGATTGACGATCGTGAAATAAATTAATGGAACAAATTAATGAAAACTTATTAAAAAAGGAAAGCAACTAAAATGATTTATTTTTGTCAACTATTCTGTATATTTATTTTGAAGAAAGTACTGATTGGTGCAATCTGTGGCAGAGCTTTTTGCATATGGCGAATTTTGATTTTATATACTAAAGTTTAGCACACGCCCGCTGCTGTCATTCTGTCTAACAGTCTACCGAAAATACTTTTACCATAAAATTTTCCTTTAAAAGCAAAATAATTTAAAAGCTGAACTAGCTACAAACACATTCAGCATGTGAAATTATTATTTTAAGCTTTGAAAGTTTAAATGAAAATTCTTGCTTTGTAAACACTAAACGGTTTAACGTGCCACTATTTGTCGACTGCTGGCTGCTAAAGGAAGTATTAAAGAACAAGATTTATGTTTGTAATTCTCATATGCTTTTCCAGGAAAATATTTGCACAAATTCCTAAATTTACCTACACAGTTTACCATCTAGGAAACATATTGTAGTGTTATCGGTCATACAAATATTGAATACGACTAGAGTAAATTTTTCTGCGGTTTAGCATCAAAATATTGTAAATGTTAGTTTAAAACACTAATCATATCGGATTGATCCCTTCGCTGTTAATTTCACTTAATCTTGCAAATATTCTAATGCGGCCTACGAAACGGACTTCTGTCCACTATTTATTTTAATCCCTTGACTGCTGTGAGCCTTGAAACTATCCGAGTTGCTGCCTGCCAAAATCTGACAATAATAGTGGAGGCTCTCTCGAGGGGTGTTAAAATGTTCTGTTGAAACTTAAAAATAAAAAACTTAATCGTTTCAGAAAAAGAATACACATTTTTTTAGTCGCATGCTGGTGTTAAAACACACATAATTAACATTAACATTGACTTGAAATAAATGAAAAGAAATAAATAAAAATCTTATTCAGTAGACAAATACAAAAGCTTGGTTTTCTTTAATTATAAAATACTGCAAAGCTTTTCTCAGCGAAGAGTTACACTAGACACAGGCAATATATATATAGTATATAGTTGTAACTAATAATATGGAGACTTGGGTGACAACACACGCTGTAAGCTTTCACAATTTATGCTTTTGAAGCACTTAAATTATCTTTAATATACAAAATGTAATGAAATTGTATGTCAAAGATTTTATTAAGTATATGGAATAAATAGTTTTCCTTGCAAAAGAGTTTCACACCAAAGATGCAAGTCTGGGCAGTAGATGGAACTACACATCCACAAATGAAAATTAAAATAAATAACAAAAAGAAACATGTTATAATTTTATTAAAAATCTTAAAAAGTTATTATATGTATTTGATAGCATATTAAAGGATTATGAGATATTGAAAGAAAAGGAAAACCTTTTATTTTTTGTTTTCTTTTTGAGATAAACTTGAGCTCAAAAGTAGATCCTGCTTAAATTAAAATAATTGTTTATTTATTTATAAATACTCGTATGTACTCGTATGTACGTTTGGAATAAAAAGTTAAATGGTTTTTACAATAAAGAAAAGGTAATAAATAGAAATATGAATAATACCTGTATCCTTTGATACGTATCGGACATCATAGCAATGAGGAGATTGATAAGCACCACCACCGACACCAACATATAGATACCAAATACTATTTTAAATAGATACTCTACCCAATAAGGTTGAGTGGGCGTAGCTAGATTTTTGATTTTGTCAACTTGTGTCTGTTCGGTCGTCGTTTGACCAAATACGGCAAAAAATAATAACTCGAAGGAATTTATGGGATGCATGCGCACTGTGTCCACAAATAATTTTTTTTTTTTAATATGACCAAAGTACACACACACACACACACACATGAACATGCATACCATTAATAAGATAAGGAACACGGTACACAACGCATGTTATTACAAAAATAAATGACAAATAAAATCATACATTGAACAAATAAAAACATTAACAACGCCCACATACGCACGAAGAGACGGTGGCAGTGATGATGTCGATGACAGCGAAGACCATTTCGATGAGTTTGTTATTTTGTTGTACATGTATTGCACAATAATTTGATAGACACATGTGTGTACGTACATATGTATTACATACATACAATTTCCGCGAGTTGGATAAATAAAAAGAGGAAAGGAAATGTAAATTAGTTTTGAAATACCAACCTGTATCCGCTGATAAGTATCCGACATCATGGCAATAAGTAGATTTATGAGAACAACCACAGACACTAGGAGATAGATGCCGAATACAAATTTAAATAGAACCTCTGTCCATTCAGGTCTTAAGTGACGCATTGGATTTATATCCACGGTGGTAGTTTGACCAAAAACAGCAAAGAACAGTCTTTCGAAAGCCAAAAACGGTGTCATTGGGCCTGGTTTTCATATCAGTTCAACATTCAGATATTATTCGTATGCATTCCAGGGGAATGAATTGAGCACGTTTTGCAGTGGAAGCAGTATTAGGAAAATTTTAATTAGAAAATCCAAAGAGATCTGAACTGTGTGTTTGTTTTGAACAACAATTAAATGTCACTTAGTGCTGCACCTTTGGCTTGCTTAAATAATTATTATTGTTTTTTTTTTTGGTTTTGTTTTTTGTATTATAATGTGCTCTAGATTGTGTGGAAAGCGTTACAAGCCTTTATAGTATATTGGAATTACCACATTAATATTAATATATATATATATATATTTTTGTTTCTTTTGATTTTTAATATAATCCGCAGGTGAACATTAACATGCTTTAAAAACTTTTATTTTTTTATTAAGGAAAATATAAGTTTACAACAGCAAATAGTAAATTAAAATTAAGAAACTAAAATCGAAATTTCAACATGCAGATAAAAACTAATTATTAGGAAACTAGTGAAACCCTTTAGTCATAATACTGCAGGCAATTCGCAAAGCTACTACAGAGTACTCCCAAAGCTAAAATTCAAAACAGATTTAATAAGCTGCCCGCCAACACACTTCAATACATTTTAAAATCCAATATTAAAACATTTAATAATATATTCAAAATATTTTATATTTAAATTAAATACCAATTTTATCTATAATACTATTTTTATGTTTTCATACATCAATATATAGCAATGACATTGCGGTGACTCTCTTAACTCTCTCTTGCTTTTACTGTCATTTGATTGTTTTGCATTGTAATCAAATGGTTAACAAAAGCTCACTATATTTCAAGTGCAGAAAATCGAGTGAAAAGCTTTCTACACGTTTTGAAATAAATTTATAATTTATTTAAAATATTTTATTATTATATTTATAATAATGAATTCTGAAAATAAATTGAAAAATTAAATAGAAGCAAAATATATGGAATTTAGAAAGTTTGTGGAAGAAATTTTCAAAGCCAAAAAGCTTTTGTAAATCATTTGAATGACAGTAAAAGCATTGCTATTTATTGATATATATATATATATATATATATATATATATATATATATATGAATTTATTTATATATATATATATATATTGATTTTACTGATTTCGCAATTAATAATTTATTTTTAACATTAAGTTCTCTTCAAGATTGTTCCAGCAAACTTTAATTATCAAAAGCCTTTTTGGAGAAGTATCCAAAGTAATCACATTGATTCGTTGCAGTTATAATTCATATGAGTGATTTGTACAATCAAGCAATAAAAGGATAATGCTTAATTTTTTTATAATAAATACTAAATTAGTATGCATTATAGGAAAATCAAAAATATGTCATTGGGAATGCATTCAACAGGTCGAACAGGAGCTTTAAGCGTTGTGATTTAAACTCGCGTTTATTGCAAGTTCGTAACTTTTACATAAAATGAATAATTTTTGATGTTATTAAAAATTAATGGGGAATAACTTAGCAGAGAAGACTAAGACATGTTTATGTATTGCGTATATGGTTCAGCGATTTAAAAATCGCTCAAAGTAGACAAGCTGTTGCAGCATTGCCATACACATGTAGAAAACTAGAAGTTGCTGATGAGTTTAATGTATAAAAACTTCATCGTTTAAGGGTACCTTAAATAATTTGCGCTACCTCCCTCCTCTTGATTTCTGTACATTGAAATGATAAAACTTAAGAAATTTTCTCTCCTGAGAAAATGGTAGCATTGAGTAAAATTCTACACCACTTAAGAGTCAATGATTTAATATGATTTAGGCAAGAGTCTGAGCAACTTTCTCAGCAATTCTCATTTTGATTATCGAAGAGTAACACAAAGTTCTGCTTTAATCCAATAAAGGAACGACAAGCATTTTTTACCTTTTAGCGTTTATATGAGCATGAATAAATAGAGATAACGAGAATGTGTATAGAAATTATTTGAAGAGGAAATGATAGAAGTGTGCAGTAGTTGAAAGCTTTTGAGAGATCAGTAGTAAACATGCTGATTGAAAAGAAAAGCTCTATTAAAGGTGCAAAAAAGAAGAAGAAAATAATAATACTAATTTAAGTACTCGCATATATTATACTCGTATGTTATTAGAACATCTAGAGTTACTGTAAAATTACATTTAAAATAAAATGTAAATAAAATAAATAAAACTGGAGACCAAGAACTTCCTCAAGATACACTAATATTCCATTTTAAAAGAAACAAAAACAAATATTAATTTAAAATGTTAATTGTCAATATTATGTAGCACTTTTCCACAACATCAAGAAAACACAAAATAAACGCACAAAAAATAGTTGAACAAAAAACAACATTAATACCGCATACTCTAAATTAAGAGCCAGCATGCCAATAGCCCTCACAGGGAAACACATTATCGCAGCAAGCATATGGAACCCCACAAAATAACTTTTGAAAAATGTATTTATTAAATTTTTGGGTGTATTTAAAAACTGTTAAAGAAAGACACAACATCGAAGGCAAACCACACATATGCGCTCACACAAAATAATCGGGGGTTTTTGTGTTTTTGTTGTTTTTTTTTTTTTTTTTGCTGAAGGTGTTAAAAATGCATTGAACACTTACGGTCATCTTTGTGTTTTCGGCGAAATTCGCTCAATAGACTGCGACTAGAGTCAACATAGTTTTCAGCAGGTGGTGGGCGCGGTGTGGGCATGTCATCTGTGTTTAAAAATGGTAGGGTAAGTGTTTTAGTATAATTGTTGTACGTGTCAAGTCAATCGGACTCGGATAATACAACAACAATAAACGTATGTAAATAATAAGAACAGTTAAGGTTTGATTTACAGTTGCAGCATCAAATACTTTTAGTGCAGACTGTAAAACTAGTTTGTTTGTTTTTTGTATTTAGTTTTTAGTATTCAATAGAGTCTGTAATTGTTCGGCATGCAAATTTCGGTTTTCCATTTAAATACCACAAGATACTTATCAGTTTTTTTATAAAGTTATATTCAGTTAATTAATTGTAAATTAATACAGACACAGAAAAAACAACATCAATAGCATATTAATTAGATAAAATCGGTTAAGAACTTACCATCACTGAAATAGCCACGATTACGATTTTTCTTTTCAAACGATCGTAACTCCTCGGGAGTAAAATTGGCAAACGATTGATTTAAAGCTACTATATGCATGGAAAAGCCAAAGACGAATATGGCTAATACAGCCAAAAACCTGGCCAAATCCTTAAGCAAGTCACCAATAATAATGGCCCATGGTCCAAAGAGATGATGGAATGAGAGAAAGTCTAAAATTTGTACGCATGCAAGCAAGAATGCCAAAGCGAAGCATTGATTGCGGCAATATATAAGCGTTGGCCAATACTCTTTGGAGACAAAAAAGAATGCTGTTACATGGACGCCAACACCAGCCATTCCCAAGAGCAGCACCAAAAGTTTGATGGATCCCAATCCAGATTTATCTGAAGGATTTGTCAACTCGAACAAAAGAAGACCACTCAACCAAATAAGCAGTCCTATTTCGTACCAGTAGGGGACCAAGCTAAGACGTAAAACTGGATAAATGGGTGTAATGCCCACAATACTAAGGTGGATCATTAAATATATATGCGAGGTGAGGTAAGACATGAATTTGATAATCGGCACTTTGTTAAATTTGTGGCCCATGGGAAAAGTAAAACCTATCCAAACGGGCGGGCAGACTATAAATGCCACTAGCAGCAACAATATCTTCCAGGAAGCCCATGTTAGTGAACCCCTCCACAATTCCTGTTCATAATACCGCAAAAGTCAGTTAATTTTTCATCAACAAAGTTTATCAAATCGAACCTGCAAATATCGTTGTACCACTGTGTGGGCTATAACCTCCTTTTGCTCATTTTCTATTAGCACATCTAAAAACTCTACATTTCTTTTATCGGTGGCTTGCAAAATTTTCCCAGCTGAATCAGAACCGGCTGCTAAAGCCAGCAGTTCAGTAGCCATAGCTTCGCACTGTTTTCCCGCAGCTACTAGATCTTTAGCGCGCTCTTTTTCCTAAAATAATTCTGGTCATCCCTTTTTCTGTTAAATGTATTGCTAAGATTACCTTGGTGGATAAAATCATGTATATATTGGACAATTTGGCTGCTGTATCAACTGGTGCTGGTGATACCAAAACAAATTCTTGTATCGGTTTGTTGTTGTGATTTTTAGAAACAACCATTAGATTATAGACAAACCGTTTGTCATCCATTAGGCCGTATGTGTCATGTTCCTTATTCATAAGATATCTGAGGACATCATTATGTCCCTCGGAGGCTGCAAACCATATAGGAGCACAACCGTAATTGGTTTCAGATTTTGGTGAAGCTCCGGCCTCGCATAACAGTTTCACTACTTCTAAGTGGCCGGCTTTGGCAGCACAATGCAGTGGTGTCCAACCATTCCTATCGGTTGCGTTTATTTCTGCACCCTGACCCAACAAAATCTCCACCATCTGAAAATGACCATGCATAGCAGCTATGTGTAGACCAGTGCGACCATGGCGATCTGTAGATTGAAGGAGTTCTGCTGAGCGACTCAGAAGCAAACCAACCACTGACATGTGACCACCGAAGCACGCCAAATGAAGGGGATTATAACCCTAAAAATATAAATAACGATTGGCTTACAATTTCGAATTCAAAACATAATTGTAACACACATTTTCTGTAGTTGCTGCATCCACTTGCACCCCAGCCGAATTCAAGAGTAATCGTACTACGTTCTCATTACCGGAATAAGATGCCAAATGCAAAGGTGTCATTCCCGATTCCGTTCCCAATTCTCCAAACAAGCTTTGGCCTGTGGGAGTTTCTGATTTCACGGTAGCTGGTACGCTGGTTAGTAGTTCTCTCACCGTGTCTGCCTGCCCAAAATAGGCTGCCACATGCAACGGTGTCAACCCCAATTTCTTGCTGGTGATCCTCAAAGAATTTGTACTTTTCAAAACGTCCAATACCTGCCCATGACCGTTCTGAGCCGCCAAATGCACAGCCGTAAAGCCAGCTTTATTTTCCTCCGTGCACGATGCTCCAGCTCTGACTAAAGCTTTCACAACATCCGCATGACCGCCTTCAGCAGCCAGTTGTAGTGGCGTTGCGTCAGTCAATTTATTTCTAGCAGATATCACGCCAGATCGATCGAACTTCATTAGTTCCTCGATCACCTTAACAGAACCCTGCATAGCAGCAATATGGGCACAGGTATTTCCATCTTTACTAGTGGCATTAACCAGCGATGGATGTTGCTGCAGAAACAATTTGGCTACTTCTGAGTAGTTGTTCTGCGCGGCGACATGTATTGGTTTCTGTCCCAAATCATCGGTCGCATCTATGTTAGCTCCCAATTCCAACAAGAGCTGACATACCTCCATCTGGCCGCTGGCCGCAGCCAGATGAAGTGGCGTCTGTTTCCGTAAAGTTAAAATATCAATAACAGCATTGTGATCCTTGATGAGAAACTTCACTAGATGTGTGAAGCCGTTCATCGCGGCCAGATGTAACGCCGTGCGACCGACTCGAGATTTCGAATTGATGAAAGCCTTATTTGTTAAAAGAGCATCGCAAACATGCAGATACCCCCTTTCGGCAGCCAAATGCAAAGCAGAACGGCCCTCGATATCGAATACATCAACTCTGGCATGATTCGCTAAAAGGTTGTTGACCAGTTCCATATGTCCTCTATGACAGGCAATCAGTAAGGGTGTCCAACCAATTGACGACTGACGATTCATGGCCTTTTGGATATCTGTTGGATTCATGTGTGAGATCATCTCCATTAACACATCATTGTTGCCCGCCATGGCACAATAATGGAACGCAGTTTCAAGGGCATTTTTTGTCTGCAGTGTAACATCAGCACCATTCTCCAGCAGCATGCTCACAATTTCTTTATCAGACTCGGGAATTTTCACTTCCTCTTTTGTAATTTGGCAAGTAAAATGTAACGCAGTAGCACCATCTTCATTAACTGTATTTATATATGATGTAGCTTTATCCGGACCATGTTTTTCTTTTACGGATTCTATTAGATGTTTAACGATTTCAGGATGGCATGCACGGCAGGCCATGTGTAGCGGCGTCTCACCGGTCTAAAATTACAATAAACATTACATAAGTACAACAGATAATTAAAACTGTATTATACTGTACTTACATTGGACTTATATAGTGGATCGCCATTATCTTCGAGGAGTTGCATCAGCGTCGCCAGATTACCATGACGTGCGGCAAAATGTACCGGCGTCAGGCCATCATCGGTAGTTAAATTGGGGCTAGCACCGGACTTAAGGAGCATTAATGCACAACGATCTCCATCCTTAACTCGTGCGGCTAAATGCAATGCTGTTTCATGTGATTTACCACCTCGCACATGCACATCTGCACCAAACCCCAACAGCGTTTCGACAACTGCCGGCTTGCACGATTCCACCGCTATATGTAAAGCCGTATAGTTTTCCTGTTGAGAGATAAAAAACAGTTTTAGAAAGTAGCCAGGAGCTGTTTAACAACGACACCCACATTAGTTGTCACATCAACTTTTTCGCCCTTTTGCAGGAGTGTATTAATAATGCCTGTGTGGCCGTATGCCGCAGCTGTGTGAATACTTCTGGCTCCGTCTTTATTAGGCATATGCAGGTAGACCCCTTTTTTAAAAAGCATAGTCGCACAATCCGCATGCCCATTAAGAGAAGCAATATGCATTAAAGTACTGCCATCTTTTGTGCGCTCAAATATGCTGGCCTTAAATTTATCGGCCAAGATTTCAATAACGTGGGCATGACCATTTTCCGCAGCCAAATGCATGGGCGTACGATCTAAACATAACTTATGTAATTTTCCACTTCATGTTCACCATAACAAAGACCCTTACCTTGGTTATCCGCTATGGAGGCAGATGCTCTCACACCATAGAAATATTTCAGCAAAGCTTCATCCCCTTCAGCAGCCGCTATATGTAGTGGGGTTTGCCCTTCACCATTTTGTGTATCCACATTGGTGCCATAGTCCACCAATATGCGCACCATATCAACATCTCGCCGTCTAGCAGCCAAATGCAAGGCCGTGTCCCCATTAGCTGCAGTAGCCTTCAACGAAATAAAGCAACAAAAGCAAAAGCGCCATAAAGATCGTGTACTTGTGATAAAACCAAAAAATTTCTTATGCTGCCATGTTCTCTTACTTCAGTACTTCAATACTATGTTAGAGGTCAAAGTTAACATAAAGCTTTACAAATCAGTTTTGATATATTTTTATAAAAATAATGGAAAACATTGCACGTGCAAATGACATGAAATAATCAAACAAGTGCATGATGACGGTGATGAATATTAATACGAAGGAACAGTTTGAACAGTATGGAGTAAGGACGCAACCAGTGCGTGCAAATGCTTTCAGCTATTTGCCATTCACCTAAAACTTAACGCTTAACCCATATTTGGCAAGTTCTCAAATGCACTGAACGCTACATGCTTTAGTGAAGCTTCACTAACCGGCATTTCGCTTCTTGTACATTTTTTTGTATCCTTAAAGCAACCGGTGGATATCAAGTAAATAAGAATCAATCGTAAGAAGTTTTATTTGCCTGAAATATATACATTTCGCCGTTGTAAACTTTTGTGTGTATGTATGCATGATTGTGCGCATTTTTGGTGGAAATTTCGTTTCTATAACAATCTTTATTAACTGTTACACTCTTCCAGTCTTGTTTACTTTTTATTGTGTTTATTGTTTGCTTCATTGCGTGTTTGCGGAAACTTTGCTTTGTTTTTATTACACTGTGAAAAAACGATTTTTTATATTTCAACATTGTTGCAGAAGTTAAAGGACAGTGTTTAACAGAAATATGCATTCAACGGGTCTGCCAAAAAAGGGGGCCGCATAATTTTCAACGAAAAGTGAACTCCGGTGCTGAGGATGAAAAAAAAAGCCAACAAGTAAAATTAAATTGTTAAAAATGATACCACAAGTGTGGACACCCTGTACATACAGTAAGTATGCACGTATCGTACACATAAAAGGATCTATCTAAATGTCCTGACTGCTCATATAAATATTGCCAGCAGTAGTAAACCGTATGAAAGTTGGCACCCTTTTAAGGAATACTTACATACATAAATATAAACAGGCATAAGTATGCATATATGTATGTATATAAATATGCGTATGTATGAGTATGCAATAACAGAATGAAAATGTTCATTGCTATTTAAATGGAAAGGAATTGTCTCGCAACACAACATGTCATTAACAATTTAACACTCTTCATATAAAATTTAATTATCTCATAGAAAAGTCATTTAAAAGAAAAATGAGAGAAAAAAAAACAATTAAAGTTTTGATGGCGTGTCAGAAATTGCGGCTGCCATCAATTATTTTTATAAAAATATTGCACATTTTTTGCATTGTAAAATTTCATAAGGCATTCAAAATGTATTAATGAATTACGCGTATTTCAATTTTATAAAATACGCAGTAAAAACTTGTTAATGAGTTGCCATTAAAAACTGCTTTCCACTGAATAAACAAACAATTTATTCTCTAATTCAAATAATTACAATTTAAAAGGAACTCTTTTGGGCCGAAGGTAAGGAGTTTTGCAATTGCGTAAGTAGTGCTCTGTAATGTTAAGTTGTGCAACAAGAATGCAACAAAATGTATAAATCGTTAAGAGTATTTATATATCGTTGTCTACAAGTACCTTCAGTTGGTCCGTCGTCTGAGCAGCTAATAATTCTCGAACCATCGACTGATTGCCAGCCTCTACCGCCAACAGAAGTGGAATTTTGCCTCTCTGTAAATGAAAATCAAATATATTATGAATTTATTTCCATACAGTAAACACAAACTGGATTGCTTATTATTATAAATGCAGGTAAACGATGATAAAATGTCTACGCATTTCTAATCACTGTGCAACGTACGTGTAAACTGCAGAGAAACAATTTTTTTTTTTATAATTTTCCTTACAAAATACTTCCAAAGCTTATTTGCAAGTTGGGTCGTAAATTGTTAAATAAATAAATAGAATTATTAAACAATTTTAGATCTTATATGGGACTTACGTTCGAAAAGGATTCACGTAAAACAATAAAATAGCAAGAAATAGGAGATTAAGAAAACGTGGCATTCTCAGCTGGTTGCAACGTTGCAACGTGCGTGTTATGCTGGAAACATCACAAAGAAGAATGTAAAATTATAGAGTGCTAAAATATTATAACAGATATCGTCAAATATCGCCTAGCCTTAAGCACTTCTGGGCTGCCAGCTACAGTGTAATTGTTTGCCTATCAAACCCAATTCAAATAGTCGCCTAATGCAGTTTGGCACACTTCACATTGGAAAGGAAGTGGTATTTGCTGGAAATGTCAAACTAAAAGTTCAGCCACTCGCCGTGAATCATTTAACGTGATTCATTCATTGTGCGGAAAGTTAATGGAGCTCTCCATACATTTCTGATCAACATAAATAACAAAACTTTATTTAATTTATAGAGAAAATTGTCTTAAAAATAAAATTAAAAATAATTAATATTCAATAAACATCGAGGCGGTTTAAAATACTTTAATGCAGCACCATTACAAATTTACAGTTATTGCTTTTTATTTATTTTCCTTCCTTCCTTTTCGCGTATCCTTTTAAGTTGATAAAAAATCAGCTCAAAAGGGAGTGGCTGTTTCTTTTTAAAACATTGATTTAATATAAAACTTCTCGTTTACTTTTAATAAAAAATTACTTAAATCTTCAGTTATTCTAAGGAAACACTTCCTTAAAAGTTCCCTGATGACTTGCATTAGCATCCAGTGAGAGAATCATGTCAGCCAGCTAACAGTGTATAACAATCAATACCACTATATTTTTAGATGAGATATATATATTCTTCTAAATATAATTTAAGAGATTTTAGAAAGATTTATTTAATAAAAAAAAAAAATTTCCTTTAATATTTCCATGTGGCGAATGAATAATGCGCAGCCTACTAAACCGCAGGTCGCGGGTTCGATTGCTACCCCACGTGTTTTTCTGCGGTCAAGTTAGTTTACACAAAAAAAAAAAATATCTCAGTAAATCATACCTCGTAAAGCTTTTATGTTAAATTTTTCGAAACCGCCAAGCCATTTTAGAAAATCGTCAAAAAAAACCGTAAAATTAAAAAAAAATCTATAAGAATAGTTCAAACTTATTAGACCTTTTATAAAACAAAAAAAGATTTCTTACAAATTTCAACTGATCTTAGTTTGATTTTTTTACTTTTCAATAGTCCTTCCTTTGTGTACAGGATGCCTTCTAAAGAATAATTTTTCAAACGATTACGAACTTTAAATTCAGCTGAGTAAATGTATTATCGAGTTTCACCGATGAGTGTGGTAAAATTATTGTATTACGTATAAACTTTGTGGAAATTTGGGAAGCCAGACTTGGCTTACGTTTTTTCTTTCTCAAAAGTTTGTTTCTTTTCTCCTTAAAATAACTTTTAAAATTTAAAAACCGCAATTTAAATGTAGAAAAATCGTCATTTTTGGAAATAAAATCGCCACTAGTGTGTTTTGAGAGGGGGAAAACGGCAAAATGTAGAGAAATTATCAGTTCTGGCAACATTGCTTTGTGGGCGTATGATCTGGCACACTGCCCTTCTTCTTCTATCTCTCTCTCTCTCTCTAACCCCAGTTTCGGCAAAAAGTGAAGTACTTAAACAAACGATCCCCTCAATATAGTGCAGCTGCTGGTTTCTCGTAAATCTTGAAAGTCACTCAAACAGACTGAGCACACGGTGTTTTGCATCGGTTGTTTTATAGAATTTATCTGTGACAGATGCGAGAATTGTGATGTATCTTGTAAAACGATTGTAGCATATAAACGGTTCGACGTAGCGGTCTAAAATAACGGCGTTTCTTTTAAATATTGTAATGTTTACGTTGGCACCGACTGTTACGATTTTCCAACTAAATCAATCGCTTTTACACACCATACAATGCTACATCTACAACACACACACACACTCTACACACTCAACTGTGGCACATACAAGTGCACAAGCATACATGAATAAATTGGAATATTTTATAAGAGGAAGTGACATCTATGCGAAACGTATTCATTATCCTTTAACATTAACAATCCAAATTGATTTACTCTAAGCATTTAATGTAATGAAAAATAGTTTTGGTTTTGTTCTACTTACCCCGTCTGCTTTTAAGCGTATATCCTTGCCAGCGGCCGCTAATAGAGCCCTCAAGATGTTGGTGGCTGTTCCGGTTTGCCGACTTGACACCAAATGCACTGCAGTTTGAGAGCGAGACTATAAAGAAATTGTTCATATATTTTAATAATTTATTATTGCGAAAGCGAATAGAAGGCAGTGTTTTTGAATGATAGTGTGCATGCTTCTCCCACTGAACGGAGACTAGCGAAATAGCGAATGTGTTTGCAAGAATATAAGGGCTTTGTGCTGAAATGTTGAATAAGATTGTCTTCATATACATATATGTGAATATAATGCGGATTGACACTTGATTAGTCCGCATTGTAACAAGTCAGAAAAGTACCGCTCTAGCTGCCATCATACTTATACTTTGTGCTCGCTAGAAATTCTAACTGTAATGCAGTTGCAATAGCAGAGCTGCCTATTGCCTGAAATTACTCTAGAAGGAATAGTGAGATTGTTTTACAAGTTTGAAATGGATATGTAGGTGCGGGTGAGTGTGTGCATACATTTGAAAAATGTACTCTCTTCTTTGACATACAGTTCGCTGGCATTTGATTTCACTGAAATAAAATTCGTGATTTTTATACTTTTCGAATTTAAATAAAACAACTAATTGCAGAACTTATCATTATCCTTTGCCTGGATACCAAAGTTGTTTATTTAAAAACGTATATGTTTGTGTGTGGGTATCTGTATTTGTGTGTGTTTTAATTTAGTTTAGTTTGGTAGCTGTGTAGTCGTTCGTTAAAGTCAATCACTTGGTATATCAAATGAAATTAATTATTCTTTTTAAGTGATAGAAATCCTACAAAGTATCGTACTAAAAACATTTTTAAAAATTTACTTCCACTTTTGCTTTAAGCAAATCCAATTAAAGAGATTTATGCGAGCGCAAGTCTGATTGGTAAAATGAATGTCATACTTTGTAATAAATAGACAATTAAGCTCGTAAATATTTTATAAATCGATTTTGTATTGTGTACAATATTTCAATCCCTCAAATATCTGAATTGCAAATAAGTCTGTACTTGTTTATGAATTTTACAACTTTGTGAAATTTATCGCTCAATTTACAAATGATTGTTGTCGTGGAGTCGGTTGCTCTAAGCTTGGCAGGCTTTATTATCTGTACTGATAGTCTACCATCTACACATCTTCAAACAAAGTTCAAAGTACGATTATACAGTTTTAAAAAAATATTCTGCAATGCCATAAGGTCGATTGTATTGCATATTGGCGGTTTCGGTAGTGAGTATGCCGCTACTGCAGCTTTTAAAGCCAAAAGCAGAGCTGAAATTGCATTCCAAACATGGAAAACTCGGGGAGAATCTAGAGCTAATGCTACTACGCCTTAACTTCTTATAACATAAAAAATGTTCAGGTTAAAAATATAGTTCCCCACAGCCATCTTTTAATCTCTCCACGCAAATTTAATCCTTCACGACGTCTTGCTCATTGTCTAAAGCTTTTTTTATTCAGATGAAATTGATCTACTTATTTGCCAAAAGAAAAAAATTCTTGTTTTAAAAAAAAATCTAAAATCTAAAATTTAATTCGTTAATTTATATCAGAAACAAGACTTAATATGGCATTAATACAACGCCGAAGCGCGAAAGTTTTCCTGGTCAAGGGATCTATTAAAAGTATTTGTACCGCATTTGTAATATAAAGATACATCGTTTGTATGTGCTGAGAAGGGATGCAACCCCACACGAAGCACATATTCTTTAAATGAATCATGTGGAATGGCAAAAGAAACGCTTTGAAAAATCGCGGTATGGGCCTCACTCCGGAAGGTATATCTTAGAAAATGCTGCAGAATAAAGGCTTTCGGAACTTGATGAGTAACTACATCGAGTTTATACCGCGCAGGAAAAACCAGACCTCAATGCAGTACAACACAATGACGACAGTATCCTGATAAAGGCTAAAATCATAAAACCAGACTTAGATAAAGAAAAGTTTATGATCTTTCGCCAATAATACATCGCATTGAAGGCCAGAATGATAGAAATGATTATAATTCTTTATAAGACGATGTGCTGGCCCTTTACGAAACGAGCGAATAGAAATGATTATAATCCTTTATAAGACGATGTGCTGGCCCTTTACGAAACGAGCGAATAGAAATGATTATAATCCTTTATAAGACGATGTGCTGGCCCTTTACGAGACGAGCGAATAGAAATGATTATAATCCTTTATAAGACGATGTCCTGGCCTTTTACGAGACGAGCGATTTAAAATGATTATAATCCTTTATAAGACGATGTGCTGCCCCTTTACGAGACGAGCGAATAGATATTATTACAATCGTTTATAAGATGCTGATCTGGCCCTTTACGAGACGAGCGAATAGAAATGATTATAATCCCTTATAAGACGATGTCCTGGCCCTTTACGAGACGAGCGAATAGAAATGATTATAATCCTTTATAAGACGATGTCCTGGCCTTTTACGAGACGAGCGATTTAAAATGATTATAATCCTTTATAAGACGATGTGCTGCCCCTTTACGAGACGAGCGAATAGATATTATTACAATCGTTTATAAGATGCTGATCTGGCCCTTTACGAGACGAGCGAATAGAAATGATTATAATCCCTTATAAGACGATGTCCTGGCCTTTTACGAGACGAGCGATTTAAAATGATTATAATCCTTTATAAGACGATGTGCTGGCCCTTTACGAGACGATCGAATAGAAATGATTATAATACTTTATAAGACAATGTGCTGCCCCTTTACGAGACGAGCGAATAGATATTATTACAATCCTTTATAAGATGCTGATCTGGCCCTTTACGAGACGAGCGAATAGAAATGATTATAATCCCTTATAAGACGATGTCCTGGCCCTTTACGAGACGAGCGATTTAAAATGATTATAATCCTTTATAAGACGATGTGCTGGCCCTTTACGAGACGATCGAATAGAAATGATTATAATACTTTATAAGACAATGTGCTGCCCCTTTACGAGACGAGCGAATAGATATTATTACAATCCTTTATAAGATGCTGATCTGGCCCTTTACGAGACGAGCGAATAGAAATGATTATAATCCCTTATAAGACGATGTCCTGGCCCTTTACGAGACGAGCGAATAGAAATGATTATAATCCTTTATAAGACGATGTCTTGGCCTTTTACGAGACGAGCGATTTAAAATGATTATAATCCTTTATAAGACGATGTGCTGCCCCTTTACGAGACGAGCGAATAGATATTATTACAATCGTTTATAAGATGCTGATCTGGCCCTTTACGAGACGAGCGAATAGAAATGATTATAATCCCTTATAAGACGATGTCCTGGCCTTTTACGAGACGAGCGATTTAAAATGATTATAATCCTTTATAAGACGATGTGCTGGCCCTTTACGAGACGATCGAATAGAAATGATTATATTACTTTATAAGACAATGTGCTGCCCCTTTACGAGACGAGCGAATAGATATTATTACAATCCTTTATAAGATGCTGATCTGGCCCTTTACGAGACGAGCGAATAGAAATGATTATAATCCCTTATAAGACGATGTCCTGGCCCTTTACGAGACGAGCGAATAGAAATGATTATAATCCTTTATAAGACGATGTCCTGGCCTTTTACGAGACGAGCGATTTAAAATGATTATAATCCTTTATAAGACGATGTGCTGCCCCTTTACGAGACGAGCGAATAGATATTATTACAATCGTTTATAAGATGCTGATCTGGCCCTTTACGAGACGAGCGAATAGAAATGATTATAATCCCTTATAAGACGATGTCCTGGCCTTTTACGAGACGAGCGATTTAAAATGATTATAATCCTTTATAAGACGATGTGCTGCCCCTTTACGAGACGAGCGAATAGATATTATTACAATCGTTTATAAGATGCTGATCTGGCCCTTTACGAGACGAGCGAATAGAAATGATTATAATCCCTTATAAGACGATGTCCTGGCCCTTTACGAGACGAGCGAATAGAAATGATTATAATCCTTTATAAGACGATGTCCTGGCCTTTTACGAGACGAGCGATTTAAAATGATTATAATCCTTTATAAGACGATGTGCTGCCCCTTTACGAGACGAGCGAATAGATATTATTACAATCGTTTATAAGATGCTGATCTGGCCCTTTACGAGACGAGCGAATAGAAATGATTATAATCCCTTATAAGACGATGTCCTGGCCTTTTACGAGACGAGCGATTTAAAATGATTATAATCCCTTATAAGACGATGTGCTGGCCCTTTACGAATTAATAAAGTAGTTGCCGTTAGGGCACCCCCCTCCCCCTCCCCAAAAAAAGGGTCTTTCCAATCCGCAGCCACCATCAGCAAAAAAATATAATAATAATAACAATATTCCTATTCAATCACTCAAAGGCTGAAACAGTGTTGCATTTCCATCATGGACAACTCATAAGTTATGAGCAAAAGAAACGTTTGACGTTTGAAATGTTTGCGTATGACAGGAGAAAATGTAAAACTTTAAATCATCTCTATTTAAAATGTTTGTGATATTTTACAAAATCTAAATGCAGCAATAAATATTGAAATAAAAAACCTTGTGACAATTAATAATGTTGAACTTGACTAGTTTAAGTCAACGTCACGCTATTCTTATCGTTATCGTTTTAGAAAAAAGCTTCTCTAATGCCATCAAGCCATAAAGTATTCCGAAGTAAGGAAAGGAAAACTCAAATGGAAACATCTTGTTGAACATGACCCCTTCTGGTAGCCTTACTTGGCCTAATCAACTAAAAAGTGAATAATTTTTTTAGTTTAACCTGATTTTATATTTTCGACATCGTTAAGCGAATAAAACAAAATAAAAACGTAATAAAAGCATGGCGTTAAAAGTTTTTTGTGTTGTTGGTATTAAATGAACGCTGCATGTGCAATAATTTTGTAGCTTGACCTTTAACAAAAGCGACACGCAGGAATTTCTTTTGATTTTTATGGCTTTCGCTTTTTCTCCTCACAAAACTTTCTCGCGCACACAGGATTGCAAACTAAAACTCTTACGAGACATTTGTCGTATTGATTTTTTTTTTCTTCCTGTTTTACGTTTAACATTACAATTATTTAAGTGCTGAAAATTTGTTGTGTGAAGTGCTTCCATAAAAGTTGCTTAACAGGGTGTGCCGAATTAGAGTTCACTTATGAATTATATGAAGAAAATGCAACTGCTTGGCGGTAATCATTAATTTTTAAGTAAATTTCGTATTACGAATTTGGGTTATTGTTACGTATCGTATTAGTATGGTTAGCTTACTCAAACTTCATTGCTAAAGAAGTTAACAAATTCAGTTAAAAGAAATTGTCTGCTTTTCAATTAAAAACTTTATACAATATCATTAAAGGCATTTTTTTACTAGCCTACACAGTCGAACGACTCATTCACACGAAAGTGATATCAAGTCAAAGCGTTATACTTTATGAAATCAAAATAAAATGGCGTATATGGTGATACACCATATTTTACATGTATTATGAAAACATAAAACATTTGCTGGAAAAAAGGTGGATTAAAAATGTATATTTCCAAATATAAAATAATTAATATATTACAACTTTTGGTATATACATAAAAAATAATAAAAAATAAAAACCAAATAAAAAAAATCAACCCTGATCAGACGAAATCTGTCAAAATAGAAAATTTCCAAAAACTTTTCCGTGGTATTCGACTGGCAAAAAAAAATACGGTTTTCGGTTGCATGTCTTAATACTGTGTGGTATAGTGAAACAAGGCCTTAACTAGGGATCTTCCAAAATCTGGCAAACTAACAGAGTGAACTCATTTCACCAGCTCTTCCCAAAAAATAATTCATTATACTATTTCGCAAGTTCTTTAAAAACATTTCATTCCTTTTATTGTAAGTTCTTTGCAACGTGCTCTCCTTTGTGGCAGCAGATTTTTATGGAAATTTAAGGTTGGAATGATATAATATACTCGGTTGATATATGTGATTGGATTTTCCAAATTAATTAAATCTAGCGCATTTAAATCAAGATAAAGCCAAAGCAATAATTTTTATTAAAATCATTTTCTCGATTTTTATCAGGTTTAAATTATTTTTGCAATGAAATAAATAAGAATTATAAAAGTTTTGTGTTTATAAGAATCATTAATTCATCATTAAATTCATCTGATTGCTGAAATCTGTGTAAATGTCTAAGATTTATTTTATTAGAATAGCAGAAACTGATTATTTTAAAATCTTACCCCTCCAGTGGAAAATGGATCCACACCTCGTTTATTTAGCAAAAGCTTTACGACATCCTCACGCGCATACATAGATGCAATATGCAGCACATTGTAATTATCCTGTAAATTAAAAAGAAAACTTTTAATGAAATTGAATTGGTTTATACTTTAATTTAACAAACCCATCGTATGAGCTTTCATATTATTTTAAGGTATGACCGACATAAAGCGGTGTATAATAAATTAATTTCATTTTCAATCAGCTAAAATAATTAAATGCCTGCTGCACCTTAATTTTGTGTTGCAAATGAGTTATTACTCAAGCACAGCACATGCAACAAATTCATCAACTTAAAAACCGTGACCATGAGGATTTTCTTGCAAATAACACATGAAGACTAATTGCTTTGTAATGATTTTTTTTTAATTTTTTAAAGCTTCCGCACAGTGAGAGCAGCCCCTCTTCTTCATATTATTATTCCTCAAAAAGAAAAAAAAAAAAAAAGTTCTTAATGTTGCTAAAAATATTCATATTACGAACAACTTAAATATTGTTAATAATTCCGCCTTAAAGAAAAGCAAAAAAAAAATTTATTTTAGCACAAAAACCGCTATATTAATGGACCTGGTAGCAATAGCACATATATAGTATAACTTTTCTCAAACCTTGCAAAAACTTTTCGCAACGTGTTCACACAGATGGTTAATAATTGTTTCACACTCATGACTCACTACTCATGCCATTAACATCTGAACAGATGGAATAGTGTTCATTCCCCATGCCAGTGAGTACTTTTTTACGACGTTTGAATGCACGTAATATCGTGCACTGAAAGAAATTAAATACAAATATTAATTTCAAAATATTTGATGTGTAGTATTTAATAGTAAATAAATAAAAATTACTGACATAAGACTCCAGAAATACAAGTAGACTCACAATACATCACATATTTGCTCTATTTGATATATTCGTACTAATCGAGAACCATATTGTGCCAACTTGCAGCAATCGAATGCAATTCTGGTGTGACCATGGTGTTAACTATTGATTGGCTACTGTACTGTAGTAGGCAATTAGGAAGCAATTTCTAAATAATTTTAATTCCTATTAGATGTCATTTAGTTGACAGCATTAAATTCTAATTGATCTTCGTTGTTTTTTAGAGAATAAATAAAAATAAAGAAAACGATGTGCTTGTAAAACCTCACAAGATTAAAATACAACAGCTGTTTATTTGTACAGCCGCAAGTGGCAATTATTGCCGCAAATCTATTCTTCGCCAATATGAGATAAGGCAATACCTATAAAGAGGGCCATGATGTGACCACGGCACAATTTTATTATTGTTCAACAATTGAGCTTATAAAAATGGGCTAGAAGTAAAGTATAGTTGACAGATTTTGTAGGGAATTTTTTTTGCAGCCGGCAAGTCAGCTTTTACTATAGATAGGGGGCAGTGTCAGTGGAGGCACAAAGCTGTATTGAAATAGTGATCGTTCGCAGTACAATCTAAGGTTTATTTATTCTGGTAGGTGAACTGAGAGAGAGAGAGTCCTATTTAATAAAGTAAATATCCTGGATATAATTTCAACTACGCAAAGAAGGCCTACTTCCAAAGAGCTTACACGAAACAATAAGATATTATTATCTCAGTTCTTTTATTTTCACAGTTCTTTGACCTGCCCATAGATAACCTTCAGGTATCCTATTTTTGTTTTTGATTTATTCACTTGTGATTTTTGGTAGACTCTACAGAACTATGAAACGCTATACGTGTATACCAACAACTTAAATGCATTATTTCCAAACTGCGAAGGAGTGAGTCCTTTTGCAAATCAAATTAAATTGCGTCGATAAAGTATCGGTATAGTATTGTAAACCGTATTGCACCGAAATATTCCTGAAATCAACTTTTAAACTTTAGCAAAGAAATTGAGATTATTTAAAAAATTTTGCTTTAAAGATTTTCCAAATATATTATTTCATCTTGTAATTTATTTTATTAAATGTGTCTTCACATATTTGGAAATAAAAATTTACTCGCGAATTATTTGTGTGTGCTTATATATCAAGTAAATGAGAATTGTACACTTTGTTGTTGACATTTCCCATAGCTATTTGCTTTCCACTTTCTATCGGAATAAAGATTAGAATTTTAAAATTATTTTCGTCGATGTAAAATAAAGAAACTTGTAAATGTAATGTAAATGTAAATGAACCGCATAGTGCTACACAGTGCTACACCGTGCTACTGCACTGATAGAACGCCTAAAAACGTGACATTTTTATTGGAATAAAAATTTATATTATGATAAAAATTACTTTTTCTTCTCTAAACTAGTGGCCAATAAATTTAGCATTTGCTATTTGTTTTTCGAAACTTCCATATCGGAGCAGCTGAAACACCGGAAACACAAAGTCGTAGCTTATTTGCCTTTAAACTTACTCGTATGGCACGAAATCGCTTATGTTTTATTTTTTTCTTCATGTTTGTTTTCATTTGCATACTGTGCTTTTGAGACTTGAGTTTTTTTCATTTCTCTTGATTGTTTTTGCTTTGTCCTAGATTTCTTCCTCATGAAAGAGGCCTTGTTATGTTGAAGTATAGAAAAGGTTTACTAGTTAAATCAAAAAAAAAAAAAAAAAAAAAATAAAGAAAATAAAAAAAAGTCAATATCACAGCTTGTAGTCTACAATATTCTGCCAACTATTTAACTGCAATACATACTTGAAATAACTAATACAGATTTACAAACACACAACCACACATACTTCATTGCTTTATTTATTATTATTAAATTTTAGGTTCAACAGCCGCCAATTCAAGCTAGATATTCACAGATATATTCATACATATATATATAGGAATGTGAGTTTTGGGTGTGTGGGTAAGTATACAAGTGGCTGTATGTGTATTGTTTTTTTTTTGCTAGAAAAATTTTTATAGCTTCTGCCCTAATTGTTTGCTTTAGTTTGGCACATGAACAGGAAATAAATAACACATGAATTTCGGCTTAAAAGCTTCTAGCTTGCATGTGTGTGTGTATGTACGAATTCAAGGCAAATTCAATCAGGCCAAAGTGATAGCACACGTGACAATTTTTTTTCTGGTGAAATAATTTGTTGTTCCCAACTGTTATCAATTCGCTCTCACATAGAAAGATCTACTTCATTGTATTAACAATTTTAAGCAAACAATTTGTTGGGCAAGATTTTTACGGGCTGGAGAAGTGAAGCAATGGATGGCTGGTAAATTCCAAATATTTACTAAATTTCTGGCAAACATTTTACAGAAAATTATAAAAATTCTTTTTATGCCAAATTAATTATTATAAAAAAAAAAATTTTTCTTTTTAAACTGAAACGCTGGATGAACATGTTCACAAGGACTTTTTATATTTATATATTATATGAGCATGTAAGATGTACATGTAACGTGCACTAAATTTATCACTTAAAAATTTTACAATTCTTTTCTTTTATTCATTACATTCTGTGCGAAAGTGAATTAATTTAATAAAAAAAATTATTCAAGGAGTTTTGAGGATAAAACATGCTCCTTATCTCATGTGGTATGATTTATATTGCAGTGCCTGGAGCAAATAGTACAGTAGTTAAGAAAAGATAATTTCTTTTACATATTCAAATATCTTGCCAATATCCTGGTGATATCCTGCTGATATCCTGCTAATTTATAACTTTGCAAACAACAATGCGCCTTCGACGTGAATTAGGTAAACTCAAAGTTCTGTAAGTGCTTCTTTACATACAAACTGGCAACTCTAAGTGATGAAAATCTACAAGGTTTAATGTGGACGAGAAATCCCTTGATCGTGTCGAGTTGTGAGTGACAGTTAAATGTCGTGATGGATAAATCTGCAAATGAAAAGAAAGATATGATTTTTCATTGAAAACTATCAATGTCGCATGACCTTTTTTGTTTTTCTGTTCTGTTTTGTGTAATAAAAACCACCAGCAAAGCTTTTGGGTTGCCCGCAGGAGAATTTCCAAGCTCTAGGCAGGAATCGAACGTGTGTCGTCCTGTTTATTATCCATTAGCTTATGGAGTTATCCTCCGTAGTTATTTTAATAAAACAAAATATACATGTATTCCTAAAGTTATCTTAAAATTATTTTTAAATATAAAATCGCTTTTTATATACTTTATCCTTTTTCATATTTCGTTAAAAATTAGTTAAAGTTCTCAGGAAAATTGAAGATGCTTTATTAATGTTTTATGGGAAAAACTTTTTATATAAGTTGTCTTTAAAAAAATTCCAGAGTTCTAAAATAATATTGTAAATTAGATTGGAAAACTAAACAAACCGACAAACTAATACTGAACATATTTTCCTGCAAAAGAAGTCATGGAAGGATGTTTCCAAGTCACAACCCATATACTGTTTGACAAACACACACATATGCAGTGAATGACTTGGTTTGCTGAACGTCTCCAGGCCTCTTAAGATAACTATGACATCGTGAAAGAATGATGTCTTACTAAGTTTGCTTTATTGAAGAATAAATTGCGTAAATATTTATAGTAAGGATATGAAAAAAGGACCAAAGTAAGTTTTAACAAAGTTAAAAAGCACTGACTGCATCAATAAAAAGTACCACATTTAGTTCACTTCTGTTCAAGAACAAAGGAAATTAGTGTGTAAGGATTACGCCGCAAAAGGAGGAATGAAAACTATAAAGCGTCACTTTATAATTATTAAAAGTAATTGTCATCACTTCCATTATTAATGAGACTCCTCCTTTCATAAAAATTACTAAAGTAAATTGATGTTTGATTTAATTTACATTCCCATTCATATAAACACCTTTATGTGTGTGTATGCGTTTGCAATAGCAGACGACAAGTTTTGAGGAGAAGGTGTACATCAACCCATTTTGTTTCTAAATGTTAACGGTACTCTTAAGAAATTAATATTAATCACCACGGCATTTTTCTACCTTTTACTGGAAAATAAGCAAAATGTTAAGCATATACACTGCGCGTCACTTAAATAAGGCAATATATTATTATTAGTGCAAGATAATGTAAATAAAAATTTCAAATAATTAAACCAGCGATACCGAAAGTCCAGAAAGCAATATGTTTTGAAAGGCTTACTCATTAAAGCCAAAGGAAATATAGTAATACAAGCAAAGGCGATATTTAGAAATAAAACTATCATAAAAGTCTATTACATAAATTCTAAGATTAAATAAAATTGATTCAAAAAGTTTATTTGTACTAAAAATATTTGAAAATGCATGGCTATTCTGGATTAAGGTTGCGTCACGCTTCAACACTTTCATCCAATATAAAGTACTATAGTGGGGCAATTTTTAAGTTTCGGAGATCTTGTCAACTTAAGTTTTTAATATCCGATCTATATCCTGATTTAATATCCGTCAACAAAGTATTGATTGTGACGATCTCTTCCCTTCTAGTCGTTTGAAGTGGATTCATTTTAGTTCTAAATTAGCCGAGAAGCAAAAAATTCAGAGTAGACAAGATAGAAGCAGCTTTTTGAAATTTCAGTTAACCATTTAAAAGTAGACGGTCAATGCAGCGGTTTTGGTATGAAAGAGATACTCGTAAAATTCTGCCTATAAAAAAGGTTTATAAACTGGGCATTTTCTTTACGCATATCTGCACTGGTAATTTCAATTATTTTAATTATAATTAATTATTAATTATAACAAGTAAGTAAAACAATTGTGATACGGCTTTTAATCGATTTATAAATAGTAGGGCAACATTTTTTAAGCACGCTTGATAGAAATATTGGAAACTATAAAGCGAAACTTACATCCAGTTAGAAATTATATTAACAATTTCATATAATATAAGGTGGTTGAAAAAGTATTTTCGTATTTTGTTAATAGATATAGCAGCATTCGTATATGTCCAGTGCTACCAATCAAATTGTGTCATAGCATACAGTGTTGGAAACGTGGGCAAAATAGATCAATATAATAATGAAATTCGCCATATTTTGAAAGTTTGGTATAAAACAGGGAAGAATGCCACGCTAGCCATCAATGAAATTTGTAAAGTGTACGGAGACGATGTTGTATTAGATCGTGTAGTAGGACAATGGTTCGCTTGCTTCCATTCCGGAAATTTCGGTGTGAAAGATGCAGCTCGCTGTGTTCGACATATCGTTGAAAAAGTCGATGAAATTATGGAAAAGATTGACCAGGACCATCACATAAGCAGCAACAACATCGCTAAGGAACTTAACAAGCATCATCAAACGGTTTGAACCATTTAAAAAAGGATGGGTGGAAGAAGAAAAGTATTTTGATTGACAAAACTCAAAACTTTGAGAGGTCTACTTTTTGCTAATATTGCCCGCGATATATTTAAGAGTAAAAACTAAAATAAATATAAATATTATGAAATATTGCAAAAGATAAATTTGTTTGCATGGGCGTTGATTTTTTTAGTTAAATATTTGCGGCCATTAAAATAATTAAATGGATTAAATATTAATTGAAGGCATAAAGATTTCAAAGAAATTTTTTAGATTTTTTGCTACGCAAATTTTTAGCACAAAATATTATCTGTGGAAGCGAAGTAAAGAAAATAGACGCAAATTCACTCTCCAGCAAAGTCTCGTAAAGGATAGGTTAATCATATAAAGGATGTATTTTTATTGAATTTTCAGTTGAAGCCACTAAGCTAATAAAGATGTTTCCTTGGCGTTATTTCTGTGAATTGTAATTATAATTATAGTGTTAATTATTATACAAAGTAATTCCATTCATGCCAGCTTTTGTTTCTACTGTCATCTGAGAAATGCTGAAATGGCTTTCATTAATGTGACTGCTTCGTCCAACTCTTTTGGTGCATGTTTTAGTCAACGTTATTTTTCAATATATACGAAATTATTTAGGTCAAGGAGTAGCACAAAACAAAAGTGAAAGGAGTAGAGGGCCAAGCAATGCTAAACATGCGGTAAAAGATGTAAAAAGTAATCTATTTACAATCATTTCTACTTTATAACTCTACTACTTGTCGGCCCCTCCCTCAAACAGATGTACTAAGAAAATAAAAAAGAGCAAACCTTTTTGTTTTTTAAACCACACACACCCACACATACACGAGAATATGTATGCATGATTATACAAAATCATGTACACCCACACATGCTTACTTATGCCTGGATATGTAGACGCACACATACATACGTACCCTTTAAAGTCCGCCACAGGCTGCATTAAATATTCTGGCTAAAGCGATGCTGCCAAACAGGATTCTTTTACATATTTACATACCTCCATATGCAAGCATGTGTATGTGTGTATATATATATGTGTACCTGTACGCCCATGGATTAATCGATTCCGACGGCCAACCAAAGTTCATTAAACACATACTTTTTAGAATTTGCAAAATATGGCGGCTATTATGCAAAATAAATAACCCGGGAAAAAATGTTTACGCACTTTCTTAACGAGAAAGTCAATGCAAATTTACCTGCTTTCTTTCCTTTCTGCTTTTGCTTTTACCGTACAAATACAAACAAAGAATTTGTTGCGTGTTTAAGTAATTTTTCCTTTTTTTTTTTGTGTCAGACCGACTTCCTTTTGACCAACTTTGATTTTTTTTTTAACACACGGTTTTTTCTCTCATATTATTTCGTAAAATTATTTGTTTGTTATTGATTTATTTTTGTTGCCCTACAAATTTCATTTCAAACCTTTTCTTACAATATATATTGCAAAAAATTGTAGCAACTTTCATTAACTTACGTTATTTCTAGCGCTAACATCGGCTCCCAGTTCAACCATGCGATCAATAATGGAAGTTTTATTGTCTTTGGTGGCATACATCAGAGGTGTCATTCCAGTATTCTAAAATTAAATGGAAAAGTTTTTGTTTTAATATTGAAATAAGTTTTGTTCATGGTGAGTGAAAATATTTATGTACGAGGTGTGATAAAAAAAAAAACAGTGTTCTCAAATTTTGTATAGAACAATTTGCTAAGAAATTCTGCTCCTATGAATACAGATTCTGCACAGATTCTTTTATATCAGTAAATGTTGGCAGGAAATAATTTTAAAAAATATTAAACTTTCCTTAAAGGATTTGGCAAAACTCCTAAGGATTTCAAGCAAGAGACGTGGGGAATAAAATTTATCAAAAAAAATATATAAATAATAAAACGTTTCCTATGAAAAATTACATAGATTAGAAAATTATTTGCATAAGATAATGTATAACAGATACATTGAAAGCAATAAAAGGTTGCTGAATGGCATTCCATCCTATACATACATTATTCGACAAAGAGGGGCATAGCGGCATATAACGAGACAGCTTTCAACTCGTCTCTTTCTTCATTTTAATATCATACTTTACAATCAAAAGCTTCCTCGTAAAAAGTTATTCCGAAGTCTCCAAAATATGCTGGTATGCTTCAAAGCACTGTACTGGTTCCAATTAGCCTCGAATATGCCAAATTACTGCAAAGGTTTTACATAATACGTAGCATCTAAAGTCAGGTATAGGTAAGCTAACCACAACTTAATGCACCTAAAAATTTCTTTAAATAAATGGATGGAAACACCCGACACCTCAGGAGGAATGCGTTTAAATATTAAAGGATTCAGAGCGATTGAAATTTAACACAAAATAAAAGAAGCAGCATTTAAATATTGGAATCTGTTTAGGTCAGGAGTTTTTTTGTTGGCTTATCGAAGATAGAGGCGTACACATATTGAGCCAAACAAATGCCAAATATTTTCAAGTCTTTGGAAAGATAATTCTTTGCGGGTCTTGAAAATGGATCGCTGAGATATACCAAAATTTAGGCTTTTACGTAACTCGAAGATAAAACCGGACAACCAATTTTATTATTATTAGGCTTCTACGCAGCCCCGACTTGGAATTTCAATGTTTCCTCTGCGATTTCAAATACATGCTTAAGAAAAACTTTTGGTTTACAGAGTTTACAAGGCTGCAAATTGCAACCACCTTAATAAGTTTGCCTTGAGTAATATAAATATGAAATTAAAAATATGAAAAAAACTATATATAAATATGTAACTAATTATATATAATTAATATTATCTAGAATTATTTCATGATCGACTTGTGTTTGTAAACAATTCTGCAGCGCCAATGATGTGGGGTTATGCGAGCTTGACGTTGCTAAGAGGCAGGTGGTCACCTCATATACATTATTTTATATATATTTGATTATATTTTGTTATATCTCTTCCTTGAAGAAGTTGCACAAAATTTAAAAAAATATTAAAAAGATATAATATAAATATATATATAAATATATAATATAAATATAATATAAATAATTTTTACTAAAGGATTTAAAGCTTCTTAAAATGTTAATTTTATTCAAAAAAGAAAATACAAATTTCTAAAAAATAAAATAAATATAATAAGATAATTTTAAGAAGAATGAATTTAGTTAGACTTCTGCAGTTCTATAGAAGGAGATGGAAAAATTTAAGGCCTTTTTGTCTTAAGAAAGGTTGTAAAATTAATATTGCAATTTTTTTGAAACGATTAAAAAATTTAAATTGATTGACAAAGAAAATTATTTTGTCTTAATTAATTACCTTAAATGAGGTTTTATTAATTTAAAATATCATTTCAATAATTTTTAGTAATTTCTTCATGGCTTACTTCATTCTTTAGTGTAAAATAGGGATCTCTTCGATAATATATATGAAAATTTTTTTTTTCTTTGTTATTAGCAAAAATATATTTTAAATGTTTGAAAACATAAAATAAACATATAAGAGCAAAAAAACCCAAGTTTTTCATTAAAAAATACACAAACGGACGTTTTCAAAATTTTACGTTTTTTTCACAAAAATGGTAAGGGTAACCACTTATCAAAAATTTAAAATTTTGCCAAAAATCGAATAAAAAATTTTTCGTTTATTTTTAGCAAATATATATTTTAAACATTTGAAATTTTAAAATAAACATACAAGAGCAATAAAAACTCCAATTTTTCATTCAAAAATACATAAACGGACGTTTTCAAAATTTCACGTTTTTTTCACAAAAATGCTAAGGGTAACCCCTTATCAAAAATTGAATATTTTATCAAAAATCGAAATATTTTTTTTCGTTTATTTTTAGCAAATATATATTTTAAACATTTGAAATTTTAAAATAAACATACAAGAGCAATAAAAACGCCAATTTTTCATTCAAAAATATACAAACGGACGTTTTCATAGAATGATGATTTTTACCCAAAAATGCAAAGGGGGATAAATTAAAGGGGGGCCCTTATTAAAAATTGAAATAGAAATGGAGCCTCATGGTCTTGGCAATACAAGGAATTCCTTATACAAGCAAGCTCTTAAAAAAAGGTTTTGCTTTTATTTTATTAAACCAATCAAGGAAATGTTTTCCCTCTTGTATACCTCTTGTGTATGGAAACGGTGTAATAGTATTCTTAACTACTTCTTAAATCCAAGAATAATAATAATAATAACTCTCACGCTTAGTTACAAAGCTTGTGAAAAAGAGTCCTTAAATCTTAATAACACTTTTGCTTACACAAATACCTATACATCCATTTGTGTAATACACTTGTATGTATCTAAGGGTGTGTGTATCTGCATGTGTTTATTACTTTAATATACTTGCATGGATTCTTCTTTGCTTGGAATTTTACAGCATTAACTTGAATGGTGAACCAAATAATGTGCACTCGCAAGTACTGCTTAAGAGAATGAGCCGCTCTTATTTGAATTTATTTTCAGTGGCCAAAAATTTGTCGTAAATACCTTTCGGTTACATGACAACGTATTGGAGTTGTTTTTTTTTTATTTTTAATGGAAAAAAATCAATTGAAATGTTTGTATTTTCTTCTAAATTCTTAACAAATTTTTTCTATTTTCCTCAGCAGACTATTTGAATTGTCTCCATTATCAACAACAGCAATGAAATTGGAAAATGTTGTTATTTACTTCCAATCAAAACGTTAAACCCCAAGATATTGTTGATATGAGGATATGAGGATAGATATGTACAACCACCCACTAAGCCAATACATTTCCATACATATTTACATCCATGCATGCATGTGCATGTTCGCCTACATTGTAGTACATTCGTACATTGATTGTAATTTGTTTTAATTTTTTTTTTTAGGGAAAAGGGGAATTTGAATTGCTGGTTAAATTTTATGGTTGTGTGGAATGGCATTTCCACATGAATGAAAAGTTTTCTTATTTCGGTGGTTGAGTATTAAATGACAATAATATAATCAAAAAGGAAGAAATGAAGTTCTTGGATACAACAACAACAACAAGCACAACATGTCTGTTTTGCTTTCAATTAGTGCCGCAATGTTTTCTTGTCATGAAATTTATTGTTTCATTTTAGGAAGTTCTCTGGCAAATAGTGCACTTTTTGTTTTAGATGCATATACTTTTTGAATTTAATAGTATTCAATATTATGCCCCATTTACATATATTGATATAAAATATACCATACATGCTACCCCAGACATGCCCTCATAAATATCCATTTGAAATAGTTTGTTATTTTTTTGTTTTTTGATTTATTGCAGAACTAAAATGGATAAATGGAGGAAACGTTCTACTGCGTCTAGTGGTGAAGCTTTTTTTTTTTTTTGTTATAAAGTTTCAGAAGATGCTCCTCTCTGCTAACATTCAGAAACATTCCAAAATAGCTCATTTTGTGTATTAAGCTACATGGCTACACGCCCACCGTCGTGGCTGTGACAAACTAATTTATATTTTTATGTTCAACAATGTAGAGAAATAGTCCTGTGAGTTTAATATAAATATGAAGTATACGAATTAAAGGCATATAATATTACAAAATTATTATTATAAATGATTTAAAGAATAAAAAATATTTATATTTTCTTAAATGAGTAATTTTTGAGAGAATTTTCATTAAAATATTCAGTGTCAACTCTTTGTGTTACCACTCTCTCTTTCAAAATTATTAATTAGTTGGTTACAGGACTATGACTTTAGCCAGCAGCAGTGGAAGTCGTATGTTCATGTAGCCTGCAGTAACGAATGTGGCTTTATATACATATATTGTGTAATGAAAGATATTCTTTACTCGGCTTTAAGATTGTTCCGATTGTAGGTATACAGACCCAAAACCCTTTTCTACTTTTCTAGAGAAAATTCAATCCAGATATTCTCCCAATTTTTTTTTTTTTGCTTGTAATAATAACAAAACACAAAATGGATTTCTAATTCAAATAATTTATTTTCGGTGATGTTTCGAGAAAGACTTTTAATCGTTGTGGTGTATAAGGCTTTGTAGTTCTCATTTGGTTTTTAGGAGTTTAAATAATATTTAAAAAATATGAAAATCACATTTCCGGTATTGTTTGGGCTTCACAGCAAACGAAATTTATAACATTTCTTTTCAACATGTAAACATTAAATTCTTAATAAATATTTTAAATAATTTTATATATTATTATAATATTTATATTTCTATATTTCTTTGCATGTACATATATAATTCTTTTATTTTTAAGCAATTATCTCCTTTATTTATAAAATTTTATAAATATTTTATGTTATTTATTATTATTTGCAATTATTTTCCTTTCTAAATGGAAAACTCTCTAGGGAACAATGAAGATTAAATAATAAATCTTTTTTTCATCTTCATATTATTTGAAGTTTACTAATAATCTAATTTAATAATAATTTTTAAAATAATCCATTTTATCTCTGCTTGTTTTATTTTCTACTAAATTTTGATTAGGGCTCTTCATTTATTATTATCCTTTACAGTTATTTATTTTTTTTTTTTTTCTAAATAGTAATTTTAATGGAGTTTTTGACCTGAACTTAATTTAAATTTCAATTATTTCTGTTTTAGGCTTTAAGTCAACTCTTTGAATGCTCAATTCAGGTAAGTAAAGATTGACAGCTGACGGCTTTACTCAAATTTTTCCTGAAGAAGATCACCGAAGGTGTTCGAAATATTGAACAGATTCATTTAATAAAAATGAAAAAACAGAAACAATTAAAACTTTATAGTTATTATTATTTAAAAGATTTGTAAAAATTAAAAATTACTAGTATTGCATGAAGAAATTTTTTAGGAACTTTTAGATGAACTCACATCGCTGCATGATATCTAGAGTCTGATGTATTACTCTTCCTTTCAAATTCCACACTTGATATATTATTATTAAATAAAACCATTCGAGCTATTTTTATAATTAAAAATCATTGTAATTAAATATAAAATGACGAAAGTGCATATTTATTATTGATATTCGCCAATACGAATAAATTAAATTGGAAAAGGATATCAAATTTCTCTACTTATTTTCTCTGTTCCCTAACAAAGCAATATATTACTATATCGCATGAGACATTAAACTGACTTCTTGTTATTCCCCTTCATGTCATTTCTCTTTTCTTTATCGGTGCACTAAAGTTCAGCTGGGCCAACGTCTATCTCAATATAGCAATTAGAATTTAAATTGAATTTCAAATAATGAAAGGATATTTTGTTCAACATACCACGTCATGTATACCAATCAATGGTATTGTATTGCCATCTTCACCTTGATTCGCCACATATTTTTCCAATTTCTTTAATTCTTGCTCAACTGGTGTCCATTCACCTTTTGTGGACAGTGCCAAGACTTTGTTAACCGTGTCTCGTATGGAAGCTCCTGCACTTGGCGGTTTAGGTGCAACATCGGTATCCTTACGGTCACCATTGCTCGAACTGTCATCCTTGGGATCAGATTCTGCTTTGCTGGCGGGTGTATAGCGATCACTGGCTGCTGTCGAGTCATCGACTGTATTACTGGTCGCACCACTCGTTACGGAGGAAGGAGTGTTACGGCCTATGCTCTTGGCCGCCGCACGTAACCCTCCGCGCTTAACTGGTTGTGACATTATAACCTTTCAACCATTTTTGCCATAATTTTTTATTTTATTTCCTCTATTATCTTGGTAACTATTTTTACTTAATTACACTATTTTGAATAAAAACTTACATTTAAACACATTATTTTATTTTTTTTTTTTTTTAGCTGAATAGTTAATAATTATTTTCATATTTTATTTTATTTAAAAGGATCTTGTTATTATTTATTTCAACCTTTTCCTCTTCATTCTTTACTATAAAATATATTTAAGCAAGACGACATTTTTTTCCATCAATATTTCGATACCAGATATCGGTATTGTAGCTCAAAGTGATTGAGATTTATTATATAAAAACGGAAACGGAAAATAAAATTAAAAACCATTTCTTTCCATTTTTCTTTATTTTGAAGTATTGTATTCATTATTTATGCATGCAAAATAGTTTTAAAAATATCGTGTAAAAGATACTTAAAGCACTGCTAAAATATTTTTATAAAAATATTGCCTTTTAACTCCAATAAATTTGGTAAAAAATATATATATTTTTTTGTACTATTCACTTCGTTAAAATATATATTTTCATCATGTGTAAGCGTTAAAAGTTTTTTTTTTTTATTTTTGCAACAACCAAGCCATCTACTATCTATTGCATTAAACCACAATTGGTTGCCAAAAAAATTTACATATTTATCGGCAACACACATAAACAGATACAAGCACACGTTCACATACACTCTTCAACCGACTTTTGCAAACACGGCTGTGTTGCTTTTTTTTCTCGTACACCTCTTGCTCAAACACACTCCTCTAAGCATACAACATTTCTTCCTTTAAATTGTTGTTATATTTTTTACTTTATAACCGCACCGTTTCCGTTTCCTTTTTATTTTCTTTATACTAAAAAAACAATTCATTTATAACTGTACACATAATAATAAACGGCTTCATTTCTTCGCAAAACAACCGTGAGCTCCGAAAGTCTAAAGTATTCTGATTGAATTTCTGCATAGTTTAACTACTAGACCTTTTTGGAATTTATTAGGCAAAGGAAACTAACGAAACTTGAGTCTGACAAGCTCTCCCCCTTAGCAACATAACGAAAAGCTTGCGCAGCCCCACTTGAGAGGCAACTGCATTCGCGCTGTTCTTATACCTGTAGATTTTTGTTTACAAACACAAGTTGATCTTGAAATAATTCTAGATAATATTAATATAATTTTCTAGCAATTGAAAACAAAACTACACATTAACGCTACATATACACATATGGATGTGTGTATATGCATGTGGATGAGTCTTCCTTAGTCCAATAGAAATAAAGGAAATTTGTTTAAAACGTCTCTGCATTCTCATATTTTATTTACATTTGCTTTATGGATTTTTGGAATAGTTGCTGGCGATAATGATAACCTGCCAAAAACTGAAAGCACTACGATGTCCTGTTCAATCCTTCATTTTTGAATAATTCTTGCAATTTGTATTTCAGTACTTTGCCTGACGTAGTTCTTGGAAAATTGTTAACAATTCTCACATATTTTGGTACTTTAAAGTAGGCCAACTTTCCTTTACAAAAGTTACTAATATCGTCCTTAGTGAGAAGCTTTGCATCCTGTTTAAGTCGTATGTATGCGCAAATTTCTTCGCCCAAACGATGGTCTGGTATGCCAACAACCTGTTTAAATAAAATCACATTATTTTTGTCTTTAGAATTTCAAAGGAATTTACGTGAGACTCTAGTACGCTTTCGTATTGATTTAAAAGGTCTTCAATTTCTTTTGGAAAGATATTTTCGCCACCTCTTATAATGACCTCTTTTTTCCGGCCTTTAAACCGAGCCACGCCATTAGACTCCAATAGAAAAAGATCGCTTTAGGAGATTTTTAAACTTAAATTGCGTGTTTATGAAAATATATAAAGCTGGTTTGATTACCCTGTCTTTAGCCAGCCATTTATATCCTTAGTCCTGCGAGTATTGTCTTCATCTTCGAAGTAGCCCAACATGGTGAACCAACCTCTAACACACAATTCACCCACCTCGCCAAATCTGACGGTGTGACCATAGTCGTCAATGATTTTCGCCTCGCCATGGCCAAACAATTTGCCAACTGAACTTAAAGAACTTTCAGCAGATTCGGATCCATCCTGAGCGAAAACAGCCGCGGTACCCTCTGACAATCCATAACCAATAAGCATATTGTCCACTTCGAAAGCATTTTTGAATTCGGAGAGAATTTGTGGGCTGCAAGCCGAGCCGCCCATTAAAGCTGTCTCTAGGCTTTGAACAGATTTACATAGCCTTGATTGGTTATCCAACATATCGACAAACATTGTAGGTGTTCCTGCAACGACATTACATTTTTCGTGTTCAATTGCCTCCAAGCTCAAAGCAGCATTAAATGTTGGACTAGGTAGGCACAAAGTGCTACCATAATGCAAACAGCTGAACAGTAAACTTAAGCCAAATCCATGGAACATCGGCACTATAAGACATAATGATTTGCCACCCGTATGCAATCCTAAAGCTCTGCCCATATAAACTCCTTGATTAACAGCATTGAAATGTGAAAGCATTGCCGCTTTTGGCTGACCGGTTGTGCCCGAAGTAAATTGTATTACTGAGGGCGTTTCGGGCTGTATATCATGCATTTTTGAAACTACTCCATCTACTCTATGCTCTTCACATTTCCTTCTTATCATCTCATCGAAATTTAAAAAGTTTTCCATCTTCTTATTAGATTTTACAATAACTGAATGCAGATTTTGGCAAGAGCTCTCCGATTTATAAAGTTCTTCTATTTTATTTAGAAAATTCAATTTTCCATAAGACTCCATCGTTATTAAGCACTTGACCTTCGCCTTATTGAGTGCAAACTTCAGCTCAGGTACTTCTAAAGCAGGATTGATACACACCAAGGGATAGCCACCTATAGCTGCAGCCATAAATGTTATATACCATTGCATTGTATTGGGAGCCCAAATGGCCAAATGATCTCCTCGCCCTAAGCCCACTTCATTCAGTTTCACTGCCAAATTAGTTGCTTCCTTAAAGGACTCTTCAAAGGTTAATTGCTGCTGTTCATAAACTGACTTTATCGCTATTTGCGAGCCATACTTTTCAACAGCCCTCTCTATCTGCTGACCCAAATTCTTGTAAATCAGCGGTTCATTTCCGATGCGATGCGTGTAAGCAAATTGTTTATAACTAGAATAAACACAAAAGCATCAGCATTAATAAATTTTAGATCGGCGATATACTTGCCATCTATAGTTTTTTAAATTCATCAAGAATTTTGTTTTCGTTAAATTTCTGAACAACATTTCTTAGAACGATGAAGCAGTTCAGCTGCATCCCTCGCAGACTTTTATTGGAATGGACACTTAATAGAATTTTAAACAAAAGCGTTTATTTTTTAGTATCAGAGAGTGTGAGTGCACAAATATTATTTATGTTAAATCAATGCGCTCAATGTAATCTAATCAAATTGCCTGCAATTTTAATGGGGCATATTAAGCATGCCCAGCAAATAATAACTTGTAAAATCTGGGAGAATCCGAATTAGTAATCTGCTGCCTAATACTTTGGACGATTTGAAAATGTAACGTAAATAAAATCGATCCTTCTTACAGGAGTATGCCAAAGGATGTTTTCGGAAGTTTCTGTTTATGGAGAACAAAAGTAAATTAGCTGCTCAGAAAATTAGCATTAAATTAGCAGAAAATTAGTAAATTAGCATTTGTCAATTCTTAGTGTCAAGGAGCCATTCCTAAATATTTGGCTCATATACGTTCATACACATACACATATGTATGTATTGTACGGATTACAATTAATTAAAGTGAACTCAGTCGAATGCTCATAAAGACACCCATATAGAGCGCATCGCAACAGAGGTATATTTGAATACCAACAAATCTTGAAGGGGGAACCCCAGAGAATGATTTAATAAAAATGTAAAACTATAATTTATTTATTTTTTTACTTATTATTGCAATTCTATAAATATAATTACAATATGGATAAGAAACACTTTCCGCTGAGACCATCGGCTAAGCTCTCTGAGAGGGAATTGAACCCCTACCATCCTTGCGAGCATTGTACTACTGAGGACCTCATGTAAAACTGAAAGATGGGAGTGTATTGATCATTTTTCGAATTTTAAAAATTATTTATTCTAAAATACAAAATATTTATAAAAATTTTTATAAAATAAAAATATGTATGTCGAACGTGTTCATGCATGTACTTGACATTACAAAACTAAACATGCACAAGCACGATTTACATGAATGCAACAAATGCAACAAATGCAACAAATCAATATGATTGTTTTGAACACTTTAAAAAACCAAACTATTGAACATTAGAGGTTTATAGAGAAAGTTTTAAGAGAGTTTAACTAAAAATAATAATAATAAATTTAAAGTCTGCTTTCACCTAATTTTTATATAGGCGGTGGCATTTTTGGCAAAAAAAAATTCCGCCGAAAAGGTCAGGTTTTTCTATTATTCTTCTTACCCACTGGCAATAATATCCATTAAGTAACTTTGGGCAGCCTGCTTAGGCGAAACCGGATGTCGGGGGTTCGATTCCTGCTTCCATTCTGGATGTTTTCTTGCAGTCAAGCCAAAGGCTTTTGCGGCTTGAGTTGGTTAAAAGAAAAAAAAGTATTTTTAGTACTATACATAATTTCATACTTACATATATATGGATACATACATATCCATACAAGCACACCCATATGTATTTGCATGTTTTGACTACAAGGGAAACCCTAATTCGACGTGCTTTTCTTTATATCAGAAAGGGGATTGACCTTTTTTATTCAAAGTAATAAAAATAATTTTGAAATATTCTCAATGCATTTTTAAATCTTTCAAAGAATTTTTCTGTTAAAAAAGAAACCACTAAACAATATTATTCCCATTATTATGTACATTTTCCAATAATTTAATAACAAATAAACGAAAATAAAATAAATGTTATCTTTTCCAGATTAAACATTTCATTTCGCCTTTAATGAAATAAGCAATAATTTTGAGAATAATCTGGCAGAAAAATGTGTATGTGCGTGTGTATGTACGCACCTCTTTGTACGAAACAACTTGAAAACAATTTGTGAGCTTATCTGAGACTGTGTTCACACACGTCTAGCCTTAATGCAAAACTTATCACTGTTTCTTCGGTGCGATATCTACTGCATTCAGACAATGCGAGTTTTATTTTTAACGCCATGTTTCATTCGCTTCTTTTTTTTTGACATTTCTCTTCAAGAGCATATTCGTTCATTAGGCGATAATAAACAAACAGATGACGGTTGATATTAAGATATCATGTTTAATCAGGTTAGAATCTAACTTATGGTTTTTTTTATTTTGCATGACGATAAATCTTTTTCTGAACTTCAGTTATCAGCCAACAAACTTTGTGATATTTTATATTTATATGAATGCCATATATTTATTTATTTAATGCCAAGCATTTCATATATATGTATGTACATACATATATGTATGTATGTAGTATATATACAGCAATGGCAAATCAGCAATAGAATTAAATATGAAAACAATTTATATGCACGTGATAAACATTTATTAATACGTAAAAATTGGCTTTACGAATAATAAAATAAAAAAAAATAATAAAATGAATGACCTTGAAAAGTTTTCAAACATGCAGGTATATGATCGCGTGCCCTATTCACGATTTTCCCATACACTCAGTCTCAAAAGTTACTTAAATTAAAAGGTGTGATGTAGACCGCACTCAATTGGGAAATTTGAAGTAAATTTTATATTCACTGTGAAATAAATAAAATACAGTGCGACCTCGAATTATGCAATCACCCTCTATTGCAATATTTTATCATTGCAATAAAACCATAAGTTACATTCTAACCTGATTAAACATGATATATTAATGTCAACCGTCATCTGTTTGCTTATTATCGCCTAATAAACGAATATGCTCTTGAAGAGAAATGTCAGAAAAAGAGGCGAATGAAACATGGTGACACCGATTTTAATTATATTTTTTGATTTTTTTTCTTTCATCAGAATCATAGTTTTCTGATTACTTAAACTTTCTGCTGGAACAGATCGAGTCAGTCAGTGCTCATATTTTTCATTTATTGGGTGAAGAGATTAGAAGGTGTAAACCAGATGAAAAGGAAGATATATGCCCATAAGGTACAGATACTGCGGAGAAAATCCAAATTGACAAAAACAAAGCAGTTAAAGTAGATCACATTAATAAAGCCCTTTAAATCTGCCTAAAAAAACTAATTGACATTTAAGAAATTAAAGAACCTACATCATATATGATGTGATGTCAAAAAATCCAACCAAAATTTTGACAAGTAGACTTCAAGAAGTAGAACTCATATAGAGTATTTGTTTTATAATTCAGTTGAATTTGTTAAAATAATAATAGTTAATTAATTTTAGTTAAATAGAGAGATATTCTGACATTCAGTTTTTAAAGACGACGATTTACCTTCGGTTGCTTAAATCAAGATCGTACTGACCAAATAAAAGAAATATATAAAACTAAAAGCCACAGCTCACTGCCATCGTATTGAGTCTCTCTATTCAAAAGTATACTATTACATTGCCACACTTGGCATGAGCACTCTCTTAAGTAACTTAAACGCCACATACTCGCATATATGAGTGGAGAAGGCTATTGATCTCCCGATTTCCACTCTGAAAAAGGTTACCCACATTTCTACGAATGAGGTCACTGTACTGCATTGTAAATGTGCTCTTCTACTGTTCGTACACAGAGTTTTCATTTACATTCTAGATAAAAGCAAACCCGTAAATATTCAGTCATTATCGGAACTTGGAGTGCTAACGATCGTTGAAAATAAATAAATAAAAATAAAGAAAGCAAATGAGTGCACTTTAATAATTGAATTTTCTAGTGACTGATTGAAATTAGTTAATATAATTATTTTGTTAAAAATAATTTAATCTTATAATTGTTACACACACACAAACATTTGCAAATAGAGGGTTTTGAATATGATCAATAAAAGGTTGCAGCTCGTGGCCAAGCGTTTTATCAAAAGGTCTCAAACAAAAGTCATTAAAAATGCATTTCCCTGGTAAGTTCATTATGAAAACACTTATGTGTCGTATTTTGGATCCATCGACATGGCGACTACTTTATTATACAACAATGCAGTCGAACAATTGTGTGCCCTGCATAAAAAATAATTTTAAATTTATATGTAGGTCTTGCACCCATGAGCCTTATCGTGGGCAATAGACGTTGTAAAGCAAATGAAGGAATAAATTTCGATTGTGGTATAATAATTTTAAAATACAAGTCCATCTGCTTAATGTCTTTCCAATTATTAATGCGAAGCCTTTTCATTGTCTAGAATAATTAAAGTAATTTAAATTTTAACAGACCAGCTCAAGCTTTGCTGCCTCCAGATCAACAACCTTATAAAAAAAATAATTCTGTCCAGTTTCATACAGCGCTTTACAATATTTTATAACGAAACGTCATATCTGGTAATAATCATATCTGTATCCATATCTGATACAGATTAAACAAAAGTTTTGCTAAAGAGCTTTATTTGTGCTTTGTTTGGGAGCATTTAAAAAGGTCTTGCTTGCATTTATTAATTTCACTTTAATACATTTTGGCTAAAAATGGAAGCCAGAAAATAATTAGTGATTACGAATTTGGTACGGCCCAATGAAGATTCTTAACCAGCAGTGGTCAGTTGGAGGTAATGGGTAGAGTTTACAAGATTCACTTTAATTTTTAATCGGTGATATATAATAAAAATTTTTATTTATATACGTATTGTAAAGGGAGCCATCAGTTCTTGGCAGTCTAGAGGTTTGAAATTCTCCTACGATTTCTTTATCAGAGTTCGTGTGTGCAATTTTTCATTGTCAGATTATGAAAGCGCAAACAGCGAGTAAAATTCAAAAAGCTTTTGTTTTAATACATTTAGAGTTCACAGGAGACGATCAAACGGCCATTCAATCACTAGCATTTGTGTTGTGGCATCGTCGTATTCGTTTATAAACATTTTGTCAATCATACTTGGAGACGGCCAAATGAAATAATAAAATTTTTTATTTTCATCAATCAGAACCGACGACATATACATGTCGCCTAAAAAGCTTAATGGAGTTTTTAATTTGGAACTTTAAATTGAAATTGAACTTAAAATTGAACTTCGCCTAAAAAGCTTAACGGAATTTATAATTTGGAACTTTAAATTGAAATTGAACTTAAAATTGAACTTCGCCTAAAAAGCTTAAAGGAATTTATAATTTGGAACTTTAAATTGAAATTGAACTTAAAATTGAACTTCGCCTAAAAAGCTTAAAGGAATTTATAATTTGGAACTTTAAATTGAAATTGAACTTAAAATTGAACTTCGCCTAAAAAGCTTAACGGAATTTTTAATTTGGAACTTTAAATTGAAATTGAACTTCGCCTAAAAAGCTTAACGGAATTTATAATTTAGAACTTTAAATTCAAAATTAATTTAAAATTGACCTTCGCCTAAAAAGCTTAAAGGAATTTATAATTTGGAACTTTAAATTGAAATTGAACTTAAAATTGAACTTCGCCTAAAAAGCTTAAAGGAATTTATAATTTGGAACTTTAAATTGAAATTGAACTTAAAATTGAACTTCGCCTAAAAAGCTTAACGGAATTTTTAATTTGGAACTTTAAATTGAAATTGAACTTCGCCTAAAAAGCTTAACGGAATTTATAATTTAGAACTTTAAATTCAAAATTAATTTAAAATTGACCTTCGCCTAAAAAGCTTAAAGGAATTTATAATTTGGAACTTTAAATTGAAATTGAACTTAAAATTGAACTTCGCCTAAAAAACTTAAAGGAATTTTTAATTTGGAACTTTAATTTTCGTTGGCAAATTTTGAATATTTTATTCAGTTTGTTTGTGGTGTTTTTTTTATTTACTCGTATTTAGTCGAAATAAAAAAATAATAAATATTAAAATTAATGCGTGTATAGCACAGGCGCACTGGCTTTAGTTTTTTTCCAATTCTTTAATATTATTCTTATTTTATTTTATTTGCATTTTTTCTGTTTTATTTTTAAATCATATTTTATATTTCCTAAAGGTGTCGGTTACACAATGAAGTAGAAAATGATTTGGAAAAGAAAAAACATTTTTTGTAAAAAAACCTACAAGGTTTTTTCATTTTTATAAAATTTAAATTACTTTTAACTTTTTAAAATGTTTATTCATGGCATTGCCACTAGATGGAGAGATTAGAAAAATTTATATTGCTTTTCGCCTCTCTTTCTCTCTCTATCTCTCTCACGCTCTCGCTTTCTCGCTCCCTCTTTCTACGTTACAAATGCACAAAATGTAAAAGAAATCAATTGGGCAGCTTCTGAGATTCGACTTATATATACATGATATATACATAAGATTTTATATATATAAGATATATAGCGATATAGAGCGATAACATGGCGCTTACCTTATTTTTAGTTTATCAACAGTCAGCCGTGCAAATTATGCTTCAATTGCAGCCAACCAAAGTTATCTTAATTACATCGGAAAAGATCCGCTGGTGTATCGTAGTGTTGGCCAAGAATTGGAACGTGTTGCAGCAGAGTACAGCACTACTGAGGCCATAGTTTCCTGCCATGAAAATCAAAGGCATACCTTTAAGTCACTATTGGAGAATGTAGACCTCTTAGCTGCCGGTTTTTGGAAATTGGGCCTAACGAAAGGTGATTTCATTGCTATATGGGGCCCTAACAATATGCACTGGTACCTCACAATGTTGGCTGCTTCTAGAGCTGGTTTGGTTTCAGTGGGCATAAATCCAGCTTATCAAGCACCCGAGTTGGAGTACTGCTTAAAGAAGGTCAAAGTAAAGGCTATCGTATGTTCACTGACGTATAAAACGCAAAATTACTATGAAATTATACACAGTATCTGTCCCGAATTGACGCAGAGCGAAAAGGGGAAAATTAAAAGCAAAAATTTGCCACATTTGAAAGCTGTAATCGTCGATACCGATGCAAAGCTGAAAGGAGCATTAACTTTTGATGAAATTTTAAGTTTGAGTGACGAACAGGGTTGCAACGATATTTATAAGCTTCAGCCATATATTGTACCCGATAGTCCGTGTAATGTGCAATTTACTTCGGGAACGACGGGACAGCCTAAAGCCGCAGTCTTATCACATTTTAATTTCGTTAATAACGGCATCCATATTGGCAATCGAAACATGTTAAGCGGCGGCAGGATTTGTGTTCAAGTTCCTTTATTTCACGCATATGGTGTTGTGATTACCATAATGGCTGGCATGAGTAAGGGAGCTACATTGGTGTTACCTTCTGCCAGTTTCAATCCAGAAGATTCGCTGAGGGCAATTGTAAATGAAAAGTGTACGGTTGTGCATGGCACACCCACTATGTATGTAGATCTCATTAAAAGACAGCGAGAGTTAAATCTTCCTTTGACTTCCCTGAAAATGGCCATAACGGGAGGTGCTATTTGTTCACCACAACTTTTCCTAGACATCAAGAATGTGTTAAAACTGCAACATGTCCACACTGTCTTCGGCATGACTGAAACATCGGCTGTTATATTCCAATCACGTCCTGGCGATGCCATGGAAAAAATTTTAAATACCGTTGGCCATATACAGGATAATATCGAAGTTAAAGTGGTAGATGTTGAAGGCAACATCGTGCCATTCGGACAACCTGGTGAATTATTAATAAGAGGTTATTTAAATATGTTGGGTTACTACGGTGATGAGGAAAAGACGAAGGAAACTATTGGCATGGATAGATGGCTGAGAACGGGGTATGGGGAAACATCTTATGATTCAACACATTTTATAACCGATCCCCAAATATTTTTCATAGAGATCAGTTCGTGTTACAATCTGATGGTTACGGCCGTATTGTTGGACGTCTGAAGGAGATGATCATACGTGGCGGAGAAAATATTTTCCCAAAAGAAATTGAAGACTTTCTTAATGCTCACAATAATATCATGGAATCACATGTAAGTATGAATATCAAATTCCTAATTTTGGAACCCCCTTTACTCATATATATTTCTAAAGAAATTTTCTAAAAATAATTGTTGTATATTCTTCAGGTAATTGGTGTTCCCGATGATCGAATGGGCGAAGAAATTTGTGCGTTTATTCGATTACATGATAAATCAATTAAAATTGATCAAAACACTCTCAAGGATTATTGCAAGGGTAAATTGGCGCACTTTAAAGTACCACGTTATGTGATTACTATTGATGATTTTCCAAAAACAACCTCTGGAAAAATTCAAAAGTTTAAACTGTTCGAAAAGTTCAAAGAGATGAACAGTGCTACCATATTCTAATAATGAAAGGATTTAAAAGCATTTAAAATGCATTTAATGTAATTTATGTAAAAACTATAAAATATCTTGAAATGTCAGGTTGTGAATATAATTTTATTATTTTTTTAGTACAAAACACAACTTCATATAACTTTTTTTTAATATTTCTTTATTGTTTTTGATATTATTTAATATAAAATATCAAACAATTGTCTCAATACAAATTCGGTTAAAGGAGAGCATGGCAGGAAAAACGTAAAAATTTAAAACATACAGAACATGAAACCATTTTTTAAAATTTAAATAAAATAGTTACAAAAACAATTCTTAAAAACTCTATTTCTTATATTTATAATTATCATTACAATCATGCTTTAACTTGCAAGCACCCCACTGTAACTTATTGTCTATTTGTGTTTCTTAGAATATATAATAATTTTAGTTTTTTTTTGTTGTTCTTATTTTCATTGTAACTAATCTATTGCCTATAAACTTTGTTAAAGTGGTATTGCCAGCTGTAAGTTATTTAGCATAGTTCTGTACCTGCTTCCAATCACAAGCGGAAACTGTAAAAAGGTGAATTTTTGAAACGTTTCGCCCGCCCAATTTTTTTTAAAGTGAAAAGAAAACAAATTAGAAAAGAGTGTGTCGCACTCTTTTTAACAGCTGTTAAGAAAACATTTATTTATATTTTAAATGTGTAAACAAATATGTTGAGTTGCCGGATTGAGAAATTAAAAATTTTTTATTTTAATATCCCATTCAATTAAGTAGCCATATTATGTCTTTTGTATAAATAATTACTAAAATGTAATTCTCTGACGCTTCTGACTCAAAATATATTTTTTGAAAATTGTTTGAATAAAAATAACAAAGCATATTTACAAGGCGTTTCCAACCCCGTCGATTTGTATGAGGCAAAAAGTGCAATGCCTTTCGCCCCGAGTAGGGGCAACATGTTTACAATAGAACACGTAACCATTTAAGAAGGGAAAACATTTTTGAGAAAATAATACGATACGCAGTCAGTGTAGCAAATGCTATTGTTGAGTTAGTTGGAAAGCAGAATCGTACAGTGAACTATTGATAAATCAACTACAGCGTTAACTGTAAAGTCATTAAAATCTGCGTAATAAGACATTTAAAAAAATTTTTGCGAACTCTGCATTTTTGGGCAAAAATCGTCATTCTTTGAAATTGTCTACTTGCGTTTTTTCGAATGAAAAATTAGCGTTTTCATTGCTCTTGTATGTTTATTTTATGTTTTCAAATATTTAAAATATATATTTGCTAAAAATAAACGAAAAAATTATTTTTCAATTTTTGGCAAAATTTTTAATAAGGGGTTACCCTTAGCATTTTTGTGAAAAAACGTGAAATTTTGAAAAGGTCCGTTTATGTATTTTTGAATGAAAAATTGGCGTTTTTATTGCTCTTGCATGTTTATTTTATGTTTTCAAATATTTAAAATATATATTTGCTAAAAATAAACGAAAAATTTTTTTTTCGATTTTTGGCAAAATTTTAAATTTTTTATAAGGGTTTACCCTTACCATTTTTGTGAAAAAAACGTGAAATTTTGAAAACGTCCGTTTATGTATTTTTGAATGAAAAATTGGCGTTTTTATTGCTCTTGCATGTTTATTTTATGTTTTCAAATATTTAAAATATATATTTGCTAAAAATAAACGAAAAAATTTTTTTTCGATTTTTGCCAAAATTTTCAATTTTTGATAAGGGGTTACCCTTAGCATTTTTGTGAAAAAACGTGAAATTTTGAAAAGGTCCGTTTATGTATTTTTGAATGAAAAATTGGCGTTTTTATTGCTCTTGCATGTTTATTTTATGTTTTCAAATATTTAAAATATATATTTGCTAAAAATACACGAAAAAATTTTTTTTCGATTTTTGGCAAAATTTTAAATTTTTGATAAGGGGTTACCCTTACCATTTTTGTGAAAAATACGTGAAATTTTTAAACGTCCGTTTATGTATTTTTGAATGAAAAATAAACGAAAAAATTTTTTTTCGATTTTATTCTAATAATGAAAGGATTTAAAAGCATTTAAAATGCATTTAATGTAATTTATGTAAAAACTATAAAATATCTTGAAATGTCAGGTTGTGAATATAATTTTATTATTTTTTTAGTACAAAACACAACTTCATATAACTTTTTTTTAATATTTCTTTATTGTTTTTGATATTATTTAATATAAAATATCAAACAATTGTCTCAATACAAATTCGGTTAAAGGAGAGCATGGCAGGAAAAACGTAAAAATTTAAAACATACAGAACATGAAACCATTTTTTAAAATTTAAATAAAATAGTTACAAAAACAATTCTTAAAAACTCTATTTCTTATATTTATAATTATCATTACAATCATGCTTTAACTTGCAAGCACCCCACTGTAACTTATTGTCTATTTGTGTTTCTTAGAATATATAATAATTTTAGTTTTTTTTTGTTGTTCTTATTTTCATTGTAACTAATCTATTGCCTATAAACTTTGTTAAAGTGGTATTGCCAGCTGTAAGTTATTTAGCATAGTTCTGTACCTGCTTCCAATCACAAGCGGAAACTGTAAAAAGGTGAATTTTTGAAACGTTTCGCCCGCCCAATTTTTTTTAAAGTGAAAAGAAAACAAATTAGAAAAGAGTGTGTCGCACTCTTTTTAACAGCTGTTAAGAAAACATTTATTTATATTTTAAATGTGTAAACAAATATGTTGAGTTGCCGGATTGAGAAATTAAAAATTTTTTATTTTAATATCCCATACAATTAAGGAGCCATATTATGTCTTTTGTACAAATAATTACTAAAATGTAATTCTCTGACTCTTCTGACCCAATTTTGTGAAAAAACGTGAAATTTTGAAAAGGTCTGTTTATGTATTTTTGAATAAAAAATTGGCGTTTTTATTGCTCTTGTATGTTTATTTTATGTTTTCAAATATTTAAAATATATATTTGCTAAAAATAAACGAAAAATTTTTTTTTCGATTTTTCCAAAATTTTAAATTTTTGATAAGGGGTTACCCTTAGCATTTTTGTGAAAAAACGTGAAATTTTGAAAAGGTCTGTTTATGTATTTTTGAATAAAAAATTGTCGTTTTTATTGCTCTTGTATGTTTATTTTATGTTTTCAAATATTTAAAATATATATTTGCTAAAAATAAACGAAAAAATTATTTTTCAATTTTTGGCAAAATTTTTAATAAGGGGTTACCCTTAGCATTTTTGTGAAAAAACGTGAAATTTTGAAAAGGTCCGTTTATGTATTTTTGAATGAAAAATTGGCGTTTTTATTGCTCTTGCATGTTTATTTTATGTTTTCAAATATTTAAAATATATATTTGCTAAAAATAAACGAAAAAATTTTTTTTCGATTTTTGGCAAAATTTTAAATTTTTGATAAGGGGTTACCCTTACCATTTTTGTGAAAAAAACGTGAAATTTTTAAACGTCCGTTTATGTATTTTTGAATGAAAAATTGGCGTTTTTTAAAATATATATTTGCTAAAAATAGAGGTAAAAATTTTTTTTCGATTTTTGGCAAAATTTTTTAGCATTTTTGTGAAAAAACGTGAAATTTTAAAAAGGTCCGTTTATGTATTTTTGAATAAAAAATTGGCGTTTTTATTGCTCTTGTATGTTTATTTTATGTTTTCAAATATTTAAAATATATATTTGCTAAAAATAAACGAAAAAATTATTTTTCAATTTTTGGCAAAATTTTTAATAAGGGGTTACCCTTAGCATTTTTGTGAAAAAACGTGAAATTTTAAAAAGGTCCCTTTATGTATTTTTGAATGAAAAACTTGCTTTTTTTGCTCTTGCATGTTTATTTTATGTTTTCAAATATTTAAAATATATATTTGCTAAAAATAAACGAAAAATTTTTTTTTCGATTTTTGGCAAAATTTTAAATTTTTTATAAGGGTTTACCCTTACCATTTTTGTGAAAAAAACGTGAAATTTTGAAAACGTCCGTTTATGTATTTTTGAATGAAAAATTGGCGTTTTTATTGCTCTTGCATGTTTATTTTATGTTTTCAAATATTTAAAATATATATTTGCTAAAAATAAACGAAAAAATTTTTTTTCGATTTTTGGCAAAATTTTAAATTTTTGATAAGGGGTTACCCTTACCATTTTTGTGAAAAAAACGTGAAATTTTTAAACGTCCGTTTATGTATTTTTGAATGAAAAATTGGCGTTTTTTAAAATATATATTTGCTAAAAATAGAGGTAAAAATTTTTTTTCGATTTTTGGCAAAATTTTTTAGCATTTTTGTGAAAAAACGTGAAATTTTAAAAAGGTCCGTTTATGTATTTTTGAATAAAAAATTGGCGTTTTTATTGCTCTTGTATGTTTATTTTATGTTTTCAAATATTTAAAATATATATTTGCTAAAAATAAACGAAAAAATTATTTTTCAATTTTTGGCAAAATTTTTAATAAGGGGTTACCCTTAGCATTTTTGTGAAAAAACGTGAAATTTTGAAAAGGTCCGTTTATGTATTTTTGAATGAAAAATTGGCGTTTTTATTGCTCTTGCATGTTTATTTTATGTTTTCAAATATTTAAAATATATATTTGCTAAAAATAAACGAAAAAATTTTTTTTCGATTTTTGGCAAAATTTTAAATTTTTGATAAGGGGTTACCCTTACCATTTTTGTGAAAAATACGTGAAATTTTTAAACGTCCGTTTATGTATTTTTGAATGAAAAATAAACGAAAAAATTTTTTTTCGATTTTATTCTAATAATGAAAGGATTTAAAAGCATTTAAAATGCATTTAATGTAATTTATGTAAAAACTATAAAATATCTTGAAATGTCAGGTTGTGAATATAATTTTATTATTTTTTTAGTACAAAACACAACTTCATATAACTTTTTTTTAATATTTCTTTATTGTTTTTGATATTATTTAATATAAAATATCAAACAATTGTCTCAATACAAATTCGGTTAAAGGAGAGCATGGCAGGAAAAACGTAAAAATTTAAAACATACAGAACATGAAACCATTTTTTAAAATTTAAATAAAATAGTTACAAAAACAATTCTTAAAAACTCTATTTCTTATATTTATAATTATCATTACAATCATGCTTTAACTTGCAAGCACCCCACTGTAACTTATTGTCTATTTGTGTTTCTTAGAATATATAATAATTTTAGTTTTTTTTTGTTGTTCTTATTTTCATTGTAACTAATCTATTGCCTATAAACTTTGTTAAAGTGGTATTGCCAGCTGTAAGTTATTTAGCATAGTTCTGTACCTGCTTCCAATCACAAGCGGAAACTGTAAAAAGGTGAATTTTTGAAACGTTTCGCCCGCCCAATTTTTTTTAAAGTGAAAAGAAAACAAATTAGAAAAGAGTGTGTCGCACTCTTTTTAACAGCTGTTAAGAAAACATTTATTTATATTTTAAATGTGTAAACAAATATGTTGAGTTGCCGGATTGAGAAATTAAAAATTTTTTATTTTAATATCCCATTCAATTAAGTAGCCATATTATGTCTTTTGTATAAATAATTACTAAAATGTAATTCTCTGACGCTTCTGACTCAAAATATATTTTTTGAAAATTGTTTGAATAAAAATAACAAAGCATATTTACAAGGCGTTTCCAACCCCGTCGATTTGTATGAGGCAAAAAGTGCAATGCCTTTCGCCCCGAGTAGGGGCAACATGTTTACAATAGAACACGTAACCATTTAAGAAGGGAAAACATTTTTGAGAAAATAATACGATACGCAGTCAGTGTAGCAAATGCTATTGTTGAGTTAGTTGGAAAGCAGAATCGTACAGTGAACTATTGATAAATCAACTACAGCGTTAACTGTAAAGTCATTAAAATCTGCGTAATAAGACATTTAAAAAAATTTTTGCGAACTCTGCATTTTTGGGCAAAAATCGTCATTCTTTGAAATTGTCTACTTGCGTTTTTTCGAATGAAAAATTAGCGTTTTCATTGCTCTTGTATGTTTATTTTATGTTTTCAAATATTTAAAATATATATTTGCTAAAAATAAACGAAAAAATTATTTTTCAATTTTTGGCAAAATTTTTAATAAGGGGTTACCCTTAGCATTTTTGTGAAAAAACGTGAAATTTTGAAAAGGTCCGTTTATGTATTTTTGAATGAAAAATTGGCGTTTTTATTGCTCTTGCATGTTTATTTTATGTTTTCAAATATTTAAAATATATATTTGCTAAAAATAAACGAAAAAATTTTTTTATCTATAAAATGATATCTTACCAGTAACTCATGGAGGATTGATTTTCAAACTTCATTTCGATTTGTGTGTTGAAAACAATTTTTTTTTATTTTTATTTTTTAAATGATTTTATAATGGTTTTGTTTTTAGCAAAAAATTGCTGATAAATTAAATAATTATTGTTGCTATACTTAAATATAACTCCTGGGTTTTTCTTTCTGTATTTTCTTTTCCATAATTAAATACCATTCAAACATACAAACATACATATTTAGTAGGGTTGGGATTAGTACAACTATTAAAAATTAAAAATTATTCTGCTTTGTGGCTGCACTTGCTTTGTTAAATATTTTATATTTATGTATATACTTAAGAAGTTTTTAATATTAAGAGATAAGTTTCTTATAAAACATTTAATAAAAAGGTAATAAATTAAATATTTTTTTTTATATACTCACATTGACTGAAGAAAATAATTTTTCTTAAAAAATCAAGCTAAGTAATATATGAATAATTTCTATTTTTATCTCAAAACGATTAGAATAAACAAGATTAAGATAAAAGATTTTCTAGATAAAAAAAAAATGCTTTCAAATATGTTGGGAGATTTAAAATATGATTACTATTAACTAAATACAATAAATAGATGATTTCTACAAAATAACTAATTGAAAGCTAAGAAAAATTAAGATATTTAACAAACTTATAAACATAACAAATAAATTAAATCTAGAAATTTATTTAAATAAATGAATATAAATAAATTTATTAAATGTGTTGCCGATATGCCATTCTGCTAAGTAAATGGGAGCAATAATAATTCAATGCCTTAATAACGTAAATTAAAACATGAAGCTGAAGAAAAAATGACAAAGAAATTTTAGAGAATATTTTCTTACTGCACAGCATGTAGAAACAGGTAAAATATTCATAATATAAAAGGTAACAATGAAACATACAACTACTTTCTTAAAAATATTCGGATATAAAACATAGTGTAAATGATTACAAGATCCTTAGGCCACAAATGACTTTGTTACAATTTATTTATAACGTTTGCGTGGTAAAATTTTTAGGTAAAAAAAAACGGAGCAAACGAAGTTTGATGTCTTGAAATGCGCCTGCGCGCACCGGAGCCAAACAATTTTCCACAATTCATTTAGCAAAGCTTGAAGCAATTTATTGCTTTCACATTTCCTTTTTTATTTTGTAACGTTCAGCCTTTAAAATCTTGTAAGACTCTTAACAATTAATTTCTTTAGTGTACAAATTAAATGAAAACATATTAATTAGCACAAATAATTCAATATTTTATTCAAATATATTTATTTTTATTCTGTTAGTATAAATTGCTACTGCTTAACAACTAGCGAAACTTTTGGATAGATGTTCTTTCTTGTTCCTTTTCAAAACAAAGAAACTGCTGAGGAGAAACTGAACGATTGAGCAAAAGTCATAAAACGATTTTATACAAAAATATTATCCAACAAGGAACATGTAACGCTTTAGACGTGAACTGGTACATGTGACCTACACTAGGCAAGATTCTAATGTAGCTGTCGATAATTGATATTTTTGCACTGAATTTCTCCGGTTTTCATGCCACTAGCCACTAGCCACAAAAAGTTAAAAGAAATTTTTATATGCTGCTGCGTCTTACTTATACCTACAAATAAAAGACGTATTCCTTTGGTTGACTGTAAGAACTATTTAATATACGTTGCTACTTTTAACCAATGATTTTAAATTTTTATATTAAGTATAAATGTATGTACTATATAAACAATATCCTTTTTGCTAAATTTCTTCTAGGGAGTTTTTCTGTAGTAATATATCACTGGTTCTCTTATACACAATACATCTAATACACACAGTATAATAACCATTAAGAGCAAAATTGTTATAACTCATTTTACATTAATTTTATTTATTTATGCATGTCTATCTTAGCGGGGTGGTTCACTTTAAACGTTATAAATTATTTCCTCGTTTGCTTATATGTTTTTATTTTTTATGGTTTAATTCTTTAATTCATAGTTATACGAGAATGTATGTGTAAATAAGTATAATATGTACATGACAACATCTCAGGTCTATTGCATTTTAAATATTAAAATTAAAATAAAAGTAAAAGTTGAAAACATTTTAAGAGACAAAAAGTTCCAATGTGAAATGAAGAAAATGGCAGAAAAGTGTTTAATCCAAAATGCACCAATATTGTTGTTTCCGGCAGATAGAGAACTGTTATCTCATGTCCAAGGGTAATGTACAAAGAACTCTTGCGCAATCAGTTTGTTCGGTATTAAAAGCAAGCGCAAAGAGTAGGAGCCTCTTTATTCTTATTAGCTGAATAGGGATACATCCAGAATTTAGTTCAACTGCTTAATGTCTGGTGCTTTAAAATATTCAAAAACTGTCGTCATCGTCTTCGTGAACATGATACATTTCGCGTATTTCATGTCATAGTGTAGAGCTGTTGACTGGACCATCGCCGTCTTCGGACCAACTGACATCCATAGGGGTGCCGGACAAACTATGTATTTTCTCTATCAGCAATACCTCTTCGAAGGACATGCGAGAGTTTTTCAACTGATTTGATGACGTTGTGGAATCTGAAGCAACGGAGGATGATGCAGAGCTAACTACATCGTCCGAAGAACCAGAGCAGCTCTCATCTTCGGAGTTTGTGCCGGAAACCATCGCCTCTCCCGCGGATTCCTGTATTTCTTGGCATTTCTTTATAACTTTTAAGTCCTGCACTGACGGATGGGAAGGTAAAGAATGCATTTCTAATCGCTCACCTTTATTTAACGCCGATGTATCGCAAGTAATTAGCTTGCTGGCTGAACTACGTCGAAATAAGATTTCCTCCGCTTCGTTATCAACTTTCAGAGTGGATGATCGCGGTCTCATCACATAGGAGGCATTTGAATGCGTTGGCTCCTTCCAGTTGGGACTAAGTTCGCTTCTTCTTGTATTAGATCCTCCAGACAGTTGCCTGGCAATCTTTTTCGATGACTTAATATGATGCTGGGAGCTATCTACCTTAATGCTTACAGATTTTGAGCGAATACGAGGATGAGAGCGATTATTAAATTCATTTGCTTCAACTTTGGAATGTTCTCTTATCACTGATGTGGCCGACATTGACTGGGAGAGGGGGTTAGGGCTAGATACTTCTATCAAACTGGAATTAAAGTTTGACATGTTGCCGCTGCAGGCCGCACTAGCACTGACCGACAATTGACGTTTTGTTGAGGGGCTGCGCTCTACAGATCTGAAAGACCCAGCACGTTTGACCATTTTTGAAGCTGCTGTTTCTGGGGTCTCATCGTCCATTTCTAGTACCCAAGAAACTGAATCGGTTTTCTCAATAACTGCCTTGATTATGGGTGAAGGCGGCGGTGACACATCGTCCATATGAATAGAAGATGTTAATGATGCAACATTTTGCAAACTACGATTACCAGCTGCACTGGTGGAGCTTTCATGAGCCGACAGCTCGTGTAATTTTGTTTCAACTATATGTAGCTGTTCCGAACGTTGCTTCAGCTGCCATTGTAAGGCTTCGTTGTCATAAGAGAGGCGAGTACGCTTGACGGTTTCATGATTGTACGCTTTTTGGAATTCATCAATCTGCCGCAAATAATCTCTGTTTTAAACGAAAGAAAAAAAAATATTCAATTTGTTGCATTTCAATAATTAATTTTAAGCTTACTTTTCTTTTTCGGACTTGATCTCCAGTTCCGAATGCAACATTTCATTTTTGGATTCCAACAAGGAAATTTTTGCTTGCAAGGACAGTTTCTCATCTGCATCTCGTAAAAGTTCTTCGTTTTGTTTGGTCAATTTTGAGATTTCTTTTTGTTTCAACTCCAATACACAACGCAAGCTTTCAGCTTCACTTTGAAGTCGGCTCAACTCCATGTGCGCCGTTGTTGTCAAAGACGAAGTGTTGCGTGGCAAGCTAATGCCGTTTTCGTTAAGACTTCTGCGAGAAGTTCTTAAAACTGCCACTTCATCATTTGAAAGATTCAGCTTTTCCCTCAGCTCTCTTTCATTGTTTTCTTTTAAAGCTTTAAGTTTATTTAATTCTTTGGTTAGTTGCCTAAGGCGTTCGTTTAGGTCATTTTCTCGTTCGACAGCACCTTGTAAACGGTTCGCATTTAACGCTTCCATTTGGTTAAGTTGTGCACGGAGTTGTTGTTCAGAAACTTCTAAAGCTTGTAAACGTTCGTTTAAAGATTCCGATCGTTCTTCAATTTTATCCACTTCCTGTTGTTTTTGTGACAATTTATGTTCCATTTCCACGCGGTATGCATTTAAAAGGCGTTTATTCTCGCTTTCAGAGTTTTCTAATTGTATTTCCAAAGAAGAAATTTTCTGTTTAGCCTTGTCTTCCAACTCCACAAGATTCGATTGAGCTTTTATATTTCCAAAAGAATTAATTTAAATAAAATATATTAATAAATTGTGCAATTCTCTACCTTTTTCCAGTTCACAGCGATGCAGTGTTTGCAGTTCATTTTCCCTTCTTGTGTAATAGATATCCTTCTCACCCAACTGATCTTGTAAATCGGAGCAAAGACTTTTAGTCTCATCCAGCAAACATAAAGATTTCTTTAATTTCTCTTGATTTCTCAAATTGTCCGATTTTATAGAAGGACAGGCAAAGGCATCCAACTAAACTCAGAAAAAATTAGTAAATTTAATAACTGGAAGCCAACTTAAACGCTAATCGCGAAATCATACAAGAAATGATATTGGGAGGGCAGTGAATGGTAAGTCTAAATGGCCATACTAAGTGGTCAAAAATTCAAACAGGAATCAATTGTTTCCTTTAACAAATTATGCTTTTTATTTAATTTTTATTAAAAATGCAATAAAACAGACGACTTTAGTGTAAAAAGAAATTTAAATGTTTAACACTTTCCGTGAAGACGTCTAACCCAAATGACGTTTCGGTGCCTGCTGTAGTAGCCCCTTTTGCCAGCTACTTTATTATTTTAAGAGAGGCAACGCCAGCATAAAGAGTTATTAATGGAAGCCATTCTTAAAAAATTTCACATTTTAGAAAATAAAATTATTTATTTAATATATGCTTACAACGTGCATATAAAAATGTAAAACCCCGTCTCCGCGTGTTAAATTTAACTTTGACTGTTATTTCTCATAGTGAAAATATAAAAAAGTTATATATACGATTCTCTTACTATATACATAAAAAACTTATATATTTTTTCAAACTACACTTCGAGACCTCTTCAATGATGTATAATTTGTAGTACTTTGTTGTACTTGCACCAGTTTTATAATAATGACAAATTCATCCAACAAAATCTGACTACTACGCGATTCTCTTACTATATACATAAAAAACTTATATATTTTTGCAGACTGGACTTCGAGACCTCTTCAATGATGTATAATTTGTAGTACTTTGTTGTACTTGCACCAGTTTTATAATAATGACAAATTCATCCAACCAAATCTGCCTACTACGCGATTCTCTTACTATATACATAAAAAAGTTATATATTTTTTCAAACTACACTTCGAGACCTCTTTAATGATGTATAATTTTTAGTACTTTGTTGTACTTTCATACATTTTACAACAATTACAGATTTGTGCACGGACAGCTCCCTACTACGCACTTCTCACTTTATCAGGCCTATTTCCTATATAAGCAATGCAAGAACCTCGAATTTCGCAGTATTTTTCGTGCGGGTGTTTGTGCGTTGTGTTGTGCGGTGCGAAAGAGTAAGAGTAGATTAAAGTGATTTATGCGTATAGTGTGACCATTTTTTCTTAGAATAAAATGTTTGTCCTTCTGTCCATCTATGCATTATTTTCTGTCTTTTTCTTAGAATAAAAGGTGTGTCCTTTCTTCCATCTACCGATTGTAGCCCATCTTAAAACTGACTCTTCTTAACAAAATTAAATTTTTGTCTATCTTTGTATCTTCGCATTGTTATCCGTCTGGTTTCTCAAGCCGTGCCCGTCTATTCATTGTTGTCCGTCTTAGAAGGACATATTTGCCAGAATGAAATATTTATCCGCCCGCCCGTGCTAGAATAGGCGTTTTCGAAAGAAATACATTTTTTTTCTAATTTGAAACAAGTGCGAAAAGGCTAGAAAACTTATTAATCGTGGTTATTTCCTCGCGACATTTTGCGATATGCTTGTTGCAGGACATCGTTAGACTCTTAGGAAGTATTGAAGGCACCTGAGTCCTTTGGCAATTGCTGATTACATTCGTTGTTTTAAATCTATGACTGAAAACGTGAACAGTGGGAACGCGTTTTCAGAATCCCTTTAGCTAACTGGATACGACTTTATGGCTGACATGAGGACAACTAATGAACTTCTTTAAATTGGCTAAATGGCTAGAGAAATAAACCCCTCAAATTGTAAAAGTAAAAAAGGAATAGAACAAAAAGGACATTTTCAAACTTTCTTTAGGTTCTAAGTAATTATTAGCTCGGAATATTGGTTTATGGTTTGCTCGAACGTAAAAAATATGTTGTGCTGTTTTGCTTACGATGTTATGCATTAGAATGCAGAAATTTGTTTCCATTAGCCCGAGTTATGACGACATAACAAATTGCCAGCCAGTGGCAAAAAAGAGCACAAATATGAAATTGGAGTAAATAAATCCGTTAAGCAAACTAATAATAACTGAAAGGCTATTTTAAATTCAACAGAGTGGAGTTGCTGTGTGTGGGGAGCGAACAGTGTTAATGAGCGTTTCTTACATCGTAGACTAAATATTGCAGTAGCACTCCTAATGCTTCTGTGCTTTTTGTCTGATGCTCTGCTTGCTTTTGCAATTCCTCGAGCTGCCGTTGCTGCTGCTCAAATGTTTTATAGTTCAATGGCCCGTTAAAAGAATAACGATTTAAGCACTTCAATTGTTGTAACTCATCGTTCAATTCTAAGGCGGAATTGTTGCTCACTGCATCCTCCGACAATTGCTGATGTTGTTTCTGCGATAACAGTTTCCGACCTGATGATGTAGTGGCTGTTGCTGAGGAATTTTGTAGTTTTAATTGATGTTTCTGCAAAATCAAAAAACCAGGGGAAAAAATGTAAAAACCAAAATTGTTTACTAAAAGGATATCAAATAGTTTGATCAACTAGTTTGATCGAACTAGTTGCAACTAATCGTTCAATACTAAGGCGGAGTTGTTGATCACTTCATCCTCCGACAGTTGCGGATGTTGAGCAAGTAGTTTGATCAACTAATTTGATATCCTTGGAAGACAAAGGGATATATGAGACTCACTTTGTCATTTGTATTGGTTGCTGTAAGAACTGGCGAGGCGGGTGTTTTCTTATTAGTTATTATTGTTGTTGTTGCATTCGTTAGCACTGTTGGTGAAGATGTTCTGGAATTGGTCCTGATGCTTGCGTTTGTAGACTTTTCGCTTACATTATTATTATTGTTGATGCCCAAAACAACATTTCCACCATCGTTCTCTTGATGTTCAGATGTTGTCGCCGCTGATGATTCCGGTTTGCTAATCGGTTTATTATTACCTGCTGCCGTAATCGTTGGATTCAAAATACGATTATGATCTGCAAAAATGTACAAGAATGGGAAAAAGTGTTATAAAACATAAATTAAGGCACACATACATACTTATGTATGTATGTATGTATGTATGCTTACATTACATGCTACTGCTGTGAAGGCACTGCTTTTAGCTTTTTCATTTTTAATTAAAAAAAACAAAACGTGATTCATATAATGAATCTTATGGCCGCCTATTTCAGTTTTTACCACTATGAGATCCATCTAATTTTATTTAAAGGTTAAATTTAGATGTGCTTATTGCGGATTTGTATTTACATACACATGCAAATATGTAGACATATTTATGTATATAGATATGTAGAAACAAATACAGTGGATCCATTTAATAACCAGACAACTCTATGACGAAAAAGAGAAACTTTTTAATACTACATTATGGCTTTCGTAGTGTAATGTCAAATGTAGCGACCTCTATCTGTTCTTAAGCATCATTAAAACTAATTTTTTTCTAATAACCGCTTTGGTATATTTCAAAAAAGGAAAAATAGATGCAACACTTATTCCGTAATTATCAGGATTACATTGTAAAAACATTTTTGTTAATAAAGAAATTCCATATGAATTTTTACAGAAATGAGGAAATTAATTATCAAGCATTGTAAAATGGACTGTCTGGCCATAAGCCAGTACAGGACATCAGCGAACGTTTTTAAGGACTTTAATCTTATGACAAACACAACCAATCACAAACAAAGAAAAACTATTTTTGTCTTTTAGATGAACGATGAATTGTCCGGCAAGAAATCTAGTCTAGAGAAATTCAAATACCTCTTGTCCCTTAAGGTAAATGTTGAGTCCGAGATGTCCATATTGTAATGTGTCCCATATACATGTAATTAAATGTATGTATGGATATGTATATATATGTTTTTATAGCTCTTTTTATTCTCGTATATCTCAAGTAATGAGCTGAGAAATTGTAAATTAGAATCTTACATCGTAAAGCCGATAATTAGACCTATTGTAAATCAAATATTTCCCCTTTACAATAATTAACGTTTAACGTTTGATATACTGGTGTATCTCAAACGGCTGAGTTCATTTCTTCTAAGATCTTGAGTTTGTGCTCCCAGTGAGAGCCTGTTTGAATATGAAATTTTATAAACCTTTCAACCATATTTTCATTATAAATATTGTGTAGGGCTGTTTGCACATGCGCATTCATTATATGAAAAATATATTGCAGAAAATGTTCACAGTAAATAATTATTGATAAGTCAGATGTTTAGCTACGATTTTATGCGCTTTCCTACTTCCTTTTTAATTTAATAAATCATTATAAAGATTAAAAGGACAACTTATATGAGAATACGGATTTTTTTTAGAGTTACAGGTTAATATATATATTTTTCTTTTTTTTAAGCCAACATAACCTGCAAAGCTTTCAGCTTGGCCGCAGGAAAACACACATGGTCTAGCCAGGAATCGAACCTGCGACCTTCTTTTCAGAAACCGGAATTCCTTTTGACGAAAAAAAATATTCTAAATTTAACAATCAGCATTTCGCATTATTGCCACTCTCAGACCATTGTGAAATGTGTTGTGTTTATATATTGATGCGAGTACATTACAAAGAGATTCAGTTCGGTACATGGGAGTAAGTCTATGCATTATTTTTAAAACGTTATGCTCAAAATCTGAAGATTTTTTGTATGGCTATTAACAATTTTGTGAAATTAAATAGGGCAGGAAGTCTGGATGGATCGATTAGAGATACTATATAGCAATAATTTTGTATACAAATTCAGGTTGGGCATGCTGTTTAAATTTAAGTTTTTCATCTAGTGTATATTTAATTTAAACATTTTAAATTTTAAAATTTTTTTTAGTTTCTAATTTTTTTTTATTATTTTTAATTTTTGTCTCAAAACAGAACGATGAAACCTCCACCATACAAAATGTTTGCTGGATTACTTTGGCTGATTTTTTAATATATGAGGTTTTGTTACCACTGAAGTTTATTTTCACTTTATAAAATATTTCTAATTTATTACTCGTAGAAAATATTAAAAATAATAAAAATAATAAAAATAAAAAATAATAATTTTTTGATACAGTTTGTCAACACTGGCAAAGCAATTATTTAGCAAGATCTACATTCATAATTTTGAAAGGCCCCTCAAATCTCACTTCCCTTACTTACTTACTTCTTTTTACAATTACTGCAGCCGCAGTTTAGATTTAGCAAAATGGTTTTCGTCGAACGCTAATATTTTCCTCAGTTTAAATTTTAACACTTGCAACAGCATACAAAGCGTTGCTGGTTGCTGCTGACATTTATGGGCAACATGTTAGTTTTTGTGACATTTTTGTATGTTTAAGTGAATTAATATTCAGTTTGGATTTTTTTTGTTTTTTGTTTTTTTTTTATATGCCTGAAATGATTGGAGTAGCCATCGAATCATTGAACCGTATACCCAACATGTCTAGGCGGGAAGTACTTTCTATATTTATTACCAATTATTGGATTCGCATTAAGCAATCGTTCAATTTGGTTTTTATATACTTCTTTTTTTTTTCTTGATAATACAATTTTATATTTTTAGAGCGCACCGCGGTTGCACTTCATTTTAATATTTTCACTACGCGTTGATGCGTAAATATTTATAAAATTTTCAAAAAAGAAAAATGCGGATGTTGCAAGTTGAAGTTCACTAACATTTTATGATTACGCGTTTTCGTTGTTGTTGCTTTCGTAACATTATACTTCTGAAGCAGTTGGCTTACGATTTTTATTATATGTGACGAGAGAGATGGAAAAATATTAAAATAACATAAACTTGCAGGCAGTAACGCATGTTTTCTTTGCAAATATTAACTTGTATAACATATGCTTGTTAAGGTAAGGGGTGAACGATAAGGATACAACTAAAAAGGATATAACAAAGGATGTCTATGTAAATCACAAACATGCCTGAAACAGGTTTCATTGGAATAGAAGGGATATTTAATTATTTCATATCTGTGCTGCTTATGAAAGTCTTAAGGAAGATTAAGGATGTTTGAAAAACCAATCCATTTTCATCTTTAATGTACATCCTTTGCACTGTTCATTGCATTGTGCTATTCATCATTTCAATTCATTAGCGAATTGAAGGTTATTAAGAATGTTTCAACACTTCACTGCACTTCATTCTACCTTGAAATATAACGAAATGAAGGAAATCATTGGAAAACAAAAGACAATAATCTTTTATCTAATATGGACCCCGACAGCGAAAGATGTAAAAAAAAAATTAGTGTGACTCAAGGATTCGCTCAAAAGATTTTTTTTGTAAACTAACTTTACCTGGAAAGTTTTCGGCTTAATCGCAGGAAAACATTCAGATTCTAGGCAAGAATCGAACCCGCGACTTCTAGCTTAGTAGGCTACACATTATGCGTTCGCCTGCGAAGGAACCCATATTTTAATATTCTGCGGAATAGTAATATTTGGGTTCATAACCAGAGATATGCTTTACAAGTAACTACAAGTTTGGCCACTGCCAATAAATAAAATGAAACATTTAAGCAGAACAACTATTTCCTTGATTTTCTGGCAAACTTGGGCATGTTAAGCCAACACGACAAGCAGTAGTAGTGCAGGCCTTTTTAAGGATAATAAAGCGTAAACAATTTTCTTCATTTCCAAATGCGGTACACAAAGTAAAAATATTTAAATGTTCGCTACTTGATAATCAATTTCTAATTGTTTTTTTTTGTATCACAAAATATTAAATCCAAAATAATAAAAATAAATAGAATAGAAAAATATTAGGAACCCTTGAAAATAAAATTTCCTAATATTTTTTAAAAAGGATTTCGAACATCTTGAAAATAAAATCCCACAAAGCTTTTTTTGTATATAAAATATTAAACATATTTTAGAAATAAAATGAAAATTCTTTAAATGAAAATAAAAAGAACATTAAAGGTCTAGTTTTTTATATAAAAAATTTCAATAATGTATTTATTTTTCAATATTTCGCTACTTTGTTGTGCAGCAGGATCAGGAAAACTATAAAAAAATTGAAGAAATTTTAAATATTTCTTTTTTCCTTTTCATTCAGAAAAGAAAAATAAATATGAGCGCCACATACATATATGCTTATAAAATACTAAATATGAAACATATAGCAACTGCACATAGCATCGTCTCCGTAAACTCCACAAATTTCATTGGTGGCTTGCATGGCATTCTTCCCTTTTTTATAACAAAATTTCAAAATATAGCGAATTTTTTTCTAATTTTCACTCATTTTTAATTGCTTCCCGTAATTTAATATATATATATTTTTTTTTTTTTTTTGGTTAAACGAAGCTTTAAATATCACCTTTCCAACACTTTATGGTATGACACAATGTGATTGGTAGCACTGGAGATAAACGACTGCAACTACATCGTATTGTCAGAATACGAAAAGACTTTTTCGACTACACAATATATTTATAAATAAAAATTAAAAACAAAATTTCAAAAATAATGTAAAAAAATACATATTCCATTTCATAAGAAATGGATGTGTCGTTATCTGTGATGAGAGTGTTGTATATTAAAACTCTACAAGAAGCGTTTTTCTGTAGCCCTTTTTTGCACTTTCAAGGAGAAAATGTTTCATTTCCTGTCACACGATCCCTCTAAACTTCTCAGGGTAACTCTGAGCCAACTGAACTGACGTCTATAGTATAATAAAAACTTTACTTTAATGTAAATAAAATCAAATTTTATTACAAAAAAATGAGAAAAAAATTCCCGGTGTCTTGAATTATTATTTGCGTAAAGCCTATTATAATAAAATTTTGTTTACTTGCAATTTTTATTGCGCCCAGCACAGTGAGCATTTTAAAAGAAAATATATATATGCCATAATGTCTGCCAACAGCCAATAAGGTGTGGTTGGTGGCATTCAAGTCTAAGCAAAATGTATAAAAAGAAAACTTTTTTATAAATGAAATGCGTTTATTGTGGGTAGAAAAAATCTGATAAAAATGCCAAATGCATACGAAAAATGAACGCATAATAAGAGAAAGAAAAAATACGTGCAACTTGCAAACGAATTTCAAGTTCAAAATATCTAAATAAAATTATTCAGATAATTAGTATTTGCGTTACAAGGCCTGAGAGGATAAGCAAGCATAGTAGATGAATACAAAGCGATTTAATTGTTCTGGAACAGGAGCGATATAATTAATCTTTATTGCCATCACTTGCCATGTAAAAATTTATTCCAACAAGTGCAGGCATTTAAAGTTTAACCAACTTTTCAATTGCATTTAATTTTCAAGTGTTTTTATTTAATTAAGTTCAACATTAAGCAGGTTGAATTAAAGCTGCCTCTTATGTGGCATGATATCATTTTAAAAATGTTTTCACTAAAACAAGTCGCAAGCAAACTGAACTAGAATTATAATAGCAAACATTACAGTTCCACTCTAAAGTTAAACACATTTTAACGCCATTAAATGCATTTAATTGGAGCAGCGTAAACTGAATAATTAATATGAAATAAGCACGTCTCCCTGAACAGCCAACAAACAGTCATGTCAGCTTGGTGACACTACATATGAAAAAGTTCTCCAATTGTTTTTGAAATTTTTGCTATTACAGCGAGAACAATTGGCAAGCCCCGTTGCTTGATATGCAGCAACAAGTCCTTTTCACACTTATACACACTTAAAAGGTCAGTCCTATTACAGTTGTCAATAGAAAAAATGATTTGTGGGCATCTACATATTCGCGAGCATGTGCAAGCACTGAAGCCAGTGAGTATTTGAAGCGAGCCATGTGTGCTGTCGACAGTGATGTCAACTGTAGTGTGACTTTGACACGTCAACACTTGCTCTGCCATTCACAGAGGCAAGAACGCAATGCAGTAGTCAAATCACTACAAAATTACAGATTTGTTTTACAGCTCAAGTGTTAAGTGTACCCAATAAATTGCATTTCAATGCATACAAGTGCTTCAATATGCACATTCCGATGCACTACAATCTGTTCAATGCTTAAATGGAAAGGAAGCCTTTGAAGCTGTACAGATATTATATTGTACGTTTAAGCTTGAATGATTTTAATGATTTTAATGATTTTAAAGCGTTTTAGTTCTTAATTTACTATTAATGACATTTTACAAATTAAAATCATTAAGCTGGTTATGATCGCAACAAAGTACTCGTATGGTGGTTCACATTTTTTCCAAATTCGAAAGCTTCAGCTTAATCAACCTACTTAGTAACTCAACGTTTGCTTAAAAATGTATATCAGCGAGAAGCACTACAAAAATCTTAATCATACATTTATCAATTAACTAAGAGTAGGAATTATAAATAATAGAAATATAAACCGAATTTTCTAACATTATCTACACACGAGGTATTACGAAATATTACCCGATGCTGGAGACAAATTACAGCATTTCTTACCGAACAAAAGTTAAGCAACATTCAAGTAGAATCTCCTTGGAATTGAAGTACAAAATCTTGATGAAAGTGAATGCTGATTTCAGATATTTTTTACTTGATATTATATAAGATGATATATACCTATACCATAATATCATCCGAATATTCAGTTATACGACTCGCCCTTCTTTAAATTCCTTTAAATCTATTCTTCTTCAAACGATAAAAATAAACTTTAATTAGTTAGGATCCAAACAAAAATTATATAGCAATAAAATAGGAATATGGCATATATCTGATTCCTAAAGGAGGCCAGAACACTTTCGCCGTTTAGGATTAACTCAGAATAAAAATTTTTTTTTAATAAAAAAATTTTTTTTTATAAAACAATTAATGATTAAGAACGGCTTAAAATTAGTACTTCTCATTCTTGCTAGCTCTGTCGATCCAACAATATGTATTATCGGAAGCCCATTTCGGAAATTCAAATGTTAAGTAAGTGAAAGAAAGAGAAAATTCGTATCTACCAAGTGTAGCATTTTCGGAAGTAGACCAGAAAGGTTATTTATAGTAATCTCTCTTTCATACATTCAGAAGTATTTGGGTTTACTTAGAAGGCGCTGAAATACGCACATAGACCAGCTAAGACCCCAAACTAATCAATTTCAATACAAATTTTTGAAACCAATTTACTTTCTACTTTACTTATTACTTTTTTATTTTTTTGCTTTTAAGGAGTGCATCCTTTCATTAGTTCAGGAAAAATTATTTTCAAAGTTTTTGAAATTCGAGCACACAACTAGTATTTTGGAGGTGCTTCTACCAATCAAAATAACTTTTTTTTTTATATCACTGAAGATATAAAAAATGGACTTATGGGTGCCGCTGGGCTATAAACCGAATTGAAGAAATATTCGTAAAAGTGTAATAAATAATATTTGCATACGTTCAATTATTTGAAATATATATGGAATTGAATATCTGAATATATCTAAATAGAATCGAAGGTATTTCCAAATTATATTTATAATGTTTTCACACTGAGGATAACACCTGGTTTTAAAACAAAATATGGTTTTAACTTTAAAACCAATCCTTAAAACCTGGTTTTACCATACAAAATAATTCTCATAAAACCATTTTAAAATCTTTTTTGCATTGGTTTAAAGTAAATGTTATGAAATACAACCCTGTTTCATACAGTACATATTCAGTGCTACCAAGTTAGAAAGATTGAAAACAGCTGATAATTCATTCACATTCATAAATATTCATTCACAAAATGTAAAATCATTTCAATTTTAGAACACATTTTTAACACATATAAACAATAACAGCTGTCGTACAGTTTGTCAAATAAATGTGGGAAGAACAATTACAACAAACACAACTATTTCTTCAAAAAATTTATTTTATCTTTAACAAATTTATTTGACTAACTGTATTATAAGACCTGATCTTATCAAAATTGTATGTGAACACAAAATCAGCTGTTTGTAGGTTTTAAGTTAAATCAGGTTTTAACTTTAGGTGTGAAAACACTATTAGATATCAATTTAATTTTTTTTTATATAAAAATATATTGAAGAATTTCTACTTAATTCACATTCTGATTTGTACATGTGTTTCGCCTATTAAACGGTTGGTAAGAAGAAAACCTCCCTCTTCATTATAATGCTGTGAATCTGTTAATACGTGAAAAGGAAACTTTAAAAAGCTTTTCTGTAATAGAAAAAACGACTTATTAACTGAAAGCCCAAAGAGACGAACTACCCTACTGTTGCGTTTATTGGGCAATTTTCAATTATAAGAAATATTGTTAGTCATTAATTATTGAATTGGTTTCTAAAATATGTTGCTCCATTTTTAAGTGGAATAGGGCAGGAAAAATTGTATTTAAATTAAGTTTAATTATTTCAATCGGAAAGCACTGACAGCTAAAGGAAGGAAAATAAATAATCCAGATTTTTCTTTAATTCAATATTTTAAAATTTACAAAATTCATAATTCCAATTTTGAATTTTGCTTCTTGCCGTAACGCTTCAAATAAGAAAACAAAATATTAATTAAAAGGAAATCTATACGAAATTTGTATAATTTCCTAATACACACGTACGGCAACAACAAATTCTTAGAAATTTAAAAAAATTATCACAACAAACTATTTTTATTTTTAAATGCAAAAGCAAATTTAAAAGATCATTTACGAAAATGTCCGAAAAAACTTGGTGGCTCACAACTACACTGATTTTTTCGCAATTAATTTTCCTTGTCTAATGATTATTATTATTATTATTATTTTTATTATTTTTTCTTTGTTTATGAGGCATTCTATGACGTCACTTTTATTAAAATTAAACTATTTAGAATGAACAGACCAAATACAAGTACAGTGCAATACCGAAAAAATCATTTCATTTTAAAAATGTTTTAGAAACTTTTTTATTTGAAAATATAAAAATAGGCGAGATTGAGTAAACAGTGCAACACAGACGTGATTGAATAAATTTTGTTTTAAAAGCAAAATATAAATACTCTCCTCACACATGCTTAGAACAGGGCAAGAAGCGAATGTTTAAATCATCTTATTTTTCGGTTTATTAAAAATAATTTGGCTTTCTTTTTAATTAATTTATGTATGAGGGGCATTAAAGAGGTTTCATCATTATTTGAATAGAACTTTTGCAAAACTAGTTCGTGAAAAGCAAACTTTTAAGCAACTGCAATAAAGATATCATAATTGTAAATATAAGTAATAATTTAAAAAATAAAAAAAAATATTCGAATACTCTTAAATGAAATTTTATTAACTGAACAGAATATCGTTTATAAACAATTTTGTTAGTTCTAGTGTTTACTACACTCGCAAACATTTGTAAATGGTAAAATATCTTAAATCAAGGACAGCGTTTTTTTATCTATAAAAATCTATTTGATTATAAATATAACAAAAGCGATGTTAAAATCTATTTCCAGCAATATTTAATAATACCGATATTAGCATTTAGTAAACAAACGTGATCCAAACTTTCAACCGTTTTATAAGAAAAAATTTAGAGCTTTTTAAAAAGTATGTTTGACTGCCAGGAGATCTCTTTACAAATCCTTAAGAAGTAGTGACTTTGCAAAGTATATTTCGTATCAAGTGTTATATATAATGTTTATAAAGCGTTTGATTAGAAATCGATGTGCCTCTGTAAATGAATAACGAATGCAGCCTGCTAAGCCGAAAGTCTCGGGTTCGATGCTTGCCTAGACACTGTATGTTTTTCTGCAGACAAGGTGACAGCTTTGCAGATTAATTAGTTAAAAACAAATGGCGCCTTATTATGAGAATTTTTGTACCTCGCAGAAAGTGCTTTAGCGTGAAGCCCCACAAAGCAGCCATTTGGCAAATTGAATTTCCAGATTTCGCACAAATGTTTACTCAAGAGATAGAAGTGCTTGCTCGAGGATGTCAGGAAATATGGCTGGCTAGTAGTGAAGAAAATCGGCCCTCCAATATTCTATCACTTCTATAAAAGAGCCAATATTAAAGCTCGACTAAGCAGCGATTTGTGAAATTCAAATTCCAGATTTCGCACAAATGTTTACTCAAGATATTGAAATGCTTACACAAATATATCTGACTAGTCGAATAAGCCTTTTTCTTAAATTTACAACTTGTTCCTTCTTCTTATATATAAGCAAGGCTTTCTCAAGTTTTCCTTAGCATAAACATCGTATATTCTGTTTAAATTTATTTATTTTATTATTTATTTACCTAATATTACAATTATATGAATATAATTGCAATATGTATAGAAGCACTGGCTACTGAGGCCTTTGGCTTCTGGCTCCCCGGGGAATTGAACCCCTGATACCTGCGTAACAGGCGGGTATACTAAGCATTATACCATCGAGGGGCTATATTCTGCTTAAATATCGAACGAAATATCGAAAAAATGAAATATAATAAATTTTTATTAAAAATATTAAAATTATTCAAAACTTTTTATAATAATAAAAAATATAAATATAAGCTGTGATTAGCTGAAATTTCATCATAGTTTTTAGAAGGAATATAATTCACTTTCTTTTGCTTACAAGAGAAACCAAAAATTATAAAAAAAGGAAAGTAATAAAATAAAAGTCAAAATTATGAAAAAATTATAAAACTTTTATATAACTTTTATTACTATACAGTTAAGCAGATTTCATTAGGAAAAAGTAATTCAGCCAGACCAAAATGCTGCATTACCGCCAATCATTTATTCTTGCAGAAAGAATATTTTTTTCGGCCGGATGCACACGCACTGCAATCTGCTATAAATGCATAATGCATTTAAAACACGAGTGAAAGAGAAAAACAATTGAATCGCCTAGTCAAGGTCAATATTAGAAAACAACGAAATATGTATGCATGTGGGGATGTAAATACGGATGCGAATGAGAGGAAGTAAACAGCTGCGAATGTATGTACCCACACAATAATACACATACACATACACTACTGAAAGCTGAAGTCACAAGTAAATGCTTTAAATTTTAGAACAACGAAACTGAATGATGCAGGAGTTGCAATTCAAAAGTATGAGGACTGGCAAAGAATTCACATAAAACTTACCGTCTTCAGCCTCAGCGGCACATAAATTGCTGCATAGACACCATCTTTTATGGCCTGTATCACCTTTTATGCTTTCAAAATTTATTTCCTCTTTTCTATTTTCCGGTTCCCCATTACAATTTGTTACTTTTGCATTGATAAAATTATTGTTTATGCAACCATTTAACACTTTATTGTCACCGTATTTGCAAAACTTTACAGAAAATATTCTCTCTGTAACGGAGAGGACAAATTCATTTTCACAAAAAGGGAAATTTTTGCGGCGGCATTTCCGTTGCAGCCTACGCTTCCAAGGAAGCGCACAATTTTTTCCTCGCCCCGAAAACAAAATTACTTCTTCCACTTGATGGCAAACTGTCTCTCGCACATTAAAATACACATTGCAGTAAAATTTCTTCTGCTCCTCTTGATTGAGAGGTTCAGCTTTAGCAGAAACCTTTAAGTGTCGTCTGGCTGCAGATATATTTTGAAACTTAAGATTGGTATAAAAGCTTTTCCCAACACGTTGTCTTCTCTCATGCATATTTTAGAAGGATTTGTAAAATGTTTCCATATTGTTTCAAAAAAGTTCTTCTTACGTTCTGCCACTAATTTGTTTCAAGTTGCTTAAATGTGGCAAACGAATTTAGTTTGGAAAAAATTTGACTTTTATAGTTTTCGGATATTCATTTTTGTTTGAATTTAATTTTCTTTTGTTTTGATTTTTTTTTTTATTTGTTTTTTCCTCAACTTATAAAATTCTTCGAATTATAAACATATTAAATTATTTTGTATTAAAGTATGTTAATGCATACGTATGTCTATACAGTGAAGTACGTAAGTCTTCATAGATGCTGTACAATTCATATACATGTATGTATTTGCTTAGCGGAGAGTCCTTTGAATATCGTCTATAATCAATATAGAAAAATATTTAATACAATTTTAAAGGTCTCGAACTGATAGATAAATTTTGATTAATGACTAAACATTGTGGAGTCTCCAAATACTAGAATGAAAAAAAGCTTATAGTGTGGAAATCAATTAAGTTGTGAAGCCATTGCGGATTTTGCGCGATTTTTTTTAGGTTCGCATGAGCATGCCTTTGCTGATAACTTTGCTATGAGCAATACAAGTCCGGAAATCATTTATTAATTAGATAAAGGCATGACAAATACGGAAAATATTTATTCCTGAAATATTTATCCTGCAGCAATTTACAAATGCAATTTAGAACAATAACGGTTACTGGGTCGGAAATAGTTGCCACCTAAAAATACGGTGTCATCTTTCATAAAGGAGGTTTTATAGAGCAACTCATGCGATATGAAATGTGCGAAAGCGAAATCCAATTGATAAAGTTCATAATAAGGACTCTGAAAATTTGTTCCAATACGATGCGGTACAGAGGCTATGCCAAACGTATTCAAACTAAAGTTCCGCTTAATGGGTAGAGGATTTCATCTGGTTTGCTGCATAACGCAGAAGGCAATTCCATAATATTCGCTGAATGTTTGGAATCCTTTTCCGTAGAAAAATGCCTTTGATGTCTCTAAATTGTATTTATCTCGTTATATATGAACACTTTTATCAGCTGTTATTATCTGTATTATCTGCAGTTTATACGTTATGTAAAATGCTTTTATACATAATTATTTAATTATTATATATTATTTATGAATATAAAATTTTGCTTTATATATTTTTTTCTAGCACTCTGCGAATATCGGCTTTTGCTGGCATGGATAAATATTTAAGTCTTTGCCGTTACGTATGTATGAGTACACACGAGCACAAACTGTCTTTATATCAATAGGAGCTTCTTTATATCAATAGGAGCTTTAAGGACTTAACAATGTCTCATAACATAATTTGTTTTTGTTTCTGTTAAATTATTGTTTAATTTATTTGCAATTATTATTTTTTTATAAATTTATTATACAAATATTTTATAAATTCCAAAATTGTAACTTAATATTGATCTTTCTATGGTCGATGTAATTAATGTAAACATTTTCAATCCCATAGAATTAAATGCGTCACTCGTTTAATTTATTTTTTTTTTCTCGTCAAGGCAAATGCAGAATAGTGTAAAGAAAGAAAATCTGAAGTATATTTAAATGATTTGTCATCATTGTCATCGTGCCGCGACCGTATTTAATTGTAACCGCGACAATATCTTGTACACCACTGATTAGTTAGTGGACGTTTTAATTTTTATTATTTTTGTAATTTTTGCTTTTTTTTTTCTTTATTTTTCTCACCACATCTGTATGATCATAGATACAAATGTATGTATGCATACGTATGTATGTATCTATGTACAGTACATGTGGTCACAAGCACGGACTACACTGTATTGGTTGCTTGTTGTTGTTCGGCAAAACCGGCTGCACTCACAGGCAACGTCCCCAGCCAACAGAGCACTGAACAAATTGCAAAGGCAGCAACAACAATACATTATTTTTGGGGTGATCATTACCAAATTGAAAGCAACTAAATATTTAAAATAACGCATTTTATGTTTTCCTCCCTCTGGAAGAACTTTTATTTCTACACACGAGTACTCTGTACATCTCAAGTGGTCGTTTCGACGGCCGCAGAAAACGCTTTTCAATGCACAGATACAGACGTTTGTTTACGTTTAATGCTACATCATTCGAGATCATCGACATTATGGTGAATTCTCTTAAGTTGCGCAAAAGCATTAATATTTTCAGTACGCAATATTTTTGCTTTGCTTTTCAGAAGGCACGTAAAGACACTATTCGTAATTTTTAATTTATTCACCACCGCATAGAAACGTAATGACGTCATATTGGTCAGTGTATGCTAAAAAGTTCAGTAGTTTACTTTCAAGTACGTAGCAAATAAATGATCAGCATTAATAAAGACATAAGTTTCCCAGCAAACATTTAAAAGAGATATTTTGTCAAATTTGTTTTTCCTCCTCTTGCCTTCATTCATTCCTTAATGTATTCTAGAGAACACTTACTTGTTGCAAATAATTCGTTACGGCGATCCTTTTAATATTTTCTAACAAAAGTTTACTGGGTAATTAATATATTAAATTGAAAATATCAAATTGAAAGAATTTTTTATGGTATGCAAACCAGATTTGGAAAATTTTTTCATTCATTAAAAAGCTAAAGAAATTTATAGTATATATTGTGATTATCTAAAAGAATTTGTTCAGCAGCAAAAGTTCAATAGCAAAGCCATTTAAAATTTAATTTATTTATCAGAATCGCAGAAGAAATTATCATTATTCGATATTTAAGCAATGTTTAGGAGAATATATATATATTTGTTTAAAACACATCGAAATTGATTGCTTTTGGGGGGTGTGCCGACCAGCTACTTGTGCTATTTAAGCAGCTGCCAATCAAAAATAAATGAGAAGTTTAAAACAAAGTTGCAATAGAATTCTGATTCTTTGCCAACTCAAAAATATTGACGAAAACAAATAATGGGAAATAAATAAAGGTTTAAGAATAATTTACATATTTTCAGAATCTTTCGGAGATTGCTTTTATGAAAATTTTCATGTAATTAATGTAAACATTTTCAATCCGATAGAATTAAAGTCAATGAAATCGGTGGTTTGCAGACTTGATGGCATGAGTGCAATGTGTCTGAGTTTAATGTATATAAAATGTCAAAATGCTATTTTACATATGTAAGTAAAAGCAAATGTACTTTAAACTGGATATTTACACAATGTAATATAAGCTGCGTTACTAAATGTGAAGTACCAATTTACAGCGTATTCAAAACTTTATGATTTGAGTAACGAAAAGTTACTCGCGTAATCAAAACGCAATTGTAAAAAATGTATTCGATTTACGTGTTAACAATAACTTGAACTTAAAGCTTTAAAAAATATTTATCGATTTTTAATTTGTAGGGATAAAGTAAATTTAAAAACATTTTCCTTTTGGCGAATCTGCCACACAGAGACGCGTAAAACTGATCACAATGCCAAAGAGTCATATTTAGAAGTAAATATTTGATATTTTTTATCTAAAAAATTTATAGCAAATTCTATGTGAGCCTGCGACAATGTTTGAAAACATACTTAAAACCTTTGAACTCTGATTTTGAAATACCTAAAAAAAGTAGACTTTAAAACTAATTACAGAAAAAATAAATTTTTCCATAAAACTATTGTAGTCAAAGCTCTTTAATAAATCATAAGTTTATATTTTAATTATAAGTTTTTATGAGTAGTAAAAAAAAACTCTTTGAAGGCTTTTTATTACTTTTCACCTACCGACCAGTATCTTAACATACCAGTTCATTTCCAAATGTGAATAAAATTTAACTAATTATATATTTTATTTGTTGGAATTTACAATAACGAAATCGTCGTTATGTGATATTCGCTTGATACTCTCATGTTTCCAATTGCACAGAAATCATAAAAATTAAATTTAATTCAAAAATACAATGAAATTGATTGCATTTCACCGCATGCTAATGCAGATCGTCGAAATTAATTTATATTATAATTAATTAATTCACTATTATTTAAATTAGAATACTAAACATTGGGTTTTTTAATGAGTTTAATAATTTAAAATTTTTATTTGACAATATCCCATAAAAAAAATCATTAACTATTAAAATTAACAAAATAAAATCAAATAAAATAAATTAAAATCACGAAAAATCAAGTTAAATAACATAAAATAAAATAATACAGTATAACCTCGAAAGTCCAAGGGCTGTCCGAAATATCAAAATGTCAGCTGCTAAATCAACAAGTAAATCAATTATTACTTTCAATTACTTATTACAATTTTCAATTAATTACAATTACTTTCAATTACCTTAGCAGAATCGCTGCGTGTCAGTTTTGCTAGAGGAACTTCGTCCTCTGTCTCCCATTCGTCTTCATAAAGAATTTTATTAAAGTACTTTTTAAGAGTATTTGGCCCAGCTTTATTCCAAGCATTGCAAATGAAAAAGGCCAAGCTTTTAAATCTAAAAGTTTTAGGAGCATCTACGAGATTTTTTGAACTTTATAAAAGATCTGACAAAAAAATTAGATCTGACAAATTAATTTTTATTACAAAAGCGAAAGAAAGAAATGCTGACCGAATTATTGAGGTAGAAAAAATTATGGTGTCCGGATTATAGACTACTTAATGGCAACCAATTAGGCGTACGGTTCATCGCATTGTCCGGATTTTTAGGGGTCCGCAATATCGAGATTATACTGCATTAATATTTTAAAAAAAATTGTTTATATTTCTTATATTTGCGATATTTTTTTAGATTTTGTGCAACTTCTTCAGGAAAAAGATATATTTATAAGTCTATTAAATGTTAAAGTTAAATATAATTATTTTTTATTAAATTATCTAAAGCTTGATTAATGTTTAAAACTATCTTCATTTGAATCAGGGGCGTGGAGATATGGAACAATCTCCTAGAAACGGGAGTTATAAACATTATATTCAATTCTGTTCATGTCACTTATTTATGGTCTCAGTTTATATATTGCAAAACATCTATTGTAAAAAAAATGCCAGTTAGGCCTTTTCCAACTTGCGATGTATAAGCTGAATATACATTTAAATCAGTATTATTGAAAAATGTATTACGAGTGAGGGCCTTTTTACTTGACACAACGAGATGTACGATACACTGATTTCAGTGGCGATAGTATAACTTTGATTTAACACAGAACCGTCTAAAGTAAAAATTGGTTATCAGTTAAAGCAGATGTGTGACTCACTATCCTACAATCGTCCAATACTGCATGTCTGACAGCAAAATGTGTACGAAAACTTCATCTGTCTGGCCGATTTTTGAACCAATCGTTCGATTCGCAAAAGTTTATGAGCATTCACTTCCAAAAGCTCCGAAAATTTAGTTTCCACCATATTTATACAATAATGTGGCACATACAACGCCATTTTGGAGCCATTATTTAGAATACGCTGAATTCACAACGGATATCCGTGTGCCAGAACAGACATAATTTCTTTTAATCTTTATATAATTAACCCTTTCAGGGGATGACTGACTCCACAGCCAGCTGACCTTCAACAATAATTTCATTTGAGGCAACATTCGCTGATCTTAATCGATATTAAGAATTTTCATGTATACAATGTATCCGCGACGCAGATAATCATGCTTGGCTTCCAACTGTTCGACCTCTCACACATACATGTGTTCATAATACGACATACGAAAGCACTTTTCGTACACATAAAGTCTGGAATTTATAAAAGCGTTTACTAAACGCAATTAAAGAAAAACAACTGTAAGTGCAACAACGTTGCTACTGCACATTAATTAAACAATTGAATAACAAAAGATCGACGAGGACAACAACTTGCATGAGTTTAGAAATGCAACAGCAACCCAAAAGCCATGATACGAGAGATGTCCCATATAGTCGTAGATGAAATCAAGCTCAATGAATAAGCAATTAGTTAAACTGTGCGGATCGGTGGAATCGTTGCAAAAAGCCACAGACTAACAGACCAACAATTAAAGGCAGCAAACAACAAGGTTACCCAAAAGTTGCACCAACAAACATAGAAAAATGAAGTGAACTTATCTTTCACCTACAGAAAGAGGTTTATGTTGTTTCCATTTCAAAGTGCGATCCGTTGGATGTTACCAAAGTATGTTTCGTTGGCTAATAGAAAACCTCTTTAAGAAAACAGGGTGAGCATAACTTTTGTGACCAAGAAAGCCTTTAAATGGATTTAGAAAATAAAAAGGGAAGTGTTGCCGCTTAAACTGCAAAATCATAAGAGAAACTGCCATACTGAAGCAGATGAATTAGCGATCCGGTGTACGATCAATTGCAGTGTTGCATTTACAAACTCGAAGAAAAGGTATTTTGAACTCCACATGAACTCCAAACTGAGAAATCATTTTCTAATCATAAAATTACTAAATCACACTTAAAGAAAATTAAGTTGTCTACAAATACACGAAAATCTTTATTTACAAATTGAAATTTTGAACTGAATATTTTACTGGAGCTGAAGGGAATTTCTTTTTTCAAATACAGACTTTATTTATTCAAACTTAACTTTATTAAATTTTTAATTTAATTATTCAATGAAATTATCTAATAAACAACTTTCAATCCAAATACAGCCCTGCTACTTGGTAGCCTAAGAATAAACGAACTAATTTTCTTTTGTTCTTCAAACTGGTATTGAGGGGTCGTTATTTGCTCCGAAAATTCTAATATCAATGCAAGTATGGAATTTTCCATGACTGTCGAAACTTTGCCTTCCATAAAGCAAAAGTCCTTGCGTTTGTCTAAAAGTGGATGCCTTGTGGCAGCTGGGAAAGTGTGATGGCATACAAAAGAACTCGGATAATGAAATCGTGGGTAGACTTTGAAGCATCGTAAGGTGCCTCCGTAGGCGTATAAACAATGCTTAGCCTACTAAACCCGCGAATGAGGGTTCGATTCCCACCTATACCCTGACAGTTTTCCTGCGCTCAAGCCGAAAACTTGGAATGTTAAGTTAGTTTAAAGAAAAAAAAAATTTTCTGTAATAAAATTGGTAATATTCCCTTGACTTAAAATAGTTATATTGAAGTTACAATATACATATATTATTATTAAAAGTTCACAGGCTGGACTTTCATCTCATTTAGTGTCACCTCACAGAGAAAACACAGATTGCAAATCGAATGAATAATTTTTATTGAGTTTTTGCTTTAAAATTTCTTTTTTTTCGTGGAGCAGTTTTTCTCCATAGAAGCTAAAATGTTTACATTAAAATTTGATCGGCCACTATTCCAAGGAAAATGAATCAATTCCTAGCCAACACCTTGAAGAGATATCGAGTGAGTATGAATGTGATGAGAGCTGTGTCTAGATTTTAAGACTAATAGGGGGTCGAAAAAGTCTTTTCGTATTGTGTCAATAAATGTAGTTGCAGTCGCATATCTCCAGTGCTGCCAATCACATTGTATCATACCATACATTGGAAATTTGTATTGTTTCTGTACTCACTAATGCCTTTTGTTATTTTAATTCAATGAATGAGTAGACTCAATCGCCATTGTAGTAAAACAAAACAAAAAAAATTAAATAGTGATTTACAAGTTCAATGGTACCACGCATAAAGAAAAAAATTCAACATTGAAACATCATCATCCTTAAAAGAGATTTTAACGAATACAGTAACATTTGAGGGGTCATAAACGAAGCTGGCAAAATATTTAACGGTTTGCATAACGAGATATGATATTGTTTTTATTAAATAAAAGCAGCATTTATGCTCGGCTGCCCAAACATATTAGTAGTGCATCAGCAACAGCAGCAAACGCGTAAATTGAAAGAAGCCACAACAATTGGCGCCATAAATATAATATTTCTCTTTCTATTGAAATAAATGTTAATGCGAATGCAGCAGCACATAAACGCTAATGCCTTCAAACTCATAGCGTAACATCTAGTTTTTATATGTGCACACTTGCTACTTAGCTGCAAGCTGATTAATGTTTTTCGCCCGTACCTGCTGCAGATGCATTATGCATCATGCATTAATGCATGCAGGTAAGGCTGCTTACAAATACTGCTTTTTGTAACTTTATCGTAGCCGTAACATTTATTCACAACTTTTCCAGCCACTCATCATTTATTTAGACGTGTTGTAAAGTGGATTATTTGCTTTGAAGAAATTTTTTAAAGTGTGCTTTCCATGTATTTGGTTTAGCCTAAATTATCTTTACTTAACTTTTCCCAAAAGAAAAACAGTTAATGTAGATTAATTAAACCGTTTCAGCAAATTAAGTAAAAAGGTTTTAAGGTGATACATTTAAGTGATTAAAAACATTAAAATAAAAAAATTTATTGGATTTATATGTTAATAAAGATAATTAAAAATATGTAAGGCGGCAAAGAACCCAAAAGCTGTTTACTTTACACCATTACATTGTAGGCCACAAAAGAAAAGTTTATTCCAGTTTATGGAAATTTGATCATGTATATGATTTGAAACTACAAAAAAAATTAGATATTGAATATTTTAGTTTTCAAAAATAAAATAATAAATACAATATAGGCGAGTAGGCATACGATGCCTGCAATGCAAAGGATATGCAAACAGAACGACAGTTGTGGCACCTCTCGCTCACAATACACTGTATGTTTACATTTGTTGTTTGCTATTTGCTGAATAAGCCATAATTAATTAATTAAATATTTGCCATTTCGCTTTCAACTGAAAGAAATTTAATTTGATTCGCACAACATTTTTGTAAAGAAATCATTAAATAAATATTCATTACTCTGCATTAGCCAAAACAAACAACTTGCTTGTTGATGGCAGGCTCTATTACTTTTCTTCTCTTAATCCTGGCTTTAGTTAATGCCACTTTGGGACTACAATATATACAAAAATTTTTACAAATATTATGACGGACACAAATATGCAACCGGTTATAATGACAACATAAAGTCATAATTGCAAATGCAACTTGAAAAATTCATAAAATGTTAAATGGAAAGCCAGATGAAAAGCATGGCATTAACACCTTATTTAAAGCGAGTTATGAAAAATATTTCAAATACATAAAAATGTTTACAAAAAAAAAAAAAAAAAAAAAAAAAAAAAAAAAAAAAAAAAAAAAAAAAAAAAAAAAAAAAAAAAAAAAAAAAACTTTTACTTGTAGTAACTCAAAGCAAAGTACCAGCCAGCCTAAAAATTTAATAATCAAATTAATTTATTTTCAATCGCATTAAAATCTCAAAATCAAAATTAATTAATTAATTCTTTTACTTAAAAATACATTGAAACTGTTTATTGTTTGTGGGCCCTCAGCCAGATTCTCTGCACATTCCCCCCGAATGCATATCATCGGATTACCTTCAACCAAATATTTTCATTTTCCTGTATCCTTTCTCTATTACCTAATTTTAAGGCTTAGCAAAACGAAACCTCGGCTGAATAAATTTAATTTGTTTATAATAAAAAATCTAATAAAACTATAAAGTTTATCTGTGCTTATTATCTCCCTAAGCTTTGCTAAATATTTCCTAATTAATTGTTGAAATTGATTGCTTTCAATTCAAAGTTCAGAAGTCTTAAAATAAATACAATTCATAATTTAGGAAAAAGTCTTTTATTCTCTATTGAAGTTTTAATAACACGCGTAAACCTTTTTAAATGTTATGCAGCCATAAATATACTTTCTTCGGCTGCCCCCACCAATGCCATTATTTTATAAATTCCATTGTTAATTTTAATGGTTTTTGTTTAAGTCCACTTGAAATTTATCTACACTTGAAAAATAAGAAAATGATATAAAAATTATCTATAAATTGAACACACAAAACAAAATGGCAATAAAAATAACTAAATATTTACACCCATACCAGTTCATTACACCATACGATTGTTTGCAGTCATAAAAGCATTCTTTTATTACGTCAGTACGCAATACGAGTGTGTCTGCATGCTGGAGTCTCCAGGACGTGCTTTACTTACAAAAAAAAAAAAAAAAAAAAAAAAACAATATGTTTTTATTGCCAAATGTTTTTATTGAAAAATAGACAAATATCTCCTCTTGAAACTGCAATGAAAGCGTTCAATTGCAATTTTAATGCCCTTGAAAACATCAATTGCAAGTGGTTGCAGCCATATTGCCCAGAAGAGAAAATTACTAAAACGAAATATGTCTGTCTAGACAAGCTATGCAATATTTGCAATATAATGCAATTAGCTTTCATATATTTCTCTGTACAAGTTCAGTAATAAAATAATTAATTGCTTGTAATGGTTCACTTAGACTTTGCGCCGTAGCTCTCAACTACTATAAATCAAATTTCAACTCAAAAAGTTCAATTAACTTTACCAAGAAATTTAAATAAAACTATAAAACTACATATATAATTTGAATCTGGAAAATTAGTGATGGTGCCAAGAACTTCAATCGCCTTCAGTATAGAAACTCTTTAAAAATGCCGGTATTTAATAAGGCAAAGTTTGATGCTGTATTTCAGCTGACGTAATTTATACAAAGCTCTCTTAAAGCTCTGTTAAAGCCCTTTAAAAAGGCCGGTATTTAATAAAGCAAAGTTTGTTGCTGTATTTCAGCTCCCGTAATTTATACAAAGATTTCTTTAAATGAAAAAATATAAGTTATCTCATTAGCCTTAATCGCTAGTTTTTTCAATCCTGTCATACTACATCGTACCATTGGTCCCAAGTAGAAAGGCCCTAACTACCACTTTTTTTTCAATGTATGGTTTTTGTATATTCAGTTCATAAATTTAAATCATTAAAAAAAATCTATTGTTGAAAAAAATGCCTGTTAGGGTCTTTCTTCTTGACACCAACGATATAATAGAAGAATTTAATACTATTAAACGTCTTCATTTTGTATATAGGCCACTTTTGCGTCTCAGCTAACGATAGCTTAATATGAAAATTATTCAAATTATTTAACAATACAAAGCAATAACAGCAACTTCTAACAACTGCAATTAGGAGAGGTGATCTCTGAACCCCAACTGTGGAAGCTACACAACAACAATATAATTCCATAATCCGTCTTTAAAATACGCGATTGTACCACAAGCCGCTACTTATCGTAACGCCGCAACGTAATAGTAACTTGTAACTACTACAACTAAGAGGAGAGGTAATGCGTTCTCTGATCCCCAACACTGCATCTTTCCTCTCAACTAAAGTAACTGTGGAAGCTACACAAAAACAATATAATTCCATAATTCGTCTTTATAATACGCCGTTGTACCACAAACCGCTACTTATCGTAACGCCGCAACATTTACAAAAATAACGACGAATAATTTCGGCATCTACTCCTCTCAGAGAATGAATTTAATTTAATTTACTCTGCTCAATAAGACACATACATACGCATACATGCACATGTATATTAACGATACTTAGAGTTGTCTACAAACAATATCGATCATCAAAACCGGAACTACTATATTTTACAATACGAAAAGTCTGTTAAGTTACGAAAGGTTGAAGTGCGACTTTATTACTAAAGCAGGACTAAGTATGAGGTCAGCCTACTTGCGGAAAAGTATTGCCAGTATATATCAGAAATTACAAATGCACCGCTCTTTACTTGTACGATCAATATTCATAACTTTTTGCTAACGAATACAACTGAAAAGGTCCTGCTGTTTAATTTTATCTTCAGTATTGCCAGATTTGTGACTCCAGGATAATAAGCCCGTCTGACTAATTTTGATTTAATAAAACTAATTTAAATAACTAAATAAATAACTAAAAATAACTAATGCGTAAAGCGGTTGTAAATATTTTTAAGGATTTTGTGCGTTGCAGAATTTCGCGGTATATTGCAAAAATATATATCACGTGGCTTTTAAAAGGCTTGTGACTCTGAGTGAGCAGCACCGCTTTAGTTGACCATAAATTTAAAAACTGATAATTGCTCTTTGTTTCGTATGAACTGATATTTTGTTTTGACTAGACCTGCAAAGGAAACAATTCAAAATAAAAATAATATTTTCCATTGATGACCTTTTTCGAGGAATGGTTCCATAAATAAACAGAATTTATACAATTTAGTATGAAGATAATGCACATCTAAACGAGAATTACAGAGAATTACTGTTTTGGTACACTTTATATCTGCAAACACCGTGAAAGTTAAAATTTCATTGCCAATAGCGAGACGTAGAGGAATCGTACGAAATTAGCTGATAATAATCGTGCCGTCATATTGTTCAAGCCCGACCGGGATGCATGCCCATAATCAAACAACATTTTAATAGAAGGATAATTTCACGATACGACTTCTAAAATCGCGTGATTTAAGTCCATTTGATTATTTTCTACGTGGTCATTGACATCAGTGGTTTACGTCCATTAAACAGAAAACACCAGGTTTTCTCTATTCGAAGACTTGTTGAAGAAATACGGCGCCAATGTCGTAAAAAATTTGTAATAATTGAATTTCCAGATTGCGTCTTGTACGTGCATGGCGCAACGCTTACGAGTACATGCGTGAAAATACAATTAAAAATTATTGTCAAACAATTTTCTATCCAATAAAGTCCCTTTCATTGATGGTAGAAATTCATTTTTTCTCTTTACTTTGATTCAAATTTGTGTTACTCTTAAAGAACAAACTCTACACAACTATGTACACACACACGCACACTGTGAAAGGTTCAAAATTCTTTTTATATTTTTTTTATTTCTCTTGGAAATATAATAAATGTGATTAGAGGAGTATTTTTTACACCCTCCATTCATGTGAATTTTGAAGCGCCTACAGATTGGAAGACTCTGTTAAAGGGTTGTTTGTTTTTGTAGAAAACGAATGTTCTCTGTCTGTTGTGGCAGTCGCTCTCATTGAATGTCACTGTGTCATTAGTATAGTATACTTTTTGGATACTTTTTCCTTCTGTTTTGTTTTTCCTTTAACCACTAATGATTAGAGTTGTTTTTGTTGTTATTATTTCACTCGCAGTCCTATACTACATTGTTATATGTATGTATGTATGTATGTATATTGATGGAGAGATATGAGTACTTTTTTAAGAAGTGCGTAACAAATTTACCCACCAAATGGGAGATCGAATATACAATTCAATGACTACATTTAAGCATATATACATACATACATGCTCTATATGAACATACACATGCATGGATGCTCGTGTAATCAAGGTAGATTCTCTACCCCAAATAAATGAGTCATCATTCATTACGTACCAAAGCATACGTAGCCATTTATACTTTCATACATGCCGTTAGTCTCGAGTAGAAAAGGCCCTAACTCACATTTTAGGTTTTTTGCAAAAGATATTTTTTGTGATTTAGTGAACTTATTTAGTGAAGTGAAAATGAAGTCACCAAAAAAAAATTTTGCGAGTTAGGGCTTTTCTACTTTGATAATTGATTTTCTTTCATACACAACGCGTGTTCATATTTTAAACATCAATTTTCCAGCTTTTAGTTCGTAGAAAGTATGGTGAATAAAAAGCTTCTTTGGCGTGATAAATGGCAGCCGGTCCGAACGTTATACAAAGTTTGGTGAATTTAATTGCCCTCTGCTGCTGTCATGCGCAATGTTTCTACAGCTCTCTTATTTAGTATAGCAGCAAAAGTAAGTTTTCTTTTCTTTAATTTCATTTAAATTTTTTGTGAAATGTTTTTTAATTTGTATGTTCGTATGTGCAAGCAATGAACCGAAAAAGCTCTTTGCTTCGCCAAAAATTCTACTTTGATTTTTATTATTAATTTAAATGCAAAATTTTTGTTGAGCTTTTATAAAATTTTTTTATTCATATTCAGTTTAAATATATTTTTGTGTATAACCTCCACGAGAGTAGTGCTACGAGCTTAACTTTTAAGCTGTCAAGTCGATGTATCATAGATTTACCACTTCGTAGCTTTTTTAAAGTTTAGCTTGCCACCAAAATATATTTATTTTCATACATTTTACTAAACTTTTATTTATTTTTTTTTTTGGAAAATAGTGTGCGTTTTTATGCAGGGCAAGGCAGGATGGCACCAGAAAAAAGGAAGAGGTAATTAAACATCAATCGGAGCAGTGACGACGATCACTGTGCAGAAGTACAGTGATTTAAAGCCCTTCGTTGAAAAAAAAAATTGCAAACATTGCAGAGAAGATATTGGAAATTTTTTTCATACCTGTTTCAAACCAACAAAGTCACAATTTACACAGCGCGAGTTCTGGGAACATTCAATTTGTATCAGCAATGATGCCACAATGTATTCCGCAAGCGCAAAGGAATACTTATTATAAATACTCGTAAATGAGCTTTTGCAAAGATTTGTCTACTAATCCGCTTTTGTAATTTCTATTCCTACTTATAAGATATTTGGTCGTTTAATACATTCTTACGGTCAAATTTTTTAACCAAATTATATTCCAGCTTTTCAAAACCGAAATAAGTGCTTGTCAAAGATAGTTCGCTTAGTAAATTATCTCAAATTACAATTAGAAACTTAACAATTACTGGTACAATAAATAGTGAGACACCCTACACTGTATTAACGGCCTGCAAAGCCATCCATATATCAAAGGAAAAGATTATATATATAAAAGAAATAGTTATAAAATAATCTATAAACACAGCCTTTGTCAGCAAAATAATTGATTTCTGGCACCAAGAACAGCAGTAAAAAATCCTTCAGAAAAAGTTTTAAATTTAACTCATCTTAATTTGTGTGATAATGTATGTTTTAATAAACCTCTCGTAAAAGCGATGCAGCGAAATATTTACATAAAAAAATCACTAAATAAACCAAAACGGATATTAAATCATTAAAGATGGAAAAATAGAGAATCGAAAGAAATGATATTATAATTCTTATTTACAAGATGAGAAAATCAATGAATAAGAAAATGACACGTCATATTTGCCTTTCATCATCAAAAGCAAACTTGGAAAAATAAACAATAGATAAAATACATGATTGTATACACGCACACAGAGATGTTTATGAATGTATGTATGTATGAATGGATGTGTAAAAAATCTTTTGATATTTTGATTTGCTGGGAGATGAGTAAATTCTGCTTTTAAAGAAATAACCAAAAGTTGAAAGGAATATTCAATATTTCACATATGCACACCAGTAATGACCTTTTAGTGTGTTTCATGCCTTTTGTGGTGTTTATTTTTTATCTTAAGCGCGAGCTTTTGGCAATTTTCCGTTTCAAAATACTCTAAAATGGTAAAAACTAGAGTAAAAGTAAAAGTGATACGCGATTTGATGATTGTCTTCTTGTGGCAATCATCATTTAATGAAATTCCAAATTATTTTAAGCTGATCTGGCGTTTATATTACTTTATCTAGTCGATTTTTTGTCCTAGAATTCGAGTATATTTCTTATATATTTGCGAGTAATTAAAAAACACAAAAAATTGCGATTTTTGTAACGTCCAACTCCTTCCATTCTCCTGGAATTCCAAATTTTTTTAAATTGGAGGAAATCACAACTAATTTGTAATACTTTACTTTGACGTCCGCAATATATGCTCATAGAGAAAGTATTTCTCAGCAATGGGTGAAAGTTCACAGTGATTAAAGCCATTAGATGCGTGATATTAATTCGCTGCGGAAGTAACATTATTTATAATTAAATTCAATAAATATAAAATTTTTATGGCTAAAATGAAGCCGTCTTAGCCGAAAAGTATTTGATTTTTCAATGATACACCTACTGAATGCTTTCTTAAAAAGTAAAAGTGCAATCGTATTAAAGATATCGTTGGCTCAAACGGTAACTGTGCCACCTACAAAAAAACAAACATGGCGGATGCGATATCTGTCTTTGGCAGTTTTTAAGTTCTCTTGTGTGTCACCTTATGGGCATACTTAGGTGACCAATACATTGATGATAATCCGCAAACCTGCAGCAGGAGCATTTAAACGATGAAGTAAAACAATCAATAAAATTGTTAATAAAAAGCAATAATAGAGCCAGCTACTCCTGCTACATTCCTCCACTCATTTCTTCATTAAATCCCGTCTTTTCTAACACTATTTCCTTTCCAATAAAGGAACATTTTTAAGATCTCTTGTGTGGCACCTTATGGGCATACTTAGGTGACCAATACATTGATGATAATCCGTAAACCTGCAGCAGGAGCATTTAAACGATGAAGTAAAACAATCAATAAAATTGTTAATAAAAAGCAATAATAGAGCCAGCTACTCCTGCTACATTCCTCCACTCATTTCTTCATTAAATCCCGTCTTTTCTAACACTATTTCCTTTCCAATAAAGGAACATTTTTAAGATCTCTTGTGTGGCACCTTATGGGCATACTTAGGTGACCAATACATTGATGATAATCCGTAAACCTGCAGCAGGAGCATTTAAACGATGAAGTAAAACAATCAATAAAATTGTTAATAAAAAGGAATAATAGAGCCTGCTACTCCTGCTACATTTCTCCACTCATTTATTCATTAAATCCCGTCTTTTCTAACACTACTTCCTTTCCAAGAAAGCAACACATTTTGTTGCCTGCTTAGCGATTCATTAAAGAAAAGTAATAATAATAAACCAAATGATTTGCTTGTATACATATATTTTTTTTTAGGAAGGGACAATCAGTCGCCAAAGTGGGAGGAAGTGCATAATAAAACCATGCACAAGTTTTTTTCCTTCGTATTAATTAATTTTTTGGTATCAATTTTATATAGTCTACCAAACATTTCTTTAAAAATATTTACTTTTTTTCTTAAGTACAGGATTCAACAAGGATCATGGAGCAAGTTGGCACCATATTAATTATTATTTAAAATATTCCAAGTGTTAATACTTTACATCAAACAGAGAATATTCATTTAGTAAACCATCATACATTATTACGTAGAAATTGTTACGTCTTGTTGCATTTCGAAATGTTCAACAAACATCCTTTATATGATTTTTTAGCATTCTGGCTCTTTACGAATCGAACAAATGATTGGATTTTGTATCAATCAAAATCCTTATATTAATCGGCCGTTCAGTTGTTAGTAATTCAATGTAAATGGGTCATTGAAAGTGTGTACATAAGTTTGTACATGTAGATGTGCAGCCGTACACATTTGAAATAAAATCGTGAAAGGATATCGCCCACACTATAGAAAACTTAATTTAATTGTCAATTATTTACACTTTAACAAAAATTCTTTTATATAGACGAAAGAAAGAAATATTCCAACTACAACTATTTTTGACCATAAAATTTAAAAACGTTTTGCAAATTGATTTTTCTAAACAAGCATAATCAAATGAAGAAAGGATAGATAAACAACTTGTAATATATATAATCCTGTTAGTCACGTCACTCACCCCCTTTCTGTTTGCGCGGTATGCGAAAAGAATTCCACAAGAATGAAGATTTTTTACGTAGGCCAGGAGCTTTAAATAGATCCATCTCGTTGGCACTAGGACACTGCTTTCGAGCAACTGCTGCGGAAGCTGTTGTCCTGGTTGACGGTGAAACTGAAGTTGCATCAAGTGCACTAGTTGTAGTCGTTTTGACATTCGTTTCTGCTGTTGTTAAAGATACAGATGATGGAGATGAATGAAGTTTATGTATTGCACTCTTATCCATTTTATTATTTCTACCACTACCACTAGCACTATCACAATTTTCACCACCATTCCCGACGCGACCATGACCACTCAATAGAATTCCTTTTTGTCGTGGTGTTTTCATTGATGTCAATGTTACATTTCGGGAAAATTTCACATCACTTGCTGAAAAATCATTTATGTGGAATTTTGGCAGTTTTGAATTCTTATGATTTTTCAACATTTCATATGTCGCACTTGCCGTCTTGTTAAACGTTATTGAATTTTCTACATCTGTTGAGGACAACGATGACGACAAAACGGTCAATGACGAAGACGAACTGTTAAGGTTCTGTGCTGAACCGTAAAATAATGAAACAAAATCGTTCAGACCCATATTACAAAAGCGTACAAAAACACACACACACTCGCAAAAAAATATAAAATTTTTTTTAGTTTCTGTGGTAGAATAGTAAATAGAGAGCACGTACGAGTTAGAGGGAGAGCAACGATAAGGGTTGTTATTTTACATTCCCTTGTTTTCGTTTTATTTCCTTTCCATTTATGTTTGAGAAATATTATTAAGAGCATTCGAACCGATTGCTTTAAAGAGAACAGAGTCCTTTAAGAGTACACAATTTCAGTATACTTATTTATTTTTCAGCCACATATCCTTTTTTTATACCAAAGCCTCTTAAACTGTTTGGCTTTACATTAATTGTTATATTCACTTCATTTTTGCAAAATTTCGTTATTCGCATATTTCTTGTAATTACATTACAATTTTCTCCCCCCGCCATTTATTTTACATTTCTGTTGAAATTTTAAAATAATTTTTATACCGATTTGCTTCTGCGTTTCAAGTTCATGGAAACAAAAATTCCGTATCTTAACCGTTTTCTTTGTCTAGTTGAATATGCGGTCTACAGTGGACTAGTTAAGTTAAGTTGTATTAAGCTTTTTCACAACCCCAACAGCATAATAAAGCAACACGAAAGAAAAGACATAAAAAATCGTAAATAAATCGTCTTTACCGCTATTTTAGACTTATGCTACGAGCCAGTGGTTTAAAGCAGGCATGGCAAATGGAAACTTTTATGATTTTGGCCTAAAAGCGAGATGCATTTTCAAATGATTTTTATTTTATTTTTTTTTGATAATAAAAATTACATATTTCTTCTTCTAGTGCAAAATAAAAATTCTTTTGTTTAATGGCCAATTAGATTACAAATTGCAAAAATTAATTTTCAGAAGAATATTAAAAATATATTAAATGCAATGCATTCATGTAAACAGAAAATCTTTTATTGCATTTCAAAACTGTACTGTATACATTCACAATATAATTGTGCAACCATTGGCGTCATACATGCAAAATTACCACACTTCGTTCTAGGAAAAGAATTATTTCAGTCGTATCATTCATCTGTATCTTAAGGACCTTACTCGCTATCCCACACAATCACAGGTTTTGTCAAATATGTCACATCGTCTGAAGCATTATAATAGTTTGTACTAAAAATACTTGTGCGAAGAAGAAGAGCATTGTTTGACCAACTTTTGCATTACAAAGTGCACCTGCAACATAATATATATGCGATGTTCTCAAGTGTGTTGGAATCACAATACATGCTCATGTGAATGAATCGTACGATTGTGTAAGATAGTGATTCATTTCAATTTTGTGGATGGCTGGCTAAACGACAGTTGTGAAATGTGAATTTTCGAAATTATTAATTTGTTGTTAATTAATTGCCCCGTTTAATGCATATTGAATGCATTGCATTTAATACATTTTTAATATTCTACTGAAAATTAATTTTTGCAATTTTCCAATTTAAATAGCCATTAAATTAAAGAATTTTTATTATGTGCAACAAGTTGACCACGTAAGTCCAAAGCAAACGGAAATAATATCAATAATGAAATATCAAAATAACATTGTATACTTAATGCGACAATTAAGATGACATTATTAAGTCATGCATTTGATGTGAGTATGTATGTATGTATGTCAAGCCATAATATGTTGGGCATGAACGCAAAAGCTTTTCTGTGCTCTAAAATTGTCATTGGAGGTCCATATTCATGACTATTTACCTAAAATTAGAACGCCACTAACTCTATCACTCATAAACGTCAATGGAGTTTATTGAAATTAAATGAAAATTTCAAAGAATGAATTTTATTTTTTAATATATATTAAATTACAATTTCTATACATTATTATAAATTGCATTTAATTAATGTTTTTACTTGTAACCTTACTACAAAGTAACATGTTTTAAATAGAATAAAAAATTAATTTTAAAAGTTTTTTTACATAGCAATTAATAATATTTTAAAAATATATTTTATAAAAATAAAAATTTCCTATTTTTATTTAAATTTTTGAGAAATGATTTACATATGTAGGTAAATCCGAAAGCCATTCCAAAAGACTGAAAATTAAGTTATATACTCGTATGTATATAGTGTTAAATTGTCCATCCCTGATTAAAGTATCGGTAACGAAACTGAGTAAAGTAAAAGCTACAAAACATACTTCATATACTTCGTCATATGTATGTAAGTAGTAATACTTAGGATAGCACATTAATTCAGAAGTTCCCAAACTGCTACTATTCATATACCGGAAGAATTTACTTTAGAATTAAAACAAATAAAAAATTCATTATCACAATCTAAAGACAGGCAAGCCGGTCTATAAACAATCATTGTCACAATGGAAAGAAAATTAGCTAAATTTTCAAGCATAACAGCAAAACCTCAGCCAGTAAAGGACTAAATAGAGCTACAACTTTTCAAATCGTAGAGAACATGATGGATGATGGAGTATTAATAAAATGAATAAAACTATCGCAATTTATTAATCTTGAATTTTTATTAGTCTTGAATTTGACTTAAATAATACAGCTAAAGCCGATTATTTTTGAGTTAAAAATAGCTCCATCTTAGTAGTAGCAACAAAAGCTCACAAATTATTTCTATGGCTATACCACCTCCTAATCTGGTTCACTACGTAATTTGGTATTAATCTGAAAACTTTAATCTTTACAGATCTTTTAGGACTATTTTGTCTCACTACATATCATATCTTTTATTAGAAAAATATATTAAGCTTTACAATTTATTACAACTCTGTGCTTTTACAACTGGGTTGCTTTTAGCTAAATGTCCTTATAGCAAAACCAAGCGGCAACACGATATACAAAAACTTTGCATTATTACAATTAGATTTCAAATAAAAATTAATTTTTTTAAAATAAATATTGTTATACTAAACTATATTGCTATATACCATTCAATGACTATTTGTGAATGGCTAATTAAATAATTAAAAAGTTTGTAGTTATGAAAAGTCTAAAGTTAAAGTATGACACACTTGAGGAAACATAAAAGCTAATTACTAATTACTAAGCTGCACGATAAAAGGTATACGAAACGCCAATATACATAACTCACGAAATTTGAAAAAAACGGTTATTTTTTGATCACACCTCGTATATAATAAAAAAGTCATAAGTTATGTTGTAATACTAAAAGCTTTTTAAAATCTCGTTAAAATCGTGGCGATTGGACTGTGATGGCGAGGCAACTGATATTTTGCCATTAACGGAATCGCTCGATTTTTTGTGGAACAGTGTAAAACAACGCTTTTGGAACCGCTGCACTATATAATAAACGTCAAAATAAGCGGCAGGCAGTCCGTCACTCAATCAGTAACCGATAGAAAAAACTGCTATTACTATTAATATCAGTGCTTTTATTTATTTTTATTCCATTCCATTTCATTCGTTACGAAGTTTTTTCGTTTACATATCAATACGTGCTACGTAAGTATTTTAATATTCGTAGTAGCAGCCCCTTTTTTGCCAAACAGCCATTAGCAAAACACAAAAAATATATATCTAAAACCGCAAAATTGTAAAAGCAAATTGCAAGCGAAAAAGTTAACTAAGCAAACCTAGAAAATGTATAAAAAACGACAAAACTTACACAAAATTAATAGACGCACTATAATAAAAGCAAAAACCAAATGTGGCATGGTATACATACATACAGACGGACATCTATATATTTTTTATGATGTAGTTCAGACGACTGCGAAAACCATTGCTATTATGGCTCCTGTTTTTAATTATGTATTTTAATTATGTATGTGTTTGCTTTACTGGGAATCCACTTTACAGTGTAATAACGAACACACACACACGTGCACACACGTGCACACACATACACATCGATTTATGAATAAAATTTTGCCAAAAAAAAGCTAATGAGACATTAATTTATTCCAGATTTATTAACTTTTTCTTTATCATTATGATTGTTAAAAGCGATAAAAATAAATTTGTTTTGTCCCACCGGAAACTGTAATCGTTTCCATTGAAATTTGATCAAAAACTAATACCGGACTTTGTATTTGATACCGTAAATACAATCTAAAATTTATATTGAACCGAACATTACCAACGGCATTACCAATTAGAAAGGGCGAAGGCATCACATAATCACATAATCACATAAGAAACACTGACACATTTACATGATATTTTGCTGTTCAATCGGTGTGTGAATGGCTGCAGACTTTTAAAGCTTGCAAAAAAGTTCATACTCACTCAACTCACATATTCGTAATTTAATTGCTTAATAAATATTATTTCCAATTCAATGAAAATTCATATTCACCGTCTCTGCATGTTTGTTGAAAGCTGCCGAAATTATTATGCAGTCAAATAATTTATGGTAATTTAATATTTATTAAATAAATATAATTATTGTTTATTACAACAATGTATTGAACAAACTTTGTTTTCTCAAGCCAAAATCATTTTTGACCGCAATTTAAAATGAAAACCAGCCGAAAGTATTTACATTAATAAAGCTTATAAGCACTAGACAAATAAATCAAACAAATAGAAACTTCAACTACAACGAGTTGACATAAAAATATAAAAAAATAAATAGAATTGCATTTGCACACATACACACAAACTTGAAATGCAGTGAACAAGCAGTTGAAACGTTTTATTGCAACGTTAAATTACAGTCTATTTTAGGAAGGGGTGCAAATGCACGCACTAAATTGTGAAGGCTGGAAGAACTACAGAATCCATATCAAATTTTAAAAGCAACTTTTGGAACCGGAAGAGCTATTTACTTCCAAAATCCCTCTAGCTCAATACGAATTGCAATTGCAGAAATTTTTCTATTAATTATTTTTTGTTCATACAATGCACTGTGCCGTAATTAGGAGCGATGCACTGTGATGGGGAAGACAGGAATCAATACCTGAGATGTTGCATCACTTGAGGAAAATTCATGAGAATAATTTTGGGCCTCCGGGTTAGTAGGATGCACATTATTCATTCGCCTACGAAAGTAACTTGCAAAGCTTTCGTCTTGTTTGCGGAAAAACTTAAAGGGTCTAGGCATGAATCGAAGCCGTAACCTCTGTTTTAGTAGGCTGCACTTTATTCATTCCCCTACGAAGGTAACTTGCAAAGCTTTCTGCTTGTCCGCAGGAAAACGTAAAGTGTCTAGGCATGAATCGAAGCCGTGACCTCCGGTTAAGTAGGCTGCACTTTATTCATTCCCCTACGAAGGCAACTTGCAAAGCTTTTGGCTTGTCTGCGGGAAAGCACACGGGGTCTAGTTAGGAATCGAACCCGCGACCTACGGTTTAGTACGCTCTGCATGACTCGTGAATAATTATTTATGAGAATAATTATGTAGTATTAGCAATTTGTAGTAGGAGAACTAGTTCGGCCAAGGACCACATCAAAACACGACTAACATTTTTATCTGTCAAAAACCAACCAACAATTCAAAATGGCTGATGTTGCCAACATAACAGAAAAAAAAATCCGAAAATTTAACATACGTAACTCACGTAATTTGAAAATAACGGTAATTTTTTGTTCACACCTCGTATATAATTAAATATTTGAATCAACATTAAATAATTTAAAAATTCATTTCATTTGCAATTTGGCTTAAAGACACGTATGCAAATTACACAATTCGACGTTAACAACAGAATGAACTTTTATTCGCATTATAGTTTTTTTGCCGAAAAAGCTCTTTAGAGTCTGTATTTCGTAAGCGATACTTCTGTATTCACAGAACAATTTTTAAGTTTAATACTTACTATTATTTACAAGTTTAGATTTATTTTCATAAAGAAAATTATAAAAAAGTATTTTTTGATGATTTAAAAGGAATTAAAAATAATCACAAAATTAATAAAAAAGCTGTAACCTTCTCTCCCTCATCTACAAAACTTATTTGCTATTAATAACTGATTTATTTAAAAGGTTTCTGTAAAAAAAATTTCAATATACGTTTTATAAATCCGTGCGGTTGTTAGTGGTGATTACAAACACATTTACATGTAATTTACAGAACATTATTTTAATAAACAATGATAATTTGTGTGCATAATTATAATTGAATTTAAAAAGTGTTTACGTGTTAATAAAAACACTTAAAGCTGCTATTCAAAATCCAGGGGAAATTAAATTAAAAAAATTAATGAAAATTGTTGATGTTTATATGGAAAAGTACAAGCCGATGGAAAAAGATAAAAACACAAAAGTATCTAGGTAATTTTAAAAGCACATTAATCAGGAAGTTCGGGCAGACTTTCAGTTCCTGAAAAGTTATTACAAAGTAATAAAATATGGCTGTGTGTGTGTTTCTTTAAAACAGGTACTCCCTAGTGGCTTATACATGTGTGTGTGTGCGTGTGTGTGTGTGTGTGTGTGTGTAGTGCAAATGATGTGAATGATATGCAAAGTGTTGTTTTGCAAACTGTTTGCATGTTAGTTGGCAGTTGTTGACATTTAATGTTTCTGTCGGCTTTTGTTGCAGATAATGATGATGATGATGATGATGATGATAATGATGATAATGATGGTGATGCTGTAGCTCATGACAGCTATGAGTTCGTTCCCAGCTTTGTTTCATCTGTGAAATTATTATGAAATTTTAAAAATACCTGAAACGCTGTCTAGTTAATTCTGCTTTATTCGTTGGTTTTGCCATGCAGCAGCTCAGAAACTACAGTGGCTGTCAGCAAAATTTTTTTATTAAAATATAATGAAATAAAATACGGTTTGATTTAAGTGCCCAGCAATAATTATAAAACTCTTGAATAAATTCTTCCAATCCAAATAAGAAACAATGAGATGGAAATTTAGTCTTTTTAAGTAGTTTTATTTCGTACAGCCGACTTTAACTACATTGTTGTTTATATAGATTTAGCAACATTATGCCAGATAAGGCCAAATATTTTATTATTTATTAAGAATATTTTCATAACCCTCTCATGACATTTCCACACGCAGAAATAAGATCTCGTTTGTTGTATTTTATTTCTTATTAGTAATTATTTCTGTATGCATCTGCTTGAGAAAGAATTGATTAAAAAACTAATTTTTTCTCCAATTGAAAGCTTATTTCTATAACACATACACACACATTTTTCACTCTACTGCACTCTCTGCAGTCGTAACGAAAGCTGGGAATTGTAAAATGGTTTATGTGGAGAGGCGAAAAATTACAGTGGAAAGCAAAGCAATACAAGTCAGCTCGAATACAATTTCGATAAAAACCGTTACAAATCAAATATCTAAATACTGTAAAATATCTCCGTTATTAGATAATTGATGCACGTCACGAGCAATGTAATAATACTGTACCTCAGAATATTAATAAATTATATACACATTAAATATTTTTAAAAATATGATATGTTAAAAAACTGTCTCCTAAAAAGCTAATTTTTCATTTTCGAAAATATATGTTGCCTTCAATAACCCCACTGTGATCTGAAAAATTTTTCCGTGGTTACAGGCTAAAAAATCTGTTTGAAGGCCGACAAAAATGATCAATTTCAAATTATTGTATTTGAAAATATTATTTGCATTAAAGATTTCCATAATTCATGTTTATGGCAATCAAGTCGAATTGATAAAAATGTATTAAAAATTTTTATATATGGCTGGCAACTGAAAAAGATGAGACGCCACGGTTCCCTCTAAACTTTATGCCGGTTGGCCTGATCTAAAAGCGACAGACTTAAACTGCTGCCTGTCTTACTAAACGAATAAATACTCGTATGTTTTATCAAAAGGTTTACCTTCACTTTGTAAAGGTAAGTTTTTCAATAGTTTAATATTCATTTTAAATTCTTAAAAGCGATATTAACATTTCAAAATAAATATTTAAATTTTCTCGTCCGCTTTCTTTTTATAAATTTGCTTGAACAAAAATTCAATAATAATTAAAATTATTAGTTTAAAAAATATTTTTATATAATAAATAAATAAAAAAAATAATTAAAATGATTAAAAAGTTATACATATATGTATAAGCTTTAATTTGATACTATAACCAATAAAATACTTTTTTGTTTGGTACTTTTTTGATATGTGTACTTCTGGCGGGCATTGAATTTAGTCACATTTTTGCACCCTACACATTGAATATTAAACGTAATTTAATTAATTTTATTAGCTTCTTCCGAAATGGATCTGGAATACGCTTGGCCCTTTTTAAGAATCATACAAAATTCACTCCATGGTACTTTTGGTACTCTTTAATTTTTGTGCTATTAATTTTCAAATATTTAGAAAAAAGTACATTTTTCACGGATACTGGTTGCTTTGCGGCCGCAAGATGTACCTTTTACAAGAAGTACTTTTGGCTTATTTTTAGAATTAAGGAAAATAATTTAAGAAAAGCTTTATAACCATAACGATACTCGTAAATGTCCCTTCGAAGAAGATGACTGCCAAATTGATTTGAGAATGTTTTTATGTATTTCTATGGGTGTGCCACATTCATGAAACTGTTGCCAAATTTATTTAAATTGAAGTTGACAGATGTTTTCGACTGACATTGCCAGTGCCGCCAGGCGACATTTATACATATATATATGATTGTCACAAAAGAGATGGGCAATTGACTACGTAACAACTATTTTAAAGATTTTGAATAACAAATTTGTCAATATATATTTGGTTTTCTTTTAAATCTTTCTTTCTTTCGTCTGTGTAGGCGTATGAATAACGCACAGCCTACTAAATCGGAGGTGGCGGGTTCGACTCCCGCGGACAAGCCAAAAGCTTTTCACTTTAAGTTAGTTAAAAAAAAAATTTTTATTACCAAGACTTTTTGTGACCTTCCTAAGAGAATTATTTATAATTATTTATTTTAAATAAATTGGAAAAGAAACTAAAAAGCTAAAGAAGAAGAATGTAGAATTATATCGCAAATTTGATTTATATTTCAATAATATTCTGTACAAGGCACGATGAAAAACTACATACTGTCATGCTTATTATCCTTCATTTGCTGTACCACAGTACTGAAGGAGTTCAAAGTTTGTTATATACAAATGGGCTGCCTAATCTAGCACAAAAGTGACCAAATGGCAGAAAAGCCCATAAGAAAATCCACTGTCTTTAATAACCGTTTCTTTTGCTTTGAACCACCGAACTTGGCTAATGCATTACAAAACACACACATTTACAAGATATTATAGGCTGTGTGGTCTTTACTGTTAAGAAAGCACAAGCCAAGCTTTATAACTTTGGTCAGTCCAGCTGTCCCTATTTGCATAACCAGCGGTGTTTTACTTTATCAACGGAAGTGGCAATTCGGTTTGTATTGTTTTAGAAACTCCAAATTGAAATTGTAAAAGCTTTTTTTGACCTTTTACGTTTTCAGCTTTTAAAACATTTTAAACAATTATAATTATTATTAAAGAATGCAGTTTTAATGGATTAAATAATTAAATTTTTCAAATTTATTTATTTAGTGAAACTCTTTTCAGTACATGAGTTTGCTACAACAAGTGGGCAATTTAAAAATTTTTAAAAAAGTTCATTCATTAAATTAAGCTCCTAACACAGATTTAAGTAAACAACTTTGAGCGTGATAAGCTTTTGTAAATTATATAACGTTCGCAACGTTAAATTCTAAGTAATGTTTTATACAATCATAAGTGTGGCTAATGCAAAGTATGTGGTAAAGCACACGCATCCGCTCGAACGCTTTAGCGCGTACTTAATGGCGCAAACTTTTAACAAGTTATACGAGTGGCATTTAAGTTTGTTTTAAACTTGACATTTTAGTTGCTTGTATTTTACCATTCTTCTTCAAATATCACAAAGCCAACGTAATAATTAACTTGAATGGCAGTTTTCTAGGAGAGCCACAAATTATGTGGCATACCCGTTGCAAGCCATTGCAACATGTGTAATTAAAAGTTATTAGAAGGCCAAAACCAAGACCACAGTGACTTAAAATTCTAGTTCTGGCTAAGAACAATTTTCTTTATTTAATTGCAGCTCTCTTATGATTTATTTTGTAATAAAAAGCAATACGAAATAAATGTGTTGTTTATGTTCAAAGAATTGTGTATTTCTTGCCAGCCGGCTCAGCGGAGTTTTCTGTTTTATATTTTAATTATATTTTTATGTCCTCTGTGTAAATAATGAAATAATAAAAAAATATTAGTGGAAATTCCATGTTAAAGTACTTTTATATTCATTTTTCTATGACACTAATAATAAAGTAATATTTCACAAAAAGCATAAAAAATAACTGAAAGCTCATAAAAAGTCTAAACAAGTTTCAACAACATTTTAAAAATGTGTCTGCTGCAGTTATCGAATAAGAAAAGGGTGACTTTGACTATAAACATACGCGAGTGCACACAAACACTAGTGCATACACACACTCGTGCATACACACACTCGGTCATACATACACACACTCGTGTATACATAAATATTTACAAGGATGTAACAGTTTATTACTAATATTTTCAAATAAATGGCAAAAATGTTGATGATTGACTATTGTGGGCGTAGTTGGGCTGATTTTAACGTGAAAATTCAATAAATTTTACGTTTTCTTTCCACCAAAAGAAACTTGCAATTTCAATTTCTTTTCATCGCAAATTAAGTTGGCAAGTATTTCAGCTCATGTCTCTAAGCAGGCACGCACAATAATCTTTTAACTGATAGACAGATAACTGATTAAATTTATAAAGCGATGAATGAGTTTCCATTTTATTGCAAGTGTATCGTATGTGAAAACGCATTGCAATCACATTCTTTGATTAACAGCGAATTATTCATTTCAATAATTGTACAACTTTTCTTATTCACCTTAAAAAAAATAAAATAAAACGTGTAAATATTTAACAAAACAAATTTCTTCAATTCGAAATAATATTGTAGAAAAATTGTATTATAAAAAACGTGTTTGCATATTTAGTTCGCTCTACTAAGAGAACAAAATCGTTTAACTTAAAGGCTTTAGAAGCGAGAAAAATGTTATGCCTAAACACACAAGCACGAGTTCAATACACAAGCAATGGCTCTGAACCATCATATAATATGTAAAGTGACTGAATCCAAATAAGATGGTTTTGTTAGACCCTGTATAACTAGTGGAATAAATTCTTTTTAAAATTGTAAAATTGTACAAAACGCACAAGCACGAGTTCGATACAAAAGCAATGGCTTTGTACCATCATATAATATATAAACCAACAGAATCCAAATAAGATAGTTATGTTAGACCCTGTATAACTAGTGGAATAACTTCTTTTTAAAATTGTAAAATTGTACAAAACGCACAAGCACGAGTTCAATACACAAGCAATGGCTCTGTACCATCATATAATATATAAACAGACTGAATCCAAATAAGATAGTCATGTTAGACCCTGTATAACTAGTTGAATAACTTCTTTTTAAAATAGTAACGTCAAGCATCTGTTGTGCTTAATTCTGCTTCAAATTTTATAAAGTTGCTATAAAGTCGGTCATATTAAATTTGAAAAAAAACCTTTTTTTGTATGCTGAATGTAGAAAGCAAATGACCTTAACTCTTGTTGCGCGTTTAATTTCATTGAAAACTTCATTATTATCTATCACACACTCAATGTTAGCCGACTTTCGAAAGTCATATCTATACATTCAATTAATGTGTGTATATTAGACGGTCAAAAATCGAATAATTAATCAAATTAATAAATCGTTTAAAATAATAGTTATTTTGATGTATTAACTTTACTTCTATTTCTGGAATAATAACTGGAAAATTAAATATGCCAAAGTAGAAGCACAAGTAAACTGCAATTGCCAACTGATTGAGAAAGTTTTTATTATTATTTTTTTTTATTAAAATTTATTACAACTTTTTGCTACTCATGCAAGAAGCAACGTAGCCAAATCCATCTTAATTATTCGCCACTAAATAAAAACTTCAAAAAGTTAACAAATTCAACAAACAATAACAGACAACGAGATGCTGTCAAAAAGCTGTCAAAGTGCCACTTAAAAATGACAGATTTTCAACGACTTCAAACTGCTAAAGAAGCAGTTGGATTTAAGGCATTGTTACCAGTAGTTTTCGTTTTAATTTACTTTACTTTACTTTACTTTACTTGTAAAAGTAAATAAAATAGTTATACATATAACGTAAAATGAAATCGTAAGTCTTACCTTTGAGTGGAGTTTTGCCAGTTGTTGCTTTTATATCTAAATGTTTGTTATGAAGATTAAACTTTTTGGGTGGTGGCGAACCTTTAATGCTGTTTGTGCTGCCACCAGTTGGTGTGCTGGCCGTAGTAGAGATTGTTGACGCCGATGTTGAAGAGTTATTTTGTATATTAGAAGTGAAACGTTTTTCTGAAAAGGAAATTAAAAACAAACAAAACCTTTAAGTAACGAAATCATGTAGCATAATTTAGGGTGTTTAAATAAAGTATATAGATGCAAATGTTTATAAACATTTTACAATTTTCAAATGATGTCAACATGTATACAAGTGCATTTATGTTGTGTTTGTATGTGTGTGTTTGCTTTGTAACGCGTTTGTAGACAGTGTTTGCTTTGCTGTATATTACATATATTTTATATGTTAGCATGTCTATATGTAACTCCTTCATGAAAAGTTATAAAAAGTTCTAACAAATTTCTACAAGACGTGAAGATTTCTTCTAAAATATTTATTACAGAGACAGTTTTATTCGATATCTGTGTTATTTTATAACTTTTAAGTACACATAAAGACAATTTTATTTTTGAAAGATGTTTTATAAACAAACACAAATCCCTTTGTGGGACATTAAATAACAATTTTTGCTTTAAGCCCCCACGCAGGTAAGCAGCTTAATGGAAACAAAATGTGCATTATCGAAATGCCACTGATTACATTGTACATGGTGTTAGATGTAAATGCCATAAATTATAAACATTAACCAATTCATATCAACCTATTCAACTCTTTACTCTTTAATACTGCAATGTGAAAGACCTGAGAAACAGCCATTAGGCATATTAGCGCACAACATCACAATCATCATGATTGTCACCACATACACTGACATGACCATCATGACAAATGACCATCGGAGCCGTCTCTAATATCATGCGTCATGGCCGTCATAGTGTTTGCCCATCTTGAATAGCTTCGAATATGCATTGTTAAGATTGCTGGTAAAATGCATTTACAGTGTCTCCAATAATACTTATGTATTGCTGCTGCTGTTACTTTTGAAAGATTCATGTATTAACGTTGCAACAACGTTTTCTTCCACTGTAAAAGAAACGCTTTTACATTATGTACTTGCATTCGTACTCGCATACATATATATATGTATATTCAGAGGTATGTATAGCCATATATACAAACATATACACATGTGTATGTGTGTATGTATATATGTGAATATTTAGAGAACCAGTTTATGCCCATGTGAAATTATGTGTAATTTGTTTTTGTTCATATTGACCAAAAATTTCTAGACCATGTTATTGCTTTAATACTGTGATATCGGTTTTATTTCTCTATTATTTTTCCAATTTCTTTTGCTGCCAGATGGGCATGATATCACAACACACGATATACAACAGTCTATCGAAGTACAAACACCTGTTAACTTGCACCAAAAGATTTTTTAAACGAATTTATTAATTTAAAAAGCAAATAAATTGCTCTTAAGTAAAATAAAAGAGATTTTCACTAAACTGACGATACCGAGTGCTGCCATCTTTCGCTTTCAATAAAAACCAACAGCGAAAAATATTTATTTATTTTTTACCAATAAAACATATTTCTTTTATAAAACTAAATTAAATAAAATCAAACATACGAAATAAATTCATTCAGAAGTTTCTAATGAAAAGAAAAAAAAACAATAAAATAAAGAGAAATGCACTTTTCTTACCTAATACGAGAGTTTCGTTTTTCACCGAAAATGAATTTTCCATTTTTTGTATAAAACACTGAACAAAAAACAAAATAATTGAAATATATGAAATAAAATATGATTCGTTGTAATGTCAGCAAAGGCATATCCCACTTGTTATTTAAAAATTCAAATTTTTAAAAGTAATGCAATAATAGAAAATTTTAACGTCCTTTATAAGGGACTCTGGGTACTAACTGAATTTGTGACATTAATTATGAAAGTTGTTAGTGAATCCATTTAATTTCTGCCGATTTTCAGAAAATTTTCTCTTACGTATATCTAAACACGACCGACCGCAGATATATACGTAAACAATAAATATAATTAATCAAGTGCACGCTTTTGTGCCTGATATAGAAATATTTATTTAGTAACTTATTAAATACGTGTTCCCTCCTGAGGCTTAATATAGGATGTATGCCATAGTTCATAGGGTCAGCTGGACATTTTAAGCAGAATTCTTCAAGCTCTTCAAAATATAAAGTTAATTATATCCATTATATCAGAAATTATGGCAAAGAGAAGAAGTAGAAAGCTGGACTTATCATTGTTAAAACAGAGAAAGCCAATTGCAGACACAACGTTAAGCAGCTGAAACCAAGGGGGTTTCCTATCCACGATTGCGATCATATTAGCCGCAACGACGAAGAAGGTCAAACTTCACAACCGTTAAAAAACGAGACAACAAGTAAAACAACCTCATCTCCTCTAGAAAATGAAATTAAGCAAGAAAATCCCCAGAAGAAATCACAAAAAAGATCTGCGATTTCAGTTGAGTTGATTTCAGAAGGCATTAAATTAAATTGGGTTGAAGGAGGGGAAAAAGAAAAAAAACATTTGAACACTAGTTTAAAAAACTATATCATTTTTCATTATACAAACTATATTAAATTTGATTCATTAAACTATCAAAAACTTTTTTTTAAGCCACATTAAAGAATTAAGTACAAAAAAAGAAGAATAAAAAGGCGTTAAAAGCTTTTGGGGTGGCGTAGTGTAATATATAATAAACAACACATAATTGTAGTACCATAAATTGCAACCCTGTAAATGGCTTCAAGATGGAATTAAATAAAAGAGTCGCAGTTTCGTTACAGCCACGAAAATGTGCGGGTTTTCTTTTGAACGTATCAAGTAAGCATATCTACCATAATTATGTACAATTTTTGAGATGCCACTTGGAAGAAATTATACCACAATAAGCATTTTACAGGGCGTATGTGTCTCATACAAACTACATATACGACCTCCTTAGCTTTTTTAGAAATAAATTTTGTGAATTCTTTTTCCTCATTTTGATCATTTTGAAGAGAAAATCTGCAAAATATTCATAAATGGCTACACATGGCAGCCCTGACATAAATCTATCTTAAAGATAAATGCACTCTTAAGATCTTTATTAGCGAGTAATTCAAGCTGACTAACATACACTGTTCTCTTAAACATTATCAAGTGGCACTAAAAGATTTTATATTCAACAAACTATTGTACAGTGAACTTTATGTTTGGTAAGGCATAAAGTGTGCTACTCACTGCATAATAAAAATGTTAAGCATACGATATGTTTTCTGATACTGTGTAAGGTTTTAAAACAACTAGAAGGTATGAATGTGAGATTCCATTTTAGATTGAGAAATTAAAATAATATAACAAATTACCATTGAGTCTACGTAACATTGAAAGTTTATCTGTTATTAAAGGCCGGCCCGCAAGGATCATCTATTGCCGCAACTTGGCACATTCTAATTTCAATTAGTCCTTTAAGAATATCCCTTTTACAAACTGGTAAATTATTCTGTTCTTATTAAATAATTAAAAGTTCTTGCTTTTAGGCTCTTTAAAGCTTTTTGGCGCTGGGAAGAAATATAATGCACTTTATGCCACAATTAGATAATTGGAATAATTAGATAAATAAAATAATAAGCTTCTCTTTTCCAATCATATTTATTTTAAAATTTAATGATATTTACACTTAGTATGGTCAGCAAAACACTAAATGCTAAAAATCATCAGTTCAGATTTATTTAGGTCCTGTTCGTGTAAGAAAAGTACACTGATATTTGCATGCATATGCATGCATCACTATTTACGCATGCATATACATACGTATGTATGCGTACATACATATATAACATATTTTTCATTAATGAATTACCTATTTTATGTTTGTAAGTTAATGTTAACTTTAAAATTGATTTGCATCTGCATCCAGTCGTCTCCATATAGTCGCATAGGCGACTACTACATGTGTTTGTATGGGTGTGTGAAAGAAAGCCACCGGCTGGCTGCTTTTAAGTAGCAGAGATTGCATTTTTAAATTATTTGCTTACAACCATTGATAAACACATTATAATTGCCTGAAAGTGGGTTTTATAGCAATCAACAATTATTATATTCATTTCAGACATGATCATTTTTTATCGCACTCGTTGAATGGACAAAACACGTATCGTTAGTCTCAACTAGAAAGGCCCTAACTGGCATTCTTTTTGCAAAGTATAAACAATTTTTTTTTTGCGATTTCTTTCTATGAACTGAATATGCAACTACATTGGAATCACTAAAAACTCTGTTGCAAAAAAAAAAAAAAAAAAAAAAAATGCAAGTTAGTGCCTTTCTACTTGAGAGCAACGATATGTACATATGTATGTTTACACAAAAGGCATACATAAAAGCATACAATCTTCTTATTGGTAGCAGAAGAAAAAGCATATGAAATGAAGAAAATATCTGCGAGTGAGTGGGCCGGCTGGTTGGGTTTACATCATACGAACATAAATTAACATTGAACTACATATTTCGTAAGGCGAAAATATTTCCTCATATTATCTAGAATATGGAAAGGTATGTATGTATGTACGTATGCAACCATACAATGTACACATGAATCTGTTTATTTGCAACACCTGCCAGTTTGTGTAAACTTTAATTTATTTATACTTCTCAGTTGATTTATACTGAGAAAAAATCTTGTGTGTTCGTGTGTGAGTATGTGCAATCCCAAACCACGTAATCCAGAGAAAATTTAATAGGACAATTTTTACATACCTCGCCGTATTTTATTGTATAATATTTATTTGAAAAATAATTCAAATTCTTCTGTTCAATACGAAGTTTCGAGTTTCAGCTAACGATATGCACGCACACCGATACACATACATATATATAAATTTTACATATAAAATTTACTATTTATTTAGACAACTTTAAGAAGCAAATGATAACATATTTAACAATCTTGCGTGGTTTAGAATTGAAAACGCAGCATGCCACGAGATGCACGTCACGCAATACATCACCCAATAAAGGAAAATGTCTATTTTCAAAAGATGAATTCACTTTAAGTAGAAATTCGAGGAGAATGGAAGGAGTTGGACGGCAAAAAATGACTTATAAAAATCGCATTTTTTGTGATTTTTAATTACTGGCAAATATATAAGAAATATACTCGTATTTTGAGACAAAAAATTGACTAGTAAAAGTACTATTAACGCCAGTTCAGCTTAAAAAAACGGGGAATTCCATTGAAGGCTGACATCCAGAAGAAGGGAATCATCGAATTACGCATCTTTTTTTACCTTTAATTAAGTTTTTGCCATTTTGTGGTATTTTCACGTTTAGAATTCAACTTACGGAGGAATTCGAGGAGAAAGGAAGGAGTTGGACGGCTCAAAATCACTAAGGTAGCTACCTTATAAAAATCGCATTTTTTGTGATTTTTAATTACTGGCAAATATATAAGAAATATACTCGTATTTTGAGACAAAAAATTGACTAGTAAAAGTACTATTAACGCCAGTTCAGCTTAAAAAAACGGGGAATTCCATTGAAGGCTGACATCCAGAAGAAGGGAATCATCGAATTACGCATCTTTTTTTACCTTTAGTTAAGTTTTTGCCATTTTGTGGTATTTTCACGTTTAGAATTCAACTTACGGAGGAATTCGAGGAGAAAGGAAGGAGTTGGACGGCTCAAAATCACTAAGGTAGCTACCTTATAAAAATCGCATTTTTTGTGATTTTTAATTACTGGCAAATATATAAGAAATATACTCGTATTTTGAGACAAAAAATTGACTAGTAAAAGTACTATTAACGCCAGTTCAGCTTAAAAAAACGGGGAATTCCATTGAAGGCTGACATCCAGAAGAAGGGAATCATCGAATTACGCATCTTTTTTTACCTTTAGTTAAGTTTTTGCCATTTTGTGGTATTTTCACGTTTAGAATTCAACTTACGGAGGAATTCGAGGAGAAAGGAAGGAGTTGGACGGCTCAAAATCACTAAGGTAGCTACCTTATAAAAATCGCATTTTTTGTGATTTTTAATTACTGGCAAATATATAAGAAATATACTCGTATTTTGAGACAAAAAATTGACTAGTAAAAGTACTATTAACGCCAGTTCAGCTTAAAAAAACGGGGAATTCCATTGAAGGCTGACATCCAGAAGAAGGGAATCATCGAATTACGCATCTTTTTTTACCTTTAGTTAAGTTTTTGCCATTTTGTGGTATTTTCACGTTTAGAATTCAACTTACGGAGGAATTCGAGGAGAAAGGAAGGAGTTGGACGGCTCAAAATCACTAAGGTAGCTACCTTATAAAAATCGCATTTTTTGTGATTTTTAATTACTGGCAAATATATAAGAAATATACTCGTATTTTGAGACAAAAAATTGACTAGTAAAAGTACTATTAACGCCAGTTCAGCTTAAAAAAACGGGGAATTCCATTGAAGGCTGACATCCAGAAGAAGGGAATCATCGAATTACGCATCTTTTTTTACCTTTAGTTAAGTTTTTGCCATTTTGTGGTATTTTCACGTTTAGAATTCAACTTACGGAGGAATTCGAGGAGAAAGGAAGGAGTTGGACGGCTCAAAATCACTAAGGTAGCTACCTTATAAAAATCGCATTTTTTGTGATTTTTAATTACTGGCAAATATATAAGAAATATACTCGTATTTTGAGACAAAAAATTGACTAGTAAAAGTACTATTAACGCCAGTTCAGCTTAAAAAAACGGGGAATTCCATTGAAGGCTGACATCCAGAAGAAGGGAATCATCGAATTACGCATCTTTTTTTACCTTTAGTTAAGTTTTTGCCATTTTGTGGTATTTTCACGTTTAGAATTCAACTTACGGAGGAATTCGAGGAGAAAGGAAGGAGTTGGGCGGCTCAAAATCACTAAGGTAGCTACCTTATAAAAATCGCATTTTTTGTGATTTTTAATTACTGGCAAATATATAAGAAATATACTCGTATTTTGAGACAAAAAATTGACTAGTAAAAGTACTATTAACGCCAGTTCAGCTTAAAAAAACGGGGAATTCCATTGAAGGCTGACATCCAGAAGAAGGGAATCATCGAATTACGCATCTTTTTTTACCTTTAGTTAAGTTTTTGCCATTTTGTGGTATTTTCACGTTTAGAATTCAACTTACGGAGGAATTCGAGGAGAAAGGAAGGAGTTGGACGGCTCAAAATCACTAAGGTAGCTACCTTATAAAAATCGCATTTTTTGTGATTTTTAATTACTGGCAAATATATAAGAAATATACTCGTATTTTGAGACAAAAAATTGACTAGTAAAAGTACTATTAACGCCAGTTCAGCTTAAAAAAACGGGGAATTCCATTGAAGGCTGACATCCAGAAGAAGGGAATCATCGAATTACGCATCTTTTTTTACTTTTGATTAAGTTTTTGCCATTTTGTGGTATTTTCACGTTTAGAATTCAACTTACGGAGGAATTCGAGGAGAAAGGAAGGAGTTGGACGGCTCAAAATCACTAAGGTAGCTACCTTATAAAAATCGCATTTTTTGTGATTTTTAATTACTGGCAAATATATAAGAAATATACTCGTATTTTGAGACAAAAAATTGACTAGTAAAAGTACTATTAACGCCAGTTCAGCTTAAAAAAACGGGGAATTCCATTGAAGGCTGACATCCAGAAGAAGGGAATCATCGAATTGCGCATCTTTTTTTACTTTTAGTTAAGTTTTTGCCATTTTGTGGTATTTTCACGTTTAGAATTCAACTTACGGAGGAATTCGAGGAGAAAGGAAGGAGTTGGGCGGCTCAAAATCACTAAGGTAGCTACCTTATAAAAATCGCATTTTTTGTGATTTTTAATTACTGGCAAATATATAAGAAATATACTCGTATTTTGAGACAAAAAATTGACTAGTAAAAGTACTATTAACGCCAGTTCAGCTTAAAAAAACGGGGAATTCCATTGAAGGCTGACATCCAGAAGAAGGGAATCATCGAATTACGCATCTTTTTTTACTTTTAGTTAAGTTTTTGCCATTTTGTGGTATTTTCACGTTTAGAATTCAACTTACGGAGGAATTCGAGGAGAAAGGAAGGAGTTGGACGGCTCAAAATCACTAAGGTAGCTACCTTATAAAAATCGCATTTTTTGTGATTTTTAATTACTGGCAAATATATAAGAAATATACTCGTATTTTGAGACAAAAAATTGACTAGTAAAAGTACTATTAACGCCAGTTCAGCTTAAAAAAACGGGGAATTCCATTGAAGGCTGACATCCAGAAGAAGGGAATCATCGAATTACGCATCTTTTTTTACCTTTAGTTAAGTTTTTGCCATTTTGTGGTATTTTCACGTTTAGAATTCAACTTACGGAGGAATTCGAGGAGAAAGGAAGGAGTTGGACGGCTCAAAATCACTAAGGTAGCTACCTTATAAAAATCGCATTTTTTGTGATTTTTAATTACTGGCAAATATATAAGAAATATACTCGTATTTTGAGACAAAAAATTGACTAGTAAAAGTACTATTAACGCCAGTTCAGCTTAAAAAAACGGGGAATTCCATTGAAGGCTGACATCCAGAAGAAGGGAATCATCGAATTACGCATCTTTTTTTACCTTTAGTTAAGTTTTTGCCATTTTGTGGTATTTTCACGTTTAGAATTCAACTTACGGAGGAATTCGAGGAGAAAGGAAGGAGTTGGACGGCTCAAAATCACTAAGGTAGCTACCTTATAAAAATCGCATTTTTTGTGATTTTTAATTACTGGCAAATATATAAGAAATATACTCGTATTTTGAGACAAAAAATTGACTAGTAAAAGTACTATTAACGCCAGTTCAGCTTAAAAAAACGGGGAATTCCATTGAAGGCTGACATCCAGAAGAAGGGAATCATCGAATTACGCATCTTTTTTTACCTTTAGTTAAGTTTTTGCCATTTTGTGGTATTTTCACGTTTAGAATTCAACTTACGGAGGAATTCGAGGAGAAAGGAAGGAGTTGGACGGCTCAAAATCACTAAGGTAGCTACCTTATAAAAATCGCATTTTTTGTGATTTTTAATTACTGGCAAATATATAAGAAATATACTCGTATTTTGAGACAAAAAATTGACTAGTAAAAGTACTATTAACGCCAGTTCAGCTTAAAAAAACGGGGAATTCCATTGAAGGCTGACATCCAGAAGAAGGGAATCATCGAATTACGCATCTTTTTTTACTTTTAGTTAAGTTTTTGCCATTTTGTGGTATTTTCACGTTTAGAATTCAACTTACGGAGGAATTCGAGGAGAAAGGAAGGAGTTGGACGGCTCAAAATCACTAAGGTAGCTACCTTATAAAAATCGCATTTTTTGTGATTTTTAATTACTGGCAAATATATAAGAAATATACTCGTATTTTGAGACAAAAAATTGACTAGTAAAAGTACTATTAACGCCAGTTCAGCTTAAAAAAACGGGGAATTCCATTGAAGGCTGACATCCAGAAGAAGGGAATCATCGAATTACGCATCTTTTTTTACTTTTAGTTAAGTTTTTGCCATTTTGTGGTATTTTCACGTTTAGAATTCAACTTACGGAGGAATTCGAGGAGAAAGGAAGGAGTTGGACGGCTCAAAATCACTAAGGTAGCTACCTTATAAAAATCGCATTTTTTGTGATTTTTAATTACTGGCAAATATATAAGAAATATACTCGTATTTTGAGACAAAAAATTGACTAGTAAAAGTACTATTAACGCCAGTTCAGCTTAAAAAAACGGGGAATTCCATTGAAGGCTGACATCCAGAAGAAGGGAATCATCGAATTACGCATCTTTTTTTACTTTTAGTTAAGTTTTTGCCATTTTGTGGTATTTTCACGTTTAGAATTCAACTTACGGAGGAATTCGAGGAGAAAGGAAGGAGTTGGACGGCTCAAAATCACTAAGGTAGCTACCTTATAAAAATCGCATTTTTTGTGATTTTTAATTACTGGCAAATATATAAGAAATATACTCGTATTTTGAGACAAAAAATTGACTAGTAAAAGTACTATTAACGCCAGTTCAGCTTAAAAAAACGGGGAATTCCATTGAAGGCTGACATCCAGAAGAAGGGAATCATCGAATTACGCATCTTTTTTTACTTTTAGTTAAGTTTTTGCCATTTTGTGGTATTTTCACGTTTAGAATTCAACTTACGGAGGAATTCGAGGAGAAAGGAAGGAGTTGGACGGCTCAAAATCACTAAGGTAGCTACCTTATAAAAATCGCATTTTTTGTGATTTTTAATTACTGGCAAATATATAAGAAATATACTCGTATTTTGAGACAAAAAATTGACTAGTAAAAGTACTATTAACGCCAGTTCAGCTTAAAAAAACGGGGAATTCCATTGAAGGCTGACATCCAGAAGAAGGGAATCATCGAATTACGCATCTTTTTTTACTTTTAGTTAAGTTTTTGCCATTTTGTGGTATTTTCACGTTTAGAATTCAACTTACGGAGGAATTCGAGGAGAAAGGAAGGAGTTGGACGGCTCAAAATCACTAAGGTAGCTACCTTATAAAAATCGCATTTTTTGTGATTTTTAATTACTGGCAAATATATAAGAAATATACTCGTATTTTGAGACAAAAAATTGACTAGTAAAAGTACTATTAACGCCAGTTCAGCTTAAAAAAACGGGGAATTCCATTGAAGGCTGACATCCAGAAGAAGGGAATCATCGAATTACGCATCTTTTTTTACTTTTACTTAAGTTTTTGCCATTTTGTGGTATTTTCACGTTTAGAATTCAACTTACGGAGGAATTCGAGGAGAAAGGAAGGAGTTGGACGGCTCAAAATCACTAAGGTAGCTACCTTATAAAAATCGCATTTTTTGTGATTTTTAATTACTGGCAAATATATAAGAAATATACTCGTATTTTGAGACAAAAAATTGACTAGTAAAAGTACTATTAACGCCAGTTCAGCTTAAAAAAACGGGGAATTCCATTGAAGGCTGACATCCAGAAGAAGGGAATCATCGAATTACGCATCTTTTTTTACTTTTAGTTAAGTTTTTGCCATTTTGTGGTATTTTCACGTTTAGAATTCAACTTACGGAGGAATTCGAGGAGAAAGGAAGGAGTTGGACGGCTCAAAAGCACTAAGGTAGCTACCTTATAAAAATCGCATTTTATGTGATTTTTAATTACTGGCAAATATATAAGAAATATACTCGTATTTTGAGACAAAAAATTGACTAGTAAAAGTACTATTAACGCCAGTTCAGCTTAAAAAAACGGGGAATTCCATTGAAGGCTGACATCCAGAAGAAGGGAATCATCGAATTACGCATCTTTTTTTACTTTTAGTTAAGTTTTTGCCATTTTGTGGTATTTTCACGTTTAGAATTCAACTTACGGAGGAATTCGAGGAGAAAGGAAGGAGTTGGACGGCTCAAAATCACTAAGGTAGCTACCTTATAAAAATCGCATTTTTTGTGATTTTTAATTACTGGCAAATATATAAGAAATATACTCGTATTTTGAGACAAAAAATTGACTAGTAAAAGTACTATTAACGCCAGTTCAGCTTAAAAAAACGGGGAATTCCATTGAAGGCTGACATCCAGAAGAAGGGAATCATCGAATTACGCATCTTTTTTTACTTTTAGTTAAGTTTTTGCCATTTTGTGGTATTTTCACGTTTAGAATTCAACTTACGGAGGAATTCGAGGAGAAAGGAAGGAGTTGGACGGCTCAAAATCACTAAGGTAGCTACCTTATAAAAATCGCATTTTTTGTGATTTTTAATTACTGGCAAATATATAAGAAATATACTCGTATTTTGAGACAAAAAATTGACTAGTAAAAGTACTATTAACGCCAGTTCAGCTTAAAAAAACGGGGAATTCCATTGAAGGCTGACATCCAGAAGAAGGGAATCATCGAATTACGCATCTCATTTACTTTTATTCAAGTTTTTGCCATTTTATAATATTTTCATGTTTGGAATTCAACTTAAGGAGTAATTCAAGGAGAAAGGAATGAGTTCGAGGGTAAAAATAACTAAGGTTATTTTTTTATTTTTTAATTACTGGCAAATATATAAGATATATACCCTTATTCTGAGATAAAAAATCAGCTAGTAAAAGTAATATAAACCCGAGTTCAGCTTAAAAATATTTGGAATTTCATTTAAGGATGACTTCCAGAAGAACGGAATAATAATTTTATAAAAATAATAATTTTAAAGTTTCCTCCAATTCTCTTTTTCATGCAGTTAATTGAATCAGCTGAATATCTTTAAAAATTTCAACGCGGAAATTTAACTGAAAAAACTTAATCATTTAACACTGTTTTAAGTTGCAAAGCCCTCTAAATAATCTCACATAATTTTTCTCATTCACTGCACAGATATAACAAACACTTTTCATTAACTACTCCCTTCGTAAGCGAAACGTGCAGCTTTTATTCACATAAAACTTACATTGTTTAAAGTTCAACATAAATTTTCGCTTCATTTTCTTTTTATTTAAAATTCTGAAAGTTTTCAAAGTCTCTTCCATACATGAAGTATGTGAATGGCCTGTGTGATTTTTAAGCATTTCGTGGAAAATTACTGCAATTACATAAGAATGTATATCTATAAAAAGAGCACATTTTTTCTGCATTAAATCGTCTAAATTTTTATTTAATTTTTTTTTCTTTGCATGAAATAATCGAAATACAGAAAAAGTTTAACTGTTACCAGACATGACTAGCATTGCAAATAAGTTAGCGAAAGAAATAATGATGGAAATTTTTTCGTCATCACTTTTTTATTTTTGCTGTTCAAAATCGTTAAAGAATACAATTTATTAACTAAAATAAGAATAAAAAAATATGCATACATAAATTACAAAATGTTAGAAATGGATTTTTAAAATATTTTCAATACTCAAGTCAAAATAAAATGCCAACCAAGTTAGTATAGATGTTACTTCTCCATATATTCGTATATGTGTGTGCATATGTGTGCACGAGTGTATTTGTTTTAATTGTGCAACAAATTGCCCATAGAGAAGAAATAAGCACTGCCTCATTTGGATATGAATGAGTCATACAGGCGTCGAATAAATCTTCAGATTAGCCAATCTGTATATACGAGCAGCAGATGTTATAGTTGTAAGTAATTTTTCTTTCTTCAATTTTACTTTCGGCTCCATAAGTTTATGTTGGGAGCACAAAACTTTTGGTTCTTATGCCAATATTCGTTTTCCATTTTTTGCAGTTACGCATACCAGAACTATAAGTGATATTCATTTCATATAGGCAAACGCAAAGGGGGTTTGACCTACAAGAAATTCACTATTTATCATTACCATCTGGCATGTAGTCCTGTACTGCAATTCAAGTTTGTTTTGTCAGAGCAGTCGCTTACATGCACCTGTTTTCCTGAGTGCAGTTCTGACGGCATCTTCCTACATCTAAAGGTTATGGAATATGAGTTGTTTCCGTGTCTTCAACCCAGTACACCTTTAAACTGTATTTGAATTTGAAAATTTCATGGACAAAAGTTCATAGTCCTTGTCAAAGGACAAATACAATATTCAAGAATGCTGACTCTTCGGACAGGAGTACCCAAAAGTGCAGCTGAAGAGAGTGAACAGAAAGCAGAACTAAAGAAAAAACTTGAGGATCAAAAATTTGCTTTTGGTTTTACACAACATCGCCTACATCAAGTTCGACTCCTACTTCAGACTCCAGCTTTGTATATTTCATAATAATAAAAGTAAATAAAATAGAAAAAATATTTTTTAAATGTTCCAGTGTGATACTCTGTCACAAAAAAAAACGATAGAAGATGAACAATCCAAAAAATCTTGAGTGTTGGATAAAACCCTCGACAACTTTAATGTATATTAACTGATTGTAAATGAAATTTTTAGTACAACGTAGAAAGAGGAACAAGTTCACTTTTTTTGTTACCCAGTGTAATTGCCCAAATTAATATTCCACTGAGTAGCCAACTGATAACCACTCTTTATCAACTTCAATGAATTGTTGAACATTGATTTAAGAGCATTTCAGCTAACAAATAAATATATATATTATTACATATTGGGCTGATCCTTGAATTTTTTTTATACTAAATCCTTGTACCCATACTCACATACGAGTACTTATTTAAATTCAAAGTTTATAAATAATATTTCTAATAAATGCAGTTTATGGCACACAAGGAATTCATTTCAACTAGTCTTGCCATTGTAAGCATAATTTTTATACCTCACACATACATATAAATGTAAATATTACGAGGTTTTATATGTATGGATGCATACGTGTGTACATAAACATTTAATTGTCATACAAACAATTTTAACTTACGTGTTACGGTTATAATAGCCGGTTTGGGTCGTGCTGAAGAGCCATTTACAGTTTGCTGTGTTTTGGGTGGTGGACCCAAATCCGTGGGTGATATACTCAAGTTGCGCACATCACGCTTTTTGGCTGCTCCTAAAAATATAAAAATAGAAAAAAATACTTTAAGTATTTCTAACAACTGGAGAATTTAAAGGACACTTTTGCTGCCATAAGGATATTCAATATTTGTTTTTAATTCTTTTTTTTTTTTTGTGATATTAAATTTTTTTATTTAATTTTTATTATTTGAATTTTTAATTGTGTGATGGTACAGTGGTATGCATATAGATACGTATGTGTGAAGACAAATACAAACACACTACAAAACGAGTACGACTGAATACAGGTGAATTGATTGCTTTCTTCCAGCCTTTGTGAATGATTCTTTCATTATTTGCATGACATAAAATGTGGCCATTTTCTTTTCATGTGATTACCATCGTTACTGTATTACAAAGTAAGCAAAGAAAAATTAAATACTTCAAAGCATTGATTGTACACTTGGAAAATATTTCACTCAATTGGCTCAATGCTCGAACAAAAATGGACACTACATTATATATTAATAAATAATGAACATGTTGTATATTTCGTATTGTTGTAGCCTTGAGTATCCTTAAAATCCTTTCTATTAAACAGCGACTACCGGAAATTTTATTCATGCTTACATTAAGTAATACGCAATAATTTTCTCAAAAATAGTATCACAATCAGGAATAGAAAGGATTGCATGATAAAGTCGCAGTTGTCGGCAAGTTTACACTTTGCAATATTTATTAGTTGTTTTAGGGAATCTGCTACCATTTAATTCCACTGAGTATACAAATAGAAAATCATTTTACGCAATGAATTTAAAAAAAAATTATTTCTCTCCAAACATCGAACGGGCAACGCTACTTGGGAATAACCTGAACAGAAAATCCAAGAAAACTTGCCCACCATGCCAATAATTGCTTAATATTATTCATTCATAAATAATTTTTTTTTTTTATTTATTTAACAATTTGTTTTTTTTCTTTGGTTTCGGCAGTAGTGCAGCAGTTCTAAAAGCGCGTCAAGCAAAAACGTAACACACTTTTGCGTTACAAAATATTCCATTATAATTTTTGAAAATTTAATATCCATTTTTACAAAAATGTCAAAACTTGCCTTGCAGTGTATGCCGGCCTGGTGCTTAACGGCAAGAAAACTTGTAATGAATCGCATTTCTCCATACTCGACACGATTATGTTTATGCATTTTTTTATAGAACGACGAGGAAGAACAATAAAGTATTTTCATATTTGACTGAATGTGAAGTATAAAAAAAGGAAACGAAGTAATAAAATAATCGTTTATGGATAGATGTGAATAGAAGTAAATGCAACTGGTAACAGAGATCCAACTTAAGTTCTTTTCTTTTATTTTTCTTTTTTTGTATCTCTTTGTTGTTATTATACATAAACAACAATTAAAGTGCAATTTTTTTGCAATGCAACAAATGCATTTTGCGGTAATACCGGCCTGCACAGATAATTAAATGTATATGGGGGGGGATGTTATAGAGGATTAAAACCATAAATGTATTTAGAATGAGATCTTTTGAAACACAAAAGGGAATCTGCAATGGAATCCACTTATTATTATTCAGCAAAGAAAGAGAAGAACATTAAATGTGTATGTAATTGAAATATAAAATATAAATAAAATTTCTTTTAAAAATAAAATATATAAAATTGAAATTAGCCGATGGCCTCAGCAGCCAGTGATCCTACTCACATAATTCTAATATTAAATAACTAAATAATAATAAAATATAAAACACAATATCCCAATAACTATTATACACAACTTATACAACAGTGATATAATTATAACAGTAATATAATTATAATATTAATGTATTATTATATTATAAAACATGTTTATTTTATAAATTTCTTAAATTGAAAATTATAAATTGAAATGATTCAGCAAATATTCTACAAATGCCATTTAAGGTCAATATTTACTATTCTATAGAGTCGTACGACATGTTAAATATGGCATGTGTGCTGAAGGGTGTTGCCCGAATTAGCGTAGAAAGCAGTTCCAGGAACGTGGAAAGAGGAGGGATGGGTTTTCGTGGAATCCCCATATGAAACAGTTGTTCACAAACGTTAACAACTGAAAAGTCCGAAGGGCCTTTTTAAGCCCCCCCCTTCCCCCACAGCTGTACAAGATTTTGCTGTAACCTGATCGTTAAACTCTATAGACAGTGAATACTCTCACCGGCCTTTAGCCCCTACTTTGCTACGCGGTTACTAAATATAAAAGGAAGAGAGATAGGAAGAGATAAGTAGCAGTATACTTCATTATGATGCTACAAGACAAAATTATAATTCCATTTTTATAAAAGAAGACTTTGAGCCAGTGTTGCCAAGATTAGGGAAAAATCTCTAAATTTATTTATTTTTGATACTAAAATAACAATGTAGGGGGAATTAAATTAATTTTTTAAAATTTCCTTTTAGAAAATACCTAGTCATAGCAATTTTTAAAAATTGTATTTATTTATTGTTTTTGCTTTAATTGTATTTAATAAAAATTAGCATATTTATGTAGCTTTTGGAGTAATATATTGGCAACACTATCTAGAACTAAAAAAAATTTTGGGGAAAAAAATTGAAAATCGTCAAGAAATTAAGAAGTTTTTATATACTATATTTTTTTCTAAGTCCAAATCAAGGGTTACGCCCTACTCATGCAATATATTGGCTCGGTATTCTGAGAAATGGTTTAGTGATGGAGAACGCGGACTAGCTTTTTTAGAGCCAGAAATGATAAACTTTTCATTGTTAAACTGTTACGGAATGTGGAAAGGGCGGTTTATGTGATCAAAGCTTTATTATCATAGAAGAAAACTTGCATCTGGTAAATATTAAGTGGCCAAGAAGGCATTCCGAGAATAGCTATTTAATAATAGTACGTTTCTAATGCATGACTTAACCATCTGAAGCTGACAGATTTACGAGCAATTTTAGATTGTCTTGCTCTTTTAACTCTCTTGAAAGCTTTAACTCCAATTAGTAAACAGAATGGTCACATTCGGGGATTGAACTCACTTATTCTAATTTCACTCTCTTGTAATTTTATTTATTGAAATTTCTTACTTCATACAAAAAAAGATATATACTGCACACTTACCTTTCGCCCGCTTTCCAAAGCTACCAAAACGTTCCCTTTCAATGACTTGGGTATGAATGTAGCGATCCGAATACGAACGTGATAGTTTATCTTTTGAATTGTGCGCTCCCATTTTCTTTTCGTTTTTTTATTTATCACTTTGCTTTAATGTAGGAAAACTTCATCGATGATTAAGCAACTACTTGTGCAACAAACAAAAAGCAATTCGCACGAATTTCTCTTCTTTTACACACCAACAGAATTTAATTTTATTTAATTCAATTTAATTTTTTATTATTATTTGCACTTTATTATGCGGCTGTTGTTATAGACGATACGTTGTTGTTACATTTGTTGTTTACATCAAGTGCACATGTTGCTTAAAAGTACCCCGTACACACTTTGAACTTAAGCGCAACGATCTGCAGCTGCAGCTGCAGTACAGTGGGCCCAACAGAAGGGTTGTGTTGTACGTGTTGGCTGTGTTGACAACTTTACAAGCACTATTGTTGTTGTTGCTTAAAAGCATTGCTTTATTTAGTTGTATACTTTTTTATTTATTGTCTTTCATTTATTTATTTATCCATCTCTAGTAACAGCCACCACAACAACGACAACAATATTAGACAAAATGAATTATGGGAACTAAAATTTCATTGTAATGATGGAAAGATATGAACACATTATTGTTGGCATTCGTATAACTCTTATTCACAATGTTTAATATTTGTTGCTTCATTCTGCTGGTAAAAGCCGCAGTGCCTCAATTTTCTTTAGCATTTTATGAGCTTTTAGGAAAAAAATTGCTTTAAATTATCGTTGAGCATATTAAATGATTGTACTTGTAGAGCAGACGTAATGAGGGTTTGATAGAATGTTTTACAAACGAAAATTAATACAAATACATGCGATACGCGCCTGTGGGTCCTACGGAGATTATCATATGGTTTTAACTAGTTAATTAAAATTATTATTAAAAAAAAAGAAACATATGCTGTTTGCCAATAACAATTGTCTCACACATTACATCAATTCCTTTTTAGTCCATATTTTTATTCTTAGCAATGCCACATACGCAATAAGCATAAAGAGCAAATGTGCCGAGTTAAGTACATAAGATCGGAGTGCATCTAATCTAAAACTGCTAAACTACTTAATCGATTTGCATATTAAATTTTTTCCCGATTTTAAATTGGAAGAAAAAAGAAAAAATTTATTTATTTTTAAAAACGAAGCTGTGAAACCTTTCTAATGATGTATAATATGTATTACCGCCTTATATAGTCATTCTATACAGTCATTTGTTGTTGTTCTTATTTTCATTGTAACTATTCTACTGCCTATAAATTTTATTAATGTGGCATTGCCAGCTGTAATTATTTTGCAATGTTTTGTTGCTGTTAACATTCATAAACGGAAACTGCTCGAAACTGCAATGATCAGTCTAGGAAATGCCTTATTGCGTCAGTATTGAAAGTAGCATTGCAGTGTAACGTTTTGATAAGGCAACGATAATATTGGATATAAAGTTATTAAAGTCGGCGTTAAAAGTTCGTTTAAATAAGTTTTTGGGTTTCTTATTTAATTGCAAACCATTATTCGTTTGCCAGCGCCTATAAAAGTTTAAGCAAATGGTGTAAACGTATCAATATCAATTTCTTAGCAAGCCAATATTCCTTCACTAGCGATATTTCCTGCCTTCTTTGTCAACATCTATTTCCTTAAACCTACGTTTTGGCAAAACTGTTTTCAACATGTATTTGTTAAGTGTAAACGCGTAAATATTCTTACTGTGTGCACACGCCTGAACTTGGTCGGCCGCCTTATTCGATATGTTAATAGAAAAAAATTACCTAAATTTTCCATTCATTAGATAAAAATCTCGTTTTAATGAAGGGCAACCCCACGCAAAGATTAATAAAAAATAATTTAAAAAAATCTTTTTTTTTGTGGACAAATTTCAACAAAAAAGTTTGAAAATTATTTAAGCTATTAATTTTATTACTAAACACACACATTTCAGTTACGGTCTAAATGTATTTTTTTTTTTAATATGGCCTCATTTTAATTCCACAGTCTGTAAATTAGAACATTTTGAATAAATGAAGCAGGTGCTTTGAAAAAATAGAGCAAAAATAATAAATGATTTTCAGTCAGAATTCATTTTGCCTACTGCACTACTCGTAAATGCCATGCACGTTGCTTATTTTTGCTCACGCTGAATAATTTCTGAATGAAATGAAAGTGTTTCCGAAAATATTTTTATAGACTTTTAATGTGTAAATAAATAATAAAAAAATGTGTACAAAGACATGGCCAGGAAGCAACGTTTACAAAAAAATTGCTTGAAAATAGAATATTTAACGGAAACTTTTGAATGTTCGGTTCGAGTCATATTTGCAATGATGTAAACGCATTCACTATGCAAGGAAATGAATTAAGGACTTTAAAAATTGTTTATTTTCTCGGTGGAATGTCAACTTTTCCTGCTTCAACATTTATTGCCACAATCTTGGCTCAAAGCAGTGTTGCCATTTTAGGCGTAAAGGAAAAAGTAAAAATTGTAAAAAAGCTAAGAAAAAAATAAAAATTGAGAAAAATAATAATAAAAAAAGTTTAATTTCGCTTTGCATGTAACACAGCGAAATATGTGCTGCTTAAAAAATTTTATTTCCATATTTCATAAAATATACATAAAAGTTTTTATTTTTCTCCTTTTAAAAACAATTCAACACAATTTTCTCTAATCTGCGTTCTTTTCTCGCTAAATAAAAAGTGGTATTTTTACAAGACGGGAAAACATTTTAAAAACCCACCTTTTCACAGGGCAACATTTTTATTGTAGAAAAAAAAACACCATAAGTTTCGTGCTTTTAATTTTCTTATTTTTCGAAATAAAAAATTACTTTTATTTTAAATTTTTTATGAACTTTTTTAAGAATTTTGCCAAAACGCATTAGAAGTATTTTAAAAAACACATTAAACACGCTGTTAAAAAAATGAAAGAAAAAGTATTCGACGTAAGTAAAAGGGTTAAGAGACTAAAAAAGTGCCAGAAAGACAACACTGCATTGAAGTGTGATTAATTAATTTTGAAAGCTTTTCAAAAGAGTTTAATCTAGAGGCACATATTTTCCCTTGCAGTTACCCTGAGGTGTATCGCCAACTTACTGTTGACACCACTGTGCGTTGTTTTAAAAGCAAAAGCGCCTCTGTGCTTACTGCGGAAAAAGCGCCAGAATGTCAACACTGCATTGAAGTGTAATTAATTAATTTTGAAAGTTTTTCAAAAAGTTTAATTTAGAGGCACATATTTTGCCTTGCAGTTACGCTGAGGTGTTTCGCCAACTTACTGTTGACACCAATGTGCGTTGTTTTAAAAGCTAAAGCGCCTCTGTGCTTACTGCGGAAAAAGCGCCTGAATGGCAACCCTGCATTGAAATGTGATTAATTAATTTTAAAAGCTTTTCAAAAGAGTTTAATCTACAGGCACATATTTTGCCTTACAGTTACGCTGAGGTGTTTCGCCAACTTACTATTGACACAACTTTGCGTCGTTTAAAAAGCAAATGCATCTGTGCATACTGTGGAAAAAGCGCCAGAATGTCAACCCTGCATTGAAATGTGATTAATTAATTTTGAAAGCTTTTCAAAAAGTTTAATCTAGAGGAACATATTTTGCCTTGCATTTACCGTGAGGTGTTTCGCCAACTTACTATTGACACAACTTTGCGTCGTTTAAAAAGGAAATGCATCTGTGCATACTGTGAAAAAAGCGCCAGAATGGCAACACTGCATTAAAGTGTGATTAGGTAACTTTTGAAGCTTTTCAGAAGAGTTTAATCTAGAGACATATCTTTTGCCTTGCACTTACGCTGAGGTGTTTCACCAACCCCACTGTGCGTCGTTTAAGAAGCAAACGCATCTGTGCTTATTGAGTACACAAACACTTTGTTAATTGGCAGCATTAAAAATTAAATATCATGTTTACTATTTAAACTATTACTTTAAATTTCCTTTGATTTCTAAATGATATTCTTTTTCGTGTTAATCAACAATTTGTTCGTTGGAAAAAAAAAATTAATGCTTCCCCGTAATAGCTGAAATATATTAAAGATTCATTGCCGACATTAAGAAGTTACTGAATAGAGAAACCACAACTGTTGAAATTATTGTTTAATAACGCGATTGAATGGCGTTAAACAATTCACTGCAATGCGCTACTGAAGAAAGTTATTTTTCAGCTGTCACACATGAAACATCTTATGATTTGTTATTTACAATGAAATAAAAGAAAGCACTTGTAGGAAAAAAATTAAAAGTCTTCTTTCTAAAAGCCATAATCTTTCGTTATTCTTTAGATTTAAACAAAAACACAAAAAGTTTCGATTGCCTCACATTTAAACAATTAAACAAATTTCGAAAAGAAAAAATATTAAAAAATGTTTTTCCAAATAAGATATGAATATTTGAAGTGGAGTCAAATGAAAAGAGAAAATGTACAACTTGAAGTCAAAGTGGCTATAAAATTTATATGGCACAGACTGCCACACTGACTACTTTAAATATTTCCTATAAGTAGGAAATAAATTTGAATGGCTCGTATTTTTAGAACTTCTTTTTTTAACCTTGTAAATGTCACTTGTGGTTCCGTCTTTAAAGCCACGATAATTACGGCATATTCTGACAGTCGGAGTACATTTTCCTTAATGAAAAAAAAATTTGGCCGCTTTTTTCGGTTATTTGAGATTTTTATTTTTTTTTTTTCTCTTCAAATTTACTTGCAGTCTAAATTTTCCCCGTTTCGTTCTTCCTGCTTTTAATTTATTTTTTTTTTTTTTTTGTTTTGACTTTTAATAGATGATCCATATTGATTAATAAATTAAATTGGAAATATACGAGTTAAAACGGAAATGAAATTGAAAAACAAAGCGTTGAGTAGCAAATGTCAATTAAAATGAATGTCAAGGAGTAACGATGCGATTTATATGACGTCGGTGTCGTTACATAAATATTAAAATGTGCTACAGCTACTGTGAGGCGTGGGCATATATGTGATGTATGTAACCTTACAATCCATAATACATAATTTGTAATCAAATCGGTATCACTTGCTGAATGTGTTATTTTATTTATTTGTTTTCAATTCTTATCGCTTTTTATATTTGATTCTACATTATTTTAATTGTAAGGAAAATAAACTTTTAATTAATTAATTTTTAAATTATGGATGGTCATCATAAAAAAAAATTAGGAAAAAAAATATCAAAATTCTTCTTATACATAGAGGGAGATGAAAAGCAATTCTGGTAAAATTTTATGCAAAATAAATCATGCTTTTTGCTTGTTATTTTCTCGAATATAAATTTTATGCAGCAGCATAACATTTCATTTCAGTTGTAATAAAAGTTCACACTGCCTTAAAGTGAATCGCTCCAGTGGCAGTGGCAGTGCCAGTGCCAGAGCGAACGTGTGGCCTAGTTCCTGCCATTAAAAGTTATTTTAAATAACTTGTATCTTCCCAGGAAATATACAATTTTCCTGAATAGGGAATTTATATAAAGAAAAGTATTCGGATTTTTTAGATATTTTCCTAAAAACATATTATGTAATTATATTTCTCAGGAATCGAGTCTATGTGGGCGGTCTCGGATCATGGTTCATGCTTAAAAGTTTGCTTTTAAAAAGCTTAGCCTATAAAGATTATCTTCTCAGGAAATGTACAATTTTCTTGCACAGGGAATTTATATAAAGAAAAGTATTCAAAAATTTTATATTTTTCTAGAAACACATTAACTACAGATACACGTACATCGATATCATACTGTATAACAATAAGCAATAAAACCTTAACTGTACATCAATTTTAAAAAAAAAAAAACTTTTAATTTTTTCTAATAAAATTAGTTTAGCATGAGACAAAGAAAAATATTTTTTCGATTAAATCGATAGTGCAGAAAAAGCGAAATTCGAAATAATTCTGGAAATCTCCGAAAAATCGCTTTTTTAATATTCACTTTTTATCTGACTTTTTATACATTTTAAATACAGACAATAATTTTTATAAAAATATTAACAAATGCGTAATCACAACAAAAAGTAAAAATTAAAAATTTAATACAACTTAAACGGGATATCAACATTGTGAAAATGTAAGCAAAAATGCTGCCGACTTAGTCAGTTACTCATTATATACACCAAACTAAAATCGCCTAAAATTAGATGATTTTTGTTAACTTGTAATATAAGCAAATCTTTTACAGCTTAATTTGGATATGAGCCGGAAATTTTGTAGCTTTTATAAACCAAATTAAAAATATATGCTTTTGATAAACCGATCGGTTATACTGACTATTGGATTCAAACAGCTCTGAAGCGATATTCTCATGCTTTCAGTGTTTTACAGGCAGAGCTACTTGAAAGATATGCTTTCGGTGCATACGTTCGGTATAGGTATGTATATGCTGCCTTTGCTCGGAGTTAAATCAAATGATAAAAATTACAGATTTATTTATTTTTCTAAAAGCTTTTACAGTAGAGATTGTAAACAATCCATTACAGTGTAAACAAATCTCAGTCTTCTTCTGGCTATTCAAGCTTCGGCGTATATCTCTTTGAAGTATATATTCAGTATATTTCATATTCTCTGTGGCACTGGCTAAGAACAGAGGTTTAACTTTGGATCGGAAAAAGATTAAAAAAAAGGAAAATAAATTATTTAAAATGTCAGCAAAAAGTTTTCCTGCCTTCGCCCGGAGTTAAACAATTTTCCGATATTTCCAAGGTGTCCGTTGAGCTGCACCCCATAACGATGTGTTCATATCAATTGGCTTGTGGAATTTTCTTGGAATGTTTTTTGTTATGAAATGTGTGCCAACAAAAAAACATTTCCAACCGCAATATTTTAAAATATCTTTTTCACTTGAAAAAATTGTTCTATAAAATTTTCCCAATTCAATAGAAAATCGAAATATAAAATTCGTCTGCGGCATAATTAATTCTCATACTTTACATTTTTTTTTATATATATATATGTATGTACAAATTTTTTCTTGACCATTGAATTATTTTAGTTGCAAAATGCAACAGCAGCATATATACTCGTATATGTGATATTTGTAATAGTTTTCCTTCTTGTTTTTAAGGAAAGAAATTCATTTCACTGAAATTCATAAATTGTGCTCGCATAAAACACATTGAACGCGTATTTACAAACACTTTCGTAAAACAACAACAAAAAAAATAATAAAAAAACAAAAAAAAATAATAAAAAAAATACAAAAAAAATAATAAAAAAATGAAAGCGAAAAATGCATAACCAAAATTTTCTTGTGAGCTGTTTATGAGTCCGAGTGAGTTTCTTCTTAATCAGGCTAGTGGAAATAGTGCGTAGTTTCGCCTCATATTGCGAGCACCGAAAATAGACTTAATAACACACATAAACTATAAAAATACTCACTAAACGCTGCCAGCATAAAATTTCAAAAGTGATGAAGATGTTGGAAAGAAGCGATGCGAGTGTTTATCTCGATATTTCTTGCTATTTATAGTAAAATAAATATTATTTTAATAAAAATTTAGCACAGACAACAAGCCGAGCTGTTTACTAAAACATTTCATATTTTCAGTTGGCATTACAGTATAATCCCGATAGTCCGGGCAAATAAACAGCAAGCGGTGTCCGAAATATCAATATATTCGTATTTCCGAAACAAGAGAAAAATTAAAGTAGTCTTTTGTAAATATGTATGTATCTACTGTGTATGGGAAAATTACTTTTATTTACAAGAAATTCATTTTAAGATAAATTTAATTCTGGTTTGAAAAAAAAAATAATAATTTTTATAAAATGATTATATTATTTGTTGCACAAAAGTTGGATATTTTCATCTGCCGCAGCATCTCGCAGGCTTTTTAGTTTAAAAAAATCTCCAGCAGGAAGTTCCTGCTTGTCGCAATATTCTATTCTATTCTATTAGAAGCATATATAGCTTCATAATGATGTATTTTTGGGATATTATCACATTATTCTTCAATAAATGGTTCATCTTCTTCACTCTCATCATCATTGCTGTCAACTTCATCCTTCAAGCAATCATTTTCCTCAGTAGCATTATAAATATCAGGTGATAAATCAAGAAGTAACTCAATTACTTCAGCGGAATCGCTGTGTATTAGTCTTGCTAGAGGAACTTCATTGTCTGGCTCCCATTCGTCTTCTTAAAGAATTTTATTAAAGTACTTTTTAAGAATATTTGTACCAACTTTATCCCAAGCATTGCAAATCAAAGAGGACACGTTTTTTAATCTAAAAGTTTTAAGAGCATCTACGAGATTTTCTGAACTTTATAAAACATCTGACAAAAAAATTTTACGATAATTAATTTTTATTACAAAAGCGAAAGAAAGAAATGCTGACCGAATTATTGAGTTAGAAAAAATCATGGTGTTCGGATTATAGAGTACTTAATGGCAACAAATTAAAAGTCTGGTTTATCGCCTTGTCCAAATTTCCAGTGTGCGAAATATCGAGTTTATACTGTAATTTTTATTAAATTTCAGACGAATTACTCTGACTATCAAGCCAGATTATGTGACAAGTGATGTGAATTTAAGTCTCAATAGAAATATTTTAAAAAGAAAAATATTTCAAATTATTTATTTAATCCCCTTATGCACAATTTTTTAAAAAAAACAATCAGGAAAAAAAATCAAATTTTTTATCTAAAAATTATCTAAAAATATTTAAAAAAAAATGCAAAAATTAGTAAAATTTCAATAAAATTAGAGGATAAATAATTATAGTGAATATTAAATCGCATTGCAGATTGAATTTTGTACTCATCGTTACTATTTTGAAAGGGGAGGAGGAGAAAAAAAGAAAACTGAAAAATATTTAATTTTACCTAAATTTTTGATAGAATAATAATAATAATAATATTTATTAGCTGAAAACTATATAATAAACCAAAGGTATTCAAAATTTTCTTTTGTATGGTGAATTTCAAAACAAGGATCCGCACACAGTCCAACACTGCAAATATTTCACATATAAAGATTTTCTCTTCTCTTTCCTTTACATTTACCATCCCTTTTTGAAAAACACACAGCACAAGGACTTGAGGGAGTTTCCTTTTTATGCTATTGGCGGAATAATACTGGTGAAATGACTTAAGATACCATGCGATTTTGGTCTGCGCATTTAATCCGGTTTTGCACGCCCGTGTTAATACATTTCTGCGCGTTAAGGGGTTAAAGAAGAAAATTATAAATATACTTTAACTTGAGAATAAGGAGCTGCTGATATCGGCTGATAAACTTTATGGGCTTAAGCTTTTAAAAAGCAAACTTTTAAGCATGAAACATGATCCGAGACCGCCCACATGGGCTTGATTCTTGAGAAATATAATTACATATTATGTTTTTATTAAAATATCTAAAAAATCCGAATACTTTTCTTTTATAAATTCCCTATTCAGGAAAATTGTATATTTCCTAGGAAGATACAAATTATTCAAAATAACTTTTAATGGCAGGAACTAGGCCACACGTTCGCACTGGCACTGGCACTGGCACTGCCACTGCCACTGCCTCTGGAGCGAGTCACTTTAAGGCAGTGTGAACTTTTATTACAACTGAAATGAAATGTTATGCTGCTGCATAAAATTTATATTCGAGCAAATAACAAGCAAAAAGCATGATTTATTTTGCATAAAATATTTCCAGAATTGCTTTTTATCTCCCTCTGTGTATGAGAAGAATTTTGATATTTTTTTTTAATTTTTTTTGGGGGGAATAAATTTACAATGGATCGTAATTCTTTGGTTGCAGCTGCAAGTTTTTCTTAATGTTTGCAGTAACACTTGAATCTGAACAGCTGGGAAATATTATAAATGCACAGCGAACTAGATAAAAGCTTGAATAAATGGGAGCAGTGCAAAGGAACGATTTGATGGAAATTATAATCTCAGTTCAATTATGTGTTTTGATATGCGTGTGTTATCGTTAGATATGCAATATTGTCAATGCAATAATTAATTTGCACTGAGTTTTTTTTATTATAATTCTTATTTATTTCGTTTAAATATAAAAAAGTAATTTTAAAAAAGTAACTTTTTACACAGTCAGAACCGATTTAGACACACAAATTTTTCACAAATTCAAGTTTTGAATTTAAGATGAGAGAGCAAAAGATAATAACGGACAGCATATACTTTGCTGCAGTTGCAAAGTTCCAAGTTGTACCGTCTCATAGGTACAGGAAATGCCCTTATATGTGAAGCTACTTGTATTTACAAATGTGTCTTTTAAAAGCTTTTTGAAAGCTTTTTGCATCAAAGTAAACTGTGTATGCCTAAATTAGGTACAATACAAATGTGTCTTTTAAAAGCTTTCCGACAGCTTTTTGCATCAAAGTAAACTTTGTATGCCTAAATTAGGTCCAATACAGTGTTTAGTGCTCTATTGAAGAAAAGAAATATTAAAAAACGCTCATCACTCGGAAGAAGGCAAAAAGAGAATTAATGAGTTAAATTGCTAAGCCATCAAGTGAAAATGAATATTGAAATTAAGGATACAGTGTCTGCCGAAAGTAAAACCTTTAACATTTTCCTCCACTGCTTGGCATCTCAACTTAGTTGCATCCGCATATGCAATAAAAATTATTAAAAAGCTTTTCGTATTCGTTTTCCCATTCAATAAACGTTACATGCAGATCTTCTGGTTACGAATATTTTTTCGTACAGATATTATTTTACTCAGAATAGGCAACTCGCTAGATCGACTTGCCAATTAAGAAGTAAATTTAATATTGCCCTTATGAAAATGTTTCTTAAAGCTTTTTAAACTTAAATATCCGGGCCTTTAACAAATGTCGCCAAAGTCCCAGAACTTATAACAAAGCAGGGTACTCATCGGAAAACGTTTACGGAAACCAATATATATTTTTTTTAACTAACTTAACCTGGAAAGCTTTCGACTTGTGTTTAGCAAAATACCAAGGGTCTAAGCAGGAATCGAACCTGCAACCTCCGGCTTAGAAGGCTGTGCGTTATTCATGCGCCTACGGAGGAACGTAAAATGAAATTCAAATGAAGACAAAATTCTTTTAGCACTCTGTTCTTATTAGCAGTCAAGTCTCCTTTGCCAGCTTTATGCTTTATATGTATATTATTAGCAGTTCTTAAGTAGAGCACTATTGCACAATGCAGAAAAAAATCAAAAACTTTTTTGCCGTATGCCTCAAAGACTTTCAGGCGAACAAGCGCAATGCAAAACTAAAGCTGGTAAAGAAGTGGTGATCATAACAGAATACAAAGTAACGAAATGTGTTGAAAAGAAGTTCAAAATGTTATTTAAAGAAAAAAAGAAAAAAATCTATAAAGTATGAAGTTTATTTGCATACAGACAGTAAATCATTATAAAAGCTGGAGAAGAGGGCAGCTACACTTTTTGTACATCAAGTAAAGAGCGAGATAACAAGCCAGTTGTAATTTTGAAAGCGGCTTTCCTTACGTTACCATAATTACAAAGTAATAATTGATACCTGTTGAGCTCGAAAAGTCGCTTTTGTAAAGCATGATTTTGAAGCTCTTGGCTTGTCGAAGCTACATGTCATTTTACTTTTATTCATGTGAAGACATGTCGAATAATTAATATTATCAATATTTACATAATTGCCATTACGAGACTTCCATAATTGCACATTAACAATTATATTTTCATTTTTTTTCATTTTAATTTACATGAGACATTTATATTTAAGCTTAAAATATTTACAAATGAACCAATATAAAAAAAACGAGGAGAAATTTAATATTTAACATGTTTGAGCAAGAGACGTCTCAATGGACCATAATGCTTACGAAGCGAAACGTATCACTTCGTTACGAAAAAGTGATTGTGTCTACAGAATAAAAAATATAAAGCAATAATAGGCATCTACTCGTATGGAAATCAGGCAAATTTCAGTCACAAGAAACTTTCATTATTTTCTCTGAAGAACTTCGTGTGAGCCAGTTATTTCCAGCGTTTGGAGATGAGCTTAAACTAAGACAAATAATGTCTTCAAAGCAGAAATGACGGAGACATTTGCTTGCCGTGAGTATGTGCTGCTAACCAAAATTATTATAACCAATTATTGCTTTTAACCAAAATCCAAACACACATATATTGATCCATATGGCGATGCAAATATTTTTGGTTTTTCATCTGAATATTTTTTATATTTAACTTTTTAAACTTTTTTAAGCAGAACACGTTTTGATTTCATTTTTCACACTGTTATTTGATGTCACACACGCACACACAGACACACACATCTAAGCGAGCTAACTTGCCACTGGCAGCTAAATGATGGATTACTTGAGATTCAATATTTTGTATCAAAGATAAAGAAAAATAACCAATAAGACTTTTAAAGGTATGAGCTTTCATTCTCCTACAGAGCTGTGCAATCTTTAAATTTTAAATATATATTTCTTGTAAAACCAACTAAACCTGCAGAGCTTTCATTTTCCTACAGATCTGTGCAATGTTTGCATTATAAATATATACATTTTTTTTAAATCAACTCAACCTGTAAAGCTTTCAGTCTCCTACAGAGCTGTGCAATCTTTAAATTTTAAATATATATTTGTTGTAAAACCAACTCAACCTGCAGAACTTTAATTTTCCTACAGAGCTGTGCAATGTTTGCATTATAAATATATACATTTTTTTTAAACCAATTCAACTTGTAAAGCTTTTATTCTCTTACAGAACTGTGCAATCTTTTCATTTTAAATATATATTTCATTTTAAACCAACTCAAACTACAAAGCTTTCATTCTACTACGGAGCTGTGCAATGATTGCATTTTAAATATATATTTCTTTTTAAACCAACTCAACCCGCAAAGCTTTTATTCTTCTATAAAGCTTTTTAATCTTTGCATTTTAAATATATATATATATCTTTTTTAAACCAACTCAACCTGTAAAGCTTTCATTCTACTACAGAGCTGTGCAATCTTTTCATCTTAAATATATGTTTCATTTTAAACCAACTCAAACTGCAAAACTTTCATGCTACTACAGAGCTGTGCAATGTTTGCATTTTAAATATATACTTCATTTTAAACCAACTCAAACTGCAAAGCTTTCATTTTACTACAGAGCTGTGCAATCTTTTCATCTTAAATATATGTTTCATTTTAAACCAACTCAGCCAGTAAAGCTTTCATTCTACTACAGAGCTGTGCAATGTTTGCATTTTAAATATATACTTCATTTTAAACCAACTCAACCTGTAGAGCTTTCATTCTCTCATTATCATAGAGCTGTGCAATCTATGCATTTTAAATATATATATCTTTTTTAAACCAATTCAACTTGTAAAGCTTTTATTCTCTTACAGAGCTGTGCAATCTTTTCATTTTAAATATATATTTCATTTTAAACCAACTCAAACTGTAAAGTTTTCATTCTCCTACAGAGCTGTGCAATGTTTGCATTTTTAATATATATTTCTTTTTAAACCAACTCAAACTGTAAAGTTTTCATTCTCCTACAGAGATATGCAATCTATGCATTTTTAATGTATATTATTTTCTAAACCAACTCAACCTGTAAAGCTTTCGTCAGACTTGGCGTCTGGGGAGGAATCGAACCTGCGACCTCCGATTTAATAGGCTGTTCATTAACCATTCGCTGTAGAGGCTCAAGTTTTTAAATTTTTTAATTTTTTTTTTTTTTTAAAATGTTGTTTGTAATAATTTCTCGCGGTAACTGGGCGGCCCTTTTTAAGTTCTTATTTTTAGTATGTAAGAACTTGAAGTTTGCTTGAAGTTATACGAACGAATTGAATGTTATTCAAATCAATAAATAAATTTAAAAGATTCAGTTAAGCCAAGCAGCCATTAAAAATTACAGTGGACCATTGAAAAGGAAATTTAAAACTTTAAATTATTAATAATAAATAAATATTTAAAATAAAAATAAATTCAAATTAAATGCACTGCTATTAAAAAAAGCTCTGGCGATTCTACAACTAGGAATGCTAATTGAAAATTATTTTATTAAATATTCACGTCATGAGGATTTAAGTGTAAAAATAAAACTAAAAATAATGTCGGTATTGATCGAGAAGCCTGTAGTGTGGCTTTTGCCACTTAAAATAATTTATATAATTTTAAATGTCACATATTATATTAATTGCACAATAATATATATTTTATATACATCATCCATGTAGGACTCATAAGTCATTTAAGATGACTTTCACAGTTTTTGGTATACATGTTGCTACCACGAGTTCAGAAGCAGACTGAATTATTTTTTCAATTTTATTTGTATGTGAATCGTTTTTTGAAAAAAGTTTATTAAAACACTTATAATAAATAATTTAAAAAAAAAACAATAAAATGATGAGAAAGAGAAAATATAGCAACGCTTTTTAACCCAGTTTAGTTTTTGAGCTTTTCGTCTATCAAGTTTCATACAACACCAATAAGCCATTTTCGACAGCCGTCACATTCAAGTCCATTTTTCTGCGATGTTTTTTATTATCGCTATTAGAACAATTAAGTGCGATATTCCTTTTAATTTTCTCATGCATTTATATCTTTAAAGCAAACAGTACTTAATTTAAATAATAATTTTAACAAAAAAACCACTTACAGTCGAGTGTTCGTTTAGTTAAACGCTAAGCAAAATATATAAAATTGTAATGCAATAAATTATTGCAAAATTCATTTCTTGAATTGAACTCTTTATTGCATGATCATGGACTAGAAGTAAAATGTCTAAGATGAGCATGAGCTTTTTAGTTTATATTCTGCAACAGGATAAAAATTTGCTAAGTTTTAAAATGTTAAAAAAACGCCATTCAGTACTTCAATTGCCGTATTAACCCGCACTAGTTAGTGAACCGATATTTATATGAGCGTAGAAAATCATTTCTTTATTTCTGAAATATTCACTAGAAAGAAATCAAGTAATTTTAAGAAATTATTTATGCCAATGAAAAGAAAACATAATTTAACTCAGTATGGAATTTTCTAAGGCATGAAAATTTCTATAACGACAGCCTTCTGTTTAGTCCTTATTCTGTATATATCAGCAGATCGTATTTAAATTTTTTATTACTTTATTCTATTAAATTCAGTGGATACTGACACAGTTTCTAAAGTTCACTTCATTTCTGCTTGCTATATTTGATAAAATTTCTGAAGATTTTTGAGAAAAGGACGAAGATTTCTTATACTATTTATTGCATAAAAAGGAAAAAAGCTTCATCAGAGCTTAGAGTCTCCAATGAAATCTTACTGAATAATATTAAAGAAACTATTCGATTACTAAAGTACTTGCTATTCGATTACTGCGATTTGAATTCAGCTAAAATCTACTCGCACACTTTAATTTCAAGCAAGATTGCCAACCACCACAAGTGAGATTCATTAGTGCTTCATTATCTATCGATGAAAAAATGATTTGATTTCCTTACATGTAATGCAAACTAAAGGCTGCTTAATATTCAAAATAAAGAGATAAATAAAATTAAGTTAAATTGCAGACAATTTACACTGTAAGCAGTTGAGCCAGGATGCATCAAGCAAAAAAGGAATGGTGAAATAAAGAGTAGACTGCAAGCTATATAAAAAATGTCTTCGTAAAATAGAGGTACAGTGCACAAAAGCTTCGCTACAGTATAAAAGCTTTTCTATCTTTTAGCTAAAGATTAGTTTAATTTAAAGCACAAAATGAAATATTAAATACTTTCACTATTTCTAGAGTAACTAAACCCACAACAACAACAACAAGAACAACAAGAACAACAAGAACAACAAGAACAAGAACAACACTCAGCAACTAATCTGTTATTTAACACAATCTTTTTCTTATTTCTATTTACATTCAAATGATTTCGATTGCTTTTGAGTATCAGCATGACCAACTACTGTTCACCAGACAAAATGAAAAAGTTTCAAAACATCTAAAGCCCTCAATCAGTACTTCTAATATTTCAAAAGCGACTGACTAGTAAGCAGGTTTAAGACTGCTCCGGATTTTTGTTGTTTTCTTTTTTTTTTGTTTTTTTTCAGTAATTGATATATTTTCATATACAATAAATATATATATATATATTGCTTTCTGTCAATACGACTTTGATACAAATTCATTGTAATAAATAATTTCCCTTTGGCAATTGTTAAAGCTTTTACAGGTAGAGAACGCCACTTCCGCCATGCTTAAAGCACACACAAACAAAACCAATGCTGGCGGCTAACTGTTCAGCAATTACATATATCTTAAGTGAATAGCATGTGAGTTAAAACACATTCGCACAGTGGGCAAATTTAAAAACAATTAAAAAAGGCAATTTATATATATACATATATATATATATATATGCTGAGACCAATTTAAAATTTGCATTGAAATTATTAAACAAAATCATTTCCAATTTAATGGCATGATTTGTTTCCACAATCGTCGTACTAGCATGTTTGCTAAGATTACATCTACGAGTAAAGCTCACAAAGTAATTAATTATATTTTTAAGCTAATTTCATATTTCCTACCCACTGCTACAACTGCAGGCCCCTTCAACTGGCCACAAACGAAGGTCGTTGGTTAGAAACACAAACTATTATGCGCAAGAAACAAAACCCAATTATCACGTGCACTCAAGTTTGACATTTTTTCCACATGGATATTCACTCGCTTTATTACATAAAAAAGCCTACAGAAAACATTTAGTTCACATATAGTTTGTGTACGTAACACGTAAGAGCACTTACAGTGTAGTTGTGACAGTTTAGCACGACGTCCGTTGCTCATAAAAAAATTATAAATAAGATTAAGTCTTATTTAAAACGTAAATGGAAGCGAATATACTTTTTATTTTGCCACAGAAAAACTTGTGTTGCTATAAGATCGTCAGGAACAGCGCATAACTATTCAATTATTCTGAATGTACCCGTACAAGTATAAACTAATTTCGGTAGCTGTAAATAATAATAGAGACAATTTTCTACTTTATGAAATTTAGTTTGAGTTCAGATTTATTTCAATTTCAGCTCTCGAACGCCAAGGCGATTAAAAAGTATTTTAAATTGTCAGCACTGTTCCCTCAAAGAGCTGAATTAAAGCATAATAGACGTACATTTGACACAGCAGGCTACCGTCTACGACCTGTCAACATAGAATACATGTACAGAAAGTGATTATTTGAAGGATAACATTATTGCTGGGCCACACGAGCAGCACTGTAGTTGTGGCCTACTTAGCTAATTTCCAGGCCCAACAGCGGCAAAGAGCAGTCATTATAATAAGAGACTTGAAATATAAATTTTAAAAATTATATTATTTTATTTAACAGCAAAAAAACACGAGAATCTAATATTGAAAGTAGATTAACAATCCGGCAACATCTTTTTACATTTTGATGTTACTATTGAACTACTCAATGATTGAACTGATCATTTCTTTATGCTGTCGCTGTCTTTTACAAAATATTTATGTAGCAGGCTACAAAGCTACAATAGTAGTAAACTACATACGGAAAGCGATTACCGCAGGAATGAATAATTGCAGTTTTCATATCGATCGATATTTCTTTCCGCTAAATTTTTCTTTCCGTGTGAAATCGATAATATCAGCCGTTATATTTCTTTGAAAATAAACTGAAATCGATTATTTAGGAGTACCAGCAGGGTCTTAAGCGCATTGCCTTCCATGCTAATGGAGATCATCTCGGAAAACTTCTATACATTCTACTCTAATACTAATTTTCTTTAGACCAAGTGAACATGCAAAGCTTTCGGTTTATGCGCAGGAAAATACCTAGGCAGGAATCGAACCCCCGACTGCCACTTTAGTAGGCTGTGTCTTATTCATTCTCCTACAGAGCCGCCCGTGTACAGCCATTAATGTAGCCGGATGCGGCGAGTATGATTAAAGCTCGCAACAAGATAAATTTATCACAAGATGCTCTACTACAAAACCACAAATACAGGCAATTGTGTTTGTGTAGTAAGATCTCAAATAGCTAATGCACTAGCACGCCACATAAGGAAAACAGACAGAAGCAGCCACCTACACTATATAAATCCATATGCGCACATCTATACATACACACGAATAATTTTTTGTAGATGAAATGAATATGAAGCAGAAAATCTGTTTTTTTAAAAAGAAAACGATTGAATAATAAATTTTGGATATTTAAATTAAATTTAAATGAAATTTAGTTTTATACGTAACATAAATAAAAAGCTATTGGTTTTTTATGTAAAGCTTATGGCTCACACCGGCTTTTGGATTTTAAAGAACGATCTCAAACGAGTCACACGTTTTAAATACAATTTTTCTTTTTTGGAAAAAAAATGATTTTTAAATTTTTAGCACTCAATTCTTTGTATATATATGGAAACGAAAGTTCCATACACGATTACATAAACGTATCGCTCACTTACTACAAAAGTGACTCAACTCATTATGTTGATGTTCTTAGAAATTAAAAACAAAACGATTTTAACCTCCAGAAAAATAATTAAAAAATGAACATTTTGAGATGAGTTACTTTTCAAATGGGTATGCGATATGTATACGATCAGTTAAATGTAGGTTCAACAAAGGCTAGCATAAGCATACCGTGCAGTATTAGCACCCTCGCTCTTTGTAATAGATTAACGTACTCGCTGAAGAGGGCATTAAAATATTTACCACGAGACGGAAAATAATCTCCATCGTATATCAGAAGCGAAAAGGCCGAAAATAAATAACGAAACCCGAAAATATTTAGAAGTGAATCTCTAAAAAGGCTAGGGAAGTAAACTATTTACTGAAGTGGAAGTGGAAGTGGAAGTGGAGCATGCCGTTCTGTATTTATGAAGACACAGAAGTAGTTGGTGACGCCGGACTCATATTTTTCTCGCGCATACGATGGTCTACCATGTGCGAACGACTGATAACGTAATTTGGTGTAATCACAGCGGAGATTGTTATGGCCAATTACCCAACTTGGGACGCAACTTGCAAGGTACCGCAAAAGCTAGCTAGAGATAAAAAAGAAGCACCGTGAATTCATCGGGCATATTTTTGATGTGACTTAAGATCAGCGGCAGCTTGGACGCAAACAACCAGAAGATTTTTTGATGTGTAAATTTTAAGTATGCAACAGCTGTTCCAGGTTGAGCACAAACTCAAACAAGAGAGAGAAGCTGGGTCTCAGCCGCTATGTCACTCCGGCTGACAATAAATGTTAAATAGTATATTTATTATATATTTCTTCAATATTCAAGAATTTTATTTTGCGTTTTTATTAAAATTAAATATAATTTTGCTCCCAAGCATTATTAGCGTTTCAAGCGGATTTCTAATTTTCAATGCGTTGCTTGTGAATTAGTGCCGCATACCTACAAAACAATTATAGAGAAAAAATTTAAATTCTAAATTTGTTTAGAAAACCAAAACTACTTATATGAAATAGTATTGGAATGTGAAGTGAACGTGTTGAGCGAACTTTTTTAATAGAAAAAAGTTAACGACACATCGAATTCCATTTTCGATCGAAAAGGTAGTTTAACATTCATGAACGAACAGCTCACGACAATGATATAGTAGCGTGTTTGGTGGAAAAATATTCTTGGCTGACTGTGTGGCGGTAGCGGTCGGTGGCAGCTGCAGTGTCACAGTCAGTTGTTTAACGCCGACCAACAACAATACAACAACGATACAACAAACTCTCTGTATGAGAATCATCTGCTAAGAAAAGGTTTTTTTTTCTATTCTAAAGCGCTTTGGAGAATTTTATCGTCACACGTACATTTCATACACTTAAAAAGGTAAAAACCGCAAATGTTAATGCAAAAACCTACAACAGCAACAAACACAATAAACGAGTAGATACAAATAGGGGAAAGGAATATGAAGAAACAAGTTCAAATCTGTTGAATGATTTGAAAAGAAATATATGTTTGTAAGTATGTATGTATGTACGAGTGTAAGCACAATACAAGAAAGGAGTAAAGAGAAGATTGTGAAATACTGGTACCTGTAGCCAGGCCAGATTACAAATCATGGTCATTTTATGTTTGCTTTTTAAATTAACCAGCTGAAGAATACATACTTGTTTTGTGTGTTTGGGAATTTAAAAAAGAAAAACAAAATAAAATAAAAAATCTTACTTTTAAAAGGAGGGTGACCTAAGAACCGAAGTGTTAAAGGTTTTGAGTTTCAAAGACCCGCAAGCATCCTACACTAATGTTAATCCCATTAAAATTGATACTAAAATTTATTAAATTAATATTAGAAATGAATTTTTTTTTAAGAATTTCAACACTACTGAACAGTGGCGCAAATATAATAATGCAGCCACACAGACCGGCTTAAGCACCCTACAAAACAAAATAATTATTAATAAAAAGATGCTTTAAATGCTCTAGAGCGGAGAGTCAATTTTATAGCAGCATTTATAGAAATTTATATTTTGATTTTAATCGCTTTTGCAATAACTTGTCATTTTATTAGTTAAAAATTAGGAAATTTTAGTAAGTTTTTTAGCAATTGCAGTTGGTAAAAATAAGGTATCTTCTAAGCTATGAACATTTATATTACAAATTGTTTTATTTGCAAAATCTTTTAATTTAGGAATAATAGTTTTATTAAGAAAAATCTGTAGTTAAAAAATATATTTATTTATTTATTTATTTACACCATTAGTGTAGTGTTTGAAGTATTAACTAATTAAGTTCTAATCGCAAACTAAAAGCTATAATTCGTTTTTTCTAATTTCATATCTAGTTATTTTAAATTTTGTGCAACTCGCTGATATCATAACAATAAGCAAAAGAAGCCGTATTGAATTAAATTTGAATTCAATATATTGATTATTTCTAAGATCCAGTCAAAATGAAAGCCGGACTTTTATTCAGGTTTCACTATGCAATAAAAGAAATTCTTTAAACGTGAAATTTTGTAGCCTTCAGGCAAGATATCGCAAATTAAGTTAGCAGAATAACACCTCGCCCTCGCTGATCCAAGTTAAGTGCCTTAATGAGCGACTAGTCTATTAATTAAAATACTTGATCAAATTTGTCAAACGCGTTTTACTACAGGACCACCTTGGGAATAAGAACTTCGCATTGCTCTCTGTTGCTGACTGACCGTAGACTGCATAGCTTCGCCACACACCATCCTTGCAGCTACTGTGTTTGGTTTTTGTGTGTGTGTTAGTGTGTGTATGGAATAAAAACTTAAGTTTTTTTTTCCTTGTTTGAATGAATGCAATAATTTTTCCTCCTCCTTGCGATTAAAATGTATTTTATAGATTAATTTAAAAAGTACATGGGATTGCAAAGCAGGAATACAGATTATGCTTTTAAACTCATACAGCCAGACAACAAACTTTTAAAGCCGTTCTTGCTGTCCTCAAAGCATTCAGTTTGTTTCAATTATATTTTATAAAAACCTAAAATGCATATGGATACACATACATGCATATATACGTACATACGTGCTTTTACTAAAACTCACACAGAAACAAACACCAACAGGTATAAATTGATTACAAGAATGTGGAAAAAAGGTAAAATCTTTCTGTATAATAAAAAAATAAAAATTATCACGGAAATTTGTTAATTGCAAGAAAAAATTTAAAACATTTTCCCCCTCTACTTTTTGGCCGATGATTTTAAATGGTCGTTGGTTTTATTTAACAAACGACAAACCCAGTTGTAAAAAAAAAAAATTGTCACAATTAAGTTTATACATCATCTGTATTTTTTTTTTTAATTTTCCAACTTTTTATTCATAATGACGCCGTATGCGCACACACACATTGATGGAAACACTTTTGTTATTATTTTTGATTTTATTATAAATGATTTTTTCCATTTCCTTTGTTATTTTCAACAATATTAACACAGATAATCATTATTAAATTATAACAATTTTTCCAATTTATTTATAACATTATAATTGTTTTAATGGCAAATAAACATTATGCATTTTAATTCCAATGTGTATTCAAATCATTCTATATGCATGCATGTGTGTGTGTATGTAGAAATGTAATTTTTAAAGTTGTAGATATTTTACTATTTGCTTAAATTCAATTGCATTTTCAATAATTTCGTAAACTAGATAACAAAAAATCTTTAAAGAATCAACGCAATTATGCACTTCTATAAGTTTATATCGCAAGCGTTTACCGACTCGTACTAAATTTGATTGAATTGTTGAAAAAGATACATGCTTGTGTTGCTCTCTAGTTCAGCTTACAGCAATTTTATTTAATGTGCGTTGTTGTTGTGTTGCTTTATTTTCAGTTTCGTGTTTGGGCACACAATACATTTGTTGTGTCAGCGCCAACAAAGGCCAGAAGATATGCCAGCCCTGTGTTACTGAGTTACAAAAAGGTGAGCGAGTTAAGAGTATCTGATGGATACTCAAATAAAAATGAAAACACAACATGACAGCATACGACTGAAACCAGTGATGCCAACAGTTTGAGAAAAAAATGTCACTTTAAAAGTATTTTGGAATTTTTCTCAATTTAAGCGAGAAATTAAAAATGCAATAAAATGAAATTTTATTTTATTTAGGAATTAAAAATTTATATTTAATTATTTACATCTGTATTAAGATACAACAGTTTACTCATTTGATTGGAAATATCACAATTGTTGTAATGACAAATAAATATTGTGTAATACGCTTTCTTAAAAGCTTTTTTAAAAACGCTTCACAAGCATTGGTCAGAAGTTTTGGCATATCAATTTATTCCATTACAATTAAATTATATCAATCGCTGGTAAATCTATGCTTCGCAATTAGTTCCAATCCAAAACTAATAGATAATATTTTTGAATTTTCGCTTATCGCTTGCACTAGACCGAGTCATGAATTATGGCGCGGAGTCCTGTGTTAGAATCGACACTACACTAGCAATCAGACACTAGCAGTTACAGATTAAGATAATTTTCGACTCCTGATTTTGGCCTTAAACAATTTGTTTCCTCATCAGCATTATGAAATTTTTAATTTAAAATTTTTGGACTTGTTTCTGCTAAATCTTTAAAATCGCTTACAACTATTAGAAATCAGTATTAAAGGTTGCCATATTAACGTTTTTTAAGCACAGTTAAATGTTGAATTCCGTTTTATTATCACTCCTAATCAGTCTTACTCTAATTTCGTGTATAAGCTATTCTCTAAAGTACATACAGATGATTTATATAAAATTAAATTTTTTTTAAATTAAACATTACTGATTAAAAGTATTTATGAAATAAATAAATATGCATGTACATATATAGTTTTATTTTAAAAATATACTTGTTCATTTGAAAACTATTTTCTTGTTAGCTCTCCCACTTTTTCTTTCTGAAAGAACTGCCAAGTTGAGGCATCTTTGTAAACATACAGCTGATGGCAAGTCAGTAGCTGACTTTAAAAGAAGAAACTTAACACTTTTTCTTTTTTGTTCACATCAAAATATTTTAAAAACAGCAACATTGTTACTTCAATTACTGTACAATCCTAAGCAATGGCAGCGTTCATTCTCCAGGACACTTTGCAAATTAAAATGCAAAAAATGCGTTTAAATAGCGCTTCAATAGCTACACTATTTCACAAAAATGATGTAAACAAATTTGGTTTTCAAGTTGCTTGATATAAAGATTGTATTATTATTTTAATACATTTAAATTATTAAAATTAATTTTTTAAATTATTATTTTAAGTGAAAATATTCGGCTGAAAACTATATATTGGTTTTACTCTTCCATACTTTCCTAGCAGGCGTACAGTATATGCTAGCCAGCGGCTTTCGCTCTTTATCGTTTTCCTATGCCGAATAATTAATTTTGTATTTTTTTCTGCAATAGGCTTCAGCTTTTAAATAGCCATGACTTGTATTTAGACGTACGTAAAATTATATATTATATAACTATGGAAGCTTCTGTAGGTGAATGAATTATGCAGAGCATACTAAACCGGAAGTCACTGCTGAGATTCCTGCCTAGGCCCAAAGTGTTTTCCTGCGGACAAGCTAGCAGCATTGCCGATTGAATAAATTCAAAAAATGATATAGATTAATGAAAATGAGTTCTAGCTAAATACAGAAGTTCTTAAAATATAAAATGAATTTTCAAAATATTCAATCCTTAAGGAGGAAGTGGTTAATAACTTCGAAAGCTATATACGGAACCAATAGAAAGAAATAAATTGCCATGAATTTCAAAGAATTGTACAGGAAAGGTAGAGTTACATTTGAAAGTCACAGTTTAGATCCTCACTTGCTAGAAACAATAAAAATTAATACTTTTCCCACATTATCCACTAAAGCATTACGAGCCTGCAAAAAGCTCCAAAATTAGAGATAAAAGCACTTTTTTGGCATTGCTGATTAGAGCTCTCTATCTTGATATGCATTTATATATATTTATATAAAGGCAATCGCATACATAAACGCTTACATGCATATACATCACATGAATTCACGTTTAGTTTAAATAATACAATAGAAGGCATTTGCACGCTTATAACCTGACATTTAATTGAGTATTTTTGGAAGTGGATCTAATTTATGCAAAGCATGAATGTTTTTCAAAAGAAACACATTTCTTGCTTTAAAAATCTCTTAATCGAAAGAATATAAATAAATAAATAAATATGCATGTACATACATATATACTTTTATTTTAAAAATACACTTGTTCATTTGAAAACCGGCTTCTTCGTACGTGCATACGTTGCATAAATTTTATAACCAAAGAGAAAATTTTGTCAGAGAAAACGTAACTCAAAAAAACGGAAGAGAACTTTTATGCATCAAATAGTTAAGAATGCAAATTTCTGTATGCTTTGCAACATATTACAATATGTTTCCATGACTGAAAGTAGCCTAAAAGTATGCCAGCTTTTTTAACCATTTTTCCTCCATTTAATATCCGTTGTTAAATTTTATGAGGGTGAAGTGTTGCGTTTCATAAAGAAATCAATAATTTTTTTACTTTACCGGATGTTCTTGAATATCGAATATTTTGCAAACAACTGCATTATTTTTGATAATAATTTTTCATTAAAAATATTTTTTGCAATACACTAAAACGCTATAAGGCTTAATGAGTTAACCATAATTAACAATAATTAACAATTCTGTTTATTCCTCTACATTGCTAAATATAGTGTTTTTCACTTTAATTTCGCCCAAAGTGATTTTATAATCGGACATTTTTAGAACCTTTAGATCACAATGCACTTTCCCGCAGAAAGTTTTTATACTATTTCTTCGATTTTTTTTCAACTCGGTGTATTTTCATAACCATTTAATTACTGTATATATTTTTTTAATATTCAGCTTTTAAGTTATATGGCTTCTGCCGGGAATTTATTTAAAGTTTTTTTTTTTAAAAAATACTTTGAGCTGAAAATAATTATTAGAATACATTTTATTAATAACTTAACTTTGTCTTCACATTTATATTTTTTTTTTTATATGTCCGACTAGTTTTTAAAAAGCTGGCAGTCTCAAGTTATCTTGATTACTAATTAATGTGTTTGTGCAAATTCAACTCTTTAGCTGCAAATGGCAAACCCAGCTCTCTTAGATAAAAGTGTTTGTTACATTTGGCCGGTTACTAAGTTACCAAGGCCTACTGCTATCCCAAATCTCAGCTCTCTGGCAAAAGCGGAGGTGGTTGCAATATTGATGAAACCATGAACCACTGCTAATATCTGGGGATTGATATGAGACTGAACTGCCATGCGACACGATATTTGATACAAAAACTATAAACATTTTTTTTATAATTTAATTTGCTCTATATTTCCAAAATTTAATATTCAACAGAATATTAAAAATGCATTTATATTGGATATTAAAAATGCATTGAAATTGCATTTATATTGCAAAGCCAAATAATGTCTTAAGGAGAACTAAAGATATTATAATTATATTTTAGGTAAATTATCTTAATTTCGATACAACAGGCACAAGACTTTAAGTCCTCTTTTACACTATGAAACTTTTTGAAGATCTACATAAACACAAAAATCATGAGAAATGTAGTGAAATAGTCGGAAGAAGATTAATTATTTAATTTAAACAATTCAATTTTGCAAAATAATAGAAGAGATTTCTACTCAATTGATGTGCGCTACTAATACGTTGAAAGCTTTTTTGATATTTTTATGGGCAACTTACTTTCGTGCTTTAGCTTCAAGTATATTTAATTCGACTGAAAACATTACTATATAACACCCCTCACCACTTCAGTTATTTCATTGGCGAAAATTGCATGCAATAGGAAATTTGATTTGGGCTTCTCTCGGACTATATTGAGCAGATTCAAAATCAACGTCTGCAATAAACAAGGGCAGATGTTTTAGATTTAGTGAAGTCCAGATTACCATTCAGTTCGATATCACGTCGTTTCGCTGTCTTGTTTTCATTATCTTCATTTCCGCTACGTTTTCTTAACGAAACGTATTGAATTTCACGCCTAATCGTTAAATGCTTTATGTCAAATAAGGAGAAAGTGATAACGGCATAGAAGGCAGGTGGGAAAAAAGTGATACAAGGATTTGCATGGCAAATCCTCTGAGGCGCTATAACTCTTCTTTATGGTATAATATTATCCGGTGTTATAGTTATATAATGTTATAGATTTATTATAATTGCTACTAAGGGTTAACTAATAAGTGACTACACATACAAGAAACAATTAACTAAACCAACTCACAACATAAAATATGAAATACATATGAAATAATGTATGTATAAGATTTATTTTAAAAAAAATAAAAAAAATTTAAAAAGTTTTTTGGAATATTTAAAGTTTTTCACTTATTCAATGAAATGAATTAATTGCTGAAAGAAATAAAATAAATCGTGGAAGCTCTGCAATTTAACTGCAATGCTTCCAAACTATTTCAAACATTTTCTCTTCTTTATAAATGTAGCATACTTTAGGGGGTCTTAAACAAAACAAAAGAAAATTATTTCCTACTTACTCGTTGGAGTTTTAGCCAACAGTTTGGGTGATGCTGCGCTTGCTGTGCCGCCACCGTTGAGACTTGACAAGCTCAAATCACTTTGCGAACTTTTTTGGCTGTCTTTGCTGTAAGAACGACCTCTGCAATAAAACATTAACAAAATAAAACACATTAAATATTGAAAATAAAATTATGCAATTAAATTAAGTTAAACTCTAACATTTTTATTCCACATTCTTCCAAAAAAAATTATACTGCCTATGGCTGTTACTAAAATGTCGCCATCGAAAAATCTTTGGCAATTGAAATATATTCCAAATTGTAACAAGACACTTGCTCTGCCATTACTGGCGGTAGAAGAGGATACAGAAGATTTCTTGAGCCATGAAACCCCATTACGAACTTTTTTTTATTAATGTTAATGCATAAAACATCTTCGTAGCATTATTAAATTCATAAAATCTAAACTTTATATCTAAAGGCACATGTCTGTAACCACTTTAATACCAATAAATAAAAATAGAGACTGAAATTAACTAACTCGTAAGGCAAGAATAAAAAGCCAAATAATACTGCATACTGCACCCTGCACACTGCAACTTCAACTCAAAACTGCAACACTAAGTGAAAGAACACAAGACATGAAAAACACCGGTGTGTATGCTCTACTGCCCGCAAAGAATAAATAAATAACAAATTAGAAGAAAAAAAAAACATTTTAATTTAGTGGCAAATAATTAAAAATTGGAGTGCATTAAAGCCCAAAGAATCAGAGAGATTCAAGCACAAGAACTAATTTGAGACAGACAACGGCTTGCAAGAATTACATTGTTGTATAAAAGAAGAATGAAACTCTTGAAAGGAGAAGCGAAATTTTAAATAAACATTTTTATAAAATATTATAGCAAAATAAAAATAATTAAAAGCAAACAAATGGTTGCACATATACATGTACATATAAGCCAAATACTACTCTACTTGTGTACTGGTAAGTACTCGCAACAGCGCAAGGCAAACGTTAAAGGAAGAACTTACACGTACACGAATTCACGAAAGCAATAAAAATCCTTGAATTGAAGAAAGCAGAATAAATTTTAACCTTCGAAATTAATTACAAACGCAAATAATGAAAGAAAGATTAGAGCTGATTAAATACGCCACATACAAAGCCTTTGATGCGACAGAGTAGTAACACAAAAAGCTTGGTTTTCGAGTTAATAACGCAGAATTAAGTAACGTATCGCACTTCTTCCTCCACAAACGATTTCACAATTAAGCTGTTAGTAAATGGAAAGCTTTACAAATCTTCTCAGTAAAACAAGTACCTACGCATTATTGCAGGACTACCGCATGGATGAACAACAGCGGGGCTTAAATGATAGCAAGTCGAGCATTGTTTTACTACGGTGTACAATTTTACTTTTTATCGAAAATATATATTGCTCGCATTAATTCAATATGTATACAAAACTAATTCTAAATATCCATCTAAGCCGCAATAATCACGATTAGGGCCCGAGTCGAAAAGGAAAGTCGAAAGAGGCAAATCTTAGCGAAGGCCTAATGCTTTGTAGTTGACTGTGTGAATATATATACGAAGCGTGCTTATAAGGCTCCCAGCATCAGATATACCGTAGACATATTGCTGGAAGCTATCGTTGTCCGATCTAGTTAGTAAGTTCACCCAATGCAAATGTCTAACGTCTCGTATTTGATCACCTCCTTTCCATTCTTCGTTATTTTGAAGGCAGACTAAATTAAGCAAAGCATGATACCCTATTCACACAGCAACGATATTCATACACACAAAAATCTGATATGATTCCATTCTTTTTAAAAAAATTACTTCAAATAACCTTGTAAGTTATGTAAAAAAATTTTCTCCCCAGCTGATTGAGGAAAATACAACTCTGGTCGCAATTAAATTATCATTTTATGAAAATTTACATAAAATTTGGCAAATTCTTTGACTTGAAAAAATTAACCACACAGGCCTAACTATCATATATTTCTAGCTGATTAAGGAAAATACAACTCTGGTCGCAATTAAGTTATCATTTTATGAAAATTTACATAAAATTTGGCAAATTGTATGACTTGAAAAAATCAGCCACTATCATATATTTCTGACAGATATGACAAATTGCTACAATGTGCCATTGTGCAGGATAGTGAATCACAGCCTTTACGCGAAGTTACATTATCTATCAGAAAAGTCACGTCAAGAGAATAAAAGCTGAAAAAGAGTTCAAAGAGCATGTCCATATAATAAGTTTGTCAACTACAAATGTCTAAGGCTATGGGTTCGATTCCTATCTTCGGTTCTCATAGGAGTAGCATTTCCATGAATTTTTCTCCAGCTATTTAACTGTCTGGATAACGTAAACGATAAACGCACTGATCCCTTAACATTAGTCCTCCTATCTTTTTCTCCTAATTCCAGTAGAATATATTACTTGAGTAGGGGATTCCCCATGAATTTTTCTCCAGCTATTTAACATTTCACTGTTTGGATAACGTAAACGACAAACGCACTGATCCCTTAACATTAGTCCTCCTATCTTTTTCTCCTAATATTCCAGTAGAATATATTACTAGATTAGGGGATTCCCGTAAGTGGTGGTTATTTCTAAAACTGACAACGCTGTTCTTAGTATTCAGTGTTGTCAAGTTTTAACATTTATTTTACTCAATTTAGGGATACAACTCAATTGCTAATATATAAAAATTATATTTTATGTGATAAATTTGGATACAATTTAAGATGAAACCGAGAAAGATGCTTCTTTTAACCACAAAAGGGTTTTTATTAGTTTACTTCGATGGCAGCCAACGTTTGGCACCATAAGATGCTGGTTTTAAAGAAGCCTTAAATTCAGTAGAGATTTATAGCAAGTCCAATTTTATGGATTACTATTTATCATTGCATATTAGTAATACATTGGCCACATTAGTAGTAGTGTATAATTGCCTTCATCAAAGCATTGCAAGAGCTACCAGGAGTAGTTTTAACATCTGAGATCTGGGGTACGTAAAAATTTTGAAACAAAGAAATTAATTTTTGTGTTCAGTAGGCCAACTTAAGCTGTTGTAAGTTTTTTAGAAGATATTTAAAAATAATTCTGAATGCTTCCCAACCAATTTCTTAATTGTGAGACACCTTCCGATGAGCCCATAGAACAACCTGATCAATTACTTTAAAATTCTTGGTTCATGGCTTTCACACAGGATTTTATTTTTTGGCAATTTAAGATAGAAACAGTTTGTGCATAAATAATATGAAGTTTTGATAAACTTTTATTTAACTTTTTCACAGTTCTGAATAAAAAGGGCGATTAAGCTTTTAAAAATCCCCATACGGTTGCCCCTATTGGAAGACTCATTACATGCTTGTTTATTTAAGCTTCTAAAGTATTATTTATTCAGCTTATATAGTATGACCTGTCATTAGATAAAGTTTTATTTTCCCAGAAAAGATAAAACTTTATTGTACTTTTCCAGTTTTGTGCTTCCACACACACACACACATACTCGCACCTGCACACATGCACGTATGCATGTCTATTACTTGCTCTACAAAATCGCGCACAAAAGTTGAAAATAACTAGAAATCGACAATTTTTAGATATGAAATAAGTGATACAACACAAGCCCGATGGAAATAACGTGTCAGTAGTACATTAGCATTATTAAAAGTAAAACCAACATCTGCTAATAAAGCGCAATATGCATTTCACAAATACATACACAATTGCATACTCGTAGATAACAAAACTAAAACTAACATGCTAAATGAATGAGAAGGAAATGAAACTTTTTAAGTTTTCTTTTTTGGTTTTTCATTATGCCCCAAACCGTATTTAACTCATCGGTTCATAAAAACACAATGAGTGGTGGAGACAGGAATATCAGAACAAGAATGCTTTCAGTACCTTCCACGGAGTGAAAATAAATAATTATTTAGCGCAATCTAGATAAGCATTAGCCTCATATTACATTGACCTGCATTTTCATGGCATGTGCTTGTTTACCTCAAATCGGTTATTTTAACTGAAATTAATAAATATTTAGTATAAAACCTTTATTTTCTCTTATAAACAAATTAATTATTTAGCAAATTCACAATGAAAAAAGAGGGGGCTCAATAAATATTAATTAAAAAAAAAGTACTTGAAAGAAATTTTAAAAATTCTTCTTATAATTTAATAAATTTATTTCGTTTGTTCTGTGCTTAATTTAATCCTGATTCCTGAATTTCCTTAATTAATTTCTCAGAGTCAGTAAACGTTTCCCAGGGAATTATAAGAAATTTTATTTATTATTGTGAATTGCTCTGAAAGACTTTTCAAATATTTTTTTTTAAATTAATAAAAAAAAGGAAAATTTTCTTAATATTGTGAAGTAATCTGAAAGAATTTAATAAAAATAAAAAAAAAAATTAAACCAGTAGAAAAAAAATTTGATTGTTGTTGGAAGTTGGAAAAAGGCTTTTTCAGGGCTTGCTATAATTGTGTGTTCATAATTCTCAATTGATTTTAGAGAATATGAGTATAAGATAGCAAGCTTTTGGGATAGTTTTTCAAAACTGTTTGGTTATAGCAGCAGATAAAATGCCAGCATATAGACCAGCTTTATCATATGATAAAAGCTTTTTCAAGGCTTGCTATAATTGTGTGTTCATAATTCTCAATTGATTTTAGAGAATATGCGTATAAGATAGCAAGCTTTTGGGATAGTTTTTCAAAACTGTTTGGTTGTAGTAGCAGATAAAATGCCAGCATATAGACCAGCTTTATCATATGATAAAAGATTTTTCAAGGCTTCCTATAATTGTGTGTTCATAATTCTCAATTGATTTTTGAGAATATGCGTATAAAATAGCAAGTTTTTGGGATAGTTTTTCAAAACATTTTCGTTACAACAGCAGATAAAATGCCAGCATATAGACCAGCTTTATCATATGATATACAAATGGGCATGGTTTTTAGCTTTTACAAATATTTACATTTATAAGAGAAATAATAAAACTGGCTGGGACCTTATTTACAAAGAAAAATGTAATTCCTTTCGATTAAAATGAGTTACAGTGCTAAAACATCTGCCCCTCTTGTAGCAATTTTACAAAAAAAAAAAATTTCAAAGTAAGTGCGTCCCACTTGACTTTTTATAGGCTTTATGGAAATGCATCGCTTATACTTTCAAATCACGGAATGTAGTAAAAATCTATTAGACAGTCATTAAGCTTTTGAATTAGAAATTTTTCCTCGTGTGTCGGCATTTGTAACAGAAATGAATTTATTCTACCAGCCACGTCCAGCGTATCCATCAAACAGATTTTTGTGTCCAACAATCTCTTGATGCGTTAGCTTAATCGATTTTTTCTTAGCTTTAAGCTACAAGCACACCTTTAACTATAATGTTTACTGCATCTCTATAATTCTGATAAATACCGGTTTCCATTTAACATGGCGAATTAATTAAAAATTACACTGTATTAATATTCAAATCAAGATCATTAAGTCATTATTTAGTTTACTGTACGAGTAAATACTTTCGTAATTGAGACAAAATGGTATCGACAGATAAAAAGCACACAAGCGCTGGAGAGGCTGATTAACAATTACATTTTATTTCAAAATAAATTGTGTGAGACTTTGAAGTTTTATTTATTTTATTTCTACGTTAAATTACTGGTGTGATGCAACCGGTAAGTGGCACATTGCAATCGCCACAGTTGTCAATGCAACAAGCAACATTAAACAAGATAAATCAATAAACGTTTTACTAATTAAATTAACAATAAAATCTCAAGTAAACATCAATATTTATCTGTTCATTTATTCACTTGCAACTCATTTTTTATTATTTTATTTTTACTTATTGTGTTTTAAATGTGAAACTTTTTGCCTACTTTCAATACAATAAAGTTTTCCAGCTGTGATGCACTCACTTACCTGCTCGCTCATTAACTTTTTTCTATTTATGTATATTTCACACAATAATTAGAGTGCAACATTTGGATGTCTAAAGTGGTGCCATCCGCAACATCTTCATCATATTTGAACCAAAATATGAGGAAGAACTCATAGAACAGAATAATGACTCGGGCTCGTTTAAATGAACTTTAATTATACTTGAGGCTTGCATGTAGCCTAAGCATTGTTTAATAGCTTTGGAAAGCTTTTTGGAAGAAGAACTTTAAATTAATAAAGACAATAGTAATATTTCAATCTTACAAGTACAAAAGTAACGACAAGTCGGGTTTATTCTGTATTGCGATGCGAAAGTCAATGCAATGCGAAAACATGCAAATGATTCTGTATTGCGACGCGAAAGTAAATTGGTATTCTATAAGGCTTTCGCAGTCGTAATCGCAATCGCTTTTTATTTTAATTTACTTTATTTCATGTAATAATCTTATAAAAAAAAGGGGATCTAGCGTTACCCAAGTCATATTTTGTAAGAATAATCCAATCAGTATCTTCTATATATAAAAATGACGTGCATGTTCGTGATCGCTAAAATCAAAAACTACTGGACCGATTTTTACCAAATTTAAGTGTATTCTCTATGGGGCGTAAGGGGTGCTTCTGTGTAGTTTGAAATTCTTCCGACAGACGGCACAATATTTAGCTTTTTTGTGTTTTGCCCGATAGAGATTAGCGCGATAACCCTACGTGTAGCGGCGTTAATTAGCCCAATATCGGAGCATACCTAATTTATTTTCGTGAAAAAAGTAAATAAATATCTCTAATTTTTAATCTCTATTTGCGCGATAAGCCTAGGCGGTGTTTCGCTAAAGTCGTTGGTTGTAGTGGCTTTAATTAAAAACACTGATTTTCATTTTCTGCGATAGGAAGTTCAAAATAAAGGAAAAATTTAGGGCCAGTAATTGGGACTGGGCCCAGCTAGTAAAATATTTTTTAAACTGTTTCAAAATCCTAATTTAGAAATGAAAATGTGTCGCTTGAATCACAATCCTTCAATGCTCAAAACACTCATTTCTAGAGGTGAGACAGTATAGGTACCCCTGTGTGGAATGTAATGCATCTTATGACCATTTTAAAGCCATGCGTTTAAATTGTGACCGGACACGGTTCCAATTTCCAATTTTTTTTTTTTTTTGCTGCTGCTTTAAAATTCTATCAGTTCATCTCTACTCTGCCTCTCCAAAAACAGAAAAGCATACACATGCAAATGCATTTCCTCAGTTATGATGTGGGTTGCAGTATTTAGTCTCCCTGATTAAATATACAAATTTATTCATGCATATGCAATATATGCAACGCCATGGAGACATGGCATGAGAAGCCCCAAGAATGTCATTATGATAATTGCCACTGCTTTTTTAGGTCCAAATCTGCAAGCATCCATTGACCTGACCCCAAACTCAAGTGTGCCCACTCAACTCCCTAAAACTGAAGAATGAAAAGATAAACAGAACCACATTTGCAATGAAATGAAATGCCATTAACTTTAATTGCAATCTCTGTTCTCGTCATATTTTACTTGCCCACACACAATTTGCTTGGATTTTGGATGCAACAGCAGACCGAGTATTCTTCTAAACTATACTTGATTTCTAGCCAGAATATGAAAAATATGCATAAAATTTAATAATCTATTGAAACAAGAGCAGCAAGAACTCAAAGTAAAAAAGTTCATCGCTTCTTTACAGCAACAACAAAAAAGCCAAGAAATAAGAAACCGACAGACCCAAAACAAAACAGAAGAAGCCATTAAAGTCATTTGCATTTAATTTAAAAACTTGAGTTGAAATTTTACAGATTTATTCGTGAGTTTGTTTTTTTTTTTTAGTTCTGTAAAGGGAAATAAACTGCAATCATTTTATAATTTATTATTCGTTTTTTATGCGCTTCCTCCTAATTGTATGACGAGATTATTTTTTTTTTCTAGCACTGTTGCCTTCGTAATATTTAGTTACTTCACAGTTCAAGTTTTAGCCAACTGACAGTTAATTTATGTTTGCTAACCTCATTACAGAATATTATCGGTTTTGCTGCTTATAAATGATACGCTTAAAGAAACTTAACTTCGTGCAAAAAGCCCAAAGAAAAACGTAAATGTACTAAAATATAATGCAAATATAAATACACACAGACAGAAGAATAGTGCATGTATTGGTAGATAACAAGTGTTTAGTATTTCACTTAAGCAGTATTCACTTCATGCCACAAGATTATTGAGCAAAGCAGTAAAAGCTTAAAGTAGCTTTTAACGTAACCCCACTGTAAACAGTAACTGATTTCCCTTTTCATCACAAATAATGCAAAATTAAATGTCGTGCTATGCATTATATTTTCAAAGCACAGAGCTTTATTTAATTTAAAATGTCTGGTTAAAGGCCTGTTTACACTTTGAAACTGCTGCTGTGGAACTTCATTGTACATGATGGAAAGGAGAGAGGCAAAGAAAAAGTCATACATTTCATTTTTATTTAATTTTAGTTAAATCTGAGCTACGCACAAGTTTCGAAAAGTTCGGAAAATGAAAACCAAGATGCAGCTTTCGAAGGAAACTAAATAATAAAAAATGCTGTATTTACACTCATACGTGCATACCGTTAATATTTCGCAGAGTTTAGTTGTAAATTGTTAGTTTTAACACACATTGCAGTATGAATTTAAAATTTCTATGTTTTTTCTATTTAATTATAATGCTTTAACTGGCGAGCAACAGGCTCTGTAATACATTCCGTAATTGCTATACTTCTCTAGACACTCCTTCCTGCCGGTTTTTGCTTTCTGTAACTTCAATTGTTGTTCAACATTAAACTAACGATTGATAATGAGCAGTCTAAATACCACCACTACCTGTTCGAACGCCAAGAAGAGAAATGAACTGCTTACCGCTTAGCTGTGGGAAATTCATTTTACTCCATATACTCCTATATAATGACATACAGACATACTTATGTCTCTACTACAAATACTTACTCGTGTGTATATGTAATACATCATGCATGTGTATTGCGAAGAAAGGTAAACAAAATATTATTTCTCGTATCTGTGAAATTAGCTGGGGACTAGAGATGGGCTCGTGTTGTATTTTTGCCTCACATGAACACATGTGGCTCACGGCTGAAATGAATGAATGAATTCGCTCGTGCTCCAAGTAGTATCGTGTTCAGCAAGATTAACACGAAAAAACTCGAAAACCTTCTATTTCTAAATATGTATAAATGAATTTCCGGAAAAAAAAATTTATATTTTTTATCAACTTTGCATTTAATACCCTGTTCACACATAAAGTTAAATTTCCTTCTTCAAATTTCATATAATTCATCATAAAAAGTATCAAATTTATAAATCGGCCAATTATCTTAAATTGTCTTCTCAATTGAAGAAAATTTTCAATGCAACCCCTCTTTCTCTTTAACGCCAAATGATACAAAAATTCAAGTGTTAAAAATAGCAAAAGAAGAAGAAGAAGTTGGCCCCATGATTTTCATATGAGGATTGATTATAGGTAAATAAATAAGCTGACTCAATTTCTATTTACGTCTGAACGGGTTATAATAGACTGTGCATGCAAACTTCCATAGTTTCAACAAAACATTACTTGTTACATAATAAGATATAACACCAGGTCCAAGCATATAAAATAATTCTGATGAATCTATTTTAAAACCTTTTTTAATTGTTTTCAAATAGATTTTATGAAATGCAACCCGTCTTCGCTGTACTTCATTCAGTGTTGCTAAGTTAACATTTTGCTAGTAAAACTGATTTATTTGAACCTTTTTGAAGAAGTAAGTAAAGTTTAAATTTTTTCATATATATCTGATTAAAAAAAACAATAATAATAAAAATAAATCTTCTTCTTACTTATAATATTGAAAGTTAAGAGCGAGTTTGACCGCTAGGAGAGTGATGTGGCTGGTAGCGCAAGCCTTGGTTTTGGTAAAAAAATTGGTTTTATTTACTACCCGACTTTAACGATTTTCACATCGTATAATTTCAAGGAAATCCTCGCCAGATGTGTTTTTGATTTTAAGTATATATAAAAGCTCAATTTACACATCAACAAAAAGAGAGACAGACGGACAAAGCTCAATTTACATAATTTCTTAAATCAATCATTTCTAAACCTTATAGAGTTGCAAGTTTATATTGTAAAAATTACCATCTTGATATCAAACCTCTATATATACATTCCCATTCTTTTTGATGAATCCAAAAATAATAGAGAATCTGAATCTGCAGCTTTTCTTCGCATTTAATAAAATATAAAATATTATATTGTACAATATTTTAGAGCACACTGAAAAAATTTCGTCGTTTTTATTTAATCAGAACCATCTGTTCAAAAAAAAGTGTTGTAAAAACATATAAGAAATTTATTTCTTACAGTGTACTTAACAAGTTATATATTTATTAAATAAGCTGGCTTTAGTGAAAATGCCGTGATCCGAAGGTCCAGCTGCCATGCCATATTGAATATATTTTTTAATAATTTGTTATGAATCTCTATTGGTTTAAATAAATAAATAGTAATGAAATTGCAGTGTAATTACAAAATCAGCTCTTTATGGTTTTATAAGCGTGAATACACTATAAAACCACATTAGCTCAATGTAGTGCCACCTTGAAGCGAGTTCTCTCTTCTTGATTTTTACATTTTTAACAAAAATTTTGCCATTGAGCTTTTTTGAACATTGTATTTGTAATGAAAAAAATAAATATTATTTCCATGGTTCCACTTGTAAATTTATATCTGATTTATAAAAATATTTCTAACCTCATCAATGTATGTGTGAAATTCCGATATTACACATATACATACTCGTACATACTTCACACATATGTATATATAAAAGTATTATTTCCGTAAACATCAAAGTTAAATAAGAACTTGTTTAGGCCATATAAAAAACTTGAAGTGTAGTGAAGCTTCTAATATTTACTTGCCCAAAAATTTAAATAAATTTTTTTATTTTTCTATTATAGTAAAAATCTATTTTATTTTATGAATTCCCCTCTTAACCAAATATGAACGAAAAAGCGCTGAATTATTTTATGAAAACAGAAATACTAATTGAAGCAAACAAAGTTCACCGAAAAAAAAAAATTAAAAAAAAAATAAAAAGCACGCAAATAAAAGTACTTTAAAACAAAACACCGCCCTTTGTATACACTTTAAGCGCTTTTCTCAATCTACGAGTAAGTAAACCAAAAAAGTATTTTTCGTAAGTTTTGGATTCACATAAAGCTTTTGAGACATCGATAACGTATGATGGCTTCGTAGATCAATTATAATCAGCCGAAAAATTAAGAAGGGAAGGGGGGAATTTTATTAATTAATTTTAATGTTTTCACTACCCTCAATTGCAAAAAAGAGGGAATAGTACTTCTACGTACAATGATCTCCTTTGACTGCAGCAGAATCAGCTGAGCAATGTAGGAGTGGTCAATAAAGTGGTCATACGGATAATTGCGGTTATACCGATTAAATATTTCTGTAATTTTATCCAGATCTACGCCGACGGTCCTGCCTATGAGGAAGTAAAGGCTCGTAATTGGCTGTTGCAGTATCTTCTCGAAACGTATTATGTATGGTCTCAGCTGCCTGGCTTGCCCTTTCCCCTTTATCAAAGGAAAACGAAGATGTAACGAATTTTCTCTACTTGTTGACTTCCATTGTCTACACCCTGTAACTCACAGCTGAATGGATGAAATAAAAAACAGCGAGAACATTTTTAATGTCAAACGCCACCTTGACAACGAACATAAACTTGAATTGTTTGCTCGATACTTTACGAGTTATCGATCATTAAAGCCATCTAAACATATTATATTGTTTAATTTATGCATTTTCTTTATTTTTTTATTCGTTATTTGTATTTCATTTGCATATTACAAAAATTAAGGCAGCCGACTAATAATTAATTGTTATGCAAAAACACATTTAGCACAGCAGGCCACCGACTGCAGAATGACAGAAATAAAATTCAGATGATATAATTTAAATTTATTTCCATTTTTATGAGCGGCAAAAAACTCAGTTAGTGATTACAGTATAAAGAGTACAAGTTTAATTGGAAAACTTGTTTATAAATTTTTTTAACTTCTCCATAAAAACAGATAAAAGAATATATAAATGTTTGATATATGAATGGAAATTTCCACAATATTAGCTCGAGTTGCTATAAAGTATATATACTCTGCCTCCATATAAAAATTTAAGATAGTAGAGCTTTGTCCATCTGTCCGTCTATCTGTCTTCCTCAGCCTAATGCAGCACACATACTTTTAAGAACATTTTATTTATTTATTTTTATTTTTAAATGTTTAATATTTTTAATTTTTAATAATATTGCGAAATCAAAGTTTACTTTAATGCAGTTCAATTCTAGTGAACACAAATTACAGTGCAACCTATTCTTAGATATGAATCTGTCAGATTCAGTACTTTTACTTGTTATATATTATAAACATATTTTAAGTAAATCACTTTATTTTCGGAACTATTGAGCAATAGTGGCAATTGCTTTCAAACTAACTAATTACAGCAAGCGGCATTTGTAGCCATGTAGCCGGCCGTAGTTAATGTGTTTTGCGAATTAATTAATTACAGGACTTCCTTGATATATTTACTTACGAGTATGTAAAGTGAATCTCGAGGATCTATTCGATTAGCAATGACTAAAATTCTAAAAATTAAAATTTGTCTTAATTATCACCAGCCAAAACGAAATTTTCCAGCAATTTAAAAAAATTAAAAAAAAAAAATTTAAAGAAACTTGCCTGTTTCATACGGTTTTAAAGTTTTTTTTTAAAGTTGTCGCCTATCAATTTCATAAATGTACTAAAAGGAGCTTAGGAAATTATTTGCTCTCCCACGAAGCTTTTGAATTTTTGGCAAATGAGCCTGATATTGATTTTACTTGAAGAATTATTGTAACTAGTATCGTATTATTGTATTCTGTTCAGGCCCCCTAATAGTCACCTCATAGCATAACTCCCTCCCACAATTATTATAGAAGAACATAAAATATTTATACAGTCATAGCAGTCTTCGGTGTGTAGCATTGGCGCGAAACAAGTGTTTTCATATTTTTATTTATTTAATGAATTTCATTAGGGTTTTCTCTACTCAGAGTTATTTTTAAGTATGTTTTATTATTCGATGTTTTGTTTTTGGCACCACTTTGTTTTTATCCGGCGCATTATTTTTAAATTTAGAATTTGAACTAAATTTTGTCCTATTCCACTGCTAATTTTATTTTATTTTTATTTTTTTGCATTAGCACATAAAGCAAGTCATAAGTACTTTACAGCAGTGTAAATTTTCAAATATAGCCCGTATAGGAGACATTTGTATGGATATACTTTTATAGGTATATATATTGCATTTTATTTGCTATAGGGGGAAGCCCCTTTAATGAAAGCAAAATACAATGGCTTATTATACCAGCTGCTTCATACAGAAAGAAGAGTGCAAAGAAGTCTGTTATGTCGTTTACAATGTCGTAAAGCATGTATTTATATACTGGATCCTTACAGGCAGAGAACTTGCTTAAGCTTTATCAGCCTCTCAATATTTTAGTCCGCAATTAAAAATTTTAAAATCCATATGTTTCAATTGTTCTCTAATGTTTTAGATCTAAAAATTTGATTTAAAGTCCTATAAATGGAATAAGTGGAAGTAATATAGCCAAAAAAATATTTTCCCCCATGGTTTCAGAATATCAAAATGTCCTACACCATCCAACGGAAGGTTTACCATCCCAGCTACAACTCTTGTCCTATTACTAGGCATTCTATAGAGTTTTTACATTGTACATAGTTTGCATTATGTATATATTTCTTCAGAGTATACATTTTCCGAAGATGTGCTAAAGAAGTAAGATGTGGAACATTCTAAATTTCTCCTCTAAATCGAAAATCATGTCTTAACCTGACAAGGAAATTATTGCTGTATGGAATGTGTATCCGGTACTGTCTCCAAAATGCATAACTATGAGTATGTATGTTTGTATTCCGTTCATACAATGAAACCTTTAAAAAAAAAATCTACTGATAAAAAATACGAGTTAGGGCCTTTCTAATTGATAACAACGATATGCCGTTTATGTATCACTAATTGTTTAAACGTATTAAATTGGCAAAAATGTTCACTCGGCAGAATTATTGTCCAGCTAATTCACAATGATGTAAAAATAAATCAAAAGCTTTTAAATTGAATACCTAATTGATTTTACAAATTCGTTTCAGTAAACTTCTCATTTACTTTTAATTAAAAAGTGGTTAAAACTTCCTTAAGATCAATTCATCGCCATTTCCTTTTTTCTATATTATTTTGTAATAAATGTTATTAAACATGGTTTGAGTAAAGGTTTCCCGATAAAATTTCCATTAATACACGGTGCAATGTGCCTGGCATACCCTTCACTAGTCAATTCCAATGTATTTTAAATTTTCAAAATTTCTTTAAATAATCACACATTTTTATTACTCTACATAAATAAAATTAAGCTTTTTTTATTATTATTAAACATTTTTCTGTCTCATTTTTCTGCACAATCATAAAAAGTAAAGACAGAAGCAACAAGTAGTCATGCAAAATAGCAGCAAAGCAACTACCACTTTGGCCACTTTATTAATTAAGTTTTCCTTTCCGCCTTTGTTTTAATATAAGATATATAATTAAATATTTACTCGGCATTATACTTACGGATTATTAAACATTTTAATGTCATTTACGATTACAATTTGTTTGCGTTTTCAATTCAAGCACCTCTTTCTTATGGCATTTAAAAAAATTTTTGTAAAAAATATGCACCTGAACTTTATTATTTTCTTCTAAAATCATAATCCCTTTTGTGCCAGGCCAAACCAACTTTCAAATAAATTATAATACGACGTTCGAATATAATTAATTTATTTAAATTCGTAGTAAAAAAAAAAACACGGCATCAGTACGCATTTGTGTTTCAAATGAAAAGTGACAGACGAGTAGTGGCCGGCAATCAACTGATCGAATGAAGAAATACACAGATGAGCAAACACCGTGTCACAAATCCAAAGCTCAACTGGCATGTATTGAATATTTACCATTTGTTTTGCTGACGATGCTGCTGGCGTTACTTTAAAATACAGCCAGCTAAAATGCTAAAAATATTGAGTTTTTCGAATAAATGGAGATGGAAAGTATATAAATAAATTTAAAGTATCAGCATACCCGAGCACATTGTACGCTACACATACGAGCTTATTTCAACCATTTTCAAACTACACTCTATCAGTAGTCTAGGATTCAACAACGCCTGCTGTGCCTTCCACTGCAAGATATATTGCTATTCAGATATGTTGCATTTAATTTTCGCACAAAATTTGACAGTAACAGAACTTGGTTAGGTCAGATTTTTGATACATTTTAAGCATGCGCATTCAAAACATGTAATGCCCTTTGAGTCATTTACTATTTAAATAAAGCGAGTAATAAATTATTTCAATAAAAGCTTTTAGCTTTTCAGATCATAGAAATATATTAGTGTTGCATAACATTTTTAGACTTTTTAATTTTTTTTTAGCTTTTCAGAGCTTTTTATTAGTGTTGCATAACATTTTTAGACTTTTTAATTTTTTTTTAGCTTTTCAGAGCTTTTTATTAGTGTTGCATAACATTTTTAGACTTTTTAATTTTTTTTTAATTTTTTTTAATTTTTTTTATATTTTTTTTTAGTTTTTTAGATCGTAGAAATATATTAGTGTTGCATAACATTTTTAGACTTTTTAATTTTTTTTTTATTTTTTTTTTATTTTTTTTTTATTTTTTTTTTATTTTTTTTATATATTTTTATATATTTTTTATATATATATTTTTTTATATATATTTTTTTATATATATTTTTTTATATATATTTATATATATATATATATATATTTTATATTTATATATAGTTTTTTCTCTAAGTGTATTGCAATCGTTTAAATAGATCAATATACAGAGGAAAATTTATAACAAAACTTTTTTAATAAAATTAGTTGCACAATTTCACTTAAAATTTAATTCCCAAAAACATAAAAGAAAATCTCCCCTCTAGATCACAATCAATGGTATTACACTGAGAAAAAAAATTATTATGATTATTCGAAAAACGAGCTTTAGTAGCACTACATTAATTTATACAATTTATGAATGTCCGGTTACGTTAGTCGAGTGATAGTTTACCAAAAATAGACAAATAAGGATAAAGAGGAGAAAATGGGAAATGATGGTTGGTAGAAGTTTGGCTGAGAGCTTCTATGACTTAAATGGAACACAAATGTTTTACACAATTTTTATTATCAATGGCATTTCCATTTTTACCACAAACATGTTGGCCAATTAAAAGTTGTGTTTTAAAAATGTTTTGCTCGCCCTCTAAAAATATCCTTTCAAAGTTGACGAGAATAAAACTGAAATTCTAAATTGTAAATCGGCTTTTCATAACTGAAAAAAAAATTTTTCTTCTATGATTTTCCTTTGGGGGGAAGGAAATATGCATTCTTGTTACTTCTACATAAATTTACCCATATTTTTAAAAATGTCCTTTTTGAGAACATCAACAACTTCACATATTTTATGAAATTTCTTTATAAAATACGCAAACAAAAATGATCTGCATCACCGATAATTCTAATGTTGGCTTTATAATATAATAGATATAAGGATAATTATTAAGACCCAATTTTCCGTTCCATTATATTCGAGGCATTTTTTCCAACATCGGGTATAGAAAGAAGGGAAATGTGTTTTACAGGCATTTTCCACGCTTTTGCAATATACTGCAATGCCTTTCGTCATGAGGAAGATCAACATATTTACCATAAAACAGGCCACCATTTTAGAGGCCAAACAATTTTCAGACACAAAGAAAAATTTTTATTTTTTTTATAAAAGCTGGCGATTTAAATTAAAAAATTGAAAAAAATTAAAATTTACCACTTTAGTGCAATTAATTTTTTCATTTAGAAATAGTTCGTGATTTCCTCGAAGGTGGCCTAAGAGATCCCCACTTGATTTCAGTCACATGAATAATTTAAGTTACATGTGATGGAGTCCTTTTATGAAAATAAAAAATATATTATGAACAAGGTCAAGAAATTATAAAAATTCTACTTTAAAAATCCTAAACGAAGCAAAGTTTAGAAGGGGTTCAGGAAAGGTTCAGGAAAGGCTCATGAAGCTAATAGAGGTATTACCTTATTCATACATTGCAAATTTCTTTTAGGTTTTTAAAAATTTGGCCTTTTTTCATATTTAAATCAAATGAAGTAAAGAAGATGAGATTTATAAAAAGCTAGAAAACTTTTTCGTCCCGCCTGAAGTTTTTGGAAAAACACGCCACACATTTTCAGTTTAGGCCAATAGTTTATTAAATAAGAAAACAAAATGATCAATAAAAATAGCCGTTTTTGGGGCCGATTTAGGTCTTGTCAACACTGTCTAGATGCATAGCAAACAGATGCATAAACAAGTAACACCGTCTGCCTTAATGATAATACAAGCCATCGTATTATTTTTTAACAGTCTGTAAAGTAATCAACTTTTTTGGCATTAATAATATAAATATGTACATAATTAATTGCTGAAAATATTATTCCAAAAAAAAATATAATGTATCAGTAACTAAATGAGAATTCTTAAAATTAAATTAAAATTAATTAATTAAAAAATTAATTAAAAAGTTATTATCAGCTGATTAATGGGTGGTCAATTAAATCAGTGTTGCTAACACAAAGTTGTGAACCTCTAATAAAGCTCCGTATACTAAACTCTTTTAAGAGATGATTATTTGTACGCGCCTATGTAGGCACATAACTGTTTAATATTTATAAGTTAAGCCAGCTTTTTTATTAAACATGAGAAAGTTTTTTATTTTTTTGAAGAAAGTACAAATTTTTTTAAAAATAGAACAACTATGGATACTGATACGTAAAGGTGAAAGTACATATTAGAAAACGGCTATGCATCATTGTTCTTCACGCATCACCAACAAAGTAGTATCAAAGTAAACTTTTGTGGGATTTTACAGAGCAAAACGACCTAGAATGCATAGATGTATAGGGTAAGTCACATGGAATATCTCATACATATACTTTGTACTTTCTGAGAACAGCAACCAAAGTGACGATGGAAAAGTACACAAGCTATACTTTATTAACGTGTCTTAAATCAGCTGTTTTTAATATAGGAAAAAAGCAAAAATGAAAGTACTGAACGTATGGCAAAGAAATTTGAAAACTGACCAGCTTTAAAACTTTGGGTTAAGGGGCACGTATTGCTTGTAAAGTGGCTGATATACATAGTTGAACTTGCCAAAGGAAAAGTTGCAAAGTATACGTATAACTCGTTCTATTTTATTAGTTCTTTTATTTGATTACAAAAAAGGTAACACTACAGCTGATCGAAAAATTAAAAAATGTTACGCATAAAACGTCGAAACGACCAGGTGGCATTTCGGAATATGCATAGTAACACTACAGCTCATGGAAAATAGAAAACGTTACACATAAAACGTCGAAACGCCCAGGAGCATTTCGGAATATGCATAGGACATATGGCTTCAGTTTTAGGATAAAAAACAAGGCATATATTCAACTCAATAACATAAAAAGTTGAGCTCTTACGTAAAGCTGGTATATCGCTAGCCAAATGCGATTTTATTAAATTGTAGATAAAATGGAACTAATGGAACTAATGGAACTTCGACTACAAGTTATAAAAACGAAATAGTTTCGCTTAACCAATTTCATTTATAAAAAAAAATGCATAAAAAATTGCATATACAATTACAATTCACTCTTTATGTGCTCTGGTTTTAGTATAAAACTTTTTCAGAAAATCCAAATGGAAAAATATAAAAAATTAGTCACTAAATTTAAGGAAAAATGAATACGAAAATACAACGACCATCATTTGCAATGTGCAATCGTACAACCAGCCAATAAACAACAAAATGTTGCAACAACTTCATGCAGCAGCGCACAGCAGTCAATGCGAATACCATAAAATTAAATCAAATAGAAGCTACATTTATGTATGCATGTACGTATGTAAGTAAGTATGTATGTATGTATGAACGTATGTATGAATTAATTTTTTAGAGAACAATATAAAACAAATGCGGCAAAAAAACTTTGACAATGTATGGATTTGTTGGAATCAGCGGAAGCCAAACAATTTCCCAAAACAAAACTCATACGAGAATACTCGCACAGTAAAAATTCATGTGAAAGTATTGTTCAGCAAATTTCAAGCTTCTGTAAAATTCTTCGAGGTCTTCTCATATAATATTCTCAATTATTTGTTAGAAAAGAATTACATCTCGAGGACAATTTTATTTATTTTTTGAATATCAATAAATTCTGCTTTTGATATTGATTTTGAAGAAAAATATATATAAATTTTTTTTGATGCACAATTAAAGTCACTCAAAACTTATGAACCAACAACAGCCTCTTCAGTTTACGAACAGAAACTTAAATTTATGTGAAATATTAATTTATTCACGATCACCTTTTAAATTCATCATTGCAGAAGCATAAACAAGCAGATGTTAAAGCGAATGTTTTATTTATGAGTTGTTTATAATTAAAAGTCATTTGAATACTGTAAATCTCTCATATGAATATGTGACACCAGCAACTCACATTATAATTGCTAAAAGCTTTTCCACTTTATTCGATTTTTAATAATAAAATGTTTTTAATTTAGCGTTTCATTTTATTACAGGAACTATAAAATAATAGTTGTTATTTAAATTATACGAATAGAGCCAAATCGTAATATTCAGCAGTCAGCAGAATATTAAAACAGCATTGAAATTAATTATTTCGAGGTACCAGGTGGTTCCTATGCACTTTGATTGCATCTTCAGAGAAGCTTTACTTAAATACTTTTTAGAACTACTCGTGATTTATCTAATTTCAAATTAAAGATAACTGGCAACTTTAATTTATCAAAGTTGATTGTTTTCTCTCCCTCTTTATATTTCATTTCAGCTGATAAATATCAGTCAATGTGAAAGAGTGTAAGAAAATGAGTGCATTCGCCTTCACAAATGAATTTACCGATTAAAACGTGTACTAACTAATAAGAGACTTGGCAAGGACCCAGTCCACTCGGGCGTTACTAAAAATTGATTACCTAAAGCTACACAATATATATACCTCGAAGATATAACTCGATATTAAAGCTGTCATAGGTAGCATTTCTTACAAAAAAAAAAGCTTCAATTTGTAAGAAAACATTCTCCTGGAGAGTTACAACCTGTCCCACTATTCAATTGTAATAGTTCCTGTATGAACACAGTATTTTCTTAGAAGTCTATCCCAATCAAAGTAAACCAGCTTACAGCTTCAGATAAAATACTATCTGTTTGAACACTACGAATGGAGTACTAGTATCGCCTCGTTAATAGTCAGCCCAAGTGTACTGCTGGTATCCACTAAGTAGACTGCCAAAAGAGTTCTCAATAACCACTAGACATAGTTTCTGTTCCCTATTGGAAGTTGGAACAAATTTGCGCCACTAATGAATATCCCCGTCGCCACGCCTCAAAAAATTTGTAACATTATGAAAACTTGGCATTACTAAAGCATTAACATTTTTATCAAATCACAATCAAAGTTTTTCTAATTTCTAAGATTTGGTTGATCGAACTCTGACAATTTATTTTTCGGTTATAAAATTAAAATTTCTTTTTTCCTAAAATATCAATTTTATATAAAACTAGCTGGGCCATGTCTGAATTGGTGACCCTAAATTTTTCTTTTATTTTGAACTACGCCTCGGAGAAAATCAAAATCAGTGTTTTTAGTTATTTATAATAGAAAAATATATTATGTATGAGTCGGTATCGGGCTAATTAACGCCACTACACACCTATTAAGCACTCAACGCTTTCGCGCTAATCTCTATCTGGCAAAACACAAGAAAACTAAATATTGTACCATCTGTCGGACGAGCACAGAAACACTCCTCACGGCCCATAGATCATGCATATAAAATATGCTTAAAACCGGTCCAGCAGTTTTTGAGTTTATCGATTACGAACATACACATTTTCTTATATATATATATATAGTGATAAAAAAAAATATATATATAAAAATAATAATTTTACTTTCCGTTTCCGTTTCCTTGTTTTTCCTTGTTTCGTATATTTAATATTAATAATTTAAATAATATTTTATAATAATTCATATAAAATATTTTTCTACTAAATAATTTATAACTTATACAATATAAAAAATTTTAAATAAAATAATACTGAAAATAAATATGTAAATAAATATTTATATTTATAAATATTTAAATATTTAAATAAATAAGAAGAAATAATATTTATATTTATAAATATTTAAATATTTATTTTTGTTTTAAATATAAGTAAATAAATATTTTATAAAAAATTATTGGCATTTGATTCAAAAAATATGAACTACAATTTTCAATATTTCCACTAATTAAATATTTATATACGAGTATAATAAATTAACAAATTTATATCAAAAAAAAAATATAAAAACTTATTTTTTATAAATATTTAATTTATTATTAATTTTTTATAAATTTTTTTATCCACATTGGCATTTTTTTTATTATCAGTGTTTTGGAATTAAATAAAAAAAGTTTCATCAATAACATCGTTTGCCAATTTAATTACGAGATTGTTCAATTAGAGCATAACTATTAATATATTTATTATAAAACTGTTTATAAATCTTTCTTACGAATAAAGTTATATGACGAAAAATGCTTGTCATTTTCTCGACTTTATTATTTAAGAAAATATTTTTCAAAAGCTTTTAAAAAACGTTACGACAATCTGATAATGTTAACATTATAAATTAAGGAAAAAATTTCCATACAATGAATTTGCAATCAAGTGAATTCTCACGACTTTCTTTGCCTAAGTTTTTCTAATAAGCAGATATGCACAGGTATTTTAGTTAGATCATTGTAGTGGGGATGAGGAGGGAAACAAGCAAAGAAAATTAATTATCAGAATTAGTCAGTCGTATATTTTAAAAGCCGGAACACTTTCAACTATTCAACCGAACTGATAATTCATTCAATTATTTCTAACATTTTCTAATGTTGAAGAAAATTGTTTTTTATTAATTTATTTTTATAAATTTTTTTTTTTCGTTTTGTTTTGTTTTGTCTTCTACTGTAAAATAATAAAAATGTTACTTAAGATGTTTCTAGCTTAAGGCAGTAATATGTTTTATATTCATATTTAATTTTACATATGTAAATATGATCTCTATATATATAAAGATGACGTGTATGTTCGTCATCGATAAACTCAAAAACTACTGAACCGATTTTGACCAAATTTTATGTACATGCTCTATGTGCCGTCAGGAGTGTTTCTGTGTTTGTTCGGCAGATGTCGCAATATTAAGTCTTCTGTGCTCTGCTTCGCTGAAAGCGTTGGTTGCTTAACCGTCAAAGTACGCAAATAAACCTTGCGTATCCCGACTGAAGTAGCTATATACATAATTACATACATATACATGTACATATTCAAGTAAATTAGCATATATGCTGAAAAGAACGTACATATAAACAAATAATAAACAATCGCATCGCTTGTTTGAATATAATTTAGATAAGTGTCATATACTTTATTGAAGTCGCGTTCGATATTCTCTGATGTCATGTAACGTATGTATGTGCATGCATAGATATCCATTGACGCGTTCACCAGCAAGTGTTCAATGTAATCAAATAAACGGAATTTAGCGTTAAATTATTATTTATTTTAAATAAAATAATAAGTTTACTTCAACAGTTTAATCTTTATTTAAACAGCTCATTTTATACGACTGATAAATATTATTTTATTTACATGGAAAAACTAAATTTTTTTTCAATTGATATGTGGAACGATGTATTGAATATCAATTACAAATTCATTAACCAGACTTCATTAGATGATAGCATAAGCTGTATTTACGTATAAGAAAATTATTTATTGGCCGAAACTTTGAGCAAAATTAAACAAGATCGACGAGTTGCGACAACAAGAGCTAAAAATTAATTAAAAAATTAATTAAAGTCAAAATTTACTTATGAGTAAATCAAGGGAAATAAAAACAAGGCTCAATCACATTAGAAGCAAATACTGTATACGAAATAAGGATAATTCAAAAGAAGCTTTTTAAAAGGAAGTAGCGAATGGCGCATGGACATGCTACAGGTCAAGTCCAGCCGGCAGTTGCAAGTCAAGTTAAGAAGTCTACACTTCTGGGGACAGTGGCAAACAGTAAATAACAATTATCACTTCATTCACACTGACGCTTTAGGAGCTGTATTTTCGTTCACATTTCAAGGATTACCAGCAGTAAGCAGTGCCGACAAATTCTTCTTTTAATATCATTTTATGTGATATGTACTCGTATTATTGTAGTCGCTTTTTTTCATTGTGTATTGTCATTAGCACCTGTATTAGCTTTTATAGCTGGATTTATCCCTTGAGATAATTTTAAAACTTATTACGTACCATGTATAAGAGAAATATCCTTACCAAGCACCGAGCCAATAATGCTTTCATATGTCCACTTATCTAAGCAGTGAAATTCCACGTCACAATTATAAACAGTATTAATCGAATTTAGATTTTGTTATAAAAACCAACAACATTTTAGGCCAACCTCTGAGTGGTGCAATACAGGAAAATGCAATTATGTCCACTTGACTGATTAACCTAAACGTAATAAACGTATATAAAAATATTTTTCATGTCTCAATAAATCTTTTGTTTCTTGAAATTGAAATGAGACCTCAAATGTGAGCACCCTGTGGAAAATACATTTTTTAATTTAACAGACTCCGTTTGGGGCACTACAGAATATCTCAAGGTCAAGTAATCTATCAAAGCTATCAAATCCAGCAGTATGTAATTGCAATATTCCACTGTTTAATGCCATCAATTACATCTTCACTTCCTCACCGAAATTCTCAATGCAACTCTATGCAAGTTATTTGCAATCCTGTTCTTAATTCTTCTAAGAAAAGTCAAATTATAGTTTATATATAATATTGTAAAAGTTTAATAACACTTTTACAAGAGACAGTTTAAAAGTTACAAAAAAAAGTTATTTGTAAAGTTAACTTTGAGCCACGTTAGACACACAAAGTATGCTTTGCAAGGTCTTAGGTTTTGTTGCTCAGCATTTGTAGCATACCCAAGTACGAGGTAAACTCTTACATGGCTACTCACTCGCATATCTACAACTTGTTTGTAACTCTGTAACTGTTTCAAATTTTCAGTAGAATTTTTAAAATTAAATTTTTAGTTTTTAAACAACAAAAAAAGTTTAAAAGAGAATCGTAAGCAGTTTCTACAAGTAAATTTTGGTGCGTCTAACTTAACCCTAAGTTAACATTATAGTCAGTCAGTAGAATCTAAAGCAGCTAAATCGCAATTATTGCTAATTTAATATGATATATATGCATTAAGTAGATGAAAAATATCTTTACAATTATATTTGAATTTCATATGGTGTACGAAATAATAATTATTTCTGCTCAATTTTAGATTTTTATATCTCAATCAACGAGTGATTGAAAACTTCGGAATCGCTTTCTGCCACGACCCATTTTGATATATACCAATTATTATAACATTGAAAAAATTCCTATTCCTCCAAACCGACTTGCTTTCTGTACCTAAGAATATGCATTACCTTACCAGCAAGTTTAAAATATTTAAAACTATAAATAAAAGTACAAAATATATTTTTATTTTTACTAAAACACGAAACAGAAGTACCTGCTGAATATTAGCGAAATCACATTCTCAACACCCGTTACCTTTAAGCTTACAGTTAATGGGGAAAATAGCAATTAATTTAAAAGTATTTAAAAAACAAAACGCAAACGTGGAAGCATTTTTTCATTTTCGAAAGTTAATTGATTATAATATTAATTCGCACATTGTGGCCGCAAAGCTTAACTAAACAATACGCTTTTTTAAAATAAACAAAAGCTACGCCAAGTTCTCACTGATATGAACGACAAATTTCTTTCAACACGACGAAAACTTGCCATTGTAAATTATTTTTATAAAAACGCAATAACAATAAACGCGTAATTAGCCAAAACCTTTGCGAATAGTGTGACCGGCCATATTAAAATAATACTCGCCAATAATTCAAACGATCACATAAAGTGGCGATTTTATATTTACAGCTGCAATTTACCGTTATCAATTTTGTACATGTTTTCTAAATTTTATATATATCTTATAGTAAAACTATTATTACATAATCATTATCATTTTATAAAAAGTTGTTTCACAATTTCTATTTAACTGGATAAAATCGTAAAGATCTTATTAGTCGTTGGAATGAAAGTTCAAACCCTTTTCCTAAAAATAATTATTATTTTAATTTTTTTAATTATGACATAAAAGACGCTTTGAAATGCATACAATAGATTTTAATGAATTTAAAAATAAATATGTTTTACACTTGATCCATTTTAACACTTATAAAAAAAAAATAAAAAACTACGGGGGTTCCCCTTTTCAGCAAATTTTTAAATTTAAAAGAGCAAGTATGTCTGTAACAAGAAAAATATACCAACAAATATCGCGACTATAAAGTTAAGAGTAAAATATGTAAAACTACGAAATCTGAAACGCGAGATACAAATATTATGCGAACAACAAGCCAATTTCTTATCTATAAAAATAATTTATAGTTTTATAAATTCTAGTTGTATTTAAACAAAAATTCTTTTTCCATACATGTTAACGAAAAAGTGATTTATTTATCTTACAGCGAAGTACGAAATAGAAATAGATCTTCCTCAGTTTTCGTCGTTATGGCATTTTATAGCATGTATTTACAGTTTTCTCATTAGCATTATTTTCGATAATATTCCGCCTAAAAATGTTAAGTAACGACCACTTTTTTCACACTTTTTCCTGTTTTTATTAGAAGTGCGAAATCGAACTACATATTCCCCAATTATAGGGCAGTTATTATATTTTCTTCGTTATTACAATTTATAGCATGCACGTACAGTTTCCTTACTAGCATTATTTTCGTTAGTATTTCGCCTAAAAATATTAAATAACGACCACTTTTTCCACACTTTTTCCTGTTTTTATTAGAAGTGCGAAATCGAACTACATATTCCCCAATTATAGGGCAGTTATTATATTTTCTTCGTTATTACAATTTATAGCATGCATGTACAGTTTCCTTACTAGCATTATTTTCGTTAGTATTTCGCCTAAAAATATTAAATAACGACCACTTTTTTCACACTTTTTCCTGTTTTTATTAGAAGTGCGAAATCGAACTACATATTCCCCAGTTATAGGGCAGTTATTATATTTTCATCGCTATAGTATTTTATAGCATGCATGTACAGTTTCCTCACCAGCATTATTTTCGTATGTATTTCGCCTAAAAATATTAAGTAACGACTACTTTTTCCTATTTCTATGGCAGCTCGAAATGAAACTACATCTCCTCCAGTTATAGTGCTGTTATTATATTTTCTTCGTTATTACAATTTATAGCATGCATGTACAGTTTCATTACTAGCATTATTTTCGTTAGTATTTCGCCTAAAAATATTAAATAATAATATTAAAATTTTATTTTGAAAAAAAAAAATGTGGGCCAAATGAATTGGTCTTTAAGTTAAAAGTCAATTGGAATGTGGAGGTCACCTGATAGCATACAAGCATATTTCCTTACGAACTATTGTAGCTACATATGTACTATATATCTTCCTAAAAAAAATTTCTCGAATTCACATATAGACTAATACAGCACTACGTACGCAAATTGGCCTTCTCGATGACTTACTCTCCGACTGTCTTTTTCACAGAAGTAAAATTTTATTTGTTTATAATTGGAAAAATTGGATTCGTCGAGTTTGACTTACACATACATACAAACAAGTATGTATGCAAGTATGCTTGTAATGGTGGCGAGGAAAAAAAGACTTGGATTGGTTGTAAAAAAGTGCTGACAGTGCTGTGTATACATCACACATACATGCACCCATATTCAGCTAATTATTGCGAAATGCATTAAGTATTTAAAAGCTACACAGTTTTATTTTTATTTGTTTTTATTTTTATTTTAATTTAATTTTTTTTTTTTTTTTTTGGTATAATTAATTATTTATGACAGCAAAGGTCTTGAACAAAAAGTGAGAGAAAATAATTGAAAATCAATTGGGACTGGAAAAATTTAGTAATAAACTTAAATTAGAAATGAACTTTATTTTTTTTTACCACATTTTATCTTTCTAATGATAACGAAATGATAAAATAAAAGGTCGACATTTCATGGTTTGTTATAAGTTATAAGTTATAAGTTATAAGTTATAAGAAAGTGAAAAGGTAACGTGCCAGTCAACTCACCCTTTAATGTGTGAATTTGGTCGCTTAGTAGAGGAAGTATCCCAAAGTTTTGTGTGGCGCGTTGTTGGTGATAATGCCGATGTGTCTGTTATTTTTATTATTGCGGATGCTTTACTCATACTAGGATTTATGTTAAGATTTCTGTTTAAATTAGTTATGGGTGATCTACGTTGGGTCGGCGAAACACTAGCAGAGGAGCCGGAAGCTCCAACTGCTAACTTGCTAGCACCACTAACCGCACCAGTGGTGTTTGTTATACGAGTAGACACTTTCGATTTCACATCGTTGTAGTTTTTTCTAACCAAAACTTTATTATTAGCAATTTGATTCATAACAGCATCCCATTTACTTGTTGAGTGATGATATTTACGCGCTACCGGTAATAAATTATTTTTGGTTGCATCCGGTGGCTTCGGCGAGGTATGTAATTTGGCACTTTTCAGTGGACTTGGTTTATAACGGGGCATAAATTTGCCGACCGCTGGACGTGTAGTCGCACATAATTTAACACTTTCGTTGAGAGACGATTTTGAGCCGGTACCTGATATTGAATTCGTCTCAGAGCATACGGAATTCGAATCGGAAGGTTTGCGAGAATTAGGGCTTGGATTTTTTTTTTCAAGCAATGATAATGGTGTAGTGTTATTCTGCTTGCTTGCTGATGTTTTATTTTGCACGCCGATTTCTACTGTTAGCGATGTCAACGACAAATGCTTTCGCGGCGAAGTTTGATTTTGTACTGCCGTTAAATGTTTCTGCATCGGTTGCTCACACCACGAAGTTGTGGAAGTCGTAGAACTTTTCGTTAGTTTAACCGGCTTGTGAGCTGTATCTTCGTCATTGTTAACATTGTCGTTATTATTGTGCTCCCCAACGAAAGCTTCGTCAAGAGAGCAAAAGCTTTTAAAATCCACACCAACACCACTAATATTTACGTTACTCCCATTTACACTGCAATATGAGGTGCGATTGGAGAACGTATCTGCTGACAGATGATCGGTGCTCATGCTACTGTGTATTGTGGATGATGTTTGGCTCTTGCTTAAGCGACCTTGACCGTGAGCAGCAGTGGCAATGTGTGTCGTGGACGTCAAATTAGCTACGCCTGCAGCAGATTTTTCGCTGCACTGTGAATGTGTTTGCAATCTTTTCGATGAAATTTCACGATTAGATCTAACAGTTTCTGTAGAATCGTCACCATCTAAATCATTGTCTGGTGACAAGTCATGGGTTGTATCGGTAGTGTCCTGCCGGCGCATTTGCGCTAAGTCTTCATCACCACGATTTTCTACATCTGTGAAAATACCAGAAGACTCCATACAGGAATCTTCAACTTGAGGATCTTCAGTTATAAAAACGGATGCTGCTGATTGCAGCATTGGGCCATATAGTTGGCCATCAATAACTTGAGCTCTGCGATCGCCGCGATGGAATACATCATCAGCATCAGATTCGGTGAAAAAATCAGAGTCAGTCATAGGATCTTGTCGGCGTACAGGCGGTAAATGACCTCCAACACTTTGCTGTTGATTGAAGCTGGGCTGACGTGATACTCCTTTGCGAACGGGCCCGTTCGATGGTGAGTGATCACATGGTCCCCGAGAGGCAGGCCTCGACATTTCTCCATCACCTTGATAACCAGTATCTAGGCTTGTTACACTAGTAACACTGGTTATAAAACTAGTGGAAATTTTCGAAACACTGGATGATATGGACTTGTTAATGGTATCTGTTTTACTATGTTCGGTGTCGGTATGAAGCGACAATGACTCAAAACATTGCCGCTGATCATCATTTGAAAAAGACACCACACTTTGCTGCTGTTGCTGTAATTGCAGTTGTTGATGTTGCAAAACCATATCGTTAATATCGGTTTTCACTTCTACCGGATCTAAAGGCAATTCCTCAGGCGAGGGAGTTTGATCAATACGCATTTGTTGCAGTACCAATTTTTGAGATAAGTTATACATATTATTGGAATTACTAACTATCAAAGGTAAATCAAGATTATTTGTGTTTGTGGTAGAGTCCAGGAATTCTTTCATTTGATCTGGCGTTAGAATACCCAAACTTTCGTCCATCTCGAATGAATTTTGTTTCTGTAAAAAGCGTTCTTGCATTTGATGGTTAGATATCGAATGCGTCATATTCTGTGTACAACTTTGACTGCTATTAATGCCTTGAGAAAGCACTGTTGATGACAATGAGATATCTACCAGTTCCAAAGAGCAATCTAAAGTAGATTCGGTTAAGTCTAAGCCAAATGAAAATCTAGTCTTTTTGTTAGGATTATTAACATCCTGCAAAGAAGTTGTGGCCTGGCTGATTTTCGTCTGCTGATAAAAAGATTCTGATGTCCTTTCAGCGGCCGATACTAAAGTATTCTCAAGATCGGTTGTTTCTGGTGGCCCGTCTTCTTCCGGCGTACGTACGGGTAGTACTAAATCGCTTTGAGCGCATTTTAATAAAATAGGCGACCGCACATGACGTGATATGGGCATTAGCTGATACATGGGATTATTAATTTTTTTGCCTGCATTACGATCTGGTGTGGTGGTACAAGAGCTGGAAATTTGATTCATATAAAGTAATTGGCTGGCATTCCTACCATGTTGCTGATCCACATAATCTTTAGATATATTGAGCAATTGCGTGTGCTTTGCTGGGTGTTGCACTTCCGAAATATCTAAAAAATATTCCGAGTTCGTATTAAGACTTAAAGGTAGCTTCATATTGGCCTTATTGGATGCTAATGCTGTTAATGTATCCGCAATATTTTCACTTGTATTTTCGGAACCTTGTTTGTGATTTAATATCTCAAACTGCTTTTGCACATCTATTGCAACATCCTCTTCAAAGCCCGATGGAATTGAAACATCATCAATCATAAAAAGATTTTCACTAGAACCAGGATTAGAATATGTGGCATTTGTGGCAGGCGAAAGTATGTCGCGATATTCAACTACCTTATCGCAGGCGGCAGCGTCTATAGTTTGGTTCAGTTCCACATTTGAGAGTTTATCCAAAAATTGATTGTTATTCGTGCACTGAGTTTTAGTGAATGTTTGATTTTCCGTTAACTTATCCAAAGGGTATGTACAATCGTTAACATGCATTTTGGACTTGGCCGTATCTACGTCTCTAGTGATATTGTTGGGAGAACCGATATCTATAGTTGTGCCGAAACCATTATTAAATACTTCAGGCGATTCAAAATCTATAGTTGAAATGCAAGTATTTTCCAGATTGTGTGTTCGTTGTAAGGGCGAAATCTGTTCTGAACTGTTATAAGTTAAGAATGATTCCCTATCTTGCATTATATAAGGATCATTCCTATTATTTGCTTTTACGAGTGGTGTACTTTCAACTAAAGCTTTTCGCATAGACTCATATTTGGGCGATTTTGGTGAGCATATTAAATTTTCCTGGCTACTGCTACGCACGAATGTTTCCGACCTCGTGAGAGCGTGCCGAGGGGTATCAACAACTTCAGTAATATTTTGCAATTTATTAGTTGGAGATATATCTTTCTTTATGTAACTTTGTTCAGCTTTCGTACAGAATTTTTTTAAAACCGTTGCAGTTTTTTTGCTCACTGTATTCGCCGTGCTATTAAAAGAATTGATACGATCTCCTGAATTGCTTTTCTTTATAGTAAAGGACTGTTGTACAGCTGGCCTTATATTAGAATATGATATTGGTCGTATTTTGGTTAAAGTATTTGGTGGCCGCAATTGAGAAGTTTTAAGAGAATATGTAGGTGCTGAAGGGCGAATTAGACCAGGCAAAGGAATACGCGACACTGTCGGCGCAGGTAAACGTGATGCTGTAGGTTCCTAGAAGAAATAAAACAAATACGAGATTCAAATATGTAATTTGAGTTATTAAGAAATCTTTTTACACAAAAAGATTGTAGAAAAATTTTCTATATAAAAAATTCGTGCGTCTAAACTTTTACAAAGTTTTTTAAAAGAGCTGGAAAGTGGTTTCAATAAAATGAAATACAAAATTAAAATTAAATAACGCTGAATATATAAAATATATGAGCAGTACGAACGTGAGAACTAAGATCTCTAATTAAAGCAATACGCTCATATTTCTTACAGGCAATATTTCTATATTGTAGCCTTTTAAAAGGCATCTAATATGGGCAAAGAACTTCGATAAAAGCAAAACATATTTTGTATTTCTATTTAATATTTTTTTTTTATATTTCTATTTGTATTTCAGGTCCGAAATTTGGAGATCCATGTAATCATATTTAGCCAAAGTAGCCAAGAAGTACAAGGATAAGAGATAGAAAGGGACAACATTATGAAAAACATTTAAAAATTTAACAATTTTCTTCTTTCCAAATTTTTTTAAATATTTATATTGCTTTTTTTTTGTCTTTTTTTCGTGAGAGAGAAGGATATATTAATTAATACAGATATTGAATTCAATCTTTAATAATAAATAAATAAATTTAAATATAAATATAAAATTTTTGGTATAAATTAAATAATTTTTTTTTACTAATCGAAATTCTTCTTTAAAATCCTAATAGTTCCACTGTTACGAAACTTTGAGAAGAACAAAATGAACTGCATAATAACACTTGTGAGCCACTGTATATCAATTAAAAAATTTAAAAGTAGTCGAAAGATTATTGTGGGCACAAATTAAGAAGTATTTTGGTTATTTTTGAAACTATTAAATTATTATATATTTATTAGCATGATTAGCGTAATATTGATAAATAAAACTATTATTGTATTCTTGGATTTTTATTGGAATTGCAGAGAAAAATAAAAAATTAGCAAAAAATTACACTTTTTATTATTTTTTGAACATGTTTATTTTGGTTATGGAAAATTGTGTATGTATAAACAGTGGAATCTCTAATTGCAGACAACCCCATTAGGCGGCAGCTTCCTATAAAAGCAGGCATTGTAATTATTTCCTCTTCAACGAACTCACTAATGAACGGATGCGGATATATGCTTCAAAAAAAAATTCTTCTCTTGGACAGACATTTCACTTGTTTCTATGTTGTTCTTTTATATAATAACTAGCTGGGCCCGGTATACGTTACTGGGCCCAAATTTTTCTTTTATTTTGAACTCGGAGAAAAAAAAAATCAGTGTTTTTAATTAACACCACTTCATGCTGCTTAAGGACCCAACGACTTTATTGTGTGAAATTAAATTTCGAAATTTATCACCCCGGACACAAACCATATGATTTAACACACTTCTGTTAAGTTAATAACATAGCTCTGATACGCTTGTAATTCAGCGACTGCACATTCTAAATGGAATTCTGGCCTCATTTATTAATGGAATAAAAAAATTAGTGCTAGGACCAGTGGCCGCCTCCAAGTAGTTTTTAAGTACACCAGAATACATTCGAAACGCAGTGAAACTTAAGTTTTTCTACATTTAGAAGTTATTCAAATCCTTAGGGATGACGGGGAACGGAAGAAGTTGGACGGCAAAAAATACAAAAATCGCAATTTTTTGTGTTTTTCAATTACTGGCAAATATCTAAGAAATATACTCGAATTCTGGGAAAAAAAAATCGACCAGAAAAAGTAATATAAACGCGAGTTCAGGATGACGTCCAAGAAAACGGAATCATCAAATCGATTCCGAAATTTATCACCCCAGACACAAACCACATGATTTAACAGACGTCTGTTAAGGTAATAACATTGCTCTTTTAGGGTTGTAATTCAGGGAGTGCACATTCTAAATGGAATTCTGGCCTCATTTATTAATGGAATAAAAAAATTAATGCCGGGACAAGTGGGCGAATTCATAGTTTGTAATAACACCAGACTAGCACTTAAATTTTTTACACTTAGAATTTATACAAATTCTTAGAGAAGAAGTTAAAATTCCATGGGGAACGGAAGGTTATGGGCGGCTAGAAATTTTTGGAAAATATACCTTTTAGGTCCTGTAATGATACCTAATCACCAGAATATCTCACATTTTCCATTTTTGTTAATTTTTTTCTATTTTAAAAAATTGGTTCAAGATTACATATGAAACTCTTAAGTATTTACGCAAATGTGTGTGTTAAAATAACTCACAAAATGTTGATTGTCGATATCATTTACCACTTGAAAGATTATCATCGGCTATACCCAAAAAAGAAGAAATTTAAAAATTTTGAGAAATTTCTATTGACTCATCAGATGAAAGAGAACACTTACAGATATAAAATATCAGCAACAACTTTGTAATATAAGAAGCTTTTGATAAAGCGCAGGATCTTCTGGCGTTTGTTTAACGCTAATACGATACTAAAGCTATGAATATAGTTTTTGATTTATACTTCTAAGATATCATTGCCAAGACCAAGCCAGAAACTAGGAAAAGGAATATTTAATGAGATAACCTAAAAAACTTCCTAGTATGCATAAGGCACTTTAGAATTGCATTACATGTAGAATATATACCGATCTTTAAAAAGTTGGCTTTGGAAAAAGACAAATATTTTTTAAAAAATAAACACAATATTATACCCGTTTCAATGTTTAATTCATTTTTCAATACATGTTTCTGGTAACAAATTCACATGCATTACGTATAACTTTCAATAGATAATTAAAAAAAATAAACAAATTGTTATTTTTTTAATTTTTTATATAAAAGTATTTGTTTTAAAAAAAAATCTTATTTACAATTTTCTCTTGACCGGATCACATACTTGTACCGTCGCATATATCTCAATACCAGTTCCGATGTTCCCTCAATAGAGATTTCACTGTACACATTTAAAAACAACAACAACAAAGTGGGTTAAATATCGATCTTTTTATGTAATATGCTGGCTACTATTCTTATATTAATTTAGTACACCAGCCATACACTGTAGTGCACTGATGAAAGGAGTAAATAATTGAAACAAGAACAATACATTTTTAAGCGGGTAGAAAAAAAATTTCTTCAAGCTTGAACACAATATATGGGCATACAGGTTTGATACAAGTATGTATGCATGTATATATGTATGTATGTACAGAAGTAATATTAATCCAACATTATTTTCCGAGTATTTTATACCGCAGTCATCAGTCAAGGTCCTTCACTTGAAAATATTCCAACTGTACACAATTCCACATGCTTACAACAACAACAGCAGCAGCAGCAACAACAACATAAGAAGAACGAAAATATTTTTTTATACTCTTCTCAGGTTATTCCTTTTTGTTTTGTTATTACTGTTTTCATGTATGCAGTTCATTACATGACTTCGATAATGACTGATGTAAATGAGCTTGTTATCCCCCTTCAAGAAAAATATATACAGGGTGGGCCAAAAGTCACAATGGGGTTTAAAAATCTAATAACTTTTTTGTTTATTTTTTTTTTTTATTTTTTTTTTAAGATTATATAAATAACATCTGGAGAATAAATAATGGAGGGATTTACAACTGGACAAAGAACAAGAATAATAGAATTTTATTACTTAAATCAGCGATCAATTATTTTAACGCAAAGAGCATATCGTCGCCATTAATAATTTCAAGAAATTCAGAAATTAATTGGCCAGCGCGTTCGCCAGATTTGTCAGTATGCGACTATTTTCTTTGGGGTTATTTGAAGGAGCGAGTATATGTCAACAAGCCCGAGACAATCATTGAACTCAAGGCCAACATTGTTGCAGAAATTCGAGGGCTACAGCCACAAATGTTGAAAGATGTTATGGAAAATGCTCTCAAAAGAGCCCATCATTGCGAAGCTAATAACGGCGGTCATTTAAGTGACATTATTTTCCATACTTAGCGTAAAAAAATTTCCATTTTGTATATTTCATAATCTTAAAAAAAAAATAAAAAAAAAATAAACAAAAAAGTGATTAAATTTTTAAACCCCATTGTGACTTTTGGCCCACCCTGTATAACAAATCATTATAGAAAAGGAATTACCAAAAGTTCTCCTTTAGAATTGGAAGTACTCTTGGAATTCTTTCTTTGGATTTATTAAGTTTACATTGCGAATTTCATATGAGTGGCTTTATGGGTAGGCGTGTATTGCAGTCTTTTGAAGCAGCTATAAAGTTAAGGATTTTCCAAACAGAAAGCTCGATTCACATAATTATTTTCATATTTGTTATTATGATAGAAAGATCTACAGCAATTATGTGCGAAACAAAATATTGGGTGAAAGCTCGTCACGGGTTTCCGATATGAATTTCTCGCTCAAAAGAGCCATTGTTTCGTGTGGCAAGTCGAAGCAGTCCTTTGGAACCATACACTCTATAGACCTCAGGTCTTGGCCAACAGAAGTCTATTATTATGTCGCAATAGCAAACACCATTCACATACTTAAGGCTACCGCATAAAATACCCTAAACAGTCACCCTTTGTGAACCCATCGGCTTTTCAACAATCACGCTTGTAGTATTATTTGCTCAAATGCGACAATTCTGCTTTTTAAAAAAACCTCTGAGGTGAAAGTCATTCACAAATAACATTCACTAATAATGCTGGCATATGCTTCCAACAAGTTGGAGCGACCTGGAAGGCGCTAGCATTCATTTACTCAAAGTAACTTTTGATGAACGATCATCAAGTCCATCAAGTTCATGCGATGCAATCTCATTGGATTCTCTTCTTCGGGGCTTACATAACCATTTGCTTGCCTCGATAAATCAGAGACAACCGCCTTGCACACCCTGGGCGTGGTGATCACATGGCCGAGTATTATCATTAAATTTCCTATCTTATATAAAAAGCCCATTTCATTATTATTAGAAATATATTTCTTGGTTTTATTATGATTTTAATTTGCGTAATTCTAAAATTCATACAACTAGTTGTACAACTTATTTGTACTTCTTCCGGAATCTCAGACTTAGAACGTTATGACATGACATTTTTAATCTCTGCCACCATCACAGGCATGAGTGCCGAAAGAGCTTTCATGTTTCCAAGTTGTCGTTGGTTTAGAACAGCTTATTTTTTATTACGCTTCTTATTTTCTTTACATTTTATTTAAATGTTTAGCCATGCCTTCGCTGTTTTCCTACAACTGTAATTTCTTGTAATTATTTAACAAGTTTCCCTATAATACTTTTCGAGGTCAATATAAACACAAAGCTCTTTAGTTCGTTAACAGCCATGTGTAAACGTGCATAATGAATGAAACTTGCTGAGAAAACGACGAAATTTTTAGAAAAACAAAATGTGTTACTTAACATACCTACAACTGCATATGCGCGTATGTGTGAGTGTGTGTGTGTGTGCATACTAATAATTACCTTTGGTTACAGTGTTTAATTTATCGTATAATATAATACCACGTGGTATATCATACCACGCATAGTTTTATGATATTCATGTCAAAATTACTAAATGTTACTGCTTGGCACAGAGATTTTTACTTGCATAATATGGAACCGGAAAAAATTAAAAATCTCATGTAAAAACTGATAATCTGTCTGCTTGTTTCCGTTTATTATAAAACCACAAAACATGAAAACTCGCGATGATCTAAATCTACGAATAACTAAAGCAGACGTTCAAGACTAGTGCCATTTAAATATTTAAAGTTATACCATTCTTTCGTAGGCCAAAAGTCCAACTTCACTGCTAGTAAATGAGGTAGACCACTGTAAGACCATCGCTAGTTCTTTAACGAAATTCCAATTAGAAATAAAAGAAAAGCTTCAATTAAATCAATATTGCAACGTGAACAAAACAATCAAATCGAATGCATTCATTTTCAATATAATAACAGAAACAATGTTCTACTACAACTTTAGATGAAAAAATAATGATCGTCGTTAATGTTTTTACTATTTTTTCCTTTTAATTTTACAATTTCTGCCTGTACACTTAAGGCCGCATTATAAAATAAAAAAAAAGTTAAGAATCTGTAAGTACAGTGAACTGTGAGAAACGTGAACATGCTGAACGTTTAATTTAATTTTGTAACCGTGTTAAAAATCTATATATCTATGTAGTGAAAGAAGTATCTGTAAACGCTGAATGCGCTAAAAAAAGATTGCCCCGTTGGCCTACTAAGCCGGAGGTCGCGGCTCTATTCCTGTTTAAAAAGGTTTGCAGATTAAGTTAGATTCAAAAAAAAAGGAAAAGATTTTAATACAGATTTGATATTGGCTGGCATTAGAGAGGTTGATCAACATTTTAACCGAGTCCAAAACCCCCTAAAAGATAAAATTCAAACTAAAAGTCATATAAAAATTTGAGCTAAAAGAAGATCACCTAAGAGATCACCAACAAGACATCATCTAATTTGTTATTCCGCTCGTCCAATGATAATCCAATTAAAGCCTTAGAATGAAATAATTTAATAGCACCTCTATTTTATCTAAAACAAATAATTACTTGCCTCTGCACCAAAAAACTATTTTCTTAATTATTTTTGGCTACTTTTTTATCCAAAAAATAATAATTACAATTTCATAATTACCACACTTTATATCTATGAACTCTCTCTTGCCCTCTTGCAATCTACAGTAGACTTACAGGGAAACACTACTGGCTTAGAACAACTGAATGTGTATGTGGATGGATATACATACATATACATAAATTCTATTTTTTTATTTTAAATTCCCTCAAAAAATCAAAAAAGAGATTAAAGTGTGTGTTAAAGGAAATGCAATCTGGAACGTGAACACTCTTGGTAATAATTAGTCCGTCTTTCCGTGATTTCAGTGTATGATTCAGTTTTACAATTTGCTCTAAAGATTCGCAGGTACAGATTTTAAACAATTTAATGTAAAATACGAAATGAAGTCGAATTGTTAATTTCTATTCATATATTTATAACTGTTTACATACAATACATATTTACATATGGCTGTATGCAGCTATTTACATACATCTGTACATAAGCTCTCTTGCTCTCTAAGCATGTTCATATTATACTTATGCTTTTGTAAAGCTCATGATTCACTATCCTACACAGCTGTACAATTTATTCAAAGGAAAATCTGCTATGATTCCATCCCACAGATACAAATATGATGATTACAAGTTTTTTTTGTATAGCTGCTTGAGATAAATACAACCCTGGTCGAATAAAAATTATAGTTTTATTAAAATTTTCAGAAGCTTTAACAAATCGTAGAACTTCTCAAAAAATCTGTCCCACATATGCATTTTAATACACACTGTCATACTTCGCCTGGTGGCATGTAATATTTGACAAATCGTACGATTGTGTACGATAGTGAAGCATGTCCTTAACTGGACCATGTAGCATTCACTTACCTTAGACATGGCTTTAGTTTTCACTCTAATCGATTCTGTTGATTCCATAAATGTGTGTATACATGTGCACATGCAATTGCACAATTAGATAATAGAAAAAATAAGCAAACCACGAACAGTTTTCTAAGCTTTCGTGTATGTATCGTGTACATGACACCAGCCACAATAGTTACCAAACATTATAAGTGCATTTTAATTATTTTTTAGCGATCTTGATAACGTTTAACATTAAAGAGATATTTAAAAATTTGTATGTATATATTTGCGCAATACTTTTGTAGTTAAATGCGTATTGTCTGTGTTTGTATGTGCTTGTACTATATTACGCTTAAATTTTCCTCTTTTTATAATTTACACGCTTTGCTTTCTCAATATTTATGCATTACTTTAGGTCTTGTTCAATATTCTTTTATAACAACGGTTAATGCACAAAAGACATACACAATTTAGATTCTCTTTTTTTCGTTTTCTTTTGATTATTTATTATATTCCTTCAACTCACACCAACAATCACACAAATCCGCGAGCATTTAAGGACATTTTGCTTGCATTATTATTATTGGGAAGCAATTGTAGAAATTACCAGTCAGATTTTTATAAAATGAGGCCTCAATATGAGAGGAGGAAGTGTATTTTTTATTGATTTTTCTATTTATGATGATATTATTGCACATGTATGTATGTATGTATGTGTGGTTGTACGTATGGATTTTATAATTACCAGTTTCATATTTGAAAGCATGATAATTTCGCCAGAGTCTTCCATACATACGAGTGCATGTACAACATATTTCTCAGCTTAAGAGCCTCCTTCACATTTAATCATTAACATAAACAGTAAAGCGTAAAAATATGTAATATATTTATAATATTTGTTCTTTACAATTTTGGAATTTTTTGTTATAATAGAGCTTCTCTTTTTATGACATTAGATTGCAGGTTTTTATGTGTGTGTGTAGGTGCCAAAAATTCCTTTACATATTTATACACATAGAAAAATGTGTTCTAATTTTTTAAAACTAATTAAAATTATTTCAAGCAATTTTAATACAATTTCCGCCGTGTTTATCGTTGAACTCGCGTAACTCAACTAAGCCAGCAATAATTAAAACTCTTATGCACAGAACACACACATGCATACACATACATATGTAACACATTAACAACTTGGAAGAGAATAGGATAACGGTACTTTTTACGGGCCTGCGCACTATACACGCTGTCATGTTAGCAGGTACATAATTTAAATAGCACAATTTTTACTGTTGGCAACATTTAATGAAAGAAACGTTTTTCTTGAAAAAAAATCCTACAACTGTGTGAATTATTATTTTGAAAATATTTTATTAAATATTTATTTAGTTATACGAAATTATGGATAAACTAAAATGCTTTTATATTTAAGAAAACAAAAAATTAAAAATGGTTTTTAATTGTGAGACAGTGCGTTTGAAGAAGAAATTTAAGTGGCAGTTATGCAAGTTAATACACACATACAAACATATGTATCTATATATCACTGCCAATGAAATTTATTTCAGACTATGCTCGTGGCTCCATGGTTAGCCAAATTAAGTTCACATGGCATCCAAAAGCTGAAATGAGTTCTATGAAGTCTTTACACAAACTAGACTTCATTTTTGGCGCGTATAAATGTGAAGGATGAAATTTTCTTTTCTTCCTTTAAACCATAATAAATTTGAAAAGAAATATTTCTTAGCAAAGCTTTCGAAAATAGTGAACAATATATTCTTTTAAGCATGTTAGTCCTTTCTCATAATTCCGTTTTGCAAATGTTAAAAATTCTTACCAAAAGTACTATATTTGTGAAGTACAACTGTTGTGTCTATATTCCACCGGCCTAAAAAATATTCGATGTTTCAATAACATTTATACTGTGTTCGTGAAATTTATACGCATCAAAGTCATACACATAATTTGTAGTAGTGTTTTATCAGCGACGTAAAAAATTAATAAAATGGCTATGACAACAGCTTAACAGTTATTAGTTTTAATACCACAGGATTTGCAAAAATCTCTATCTAACTACTGCTTCGCCAGTCTGCTACCGCTACGCCTTTTAATAAAAAATTATTAAATATCGAAATTCCTACCTATGCATCTATATACATACGTACATAAATATATACATGCCACAAGTTTTATTTTTGACTACTTTACAACAATCTGTACCTAAAAGATTCAATTTAATTAAGTTTGAAATGAAATAAATTTATACGTACGTTTCGGTGACAGTATCAGTATATAAAATCTATTTTCAAAATTCATGCACACTTGCAGTACGAATTTATATCATCACATATATCGATAAAATACGAACGCATTTGCTAATGCTATTTTAATAGCCAAATCAAAAATTGTTAGTAACAATATTGGAGTATCTTAAATTAATTCTCAAATTGTAGAGGCTTCATAACTTTAAAATATACTTTATTTCCCTGAATGAAATACGAATGCATAAATATGGATATAGACATATATGTGCATATGTATATGCACCAGTTTGCGCATTCATTGCAGAGGAGATTAATATTATGTATGTATATAGAAAGCAACCTTTAACGAATGGGAACCCACATCTCTAGAACATCACCATATTTTACACGTTCTGCAAAAATGTTTTTATGTAGCAAGTTTCCTTGAAACCAATTTTAATTACTTACGAACTGGTGGGAAGTCGTCGGGATGTAATTCAACATAATGCCTGAGTACGGCATCCCGTTTATCTACAACCTCATTTCGTTTCTTATCAAAATACACGCCCAAACCTGCACCAATCGCAGCATATATAAAATGTTTTTGTATACCTTTTCAATTACAATTAGTATAAAAAAAAGAAAATTAAATTTTCTGATATACGTATCTCATTGTTACATCACTATAAACATACCAGAAAACCAAGGTTTGCGAAAACCGTAATTTAAAAATGCTGCCAGCCCAAATCCTCCTATTGCACAACCAATAGGATTATAGAGGTTAGTGAGGAATCTCGGCTTACGATCCTCTCTATTCGTTAGCAAAACCAGTGGATCTACGACATCTGATGGCATTTTATTGGAGAGTTCCTTTCAATCTACAATAGAAAACCAAACGCGGTGTTATAATTCTATAAATGAAAAAACGAAAACCATATGATTTCTTTAATAACATGTCGATAACACAGTGCATAGAGTTGTCATTTCACAGACATGGGAACGTTGCGTTAAAGGCCGCTTGATGTATGGTAATGCTGTACTTCGTTCGCCCCACAGACTAATCATAGTTGAAAATTTTAGTGAACAAAACAAAAAAAATCATTTTCAAATACTGCAAAATAAAAGTAAGGATGTTAAGAAGGGAGAAAATCAATAAAATCATTTTCATATATGAAGTCGTGATTTTAATGGTGACACAAATGTAAATTGTACAATAAAATAAAGATTTAGATCAAAAAGTGACTAAATTTAGTGGCACAAATTTTTAGTTATTATTAAGGGCTACTAAGGCGAATTCATTAAAATTTCCAATTCGCCTTGTGTGCTACATAAAAGAATAAGGACCGAACGTCCGTCATGTAGTAGAAAATTTATTGGCTAAAAAAATTAGATTTATATAAATGTTTTTATAGCCCTATAGCCAATAAAATCTTGCGACCATGCAGGTATATCACCTATAGCAATACAAGAAGTGTGCATTGATATATCAGGCAGTAACATTGTGGAAGATGGCGCAGCATAGTAACTGCAATTTTATGACAATGTTCATAAAATTTGAAAATAATGTGATACTTTTCCAAGAGCACATACTACATGAATACTGGCTTTTTATATAAATTTGCTTATTTAGTATATAGAAAAGCGAAAAACATACTTACGTTGTTATTATTTTAATACATCTGCTTAATGCATACATACATAATACATATATGGAAGATGACATACAACATATTTTGTAGTTCTCAATGCTTTTGAAATTTTTTTAATAAAAGAGCGGCAAAATATCGAACCGCAATATTTTACGGGAGATGCTGTGCTCATGCATGTGTATATGTATGCATGAACATGCAAGTGCATGCGTATTAAGAGTATATTCTTAATATAAATCAACTTACTTTTTTATTATATTTATTATATCTAAAATTATCTTTCAAATAAAAAAATCAATATTTTTATGTTAAAAAAAAGAAGCTTAAAAAGCATTTACATTAACCAGATACATACTTATTTTATGTTTTGTAGTTTCGAATGAGCTTTACATTTTGCAATTTTTTATTTTCACTTTCGAATTATAGTTATTTATTTTCGTTATATTCATTTAATTAGCATGTAATTCCAGATTTCTTAAATAAAACATAAACACATTTTTGAACATAAGAGAATGTTAATACAATCCTTAAAAGGATATGTAAATATGAATGAATTTTTTGCACTTTATTATAATTTATAATATATATGTAAATATATTTTTTTAAGGCAATCTATTTTGCTAGCAATACGCATTTTTATTAAGGCATATTATTTTAACTGTAAAAAAAAACTTTTGTATTGCAAATAAGTTTAAGGCTTTCAGTGGAAAGGCACTTTACAAAGAGCTTGAAATAAATTAATAACTCTGTTAATATAGTTAATTGCAAAAATAAAATATACATCCTTGGCGAAAGTAGGATTATCAAATATTATTTGAATGGAACTGAAACATTCAGTTCATTATTGAAGTTTCTGTTTGTTATAGGTCTTAAGCTTGAATAAATGATACTTAATCTGATGGAGTTCAACAAATAACTGAACAGAATAAAATACTTATATTGGTTAATAAAAAAAAAATTCTCATAAAATATTTTCCTTTTTGCCCTTGTTTTTAATATACATACATACATACATACATATTTTTGTCATTTTTAATAAACACAACAGAAAATTAAGTAGATATTTAATTTTAAATGAATGAATAAAAGTAACAAATTTGCTTTGTGATAGATAATAACAAGCTACTTAAAACCATGATCAATGTCCTAATGAATTATTAAAAAAGTCACAAATAATTTATTCAAGAAATTAATGCCCATAAGACATTCGTCAGAGCAGAGTCAAAATATAAACCTAAATTACAAGAAAAATTTCTGAGACAATGTTATTCCTAGAATACACCCACAACACAAATTTGGTCTCTATTGGGAATGCACACGTTCTCTTATCCTCCCACAATGAGGACTGATAGCCTGCGAGAGCCGGAAATTGTATATGCTGCGGAAGAAGGTCTAAGCTTTGGAGATCAAACGAAACCGACGAAACAATCTTACTACAAGATTAATTAATTAATTTGATTGCGAAAAGAGATCCACATGACCTCAAAAGCCAAAAACCTCTCGCCAAAACCCATCAGCAGGACACTGTTCTCAGAATACCGTATGAATTTTTGAATTAAAATATACTATTTTTCCCTCCTCCTCTCTTAACCTATCACAAGCAGCTTTCTTCCTTTTAGCTATTTAAGACGAAAAAAATATTAAATATTTGAAAGGATTAGAAAAAAAATAAAATAAAATAAAAAAGTGTTTATTTAAAATTTGTAAAGTAATTTATTTTAAAGTATTTATTTAAAAAATATAGAAAAAAAAAACTAGAAAAAAACTCAAATATGAAATATTGTCTTAAAATAAGTGAATATATTCAGTTGTATTCCGCTGACACAAGTGCTGACGATATTATAAGACTTTTTGCAAATATTGCAAGAAATGGTTGCCTTTTTAATTTAATTCTTAAAGTGTATGTGTCAACAAGAAAAAAATTTTGTTTCGATGCAAACAAGAAAAACATCACAATAAATAGGTTTTAAATAAATTCGAAATTTTGAGTGCAGTTTCCAAAATATTTTGTCATCGAAGAGCCAGAATTCAAATGCTTACAAAAAAAATTCTTAAAAAAGACTAATTTTTTTATATTAACAATAAACTTTCATGATACTATTGAATTGAATAGAAAGTACGTTTGAAACTTGAAGGCAATATTTGAAGCATACACAGCTCATTAGGAGATAACATTAAATATTTCAGGAAGGTGCAAAGCGATGTTGAGAAATATATACGATGCATTTGCATTGATCGATTTATTAACATTTTAAAAACTAAACATGCCAATTATTTCTTACTAATCGATTGAAATGGAACCCGGTAAATAAATCGTTTTGAATATTAAATTCTTGCCTTTCTTGAAATGTACATATATAGTATTCAGATATAAGTATGCATATACATAAATATTTTTTTATATATGTACTAGAGTAAGAAATCATTTTTAAACATATTACAAATTAGTGAGCGCCACACATGGGAAGATTTATATTAATCGTATGATCCAATTTTTGGAAACCGAATATATTTGAGATGTGAAAATATTTAAATATTCTCTTCTCAGCAATTTTTCATTACTTTCCATTATATTGGAGAATCTTCTCTGGAAATGCATTTATAAGGAATAGAATATTCGGTTCTTCTAAACATAATATACATAAAAAATTAAAAATTTGACATAAAATAATTACAAATATTTTTTTCTAATTTAAATTAAAAATACAAAATTCTTAAAAAATTATAAAGAAAAAAGAATAATAAAATTATATAATTATAATTTTCAAATTATGAAATACCTTTAAGTCTTTTAAACAAATTTTTAAATAGACAGGCATATTTCCAAATAACTGGAGAACTCCTTAATTAAAATAAAATAGAATAGTAAAGTAATATTTATAAAAAAAAAATTAAAAAAAGTTCATTAGTTCCCAAAATCATTGAAATTATTTCCGGTATGGCGCGAAACACAGAAATGTAATTTTTGCTTTTATCTCTTAAATTCTTTCCTACGTAAGTACACAAATATGTATCTAAAAAGTTATGAAATGTATTTATTGTGATTACACTTTTCTTCAATTGCTTTCAATCAAATATAGTTTTTAAAAGATTTAGCAAGCATTTAAAAATCCACAAACACGAATATAAATATTTAAGACATTTTTGAGTAGAATCCATACATAAAGTAAAAATAACTTTAATATTCAAAATACCTGCCAGGTAATAAATTGCAAACAAAGTAAAGCAACACAATTGAATGAAGATCACTGCGGTGATTAAAATCAAACTACCAAACATAATCAATTTCTTTGTATTCTTTCAAATTTTTACATAGATTTTGAAGACAATGCTTCATGCAGTAAACGGCTGCATGAAAAATAACTGATAACTATTTCCTATGATTAATAATTATGTATATCGTGATGTTAAAAAAAAATAAGAAATTATGGTCTTTTAAACTGCTTCTCATCCTTCATCCTCACTAACTTCGTATAATCATCCTAAATCATGGTCTATTTTAATTTGTTTTCTTTGATTTTAAAATTAATTAAATTGTTTTAACTTAAATATCTATTTACTTTCTTAAAATTAAATGAAAATTCAACATCCGTTGCATATTTGAGATGCCTACTATTTTCGTGTTTTTGTTGTCCTTATCGTTGTTCCTGACTTTTCGATTAATGCTTTTACGACACCGAACTGATAGCATTGTGTGGTGAGCCCATTTGTATGAGGACTTTATCCAACCACTGCAGTGGACCGTGCAAATGAATTTCTATCCAGCACGGCGTCGAGGTGACATCCTGTCGATGATATTCAGCACCCCACCCTTTGACAAATGACATGCGTATTGTACACATTTTTGTTAATTCATAAACAGCTTCAAAGCCATTATTGACGGATTGTGATAGAAGTTGAGCAAATTCTTGATTATTGAAAATTTTCAATGAACAACCAGGTGGTATTTTGCACACTGTGCTAGGATGGAAGCCGTGGTGATAATTACAATTACGTGATTGCACAAAGATGGCTGAGTCGGAAAGACATTCAGCATAAACTTCGCCGGTAACGTAATAGAGATGAACACCTTTTCCTATAAATAAAATCCAAAAAGAATATATATTATATAATGTAATATATACATATGTATATCTTTATAAGGTGACATTGGCAGCAGACTTAACAAAATATTAAAAATTGCATACAATACGGATTGCAGCTATTAAATGTCACACCAATTATGGAAAATAAAAAACTTGAAAAATTAAATTGATTCATAACGAAAAAAAATTTGTTTGTTTTGTAGATTTAAAAAGCTTTATCAAATCCTGCTAATAGTACATTTTTGTAATTCTCAATTGGTTTTGGAAAGTAAAAACTAAAGCATAACTATACTTTTTCAAAACCGTTTAGTTGAAGGTCTACTGATGAATTTGCCTTTAGCACAAAAAGAGATGCAGGCATCTTCACTACCCTAAAGTAATTAGTAATTAATAATTACGCAGTACAGAGAACACATTTTAACGGATCAATGACTCCGTTGCAGACAAGATGAATTGAGATATTAAAAACTTATTGCTTATATTCTAAATACTTCTTATGACACTTTTTTTAATATAAAAATATTGATTTCTTTTTAATTGAAAGTTAATTTTAGAAGTAATAAATATAAAAAAAAAGTAAGTTGATTTATGTTAAAAATATATTAATGAGGATGCTGTTGTTGACCAACAACACAAAGAATTAATTTTAGGGCGGACACAGAAAAATTGGCTCATATTTATAGGAATTTACTACACAAAATTATTTAATTGGTTTTTATGAATGTTATTAGGTTTTTGTAAGTGTTATTAATTAATATAATTTTACAATGGATAAATAAAATTCTATATTTAAATTTTTTAAATAAAAAAAGATATTGGGCTGGGAAAAATTAAAATAATTTAAACTTCGAAAAAAGTCAACAAAGGAGATATTATTTTTTTTAATAATTTCATAAAATTAATATCAAATCTTAGGAAAATATTATAAAATTCTTATTTAAAAAGAATTATTATTGACTCACCTATATGACGTCTGGTGTTCTCGATTGTACTGTTGCGATTTACATTACTCAATTGACCTAAACAACAACGATCCGAGTTATTTGAAGGATTTGTGAAACCATCAACAACCACTGAGCTATTGGTGCAGTGAAACACTTCTCCCACACGGCAATTTAACTCATAGTATGCAATCGAAGCCCAAAATGCCGGTTCTTGATAACTAACTTGGGTTACACCACCCATTGGAGCATCTAACATTTGTGAACCATCATTTGGATTATTGGAATTTCCGTCCTCAGAGGGGCTGTACGCTGGAGGTGGTGTCTCAGCCATGCTACTGTATGGCGAATTAGGATTGGAATTAACAGAACTAGGACTGCCAACTGACGTCATGGGCGGGCTATTAGAAGTGAGGTGATTATTAAAGCCTGCCGTTGAATAGCTGACATTGTGGGGCATTGTAGATTCGCCGATATTGTTGAACTGCAACATTGAGTGACCCGGAGCAAATTCAGAGTGACGCGGTACTAATACAGGCGGTAGAACAGGACTCTCGACACGTTTATAATGATAAGGATTAATACATACTTCTTTCTGTTTAGCACTAAAAGGGAATTGGCATATCTCTAATGGTTTCAATTCATGATGTGACTGAAGATCAGGCCAACGCCATACACGGCAATAAATAACATGTGGCAGACCTTTGCGATGTGAGACCTATTTAAAATACATTTTTTTTTTAAAAAAAATATATAAATGTAATTAATTTGCTTAGTAAGTTACCTGTAATCTGCCATCTAAAGATCTGGGAATAGTCACACACTTGGATGGCTGTCCCGGACATGATAATGCCCTTTCAAGTTCTTCTATGGCTCCTTGACGTTTTTTTAATTTCTTCACTAAACTATCAACTGCTTTTTCGGCCCATTTCTCTTCTTCGTCACCTTGTTTCCAGCCAAGCAATTTTTTTACGGCCGGCGAAGTGAAAGTAAAAAGTGCACCTATTTTGGAAATTGCGCTGCTTGAAGTTGACTCAACATCATCGGTATCCATTCTATTTAATGTTTTATTCACCAGAAAACTGGGATAACTATTGGATCTTGAATAATCTAAAAAAAAAAAGAAATAAAAATTTTTATATTCAAAAATATTTATAGGTATTAATCTTATATATTATATATAGTATATCTCTTATATATAGCTATCATATATATTATATCTCGGTTTGTCACATATTCTTGTTTTTTCTATTAATTAACTCAACGAGCTAGGATTTCGGCTTGCCCACTACAAAACACAGAGAGTGTAGGCAGGAATCGATCCCGTGGTCTCCGGTTCAATAGGCTGTGCATTATTCCTTCGCATACGAAGGTACATTGTATGCAAAGACAATATGAAATATTTTGCACTTATATTTCATTATGGAATTGTCGTAAAAAAAATATATATTATAACCCAAAGTAACATTAGGAAATGAATTATAATATATAGTATTGTAATTTATTGCCAAGTTGGGCAGGATGCATTTTTGCTTTTAATAAGAACAACTGTTTTTGAACGTAATCGACCGGTCAGATATTATGTGAATCTTTCAATAAAGCGAATTGTATATGCTATAGTATTGTCTTATAGCAAAAAATACCTTAAGCTGTAAGCAAATATGTACATACATAAATACAAAATTAAATCGAAAACTTATACATATATTACCAACAATAAAATGAAAAAAATATAAGTAAAAAATTGACAAAAAAAAATTTAAAAAATATATAAATAAAGATGACAAAAGCTAAAGAGATATGCTCCATAGAGGCCGAAACAGTCGGACAATATGATTTCCTTTTTATATATAATTAGTGTTTCATTTTGTGATTATTTAATTAATATTAAGTAAAGTAAATTTTCCAAAGCCACTCTCATTCACTTTTGTGGATTCTAATAAAATATTTAATGAAAATAAGAAAAAATAAATATGTTTCTATCTTATCAGACTAATAACTTATACATCCATGTACTTAAGTACATATGTATGTTCATGCATATGGATGGATATATGTGTGTGTGTTTGTGAAGATAAAAGCCAGAACGAAACGGAAAACAACTGCAGCAGAAAGTACACAAACTGCTCATGAAAAAGTGGCTGGATTAAAACTTATTAAAATGCAGGTAAGCATGGCCGTATTATTAAAATAATCAATCATAAAACACTAAAAGACGCAATGATTATTTAATGATAAAATAAAATATAAAATAACAACAAATAAGCGTAGAATTTAAAACACTTCCGTTCATTTATACGACAACAACAAGACTAAGGAGAGGAGCAAGTAGCCAATCCATTTATTATTTACATAAATAACATTTGTAATATTGTACATTGTACTCATACTGTGTTGTATGGGGACGATATTTTTTTTATGAAAAAAAGAAATCGTTTCTTTAATATAGAAAAATAAAAGAAAGCATTAAAAAAAATAAATCATATTAAAATCACTCATTTAAAAGAATATTTTCTATCGATTTTATGGTCTGCACTTTCAGTACTCCTAGATATTATATTTAATAAATTCTCGAAATAGTTTTTTTTTAATATAAATTTTTATTTGCAAAAAAGGTTGCAAAAGAAAGTTATTGTATGAAATTTTATTGATGACAAAATTTGCCAGCTTTTGCGACATAAAATCGTCCTAAATGTCCGATGATTCGGTTGCAATTTCACACAAAAATTCTAACAAAAATGTTTGAAATAGATAATTTAAAAAATAAAACAAATATTTTTTTTAATTATGCATTTCGAGAAATGTTCATTATTTAACTCAAATGTTATTCTTAGGATGCAATTCCATAAAGCTTACCAGAGAACTACAAAAGTATTTCACTAGAACAAAATTCCAAGGGGAATAGAATCAGTTCATATATATTACCAACCAATTCATTATTGGTATTCTTAGTCAAATGATTGAACATGTTTTATTCAGTTTTATTCGTACATAAAAATTTTTGTGCACAATAAATCATACAACCAAATTTAAAATCGAATAAAATCAGCATTTTATTATTCAGTAATTTGTTTGGATTATGCCAATACTTTGATCACACGTTTTTTCTTCAAGTCGATGAATATAATCAACACACATGAATAGTTAATTTTGCAAAGCCCGGCAATTAGACTTGTTTCCAACCACTCAGTTTAGTTCAGGAGGAGAGGTTTGTTCTTACTTATATCAACTTATAAATGCATACAGTTATAATAATGTCAATAGACCAACCATTCTCTATAAAGTTAAATGTTTGAAAATATTTACAAAAAAAGCTTCCTCCATGATGTAAGAGAAGAATTAGGCAAGAGGGAGCAATTTCGGCGGATTAACTGTATTATGGAAAAACGGAGCCTTTTCTATTATAAACTTCTCACTCAGCTAAATTTGTATTTCTAACGCATCTGCTTTGCGTAAATATGACACATAGACTTTGAAATGATATATCAAAGGTTCTAAAGAACACATGACACTACTGCACAGTAGTTCCAACTTCACTGTTGTACTGAAGTAGTGTTCTACTTCAATCTCTACAAAAAAAAAAAAAAAAAAAAAAACACGACCGAATGTCATTGCCGAATGTCGTTAACGGAGTGCTCATACCACTATTTGAAGTGTTTTTTTTTTTATGAATAGAATATTCTCGTAGTGGGTTAATTACTCCGCTTTTTAATAGATCCATATACATAGATAAAAAAAAATTACTTGAAAAGTTTAATTAATATATCACTATATATATTATATTAAAATTAAATATTTATATAAATAATATAAATTTAAATTAAATATTTATATAATATTTATAAATTAAAATCAAATATTTAATATATATATATTAATATAGTGTAATCATTGTTAGAACTCCATTTTGAAACAGTAATAAAACAGCTTAAATATAATCTACCGTGATCATGTTTTATAACTTAACCATATTTATAATAAATAAATTAAAATTAAATGATTTTATAGTGGAAATGTGCCACATTATTAAAGTGATACAAATTATTAAAAATAAACTTTAAAGGTCCGAAGACTGCAGCAAAAGTACTACAATAATAAATTTGTTAAACACTTTAACTAATTTTATCAATATTTATTTAATGAATTGAAAAAATGAATTTAAAGAATTTGTTTTAATGTTTGGAAATTGACAAAAAATCAGTTATCTTGAGTTATGACAGCGTATGCTCAAACGGGCGTTGTACCCATTTTAACACCTTTTTATACTCTATTATCAGTCAAAACTATTATAATATATTTTTAAAATATGATGCTCCATTTAAAAATATATTAAGAACTGAATGTCTTCTAAATAATTTTATGCTTTAAGTCTTATTTATGAATTTTGTTTTTAATTTATGATATACTGGTGAACTTTAGTGTTTGGGGTAAATTATGTACGAATGTGTGAATGTAAAATATTTGTATGTAGTAAAACTAAAAACCGTGTTGTTGCACATGTAGTAGAAAAGTGCAATATATTGCATTTGAACTTTCCGAAAGCAATTTGCCGTAAACACAGAATTATAGTATCGATTGCTCGTTTTAAAACAAATTCCTTAAATTTTCTGATTTTAACATTTAAAATAAAAATGTATGAAAAAATAATAGAGAAAAAATAAAACGCACACATTGTTTGCTAAATAAAACTTGAGATAATCCAATGACAAGTATATGTATGTATGGATGTATGTATGTATTTTTAGCTGATTTTCGCGCAACTAAATTAGCAAAATAAAACACACAGATGACTTTATTCACTTCGAAAGAATTGTCTTTCTGCACTTATTATTTTTCATAATCGTCCGACCCTCCTCAAAGTATCTTTAATCACTTCATATGTATGTATATGCACATGTTATGTATGTATGTACATCCATAAATGCATTGCATATGCACATCTGTTTTAATTTGTAAATTGATACACGTGGAATCGGAAATATATGTATGTATGTATGCATATATGTATGTATGTAAGTGCACTAGTTGCAATCTCAAAATATGTATGTATATACGAGTGTTAAAATGTGTGTATAAATTTATAAGTATAAACATATTTTATATTCCACAAATTAATGATACATTATTAATATCTTGAATTGCCTTTATGCAAATTTACAGATCCATCTGCATACATCTTTGTACATGTATATGCACATGCATACATATGTACATATGTATGTGTGCAACTTTATATACATGAACATTATGCTTTCATAAGAATGTTTTAATTTTCAAATGCTATTTCTTTAGTTTTTTGTATTAAATGCTTTATTACACACGAGTTCACATACATACATACATACATACATACATATGCATATTCATATACATGTATATTCTTAGTATGCATTTGCTATACGTATTTCGAACGCAACAATAGTAACTAATAACATTTAATATTGAATGTTTAATATTTTTATTGCTTTTTAAGCTTTGTAAAACTCGGCCGCGCAATACGATCGCAAAAAATCACGATGTAAACGATTAACGGCGTAAATAACGACTGAGGCGGTGCAAAATGTACAAACAACATACACAAAAACAACTACTCGCACAAAAAGCACTCGTACAAATAAAGAACGAAAAATCTGAGAAGCAGCTTTGCTACTGTTGTTGCAAGTCAGGTTGATATACAGTCTGAGCATGAGGGAATGATAAACATCGGATTGATTAAATGTAAGCACAAAAATAGAAGTCATATCAAAGAATGGCTAAAGGACTGACAAAGCAACTAAAAGACTGATAACTAGTTATGCTTTCCTAGTAAATTTTAAATTATACATACAACAAGTAATGTATACGCAATACATACATATGTACCATATTGACCCCCACCTCTAAAACATTTTGCAAGCTTCGAAAGGATGTGTACATGTTTACATACTTACATAAATACAAATGTACGTACATATACATATATTTATATATGTACTATTTATTAATTATTTCTGGCCAAAAACAATGGATAATATTTATTTAATATAATTAATTACATTTCATTGTGGAGAACTAAAAGTTGTTGCCTGACACAATTCACCACGATCGTCGTGAAATATTACGGACATACAAAATTTAAGCAGCCGGTTTATTTTAAAAAATTTCATCATGGGAATATTAAAGGTTCCGCCAATTTGCACTTATGGAACAAGTCATAAGGTGCTTAGAGGCCTCGTTTCACTATGCCACACACTCAAACGATTTGCCAAACAGTGCGACATAAAAATGTGAATTTATGAAAATTTTCATAAAACGATAGTTTTTCTGCTTTTAGAGTTTTTTTTACTTCAGGCAACTTAACAAAGAAAACAAGAGAACAAAACAAAATGCAAAACCAGAAAAATAAACTTTTGGAAAAATTGAATATTTTTTAAACTTTTCTTATAATTTAATTTATTAAAAATTTATTTTATTAATGTGCCTAAAAGGATCAATGTATGGTTTTACCTTCTCTTTACTTATTCTTTTTTAATTTTAATAATTTTAAATATAATTATATCAAAAGTATTATTAAATTTTTTATAATGATTTTAGTATTATTTGTTTTATTTTTGCAAAATTCATTTTTTAATAAAATTTCTTTCCTTTTTATTTTTTAATATTTTCATTTTTCTTAATATTTTTTAAAAATGGAAATCAATTATTTTCTACAGAAATATAATGAATTATATTTTACAACCACAAAACATGATTTTCGATCATATATAAATTATAGCAGCCACGGCAATTTGATGCGTTTTTTTCAAAATTGGTTGTTATCACCCTATGAAATTAGCAGTTGTTAGTTGATCTTGTTAGATAACACAATTAAATAAATAGTTATATATTTTCAATTTAAAAAATGTAAGCACTGATGAAAATAAGTTTATATATAATTTAACTGAAAACATTGAGAAGAGAAAATGCTTCTATGAAAAAACGGAAGCTTCTTGCTACAACAAAAATGTAAAAGAAAAATCATGCCTTGAAGTTGCAGAAGAATGTGAAGCAATAGGTAAGCAAAACTTATGTGGTTTAGTGGAATGGAAGGTACTTCGGCAGGGGTCCTGCATCCATCAGATGGTGGAATGACCCACATAAAAGAGCGAACATTTTTTCAAACCATTAACCCTCCGTCATGCACATGTTTTGATAGCGACATATGTACCGCATGTATCTGACCAGATACACTATGTATTTCAGTATATTTATGTGAAAAATATCCTATTTTAGTGATAATATTATATTGTTTCTTATTGTTTTTTTTTTTTAAATAAAAATTCTTCAGTAAATTATTGTCTGTACCTTTCAAAGTTCACTATGATAAAACGATACCTAACATTATTTGTAGAGGGTACTTGCTGACTCAAACCCCTAGCTAAATTAGAAATATACTTAAATGACAGTTAAATTAGAAAAATATCTGACCCCATACATGTGCATGATGTAGGGTTAATGTTTTCGAATGCATCTCTCGCTCCGTGAAAGTAATTTTAATTATTTTTTTACTTTGCTATGCTAAAAAATTTTGATTTTCCTTCAGAGGAGAGAATTTTGAAAGCCACATATGCAGAAATCTTCGGCGAAGATTTTTTTTTAAGCATTTGAGAAACTTTTCGTTCAATTGAGATATTACTTTAAGCCATCTGTGCCACCTGCCCCTTAATACATACAACATCGATTCCCTTCAATTTAAAATCTTCTGCTATTATTTTTGCATGAAAATGTATTAATTTACAAAAGCTTTAATATATAACGAATTTTACATCCTGGATTACGACGTCGATTGACATCGTTCGCTTGCCTCTCCAAGCCAACCAACTGATTTACGCCTCATTAGATATTTCCAACACCACAAATCGATCGAAAACGTAATCATTTGCACACATTTTTGCACCCCGCCAAAAAATGTAAAGCGATCGCAAATGTCAAACTCAATCACTTGTATTGTATGGTTGGCGACAGAGTTATAACAAAACAAACAATGTCACGCAAAACAAATCAAATGAAAATTTAAAAAAATATATTAAGCCAAGCAATTTAATTATTTTACTATTATTTTAAGTCTGTTACCTTTTCTTTATATTGGGATATTTATTAATGTTTAATTAGTTTGAGATCTCTTTAACCCATTTAAAACCAAACCAAAATTACAGTACAATAGTTATACATTAAAGAAAAAATTTTTTTAATCACAAATACAGAAATATAGAAAAAGAATTTTTTGCGAATGTAAAATAGTGAATCCAAATTGGTACGGTAGTCGTATAGAGGGTAAAAAAAATTTCACATTAATTATGTGATATTTAATGAAAGTAGGTACAATGCTTGCAAATGGGTTAAGAGATCGACAATTTTATAACTTTAAGAAAGATTTTTTTGCTGAAATATAATCTCATGTCTTTTTCAAATACTTATTTAACGTTTCAAATTTGCTCAAAATTTTTTAATTTTACCAAAAAAAAAAAAAAAATTTAAACAAAGTTTTGTAACCACGTCTTATTTGCAGGCGTTTATCAAACCAACTTGTTTCACAAAAAATCTAGATTAAAGATTAGTAGAAAATGTTCTTGAATGCCATTTTGGGTCGGCACTTGCAGTCCGATCCTGACATATTTATATCAGATGATGTCTTCATAAAGTGTACTCCATCTGTAAGTTTAGTCGTTTTCAAATACAGAGTCCGTAGTGGCTATTGCAACGTCGGTCCTTACTCTAGTAAATGGCAATTACTTTTATATAAGAACTGCTATAATTTCATGACACTTTAATATGAGAACCAAATATTTCCAAACATAAAGAATATATAATAGAGGATTAATTGAAATTCTGAATGGTATATTCCAATCGCTCCCAGATAATTCTGCAACTATAGATTTTACATAATTGTTTTTGAATAAAAACCATTTGATTGGTATAACTCTAATGATATATTGATATATATTGACATATATAAATGATATATTTTTTACGTTATAGATATTACACAAGATAAAGAAATAAATCCTACCTTTTGCTATGACGTTCTCCATCTAAATATCAATTTATTATTAGTTTGGAGTATGTCAAAAAACCGGAATGGAGAAAAGCAAAGTTCACACAAATATATTTCATAGGAAATACTTTTTGAATTTAAAAAATTTTTTTTTCTGCCGTATTCCCTATTATTGTTTAAAGGGACTTTCTTTGCTGCATCAATACAAATGCTAACTGTATGCATTGTACAATTTCTTTTTGACATTAGAGTTCTACTAAATAAATATGTTTATGTGTGACTCATTCCTAATATATTTTTATTCTCAATAATAACATGCCTGAATATTACATGAAATATCACATAAAAATAAGATTAGTGTTACTATCAACAGTTAACACATCACAGAAAATAACCTAAACAGGACTTAAAATAAGAAGATAAATGAAAATAACATAAGCAATACATATCCTCGTAAATATCCACACAAACGTATATATACATATATATCTATAACCACTTATAAGTGTAGAGATGTAGATGGAAATTGGTTACCACGCAGTTGGCAAAAGTAAATAAACAGTTAGAACGAAACGCATTTTAAACACTGCACGTACTTTCTAAATACAGTGGTTGCGAGGTTTTTCTTTGAATAAATGCAATCAGAACAAGCTGGACACATAGTTCGAGACAAATCCACATGCACGTACACATATACAAAAATATATGACTCCTCGTACACAATCTATTTACTTTTGAAGTGAAATAAAAATTCACCTTGAAGGTACCATGCAGGTACCATTTATTTATATATACATATATACATACATATATAAAAAAAAACAATTTCTAATTTTATGATAACAGCGCCAGGCTTTGAAAAGGCCTATTTACATATATATTTTTTGAATGTAAAACTTGTAGTTTTATTACTTTTTCTCTTTTATTTTATGTTTAAGAATATGTGTGTTATATATTTGCCAGTAATAAACCAAAAAAAAAAAATCGATTTATGCAAGGTGGCTATACATCCCATTTAGTGACGATAGCACCAGGCTTTGCAAAGGCCTATTTATATATTTTTTGAATGTAAAACTTGTAGTTGTATTACTTTTTCTCGTTTATTTTATGTTTAAGAATATGTTTGTTATAAATTTGCTAGTAATAAAGCAAAAAAAAAAAAATTTATTTATGCAAGGTGGGTATACATCCCATTTAGTGACAACAACGCCAGGCTTTGAAAAGGCCTATTTATTTTTTTATTTAAAAAAAGCCTATTTATATGATTGTTATATATTTGGAAGTAATAAAGGAGCAAAAAATATACATAAGATGTATATATATACGTAGATCAGGGCAGCTAGTGATGTGAATCAAACAAATAACGTCAATGAGATTTTGGAGATTTTGGAGATTTTTTAAAATTTCAACCAGGACAAAGTGAATTTAAAAATTTATGATATGCATTTTCGTATACATTGAAAAAACTTTTATTTAATATAAAGCAAATTTTTCAAGCACTGTTTCATCAAAGTAAGTGGGATAAGTGAACCATATGCCCATGATGTTATTGGCAGCATCTTCTTTCAAATGAGCCAATTACACATCGTAAGAAATATAACCTATTAGATTGATCTCCATTGGCAACAACAAATGACAAAATATATAATAATAACATATATGTATGTACAATATAAATTATAAAAATTAATCAGGTGTTGACCCAGCATTTCCAGATAGGTTTTACTGTAAGATCGTAAACTTATGACACCTACGACATTTTGCAAAAACCGTGTCCCTTCAATATATGAAATTGTTAAATCAAAATGTGTTAGCGTGTGCATTGCTATGCATATTTTAAAACACTGTAAACTAAAGAAATACACAAATGTATACGAGGTGTGTTCAAAACACAGGGGGAATTTTAAAATTTCACATTCATTTCCTCAAATTTGAAAAATTATTTTTATTTCTATTATTTAATATTCCAATCGTCTTAGATTAATTTTTATTATTAAAAATCATAGGAGAATCGTTACCAGAGTTTCTTTCAATAACTAGAAGTCTTATACCATTACTAAAGTGGTTCATAACACAACTAGACATTTTACATTTATTTTGGTTTTCATTCATACGACTGGTCTGATTTGAAAACAAACGTACTGATTTCGGAGCTCCTGTTACTACTTTAATTTTTTTTTTTTTTTTTTTTTTTTTTTTTTTTTTTTGTTAAGGCCAATAAAGGTATCAAATAAATCATATTACATTTTGTCTATTTCCTCTTTAGTGATCGACTTGAAAAAGAAATATCATATATTTACTACATGCAATTAAGAGTTTCCTTGGCGTATTCGATATGACAAACTCAGTAGCAACTGCTCTCACTGTGACTTGAACATCGTTCTCAACCAATTTTTTTTTTGGAAATTCTTTGATAAGCTTCTGTGAACAAACGTCTGGACAGGTACAGATTTAGCACTCCTAAATAGTAAATACAAACCCTTGAAAGTTTGAACACAGTTTGGGACGTGTATAGGAGGGTAATAAAACTAATTTCTCGCTTTCCTTTTCACATACCTCGTATATATGGATATGTAAATAATATATATATATATATACATATATATATATGTATATATAAAAACATAATTTGCATTCGAACAATCGATATGTCACGTACAAATATAAGCAAATGGAAATCAAACAACTCCATCAAGCGGATGGCATAGGAAAAGTGAGTGAATCGTCGTCTTTTATTGCTTTCCTCTTTAAAATATACAAGTAACAAATTAAAACTACAGTTTAGGCGCCTCTAAAAAAAAATACATATACATATATATACATATACACCTACAGCCATAACCATGTAAAAAATTTGTATAATAAAATAGCCCTATATATTACAAACATTCAAACTTACATACATTCCATAACGAATAAAGTGTAAATTAAAGCCCTGGTACCAAAAGAGATTTCAATATATTAATATTTCGATCAATATCAAATGCACTAATTGAAGCACTATTCTTTTAGGCACGCATTTAAATATGAAAAGACCGGTTTTTTCAGCTTGATAAATAAAGAACTCTTAAAGAAATACATACAAGTCGAGTTTTGTTTTATCCATCGACAATCCGTACTTGTCATTAACCAAATATTTGAGTTAAATGGTAAATAATAAATAATAAATACTTAAGAAATGCATGTAATATTGACTTTATTACAATATCTGCAGAAGGAGATTTCACAAATGTTTTTTTAAAAATATGTTCTTCTAATTCCTTGCGTACCGACAGATTCGCAATATCGAAACAATAGATTATATATTTTTCTCCTATGAAATCAATTATCTTACTAAAAATTCTAAAATAAATAATACATCTTTCGGTGCACTGTGAATGGCACGCAATGTAATGCGTGTTACTCTACTCTCGATAATTTTATCAATTAATGGTTTTGTACGAAATTAACTCTTTCCCTGCCAATACATCCTGATCATCGTAAAGATACATAAAATATACATTTCAAATAAACTGCGTGGCAGATCTGGGCCCAAATCGTCGTATACGTCACCGAATGAATTCGATCGAAATCTTTCATTTTGGGATCGTCACAGGCGATATCATACAACTCGTATCGAAATTTGGGATCGTGGCATTCGATTACGAGTTGGGAAGATGTTGCATATAAAGGACAGCTTCATCCAAGATGTTTACAAGTGCTTATAAGAATAACATGCCATTTCCAGCAAGAGATTTTTGTTCAAACAAGTTAAAATATTAGGTCCAAGTTAAAAAAAAATTCTCAGAAAAATTTGCAAATATATTTGAGAAGTGCAATTAATACAGTTGATGGCCTGAAAGCGCATTTCTGCATACATATAATGATCAGAATGTTTGTATGGATATATTTTGTAATATTTGAAATGCAGAAAGTTGGTTAATACAATAACACTAAAATTACAGCAACAACAACGAACGATTAACTAATGCAAAGCACGTCTTAGAGTAAACAAAGTATTAAACTTAAGAAATAAATTCTAGAAAAATTCTACACAACAGAGTAAATTTTTATCATTAAAATCAGAAATTAAAACACAGCAGAAAAGAAAACATAAATAAAAATTTACCACCATAAATCATTTATTGACTTAAACTAAGGAATATTAAAGTGTAACTTTCAGAAATGATTTAAAGAGTTTTCCAGCATATACATATGTATATAGTTTTGCAAAAAAACCAAAAAAATATATATATATAATAATAATAGAAAGAAATGAAAAGAGAAGCGTGCCATTTTGCTATTAACGACACAAAATAATTCTTTCATAAATTTAAATACAATATAATAAAGGGTAAGTTTCAACATTCTGTGCATAAATACGGTTAGAAATCAGCATACATGAATGAGTTAAGGAAGGAATTTTTAAACTTTTAATATACCTCGATGGTAAGCAATTATAAAATAATTAACGTAGCATACGCAAGTTATGGAAATTATAGTGAATGTCCGACTATCATGCCACAATAAAAGTTACTCAGGCTAGTATTAGATTGGGGAAAAACTCGATATAAATTATTTATTTGCCTTAAGTCCCCGTCCCCACTTGCAATTTTGTTGCAGCAATTCTTGGTCGTTTTAGGTGAGAGGTGATGATAGCGTGGGAGCAATTATCTTTTGCTTTGCAATTCTCACAAAAAACAAAGGAAATACAAAAATTAGAATACTAGATTTTTCTAATGTGGACACTACTGCAATTTCAAAGCAGCATTTCAAAAAATTGCATGGAACAAAATTGCAAGTATGTACGGGGACAAAGGAAGATTTGTTGATCAAACAACAAGCCAGCTGATTTTTGTCACAAAGTTGTTTGCCATATAATTTATAATCTATATTATAATAGATTATATTGATTACTTCAGAAATAATTTGTAAAAGTCCTACTCATAATAAAAAAAATTGCCTTCAATAAAATAATTTTCATATTAACAAATCATACATACATGAAAAATAATGTAATTCACATGCTTATATTTTTCATCATTTCCTTCGAGATCGGATAGCCGTTATTCTTTTCGATAAATTTATTTGAAATAAAATAAATCTGATTCTACCACAAACGCCAGACTGTATTACTTGCACTACTTTTTCTAAGTGGCAAATGTTTGTGGTACAACGTCTTTTTGTAAGAAATGTTTCAATGTAAAATCGCAAACAGCACTCGTGGTTAAATGAGTAGAGTGAGTATGAGAGAGCTAGAAAATATTGCATCAGTTTCACTCGTTCTCTCTACGGCACATACACTTATAGCATAAGGATATAGTATGTAGTTGTATGTAGATATAAAATTTGTCTTCCCAAGATTTGTGTTGCACTAATGCAAAACTTCAATACGGATGTGTACATGTGTATGTATATGCACATGTGCGCACGAATAAAGATTACCTGCGGGAAACTGGTTTTCTAATACAAATAATAAATCTAATTATAACCTGCATACATATTGACAACAGGTTCTAAATATGGTCACATATTTAATGTCTTATAAAAGTATGGTTGAAGAAGGGATATATGGATATATATACAAAAGTGCCGAAATTCGTGCAGGGCACAGTTTGCACTAAGAGCAAGTTAATAAGAAACCGGATGCAATTAAACATGGGCGTAGGTCGGTCACCTTTCCAGATAACATAAAAAAATTTGAAATGTTCATTTTCTTTGTTTGGCTTTTATCAATTTTTTGCAATTAAACTGGAAAATTTAGTCTACATTCTATAGCTTTAAAACAGATATAATCAGTGTTTGTTGTTTGAATTTATGTTTTTATCTCGTATAGCTTGATTTCATATAGTTTTTATTTATCGTTTATTCGTCAGCTAGGCGAACAATTTTAAAAATTCCTACCCATAGAGTAGACTTTCCGATTGCGAAGCCACATATGTGCTGTATCAATGCAATATATTTTAAACGATTATTTCAGTGCAGTTTACTGCTGAAATTTTTGAAGTTTACTTTTGCTTGCAAATTTCTTCAACAGTTTTATTTTCAACTTCATTCAGAAATAATATATGTAAATATCATCACAAAACCTATGAAAGTAAAAACTATAACAATAAATTTTTACCAGACAAGTTTTTGGCCTCTCAGCTTTGAACTCTCTAGTTGTTGACTTCTTTCATTATAAAACACAAAATCGTTAAAATTTTTTAGCAAACGAACAGACCTATTACATTTTACCGAAACTATGTTAGGTTAAAATAAAAATAGTTATCTACCTACATATTAATTTTGATGTTAAATTGGCATGTAATATACAAATATAGTTACATATATATGTGTATACATTTGTTTGTATATATATACAATATATATGTATAAACGTATTTTTCCATGGGCATACAATGCATTTAGTTATTTGAATGCATTAACAAGTGTGAGCTTATTACAGTTAAGTATCATTACCTTTAAAAAATTCCACTTTTCTTTTATATACATATATATGCATGCATTTAAGGTGATACTAACATTTTCATCATATCCAATGATTAGTGTTAGAGTAATTTATCATAGATGGTAATAACTAGGCTTGACCTTATTATTGTTTTGCAAGAAGGCAAAACGCACTTTTGCCCATAAGCCATTCCATGTATAGGTAATATATGCATGTACATCCTATGTCGGCATTGCACAATTAACTTTGCTGCACATTTCCAAATGTCACTAGTTTTGGGTGTGAGTCACGTTATTAATCAAAGGACGCGTTATCACGAATATTCAACGGAATATGAGAATAGACTCAAAAAATAATGCAGTTCTGTTCTAAAATATTACAAATTCAGTTTAAAAGTACATTATATTTTTATGTACATAAAACATTTGCAACATTAATAAATTTGTTTTAAAATCTGCTTAATTAAAAAATTAAGGACATGTAAGATATAAATATAAGGGAAACATATAGTACATACCAGCTAAATGTAATACTGCAATACGATACAAAAACAACAATTGCGCATTTATACAATTCAAAAGAGTATGCAAGAAAATCACAAAACATTACAAACAACTGCAACAAACATATGTATGTAGATACCGAAGACAATGTTTCAAAGTCCAGCCAAAATCAAATTTCTTTCGTAAGGAATAATATAACATTGATAACAATAATTAAATAATTTTATTTTTTCAGATTTTAGCGTTAACACTAAACGTGTTACAAACACCCGCTGGGCAAAAGTCTTCTTTCGTTATTTCTAGACCCAATACATTTTTTACTCAGCCTCCGACTTGGCTTTTAATTACTTTTCCGATTATTTTACTTGGACGTATTTAGGACAGGTTATCAATTCAATTAGCTTGTTTAGTTTATGTATTACTCACTTGGTTTGTGAATATATTTATATACAATTTATATTTATTTCTTTTTTTCACAAAACACTAAATTTCTTGTAAAAAATTTCTGTTTATCACGAAAGCGAAAAATCTACTCGGTGTGTACTCGTAAAACACGAAGCATTAACAACGACCAAATATGCGACATTACTAGTTGTTGTACATCAAGCGATTTTATTTGCTTTGTAATCAATAGTAGCGGCTTTAAAAAAGAAACCTGTATATTTTCCATATGTTGTTGAATATAAAAGACAACTTATTTTTTGATATTTAGTATGACAGGCCAAAATTGACATTTGAAAAAAACATATATTATTATTTTTATCAATAATAAAAGCACAGAGTTTGCAACAATGCGGATACTGTTTGTATGTACTTATTGCTGCAGTTTATATTATTATATGCATAAATATAATTTAAAAATTAGACAAATGACTAGTTATTATAACTTTTATAATTATTGTATTGATTTATTTATAGTGTAGTTCAATTATTTCCTAAGCAATATTGTTCGTATAACAATAAAAATCAATAATAAACATGTCAATTTATTCATTTAATTAATTTATGTGCGAATTCAAAATAAAGTGATTGAAAATATAAGAAAATACCTCCAATTCAAAAAGCTACTGCGGAAAAACATTTGCCTGATTTTTAGAACACTCACTTACGATTTTCGAATTCAATCGTAATTTATCGCTATTTTATCTGTGTTACATGCCGTAGAATTATGTAAGCTAACCGAAATCAAGAGCTACCGAAGGAAAAACCGAGAATCGATTTTTTATCGATAACTTTCCGTAGTAACACTTTTTACAGAGCTCCTTATTTATTACGTGTGCATACTTCATTAACTCTATTATTATTTATTTAACTAAAATTACTCTTATCTTATGTATATACATATATATCATGTTTTAATCCCAAAATATGCTTTGTTTTTTTTTTTGTTCTTTAAAATCCTAGTTATTACCGATTTCTTGTCAACTAGCCACAAGCATATACTTTGTGTGCACGGCAACTCTGTTCGCGCGGTTTGATATACCACAAAATATATATATACGTACATTGAAATATATATTATACACAGGTTTAATTTGTTTAAATAAATAAACAATTTGCAATTTTGCCAAATGTGTGTTCAAAATGGGAAACTTCCGAGGAAATTTTGGGTTTGAATAGGAATAAAAGGGAAATCTCATTTTTATTCATAGCTCTGATGAAAAAGTTAATGTATATGTGTGTGTAAATGTATGTTAAGGATTCCTACAAGTATACAAAAACATAATGACTTTAGATGAAGTAAATTTATTTAAAAACGGCGAGTTGAAGGAAACCAACGATAATTTTTTAAACGATGTTGAGCAGTCAACAGTTGGAAACGAATTATATAATGTTAACGAATCTAATACACATAGAGATAATGAAAGCAATTCTATAGCTGAAGAAAAAGAAGACGACGTCTTGAGCGTGTTAAGTACGACGACGTCAACATCACGCAGCAAGAGTCCGCATTCAAGACATGAAAAACCAGATCGTAAAGTTAGGCAACCTAAAATTGTTAAGCCGTTGTTTAAATATAAGTAAGCTAAAATATTTCAATGACATTTGGGTTATGTTAACTGATTTGTTTTAGTTGCCATTTGCGTGAAGATCACGGTCAACCTTTATTTGGAGTACAATTTAATCATTTCCTAAGCAATGAACAAGCAGTTTTCGCATGTGTGGGGAAGGACCGTGTATCTATTTACGAATGCTCTGGTACTTCTGATGAGGAGACTGGTGGCGGAATGAGACTTCTACAATGTTATGCTGATCCAGATGTAAGCAGGTTTGGAAATTTTATACAAATTTGATAAAGTAAAAAATTTATTATTTTTTAATGCAGCCAGATGAAAATTTCTATACCTCTGCTTGGTCGTATGACCTTAGAACATCGGAGCCCATTTTGGCTGCAGCAGGCTACCGTGGTGTAATTCGCGTTTTTAACCTCACCAAGAATATGAGCACAAAACATTACATTGGTCACGGTCATGCCATAAATGAATTAAAATTTCATCCGAGTAAGCCGCAGATCCTGTTATCAGGCAGTAAAGACCATTCTCTACGACTATGGAATGTTCATACGGATGTATGTGTAGCCATATTTGGCGGTGTGGAAGGACATCGAGATGAAGTACTTTCTGTAGATTTTGATTTAAGAGGTAACCGTATAATGTCCAGTGGCATGGATCATTCCCTAAAACTTTGGTGTCTTAATAAAACTGCCATAAAAGAAGCAATTGAGAATAGCTGTCATTGGAATACCAACAAAAACAGTGCACCGTTTCCTACTATAAAAGAACATTTTCCAGATTTTTCAACACGCGACGTGCACCGCAATTATGTTGACTGCGTCCAATGGTTCGGCGATTTTATACTTTCAAAGTCTTGCGAAAATTCCATAGTTTGTTGGAAGCCCGGTAAATTGGACCAATATGAATTCAAGCCTCAAGAAACTACTACGACTATAATACACCATTTCGATTATAAAGAATGCGAAATATGGTTTATACGTTTTGCATTTAACTTATGGCATAAGGTGTTAGCGTTAGGTAATCAACAAGGTAAAACCTATGTGTGGGAGTTAGACGCTTCAGATCCGAATTTAACAAAATGTAGCACACTGGTGCACCCGAAATGCACTGCAGCCATTAGACAAACAACTTTTTCGAAAGATGGTTCCATATTAGTATGTGTATGTGATGACGGTACTATTTGGCGTTGGGATCGCTGTTTAAATATGTAACTTTTTACACTATGTGTATATAATGTTAAGGTAAAAGCATACATAGATGGTTTTGAGTGTACCTATAAGTGTGGTTTTGTATGATCTTCCCCCCTCTTTAGATTTGCTTAAACAAAACAGAGGGATCACTAACAGGTACAAGTACTTGTGTGCCAACATTTTAAGCTGATTTTTCCACCAACTCTGCGTTAAGATAAATCAAAAATATAACTGTTAAGTGTACCGTCGTCATCTCGAAGAAAATATTTGTAAAAGCTCAGAGACAAATGAATTATGCTGCTTTATGTGTAGTGCTTATACTTCTGTGTTAGACATACCATATTGGGTAGTACCAGATCTGTTTAGTTTTCAAAACTATAAACATTAATTAAACATGCGCTTTCAAATTAATCACAAATATGATAATAAAATTTGCAACGATCGCAAGTAGATCTTGCTGATGCTAGAAATGCGATATTGTTTTGACGAGGATGACTAACGATTTATTTTCTGTTGTATTAAAACATTTTATTAGTCTTAAGCAATCATTCAGAAGTTAGAATATAAATTTATCGATCAGCTTGTTGCATGTTGGAATATCGTGAACTAGTTTAATAAATATTTTTATTTTATAAAATCAACTAGAAAATGTAATAAACTACTCAGTTTGAATGGTCCTGTTTTCTACCGACAAAAGTATATTTATGGTTTACAAATTAGACAACAAATGATAATTGTAATCGTGCGAGTTGTAACCACAAATCATACTTAACTGTACTATAAATATTGAATATTTTGGAATAGTGGTTTCGGAATTGACATTCACGAAAAAGTGAGAGAGCTGTGTTTTGCTAGCATATGCAATTTTTATTTAAACAGACGCCTTTCTAACAGTCTTGCCTACATACATACATACATACATGCCTACATATTCAAATAGCATATATATTTCCTATTATATTCAGACCTTTCATTGGACAACCATATTTACAGATTTGACTTTTCTGTACAAAACACAGAACACTATAAAACCCTACTGATTATATAACTAGTCCAAACCATATAAGAAAGTTTTTATTCAATATTTTTCAGGTGGTTCACTTATGTTTCCAGGAAAATGCTATTTGTTTTATTTAATCATTTTCAATATACCCTTTTAAACCACTAAACACATATGTGTATATGAATTATAATATTTTCAATTCGTTACTGTTGCCATCTTAAAAACATTCACTTTTTACAGACTACATTAAAGTGCCGCACTTTTTATTAGTAAAAAACCATTTCATAATTAATTGAGACTGAAATTTTTGAAATATTTACTGTTACGTTTTTACGTTGTCGCTGCCCTTTTCCACATTAACTGAAATATTGTATTCATTCGGATAGGTGTAGAGAACGTGTTTAATGATTTGAAAGGACGGATATTGGAAATGATATCCTCATGTCCTGAACCAGCGTATAATAAAATATTCAATGAATCCAACCGCCCTAACCAAATTAAAGGAAGAAGAAAACAAACTCACGGAAGAATGTCAACTTTTGAAGGGATATCATTTCCTATTGAATTGCTAGAAAATAAAACTGAAATGTTTGAAAGGTGAAGTTATTTACGATTGCAATACGTGGAAAAAATGTTTCTGGTATGAGCGATTCTTTTAATTTTCACTTTTTTAATATTCCTAACATAGTTTAGGTGTTAACTTCCATATTTTTCTTCGCTTGTTTGATATTTTGATTACAGTTTCGCCGTTTTTGAAAGCAATTTCAGTTTAAAATTAACATTAAATCGTAATCAGCTGGCGTACTAATATGACCTCCTACATAAATGTGCTTTCAATTGACGTATATTGACGTGCCGTACATTATTATGTTTTGGAGTTGTGTTTGAGTAATTTCGTTGGAAAAAACGGAACATAAATATTGTAACTGCATCGTAAATTGACGTAACATTTAGAAACGGTTAGAATATAATGGACGACGAAAAGCTGATATTGCTCGTCCAGGAAAGAAGTGAAATTTATAATAAATATAATCCTCGTTTTAAGATATTAGAAAAAAAACATGAAGCGTGGGTGCAAATCGCAAATGAAATGGGAACAACAGGTAAGCCATCTCGAGTCCTTTCCCGCCATATGTACAGTGTGGTACTAGTTTTGAGACTAGTACCACACGAACCGACCTATTTATGTCCATTTAAATTTATGCTAAGATTTATTTTGTTTAAAGTTATAAACTTAATCATGAATCTTTTTGCTTTGTAGTTACCCATATATAAGTATATATATGTATGTATAAATACGCATATCCATATTTCTATATGTAGTTATATACATTTGAAACAAATATTTCTGCATATTTGATAAAACATTGGTGATTTCAAATAATCATTTTTAATAAGCTTAATTACCAGTTCCTCTCATAACTATATTTTTTTCATATCATTGAAAGTGGAAAATAAAATCCTCGATCTACTAAGAACAACAAATTCTATTTTTTAACAAATATGGATACTCACTATTGCTTAATTTTCAAATCCGTGTATGGATGTAAATAATTGATTATTTGTCTGTACTGATAAGTAGAATTTTACGAAATATGGTGTATAGGTTTTTAATTGCATGAGATCTATTGATATCTGTGTTTAACAACTGAATATATGTGAAAGGCATCATGTTAGGTATTCTTAAATCGTTTCGCGCCAAAAATTGCGTTTCCAAATTGTTGACAATTCATTCGAAAAATCGCGTTCCAAGAGTCAGAGGGCACTTATTATTCCTTTAGTTAAGCTTATTTTTGGTTCCATAGTTGGAACGAATAGGACCCTTAAGCCGTTAACGAATTACTATTACATCCCATAAATTCTGGTTGTTACGTTTTACACAGTCGGCAGAATCGTCATTTCTTTCGAAATTACTAAGAAGTTGCCGTTACAGTAATTAACGATCTCTACATATCTATCCATGGTGACTGAAATTTTGTATGTAGAAATTAACTATTAACTCTTGAAGCATTATTCTGGCATTAAAGATGGGCCTGTTTCCTTTTTATGTAAAACCTCGAATAATACTTTCTGCTAAGAATGACTAGGCTGACACCATACTTATATATTTTTGCATCTATTATATCTGTTTTCCCACATGGCTCGTATTTACTGTGTATTTCTTTTAGTGCAAGATTGTATGCGAAGGTGGACGTGTATAAGAGATCGATTTACCCGAGAATGTAAAAGAATGAGTGAGGCGCCTGATGAGCCAAGATATGTTTGGCCCTACTTTGAAATGATGGATTTTATAAGACCTTTTGTAACAAATAGACCGTAAGTTTAATTAAATAATAAAAGCCGACGAATATGACTATATATATTTTGTAAATACTAAAATTATGTATATAAACAATTCTATGAATGTGTAAATTTTAGTATTCGAGGACTTACGAGAAATGATAGAAAAGTACCATTTGAAACTATTCGTTCACCGCTACCATCAATAGTAAAGAAAGATCTGACAAATTCACCAAATTATCCGATTTTAACTAAAAATTCTACTCCACCTTCACCAACCCCATCAATATCAGGTTCAGCAACGATGTCGCCAGTACAGTGTACAGAGTTTACACAAATATTTGATGACCCCCTAATCGAAACACCATTACCGAGTATAAAGCCTGCACTTAATACAAGTGTCGATGTTGATAAAAGTTTTTGTGATGCGGTAGAGACTTTAAAAAAGGCATGTGCACTGAATGATGCCAGGCACGCCAATCCTGCGGTGTATGCATTTGGAGAAATGATTGTTTCTACTATATGTAGAATGACCAGCCGCAACCAATTGAAAGCTATGCAACAAGTAACAGACATAGTTATGAGAATTAAATTGGAAGAGGATGAACCAATTGAACAACTTTCGTACTGTATAGAATAAGTTAATTGTCTATAGTTTATATTTCTGAGTTAACAGTATTTTGAAAACAATAAAATATTTCGTTTTAGGCATCTGTAATAATCAAGATGACTTCATACCAGGTAAACGGCTTTTTGTTCATAAAAAGTGAGAACCATTCCGTTTTTGTTAAGTAATATCAAAAATTACCTGTTATGGATTTGTTTTGGTTACACTTTTACTAGACCGCAAAATAAAAATATATTAAGACTGGTCAATAAAGTACACATTTGTATACAATTTTAAAGGTTCATCAGTTATATACCCAAAAAAATTTGAGAATATTCTGGCTCAATCTAGTTTATCAATTAATTTAAATGCAGTAAACATTTCATTTAAAGGTAAGCAGGGGATTTTACAGCTCTAAGGTCAATACGAAGGGGCTATTCTGAATCAAACTTTATTAAAATAGAATAAATAAATAAATAGAATCTAATAACAAAACATATTTTATTTACTACTATCTTTCTCCTTTTCAATCGCGCTGTTAATATAGCCTTCCACTTCACGAATGGCTTTCAAATTGTGTTCTGTACTTGTTAACAATTCCTTTACAAAATAACCACGCAAAAGACTTATTTTCTGCTGATTTTCTAGAGATTTTGTTAGCATAAGCTCCAATTCATTACCTAAATATGGTCCCACTTTCATTTCAGCAGCAGTGTAAAGAAAGTTGCATTTACGGTTTCGCAACTTTATCAATTTCTCCATGTTATTACGTCTCTCCTCTTCTAACAACAAAATCTGAGATTGGAGAGAGTTAGAATCAGCAAAGATTTCTGGTAACTCGGTTCGTAGTTTAAGAATAAAATTATTTATCCTTTGTAATTCCCTTTCTAAACTCATTCCTAATAAATGGCGCAAAGCTTTTCTTTCAGAGTAGTTCAGATTAATGGAGATTTCTTCGTCCAAATCTATTGTTTTTTTAAAAATCATATTATGGAATTATCAATATTTACGAATTAACTTACTCATAACCGTATTCTTTTCCTCGTTTAAATAAAGATATTCTCCTACTTTTATTAACTCAATTGCTTCCTTTAATTGGTCTTTGTCATGTACTTCCAATTTTTCGCAATCTATTCCTTTTAGCTGCTTTACAACCAAACGTAATTTACGCAACTTTGTCAACTCTTCAGAATGCAGCTTCATTAATTGTTCACTGGAATCCGATTTAATAACACAAGTTTCTTTGCAATCCATATTATTATCGTGTTTAGCACCGACTATAATATTTGGTTTCAAATTACAGAAATGAATTGGACAATGCGCCAAGACGAATTAGTTTATATTCTTTAATTTGCCTTGTTTTATACATTAAGCAGGGTAGACCAAGACAAATTCGCCTTGTACTTGAGCTATTATTTCAAGGGGATTTTACCTAATGAATTCGCCCTAAAAATATACATGCTTTGAATTCAAATACCGATATTTGGGGTTTGTGGTGAATTTTAATTGAAGTGCTCCTTTTTATTACAAAGTTTCAAATTCTTGTGTATTAAAAGAAAGCTAAAATTGCTAATCTTATTTAAATTAAAAACAAAATGAAATCAAATCACTTTGGACAGTATTAGATTTAGAAAGAATACAACTTAAAATTGATAATCAACAAAAATGATTAATAAAAATCTCAATCTAAGAAAACGAAAAAAATTCCCACTGCACAAACTCAAGTAACTTGACTTGTAATTGAAAAATTTTACAACGAAAGCTCCTATAAATGCAAAACTTTACAAATATATATACATACATTAAAAAAATAATGTTTGAATTTCGTGGACGTTAAATATAGAATTGCAAAAATATACTTGCAATTATTTTTGAAACTTGTAATATCCGAAATCGCACTACACATGTATTATAGTAATCAGTTAGCATTTTTGCCGTTATATATAATGAATGTTATAGCACCCACCATGATATACATATGAAGATATGGCATTCCTAGTTTACTGATGCGTCAACTTAAGAAAAATTTCTAAATACTTGGAAAACAGAGAATATACTGAAGAAATTAATTGCGTTTTTATTTTGAGATTTATATTAATACCAAAAACAAGCTGATACAAATAGGTCATAGTTTGCCGTATAAAAAACATTAAAAATAAATTTTTTATTAGTTGAACAACTCTTTCCTTTATGAACCTCACCATTATCTTAAAATAGTTTCTATTAAGATTTTATTTTGTGTATTTTTACTTTTGTATGTTGGAGAATTTTTTAGTTCAGTTGAAGTGTACGAAACTGTTTTGACAAGATCGTTGTTTTACTGAAATAATATAAAATAGTATGTATATATTTTAAAGAACTAAAGCTTAGAAATACATAGGAATTGGAGTATATGAAAACAAGCATTAAACACTATTTTGTACTTGATAATAATTTTATGTTGAGTAAAAACAAGCAAGTTATTCCAAATCGGAAACCATTTAGCCGACAAGCTTAAAATGGCTCCCAAAAAGTAATTTCCAAAAAAAAAAAAAAAATTATAGTTATAGATATTACAAGTAAAAACAAAAGATTCCACATTTGATAGAAGATTTGAACATTACCATACAAATCTTTCTATCTTTCCACAAGGAAATCACTTTACGCTAGATTTCTTTTAAACGTGTATTTAAGCATCTGACGCTGCTGACATTGTACCAAATACATCTTTTAAAGCATTTAAACGAATGAGTTCTTCTTTCAATTCTACATAATCTAAGTAAGAAAGGTTTCCGTTTATTAATTGCTGTTTCTTAGCGTCTAGAACTCGGTTAACTTCTTTTAGTTTAGCATCTATTTTTTCTTTGTCTAATGTTTTAATTTCTTCTGCTAAATCCTTATGTTCCCTTCTCGATTTGGAATTATTCGAATTATTGCTGGATACCTGTAATGCACATAATACACTTTCATGCTAAATACGTAAACATTTTAGAAGTATTATACGTACCTTGGAAGCCATGGCTTTAACTGGAGATGATGCAAGTAATAATAGAAAAATAATAAAAAAGCACTGTAACACAGGGTAAACAATATAAAATTTTGTTCATTTGATTCAAGGCAAACTATTTTGAATTCGCTTTCTCATGCTGAAAAATATATATTGACAATATCATATTGATCATATATTCCATATTAATTGAAGAGTAAATGCTCATATTGCTCATATATTCCATATTAATTGAACAATAGATGCTCATATGTGATTTTAAACCAATAATAAAATAATCTTCACCGTTAAAAGTTTTTCTTAGCCTGATCCGACAAATACAACCAAACTAAAGAAAAACAATAGTTTAGCTGGAACATACATATGATTAAGTGCTGAATTAAGGTCAGACCAGCAATTCGATTTCTTCCATATATTCCTATTTTTGTTTTTTTTTCTGCTTATTTTAATTTATACCGCACGCCAGCAAATTTATTATACTCAAACAACTTTGTTATCACAATGTATTTATTATTAATTTTTATAAATATGCTGTAACTTTTGACACCAAGAGTAATCATCTCAGGGTACCGGGTAACAAATCAGGTTTAACAGTGATAATAATTGATATTCCCAACTCTGCTACATTGTAACATACCTGTTTTTAAACTACTTTAGAAAAACGTTTGTGGAAGAAGTTTGCCATTGTAATCACAAAATATAATCGTAATTTGGAAAACACAGTCAATTAAATAATTCATTATGGGTTCGTCTACTACTGCAAAACATAAACATAAAAAAGAAAAAAAACATAAAAGGCATCGTTCAAAGTCTCCTAAAGAAATTCGGGACAATGAAGAAGAACATATTGATTTGACAAGGGAAAATAATGGTCGCCATCGCCACCATAGACATAAAAAACACAAGGAACATCATCGCGACAGACATCACAAGCACCGTGAACGTAATCACGAAGAACGATGTGATGAAGTGATTGCTTTGGCGGAGTCTGATTCAGACAGTAAGTAAAAAATTACATGTAAAAGTGTATTATTTGTTATACACAAGGGTTTTTTTAGTTGAAATAGTGGCGGAAGTGTGCAGTGTCTTATTGGAGATGATATAAGATGTCGGAAAAATATTAAGCGATTATTTTTTCCAATATACATACATATGTATGTACATCCATATAGGTTTTCATTTTAAAGAGGTTTTGTTTGCATTGAAAGACTCTTATTTCTTCTCACTGGCGCACTTTTAATGTTGATTATAATAAATCATCGTATTTTCCTTTTACTTTTTTACAGGCGTTTCCATAAGGTTTGGAATCTTGCTTTATATTTCCATACTTGAGTGGAAAATAATGGTTTTGCTTAATTCGATATATCGATGTAGTTATTGAATTCTTTCAAAATATTGACAATACATTTAAATTCCAGGTTCTGATTGCGTAGAAGTACCACTTGATTCCAAATCAAACAGCAATAGTGAAAGGGAACGCAGTGCTCCACCGCCACCTACTCTTAGTAAACATTTTGATTATGAGGACGAGCGTAGGCGTCGTCTTAATGAGAAAGAAAAGGAAAGAGAACGTATACGTGAGAAAGATAGGGAACGGGAGAGAGAACGCGAACGTTTCAAAGAACGTGAGCGAGCCTATGAACGCGCTCGGGAAAAAGAAAAGGAACGTGAACGTTATGAAAAAGAGCGCGATATTGAAAGAAGGCGAGAAAGAGATAGTCGCGATGAAGAGATAGAACGCGAAATTCGGAAAGACCGTGAAAGGAAACGGGAAAGGGATTCTGAAAAAACTGAACGAGAGTGTCACACAAGGCAAAGACTTGAAAGGTCGGATCGCGCATCAGGTTCATCAAGGGACATTGAAAAAATTGATCGCGACTATATTTCTGATAGAGAAAAGCCAAGAGAACGTGACTTCTCACCGATACCGGAAAATGGTGTGGGAGATTGCCTAACCATTGCGGAAACTAATAAATTAAGAGCTAAATTGGGTTTAAAACCATTAGAGGAAGACTTGGCCCCATCAAAACCGTCAACTTCCGCAGCTGCAGTTGAAGCGAAGAAAATTGGTGACAAAGATCTTTTATCTTATAAGGATGAATGGGGAGAATTTCTTCACAAACCCGCCGAAGATCTTAAAGAAAAAGCCAAATCTGAAAAAATGCGAGAAAAATTGCAACAACGAAAGGAAAGACGATATGTGGAGGAAAAACTTGCTCGCATTAAGACACTTGGTGAGTCAGACGACGAAGTAGATGACATCGCTAAGTGGGTACAGCGAAACAAAAAGGTAGTGGACGAAAAAAAGGCAGCCGAAGAAAGGGTAAATTGAAAAATAAATATTATAGAACATATTTCTTAAAAGTAGGTAATGAATTAAATATGAATTAATTTGATATAGGCTAAAGCATTAGAGGAATTAGATCAAGAGTTTGGGGTAGAGAATATAACAGACAATGCAAAAGGAAATGTGCATCAGAACGCCTATACCGAAAAACATCTAAGAGGCTTAAAAGTCAACCATGATATGGACGAGTTTTCTGAGGGTAAAATGGTTATATTGACTCTTAAAGACGCTGAAGTGTTGGATGAAAAGGAAGGCGATACTTTGATTAATATCAACATGTTGGATGATGCTCGTTACCGAAAAAATGTTGCAAATAAAAAGAAAAATCCATTAGCATATGGATACAATGTGTATGAGGAGCAATATGATGAGTTAGGAAACCCTATTGAAAGGAGTATACTGGAAAAATACGATGAAGATTTAGACGGGAACAGATTTAAAACTAAAAACTTTGTAATTGGTGAAAATCTAGATGACGAGCGCAACCATCAACGCAAGTTATTAGAAATTAAAACAAAATTAGCTGGTAAACGTTTAGAAACTTTGGCCGACACAACAATCACATTGGCTTCGGATACATTCACAGAAACCGAAATTGCTAAGTATGTGCTGCAGGAGTGATTGCTTCAAAATCATGTTATATATAAATATTGTTCTTATAATTTCAGATTTAAGAAACCCAAGAAGAAGGTAAAAAGATTGAGGCAAAAACTTAAAGCTGACGATTTGTTGCCATTAGCAGAAGAAACATCACAATTGGGTAGTCGCGCCACACGTCATCGTAGTCCAGGTGATGAGTATGTCTCAATGGAGTCTGAAATGAGTTTAAAGATCGAAGAGGATGACGAAGATCTCGAACGTGTCCTTTCGAAAGCGCGAAAACTTAAACAAAAGGAAAATATAATTAAAAAATCTCTGCCTGATATCGAATCTATGCAAACAGAAATTAAAACTGAAATTGAAGACGACAATGTTATGAATTCTGAAAACAATCGCGATGCTCATATAATCCTTAACGCTACTGCTGAGTTTTGCAGAACATTGGGAGACATACCAACTTATGGTATGGCTGGCAATCGTGATGAAGATTCCAATGATATGATGGACTTTGAAACGAATGAGAATGCCGAAGAGAAATTTAATTGTAATAAGGACGAAATGACAGAAGCTAGTCATGGTACTTGGAATTCTGTTAATCCTGATGAAGTTAATCAACCTGCTGATTTGGATAACATTGCTGATGAAGTTGAAGAGGTTGCTATATTAGACGAAGAACCCGATGTAGGTGCTGGCGTAGCAAATGCATTGCGTTTAGCTTTATCAAAAGGCTATTTGGAAAAGGAAGATCTTAATAGACCAAGCAACTCAAAAATGGCTCATTTGCAAGCTAAAAACTATTCGATAGAAGATAAAAATACAGCGTAAGTACATTTTAAAGGCATTCTGTATAAACTCAAGTATGATTCGTTTCACTTCTAAACAGAGTTGTCAAAATCCTCAAAGCGTTTCTTCACTCATTCTAGTTTGTTATCGAAAAATGGTTTTATTTATTTAATACTACCTTTTTTAAAGAAAAAACTAACTCTGTTTTTGATGCCATGTTAATAATAACTAAATATTATCTTTTGATAATTCCCGTAACTAAAATATTACACTCAAACCATTATGAACCAATGTAGGTGTCGTGCTGAATTACAACAAATACTATTGATACTTTTTATTAAATTTCCGGGTCGCCTAGTAAATATTAAAAAAAAACAAAAAACAATTTCACGTTTTATGTCTAGTTGTTTTTTATTTGCTAGTTATATTTTTCATTCAAAAAATTAATTGGAACTCTTTTTAGTGAATTGAAGTTATTTAATGTTATAACAAACATTAAATTAAATATAATCTTTATATTTTTTAGTGAAGACGACAAGTTTGGACGGCGGGATCGTTTTCATGCTGGACCCATAATGGATTTCAAAGACAAAAGCAATTTTAATCCAAACGTCAAACTGGAATATATTGACGACAATGGTCGCATATTAAACTTAAAGGAAGCTTTCCGCTATTTGTCACATAAATTCCATGGAAAAGGACCGGGTAAAAATAAGATAGAAAAACGTTTAAAAAAAATGGAACAGGAGGGTTTGATGAAAACAATGAGCTCTACTGATACACCATTGGGTACGCTTACCATGTTGCAACAAAAACAAAAAGAAACTAAAACCCCTTATGTAGTGTTAAGTGGTGGAAAACAGACTACAAATAACGTAGCCGGCTCAACAATTTCGAAGTTTAAATAATTCAGAACAACAATTTAATGTTTGGACACTATAATAAATAATATTTGTATAGAGAATTCAAAAGCTATTAAAAATAGTTACAGTTTTATAAATACATATATAACTACCATAATTCAGTAGATCAAGATAAAACTATTTGTCACAGTATGGAGCTACAGTCAATCCCCTTTTTACATGTTCCAAGAAACAACGCGTAAAATAGAACGTATTTGTTAGCGTATTTATTTACGTTTATGATTTTAAAAACATAAAAAAATATGTCGGCCTTTAAACTAATCATTTGTTTAAACCGTATTAAAATCTCCTAATAGAGATACTTGAAACATTGTTGAATGTACTTTAAAATAAATCAGGCAAAAGAAAAATTATTATGGCAGAAATCTTCAGTATAATTACTTTTAATTATTATTAGTTTAGTGCAAAGTTATTTTTAAAAGGCTGAAGTTCGTAACTAATTCTATTCAAATTTGCTATGAAAGTTCTTTCAAAATTGCACTGTCATTTTCTTGTTTTTGACATTTTTTAACAAAATATTATTCTAAATAGAATATTATTGCAACAGCTAATTAAAAAAAAAGAAAGTATTTTCTTCTGAAACGATCTGCTGAAATGGTTTTAAACCAAAAAAAAGAACAATTCTTACAACATAATTGCAATAGCCAGTCTTAATATTATCTTCTATACCATATTCCATAATATTTTATCCATAGTAATTTTTTTCTCAACTACTTACATATAAATACGAAAATAACTTTACGATTTTTCTTATATAAAATGAATTCTATATTATACGTGTCCTTTGCGAATAAAAATGAAATTTTTATTTATATTATATACTTATAACCCATACATACATACATACATATATATATATATATATATATATATATATATATATATATATATATGTATATATGTATATAATGATATATTTAAGAATATTACTACTTTTGGTTATCCTTGATGTTAGTTTGTACAATTATTAATTCAGTTAGAAAATTAACTATAAGAAGAAAAAAAAAATACATATATATACTTATGAAAATTAATAATATCTTTTGTACTTTTCTTCAAGAATATTATATTTAATGAAATTTCAGGCCAATTATTTTTTTTAACTCAACAATTCAACTTAACTCCTTTGTGTACCTTCTTCAAAATAATATAAAATTTAAAATTTTATTTTCAACTGCAGATTAATTTATGTGTTTAAGATATCATAGATATTCCCATGATAGATATTCTCTTAACAAACATTTTCCTTTACTAATAATAATATCAGAGGTGTTAGATATTATTCAGAAAATAGAAGAAAAAAAAAATATAAGAAATACTATTACAAATAGGCTTGTAGATATAATAATTGCGAACTAGTAGCCGTAGGTTTTTATTTAATAGACTAAAATCGAAGTTAAAGATTTTGCAGATTAATGAAAATATATTTCTTTCAGATTTTTATATACAAAAGGTTCTTTTAAGTGAAAAAAATATGTATGTTTATACATTAGAAAAAATCATACACATATAAAAAGCGGTAAAATAAAATTAGAGATAATATTATATATTCCCCTAAAATAAGGAGTTCAGTTGAATTGAGTTGCTGAGTTCTCGTTTTTAACATGGTTTGAAATTTATTAGATAATACTTTAAAAAAAAAAAAAAAAAATTAATATAAAAAGTATTGGAGGAATATTATTAAATGCAATTTAAATATCAATACTTACTAGAAAATCCTTCATACAAATTGAAACGTTGACCACTCGAGCCAAATATAATTTCTAATGGTTGATCTCCCATTTTTAATACCTTTAGCGTATTTTGCTTATTTTTTTCAATTATCAGCTGAAACAAAGCATTTGCAAATTTTATACCTGAAAATGTAATTGACAGTCAAATAATATACCGAGTATATATTTATAATGACCACTATTTAATTTTACCTCTGATACACAATTTACTCGTGTGGGGTATTAAATAACTGTGCTTAAAAACCATCTTTGCTGAATTATTTTCTAATTGAAAACGTATGCCGGCATAACCATATAAAATAGCTTGCAAAAATCCTCCAATTCCAGTCAGAAAGTTAGCAGAGCCTTTTAAACCAATTTTTGTTTCGCTCCAGACCTGCATTGGATTATACGAGTATATCGTTACGTTTAAATATTTTTGCATAAATTTATTTATTTAATTAATATTACAATTATGTGAATATAATTATAATATGACTAGAAACACTGGCTATGGAGTTCAGCAGCAAAAATTTTAATTTTTTTTTTATTAGATCTCATTAAATACGACAGAAGTGTTTCTTGTTGCTTATTTACAAACATGGCGTACATTTCCAATACTGACTCAGGGATGGGAAATTTTGAGTAGAATACTTTGATCGCTTTAATATCCGGTTGGATACGGCGTGAGGCGTTAATTTAAACTGCAACAACTAAACTATGTAAAATTCTCACATCTGGCAATGCTACGCTAATAAAGTTATATGTACGTGTAGTAGTACAGCATAGTGTAATTGCAATGAAAATAACAACAATAAATAAAATTCCTCACACACACAAACATACAATTATTAACTGCGTAGCGATTGTGAGATAAAAACATGATTATAATAATAAAATCTATAAGAAATAAAATTCTTAAGAATACGAAACATATAATAATAAGTCACTGCCAGTGGCGATTAAATTTTTTTTAAAAAAAGCAATTATTATGAAATGTTGGTAAAAAACCCACTACTACTACGTTGCTTTTCTCATAATGCAGCCACCATGCATTGCAGTATTAGGGGATTCCCCTAAGCGCTGCTCTTAGAAAAACAAATATACTTTGATATGTTTATTACAAAAATATTTCTATTCCTATTAAGTGTAAGGAAATGTGTGTGGTTGGGCAATGAGGAAAGAAAATGTATGTGCAATACATGTTGGTGTGCACTCGTCTCTCCCGACCTAATAGTGTCAATCTTAAAAATAAGATGAGCCCTGTGTGAACGTCGAGCTTCAAATTTTTCATAATTCTTCCTTTATAATTGATATAATTTCGTACTTCACTTGATTTGTAAGCACATGATTTCTCACATACGAAATCATCATATCTGCATATTCAATAATACTTACGTATGTATGCGTGTATGTGTGTGCATATTACCTTAAAATCTGGTTGTACATAATTTCTGTACGATTTCTTGAAATATTCTCCAGCTTTAATAGGCAAGCCAATATCCAAATAATTGATAGCAAACATGGACCAAGTCATGGCAGGCCCGGAATGACGTGTAACATTTTCATACATTTGTAAATCATTGAATCGTGTTGAGCTTCAAGTAGAATAATACGTTCATTTGTGTGCGTTACTATTTTCTTAAATAAAAATTACTTTTCCATTGGATACTGTAGCGGATAACCGAGCAAGATAGTATCGGCTTGCTTCACTTCTTCACCAGCCCTGTAACCCAAATGCTGCGGATGATAGTCTTTTGCCGCGTCATATAAGATAACTATCTTGTTGGCAATATTTAACCATTCTAAGGAGGACACATTGGCACTGGGGTCACATTCCAAATGAGTAAATCTTAAATATTAATAACGCAAATATAATGTTGTATCTTATTTGTTGACATTTACGTGCATACCACATACATACATACATACATTCCACATACCTTGCAAATTGGAATGCTTTCTTAAATGCCACATTTGTGTAAACGTTGTCATCAATATTTTCATGATCTTCATCAGGCCCCATGACATCTTTTGAAAATGTTTAGTTATTACTTTTATCTAATCCAAATACGAGTATGTAATTAAAGGAATGCAATTTTGTATTTACTTTGAACATGAAACGTTTCTGTTCGCTCGTCCCATGACACACGATCTTCCAGGAATTTGGCTATCTCACGAACTAATGGCCAAGCTGTGCTACACAACCAGTCACGACTGTAGCTGGTTGCGTAAAATTGCTGTAAAGCAACTGCTATGTCCGCTGAAATATGAATTTCCTGTGCGGCAACTTCAGGGCAACATGGATTGGTAACTTCAGTGCCAGTGTAGGCGCTTTCCCAAGGAAATCTATCCGTAAATATTAATTATATACATAATTTATAATGTAATGTACTTTTACATATTGCAATTTCATGTATATAACCTCGCTCCCTTATACCCCGTCAAATTGGCATTGCTAAGAGCACCCTGCAGATGCACTACACGATATTTAAAAAGGTCCAGGGACCAATTTGTTTGAAGTTGTGTAACTGCTGGCAACATCCATATTTCCGTATCCCAAAAGTTATGACCTTGATAGTCATCATCACTTTGACCCCGACCTAAACCAGTGGGACTAAGTCCAAAATATGGATTATTTTCTTGATTAGTTTCCAAGGAGGGCAAAGAATTGGCCAAATAAAATATGCCAGCATTAATTGTTTGAGACTGAAAAAATACAATATTAAAAAATTATTTACAAGAAAGTACATTTTTTTTTAAATTAAAATGGATGACATATATTTTATAATACAGTATAATCCCTATATTTCGAACACCTGCAAATCGCGACAACGCGATAAACCGGAAGCTTAATTTGTTGCCATTAAATACTCTTTAATCCACACTCTATATTACAAAATTATTTAAAGGAATTTTATTTTCTTTTAAATTCAAATTTTTAGACGTTTGGAAAAAGAGTTTTGCTAATGCCTAGATAATACAAATAAATATGTATATAATGATATATGATATGATGTGCAGATAGATTCGAAGAAACGACATTGTGGGTTTATAATTGGTCTTCTTTAATTTCTTTTTAACTTTTAACAAAATAAATGATTTTTTTTTTTTACCAGAGGCCTAACTAAATGCATTCTTCTTATGTAAGTCATAGTTTTTTTTTTTTTTTTTTTTTTTTTTTTTTTTTTTTTTTTTTTTTTTTTTTTTTTTTTTTTTTTTTTTTAATTAATTTAGTTTAATGTGTAAAACTTTCAGTTTGTCCGTAGGACAACATTCAGCATCTAGTAGACTGGACATTATTCATTTGCCTACGGAGGCGATATTTGATATTTACATAAAGGAAATCATTAATCAATTTCTTTTCATGAAAACATACATGCAAACATCTATATATATGCGCGTATATATATGGATGTGCAGCGGGTCTGAGTGTTCTTAGGTATGTATATATATAGAGAATGCCTATTGTATCGAACTGAGTTCAAGATATTTTATCTACTCCCTGCATTCTATTCAACATACCACATGCAGTGTATGTGTGCATGTATAGGAAATGAATATTGTAAAAAAACATTATATGAAGCAAATCGTATCTTACCAATTCCTTGTCTCCTTCCACTGTAATTTGGAAATCATTCCAAAATTTTTGCCATCTAGAAATGTGATTACTGAAAACATCCTGCCTTTTTAAACTTAAAACTTTGAAATAAATAGGCTCGGCTTAGGAATTGTGTTAAATATTCATGACCACTAAGACTTACCGGTTTCTAACTCTTTTAGAGCCACGGATTTATGCAAATCGGCGGTTATAATGAATCTGTAATACAATACTTTTTGACCAGATGTCATTTGAAGGATTTTTTTATTGCCCAGAAAGTCATCACTAAATGCTACATACACCGTGGTTGGGCTTGGTTGGAGAGATACATTTTCAACTACTTTAGTTGTAGCCCTGACTATTCTTATATTATTTCCAGTAGCGTATTCAGTTTTAAGGTCAAATGCTTGTGTCTCTACACCCGGCTTTTGCTGCAGTTGTATCGTTAAAGAGCCTAAAAATATATCTCTTTGCTGCGTTAGTTATTATTAAACTCCCAGCGATACTTACTTGAGGCAGTTTCTCTTTGTATAAATATTTCGTATATTAAGGCTCTATTAAAATAGCGATGGGCGTACATCCCCTGCTTCATACTTAAATTCAAATTTTCATAGTTTTCCGTCCATTCATATACCCCATTATATAAATCCATTGTATATTTAATTTGAGTGTATTGGAACTGTCTATTGGTTTCAGGATCCACAACTAGACCCGTGATATTTAGCCAATTTGGTAATCTGGCGCGGCGACTGTCGCCTGTATGGCCATTATAAACACCATTAATGTAAATGGCATCACCAAATATGGTAAAACCCAAATGACCATTGGACAAAGCAGGCATGAAATTCAAATCATCGGGTATTCTTAAAAGGACATTCATAAATCAAAACATTATTTTTTATATAAAAAAAGTACAAGAAAATACTTACCGCTGTGGTTCCAGTAAAAAACTTGTATCGGCTTGCAATAAACATGGTTTAGACTTCCAAAATAAGCACACAAATAATAAAATGATTAAATGTAAACGCATAATGAGGTAGACTGCTTTCAGACAATGACCGCTCTAATGTCGAGCTAAGCTGCAATTGAATGCGTTTGTTCTTTTGTAAATTTTTATTTCACTGATAAGAAAAATATATAATTGATTAAATTAAAATAAAAAAAAAATTCAGTAAAACATATAAAATATATACGAAAGCGGTTGCAAAAGGTTTTTTGTACAATGACATTTAAGAACGATGAAAATAAAGCATTGATGACAAAAGAAAGAATTGGCTACGTAGAAGGATTTGGATAAGCAAACATGGTCACTCTCTCATGATAATACTTGTTGTCGTAATTTTATTACTCATACTATTTGTAATCGAGTAAAGGCACGAGTAAAAAGTTTCCCAGAGTGCTAAGAAGGCCGATTAAACTAATTTATGCTGAAAATCCAAGAACGCTTTTAATTTTTAGATAGACATACATATCGTTGGTGTGAAGTACAAAAGCTCCAACTGCCATTTTTCCGTTTGCATATTGATACATTCATATAGCTCATACAGTTCATCCAAACCGGTAAAAAAATCTATTGCAAAAAAAAAATAAAAAAGTGCGAGTTGGGGCCTTTCAGACAAACTATATATGTATACTCTACCCTTTACGAAATCTTACAGACTTTTTAATAATTATATGTGTGTATGTATACGTGTGTAGATATTTATACATACACATACATACATATTTTAATAAAGAAATGATATTACACCTTTATCTTGCCTAGTATTGCTGTCCAAGGGAATATGTATGAAAGTTATATGACGATGTGTGTATGCATCTTATATCATTTATCAAATAACATATTTAAAAAAAATTAATTAAAGCATAAGTATGGTAGAAGATATGTTATATCAGCTGCATTGCGCTATAACTATTCCAGCATATTTTCAATATGTTTCGTTTAAGATTTTTATTTTTTATTTTTTAATTTAATTACATTTCTAAATATATTGCATTCGCTGCCACTGCAAGACAATAATATTTCCATAAAAACTTTGCAAAGCAACAAAGTATGCTGCATGCAGATGTATGGATATGTATATGTAAGTATGCATGTACGCAAGCATGGATGAGTGCATGTGTGTATGTATATATGTATGTATCATGGTGAAATATGAACAAAAAAATATTTTCCGTCAATCTTAAAATTCATATAATGCCTTCAAAATTAGAAGTGGCAAAATAGCAGTGGTATTCACTGCACGGTGCAAATGTATAGCAAAACTGAAAGCAAAATTTTCTTATTTTTTTATTGAACGGCAGCAACAAAATGTAAACCCTTTCATTCGTAATGATATCGAATTTACGTAGCGCTAATGCCCATTGCGTTTTTTTTTTAGCAACTCTCATGACAGAACAGCTTGACATTTCTAATCAATCGATTTATACTTTGCAAAGAATTTTAATAGCCAAATCGTCATTATTATTTTAGATTTTAATCGCATAATCAATTTCATGGCATTTTAAAGTCACTGCGAAATCTCTTTTACGCCCTTTGCTGAGGCATTTAGTGTGACATTTCGTGGCACTGAATAGTGCTCAATTTAATTTTCCATAGTTTTATTTTATTATAAAACTGTTGATGGTATTTTAAGCTTGATGTCGGCTAATTATTGGCTACCTAGCCGATCAGTAAAAATATATATAGTCAGTAATCAAGTTCAATCTATTTACTTTTTTGAAATATTCTAATTCTCCTCCGCTCAAACTGCTTTTTTATATAATTAAAACTTTAAATATATCATTTTTTTTCTCGATATTTCGCCAGTTCTTCGTGTAAAAAAAAAAAACGAAAGCGGACCCAGAGCAGTAGAGAATTGGAATATTTAAAATTTGGAAGAAGAAAACATTTTTTATTTTATTTTTCAATATCATTTTGCCAGAATTTTTGTTTTGCGGCAAATAAAATTGCAAGCGGTGAAAATTTTTGTTGCCCGGTGTAATATTAATAAAATTATATTTTCCGATTTACTTTTATTTCAACTTCTTGGTGCACGATTTGAATGAATTCAATGAATTAAAATGTTTTTATACACGTTTGGATTTATAAAATGCATCTTGGTTTCTTATACACTCACTCACACACATACACACTTACACATATTCATCCATCCATATGCTTAAGTTCTTGTGCATGTGCGAATAATGCCAGAATTATTTTACGCTCTAAGAATCAGTTTATTCAAGTTATACAAGTTCGTTTTTACCCTTTCAAATCGGGCTTTCATTATTGGTGGAATATTTCAGCCCAGTCATTTAACCATTTTTTATACTATTTTTTTCTATTTAACGCGTTCGCGTGTGCTTTTCGTTTGTTTGTTTGTTAATAGCGTTACACTGTTATTTAGGAAAAAAAAAAAAAAAATGATTTTATCATGATGGCATGATGTTGCCAAGCGTTACCTAAACACAGAATATTTAGAAAATTTTAGTACGAGTATGTTTTTTGTCTTTAAACTTACAAATAAACAAACAAATAATTTTTTATGCTGCACTAAATTAAAGTGGAAAGCATAAAATAGACCAAGCGTGGCCGGAGTGTTTCCGTTTGTTAAAAGCTCTTCTTACAATTTTCAATTTGCTAACTTTTTGCACTTTACTGTTTGAGGACTGTTCTATTAAAGGAAGTCGTTCTCATTGAAAGTTTGATTTTTCAGAATGCGTTTTATTTGTCTAGTCTTTCAATGAAAAGGATTATAAGAAAATCTTATAAAGAAAAATATATAGAAAAGTATAAATTATTTTGTATTTCTAAAATAAAAAAATAATTAATAATTTTAAATAGCAAAAAAGTTAATTAATATAATTATTAAGAATGGAAAAAACTTTTTCAAAATAATTTAGCGGCAAACATTTTCAAAACATTTTTAGAATTTTCGAAACGAAAGATATTGATTTTAATTAAACTTTGCTCAAGCCTTAACTTTATAAGTTTATAAGTTTTATAAGTTGAATAAATTAAACCAAATTTATTTTCTTACAATTACATATTTTACAATATCCAGTTATTTGATATCTTATTATTTATGTTAAGGAAAACTTCTAATGTCATCTAATGATAAATTTAAATTAATATAAATTCATTTAATGAAATAATTAATTGGAATTCTTTCAATTACAATTGGCATAAATCTGTGATTTGCTCCACAAATTTCTGAACATTGTCCATAAAATAATCCTGGTCGATTTGTTATAAAAGAAGTTTGATTTAATCGTCCAGGAGTTGCATCAACTTTTTTATTTTATTATTGGAATCGAAAAAAAACATTTTATAAAAGAAGTCTATCTAAATATTAAATATATTTTCTTTAAAAGTTAATTATTTCTAGAAAATTTTCTATCACTAAGTAAAATTTTTGTTTCAGTTTGGCGAGTACACTTGAAGAAAACTTGCCTTGAAAAGCGGTTAAAAAAAAACCGATTAGAAAAAATATCGTTAAATTTAATCTAGAAAGCAAATACAAACTGCCTGTGATCCGTCGCCATAACGATGTTTTAATGCGCATGTGTACGCAAAGTTTTAAAAGTGGATGACCAAAGCAAGAGAACATGAACAAGTGTGTGCTTGCAACTGCTTACTAGTATGTGTGTCCATGCACTCATATTCATTATTTAATGTCATGTAATGAAAATTATTATAATTACACACCATTACTTTCAATTATTTTCCCACAAAATTTAAATAAAATTTTTTTTTTTTAAAAACTACACGTAAAATAAGCCTGCTAACTGTAATTTAATTGTTAAATTTTAATTTAGTGTTGTTTTTATCCAACAATTTGGACTAATTGAGGTTTCTATCTGGCATGAACATTTATTTTAAGCATTAAATCTAAGTATCATTGGATTAGAAATAAACTTAATGAACACTTGCATACGTATGTATGTATGGGTGTGTACATATTTCTGTTGCTTAGTGTACGAGTATTTAAGCAACAAACCCTTGCTGTTGAAGTTGATCAAAAACCTATACGATGTGCTGAGGTGGCGCCGGTCAGAAAGAGTGCTCCAGTTTTGAAAATGGATCCATTTTCAAGAATACTTATTATAAGAATTGCATATACTCAATTCATTCATCAGAAAATCTCATATATATCATAAAATTTCATATATCTATATCGTCCGAACGCGAATGAGTTTGGAATAGTACAGTCTACAAGTACATTTTTTTTTAATTTTTAATTTGAGAATAATTTGTCGGCTCTAAGTGATGGAAATTAAAAGGTTTTGATATTTTAATTTGATGAGCAAATGTTTGATCATCTCCAAATGTGATTGACAAAGAGAATGTCAGTGGTTTTGCCAAAGGAAATGTTAAAAACCAATGGCATTGTAACCAATTTGAAATTACTGCCTCTCGCATGATTTGAAATGGCCAAAAGTGGCCATAAAATTCAGATGAATCATATGACCTTATGAATCATATCGTTAAATTTTTACATATTTCGTCCTATGACACACACTCACGTAGTCATTCGCCGCAGCCTCATTGCCAAAATTTAAAAAAACATAACGATGATGTACAGTATGAAAATTAGTAAATAAGAAATGATTCCTATCGCCTATGAATTAATGAATTTTAATTTAATATTATTTTTTTGCAGTGTATTATATTTATATCGGCGTTTAAAGAGTTTCTATATTTGCCAGCAGCGGCTCTCCGCCGACCCATTGCGACTCATGTGTCAGGGGCAGATCCTCACTTAGATGACAAAACAAAATATTTAATTTATCCTGTGGGGAATAATATCGATAACTCGGAATATCGACAACACTGATAGAGGCTTACTCGTATGTCTGCATGTGTTGGTAAATAAAATTAAGTGTATATTAGTTTCGTTCATCCATTTCTTGCAAAGGCACGTTTGCAAAATTTTAATTGATTACATTTTCAGAATAGCATTGAAGAGTGGCAAAACAGGGAGGAGCGTTGATGTATTCTAAAATAAGCAAACATGTGCATTTATATTTCCATACAAATATTTTTACTTAGCTTTTACATTACAGAATTCTACATTACGAGTATTATAATTGTATATATATATATATATATATATATAAAAGAAGACAAACTGTATGATAATCACAAAGTGGTTCACTGGCGTTGTTCTTATTTTTTCATAATTTGTTTTTAACTATAATAATATTTCCTTGGTTTTCCTTGCCTTTGTGGCCAGGTGTGTTTCTTTACAAGAACTGCCTGCCCATGATTGCAAATTATAATTTTTTTCTCTACTAGTTTCATACAGTGGATGATATAAGTATGTCCACAGTGCTAGTTTGCTCTTGTCTTTATATTTTTGTAAGTGTTGCATTATTGTGTTTTAATTTTGATTTTAGGAAAAAACTTAAAAGATAATTTAAATAATGTTTTGAAAATTTAAATAAAGAATTAACATTTTTATAACAGTTTTTATTAATTAAGGAAGATATCTTAAATTTTTGATACTATAGAGTTTTATTTAATTCTAATGGGGGATTTTTTTAAAATTTAATGCCGTACGGAAAATCAGTTTAATAATTTTAACTTACTTACTTTTTTTTTGAAAACTTCTGATTTATTTAAATTAAATCGTATTGAAAATAAATTACGAAATGAAATATTATGTAGTTCTTCTGCTAATCAACTTCTGGGGTGCCTCTCTAGAAAAATATTTGAAAATGATTCAACATTTTTTATTAAAATTATTTGAAATTATTTATTTTTAATTATTTAACAATGTAAAATATGAAATATTCCATGAAAAGTATTCAATACAGTGTGGCAAGAAATTGTCGCATGTAGTTGAACTTGAATAAAGATCCTAAAGATCCAAATGTTTCTTTTTTTTCCTGATTCTTCTCTAATAACATAAGAAATTTATCCAGATCCATGTTGGTATAAAATTAGATCTCCTCCTCCTGTTGGATCACAGAATGAAGTATTTAAATTTCGATCTTTTTCGTACTTTAGTGCTTCATTGAAGTGTTCAAAATAAAGTCTTTTCGTAGTGTTACAATTGAACTAAAATATATATTCCCTGCAGGATTAGATTTCGCCACATTTTTCGGTTCTAAATTTAGGCAAGAAACTCAAATCCGTGAAGGTATTAAAATGTTCAAATATGCGAATTCCACCCGCCATTGGATTTATGCATTCATTATTTAACTAAATTAAAAGCAACATATTTTTAGCACAGACTGTATAAATTTTTTTTAAATAACTGTGGGGATAACTTTAAATAAATACATTCATTCATAATTGTGGCAGAACATAGAAAATTACCTGCAAAGCTTAACAAACAACTGGCGATACAACGATTAAATAAATATTCTCACGCGCCATAATTTTCATTTAAGTATGACGGCTGTGATCGAATCCAATTCCGAAAAGGGGGAAAATACAATGTGCTGCAGTCGCAATAATAATAATTGATTAAAAATTGTAATCATAATAACAATAATAATAATAATAATTATGAAATATTGCCCAAAATCTGAAAATAATTACGCTGCGACAACTTCAAACAGTGTTTGACAGCATGGTGGGAAAATAAATGAAAATTGCTTGTAAGTGGATGAGAATTATTATTCAGATGGAATTTAAATTTCTTTGGAATCCTGAATCATTTATTTATTTATTTTTTTTTTTTTTGTTTTGAGACTTTGCAAGATGCAGCAGTCCTAACAGAGTCATATCTTCGGGAAAGTTCCTTTTTTTTACAATTTAGGTAGGCTGACCAGCTATGCCATGTTACATAAAGAGTGACATTTTCTGATCTCTTGGTTGTACAGCCAATTGACAACTGAATGAATTATTAATATTATATAAGCTTAAATATTACTAGCTGTCGGTCTATTTGAAGAACTAAATTTCCCTATCCACACTATGTAATACAATTAATCCTTAAGGCTTTTTATATTATTTACGATAATTCTTAAAGACTGCAGTTATTTACACACGGGAAATTCAGAAAATATTTCTCAGCCAAATATTATTTATTCACTTTTTTTTTTTTTTTTTGTTAATTAATTTAACCTGAAAAGCTTTCCGACTTGATCACGGGAAAACACCCAAGTTTTAGGCAGGAGTTAAATATGCGACCTCTAGTTTAGTATGCTGAGCATTATTCATTCGCCTACGGAGGCATTGAAAATGCATTGAAACTGATTACTTCAGAATCTCAGCTAAGGCCGTGAAGGTTTCTTCAATGATCCACAGCCGGGAATTGATGCTCCTAAATTACCCATTTTAAATGTAATTTGTGAATAAAAAATTAATAATTCACTGAATATCGTATTTTGAACACCCAGTACACTTCAATAACTTCATTACTTTCAAAAGGTTTATCTCATTAAACTTTTTAAAGCTCCAGCATTTAACCTAAAATATAATAAAAATTACAAATAATTGTGGTACATAAAAGATATATCTATTAGGGGAGATATATATATATATATATATATATTTGTTAATTCTGGCACCACAGGAACTCATACGTTGAGCACATTAAAAAAATTTTGAAAATGTCTAGGCTTCCGCTGTGGCACTAATAGAGCAGAAAAAATGGCTCTCTTTGGAGCAAGCTAGAACCCAATGTATTAACAAGGAACTTCCCATTTCGGGAACTGTACAAAAATAAAACAGTTTTCGTAATCATGTATCAAAGAGCAAATAGTCTGTTCATGTTTGAACTCTCATTAGTTTTCCGAAAAAAAGCTCTTACCGCTGTGCGTTCTCTCACTTTCTATATTAAAAAGTTCAAAGTTTTATAAGTGCACTCTATCTTCCTCTAGACCTCTTTACATAATATATTTTTTCTAATTTTGCTACAACGAATTGTGTCAGGTGGCCCCTGCTCCCCTGACTGCCGATCTTTAATAACTTACAAAGCATATATTTGGATTAGAAAATAGAAATATGTCGCCTTCAAGAAAAATAGGATAAAGTGGGAAAATTGGCCTCAACTTTAAGTACGAGGTGTGATCAAAAAGTAAGGGTTATGGTCTGTTATATTTGTATGTTGGCAGTATCAGCCATTTTGGATTCCCAGTTGGATATTTTATATTTGATTTATTATGAGTCATAATTTATGACAGATAAAAAGAGTAGTCGTCTTATTCGAAAAATGGTTTAAACCCTTTAATGCCTAATTTTTAATTTTAATTTCTTTCATCTAAGAAAATACATATTGGGAACTTAATTTCAATAAATATTTAAAAAAAATATGCAAAAATTACTAAAAATTCAACCAAAATAGTTGAAAAATATTTATAGTGAATATTGAATCGGATTGCAGCTCGAATTGTATAAATTGAATGTTTTCCGTGCTTTTTATTCAGTCATTTTTAATGCAGTTATTTTATTTTTAATCGAATTTTATTCAGTTATTTTATGCGACGCCGACTGTATATATACAGTCTGCCTGGTTTTCCCCGCCCACATTAATACGTTGCTGTGTGCTAAGGGGTTAAAGAAACTGCATTAAGTTTTGTGTAAAAAAAGAAATTAAATGTTTAAGGATATTTGAAATGTTGACTTTGCCGTTTGGCGAGTCCACTATGAGCAGAACACAAGTTCAATTGAAAGGTTGAAGGAAGGTTGAGAAGATGTCAATGACGATGCTCGTCCTGCATAAAGTATTTTTTTGATCACACCTCGTAGTTCCATATGTAAAATGAGTTCAAAATAGAAAATCTTCTCAACCAATTCTGGTTATCCTCGCAAGCGCCAAAAGTTGCCACTATTCCAAATTTAGTGTAAGTAAAAGTTTAAGTAATTTGTAAATCTAGAAATTGGCAATCCCGGTGAACTTTTAATATTTTAAAAATTAATTTAAATTGCTAAACTAATTTGTAATTATAAAATTTTCGAACGTTGAAATATTGTGGCGATTCTTTACATTGACAGCAATTTCACAGTTTCTTGAACAACGTAATTTAAGCCTCAAGCGATCAGTCTTAAGCAATAATGCCCAGCTCAAGCTTTCTAAGCTGTTGAACTAAGCGTAACTAACGATAATGCTTTAGGTTGTTATTGCTGCTGTTGATGGCATTGTTATTGTTGTTGTTCCTTATTATTTGGTTTGCAGAGGGGGAATTCAAATATGCCACATATTAATGTGTAGAAAAGAATAGTACGAGTGTAGTCATAACGCGAACAATATTATAATTGTAGCGGCATGAAGAAGCACGCTTTTTCGATTCCGTTTAGTAAGCGCAGCCAAGTGTACACACAAAAGAATAAGAAATGAAAAAAATTTAGATTAAAATAAAACGATATTATTATTATTATTAGCGTCTAATAGAATAATTTCAATTATTACACCTGTTCGAAAGAAACATCATCAGCGAGCTGTAAAGCGCTCGAAAACATTACAAGACACGTAGTGACTGACCATTTTAAATAAAATGTGGCTACCAAAAGTCAATATTCGTATTATCTTTTATAAAAGCTTGTAAGTAGTTTGTCTCTTAAGGGGAATATTTTTCTTAGAAAACTTATCTTATTCTCAAATCTATTAGATTCTGTAGCTTTAGCTGTGGCAGAGTGTCATAAATACAGTCAAAGACGGTTATAACGAATACCGGTTATAACGAACTATGCGAATAGCGAACTGTTTTCTACATTCCCAAATACATACATTCTACATTCATACAAATCAATACGTTTATAACGAACACGGTTATAACGAACTTTTTTTTATAACGAACTAGTTTTTGTGAGCCACACAATGAATTTTCAGACATTGCAACGTTTATAACGAACTAAGATAAAGTCAATTTAAAAGTTAATTGCCAACAGCACTTATACCCAGCTGTTTACACAGCTGTTTTAGGCTATTCAAGTAAACAATGCAAACAGCTGATTGGCCTTAAGTTCTCAGAAAGTCAAAAACTGAAGAATTAAATAAAAAATTAAAAAAAATTCTATTTCGGTTGCAACAAAAATGTAAATAATTAATGAAGTTGAGAAAGGAAAAAAAGTAAAAAAGATATCTTTGAACTTTATAAAATTCCAAAATAAAGGCACTGCTGGTATGGTGTAAGCAATTTCGAGCACAAAATATGCCTATTCCTGTACCATTGGTAGCCGCCAACGCTGAAGGCTTATCAAAGAATTTAAATATAAATTTTTCCCCAAACACAGGATGGCTGGAACGTTTCAAACAACGTCACACCATAAAATAAAAAGCTCTATAAAGTGCGAATTGTAACTTCCAATATGACCGCTGAATGTGGATGAAAAACTCTTCCTGAAATTCTGAAAACATATAGTATAAGGGATATATTCAACTGCAATGATCGTGCCCTATTCAACCTATGCCACCCAGAAAACACATTAAGTTTTAAAAATCAACCTTGCCATGGCAGAAAAAAGTCAAAGGACCGCCTAACTGTTCTTATTGGTTGTAATTCGGATGGTACATATAACCTATTGGAACCGGAATAAAACTTAAAAACAATATTTACTATCATTTTTTAACAAATATTTCTACTACGTCTATAACGAACTAAACGGTTTTGATTTGGTGTAATTGTCGATTTTTGATAAGGGTACCCCCTTAGCATTTTTGGCTAAAAATCGTCATTCCTTGAAAACGGCCGTTTGTGTATTTGTGTTTGTGTATTGTGTAAACACTTGCGGTTTTTTGCTCTTGGATGTTTATATTATGTTTTCAAATGTTTAAAATATATTTTTGCTAATCAGAAAGAAAAAAATTTTTTTTTTCAAAATTTGGTGTAATTGTCGATTTTTGATAAGGGTACCCCCTCAGCATTTTTGGCTAAAAATCGTCAAATTTTGAAAACGTCCATTTTCGTATTTTTTTAATGAAAAACTAGTGTTTTTATTCGCCTTGTATGTTTATTTTATATTTTCAAATGTTTAAAATATATTTTTGCTAATCAGAGAGAAAAATTTTTTTTTTCCAAATTTGGTGTAATTGTCGATTTTTGATAAGGGTACCCCCTTAGCATTTTTGGCTAAAAATCGTCAAATTTTGAAAACTTCCGTTTGTGTATTTTTAAATGAAAAACTGGTGTTTTTTTCTGCTCTTGTATGTTTATTTTATATTTTCAAATGTTTAAAATATATTTTTCGTAATAAAAAAAAAAAAAAAAAATTTCCCAAGATTTGGTGTATATTTCAATTTTTGAATTTCCATTTTTGGCTAAAAATCGTCAATATTTGAAAACGTCCGTTTGGTGTTATAGCCTTTGTGTTCGTTATGACCGTGCCCGACTGTATCTGCATCTCGATTGCTACAAATATTTTCCAACAACTTCCCTTCTAATTCTTATTCTTTGTTTATATGCATAATTGCTGTAGTGTGTGTGTATGTTCTTTACTCTATTGCATTATCTTGTGCATTGGAAACGAACTCTATTATTTTATCACTTTAAAAACCAACCATACAATTCTGTAAAACTTTATCTGCCTGAGAAGGATTTTGTGAAATGTGTGTGTGTGTATGTGTGTGCCGCAACTAATGTAAGTGTACGGAGGCTGGGCGGCAAGTAAGCACAGCGAAGGAGCAGAAGAGGAAAATGAAAATCAATCAATGAATAGGAATGATCAATGTTTTATGAGTTCTTAACAGGCTACCGGTTGGCAATAACTTGCGTTTTATTTAATACAACGTTTACGCATTTTGTTAAGCCGTTTTCCCTTAAGCCAACTTCTTTTGTTCTGTAAAGGCATTTTCTGAGTAACTGGGATGTATACCTAATGGAGAAACGAGCATTTTCACATCAAATCAATAAAAGTTTATTGCCATGAGTAACAGTAATAATGCATTGATGTTATTCCGTAGGGTTTACTCTCTTGCCAGTAGATGATACTTAAAACAATTGTTTTGGCAACAGAATATTCGATATTCGCATAAACCCCAAGAGCGGCTCTTTTACTGGTATAGCCAAAAAAACAACTCTGAATTGTCGCTTTAGTGAGAAAATCTTTAACAGCTGTAAATGAGTTAAATATTACTTTTTTGCATTGTGAAGTACGTGACGCAGCTTGTTTCTGGACACAGTTACTTTAAAATGTATATATAGAAGGTGGTGAAACGTAAAACTACATTTATAGTATACATAATACCTGCGATATACTGCGAGGAACGATAATTTAGGTGTATACATTTCCCAATCTTATACTTGAAGAAAATAAGGACATTTGTAGTAGTACATTTGTATGAAAGTAAAGTTGTCTTCATCTTAAAGACGCAACTACAAGTGTAACGTTATTCTATTGACAGCGTTTGAGTATCGCGATATCTATTAAATGGTATTCAGTAACGCAATATTGACTGACGCCAGTGATCCCCACTGCAGAGGGGTGTAAAATTGGAATTCTCCGTCGCAGATCACAGTCAATATGATAAATCTTGAATGTTTAACATATCGCATGTTCTTCGTATCCAATACGTCAGCGAAGGACGAAATGAGATAAGTGAAAAAAATATGTGAAGAGAAAAATTAATTAAAAAGTATTAGCAGTATTTGGTTGGTAAAAGTAAATAAAAAAAAAATTAAAAATTAAATATCGGTTGGCCTTTTTTTAGTTTTTGTAAGGTAGCCTGGAAAGATCCAACTTTATTTTTAAAGACAACCAAAACGGAGCATCTTGTAACAGATGCAGCTAATTTCGTATAACTTTAAGCAGATAAATTTTTGGAAAATTAACTTTAAAGTTTACGAAAATAATTCAAAAACATATTCAGCCACCGCATAGTATGTGGCTATGAGGCTACATATAATGCTACAAGTTGTCGATAGAAAATAATGCCCTCATAACTATTGAACTCTTGGCAAAGGTATATTTTTAATCAATTCTTTAAATATTATTGCATTTGAAATATCTTAATACTGATTGTGCGGCTGCTAATGGCCGAATAAGCGTATATTGGCAATTCGAGTACGAGCATGTTCATCGGCGGTCTGTTGGGAATCCATCTGCTTTCAATACAAAAGTGAATTTCGCTTAAAAATTTTTTCAAAGTACACAATGTAATTTTTGTGAACAATGTCGCTGCGTTAAAACTAAATATAATTCACAGTTTATTATTCGATTAAATATTTTCACTCTTCTTTAAGGATAATTTAGTGCAAAAGTTTATAAATAGTCAAGTTGCAATCATAGCGATAATCAATTTCATTCTATTCAATACAAAACCAGCCAATCTCATTCCATGTAATCACACGCACACCACTACACAGTTACTTGTAATAAAGTTAAGAAGTGTCTTAAAACAAAAATCGTTTCATGCTGCTTGTAATTTGAACAAGTCAATATTGGTATCGTTCACTTTTGTGATGACGGTTGAAGACATGAAATCAATTACTTTTCCGCTTTTGATTTATCGAGCAGTTCCAAATATACTCGTATTTAGTATGTGTGTGTGGAAAATGGGAAAGAATTGAAAACTTGTAGCAGGTAATCGTTATTTTCTGCTAATAATTCTTGGCTGATTACTGTGCTAATACAGTTAATAGAGTTGTTATTGCAGCATTTGCTTTAGCACTGCTCATCGCTTCCAGATAAGATGGTCTACCCAAAAAGGGAAGTGGTTTTACCGTTTACCATTGCATTTTTATTGTCACTGGACTGTAGTGAAGACAATTTAAGCGCCATCTACTGACAGTTGCAAGTTTGACGACACCGATTAAAGTAATTATGGGAAATGAACAGTTGCCAGACGAATGTAAGTCGATAAATTTATAGAGTTTTTTTATAAACTTTATTATAAATAAATTAATAATAATAAAGTCTCAACATTTCCTGGCATTGGAAAAGGGCAATGATTTACCATTAATACATTATTGTCCACTCCTCCCCTCCTCAGATTGTTGACATGTCGATTTTCTTAAAAAAATGTGCGCCATTTGCTCCAAGAACGTCATAACTCACAAAAAGGTAATACTTCTATATTAAAGTTTTTAGTTTACATACAAGTAAACTTCCATTAACTGGTTTCTATTCTAGATTTTATTATGAATTGTTTACACAAGATCAGTTATGACCAGGGCGTTATGTCTACATTTTGATAAAAAGGATATTTTTTCATTTATAGCATTATTCTACATACATATTAGATACACACATATACATATACAGTTTTTATAAATAACTTTTTAATTATTATTTCAATTAATTTAGTAATATTTTAGTATTATATCATCATTATTAAAATAAATATTTTAATAAAAAAAAAGAATAAATAATTAAAACGTTATATAACATTAATAATTTTAATAACTTAAAATATAAAATTAAAATAAGAATATTTTATTTAATTTAGTAATATTATTAAAATAAATATTTAATAAAAAAATGAATAACTAATTAAAAACTTAGTATAACATTAATAATTATTAATAACTTAAAATATAAAATTAAAAAAAAATATATTTTATTTAATTTAGTAATATTATTAAAACAAATATTTAATAAAAAAATGAATAAATAATTAAAACGTTATATAACATTAATAATTTTAATAACTTAAAATATAAAATTAAAATAAAAGTATTTTATTTAATTTAGTAATATTATTAAAATAAATATTTAATAAAAAAATGAATAAATAATTAAAACGTTATATAACATTAATAATTTTAATAACTTAAAATATAAAATTAAAATAAAAATATTTTATATAATTTAGTAATATTATTAAAATAAATATTTAATAAAAAAATGAATAAATAATTAAAAACTTAGTATAACATTAATAATTATCAATAACTTAAAATATAAAATTAAAATAAAAATATTTTATTTAATTTAGTAATATTATTACAATAAATATTTAATAAAAAAATGAATAAATAATTAAAAACTTAGTATAACATTAATAATTATCAATAACTTAAAATATAAAATTAAAATAAAAATATTTTATTTAATTTAGTAATATTATTACAATAAATATTTAATAAAAAAATGAATAAATAATTAAAAACTTAGTATAACATTAATAATTATCAATAACTTAAAATATAAAATTAAAATAAAAATATTTTATTTAATTTAGTAATATTATTACAATAAATATTTAATAAAAAAATGAATAAATAATTAAAAACTTAGTATAACATTAATAATTTTAATAACTTAAAATATAAAATTAAAATAAAAATTTATATAAATAATAAATAAAATAAATAATTTAAAGTAGTAAAATAAATAATTATTATATGAGTTTTTTTTATTTTATATTTATTTGCAAAATAAAATAAAATAAAAATAAGAATTTTATATGTATATAAATTAAAATATATAAAAAAAAAATATATATATTCATATAAAAAATATAAATAAAAATTTTATAAAAAATGATTGGCACATAAGTCAAAAATTTAAGTTAGAATTTTAGCTAATAAATATTTATATGATGAATTAATAAATTTATATTAATATATAAATAATTGATTAATTATTATTTTTTTATACATATACATATTTATAGTGATGCAATTAAATTATTTACTAAAGAACAAACTTTTAATTATTTATCTAATTTTATCTAATTGTTTATTATTTTTCTCCTAGTTTTTCATTATTTTTATCTTTAATATTAAATGTTTGTATATGTTATGTATGTGGTGATATCGGGCATATATTCATATATATATCGCTGAATAGTTTCATATTAAGATTTATCTTTAAAACTTAAAGTGTTCCTCAACAATGAAAATTGTTATTTGTTTTATACTTCTTGTCATTAATTCTATTCGTACGATTTAATTGGTAACGCATCGATACGCACAAAATTAGATCTTCATGTTTTTTGTATATGACTGTATGTGTATGTGGATGTGTATGTTGTATAGTATACTCGTATATGAGGTGAGTAGTTAGTAGTTAAATGAAACAACTGAATTTGCGCTTATTTACTGTTTGTTTGTTGTACTCAGCATACTGCAATTCTGTATGGTAAATTAATAAATACAATATAATTTTGCCTTCCATGTGGTTCGTGAGTTTTAAACATTTTTTATGATTACACTCAAAACATAATGTTCGTAAATAATGAATAACTGTAAGTGTAACAAATTCATTTGTTACAAATGTTATCGTTTATAGTGAACAATTCGTAAGTATATGACGTCTACAGTGAAACTTCGATATAATGAAATTTGCCATAATGAGAAATGCGCAATAGTGCATGTTTTATTAACTCAATTGAGAAGAGCTCTTTTTAAAAGAAGATTTTCATACAAAAACAGAGTACAGGTGTAACCAAATATATACCTCTATATATATATTTATTAAAAATATTTATTCAAATGCCTCAATGTACGGAAATAAGGATAAATAAATAAAAAATAAGAAATTTTCGCAATTGCGACAACAAACTAAAATAACAATATTTTATAAAAACCTGATTGATTGCGTTTATTTCTGATTTAGTTTCTGAAACTCTTATAACCTTTAATTAGAACTCTTGGGTTAAATTTAATTGGTTTAAAAAAAGCTTTTCTAGTAATGTATTTTGTTCTCATAGTTCTTTAAGTTTCGTTGTATTATGGCTTTGCTGATTATATTTATAGTGGCTTTGATTCCATTAAAATATTTCTATTTTAATTTTATATTTTAAGTTATTAAAATTATTAATGTTATATAACGTTTTAATTATTTATTCGGATGTTTCTAGTATAAAAATTTCATTGTTTTATAATAATTTTCATTAAATAGTAAATGATTAAATAATTAGTAAATGAGTGAAAGCATGTTCTTAAACCGAACTGATACATTGCCTTTGTCGGTAATAGAAGTTCTGAAAAATTTTTCAAATAAAAGAAGAGAATTGAGAGAAATTTCGGGAAATTGAGTTAAAAAGCAATTTTTACATTATACTTTTTGCCATATGAATTATTTTGCAATAATTATTGAAAGTGCCACCGCAGGTACTATAATGCGTAGCCTACTAAAACGGAGTTCGCGGCTTTGATTCCAGCCTAGACCCTGGTTGTTTCTCTGCGGTCGAAAGCTTTCAAGGTTAAGTTAGTTTTAAAAAAAATATATGAATAGAAACGTTGCTTAAATCCTTTTTGTGAACAATTTCACTTTAGGATTTTTATAAAACACAAAACTTCTTAAACATATTTCCTTTTAAAAAATATTTGAAGATGATTTTAAAGGTTTATTATCTTGTTTGTTTACATGTAAATAGCTGATCATTTTTATTTGCTCATTACGTCCCATAATACATAACATTACACATAATATCAGACAACATATAAAATTTCTAAGCTCTATCAAAATAAGTTATATGCCAGAGCTAGAAATGAAAATACTTTTTATTTTGTAACAGTTACAAATCAGCTGAGAAATGACACGGCATAATTTCAGCTCCTATTTTTAAGATTCGCAAGAGTTGTTATCTCTTCACCAGTCGTAAGCCTAAAATATAAATGAATGACACTAAACAAGGTAGATGGGCCAGCCATAGAAAATGGCGATTCAATCAATTTTTATGCCATTTTTCATGCCAGTTTCACTGTGCATACGTAAGATCATAGTAAAAGCTATAGAGTTTCGGCATGCAATGTCTAATGGCACTATAGAACTCTTTAAGGCGAGAGTATGACTGAAAAATATGTAACTTAATGATGAATTACATCGTAAATTTTACTAAAAATATTTTTATGTTATAGAACGAATAATTAATAAGAATAATTAATGCGAGCATGTACGCTTTCAAATCAAATTGATTTAATTTTTTTCTTCGAGTGTATACCATCCTCGTCATTCATTCAGTCTTGCGCACGTAACTAATGTAGTTTTCTTCCGTTTTCGTGCTTGTCTTACTCTCTTTTTTTCCAGATTGGACTAGAAAAAAAGGGTTTTCATGAGCAATAAAAAAAATAAAAATTATACAAAACTTTGATCCTATCAAAAAAAAAAGAAGAAAATATAGAAAAATATAGAAAAGCAAAAAGACGGTTAAGTCTTGCGATCTGATTTTCTGCTCCGTTGAATTTTGTGTTTCATCAACCGGTGAAGTTTAGATAGATTGATGATTATACTCTATAGATGATTGTACTCCACTGTCTACATAAATGTATGAATCACATGCCTTGTACTCACCTGTACAACAAAGAAAATATGAAAAGCAAAAAAAAAAAAAAAAGAAATAAATTTAAAATTATTAGCAAAGAAAATAAACTACTTAAAAGAAGAAAAAGGCAACACTAACAATAAAAGATGTTGCGCATAATGTGCCACGAGGCTGATGAAAAAATAGCAGTTATTTTCCAAGATAAAGTTTTTTTATTTTTTTTACAATCTAAAATAAATGCAGGTGAAATGTAAGCTTTTGCCGATACTGTACTGGCGATATTTTACTTTGCTGAAATTCATTTGATTACACCATCTACTAACTGCAATACTTGTCGATATTTCAAATGCAACTGTTGGATGGGAAAGAAAGCAACAAATAAAATTAGCAGTAAAGAAATGAACATTTCCTTTAAAAAGGCTGCAAGGAGAAGAGGCAGACATTTGAAATACTTCATTTCAATTTCATAGTAAATATTTTATAGCCAACAAAATAATTCTCGATTACTTTCGCAAATGAAATTTTAACAATTGAATGTATATTTGTAGAGTAAAATAAGAATTTATTTTCTTAATATTTGAATGCTGATTTGAATATTTGAGAAATCGTTATAATTTTATTACAAGTATGTGCGCCTCCCTAGGCGAATGAATAATGCTCTGCCTACTAAACCAGAGGTCGCGGGTTCCTGCATAGATGCTGCGTGTTTTCCTGCGGAAAAGCCGAAAGCTTTGCAAGTTACCTCCGTAAGCGAATGAATAATGCTCAGCCTACTGAACTGGAGGTCGCGAGTTCGATTCCCGCCTAGACTCTGCCTATTTTCCTGCGCAAAAGCTGAAAGTTTTCTAGGTTAAATTAATTAACAAAAAAATAATATATATTTATCCATTTTTCGTTTTTTTCATTAAAAAATAAATTTATAAGAATTTATAAAAGGTTATAAGTAATTAATAAGTTTTCAAAGTTCTTTCGCGATTCAGCTCAAGAAGTTACTCCTTTAGAAGTTTGATGGAATTCTATTTCATTGTAAAAGAAATCAAAGTAGAACCGCAAAATTTAAAGAGTGCCCCCAATGATTTATTCAATTTAGCGTATATAATTTAATTAATTTTTAAAAAATCAGCTTCTGCTTTCCTTATCACTACGCCTTTTGCATATATTCTTTCGTAATGCATTACATGAGTATCACCTTTGCCATCAATGCTATTCTTAAAAAACTGTGCATGCAGATGCTTCATTAACACAAATTTTTTTTTTCTGTCTTAAAAAAGTAAAAATAGTTGATCCTGCGGCTGCTTTGCTTCTACTATCATCAGCTGAGGATGCGGCTTCTAAATGGCGGGTTTTTCAATTAGTTTGTCTAAAAGAAGTTTGCATTTTCAGCTCCGATAAAGACGCTGTTATACCTCAACATTTTTTTTTGTTCCTTACTTTCTTTTAGTTTAAGTTTAAGCATCTTTTCTGATTCCTGTTTTTTAGTTTCCGGTTTCTTAAAAAACAATTTTCCTTAATAATAAATTTAAATTTAAATTTACTTTCTATTAAAAAACTTTCTATTACTTTGGGATTATTTGTGAGTGTGTTTTGCTTAATTTTTATTAATTAATTTTTTATAATTAATCTTTTAAATCAATTTTTTAAATTAGTTTTTCATATTTTTTCTTAAATTAGTTTTTATATAATTTTTTTTTTCATGGAAGCTGAATTAGTGGAATCAAACCTTAATACTATTCTTTAAAAGTTTTGCTGATTGCTTTCACTAAACCATGCATTTGTTCAATAGTTCTAGAATCTTTTCTGAAACCAAATTGTTGGTGGAGAAGGCGACTTGCTCATTATTACCTTTCCAAATAACTTTTCCACATTTTTTAGGAGACTTATAACTCCATAATAATCTACTGAAAAAAAGCGAAAGAGAAATATTTAAAAATCTATTCTTGTTTTGCTATTCTTGTAATTTGTACAACCACTCCAGTAATAGAGATTTGTATTTATTTATGATAAACTTATTCCGTGTACAATCTTTGGTTTTTAAGTAGTTACATATGTATGTAATGTAACTATCTAGTTACAGCTGCTGATGGAGTTGCGGCATTAAGTACTTTAGCACAATTTTTGGTGGCAAAATGTGAAGCGGAAGCCGTTTCTGCTTTTCATGTTAAGTTGTTAATATCTTTTTTATATTTTTGTTTGTCTTTTCCACTGCATTTATTCGTCATAACTCTCTTAAGGATTTTTTTTATTTTATTCCTCTTTTTTTTCAAAAAGTAAAACTTTTCTTTTATTTGCAACTGCAAATTACAATAAACCATAATTTTCCGTTTTAAAAATCATAAAAATAAAAACGGTCATTATTAAAAGCTCTTTAAATAATTCATTTTTGAAGAAAGTTGATGAGCAACATTTTTTTTATGAAATTTCTTTTTCAATGTTTAGCAAAGGATACAAAATTTGTAAAAAATTTTGAAGAGTTGTGAAGGAAAGCTCTTTACATACGCTTCCTTGTGGCTTTACATCAGAACTTGCAAGTGCAAGTAAATAAAATTTGTTTCAATACATTAATACTCAAATCATTAAAGAAGTAATTAATCATAAATTGTAAATCGAATGTGGCATTTTTAAATAAAAACTGGAGGCTACTTTAGCTTATCACTTTAGGGTTAGTAAATATGGAGCGTTACACTATAGAAAAACTTTATAGCGCAAATAGCGACATATCGAAATATTTCTTTAAGAGGCAGTCTTACCATTCACTACTATACATTTATAGAATCGCACACAAGGCATGGGCTGAATGGTTGCGGGAACAGAAAGTATACAGAAAATTCCAGCAGCCACAAGGCCAAATATGAACAATATAAGAACACAAAAATCTTATCCAGAATACACACAGCAATCACAGAATGGGGCAAATAATAACAATACAATCTCTAGAAATCAGAATAGTGTAAAAACATCAATGCAACATCAGCAGCCGAATTTTAAAATGACACTGGATTGATACAGAGAGTTGAGCATGGTTATCAAGTAAGACGAAAAGCTGAAGGAATGGCGGAAGGTATGGAGCACATGAAAATTTATGGATGAGTTTGAAAGAAACATTCTCTACAAGGTATAACCCACAACAGCTAACAACATACAAAAGCCACTAATATCAGTTCAAGAAAAGAGATACTAAAACAATATTTTATTGACGAAAAAGCCAGTATTGTATAGTAACATATTTCGAATACAAATAATTTGTTAATATAATTATATTATTGTGTAGAAAATAACAATTCTCATACTTATAAGTATTTTCAATAATTATAAAACATCTGCGTATAATAATCTGCTGACCAGCCAATAAGGCTTTGAAAGGTTACTCGTACTTATAAATAATAAATAAAATAAACAAATAAAACACGAATCAAAATCATTATTATTATTATTATTAATATTATAATTATTATTAATATGATCGTCTGTAGAAGCGAGTCGTTATTGGGGCCGAGCACGAGTGCTGAACGAAAATCCATTCAATAGCCAATTTTTACGCTCGGCTGAATTTTCTATACTGCTCGTTTCTCTTCGGAATTATCTTGTTTAAAAAAAAACAAAAAAAAAAAAACCAAGTCCTTTTTATTGGTTTGATGTGTAAAATAGTTGTTGCAAAAAAAACGAGACGAGTTCTCTTCTCGGCTTGCATTACGTATGAGTGTGTGTAAATCAATTCATTGAATTTTGGCAGATTAATCTCTCTCTCTGTTTGTATATGTTCCTAATACGTCACATGCATTGAATAATGAATAATTCATGCAAAGTAGTTTGTGTGTATGTAGCCAGCCAAAGTGAGAGACAGGCACTCAAGCAATTCATCTAAATGAAACTCATAATTATGATTAGGCAATTTTTCAACATATTTAAGTACTTTTTATTGTTTTACAAGTTTGGTATAGTCTAAATATTAGCCATTTACGAAAACATGAAGAGTGAGGCGTAAACCTCTTCGAAAGTACTCGCACGTATAGAAATACATACATACACACGTATAAAAGAAACTTGCCTAAATGTGAATGAAATCTAACATGAAATTTACGGCGTTGGCAGCTACTTCCTCCACTGGCTACCACACACACAAAAAAATAAAACAAGAACAGTTGGTGGAAAAGATAAAAGTTTCGCTTCACTTGCCTCCCCAGGAACAACAACACGGCATTTCACTTACATACTCGTATATGTCGTTCAGCAAATGAGTTCGTGTATTAGAGCGAGTGTTTAAAGCCATTTTTTTACACAAAAATGTAGACTTTGTATGCGTGTCTATAATTAAAAAGATTTTGCTTTTTTTGTATTCTGGTACAACTATACGAATTAAAAAAGTGTTTTTAAAATCTTGTACATTAATATTTTGTAGTAGCTCACATACAGTGGGGTTGAAAATTTTAGCACGATAAATTTATGGTAAAAAATATTAGAAAAAATGATTGCAGTTCTATACATTAAGGCTGCAAATGTGGCATGTTTCTTATGGGGGAACTAAAATAAATCTGAACATTATTAAACTATAATTTATGAATATTTAACAAATAAAGTTTTTAATCGAAAATTCGAACTGAATGGTTTCAAGTTAAGGAATTAATTTTTAATCTTTTTGTTTTTGAATTAAATTTTTCATTTAGACACGAATTACCAATCGAAAAATTATTAAAAATTTTTTGGCTACACGGATGCTTGAACTTATGAAAATTTACTTAATTGAAGTTTATAATGATTGTAGAGTGGAGCCGATTTTTTTTGTAATAAATATTACGTAGAAGTAAGAACTAAATTTAAAAAATTTTTCATTTACAAAACATGAATAAAAATTTTAAATTCAATTAAGAAAATTTTTAAAAATTAAATTTTTTTTTTTGTTATTTATTACCTTTTATTCTTTATTATATTATTCATCTAAATTATCATATATTGTTTCTCAACATTTTTTTGAAAAATTGTAAAAACTATTTTTATTAAATTGTAAATCAGTAGTTTATTGGAAAATTTTTATATTTTATAATTTGAACTGACATTTAAACCATCAATCATACAAGCCATGCGGAGCACTGCGAACTGGCTCTCGGAGAAAATCAAAATCGAAGTTTTTAATTAACGCCACCACACGCTGAATAAGGACCCAATGTCTTCAGCGAAACAGATCATAGGGTTATCGCGCTAATCACTCTCGGGCAAAACACAAAAAAACTAAATATTTCGCCATCTATTGGACGAACTTCAAACTCTTTACACCGCACAGAGTATGCATATAAAATATAAATAAAATCAGTCCAGTAGTTTTTGAGTTTATCGATCACGAACATACACGTCATCTTTATACATATATATGTATATAAGGTATAAGATAAGATAAGATAAGATGAACATTGCACGAACTAAAACATGAGGTCAAAATCAAAATGATTTCAAATCTGACAATTATTTTAAAATTATTATTGTTTTAAATTATAAGTTAGTTGATCTATCTACTAAACCGTAGATCACGGGTTCGAATCCTACATTGACCTTGAGAGTTTTCCTGCGGACAAGCCGAAAGTTTGACAGGTTGAGTTATCAAAACAAAACTAAAAACTACTTTATTAATTAGGGCATTTTAACCATATAATAAATAAATTTTGGGGGAATACCCTACATAATAATAAACTTAATTAAATGTTTATGAGATATTTTCTTATTTTTAGGAAACATTTCGATTAATATCAAAAACGTCAAGAAAGATTTACTTGTCTTTCAAGAAAATGCTCTGTCTCTTTCAATTTTCTAAAAAATTCCTGAAATATGATAGTAATTTTAAATTTTACTTTTTCTTCACTAATTTCGTAGAGCAAAAATTTTATGTAAATAACGACTATTTTATTTAAGGATTTACTTTATTTACATTTTAACACAGTGTTTTTTTTTTTGAGTGCATAACTATATGAATTCGTAACATAAAACGCATTGTATGTAATATTTTGTACACATCGGCTAGAAGTTAACTGATTTATAGGGTTTTATTCTAGTGATCATCATCAGTGATTCATCATCATGAATGATTACATTACGTCTTCGCAGATGTAACGTAAGTTCAAAATATACGTTTAACAAAGTACGAAATTAAGTACATTGTCCTAAATAGCTAATAGACGACTAGTGAGTGGAAATGGAGCAGAAAAGCCCGAATATCGATATTAGTCTACAAATATTTTCCTATTCTTTAGTCGAAATAATTTTTAGAAAAAGTTAATAAATTAACGAAACTAATTATGTGATAAACTGCAAGTATTTCTATCTATTCCGATATATAACAGGTGGAAGTAAGTCACACTGCTTATTGGCCGTTATTAAATATGCTATTAATTTGTCCGGTATTTAAGAGAATATGCCGCTACCAGCAAGTGGTTTCGTTGGATGGTTTGTAATTTATAAAACACGAAAGAATTATAACAACCACCGTAATAATAAAATACACACTTTCAGAATAAAACAATAACAGAATCATCATTAAAAAATTAACGAAATAATTCACAGAAATTTATATGTACAAATCTCCTCTTGTTCCTCGTTGGCCTTTCCTTCTTTTTGATGACTTCACTTAAATTATAAGAATAATATTTAATAAATATGAGTTTTTAACAACAAAAATGTCTGGTGGTATCAACGCAATAAGAAATGGGCACATAAAGTTACTTTCAAATGATGTTCCAACTTTTGGTTTATCTTACTCACATACTCGCATGAGATCTGTCATATTTCCATTCTACCAAATAAGCCATGTACATAATTCAACCTGTAGTTTGTGTTAATTGTTAATAGCAATTGTTAACAATAATACTAAAACAGTCAAGCTTAACACGATTATAAGCCCACCTATTCGTATGCGTAATTAACAAAAATTTTATTGTTAAAGCTTTTACCAAATACAAATAGAATTCGTTTTAATGTAAACCATAATTATTATACTTAATTTAGATACATAAATAAATTTTTTCTAGCCGACGAAATTATTTGTATACTCTTCTCTATTAAAAAGGATGGAAGGGTAAAAAAAGGTTTAATATGGCGATGTTAATTTCTAGAATATTATTTTGCGACCCTTTAGAGATTATTTATTCTAGATCCATATAAGAAGGGTAGGTAATTTAGCTTTTTCCATCCGTCCCTATATCTGTCTGTTTGTCCTCTGTATTTTTGTCGCAGTGTTAATTGGCGTTAAATTTTGTTGGAAATCGATGGTAATTTCTACAATATTATTTTGCAACCCTTTAGAGATTATTTATTCTAGATACATATAAGAAAGGAAGTTGATTTAGCTTTTTCCATCCGTCCCTATATCTGTATGTCTGTCCTCTGTATTTTTGTCGCAGTGTTAATTGGCGTTAAATTTTGTTGGAAATCGATGGTAATTTCTACAATATTATTTTGCAACCCTTTAGAGTATATTTATTCTGGATCCATATAAGAAGGGAAGTTGATTTAGCTTTTTCCATCCGTCCCTATATCTGTTTGTCTGTGCTCTGTATTTTTGTCGCAGTGTAAATTGGCCTTAAATTTTGCTGGAAATCGATGGTAATTTCTACAATATTATTTTGCGACCCTTTAGAGATTATTTATTCTGGATCCATATAAGAAGCGTAGGTGATTCAGCTTTTTCCATCCGTCCCAATGTCTGCCTGTCTATCTGTCAGTCCTTTGTATTTTTGTCGCATGGTAAAATTTTGATGGAAATCTATGCCAATTTCTACAATATTATTATTAAGAAGAGAAGTTGATTCAGTTTTCTCCATCTGCCGATATGTCTGTCTGTCTGTCCTCTGTATTCTTGTCGCAGTGCAAATTGGCCTTAAATTTTGCTGGAAATCAGAAACTTAAAAAGCTTAGAATTATCTCAAAATTATGCACTATGAATGAGACCAAAATCGTATAATAAATAAAAGAAATAGAGCCAAGCAAAAAAGTTTTAAAGTTTTTTATAATATAAAAAAAGAGTGATTTTCAAGTTTTATTAATTGCCACTTACTGTGTGTAGGGTGCATAAATATTTCTGCTCAATTTAATCAAGTCATACCATGGGAGTCATTTCTTTGTCGTTACTTTTATACAAGTTCATAAACTTTAAAACAATTTCAACTGATTTTTAGTTCTATGAAATAATAAACGATAAACCAAATGCACACAAATTATGCTTTTATTTGTTCTTAAAAAACTTTTTTTTTCTTTTTATTTTAAAACTGAACACAGTAGGAGGTCAAGAAATGTAAAAGTAACCTCTGCTTGTACTTGAGTTCTTTTAATTTATTTCACGTTTTGAAATGTTAGAGATTATTTTTTAAGTTTTCGGTTACAATTTAAGTCGGCTTAATTTTTTAATTTTCACCTTAATTTTTATGGGAAAAAAGCGGAAAGCAGTTTTGCCCCAGAGATACAATTTTAAATAATTGACTACTCGCAGTGCAGAAAGCTTAACGATGGAGATGCTTAACGTAAAAATGAAATAAATTTCATACAATTCAATATGAATATGAAATGATAAATATTTCGAAAATAAGAAACTCACCCACAAATAGTCTTCGAAAGGAATACATTTTGGTAACAAGCCATTAGAGGAGTATGTTTAAAGCCCTTTTTTTTTTATTAAAAGGACACTTTGTGAAAACACTCTTCAGATATACTTTGAGAGACAATTTTTCGTTATTTGCCCCCATTGGCGAATGAATAATGCACAGCCTACTAAACAGGAGGTCACGGGTTCGATTCCTGCCTGGACGTTTTCTTGCGGTCAAGTCAAAAGCTTTGCAAGTTAAATTAGCTAAATTTTTTTTTTTTTTAAGCGGTTTCTATATCACTAGTTTACAAAAGTTTGAATCATTGTAAAGCACGGAAATACAATTTTAATAATAATAAAATGGTTTTTATGGGATGGAAACTTTTATGAATTTGTTATTAAAATATGATTTTAGACAAACAAATTTCCATAGCATTTGAGACCGCAAAGTTGTCTAATCAATTGTCTCTAGTTATTGAAGACAAAGTGCTTATCATACACTCAAAGAAAATAATTTAATATGGCTAAGCCACACGATGATAGCAAAGTAGACATCTGCTAACAATTCCTAATCATGTCGCTTCACCTTTCTGCATTAACGTTGTCGAAAATACATGGCGGAATGACTCCGCCAGTTCATAAAGCGCATCAAACAGTAATTTTCTCTGTTTCGCTAATTGGGAGGATTTCTTCAAACCACAACTTTAGCTATTTGCGGACGAAATGATTAACTAGTTCAACTAACGACACCCTTATTTTGTTCGGAACAAACTTTTGTCAACAGATACCGATTACCAAACATGAACATTTTGTAATTCACATTCATGACTGGATATTCCAAATTGTAATTGCAATTTGGCAACTGGTGGAAGAAGTAGAAAGTGGTTGTAGGTGTCTTTTTTCAGTTTCGTTTTCCCAGACAACAGGTTTTTCTAGTTGACCCTATTTAAACCTGTCTGATCAATGGCTTATACGAGTATGTATGCCTGAATATGCTCGTGTGTTGCATTCGTTTTAAGCCCGCATGTTTCGTAGAAAATTTTTTAGTTTAAATTGCTGATAATATTAAAATTATTAGTTTGCTTTATTCAACTGCAATGCTTGAAATACATTTAAAAATCATTTCTGTGAAAACATTTGTAGCACTTTGTCAACGTAGTCACTGGCCTTACGCGTATCTCGATACTTCTAGTTCCATTTTATATTTGCATCATCATGCTGCACATGCATCGTGGTAAAAAAGTAAATAAAAAAACAATAAATTTTTATTATTACCACCTCCATGGTTTATTTGTACCTGTAAAAGTGTTTGTTCTTTCTATTTTTTTCTATTTTTTTATAATTATATGACAAAAACAACACTTTTGAACTTATCTTTTTGAAATATTTTAACATTTAATTTTTTCCTGTTTTTGTTACGGTTCGCTACCGATAAACACGTGAACATTTAAATTAAAATTCAAATAATCATTCGTACAAACCACCATCACCATGATCGTTGTTAGTAACATTATGGAAACCAACAACAACAACACGTTGGAACCCTTATGATAATTATCATCGCAGTAACAATAACTACAGCAATGGCAATAAAGTGCCACCGAAACATGAACAAAACAGAGAATTAGTGAATAAGTTTAGGTATTTAAAATGCCTTCATTTGTAACACTACCGCGTTCCTTGCTCTGCGATACGACTACACTCCATGGGTTATTGACACGCAAGTTCACTTTGCTACAGATTCGGTTAACATGTACAATTTGATATTGCAAATTAACAATAGGGAACAGTGCAGGAAAAGGTCAACACTGTACAGGCATACTCGCCCATGCAAATATGTATAACGCATACACACAAATATTCATATGAGGATATTTCATATGTTGTAGTTAATAAAAGAAAATTTCCAAAATCCCACAGCTAAAAGCTAAACTTGCGATGTCAAAACATTTTTAACTGCATCGCAATATTTTTTCTATACACGGTTTGTAATTAAAATTAGATTGGTATTGTAGAATTGGCTAATGTAGCGATTTATGTTAAGCCATAATTGGTTCCAAATTAGCTGAAATGATTTCATGTTTAAGCACAGCTCGCCAATATAGTAAACTGATCTGATTCAATGACAGAACTTAAAATTGCTATTAAAACTTTAAGCATAATCCCTGTCGGTCCTGTTATCTTGTAATTGTTTCTCGGCCAAAACTTCGTATGCCACAGCTTTTATATTACCATTTTGGCTCTAATCACAAAGACTAGAAACTGGTATAACTCGTTTGGTGTGCTATTGTGAGCTATAAAGTCAAAACACTTTGAACTTATGATTGAAATAAAGTCCTGAAAGCATAAAAGCTGTGTGTTAATCCTTAATATACTTTCGGCGAGCACAAAGTCTTAAATGTATACGGAAATATTGTGCACTTTTATCCTTTTTATTCCTTTTAACAAAGTTGTTCAACTTTCTTCATTGCATTTGCCTTCTGGTGCCCTTGCACGGAATAAATCCTGTGGGAAATTTTTTTCCTTCAAGCATAACTCTACATATTTTATTATACAGCATAGTTTATTATATAATAGAATTTTATTTATTTTGTAATATAACGAGAGAGCATCCCCTTGCCTATTACAAAAGGATTTATTTCCTGGTAGTAAAATATACAAATGTACATATCTAAACACAAACACATATACATATTTATATATATATATATTTATATTGACCGACAAATCATTTATTAACTTATTAAATGTGTCATTAAGTTCTTTCTTTTTTTTTGTGCCAGCAAGTTCCGTTCACTAGAACTTTTGCCAATTTAATTCATCGTTAATTTCACAACAGCTTCCGATTCTTTGAAATAATTTGAACAATAAATAAACTTTTTATGGTTTCTATGGCGATGTTGAAATTGACACACATTATTCAAATAAGCCATTTTATATGTATGGATACATGTACTTATTAACTACAGTGGAACATTGGTAAAACATAATAAAATAATAAAAAAACTAAAATAAAACCAAATACTAAAATAATACTTTATAATATTCCTAAAACTATAACCGTTCAAATAAACTAAATGTTTCGCACTATGGGCTATTGTTATAGCTTGGTAGGATTTTGTAAAATGGATAAATCGTTTTTCATCATTAAAATTATATATATTAATATAAAATTGAACTATATGAAGTTATATAATTTTGTCCTACTTTTTGAAATGTTTCAAAGCGAGATAATTAACGTATTGCCTTACGTGTCGTGGTGAATACTTAGATCACTACGTTTGCATATTTCTCTTATTCAAAATAAGTCAGAGATTGTCTTTTCGATCTTCTGACTTTGCAATAAATAATAATAAGATGAAATATTTGAAACCACTATATTTCTGCTCTCATTAACTGTTTGGATAATCGTTTGGTAAAGAAATAGATAAAAAAACCACTTCTTGCACTGCCCCTGGTGTCCTAAGATACTGAAATATTTCTGCTAGCTATTTTCGTCGATGAAATACTACTAGTGTAGACCATAGAAGGAGGATAAGGGCTAAGTTAGTTGTTTGCTAGTAAGCGTTAAGTGGTTATGCCTTCATAAGCCAAAAAGCTCATCAAAAGAAACTTAAAAGAATATTTTTATCTAAAGCGGCGAAGTGATCTTTTTGACGGGAACTTATTAAAAATATTTTGCATTTAAAATTTCCTTATGCTAAGTTTATGCAGGTCTCACTGTCACTTGCTTGCATACGAAGTAATAGATTTGAAAACCATACGTCGAAGAATGTATTGCATTTCTAGAAAGGTAGTGACGTTCAATAACTTTATAATGAAATAATTGCGAAACAATCAATTAACTTTTAATGTTATCATTGACTTCATTTATTTATCTATTGCATTATGCAGATTGATTTGAAGTAATTTTATATACAGTTAGAAATAATTTACTTGTATTAAGTGGAGTTCATACTTCTTATTTAAAGCTTAAGATCACTGAAGGCATTTACAGCATAAATAATAGAAAATAAATTACCAACTTACACACAGAAAAATTGTAGTTTGCAAAATTATAAATGTCAATATCATCATCTGATATAACGGTTTTCCAATGTTGCAACATGTTATAGAATGTCATCTTAATTCTTGTCATATGCCAACGCTATTTTGAGCAAATTTGATATTTATTCTGAGGTGGTGCTCAGTGTGCATGTCATAACGGAAACTTTATCATATAATTTTAATGAACTGCCTTATTACGTGGCGAAGTACGTATAGGAATTGGATGATGCCCCATATTTTTAAAATAGGAATATATATTCTGCTGAGTATTAATTAAATATAAAATCAAATGATTTGTTATACTTTATATTTTTATAATTTTTTTACTTTCGAACAAGTATTACAATATTGCATTTTAACTCGGCAAAAGTCTATGCCTATAATTTTCTGTGGAAAATCGAAATTTTTAGCTGTAACCTATACGGTATGCTGCTGTCACTAGTTGGGTCTGGAAATTTATTATTTATTATAGCAGAGTGACAGCAAATTTCAAATTTAAAGCAAGTCTTGTATTGTTGTTTCTGATTTAATTTTGCTAAAATCGGCTGAAGAGTTCGCACATCTGCAAATTATATCAAAAAGTTGCAATATAGACTACTCGCTCAATGGTATGCTAATTCAGGCAACGAGTGGCGGACAAGCGGGTTTTCAAGAGCGGCCGACTTTTCAAAATCATGAGATTAAAACAAAAAATTATTTTAAAAAAGTCTGTCAACAAATTCGTCTACATTCAGTTGTGTGTATGTGTGTGTGTGTGCATGGATATATTTTACAAGTATTGTAATATTGCGAAAAAAAACACAAAACGACCAGAGTCATTTATTCATTTTCTAACGAAATTAAAGCAACATTATATTTCTTCACCTTTGTCACATGATCTTTCGTTCGAGGAAACTTGCAAATGCTTTGAACATAAATATGTATATGTGTGTGTGTGTGTGCGAGTGGGGAGCTCAGTTGAGAAAAAAATTAAGGGGAATGTGGGCCAGAGCAGTTGTCCAGAAACCAATATGAAGAAGAATAAGCAGAAGAAGAAGAAGAAAGAGTAGATAAGAATCGGAAACCGGAAGCTTGACAACATCTTTTTTATAAAAATTGATGTAACTGATGTATGTTTACAAACAACACGAACAACAACGAGCGCACACACACGCACACTAAAACGTTGTTGTTAATAGTTTTATCAGAGCATACAAAAACAATTGAAAAGAGAGCTGCTAAGGAAAGATAGCGATAACTCATATTCACACACAAACACAAAGTTACAGTAAAAAGAAATTTTTTCAGCTGAGTAAGATAAAAAAAAAAGTTAAAAGCGTTCCCAAGCGTTAATACCAATACAAAGAAGCTGTCATTAAAATTTACACCTGTAGAAAAACGCTGCCACTGAGAGCACAAAAGTGTGCTCGCTTGTCCATAACTTGGAGAAATATATCTGTTTTCTAATGGAAACGTATCGTGAAGGCAGTTAAAATGAATAAACTATATAAAATGATTGAGAAAGCATGAATGAGAGAAAACATATTAATTAAACCTCTTGCGGAAAAGCAAATGCACACGAATGAAAAATTGAAAGGTTTGCATTTGGGAGAGTGTTAGTGCTCTTTTAATAGTCTATGAGTAAAAGGTTACAAAAACCCCCAACATTTACCAACGTTGAACAAGTCATCAAACGAACTTTAAAAGCAGTAGATGTATATACATACATACATATTTACACATTTCACAAATACATACTAATTTTAAATCTACGTACTTACATATATACAATTGAACGAAGTGAACGAATAATGAATACATACTTTTCTTACGAAAAGAGAAAACAAAAAAGTTGAATGTGAAGCAAAAAGTGAAATATATCTTTGAAGATGATAAGAAAACATTGTGAAAATGGATTCAGTGCACACACACTGTTTTATAGAGCCGCACACAGCGATCACTCGATCTTTTGCTCAAATTATAACGTGTGACTTTAGAGCACTTTTGTTTGGGTTTTACTGGTGGCTGTCATTCACTCTGGCAGCCATCCACCCAGTCAGTCAGTTATTGTTTGCCATCACAGTGGTTAGTTAAAGCAAGAGCAAGTTACTTACTTAGTGCCTGTGCCGAAGCTGGCTGCCGCTGCTACTAATGCTGCTGCTGCTGCTGCTGCTGCTTTTATATCTCGATCGTTTTACCTTTACCTGTCTTGTTGGCTACATTTATCACGATCTTTTAGTTTATTTACAACCTTCAAACAATACGGTTGTGTTGTATCGCTGACAAGAAAAAAACATTTTCTTAAATTAAAAACAAGTAACTTTTTAAATTATCTAAAAGCAAAACGTTAACAATTATTAACGAGTAGTATTTGTTTTTTAAATAAAATTTCAAGAACTGCCATAAACTACAGCAATAACATCAATATGTTATTGCTTTTGTGTTTGAGATAAAAAATTAACACAAAAAAATAAATCAATTGTCAAGAACTTGTCAGAAGAAAAAGTTAAAAATAAAATCAAAGAAATCAAGTACACAAAAATTTAGAAATAAATTTACTTTTATTTGTCTGCTCTAAAACTATTAAAACGCGTCAAAAAGTATATAATTTTTTTTTCGAGTTGCTGTTAACAATTAAAGAAACTGAGAACAACAGAAACAACAACACTTTGCTTCACTCTCCATCAGGGCCAAAGTAGTTCAATTATAACGAACCCTCCAATCTAAATACATACATACGTATGTACGTACAGACGTATGCGAATATGAGCGGTCAATATACACATATGTGCTGCGTTACTTAACACCATGGTGCGAATTGTCTAACTAAATTCTTTTTATTGTTTTTAATAATTCCGCCAATGGAAAAGGATTTTGAAATGATTGCAAATTTACTTGAAAATGAAACCAACTTCTTTTATGATCGAAGTTGATCGAAGACTAAAAGCAATAAAGCCATGAATTAAGAAAGATACACACGCACGCATTTGGATTGTTCAGATTGAAAACATATTTTTCAACCGAGTTCCGTTACTAAGTCGAGATTTTATTGCTGACATTTTCTATGAATAAAAAACTGTGGAAACAGTTATTTGATTTTTTTTTTTTTTTTTTTTTTTTTTTTTTTTTTTTTTTTTTTTTTTTTTTTTTTTTTTTTTTTTGTAAATCAACCAGGTCAGATAGAGAAGCACTGCCAGCACTGTTAGGAGTTGAAAAGCTTTCCAGCACAAAACAAACAAACAAGTTTTTTCAATACAAAAAGAAAAAAAAAATTAATAAATTATTAAACATTTTTTAATATAAAAGTTGTAGACTTTATTATTCCTCTTGATATTTCGGCACCACGTTGTGCAGCCTCCCTAAATTTATAGCTTTTCTTGGTCTTCAAGTCCAATTAGTTACTTTTTTTTTTTTTTTTTTTTTTTGGTAGAGGAAGACAATTTTAATAATAATTTTCGAAGTATAAAAAATTCTAAAAATCTATTAATTAAATCTATTCTTGTCTTTATATTCCAATTATTTATGGAATTATTAATTTTTAGAGAGAAGTAAAGCTGTTGTTGTTTGATGTTCAAATTTTCGCTGTTTGATGAAAAAAATTTGCAAAGTTTTCTGTAAGTATTCAATGCTTTTTAACCACTTAGAATAATTTAAATGAAAACCCTTTAAAATAAGAATACAATATTATTATGCTTGATTAAAAAAAAAAATAATAAAAAAAATTAAATGCATTTTGAAATATTTTACTTAAGTTAAAAAAGAAAAATTATAATTAAAATTAATTATATATGCCATTTTACTTGGAGCTTAACATTGGAGTTGTTAATTAGGAAACCGCCACAAACTAACGTCAAGCTAACTAAAAATTTTTCATCCGGAATGCATTTATAAATAGGGGGTGTGGAAAAAATCGTGCCCTTTCAAATTTATTATCAGTAGATATCGTTGCTAACGCATAGATCATCAGGAGAGTTTCACATAAAAATACATTAAAACAGTTAAATATAGTCAGCAGCACTAAAACTACACTTAAATAAATAAAAATCAATTATGAGTAGAATGCTGTTTCTGAAAATGACTAGAAGCTCATTTTTGATTGCATTGTTTTTTCTTAAAATTAAAATACTATAAAATATGCTTTCTCTTAGCAGATATTAAAACAATTCCATTAAGATAACAAATTTAAATTTCTGTATTGCATTCGCTAAGACTGGACAGAGAACTTTAAGCTACAAGTTATAAAAAAGTATTTCATTTCAGTTGTTAATGATGCATTAAAAAATCTTAAACAAATTTAACGTTTGTGTTCTAAACACAATTTGCATGTACAAATTATTGCTTACATATCCAAACAAGGCAATAACTGTAACACAATAGTTGTAAATGCTTGGCAACGCTTAAGAAAACATATGCTTAAAGAAAATGACATTCTAATAAACAAGTCAGGCGCAATTTCAGAATTCATAATTGCAATACTATTCAAGAGTTATATTTGAACATGCTCATATTTCAGACTCTGAAAAAAGTCACACACGTGTGACCTCTGATTTGCGTTATTTCACGAAAACACTCTATAAAGGCAGTACAGAATATCAAAGGAAGACGAAGTTTTCTATAAGGAAGCAAGAATTCATACATTTCTTTGAAATTCATTTACATACATAAATGTAAAAAGAACTATGTATATATATATGTATGTATATACATATACATACCCATATATATATATAGATATATTCTGAAGAATCACTGATGGATTACCACTGTCAGAGATGTTAACGTCTTTCAGTGTGCAAGTTCGTTCAATGGCCGCATGTATCCACATTCACTTGGAATACGAAATGCACAAAATATGGTGTAGACTGCACACAAATATTTCACATAAAATAGCCAAAGTTTTATGCAAAATACTCCTTAAGTAAGGCTTGCCATCAAAAGCAGCAAAATGTACTGTATGCCAATGCACTATGGGGTGAAGCATGCTTAAAAATTTGTTATTTTATAATGATTAAAATTTTTATGGAAATTTCCATTTGTCACAAGGCTCCTCCCCTTTATCTCCTATTTATTACAAGCTGATTCATATCAACCCTCAAATAAGCTGCTGGCCAAATAACAAATCTGTATTCTAAATTATTATCTTTAGAACTTAAATTATAAAAATTAGAAGAAATGTATTTTACCAGGAGGCAAAAATAATATACTCGTAATACAATAATTTAATGAATTTTCCAGCCAGTGGGATCAATCAGTCAAATATCTGAGTAAAACATTAGGCAACAAATGTGAATTTTATAACAAGGAAATGTGCGAAGTACAGTAAAACCTTGAAAATAAAATCAGTTCAAGATTGGTCGAAACCAAACGAAATTGATATTGAAAAAATTTGCAAAGTACTAAAACAATGAAAGAAATGGCTGCCAACCGTGGGCTGTCTGAATACTTCTCTACCACCAGTCATTTCTACTAATTAGAGTGCAATGCATTACATGAGTAGGAACCGTACCTGACAGCTGGCCTTGCATAAATAAGATGGTTGGTAGGAAAAACATATACATATCTCTGTTATCTAACAGTATACATATTATGGGCCAAATGTGCCCCAGAAGAAATAGTGTGACTTTTGATTACAGAATGTGATTCCGCTGCTTTTTACAAAAAGAAAGGATGAAGTTGAAAATGAGTAAAATATTTTAGCTTTCGTAGGCCTTGTCTGAGATAGAATTGAGTTTGCTATAGCATACATATGCCAGCTATCAATATGCTGGCGAAATCTGCAGCAGTTGTTGGAGTATTATTTAAGCTTTTCTGAATTGGTAAAAGTAGAGTAGTTTAGAATAAGAAGCTTGAGACCTTTAGAAAAGCTTTGTTTAAAAAATTTTATCATAAGAAATCGTTTGCGATATAAATATAGCAAATATATATTACTATATTATAATATATATTATGGTGCTATTTAGACCATAAAACTCCTTAGAGTATTTTCGCTTGATATAGAAATGTCTGTAAAAAATATTTCACTATAATCAGATGAAAGATCCATTCGAAAGACATTTTGTTCTGAAGTATTTGCCTTCTGGGGAAATTTTTATAATAAGGGGTATTAGGGTACTATAGTAGAGAGGCCCAGTTTTATTTACTTTGTTGCTTCAATATGTTTTTGTTTCTTTATCATTTAATGAATAAACCTAGAGAGAAAGGTGGGTGGAACCATGCCTCCGTAGCCGAATGATTAATGCGCAGCTTACTTAACTGGAGGTCGCAGGTTCGATTTCTGCCTAGACCCGAAACCTTTGCAAGTTAAGTTAGTTAAAAAAAAAATCTTGCCTTTCATCTTTATTTATGCAAAAGAATTTCTTCTGATAGTATAGAAAATATGTTATAACCTCAGATCCATTGCTGGTATCTGAAAAGGGAATTAAAAACTAATGCGTATTATTAAATTATTTACACATATCTTTTTGTTAACCTTCCCACTGTGCATAATTGGCTTATGTGTGTGTATGTGCACGTGTATTTTTTCAACATTTTGAATTTTTTTTTTGCATGTGGCTGATACCTTAAGGGGGAGAGAGGACGGCGTCATTTTAAATTTGAAAACCCAAGTATTCCTTAGAGGGTATAACTTCCAAGGCAAGTCACAAGCACCACTTCAGACTGCATTGCGTGCATTCATGTATGTATGCATGCATGTGTGCAAGCATAAATGCACTTGTATTTACAAGAAATTTTGTTTACTAAAACAAAAAAAAAACTTTTTATAACTTGGCAATCGATTTAAGGTTACCTCTGGGTCATTCCTTGGTCGATAAAAGTGATGTGTGTTTGAAAGTTTAGTTTACTTTTTTTAATGGTCTTAAATACAAAAAAGAGGGAGAACAAAAATTTTTATGATCCTGCAATGTGGCAGCAAACAGAGTTGATAATCATTCGCTTAAACTTGTTTCAGAAGGTATTTGGTAATTGATAAGCCAATAATGTTTGCAACATGTTGGCTGCTGTTGCAAAAGTTGTATTAATTTCTAGTACTTTCATTAAACTTTTTACAAACAATATTTCAACTAAAAATGAATTGTGCATAAATTATACTTCAAATGATTTTACGAAAAATTGTACGAAAATTGGCAGAATAAAAAAAAACGAGAAAAATTCAAAAGGCGGATAATAAAGTGTTTTGGCTCTATTAAAATTATATTAATTTATAGCAATAACTGTTGTTGGTAATATTTATCAAAATGTTGCATGTTGTTGCTCTGCTGCAATTTCGAACGTCTATCGATTAACTTCCACAAGTGTTTAACTGCTGTCTAATAACACCATGCTCACGCAACATCATAAGATCAGTGTGGATCACGCCATTCAAACGATAAATTCTTAATTGGTTATCACAATTCTTTCCTAAAGATCGGCCACTAATAAAGTTAATCACGAAATGTGTGTTTTAAAGCAAATGAAAAATATCTTTATGCATGCAGCATGAAATAAATGATGTCGCCAAATACAATGGGATATGCGTAATGGGATTACATACTTCGAAAAATAGTATACCACCGGTATCGCCATTATCTGTACTTTTAGTCTTTATATCATAACGAGGTATGCGCAATATTGTGCAATAATAAGGACAATAAAAATTTCTCTGCTTTAAAATCTGTAAGGTCATATCCTGCCTTTCTTAATACTACCAGAAATGCTACCAACAGTATTATAATCTCTTAATTGTCCGTTTGTAACCATTTTATATATATTTTATATATTTTTTTAATCTTTTATTTAACAATTTTGATTTGTTCTGATGTTTTGTTTATCCAGTACTTATATCGACAGCTAATTCCGTGAACTAGCGATAAACTGCATCTCAAAACAAAATACTATGCTTTTAGAAGCTTGCAAGCCATACGTTGTAGCCTCAAGCATGATTTGGGGTGTAAACACGCACCAGAGGTCGCAACACGAATTTTCATGTTCGTGTGATTACATTCGCCCACATATTCCCTTATATTTGGCATTTCAGTTTTATTTCACATTATTAAAATTTATACTAGTATTTAAGTAGTGTACTTCCCCGTATGGAAAAACAGATTAATTGTCTGCAGGCATTCGTACGTGTATTTTGTGCAAAATTCGTGATTTAATATTTCTTAAGTCTCGTAAACTCTATTACAAATAAATTCCTTAAGCGTTTATTTAATATATTTGAAATAGGGAAACGTACGCAAAAAATATTTCAATTACGAGTATAGGCACCGCCCACATTTTTTACAGCAAGCGCCGCCCACATTTTTCCAATTTGAATACCAGTAGAGCGCTTCGCTAACTTGTAACGATTTCCAAATCGTATCTGGTTGTAGTAACGATTTCGTGATCTACTTTTATCAACATTGTTATAATTTTAAATACACGAAAGACGCAAAACGAAATAATAAAAAAAAAGTAAAAAACATTTGAAATTATTTTATAGAATGCAAATCAAGGAAAATTTTAATTTGCTTTAAAAAATTAAAACATTTTATTATAGTATAATTAAAATAAAATTATATTTATATATTTATAATATAAGATAAGTGAAAATATGCAAGTAAAGATTATTTTTAATTAAAATTCATACCGATGATACAATAGTTAATTAATTGTTAATTGCTAAGTATCGAAAAAATTTAAAGAATATATAAAGAATTGGCCTGAAATTAATATGGAATATTTAGTAAGAAAATTTATTTAATTCAGCACAATATGTGTAATTAGAATTTCTGGCAAAGCAAAAGCAATGCAATATAACAGCTTTCTATGGTTAAAAATTATAATAGAGAAATAAAAATCGGAAGGTTGCTGATAAAACCAGAGAAATACAGCAATAGTTGTTTACCGCCGACAGCAAAAATCGTTAAAAAGATTTACTGAACAACTAAAACGCTAAATTGTCTTTATATTTGTTTTAACGATAAAATTATCGTGAAGGAAATGAGTGAAACGCCCATACTGAACAGCTAAAACGCTAAATTGTCTTTATATTTGTTTTAACGATAAAATTATCGTTAAGGAAATCAGTGAATCCCCCATACTGAACAGCTAAAACGCTAAATTGTCTTCATATTTGTTTTAACGATAAAATTATCGTGAAGGAAATCAATGAATCCCCCATACTGAACAGCTAAAACGCTAAATTGTCTTTATATTTGTTTTAACGATAAAATTAACGTGAAGGAAATCAGTGAATCCTCCATACTGAACAGCTAAAACGCTAAATTGTCTTTATCTTTGTTTTAACGATAAAATTATCGTGAAGGAAATTAGTGAATCCCCCATACTGAACAGCTAAAACGCTAAATTGTCCTTATATTTATTTTAACGATAAAATTATCGTGAAGGAAATTAATGAATCGGCCAAGAGCAACTCTTTCCAATATTGCATATCCAGTATATCTAAACAGAGAGGTGGAGTAGAAAGTTTAAATAATGTATTTTCTAAGTAAAATAGTCAATGTAGGTTAACAAAAAAAAAAAAAAAAAAAAAAAAAAATCGGAATGGAGAAAAAGTTTAATATTTTTTTCTCATAGAAAATTTCAATTTTAAAAGTTAATTTGCGCTAATGAAATATTGTCATATCTTGCAACATTTTGTTCAAAAGAATTTCCTTTCCAGTTTCATTTTTGCCACATTAATAATAATACGTACATTTTCTATTCAGACAATTCTGTGGGAAAATTCACTTCCAGCATTTAATTTAATTGCAATGGATTTTCTTATAAAAGAAATGTGATACTTGAATATTCCTATTTTCCTTCTCCTGGTACTTTAATTACAAACGCTTTACTGAATGAATATTTTTCTTGTCACATCTGTCTAATTGCCATCATTGTCCAACTGAAGTTTTGAAAAATCGTTAAAATAGTTCTTGAAAGGTTCACATTTTATGGATGTTTACTTTACTGAAAGAACAAAACTCGTCCCAAAATATTCCCACATTAAAAAAAAAGTAATCAAGAAGAAAAAAAAAGCCAACAGAGCCACCGCCAGTAAAATATTTTACAAATTACAATTACGGAGCCCTAAAGGTAATTTCTGTGTATGCCTGTAAGTATTTATTGGAGAAAAAAAAAAGAAAAATGCCAGGGAAAGCTGAAAAACAGTCGGCGACGGCGATGTTGTGACTTGGTGGCAATTCAATCGTAGCGCTGGTTGGTCGGTCTTGATTTGGTCGTTCAACACACATTTGTTTAAGCATGCCTAATTACATTAATATCACGCCTTGGCCATGTAAAAAGCCAAACAAAACTGCAATAAAGTCAGCAACAGAGCAACAGAGCAACAAGTGTTGTCGTCGTGTGAATTAAAGTTTATTTTTGAAATTCTCTTTTTCTTCATTAGATACAAATGCTTAAAATTACACTTCTTTTTTTTCTTCTTCTTGCTGCATTGCTCCTTAGAGAACACCAGTGTTGGACACATTTTTTTGTTACCTCTTTTTTTACCATAAAACTTCCCAAGCCACTTGGTTCTATAAAACTGGGGAAAACTACGATTTTTTTCTCGTTTGTTAGCAGTAATTGTCAGAAAAAAAAACGCTAAAAGAAGGAAGCAAAACGAAAAAGTTTATTGCAACAGTCATTGTTGCTGGGTTAGCAGTGTTGTTGCAACATAAACTGCTGATAAGTGTTATTTTTTCGTTTTGTTGGTGAATTCTTGGAAGCAGTTTTTGTGGCCGTGTTTGGTGTGGTTGTCATTTTGGTTTTAACGAAATACAGATTTCAAAGAAATTGTAAATTAAATTAATTTTTGTTGTTGTTCGTTTTTTGTTAGAATTATATAAATGTTGCAATAAATTTAACGACTTTTTTTAATAAACAGCAAGTAAGAAGAGTTTAAACAAAAGCAGTTAAAGTTTTATTACTTTTTTCTGTATAACGTAAGAAGAACGTAAGACCGGTTTGATTTGTTTTTTTTTTATAAACTCAATTTTCATTAGATTTTATGTGGTTTTAAACATTTTCATATTTTTACATTTTACATAATTAGCGAAATGCACCTTAACACAACGTAAGAAGGTGATTAAAAATTTCCTAAAGATCGGCCAGTAATAAACGTAATCACGAAATATAGGTTTTAAGGCAAATGAAAAATGTCTAAAAGCAGGCAGCACAAATCGTCAGTAAAACACATGCGCCAAATAAAATGCAATATGCTCATGCGTATTTCTAAGTCCTTGCAAAATAGTGTCCTACAAGTATCATAAGTACTTTTATTCTTTATTCCTTAGTAAATAAAGAAACAAGTTTTGAATCATTGTGTTAGCATAATATTGTGCAATATCAACCGGTTACGATAACTTACGAGGCGATAACTTACGAGTAGAGAACTAAATTATAAAAATTGTTAGCATTTTTAGCAAAACAAATAAATACTATATGTATAGTATTTATCAAGTAGCGAGTTCAACCCAACAGTCCTACCCTAAAATTAACTCTGGCGTAGCGCATTTTGGCAAACCACCTGTTCACGGGAGTCATCAATACTTCGGAGTAACTAATTTCAATAAACTTTTAATATACTGCTGAATATCAACTTCATCAAGCTGCGTGCCAGTTACTTTTCTTACAGTTCCTACAGCAAATATGCTGTTTGAATGCAGTGCACTTCCAAAAGAAATCATCGATTTTTGGCTACCTCAATCCTAATCGGATACACCCTCTCAACACCGTAATATTAGAAATAAAAAGTTTTCCAAACATACCACAGGCTCCATAAAAATGTATTGATTCTGCAAGGAAATATGAAAGACCTAGTCCATACGAAGATACGACCCCCTGTTATTTCAATCAGAAAGTTTAGAAAACTATTGCAAGAAAGAGGGAGAATGGCAAATGTCTAATGCCAGTGCCATTTCCTCACACATGAACCATCTTATAAAACTTATTTCCGATCCCACACATGAAACTATCTAAAACAATGCAGCCCATGTAAAATAGCATATAACTAAACCGTATAGCATTTGAAATTCCTTAATTATTTTTGGGGTTTCTTGTAATTATTTTCAGCTGAAGGTCCTTTTTTATAAAAATTTAAATAATGTATTTATTTTTTCAATATTTCACCTCTTCTAGCATCTTTACAGTAATGCAATACAAGATAATATAATATAATATAATATAATATAATATAATATCATATAATAAAATATAATATAATATAATATAATATAATATAATATAATATAATATAATATAATATAATATAATATAATATAATATAATATAATATAATATAATATAATATAATATAATATAATATAATATAATATAATATAATATAATATAATATAATATAATATAATACAATATAATATAATATAATATAACATAATATAATATAATATAATATAATATAATATAATATAATATAATAAAATATAATATAATATATTATAATATAATATAATATAATATAATATAATATAATATAATATAATATAATATAATATAATATAATATAATATAATATAATATAATATAATATAATATAATATAATATAATATAATATAATATAATATAATATAATATAATATAATATAATATAATATAATATAATATAATATAATATAATATAATATAATATAATATAATATAATATAATATAATATAATATAATATAATATAATATAATATATAATATTATAATATTTTTTATTATTATTTATTATTTTAATATTATTTGTATAATTATAATATTATTTGATTTTATACAAACTTATAACGAAATATTGAAAAAAAGTATAAATAGTCAGTCCGTAGAACCTAAACCCGGTAGCACAAGATCTATTTTTATAAGCTTATAATTTATAATTAATAATTATTTTCAAGTGTAGGTAAAAAAAATATTTTTAATTGCAAAAGTCGGCATAAACGATTTGCCATTTTAAATTATTTCATTGCCTGATATCGCTTATGTGGTGCTCAAGATTAATTTCGGGTCGCATTACAAAGTGCTTAAGGGATTTATATTGGAATAAAGCAAATGGTCAGGAGGCATAAGCATTTTATGTTAAATTGTTTCTCTTCCTTCCTTTTCCCATTCCTATATCTGTTAACCATCTTACTTGCAACTGCAAGTTTGTAGTTATACGCACACATCTATATGTATATCGTACATATACATATATGCTCAAATGGTAGATCTTCTTCAAATCAGATTTTTATTTATATTTTTGCATTGCCATTTATGGCTTTACCTTTCCATTCATTCATTCATACATACAATGGTTTCTATTTTAAATTCATTCATGATGATCCTGCAGCGTTTTGTAGGCCTTAAACAGAGAAATGAAATGTCACAGCTACTGTTATGCTTTATATATTGTCCGTCTATCTGTCTGCCTGTTGCATTTTATGTATTATTTCTTCTTAACTGTGGCTGCTTTTACGCACAAAACACATAAACATGACATACGCATGTGTCAGGTTACGACTACGAGCTGACTAAACTCATTACAAATGCGAACATTTAAAAAATCATTAAGAAAATGCACTGCGCACGCACACACGGGCGCTGTCACATTCAGCCTCGTACATTTTCTTTCGAAAAGTACAGATCGCTTAGATGACTTTTGTAAAAACAGGTGTACATTGTGAGTTGCTGTGCAGAGAGTGGAGCTTCTTTGTTTTGGCTTAAACTAAAAATGATGATGACAACCGATGAAGGGTTTCTTCTATAAGTGAAATACATTATTTGGCTTATATGCAGCTTAGAAGGGAAAGATACATGTCACTCAAAAGAATTAATTCATAAAAACAGAAAAAAAGGTAATAAGAGAATAATTAAATATATTTTTTTAATAAATGAAAGTGATGATTTAGTGAAGAATTTGCTTTAATTTTGCTTTATAAAGAGGAAGAATATAAATAAAATACTTTAAGAGTTATCGGAGATTTGCTGGGCACTGAATGCAATTCTAAATTCGCTGCCATATATGCACAAAATACATGCATATTATCAATAAAAAAACCAGACTCTGGGGCTTCAGAAGTACCTCCATCACAATTCTTCTTAATAAGCATAAGGGTAAGAAAGTGGAATACAAACTCAAAGCAGATCAGGCAACTCCTGTCAAATTCATTTTATAAGATTTTCAGAGTCCTTTTTTAATCAAAAATTATATTTTCATTAGTGAAATTAGCACTTCACTATTTAAATTGTATAATAAATATTTTACTTCGTTTTATTAATTAACTAATTGGGTGGTGTCTTCAGAGGCGAATGTGTATGGAAGAGCCCACTAAACAAGAGGTCACAGGATCGATTCCTGCCTAGACCCTATATGTTTTTTTTTGTTGCAAACTTGGTTCTGAACTCTAAATCACGTGGTATATTAAATCAGAAACATATTTTACTGCATTTTACTGTATTCTATTAATTAATTAATTGAGTGGTGTCTTCAGAGGCGAATGTATAATGAAGGGCCCACTAAACAAGAGGTCATAGGTTCGATTCCTGCCCAGACCCTATGTTTTTGTTGTTGTTGTAAACTTGCTTCTGAAATCTAAATCACCAACTCTAATGATAACATTTCGTAAAGAATAAAATATTAGTTTGGTGTGCTTGCTTTTGCAATGAACTTGAGTCTCCATCTTACTTGCCGAACTTTCGATCAAATGCCACTCCTCCTGAAGCATTGAAAATTTATTGAAATTAAAATTATTCAATCAGATAATTAATCAAGTCCAAATGGTTTTCTAAAGTCTCTCTCTTAGCTTTTAGACAATAACTGAGTTTGACACCATTTCGAGTTTTAGAAATGTTTTTAGGTGAAAAAGAAAAAGTTTTTAGTTTTTCATAAAAATTATTTCCAATTTAAAACTGAAAGACCCTTCAGAAGTTTAAACAAGTATCTTCTAAATCCATCTTTAATACGGTTGAGGTAACAGTATTTAATTTTGATTTGAATTTTTTTTTTTATTTATGGCATCTGGTTGTTGCCCCACAGCAATCAATTTCAATTTGCTTTTAAGTAAAAAATTAATATTCTATTAAATATCAAATGCTGTAAGAGAGTGTGTGTGTGTGTTGGTGTGTGTTTCTTGTTCAAGGGTTTTTTGTTTCTAGGCCGACCGTCTGGTTCTTTTAGTGTACTGCAATTTAGTTAAAAAGCTTAAAAACCAAATAAAGCTGCTGTTTGTTTTGGAAAAGCAGAAAGAAAAGAAAGAAAAAAGTGTGTAGAAAAGAACGCCGTTTTTTTCCTTATTATTATTTAGTTGAAAGCAACACAGTTGTTTAAGCATTGACTTAATATGATCAGTAGCCTCATTGTTGAGATAAAGCCAATGGCTAAGACAACCAGGAATAACCGGTTTTTCCTTTTGCGACGGCTTGACAATGGGAATGATGACGTTGGCTTTTCGTGATGATGAAGATGTTCTTGCTGTTCTTGCTGTTCCTGCTGTTGTTGTTGTTCTTGTTGTTATTATTGTTAGCCCTGCTAGTAGCAATATTATTCAGTATTTTGATAGTACGAGTATGCAACCTTTAAAAGGAAGCCTGCAGTGATGTGTGTAAGTGCAAATGTGTGCGTGTCCACTCGTTGTGTCCGTTTGTATGTCTGTTAAAAGTATACATGAGAATGAAAAAGTAAAAGATCACTTCTTATTGATTAAAGTTTTTTCTCTTTATTTTATTTTACTTTGATTTGCAAACGAAACAAACAGCCCCACGAAGTATGTGGTCAATTATATTCTTTGGTGGTTTTCGTCTTTGTCTTTGGTCAGTTACTTCCTTTATGTACTCGTATAGCCTTTGCATGGGATTCTCATGAGTTGTATAGTAGTGTTGCTCAGCAGGAAATACGTTAAAATAATAAAATTAACTTGCCAAAACAATATTAAAATATTATTCGTATATGGACTTTTAACTCATCTGAGCAATAAGTGTTCCATTGAATAATTTAATGATCGAACCAGTTTGGCACAAGTTGTTTTGATAAACTTTAATTAATTTGCAGACACTTGGCAAATTCTATTGGAGATAAACACGCAAATAAAGGTGATTTTTCTTAGTGAAAGGACATTGACGCAAAACGTTTGTGACACTTGCAATTTGCTTTTATTGGATTTCGTTTAATTACGTATGTCAACATCAAAAGCAAATGTTAAATTAAGAAGGACGTAAAAAAGCACATTCAAATGCAAGAAAAAATTTATTTTAATTTTGTGGCATGTCTTTGTTGCAATGAACTGACACGTCGCTCGTTTTTTTCCTTTCAATATTAACATAGTTTTGCATGTATGTATGTATGTATGTATGTTTGCATATATGAATGCATGCATACATGTGGGTAATCCTATGCATGTTTGTGTGGCAATTTAATTTGTTTTAAGGATTTTTATTTAAGACTGCTACATTTTTCGTTGGTGTTTTCGCTTCCTGAGGCTTTCTGTTCTTCTTTCTGGTTGTTACTTTTGGCTGTTGTAAAAAATTTATGAAGCCAGCACTATATTTTTTTGATTGTACTTTAATGTCAGTGGCTCAACCGGTTCCATTGCTCTTTATATTATTTTTTCGTGCGGTGAATATCTGGTCATATCAGCACAGTATATACTAAATATGTATGCATGTAAGTGTGTATGGCTGTTGTTAGTCTTTCATAAGTTTGTAAGTCTTTCATGAACTATGAAAATGAAGGGGAGGTAAACTTAATAAAACAATGCATACAACCTTATCAATAAATAAATAAATAAATAAATATTGATGGAATATAATTTGGTTGGGGATTAATGTGTATATTAACACCGTACCGCTCTATTGCCTACCAAACATACGGCTGTACCAACAGGCACAAGAATTCTTGCCTAAAACTTGCATTTGCATCAGATTGATAAACAAAAATTGTTAACAAATTTAAGAGAAATTTATAGGCGTATCTCTGTTTCATATTTTAAACTAAAAATAATACAACAAAAGAAAAAGGAGTCCGTCGGTTTTGAAAGTATGAAAATACTTTTATAAAATTCAAGTAATTGATGGTGTGCTTTATATTTCATTTGGCATACCTTCCCTTTGTGCGACTTGTACTGGCGTGTGTGTTTGTGTGTGTGTATGCGGTTGGTTTCGTTTTTGTAAATATTTTTTTTGACAAGTAAAAAATGTTTGCCTCTCCCACACATGGGCTTGTAAATGACAACAACTCAAACAACAACAGCAACAACAATAACAACAACATCGAAAAGCCTTAAAAATACTAAACAAATATGTTGAAAGCACTGTGTTTAACAAAAAAAAAATTGTGTTTTGCAATTTAAAAAAAAAAAAATAATGCTGATGATTTTCGTGATTTTTCTCTAAACAAATTGTTACAATGACACAAACCCCCAAAGGAAATAGTGGTACATATTTGAATAAGTTGCTGCTGCTGTGTATGAATTCTATAAAATTTAAAAAGAAAGTATAATAATAAACTGGCAATGGCGAGCTGATAGGCTGGCTTTTCGACCAAAATATGGCTTTCAGAATTTATAAATAAATATTATACTCCACAAGGCCCACAACATGACCTTGAAAAGTTTCAGCTCAACTTTTCTTTCCACCATTTCCTACATGTCTTTGAATGGAAATCTTTTTATTTAAAATTTTTATGCGATTTAAAAGCGTGACGGCACTGCATTCTTCTTTCACTTGAACTATTTTTTAGAAAGGATTTCTATAGGAAAATTGGAATATTTTAAAGCGATTGTAAAGTATTTTTAATGTGTAACACTTTTTAGTAAATTATATAAATTAACAATAACAATTATAATACATGCATTCTTCAGATAAAGTAACAATGCATCATGAGCTAATTAATATCTAATTGTTGTGTTAGAAAAAATTGCCTTTTCAATTCTTAATTAATTTTTATTTTTCCTTCCAAAAAGATATATGGTGTCTCAAAATAAAGGCAAGATTTGAATTGGAAGCGACTTGTGCAGCAAAAATGCTCTATCGGGTAAACCTTTATCTTCACTAAGTTTAACTTAATATCTAATTAATTTCTAAATTTAGTTTATTTAAAATTCTAGTGATAATTTAATAAGATTCAATACTTAAACTCTGTTGACTTTATTTTATGTATCCTTTTCAATAAAAATATTCATACGATTTTGGCCGTTACACCATGCATTGGCAAACATTGTCGCGTTAATGGGAAATATTTTTAGGCATAATTTTGTAATAAAAACCTCGGCCCCAAAAAGGATTTTTTTTTAAATTTTCCAAAAATATATATTTTCTTTAAATGAAAAATTTTAAACAATTTATTTATAAAGAGCAATAGTGTAAAGCAAAATGCAACTTAAATAATAACAACTAATTAAGGAAAAAGTAAAGATAACAATATTCTTTGAATATTAACAATAATTAGCCAACTTGGTCTGTCGGTTTTATAGCTAAAGCGTCATGGCTTACATTACTTTCTCTCCGACATTTTGTACATCCTTTGTATACAATATCAAGGTATCTTTTACTTTAAAAACACAAAAACTATAACACTATATGAATATAAAATTAATATATAAGAATAAGATTAGTCACCTTTCACACACATCTGGTTTTCTTAATCTTTTTCTTGTCAATTTTCTTTCGAACTTGCATTTACGTTCATAAACGAGCACCGTGTTTTATCAAGTTGTGTTTTGTTTGCCTTTAACTTTATATGGTAAACTTCAAATCACTATTCTACAGCCAACTTCAAGTATAAAATTTATACTTTTTTCTTTTCTCTTTACCCCTTTCTTTATTAAACACTCAATACTGATGTGTGTGAAATGGGATTAACTTACAGCTGTTATTTTTATTATATGAGTTTTCTTTAAACGTTATCGTCCTTTCAAGGCAAGTGTTAATTATGGTGATACCTGCATCAGGTAGCCAAGAAATCTAGGAAATTTCGGGAAGAGTTTAATAAAAACTATGAAGTTTTAAAGCAAATTGGCTAAAAATCAATTAAAAAACGGGCTTCGGCCTTTAACATATATACGGCATATATAGACGACATTGCATACTAGCAAAGATCATATTAAAATCGGAGGGCCTAATGATCTTATTAAAATTTGAACAAAATGGGGCCACTTAACTTTTTATAATTCTGACAATTTACTATTCTATACAATCATGCGATTCATTTACACGAAAACTATTTTTAAACATTTTTTTTTTTTTGCTGACCGATCGCATGAAAATGATTATTTTATGAAAATTTTCATTAGCTTTTGCAAATCGTATGACTTGTCGAAAACAAAAAATCTGTTATGCAGATGCATTTTTAGGATACACTACACTACTTTTTCAGTACACATGCCATTTATGGTCTTTTATGGCCACATTCCTTAACACTAAATTCCGGTGGGTGGGGCTTTTCCCACTTATAATTGAATTTAAAAGAAATTAGTTTATAATAGTTAAAGTTAACTGTATACTGTAGTTACTGTATTATATTGATAATAAAAATTATTAATAACAAAAAAAAAAAAAAAAATAATGAAAAACGTATTTCCAAAAATTAACATATTTTGTGGGTAAAATTTTGGACAACCGCGAAAAAAATTATGTTCAGTGGCATAGTCGGCTACGCTTCTGACATTTTGCTATTGCCAGGATATTTAAAAGAGTTAAAGCCTTAATATATATTTCATTTATATTGTATATAAAAAGGAGGAAGAAAATTGCCAAAATATAATAATAAAATATTTTTTTATAATAAAAATAATTAATTTTTCGTGGGCCGGATCTTTTCAAATATAAATATAAAGTAGCAGTACGTGCAAATGCAACAGTAGACTTGAATAAAAATCAAATAGGCAAAAGATGGATCTGGCTGAGTTTGAGTAGATCACTGCTACAGAATTTGCTTTCAGTAATTCTCAATCAGTTTTCAAATATTTTTATTTGAAACTTTATTGTTTCTTATTTTTATTTTTTTGTTTGTTTTATTACTTGTATGTATTTCATAACAAATAAGTATTTAATAATAAAATTATCCTGCGTAAGAGCTTCATTACGTAATACGGACCGGTAGAGGAGTACATAAACATACAAGTGTTTTAAATATTAATGCTTCTCACATCTAGTCTAAACCTTTTTTTGTTAGCTTTGATCCAACTCAACGATTAATTTCACAACACCCCATCGTCTGAGTTGAATAATAACAACTTCAGAAAGCATCGTTAAGTGTATCAATTCAGAAGTTCAAAACGCGAACAATTGCAAGGTGAAACGGTTTTTCGTAGCAGCCTCTGTCTAATGCAATTTGTAGGAAAATTTCACGGTGTTAAAAGTCACTGCTTTACAATTCCGGCTAAGCTGCAACACATGTTTAATAAAATTGAGAAACATTGAAAAACATCGTCCAATGCGATGTCAATGGTAATAAAATGAATAAAAAAAAGGACAGGCGGGCGTGTGTTGACAGAAAGTAAATGCAAACAAAAATTTCATGAAATAAATTAAAGCACACAAAGTGCCATTATTTTCTGAGGTTTTTTCTAACTTCCCATGATTTAATTTTTTTACGTTAAAATCCGTAAATAAAATAATTAAATCACAGTTAAATTTAACATATACTTTGACACTCGTGTACATGGGTGTTCTAATACATACATATATTTGTGATTGCTCATACTATTAAATTAACAAAGATAATTTATTTCGTTTTGAATAGAGACTTTGAAACTTGTTCATTAAAAATCGCCAAGTACACACACACACACACACACACACACACACAAATAATGAAACGTAATGCTTAACAAAACATACTTTAATTTTTAAAATTTTAAATTTTCGTCTGATGTTGTGAGTACATGTGTGTATATTTGTGTGTGTGTGTGTGTGTGTGTGTGTGTACTAACAGCCAGCCATGTATAACGTTTAGAATGATGACTGTCAGTACAAAAGTTCATAAATACTTTTACCTCGTTATTAGACTTCATGACAATTACTTTGCTACCAATACTTGTACACGTTGTCTACACGAGCAAGTGGGATATAATTATTTAGAGGCAGAGATGGAAACTTTAAGTTAACATTTTTTCCTTATTCGTCTTTAAATGCTAAGTCCAGATAGAAATGTTTAAGTTCTGCATTACGAGTGCTTTCCCACTAAGAACTTTTCATATTTTATTCAGAAGAGCAAGTTTCTTTAATGAGGAGTAAAGGCCTATTATTTTGTCATGCCGCAATAGCCGCCAGCTTTGCTTTAGAAGTTTGTTAAATAAGAATTGTGGCAATGGGATTAATTTTTAACCCTAAGTACTCGCACGCCTCTCTATATAATAGTCGAATATTCGAATTTACTTTTGCCCTCATTGAGTGACACTTAATTTTTGACTGCCATAACGAATTGCAGCGTGTAAGCAATTAAATTGCGAATGCAAGCAATTTTTTTTAAAAAATTTTTGTTATAAACAAAATAATCTCTAAATATTCTATTTCACATGAACGCTAAATAATGGGATTTTTATTAGTCTCGATGGTAGTGCCAGGATTAGGAGATAAAGCTTTACTTGTCACAAGTAGATGTTTCCAATTTGACTAAGTAATTTAAGATTCCATAAGAATTATTTTACCATTCCAAACCTTCAAAGGAAAGAAAAAAAGAAAAAAATCAACCAGAAGGAAAAAAATATACAGCCAATTTTATAGCACGTGTAGGATGCACTGCAGCTAAGGATGTGATAATTGTCCATGATGGTGTCACCTCAAAATCCGGCAATTTGAAAAAACTGCCTTATAGTAAATGCCGGTCAAGGATGTTTATAGAGCATTTCCTTTAGTGGCGCTAAGGCAGCAAATAACGGACTATTTTCTAAATGATTTTGCTGTTTAGTACCACCAAAAGGGGAAAAGAGAAAAATTTTTGAAAATAATAATTCCTATCAGAAATTGAACTGAACTATTTGTGGGCCACGGACGATCCACTACCAAATTTAAAACGGAGGGAAAAATTTAAATTGTAGACTACGATTACTTTCAGCCCATGCTTGATGGTAACTATTGGTCTGATATTAAATGAATTAAATGTGAATTAAGATTTAATTTAAGTTGCATTAAAATTGAAATTTTTAGAAACGGACCATGAGACCACAATCATTTCGAGTAAAATGAATAAATTTTTTTGAAGCTTTTATTTAAGCACATGACATTGAAGTGGACTTATTGAAAATGATATTTGCTTCAATCGTTCAGTGGTTCTTTCCTAATGCTGGAGTAGCACTTGACTGAATTATAATTCGATTATCCACATCTTATAAATCAAATCGAACATTTAATAGGAATTATATATGAATCAAAATTAATATTTAAAAAGTCTGGCTATTCCTAACTTCAATATCATTGATAACTACAATTTTTTTAAAGTTAATTTAATCAATTAATTAAATTGTTAATTTATTAAAATTAATTTAATTAAATTGTTAATTTAATTAATTGTATTCGTATATCAACTTGTCAACTTCAGTTGCGTTTTAGTTGCCCCAAACACATTTTCAATAATTTGTTATTGTTTGTTTGTTCAAAAATGTGGGAAAAAAAAATTAATTTTATTAATATTTTGCTAAACTAATTTTTCTCGGTGTAGTTAAGATTATACGAGTACTCGTATATGAAGAAATTAAACAATATCATATATATAAATATACTTAAGAAATCTTTCTGAAGTATATTGAGAGGGAAATACTGGTAAGCATGCATGAGCGAGCATACGATGTTTCTTATTTTCCATCTCCGCGCCAAACCTTTTCGCTGAAAAGTTTATAACAAATTTTGCTGAAAGTAATTGTTCACAATATTGTTCCTTTTGCTGGACGTAAATACACATGCAGAACATGCATACATCCATACATACATACACACAGATACTCCAACGTGTTTCGATTTTTGTGCTGATATTATTGTTATTCAATGTATCAATGCATCAATGTATTCTATTTATTTGAAGATTTATGTGATGATGATGATGATGATGATTTCGCTGACTTGCCACGGTTCTATCATAAAAATTGTTGTCATTGTTTAGATATTTTAATGTAAAAATAAAATTAAAAGACAACCATACAAAATTGAACCGATAAAAAAAGCTCACAAAATAACATGCGATTGTCAGTCCGAAATCGTAATAGGAAAAAAAAAAAATAAAACAGCTTAAAAGTTGTAAACTCTCATACACTGAAACAAAATGTAGAGGAAAAAAATCAACACGATTTTTTGTCACAGTCACGTTTTACCGCATGTTGTTTGTTAAGAAAAGTAAAAAAAGAGGGGCAAAGCGAAACAAATAAATCCAAGCCATTCAAAGTGATCTTTTTTCTCACACGATTCCATACAAAAGCATACATTCTATTCGAACATTCTTTCCATTCTCATGTGTTTAAATGCAGCAACGCATTTTGAATATGATCATTATCGAGATTAACCTGTTCCAGAGACAAATTACAAATTCTGAAATAAAATAGACAAGTTTTTTTTTTTTTTTTTTTTTTTTTTTTTAGTACGCTTAACTAATTGTTATTGATTTTGTTATTAAGTCAAATGCAATTTGTTTTATTTGAAAAATGACTAAATCTAAGAAGGACCAGTTGTAGAGGGCCTGGGAAATTATTTTAGTAAAACTTTGCCGTGCACAAACGCTTGCCTAGATAACTTCCTCGCTCATTATCTTTTCTAGTTTCCTTTTACTTTTTTAAACAAATCAAAATAAAAATTAATTATAATAATAAATTTTAGATTGTTCGGTTTGTCTCCAATGCAAAATATAATATTATTTGCACTAAACTTGGTTAAGTTATTTTTAAAGTCTATTAAGCTTTTGACATGTTTGCAGCACTTTGCAGTTATTTATGGTTTTTACACGGACTTTTGCTGTTATTTTATAAAATAGCTGAGCGTTGCTTGTAGCTGAAATGTCATCGCTGCCATCATGTTATAACATTTCATTTCAGCCCGTCATAATTTTGTTTAATTGCACTCGTAAAAGCCAAGAAAACACTCACTCGCGATAGTGCGCACATATTTTTAAAATGCTTTTGGGTGTTGACATCGTTTTGCTTTTTGCACAGAAGGCTGTTCTTGTTGCGCTTTTAGCCGCTGGGAGAAGAATAATTTTCTTTCAACTAAATTCTAGAAAGTGTATTTGTTGCGTTAAAAATATGGGATGCCAAAAGAAGGGTGTTTGCTATGTTGATAATTGCTACCACTGCTTCAACTACTGGTCAGCATGAAGCTTATAATTAAGCCGCTGGCACTATCTAGGAATAATTATATGAAGAAGCGGATCATTCAAGCTGCCGTGGCGAGAGTGAAAAATGGAGTTCTCTTTGCTTTACGCGATTGCCTGATTTGGAATGTTTTCCATAGAAAATAGAAGTGCTTTGTGGTTTCATGGCTAAAATTACTGCCATCAATGCATTAGTTAGGCAGCACTGTTTTGTCGCACAGTGTAATTATTTTATTTGTAATGCGAGCTTCAAGGTAATTTAATAAAAAAAAAAAAGTAAAAATATTATTTTTGAAACAAAATGATAAGCAAATCTTTTTTCTAATAGAAGCAACAGCTCAAGGGGAACCCCTGCCTGGGCAATGCTCTATGCCGGAATTGGGAGAAATAGATTGAAGTAGAAATGACAGAGTAGATTTTTGCAGAGCTGTTAAACTAATCTATGGTGGCAGTTTTATTAATTGTTTGTGCTTCGCGTAGGATCAAAACGAACGAGGGAGGCTAGAAGTATGGGATCAGCTGTATAGCAGCCAATCTCTATGCCGGAATTTCGAGAGATTAAAGTAGGAATAACAGAGTAGATTTTTGCAGCGCTCTAGTGGCTGTCAAACTAATCTATGGTAGCAGTTTTATTAATTGTTTGTGCTTCGCGTAGGATCAAAACGAACGAGGGAGGCTAGAAGTATGGAATCAGCTGTATAGCAGCCAATGTCTATGCCGGAATTTCTAGAAATAAATTAAAGTAGGAATAACAGAGTAGATTTTTGCAGCGCTCTAGTGGCTGTCAAACTAATTTATGGTGGCATTTTTATGAATGGTTTGTGTTTTGCGTAGGATCAAAAGCAACGAGGGAGGCTAGAATTATGGGATCAGCTGTATAGCAGTCAATGTCTATGCCAGAATTTCGAGAAACAAATTAAAGTAGGAATAACAGAGTAGATTTTTGCAGCACTTTAGTGGCTGTCAAACTAATTTGGTGGCATTTTTATGAATGGTTTGTGCTTCGTGTAGGATCAAAAGCAACGAGGGAGGACAGAAGTATGGAGTCAGCTGTATAGCAGCCGATGTCGGTGCCTTCGTCACTTAAGCATTGCAAAAGCAATTAACACTTAAATGCATAAGAAAAAATATATGACTGCCGAAGTTGAGTATCGAACCCACTTTCTTACTCACTTGGCAGTAGTGCCAGTAATTGAAATTTGTAAAAGTGAGCCGGGAATTATTTAATTATAAATTTTCGTAAAATTCAAAAAACGGCAAGAGTATCTCCTTTGTTGTTACGCATTCGCACAGTTTATTAATCACTTTTGAACTTTTTTGCAATTAATTGATTACTGTTTCTTGCTACCCCAGCCTTTTCAAAAAAAGCTCGCAGTCGTCTTTTTTTTGAAGTATCTTCTTCTGCTTAACGTCCAAAATAACAAAAACTCAACAATAACATCCGTTTGCATTCCTTGGCTTGTTTTACACTTTGCGGTAATCACATCTCTCCTTCATGTTTCACTCATCTTAACCGCAAAAAAGGTTATAAAATGGAATGCTTTATAGTTTGTTTTTTTTTTAGTTTTATTTTTTACGCAAGAAAGTATTCGCAAAATGCAGTCATTTGCTAAATAAGGAAGCGCAAAGGAAAATAGCAACGATGGCAACAAAAAATTATTCCAAAAGGTTTAAGGCTCTCCTGCTACCTGTAACTGAGGCAATTGCATTCAGATATGAGTTTATTTTTCATTATTTGTTTTTGAATTTCAGATATTAATCCAAAACCCGTTTAAACTCAAAGCTTAATGATGGATTGAGACAGATTTTTCTTTAAAGTTTCCGTAAATGTTTCAGCTTTGCTTATTAACGACGCTAACCGTAAAACGTTTCAATTGCTTTAAATACACCGCACTGTCCACTCCTTGGCTGCAACATTATATGTTTTCTAAAAGCTATCGTGTAAATTCATCTTTATGGAATTTTATTAATTGATTTTAAATTAATGAAAAATTTCCAATCTCTCAAACAAGTTAAGAAAAGTTCTCATAAAAGAATATCACCAGGTGTACGAGGGTAGCTAACAACGAAGAGTATTTAACAAGTTCTGAGCAAGGAAAATAAAGGCCCTTCGTTCACCTGAATGCAGAAAAATTGGTTTTATTCATAGTTATAACCAATTCTTTTTAAAACATGTTGAGAAAATAAATATGCACTTTAAATTAACATATTTAATTTTAATAAATTTTTTTTAATTTAATTTTTTTATTTTTATTTGATTGACTTTATGATCGATAAATATGACATGGTTTTTAATACTTCGTTACCACTGGGAATAATAATTATTATTTGACGGTGAGAAGGGTAAAAAGCTACCTTCCGACCTTTCTGTGGTTAACATTTGTTAACAACGGTTTCGTGTGGTGATTCCACCAAAAACAATGCGTCCTCTTTCACGGAACCGCTTTCTATACTTTTTCGGGAAATTATTATTATTATTGTTTTTGTTTTATTATTATTATTATTATTATCATTATTGTTTTTATTACTATTATTATTATTTTTTATTCATTTTATTTAGGTAGAGTTGGTTAAAAAAAAATGATTCCACTAAAAACCATTCCTCGTCTTTCCAACGCAAGCTCCTTCCCGGAACTGCTTTCTTTACGTCTCCGGGAAATTATTATTATACTTGTTCATTTTTTTATTATTATTTTTATTATTATTCCACTAAAAACAATACCTCCTCTTTCCAACGCAAACTCCCTCCCGAAACTGCTTTCTTTATAACTTCGTAAAATTGTTAATATTATTATTAATTTATTTATTATTATTATTAATTTATTTATTATTATTATTAATTTATTTATTATTATTATTATCATTATTGTTTTTATTACAATTACTATTATTATTTTTATTATTATTCCACTAAAAACCATCCCTCCTCTTTCCAACGCAAACTCCTTACCGGAACTGCTTTCTTTACTACTTCGTACAATTGTTAATATTATTATTAATTTATTTATTAGTATTATTAATTTATTTATTAATATTATTATCATTATTGTTCTTATTACTATTATTATTATTTTTTATTCATTTTATTTAGGTAGAGTTGGTTAAAAAAAAAATTATTCCACTAAAAACCATTCCTCGTCTTTCCAACGCAAGCTCCTTCCCGGAACTGCTTTCTTTACGTCTCCGGGAAGTTATTATTATACTTGTTAATTTTTTTATTATTATTTTTATTACAATTTTTATTATTATTATTTTTATTATTATTCCACTAAAAACAATCCCTCGTCTTTCCAACGCAAACTCCTTCCCGAAACTGTTTTTATACTTCTCCGGGAAATTATTATTATTCTTGTTAATTTTTTCATTATTATTATTATTATTTTTATTGTTTTTATTATTATTATTGTTTTTATTTTTATTATTATTATTATTATTATTATTATTTTATTATTATTATTTTTTTATTATTATTATTTTTATTATTAAAAACAAAATTTTATTTAGTTTATTTATTTATTCTACAAATAATTAATTATTATTGTTATTATTGAAAAAATAATAACGTACGCAGCCTGCTAAACCTATAGTCGCGGGTTCGATTCTTGCCTAGACTCTGGGTGTTTAACAGCGGTCAAGCCGAAAGCTTTGCAGGTTAAGTTAGTAAAAAAAAATTATTATTATTATCATTATTATTATTATTATTATTATTATTATTATTATTATTGTTATTATTATTATTTTTATTATTAAAAAAAATTTTTTATTTATAATGAATTAAAACTAAAGATTCTTATATTTTCATAAAAAAAAAATTTTAATCTCATTTAATTAAAAAAAAAATAATAATAATAAAATTGAAAGTTGGCAAAAAAGTAAATCAAACTAAGATTTTAAGGTTTCTTTTAATCTTTCCAAATCTTGTAAATTATTTTAAACATTTTTTTATAAAATATTATTAACTACTTTTTAATTAATTTCATTTATTTCTCATGAGTATTTTGACCATTTTTTTTATGAAATATTGAAAAAATTTAAAAAATCTATAAAAATAAGTTTGATACAATTAAAAATTATGTATTAGAAAATTTCGTTTTTATGAATGAGAAGAAATGAAAAACGGAAGGGCAAAAGGGGCAACGTTGAAACGTATCTGGTATCATGTGTTAAGTTGAAAGTGTGGCTGTTGAATATTTTTAAATGCCGATATTTTATCTTCTACAATAAATTACTTTCAGTAGTTAACGGCATTCAATATATTTAATATTTAATACTGCTTTTTCAATTATCTATTAATTTTTAATGCAAATCAATTTCAAGTAATTGTTAATTAATGACAGCAAGTTTAAGCTTTGCGCTCACTTAATATTAATGAGTTTGTATTTAAAGTTAATGCCACGAATAAATAAAGAGATTTTGTCAATCAGCGAATTAGTCCGTTTGGTAATATGCAGTAAGTGGTATTCTAATAAATCCATCTACGCATGCCTTTTGCATGCATGCACTTATTATAATTTACAATTATTAAGCGTCGACTATACAAGTTTGGTAGGTGGCTGCGCAGAGAAATATTTACATGTCTTTCATAGTTAAGCTTAAAATTAATGATCTCGTATTTAGTTAAGACCACAGAGAATAGAAATAGTAAAAGTAAATGTTAATATAAAATATGAAATATGAAAAAGTGCGCCTTTTAGTCTGCGATTTTGTAACCAGTCAATACGCGCGCATATTTTACACTTGGCCCTCTACGATTTCAGCGCACACTTATTTGAAAAGTTTTCGAACTACATGCTCAAAGAGGCTTAAATGCTTCTTGCTGGCTGCCTTTACAGCTTCGGCAGTCTAGTAACTTTAATAAAAATATATTTGTATTTGACATTTATGATGTGGCAAAAAAGTAAAAAGAGAAAATTATTTTGAAAATGTATTCAATAGGTGAGCATGCAGACTGCTAATGTAAATGTATGGCTCACAGCGAGGGCGCTGATGTGGAAAGGAGCTGTTGCAATTGAAATTGATTATATTTTATGGCTGTTAGCTTTGTTAGCAATAATTAAGTAAAAGGTGTTGTCAGCAATATTAAATAATGGCTGGTATATTGATTTATATTACAGTTTTTGTGAACGATTTTTTCCTTCTTTTTATAGAAAACTGCAAAATGTACTGGAAAATCTGTAACTCAACATTTATTTTTTTTAAGGTTATGTAAACAGGGTGTTTTTTCTGAAAGTTATACAAATTTAATGCATAATAAAAGAAAGAAATTTTTATACTTTTAAGATCAATGGAACGGACTTAAATTTAATTTCGGCCAAATCTGAAAGAGCAATTTGTAGAAATATTCGGCCTATAACTTTTCAAATGTAGATCTCTAGTTATTTAATTCCAAATCAATTACAATCAACTCTGTGTGGCTTATGACACCGCTCAATTGTAAACACATCCTACCGAGATTAAGGCTGAATATAACTGTATCATTGGCCACTGACTGCGGAACATCATCTAAACATCTTTGTTTTTGACATACTCACAATATCTCCGTCAGCTCAGAAAGCTCTCCAGAAAGTAATTTTTTCTGTTTCGACAAAAGCTAGTGGATTATACTCACCTCAAAGCTAATGAATCCAAAATGGCTCTCATTGGAAAATAAAATTTTTATTGGCCATTCGATATCAGTTTCCGCTTGACACCATTTACAAATGTGGCCAAAGAAATAAAGAGCCACAAGAGTCAGCTGTTAAATGGCCTGTCAAACAAAGCAGTGTTGTCAATTCATATTCGTGAGCCTTTGAAAAAGCTCTTGAAATTTACATATATGTATGTATATATATTTTGTCAGATGGGAATATTGTCATCAGATGTGATGAATTAAGTTTTGAAAAAGATTAATCTTTTAGTGTGTCTTTTTCCACCGATAATGAAAGTAAAATCATTGCACAGCACGTTTATAAGAAAACAGTGAAAGCGTGTGAATTCAATGTTTTATTGTTATATTGTCTGGTGCTCCACAAAAGTGGCGAGATGATATCTTCCGTTATATTAACGTAAATAACGTACAATATGTAACTGAAGTATGTAACGTCGAGAGTATCTTCATTATTTTACACTCTTTTGTTGTTACGTTTTGCTTTTATCTGCCAACACTTAATACTGCCAAGTGTCATTTGTAATGAATGAGAAAGAAGGTATTAACTTGATTTAAATTTAAAATAAAGTAATTTTCTTTAATGAATACATACGACCTCAGTATCACCAGCGTAATTACCACACAGAGAGACAGTCTGGATGACATAGAGAGACTGACTGCACCAATTGTTGTCTGGCGCTTTGAAATTTGAGAGCTAAACGTAAAACAAAGATATAGACGTGAAATTCAATATGTATGTATTTGCATGCAGTATACTGAAAAGCTATTTTTTTGTCTGCTGTTAAAGCATGCAAAAAGCTCTGTGTGAAAATAACTAGACTTGGTTAATACTGTTTTTAGGAACAGTGCTAATAAGTGAAAAAAAATTCTCAATGAGCAATTCAAAATTTTGAATAAGTGAAACTGCGGAAAGAGAAGTTTTTTTTAGTTTACGAAGAGACTAAAAAATGTGTAACAATTTTGATCCCCTGATTTGTGAATCCGGCGAGGTTTTTTGGGGGGGGGGGGGGTGCATAATAAAACAACACTTTCAAAATGTGACGAGATTTGTGATACAAATCAGCTGATTTAAAAGTAAAACGAAAATTAAAGAAATCATTCTTCCAATACATAAAATAGAGGAAAAGTCGGGCTTAGCCATTGAAATAGAGCACTTAAGTGGATCTATCCAAACGGGAGAGGAACATTTAATCTCTGGATGAAAAATAATAAACAATAAAATTAGATAATAAAGGATAAGTTGGTTCCTTAGTAAATAATTTAATTGCATCACAAAAATGTTGAAAAATTCTTGGGAATACAATTTTATTGGCAACATTACGAATTTGAATGTAACCTAATACTTTAGGTTCTAATAAAGTTAAACTAGCAACACTTACTACTACAAAAAGTTGTACTGAAAAAGTCGTCCTGCGCCTAAATAATTCTAAATAATTAAAGTAAATAAGTTTCAGAAATATTCAAACATCTAAAACATTTTTAAATACAGAAATTTAGAATTTTAAAATTATTCCGATATCATGGTAGATGCTTACAGACGTTATCGGCGACGTTCGAAAAATGTAATTTAGCAAACAGGTAGGACCACTACCATGTCAAGAGAAGAGACGATACAGTTCTTTCATTATGCATTGTGATGCGAGTTGAGTATTAAACATATTCAATATAGCAGGCTACTCGTCAACACGACTTCAAATGCCGTTGGCTGCAATTGCCGAACTGCGGATATTATTCTGAAACTGGCGTCGACAGCCAGTCATTTCACTCTCAAAAATTTTGAATATAAGAAAATAAAATAATTTTTTTAAAGTGTATTTTAGAACACATAAAAATCTAAAAAGATCGGAAATAGTGTTTTGCTTTTAAATAATATAATCTAATTTTGTAATCGTCAGCTTTACTTTTTTTTCCTAAAATGGCAGCACTATTTTCTTTCATTGTAGCTTATAAAAGGTATTCTGCTTATGAATTGCTAGTGGTCTTGGTAATTAAACAAAAGTCCTGTTTGTTTCCTGCTTTGTTGTACCGGAAATAAAACAGGTAGTCCTAAAAGCGCAGTCGCCGCCCTGCTGCGGCCATTGTAATTAATACATCTCATTACGGTGGCAAAATAATTCAAAAGCTTTTCATGATTAATATTAAAAGGTATTAAAAGTTATTAAAAATAAATTCAATAGCGGCCCCATCACCTCCACCTCCACCGCCACCGTCCCTTCATTCGAAATCTTCAATTTTAAATTTAAATAAAAATATTTAATAACAACGAATGTAATAAAATTTTCAAATCATGTTTGGAGAAAAACACAATTACTGATACGAATGATGCGGTTTAATGACCTTGAGGTATAACCTGAGGTCATCAAAAAAACTCCACTTTTGATTAAAATATATGCGAATGTAAAAATTTAAAACACATAAATAGATTTAAATGTGTATATGTGCTGACACAGGTGTTCCTCTTATTTTCTTTAGTTCTTTTAGTCTGCAAAGAACTCATTTTGTGTGGCTCATGTGTAATAAAAAACCAAAAAAAAAAAAACAAAAATATAGAATAAAAAAATAATGAAGAAGTGAAGAAACAAAACAGAAAAATTAAATAAATTGAAAAATGCCAATAAACTTGAAATGCTTCACTTTCGAATTCTATAGTTAACAAAAAAAAAAAAAAAAAAAAAAGAAAAAAGCAAAATACTTCAAGTAAATACTGATACATACACGCGCACACTCACAAACAAACACATTTATACACGTCGGTATAAAATATTATAAACGTGTGCATGTATAATTTTTTGCTGCTGTGCAAATATTTTTGCAAAATACAAAAGCATCGAACCAGCCCAACTAACTGACTGCTTATTAAGGGTTATTGATCCAATTCTACTACACGAAATAATTGTACACTGAACCAAACCAGTTTAGATATATTTTTTGTTGTTTTTATTTTATAAATTACAAAAGGCTTCTAGGAAGGATCACTCGCTGTAATACAGTGTGCACTGCTGCACACAACATCTCAATTAATCACAAACAATTTTCAACGAAAAATATTATTTTGCTCTTGAACAAGCCAGCCAATACTGTCTCTTGATTGATCTCATAAATCATACAGCAAACGCCACATACGGGGATGCTGAAATCCACCTTTCCTACTTGCTGACAATGATAACTGCTTTAGTTCGAAACTATTTTAAAAATTCATTAATAAATTTTAAGCATGAATCTCCATTACTCATACCCACCCTGCCATCCATTCAAGTATCAATCCTTTACGCGCTTCATTATGCCATCATTCCACAGCTTTTATTTAAATGTGTATGATGCGATCATATTTAATTGCTTGAACATTTTATTTCTTATGTTTGCTCGTTATTATTATTATTATTATTCTTATTTATTTATATATTTTTTTTTTTTATTATTAGATTGCCGTAAAAATCTAAATAATGTGTCATCGGATGTCACTTAAGGCGCCTTGGAATTAACACCGCTAAAAGTTAAGTAAAACGATGAAAATATTTTGTATGCTATGAATAAATGGCAGGAGCAGTAGATGTTACCAGAGCTTTATTGCAGTTTGCGTAGAAAGTAGGCATTGGCCGTATGCTTTCAAAGTACAAGTTAAAAACAATTTAACATGACCAACTAATTTTTTATTTTTTTTTTAATTTAACTTAACCTGCAAAAGCTTTCTTCTTGAACGCAGAAAAACAGCCACGATCTAGGTAGGAATCGAACTCGCGATCCGCATTATTCATTCGCCTATGGAGGCACCTAAAGCAGCTTACAAATTTTTAAGACTCATTTGCATACAAAAGCATGGGGCAAAACTTTTATTATTAGAGCTTTTCCAATTGCCTGTAAGAGGAAGTTCATGATTTTGTCACTTATCTGAATTTTATCCGTTAAACTTAAAAATATTTTATTCTTTTCTTAATTAATTTATAAATAAAATGATAAGCATTCGTTATCCTGGACCGAAAAAAGACATAAACATCGTCTAAACAAAGTCTTTAGAAAAAATTTAGCTTAGGAATAACTTAAAATGGAGCAAAATTTTCGGCAACAAAAACATTTTTTATAAGGACCCGAATATGGTTTTCGGAAGCCATAATAATATGGTCTACAGTGGCTATATGTGAGACCGGCTTTAAATGTGTAACGTTTAATGTTTTTGAAAAAGTGAAAATATAAAAATTTTCCATATTCCTCATGCATACTTAAGATATCAGAAAAAGCTAAGCCATTGAACTTTTGATCTACCGATTTCATAAGATTGTTTGGACGTCAAGGACATTTGATTTTAATAAAGTAAAATATCAGTGCTTTAGTGGGTTAAGCCGCATTTTGTATAACTTACATTTCAATTACAGCTAGCTATACATACATGTACACAAATTTATTGCACTTGCATAGCTTTAGAACTCCCTCATTATTGGTACCGATGTGGAGAGCAAGGCTTCGTAAACCGTTTTAAAAAGGGCAAAAGGCACAAAAATAATCGTTAAAAAGAGAAAAAAGCTCAAAAGAAATATTAGAATTTTATGAATTAATAAAAAACGTATAGAATTTGATAAAAAAAAAATTTCACATAAAGCTTAGAGGCTTTTTAAGGTTAGTTGGTCACATGCAATCAATTTGAAGTTGCACAAATCACTTCTAGTGGCGTAAATTTAACCATGCATGCGCTTAATGAATAGTCATTCATTGCATCGATACAACAGTATGCTTAAGTCATCATTCGTATCTTTAGAAAAGAAATTGCTCGTTTTATTAACATTAATGAGCACATTTGTGTCCTCCATCCATAAAAAATTATTCGCTTAAAAAAACAATATCCAATAAAGATAAAATGTTATACATCTGCATTAAGATGATTGTTGCATCACCACCATGCGAATTGAAGATATCCATGCCGGCCAGATTCCTTGGTTGCCTGCCTGCCTGCCTGCCTACCTGCTGGCTGGCTGGCTAAATATATGCAGCCTCTGTCCTCGCTTCATTTCCCTGCATAAACATCTAAACGCATGCGTTTCAATGCGTTGCTTTAAGACAAGTTTTCTTAACGCTAAGAGAGTTGTCATGCATGCGCTGCGTATTTGTGTTGTCTTTCTTTTAGTATTTATTTAGTTTTGTTATTGTTATTGTTGCTGTTGCTGTTGCTGTTGCAGTTGGTGTTGCATTCGCTATCGTTGCTCTTGGGATTCAGATTGTTGTATATTCTAAAGATTTTTGTACGCTAATAAATATTGTAATTATTAGCACTTGTAAACGTGCTTTTAATAAACATTTACAAAACTTTTTACGCATAAAGCTTAAAATACGGCCGGGTACCGAGTTGTTGTTGTAGCAAGTGATGCTCCTGCTGCCGCTAGCGGTGAAGATGGTGATGGTGGCGAATGTGCAATCACATGTGGATGATAAGATATTCTGGTTGTTCAGTTTTTTTTATTATGGCTTTCTGATTTATGGGCTGTTGTGGAGAATTCGAACAGGTTACAAAATAGTGACGACATGCTCACATTAATTGACCATTGCATACGCATAATTAAACGCATGTTGGCTCCACATGACGCATGCATATTCCCCAGTGCCACTCTATAGCGGACTTTGTGCCGGTTGCAAATGAAATACAAACTTGTTCCTTAAATTCTTGTTACAGTTTTCATTTAATCTGTTTTTGTGTATTCTTTTTCTGTTAAAGCAGCTCTTAAATTGATTAGATTATGTTGCACATACAAACACTGGCAGACCCACACACGCACAAACACTAAATCGCTCTTCCTAAAGTTTTAATCGGTGAAAACTTTTTCTGCAACTCGAGTAGCAGAGAATGATTGTTTGTTTGGTTGCAAAGTTCTGGCAAGATTTGTAGCTGCTTGTTAAATTAACGATGTAATCGCAGTCATTGTGGCAAGTGGTCGTACACAGAACGTTGCACGTAAAAGCATGGACTTGTTGGAAGGTATGTTTGTACATATATACTCGTACATACAGGCACATATGCACATGCATCTATTCACTTATTTGTGAGAATTTCTTTTCAAACGGAAATTTTACTTATACTTACTTCCAACCAGAAGCAGCTGGCAACCGGATTTTCATATTGATGATTTTTAATTGCTCCACAAAAGCGGGAATAGGAAGAGCGCCCGCGCAAGATAGATTTGTTTACAGTGTTATATTTTTAAACTAGGAAATCGTTTAGAAAATCTGAAACGGAAGCTCAAATTGCGCTGAGAAATAAGAATTTTAGGACAGGTGAGTGTATCTTGCCTAGTCGACCAGTTCACTAGACTGCTGGTTTCAGGCTTCATTCTGCTACTCTGTTATCTTAACATATGCAAATGAAATTTCCTTTACACTCTTAAACTTTTATGCATACACATACACGTATCCATACATACATATATTTATGTATGTATAAATTTGTTTGTATATTTTTTTAAAAACAAGTAAATCTGCAAATCGTTCAAATTGTGTTGCAATCCAAAGAGACTTTGAATAGAATTTTTCTTAAATATTAATTTGGCATGTACGTGTTGCAGCATCTGTATGGCTTCGAGTGACATCAATTTGTTATAATAACTTTGCTTTTCATATACTCGTACTTAAGGATGTTGTGCTTTATTAAAGGATTTTACTAAAAAATTTCGCATTTCATGTGAGAGGTGATTTGTAAGAAAAATCGCTGTTTTGTAAAGAGGCATTAAAAACGCTGGAAAATCAATAAAATCAGCTGCACTAGAAGCCATTGAAGGAAGTGTGACTTCAAGTGAGAGTTCAATTATTAATAATAATATTATAGGGGGATAATATTTCATTTTTATAGGGAGGTATTAGCAAATTTTAGTTATTAATATACATTAATTTTTATTTACTAATTTTAATTATTATATTTTATTAATAATTTATTATTTATTTATTTAAATATTTTATTTTAAATTATAAAAATTGAGAGTACAATTATTAATATGAAGGAAGTCTGCAGAATTCGTCCTGCAAATGAAAAGAAGTGCAATATATTGTGCTATATAGCATCAGTTTGATATGACTTCAGCCCACAAGCGAAGTCTTCGGAATAGAGAAAAATGGAGAAGAAAGCATTTCCCAGTGGAATACAGCAAAGTGAGTGTTGCACTTATTTAGAAATTTTTTAAACTTGCTGGATATGGAAAATCTTTCATATCTCACAAATGCTAAGCAATTCCGAAATAGCTGTTTACTTACTTAAATTGGCTGCCTCCGTAAGCGAATGAAAAATTCACTGCCTACAAACCGGATGTCGGGAGTTCAATTCCTGCAGTCAAATCGAAAGCTTTGCAGGTTAAGTTAGTTCAAAATAAACAAAAAGAAAGGAAAGTTATCTCAATTTATCGCTGCCTTTAAATAACACTCAAGTTCTTACTACAGCTAATTTAGGAAGACATGTAAAGTCCAAGCTGATGCGCTATATTGAAATGATCTATTTGCAAGTTATTCAGAACAGCTGAAGCTAAAAGCTCTTCTAGTGGATTTGTTGTACAGAAGTTTATCCCAATACTGTTCTTAAAAGCTTATCCTTTAAAATAGGAGTTTTGTATGCACGCAAATAAAACCAAATTTCCTTAAATTTCTTCACCGTACATGAAACTGACTGAATTTTTTAATTTCTGAATATAAAAACCGATATTTTGCGCTTAAAATAAATTTCTTTTCAATTATTTCAGTTAGAAATTATATAGCAAAATTTGAAAAGGCCAGCTAAATGAGTTTAACGCTCGTCTTTAAAATAGAATAAAAAATCAATTTATAATTTTAAAAAAATTTTATAGTCAAGGAAATTTTAAAAAATTACAAAAATATAAAATTAAGAAAAAGAAGAAGAAATTTTTAAGTATCTTTAACAAATTTATAACATCTCGTAAAAAATGTTTGCTAAACCAAAAATTTCATGTAGGCCAGTACAGTTTTTTTAATTATTTTATTTCCGGTATTCAGTTTTTAAATGGACTTAATTGTTCTGTGTATAATTTTATATTAAATTTAAGGTCGCTTTTTATTAATAACTAGCTGACCCGGTAAACGTTCTTTTGCCTTCAAATTTTGATTTTTACTGTACACCAAATAAAAAAAAATCCATTGGATGGGAAAAATTTGTATAGAGAACAAAAATTTTAAAACTTTCAAAGAGAATTTGGGGGGAAAAAGTGGAATGAAAGGGGTTTGAGGTAATAAATGTTTAATTCTACATCGCCTGGAGTATATATATATATTACATAGATATATATATATATATATATATATGTAATGTGTAGACAATTTGAAGTAAATCTGTTAAAAACTATATGGAAGCAATTACATAATTTGAAAAAGGTGGGCGTGGTCGAAAAAGTACCCTTTTAATCTTGCCAATGTCCCAGTTAAATACTGTAAATATTTCAGTAAGATCGGCCGAGAGGTTTGGTCTCCTATAATGTACGAACAAGCCAATAAACAGACATTCCATATTATATATAATGTATATATCTATAGAAGAATATTTTTTTTATATATTTATTCAATATTTAAAAATTATTTCTGATGACTGGACAAAAAATAAAGTTAAAAACTATTTAATGTGCACGCATATAATTTTTGCAAAATCTTTTTTTTTTTTTTTGTTTTAATTCGACAGAAATTTCTTTTTGTTTACGAAATTACTTTTTTAAAAAAAATTTTTTTGTTTTATTTATATTTAAATTTACAAAAAAAAATTTATTTAAAACTGCCGCAGCAACAACAAAATAAATTTTTATGCCAAAAATTATTTACAATCGCAGCGCTGAATCTTTCTAATTAAGTGATCCGCAAATATTTGTATATTTTTAATTGACATCTATAACATGAACGTCCAGGAATCATTTGCTTTATTCAAATTAATCTTCATCACATAAAGCAAAAACTAAAGAGAAGAAACACAAGTTTTAATCAAATGAAATGAATAATTTAAAAATGTGAAATCAAACAAATGTTCTGTGGTGTTTCAGTTGATAAGTTCCCATGGTTAAGTCATTGAAAGGAATTAAGCAAAAGACAGAAAACGATAACTGAAAGCAAACATGACTTTGGGAGCAAATTTACGACACTAATCGTAACGACATAATATGCAAATTAGTAAAGACTCATCAACATCCTCTTCGACAAAAAGAGTCGCTGTGTATGAAGATGACGATCACATTTTGAGACGCTTATCTTCACAAGTTGTACTGGAAGTTGACTTCAACGTTCTACGTTCCACCTAGCCAAATGCAAGCCGGATCGCGTGGTGATGATTGTTATCAAGCGATAAATGATTATCTGCAGGAAGGAAAATATTTCAAAATACTTGCATGTTCCAACATGATCATCATGTATGTTTAGATTAAAATGATTAGAAAAAAATTAGTTATTATTTTCATATAAACGGCATAAAATGGAAAAAAAGAAAAGAAAATGGAAATTGGAAATGCATAAAAAATGTAAAAATTTTGCAAAAAAAAAAAAAATTGAAGTTTGAAAATCAAGAATTGGAAAATTTCTTTTTTCAGATGTGGAAACGGTGTAAGTGAGACATCTTTGAGAAACACTCTTTTGCCTGAAGTTTAATATAAAAAAGCATCATTTTATTTTCAAATATAACAATCTAGAATCTTTAGTCTATATATAGTCAAAACATTTTCAATGTCCTTTTTTGTTGAAATGTTTGACTCCGTACACTTTTAAGCATTGAGGCTTTTGAATCTTTTATTTTCATTCAATTTGTTTTCCTCGTTTTATTTTGCTGTTGCTGTGAATGTTGTTGCTTTTGACAAGCTTGCGTCTTAAACACCATAAATGGTGTTGATGGTGGTAGCTGGCGTTTTAACAATGGCGCCACAAATGCATGGCGTCTGGCTTCTACACTCCGGACACACACTCTGCCATTACACCGTTAAATGAATAATAATAAAAAAATAAAAGGTAATAAAAAGTGCCACTTACATGCGCATATGAACAACAACAAGAACAACAACAACTACAATGAAAGCCTCATCAAATCAAATACCATTAGCAACTATTCCACGCATCATCCTTGTCTGGATTTTCAAGTTGCCATCGATGCAACCGATTATTCTTCATTCATTGATTGAATCAGTGGCAGTGGTCGTAATAATTAGAAAATTCAAACATCATTTCATCAATTCAAGAGGGGGAAATAAAGAAGGAAGTTGTATAAAATCTGAATTTTAAATCTGCTCTAGTCCCGTCTTCCTGCTTTGTATATGGAAAATGTGTCAAAATATCCGTATCACTGGACACACTTACAGTAGGGCACATTTACCAGCTTCTTAGTTTCTAAATCAAGGCGAAAAATCCTTCTACGGCTTAGCCATAACGATCATATTTTATTATTGCCTTAGCCAATTTATGTGTAACTGTGCTATAAGGAAACATCCAATTGCTTCTGCTACTGTCCATTATTTATCTGCTACTTTCATATTTCAGTATGTTTGTTGTGTGCGTGTGAATGATTGTCTTCCTGCTCTTTCACTACAAACAAATGAAACATGCATATTTTAGCACGGGATTGTTAAACTGCATTGTAATACTTAAACAACATTGTATTCATGTCGCACTACTTGCAATTTTCCGTAGATGAGTGAGTCTTATGCATCTAAGCTGGGCCAACTTGCTAAATATTTACTTGCAAGCGATGAATAAAAAACAAGTAGCAACAAACTAATCTTGACCATAAACTTTAGAAGACAGCATCCAGTCAGTCAGTACGTTGTCGCTGTCTTCCTCGCTGTCACTATCGTCCACATGACCATTTATGTTAAAAATAATAAATATTCTTTTGCTTACGCCGTTCTATTCCTCGTACGTGTTACCGCCAACCAAAATGAAAGCACACAATCTTGCCATTCTAAATACGTACATGCATGCGAGTTCAAGTGTGAGCGAAAATATTGCTTTTGCATCTTTGGCAGTGTGACTGTTTCATTTTTGGCTTTTCAAATATATCTATACTTTGAAGTACTTTTTTGTACGTCTGTTTCTTTCTTTGAAACTTATGCTCGTGCAAGTGGTCGCTTATGAGGAGGCATTCAATTATTTAATGATCTCCGTTCCATATCAGCGATATTTAAAATGCATTGCCACAGTGTTGCAGCGTGCAGTCAGCGGTGCTTTAAAACACAATTGCAAACAAATATGGTTTAACTCGTACGTATAACAGTTTTGCATTGACTGTATTTGTAGCAATGCGAGACCATTAGCACTGCCTAAAAGGGATCTAATTACTTGGAGCCGTATTTGTGGCAAGTTTTATTGTATTTCTATTTTTATATTTAGCAATTTTATTGCTGGTGTTGTTCTTACAGAATAGGGCGTTATTGTTATAACAGAGGCCGCCGTTGAGGCCAGCCAGGAGACATAATGGTGAGGAGCAACGGCGTCCCTGGTGTAAAGTATATTTAGAAAGAGCTAACAGCTGGGATCCAAGTATTAGAAACTTACGACAATTCTGGCTTTTTCTAATTCTGCATGAGTTTCTTCTCGGTTTGACAAGGTTTAGTCCGCTAAAGCAACATATCGGACCGATCTTTCTATGATCTGAAATGAATAGTTTCATTACATCAAGTCTTAGAAAGCTCAACTTCTGCTCTAAAAAAAACCAAATTTCAGAATAGAAATTAAAGTTATAAAGCAATCATTTGACAGTATTCTTATGGAAAATCCAATTAAATCCAATTAAAACAGAAACTTGAATCCTGCAGCCTTTAAAAATTAATTTCAAATCAAACAGTTTTCAAATTCTCATAAAACATTTAAGAATTGTGCGTTTCTTCTATAAACAATGCAATAATTAAATACGGATATGGTTTTTATTTATTTTATTTACTTAATTGCAAGTCCACAATGATCCCAAGCCAAATGATCTCAAGAACTTTTTATGTTGTCTGAAAGTAGCAAAAGTATCTTAAAATTACCTTTTCAATAGGAAAGTTTCAGCAAATTATTTTGCAAGTCGATGACTTCGAGTAGAGTAATTTTTTTAAAATGTTATAAATATTTTTATTTTTTAAAAAATTTAAAATAAAAAATATTTATTTCAACTATTCAATATTATTCTTTGCTTGTTTTTTTTTTAATTCATTTTTAAGCTTAAGGAAGTTTGTGAATATTTTTTAAATATGTTTTCCAGTCTATAAAATCTTGTAAAAAGTTTTTAATTCTATAACGATGTTTTGAAAGTGTTAACAAAATCTCAAAAAAAAAAAAATAAAAAAAAAAATTCCTTAAATTGAAAAATTAAATTAAAAATATATATATTATAAAGCAAATGCATTTAGTGGTTCAGCTGGTCCAGATGCCTACATACACCTTTGAGAAATAATTCTAAAAACTTGCTCTGCTTAAGCCTTAATTTTCAACAATCAATTGAGAATTATAAAAATAAGATTTAGGCATACTTTTGAAAGACGTGTTTCAAATCTACAAACACAAACTAAATAAATAACAATAAGTGAATCGAGAGAATGTCTGAAATAATAATAAATTTCATTGTGGAACTAAATTTTTTCTAAAGAAACTCAGAAAAGTCGTATTTTCATAAAATTTAATTATAAAAAAAAATATATATATATATACAGTATAACCTCGATAGTCCGGACAAATAAAAACAAGTAAAAAATTATTTAATTTAATTTACGTATAAGTAAAAATAACTAATTAAAACTTTTAATTAATAAATAATTCTTTGTCTTCAGTCTCATCATCATTGCTTGCAACTTCGTCCTTCAGGCAATCATTAACCTCAGTAGCATTATAGGTAAATGTCAGGTGATAAACCAACAAGTAAATCAATTACTTCGGCTGAATCGCTGCGTGTCAGTCTTGCTAGAGGAACTTCATCGTCTGTGCCCCATTCGCCTTCATAAAGAATTTTATTAAAGTACTTTTTAACAATATTTGTCCCAACCTTATTGCAAGTATTGTTCCACGTTTTTTAATGTTCTAAGAGCTTTTAAGAGATTTTCTGAACTTGATAAAATATCTGACCAAAAACTTTTACGATAATTAATTTTTATTGCAAAAGCGAAAGAAATAAGTGCTGCTCGAATTATTGAGGTAGAAAAAATTATGGTGTCCGGATTATAGAGCACTTAATGGCAACAAATTAATTGTCCGGTTTATCGCTTGTCCGGATTTTCAGGTGTCCGCAATATCGGTATTATACTGTATATACATATGAAAAGTATTTAGCAACAATAGAGTTATTATAACATATACTTGCAACATTGTGTTGTGTAAGTTTTCTTAAATTCATCAAGATTTTGCACGCATTTGCGGTGCTAAATAAAATTTTCTGACGGCATCGAAGCAATTTAAAACAAATTATTTATTAATGATTTCTGCAGTAGCAATCAGAAAAACTACATACTGACCTATATTTATTGGCTTAGTAAATATTCATTGTGATGTGAGCAGAGATGCTTCCGTGAGTAACACTTTGTTCACTTTAATTCATATGTCTGCTATTACTAGACCGCTTTCTGGCTCCTTCTTAGAAATTTTGGAATGGGACATATTGCAAGTACTTTTCTTGTTCTTACCAAGCAAAAGAGCGTGACTGAAGGAAAGACGTGAGTCATGACCGAGTTCACATTCATCACAAGCGCACATGTATGCAAGTGGTGTGGTGCGAGTATTTGGAAATAAAATTAAATATTCTAGTAAAACGAAACAAGCAATAAATAATATACGAGTATATTTGATGGATTATCATCTTTTGCTTATTTAAGGCACGTACAAGCTCATGCCAGTAGAACGAACACGTAAACAACATGTGGCAATCTATGCAGTCAACATGTTGCAGCAATTGTCAATATACATATGCAATTTTCAATGAATTTTTTTCTCGTTGTTTGTGTAATTCGTTGTGTTCGTTGAAAGCAATGCGGGGAATGCGTACCATTGGCAGACTACAAGCAACATAAATAATTTTAGTTTATCGTTGAGGATTTTCAGGTACTGACCAATTGTATTGTATAACGACATCAATTATGTATGATCGACCGTACCGACATTCAGCCAATCAATACAAATCATCTCTTGATTTGAGTTGAGTATGGAAGGATTTGTGCATGTGTGTGTGTGTGCTCATGTGGATGTATGTAGCAACAATAGCATCATATTAATCTGCAAAACTGTCTAAGACTCATCAACATAATTCACTTGAAACAAAAATTGCAACAAAAAGTCACAACTTCAGTTGCAGTTACATTGATGTTCACATAAATATGTAGTATTTTAGAGGCTGCCACAACAGCACCATCAAAAATAAATGATATTGAGAAAAAAAAAAACAAAAAAAAAAACAAAAAAAAAAAACAAAAATGAAAATAAATGACTCGTGCTACAGGCAATGCAGGCTTGTCTCTTTGATACGCAATTGCTGGTTGCAACTTTTTTTCGTTTCCCATTCGCTGTTATTGATAGGACGTTCGAATGTATGTATGGAGGTATGTGTCTATGTATGTATGCAGCCATGGAGTGCTAGTATTTTTTGAGGCGGTCGTCATACAAAAACGTGCTACATTGATGCGTGATTGCACTGACAATTGGATGCGAAAGAGTCAATCTGCTTGGTTTGTGCGTATGTGTTCACAATTGTTGTTTTGGCGACATTAAGACTTGACGGATCTAGTTTGTCTTTTTAATGTTGCACATGGATGTTGGCTTGAGAATTTTTTTTCTACAGCTGGTGCTTTTGTTGTGTTCGTTGCTCTCTGGTGACTATAATACATTTTTGTTGCGCTTTCAGACAAAAACAACAAGCCATCCATATAAGTTGGAAAAATTACAAAAAGGCAGAAAAGCAAAACAAAAAAAAAAAAAAAAAAAAAAATTAATAAACTGAAAATAAAATTGCAATCACGTTTGAATGGCCAGCTGTGCGTCGCTATGCACCGTTAGTAAGATCGCGCCAGCACATGCCACCACCTGACTTTGTAAACAGTTTGATTGTTGTGCTTGTTCTTGCTCTTAATTCCACAACAAAAATAACAGCAGCAACACTAAAACACTAAAAATTGGTGCTGCTCGCAAAGTATTTTTTTTTTTTTTTTTTTTTTGATTTTACTTCCATTATTGAGTTGGAAAGCAAATCATGTTTGCAGAAAACGAATTCTCTGAAAAAAAAAACAAAAACCATTTTCCCACTATATTGAATAAGTTTTTTTTTTGTACAGAATTCCCACGAACTCTTAAAATTGCCTTCAAGTAGTTTTTGTTTGCTCAAAACTGGCGTTTCAAATGATTTTCATTTTAAAAATTTAAATAATTGCAATACATTGAAGAGTTAAATTAAATGTGAATTAAAAAATAGCCATATCTGGTGAATGTTTAATGGCGGAAATTATTTTTATATCATTTAGAGCCCTGTGAAAGTGGCTCTTTTAAAATTCATGTGTATTTAATTGCTCGAATGAAGATAATTTTAGTCTTAAAAATTTAGTTGAAAGGAAGATAATTAATTGCATTGCATAATTACATAAACATTAAAATATTTAAATGTGCTTGTTAAATATATCCCTAAAGTTTATATTTGCTTTTGGAGATTTTTATATGTTTTATACAATAGAAATTTAATCTTTCGCCAATAATTGCAATCAATTTGTTTTTAATTTTTATGCGAAACTAAATTCATAGGACTTTTAAATGAACAAATACACCTCATGGCGATTCTTAAGACATGCTTGTGAATTTAAGCTTTTGTAGAAACTGTCCAGTCTAATTTCATTTGATGCACCACTTAAGTCGTTGTCTTGTCAAGATTGCAAAACAAACTTTGACCTGAGAGGAAAAATCACTGCAGAGGAAACAATTTAATTGAAAAATCATGATGAGAAAACTAAAAAGGTTACGACTAAAACATCTCTAAACACAAATTCATTAAAAAGCAAATGCAAATAATTTGCCAAAACAGCTTTTGCAAAAATTATTTCCAAAAGTCGGCTTCTGTTGAATAGCAGCCTTTTTTTTTCTTTTGCAAAGTCGCTTCTCGCCTATTATGAGAGTAATTGATATCTTGATAAAGTTTCCTACAGAAATCAAGCCTAAAGAATATAAATAAAATAATAAATAAAAAGGAAAAAATAATAAATAATTATTCATTGGCTGATAACATTCATATTTGTTTGTAATAAACAAGAGAATACATTTTTAATTCATCAGTTTATGGCCGGTCATAAACTTTTGTGTGTGTGTGTGTGTGTGTGCATGCGTGTGCAGAGATGTTGAAAGGTTCAAAAAACAGGTTTGTTGCTAAAGTCTTTTGTTTTCAAGGGATTAAACATATGCGATTGGTAAATAATGATGTTTGTCGAAACTCCGATTGTTAGCACTTAAATTTATAGAATATTTCTCTAGAAAACTTAATTATAGCTAAAGCTTAGCTGCCCCATTTATAGAAATATATTTCAGAATTATGAAAGTTTTGGTTTATAAGCATTAAATTAATTCCGGTTTTCGTTTTTTTTTTTCATTTTGATTTAAAAATCTAAAAGTTTTCTTCTTGAAATATATGTTCGTACGAGTCTACTATCGGATTATAAGTAAAAGTTTATTAAAACGAGTATGTTTTATTTATAATAATTTTGTTTTTTAAATTAGCCTTGCATGAACATTAATAAGTAGATTTAAAAGAACAAATGCAATTATTTATTTAATTTATTTCATATCAAAAATTAATTAAATTAAGTAATAAAAGTTTATAAATTATACAAAAAAAATGCTTAAGCATTTTTAAGCCGGCTCCATATAATATATGAAAAGTGTAATGCAAAGTATTTATCAACTTTGAAGAAATCAATGTTTTCTATTTCAGATAATTTATTAACTAACACATGCACACCAGTATGTTTAATTAATAATAAATTTATGTATCTGAATTTGGGAATAACATTGAATAAAAAGTAATTTGGAAAAATGGATTTTTCCCGACTCGGAGGTCAACATACATACCTACATATGTTGCGCATATTTTAGTAGTCGCCGGATATTTGCCGTTTTTGCAGGCAAGCCAAGCAGTACTTTTCAATTTGTATCTGTTAGTAATACATTAAAACCAAATCAATCAACTGCAGAAGTTATAAATTGATTAAGACAAACTATATAATAAAGTGTGAAACCATTTATAATTTTAAGCTGTATTCATATTCGTATTCGTATTCGCATTACTTTTATGTTTCATTGTTTAATTTAAATTTTGCTTTGCTAAAGTGAAATAAGTTTGTACAATTATTTTTTATATGTATGTATGTATGGGTGTGTATATGTGTACATTTATTATTCTTGTTTTGTTTCCAATTACTTATTTATAATCTATCTCTTTCTCAAACAATTTTTTTCCTATTTTAACTGACACGACCACCACAATTACATCCGGTAATTTAATGTAATTTTATATTTCATTTCAATCACATGCAATATCTCTCTTACACAAACCATTAACTCTGAGCTAAAAACAATTTAACTTTATTGTGTATATAAAATATTTGTATATACTTGACTAGTAAATACCATTGCAAGCACAAAATCTCAACAGTTTCTATTCATTTGATTAGTTTATAATCTCAGTTGCGGATAAACCCTCCGAACTACTACAGTGAACATGTTTTTTATATAGTCAGTTAGCAACAGGAGAGCTGTGCGGTCTGTGTTTTAACTTTTCTGTTTCACTTCTATAGTTTTACTCGTTAAAAGTGTGTATGGATGTGTGTATGTGCATGCATATATATTTAGTAAAAAAATTTTTTTTTCTGTTTTTATTTTTTTTTTTTAAATTAATAAAATTTACTTAGTGAAAGCAATAAAAAATCGATTGTACTAAATTTAAATTAAAAAAAAAAAAGCTCGAGTTCAAACTTTTTAATACAAAAGAAAATACTCATGATGTTATCAAAGATTATATAAACAAGCAGAAACCGCAGCGTAAAACTTTTTGATTTTTTCATTTTAAATTATTGCTGAATATATCATATATTTTACTGCTATTCGGATTTTTGTTTAATTTTAAATCATGTTTTTTTTTTTTTAAAAAATATTTACAAAAGCAATAAATTTATTTGAAAGTTATAAGAGGAAAACATTAAGAAATAAATTTAAAATTAATTAATAAAATATTTACCACTTCTGAAATCTGAATAATTGAAATCAAGACGAACGCTAAAGCATCTGTAAGTTTCAGACTTTTTATTTGGAATTAATTAGCATTACACTCTAGAAAATGAAATGAAATGACCAATAAAATCCTTGTGGCATTTAAGCATGCGCAACTAACAATCAGTTATCTAGAACTGCACAAGATGTGGCAAGTTGAAGTGCATTACATAGTAAACTCATATTCCTGTAAATATAGATTTTGCAGACTACAGTTTCATAGCAAGGAGTAAAATTCTTGCCGAGAAGTGAACACTAAAAAATGCGGAAAAAAGAAGCAAGCAGATGTGGGGAATGCTTGCTCAGTGATCGTTGGATTAAAGAAAAAATTATTTTTGTTTTACTACAGCAATTTGCCATCCTTATAAGATGAGAACAATGAACACCCTAAGCACGCATGCGCATGAGCTAAAATTTGCTTACACGATTCCACCAGAAGAATTTAAGCACACCTAAAGCCTTAAGTCATTAAGAAAACTCCTTTCGCTGGTACTGTTTTTGCAAGAAAAGTTCACGCAAATATTGACAATTAAGGTTTATTACAAGGACGTCTCTCGCCCTTTCCATTGCAATGAATATTAATTTACAGAGTACCTGCAATTCTTCAACAACCGCAAAACCGGAGAGAGCACTGACCAAGAAGAATATTAATCAGCTGAATATTAATCAGCTGATTACTTGCATAAGAAAAATATTTAAATGATTAAATATTAATGTAAAGGCCATTATGATGTGAAGAAATTAGTTCGATCTAAGAATCGTATGCATAGAGAGTCTGAGAAATATAAATATCATCACGTCTTCCGAAATAATTCTCAAATATTTTATCATAAGCAGAGATGTTTATGTGTTTACTTTAAATTTCACATGCATGAAAATAATAAAAAAAAAACAAACTTTCCGATTTCTCGTTTAATTAATAAAAAATAATGGCAGGTTTATTGTAGCACGGCCAGTAGCCCTTGAATCAATAGGCCTTTTAAAAATCAAAATATTTTAATTTTGCAAAGATTGCTAATATTTTTTTTTTGTGGCGCCTCGCTTCCTAAAAACCTTTAAATATAATGGCAGTCGAATTTTGGATTTTTCCTTTAGGTAAGTAAAATAACGAAATTTCTATTAACTACACTCAGAAAAATATCCTATGGAATTAATACTAATAATAATTATTTTAATAGTTTTTTACCATTGAATTAATAACATTCAAAATATGCAATCAATTTCTACTATTTTCTACTATTTGTACTATTATTTTAATAGAATTAAAGTTTTGAATAAATAGTACATTGAATTAATCTTTAATAGTATATACTGTTATATTTAAGGTATACCGTCTTGATTCAATCTGGCAAAACTCATTAGAAACTTAAGGGATATCCTTTAAAAATATTAAGAAAATCATACTAAAATTGAGCAAAATTTGAATAGGATTTTCATATAATTTTAAATGCAGTAAAGCAGCATTCAGTTGGTACCGGAAATTTTCAAAAATGTTAATAATTTAATGCAACAAACATTTATTAACTTGATTGTTAATAAAAATAAATGAGATAACATAAAACCAAAATGATATTAAAAAAACCATAAAAAATCTTTATACATATATATTAAAATTCATTTGGTATATAAAATCAATATTATGTTATATCACTAAACACATAAACACAAACACACCAACACGGCGCAGTAGCAGCATTAATTTATAACTGTTTTTTAAGGGGTTTCTTATATGGTGGTCTCATTAGTTCAATAGTTCTTCAAATTGATATTAAAACTTGATATGATTACACTATTAAATCAATGACTTTAACATATAAATAAAATAAAATAAAAATACAATAAAAATAAAATAAAAATAGAATAAAAATGTTCTAGAAAATATTATCTAAAATGTCCCACTGAAAATTAATAGGGGCATCACATTAATTTGATACGGTGCTTTCACTGAATTTTAATAGGGTCATCACATAACTTGAATACTTTTTCACATTGATATATAACAGTTTCAATTTTATGGTTTCTATAGTACAAAACTATTCAATTCCTATTGCTTTAATGTGATTTGGGCCAAATATTGCCCATATTAAATTGATTGGGGCCCTTTTGACAAATTAATAGAATAATTTTTCCTGAGTGTACAACTGTTACTATAAACGTTCTGTACTGACTCCAATGACCATATAATACGAGTTAAACTTTCTAGAAACATCCTTCAGTGGTTTAGGAATTATTAATAAAAAGGTCTCTAATTGCTGAAAATTGCTGAAAATTTAATTGTATTTATAATTATGTGTATTTTTAAAAAAAATACTTTAATGAGGTTTTAAATATCAAACAAACAAGTAGTAGAAGATTATTAATAATATATAAGTTTAGTAATTCAACTGCTTTCTTCTTGCTAAAGAAGAGACTTTAGATAAAAAGCTTTTTTTCCAAAAATATATATATGTTAAGGAAAAGGCTTTTTAAAACTGTAGCTCCTACGGCAGATTTATTTTTTTTATTAACTAAAAGTCTAATAACTGACAATAGATAACAAACCGGCTTCTCTATAAAGTAAACGAATTAGGCCTTTGATTAATTGCAACTAACTGGAGCAGTTTAAAGAGTTTAATTTCAAAATAAAATAATTATTTAATGAGCTTTATCAATTGACATGCATACGTATAATACTTGTATGCTGAAGAGATTGAAAAATTAGATTACTGAAGAGAATTTATAACGAGGCGGCACTTAAGCAGCCTTCAGTCCAGTCTTTTTCTACTAAATCAAACAGGTTGATTTCTTTTACAAAAGCGAACAGCTGCAGCATCCGCTTCGTTTAAATTTCTTTTACATTGCATCTTAGGGGGACAAGGTCTGCAATGGTTTCATTTGTAATCATTCAGTATACAAGTAAATTAAGTTTTTCAAATTGTTGCCAAGTTCTCATCTGGTAGAAACATCTGGCTAAGCCTTTGAAGAAAAAAATTTAGATTGCCTTATGCTTTACTAAAACTAAAAATATGAATGCGACCTGCCTCAATGAAACCAACTAAAAGGTTTTTATTACAAGGACGAAGGGAAATAAAGCCAAGGGAATAGATGCTGCTTAACTGAGTGTGTATTGTGGAAAATGAAAGAAATGATGGTTTTGTGTTAAGGCGAATTCATTTAGTTGAAATTCAAGTCACAGTGGATAAATATTTTTTTTCTTCATATAATAAGATGTATTTCTGCCTTTAAGTTGTTCAAAAGCTTTTCAATGTACACTTTCAAATAATTTTTTTAAAAAATAATTAGTTTCTAAATTAGTTTACCATGTATCAATTCGCCGTGTTTTTACTATTATTAAAAAAGTACGCTAATCAAACGTAACGAGAATTATAAATAAATTAGTATATTCTTATGAGAAACGATTTCTTTTGCACTTGATATTTTTCCTTTGCAGGATGATGTTGGATGAGCTCTGGGCGCCATTTAGTGGTAAGTATTGTGTTAATAAAAAAAAGTGCTTAATGAGAATAAAAAAATGGTTATGCCGACATAAACTACACTCAGTTATTAAAAACTCAGCACAGTTAATGGCACTGGAAGAATTCACGGGATATTTTTTTACATATACCTTCCCGTGATCTCTTAGTGGCATCTATGGTGCAGGGTTTAGCAACAACAATAACACAAATATAAGAAAGTTTGGAATATTAAAATGTAAAATTATTTAAGGATTCAGTGTAGTTCCTCTGTTTCCTGTCTTCCTTTTTTTTGAAAAAAATGTCCTTTACGATTGTTCTTAAGGATTTCGTAGTCTCACAAGTAACATACAAGCTAATAACATCACTGGCTGTTAATGAAAAGAAATTAAATGAAAACATTTAAATTATTATAATACTTTACATCAAAAGAAAAAACAGTTTTGTGAAATGCGAAGATCTAAAATATTCGATAAATCTAAAAGGAAAAGTAAGAGAAAACTAGTGGCTACAACTTGTGCGGAAAAGGATATAAAATATATTTGATAATAAATTAAATGTATTGAAGTATTTGGCAGCTTTCTCAACTATTTCAAATATACACGTCTTGCATTATTATAAAAAGGAAACGATATAGATTTTAATATTTACATTTAAAAGAGTAATTTAAAATCATAACAAGAAAACAGGCTCTGTCACGGTTCCTTTACAAGAAGTAAAATTTCTTTTATAAATATAAACTCATATTATTTGAAGGATTATTGTGTAACTTTGAAATTAAAGACTAGCTCATGCATCTACTTATAACGCAAAAGCTTTTAAATTTAAAACGTGTAAAACAAACATTACATCGAACGCAAGGCGTAATACCAAGAGTTCACGGCGAATTCACAGCAGGTGACCCCAAACATTACAAGTGGCTTTCGAGTTCAAGGCGAATTCGTTGAGTCTGGCAGAAAAACAATTTGAGTATTTGAAAACGTTGTAAAATACGTAATTTGCTTTAAAAATATGAAAATTTTGAAAATTGTGATAAAAAAGGATTAATACTACCTGTGAAAAAAATGAATCCTTTTGCAAACTGAAAATATGTTTCCTTTTCTGTGTTTTTTTGCAGATTTTAGGGTTTTTAATGGTTTTGTTATACTTTTATGTTTTTCTTTGAACTACTTCACTACTTACATAGAGAACGGCGGTAAAGGACAAGAAATTTCAATATGTGCCAAGAATATATAATTGGAAATTATGAAAAACTGTAACGCTATATGGAAATAGTTTGGAAATCCGGAACCGCTTTTCATTAAGTTATAAATTAAATGGGGAATGAAAACAAACAAAAACAATCTGTAGAAAGTTTAAGGAACAATGGAAAACATAATTTTGTACACTTGCATTTAAGACCCCTTTTAGACACGCAAAGTTTACTTTGAAAAGTATTCCTCAATTTTCTTTTAAGCTATGTTCGTCATTCAGGCATGAAAAACTTGTATATTACAAATTTTGTTGAATACGTCAAACACAAAGTTTACAAGCATGTATAATTATGTGATAAATGATGAAACAACTTTGCAAAAGCGAGTACAGTAAAGTATGTATGCGCTCCCCGTCATTCTCTTGCCAACTCTTTCTTTACAACTATATATACAAGACTTTGCAAAGTAGAAGTCTGCATGCCAAAAAAGATGTTTAAGATAAATATTCAGAAGGATTTTCAGGAGTATTACAGTGAAAGAAAGACGATTAGCTGGTAAGAAGAAGCAAATTTCGATAAAAGACAAAAACTTGCGATTAGATTATAAAAAAAACCATGTAAGTAAAAGGGGAATGAAACCATGTAAGAGAGAGTTATCTGAAGTTCTAGATAGATGCCAATATCTCCAATGAATGCAAAGATTTTACTGTATTCCAAACTAAGCACGAAGTTGGAAGAAGGGAATACGTTAGGAGCAGTGAAGGGGATATTATTGCCCAGAAACAAAGTGATTACATTTAAGTAGTCACAACTCTAGAACAAGCATTTTGTTTTACTAACATAATGATATCAAAGCTAAGCATTGACTACTGAAGAATATATTGGAAACACCTTCGCAATCCCCCGATCTTAGAAGCACTAAATAGATATTGCTGTATTTGGAATGAAATTCATATGAATTTCTTTCAGTTCAGGAAGATTTTTTAACAATATATTCTAATTATACGAAAGTTTTAATGATATCAGTACTAAATTAATTAAAAGAATTAATACATTTACATATTTTTTCCTATATAACTGCATTAGCAACCTCTCATAATGCAAAAGAAGGTAAAAATAAAAAGTTTGTTATCGGTTTTTAAGCTCCACATTTGCGATACTGTAACAGATGATATCGATGGCTTAATATAAAAAAGATAATTGTTGTTTTATAAAATAATGTTTTGTAACTTTTACGGTTTACGTTATTTGCGCTTAAAGTTATACGAAATCCAGATGAAAATCTGGAATAAGTTTTGATTGGAATTAAATTATATTTGCTTTTCATAAGAGTTTTCACTTTCTCCAACGAGATAAGTCTTTGTTATAATAGAACATCGATATATACCAAGTAGTAATAATTTGGGGGCGGTAATTAAGACATGCCCGACTGTCTGCCTTTCAAATTTGCTAAATGTAAAATGAGCTTAATTTTTGCTTAAATTAAAAAATTTAAAACTCATCAGTTTTGCTTAGAAGCTCCATTCAAACTTATCGATAAATAAGAAAAATATATAAAAAATATACGGCAGCATTTAGATGCCATTGAATCGGAAACATTTTTGAAACCAACCACAGCTTTTGTTTTCCTTCCGGATACGCTGGGGTGTTTTTAGCTTAATTAGTATGACAGACAAAGTCATATCTTTCAGATGGACTCTATTTGTGATTTCCGAATTGGCTTCTGCTTAACACATGCACAGTAACATACTCATACACTAGTGGAGGTTATGCTGCGCTTTCTAGGCACAAAACTTGTTACAAATCTGGCATATTTCATACAACTAAATTAAAATAAGAGAAGTTGTGTGTACGGAAATAGATGGTTCATTTTAGATAAATACATTTTTTTCCTTTTGCTGTAGAGATTCAACAAAAATAAAAGGTATTATCATTCGCTCTTTAAGCATTCGCTCTACCGGCAAAGATTTTGGCTTTTTTGGAAAACACCCAGGGTCTAGGCAGGAATCGAACCCGCGACCTCCGTTTCATTAGGCTTTTAATCACTCGCCTACGGAGGAGGAAATGGGAAACTCCCATTTTTTTCGATGAGAGGCTGTAGGAATAAATGCATAGTGAATAGAAAATGAAAAAATAGGAAATAAACCAGTGGGGGGAAAAAATAAAGTTGTTAGAAGGATTCAATATGCAATTAAAATACATTCATCTTCCGACCTTTACGGTTCTTTTCAGTTCGAATTGTAATTGCAAGGAGGAAAAAGGAAGTAAGTAAAAAAAGTGTTATATTGGACCGTGCCGAATCTTATATACCCTTCCTTTATATGAAAACTTTGTTGTTATCACTTCTCAGAAGGTAAATATATCTCTGTTCCACCCCAGTTCTATTGCAAACCTCTTCAATGAGTATGGTTTTTGTTTATACGAATTAGTTATATACGATTATTTCACAAGATTATCTCATTGAAAGTGATTGGTACATGATATTATGTGTCACCATTCGCATTTTCTTACAAGTGGTACAGATCATCAATATTGCCAAGATAAATGATCAAGATTAAAATGAATTCATTTTCTGATACCTTTTCTACATCAGTTGATTCCTTCCGGTTCGGATTATAGTCGCAAGAAGTAAAATGAAACTAGGAAAAGTGTGATATGGGACACTTACATTTCCAATATATTTCCCACTCAAAGAAATATCGAAAATTTGAATAATAAAATTGAATATTTTCTTGGATCATCCTTATATTGGAACTTAACTTCCCTGCCTGATATTCATGACTAGTTTTTGTATTATTTAACTGTAAATGTACAAAATAACTTTTGGCTATATTTCTTTTAATTTATTACGCGATTTTGGCGATTTTCGTACTGGATAAATTTGAGTAAATTCTGAACTGATGTGCTTTTAAGTTTTTCACGTCATGCCAAATTTATGCCCTATTTATACCGCAATAAAAATATCGAAGAAAGGCAGACAGACAGATGGATGGAGAAAGCTTAATCTTCTTCCACTCTTATATGGATCCAGAGTATATACTATATTTAGTAGGTTCGCAAACTAATAATAAAGTTAAGCAACAACAACTATTACTCATATAGACCAGTGTTGCCAACCAATTGTTTTAAACCAGGTGCTGTTTGGTTAATGAGTTCTTAACCGAATTATAAAGGTTACTGCTTATAATTATACATATATTAATTAATTATGAATATATAATCAGGCTTTACGTAGTAATTATAATTTACGAGTACCTCTTGCGTATAGCCTTAGTATATTAATATGACTGTTTGTATGTAATGAGTAATTGAAAGTTGCCATTGACGGAAATAAGCACGTGAAAGTCAAAGTTATTGAGTATTTAGGACGGGCGTTATCACTGAGGTAACCGAAACTTTTTGTTTAGTGAAATGAAAGAATTTCTATGTTAAAAAATTACTTTCAACGAATTAGGAAGCAACTTGAGAGTGCCTAAATTAGTGTGCAAGAGGATGAACATTTTCAGGAGGGGCGCGAGAAGCGACTTCTTGCCTCTTTAAAATGTTTAAATCGATTTTAGTAAAATTAATAAGCAAAATGATAAGCAACGAAATTTGCGAGAGTGCTGCCTTCATGAATGCTTAAAGCATTTCCATATCCCCTCAACTCATAAATAACCCACGTTATTTCGAAAACCGAATATAAAAATTCAGCAGTTGTTGGAAATTTCTGGAAAGTCAAACACAGTGGCTTGAAATAAGCAGCCGTTTGGCATTCCGCTGGTTAATCACTCAGTCAAACCAACCATCAAGGAAAGCTCGAACTTAATATAAAAAATTCTTACTTTCAAAGTTAATATCTGCAGTTTTTTGTATCTATTCCGAAACATTCCACAGAGCTCAAGTCCTCTACGATGTATAATTTTTTTATTTCTTTTTTCGTTTTGGGCTTTGTAAATAGAAAAGATTTTTTACCGGGTATATATTAGAGATCTTATTTTACTCGTAGATATTTTTAGTGGGTCACAAAGATGTTTCGAAATCCTTTCACGATTTCGTTATCAGAGTTTTTTATGACACTATTTTTTCCCAGCTGTCGCACTGCTGGCTCGCCAGAAGCCAATATCCACATTTTAATCTAACTTAATTAATTCTGCTTCTCGCAAAATATATTCTTCTAACTTTTAGTTACTACGCTTTTTTCAATAGAGTTTTGCCGTTAAGTTTTTAAGTAAAATTATGAACGATGAACAAAGTGAACGATTAGAGCACCTCTAAAGCAAGCTACATGCGATATTATGTCTCCTCACTTAGGAAAAGGCGCCCAGTAGGTTTCCTCTTTTAAGCTTTGGGGCCAAAACTTGTAGTACATCTTGAGGTGGCAATTGGCAAAAAAATTATTCGGCGACCGTCTCAGAGCGATCACGTGGCTTTCGGCCATGAGTAAAGCAGTACCTAATAGTGAAATTAACTATACATTTATTTATGGAGTTACTCGGAGTTGCAGATGGATTTAAAGTCATAATATTAATTTAATTTGAGTTTTTGCCCGTTAAAGTAATAATTTTCACTAGAAAAGTTTTTCAATATAAACTGCTAAGTAGATATAGGATAACTTACATTCAAACACATTTAAATATACCGCTAAGCTTTCTATTCCAGTATCATCTCTTTCAATTGAAATTCGCTTTGCATTCAATTTTTTGGCGAAATTAAAACAGATTTTACTTATTTAATTGAAACTTTAACACGAATAGAAAGTGCTCATTAGTAACAAAAGTTTACGGGGCAGATGACCAAGAACGGGAATTAAAAACTGCATCTGAAATTTTAAATTAGATTTCTAGAGCTTTTTTTTTTTTTTTTTTATTAATAAAATAATTAAAATTAAATTATTTATTTTAAATACAAATAAAAATTATTTAAATTAATTATATTTGAATATAAAATAAATAATTTTTATAAAATTATTGGCACTTATGTTAAAAATTTAATCAAAAATTATCACCATTAAAGAATTTCGAGAATTCGAGAATTTTTAGTCTTATTTCTTTACTGATTTTTAAATTTAGTTTCATATGATTTACGGTAATGAAATAGAAGATAATCGAGCCAGATTCATTATAATGCATGCATACATTATAATACCAATCTATTATAATAATGATAGAAATGGGATGTGTTTCCTGTATAATCTCTAATATGATCATATAGGACTTGTATGATCCTGTATGATCTTTAACATGTTTTTTACATCGGACTTCCAATAATTTTTGCTTACAAATATTTTCGCTTTAACATTTTTCATATATAACGAGTAGTTTGGAATTCTAGCAAAAACGACAAAAATGTTTCCTTTTCCGCAAAAAAAAAAAATGTTGCCAGTTTAAAAAACATTTAATGAAATATGAGCAGCTGTTCGGCTACAAAATTGATCCACTAGATGTATCCACAGCGGAAATATTTCATGTATCTAAATTTCCTGTACATGTTAGAGAAAATCTAAATAAAAGTTTTGGTCTAAAGTTATTTTCATGTTGAGAAGACTTTATTTGGTGGAGTTTCTGTATCAAATCGGCTTTAAGAATATTTTACTCAATATTGCCTGATTCCTTAATACTTTTGTGTATGAAAATTGTTAACACATTTTGCATCTGAGATGTCCTTTATTGCTACTGCATTTAATTACTGAATTTAAAATTTAAAATGAAAATAAAATATTTATTTATTTATCTACTTAATATTACAATTATATGAATATAAATATAGTATGTGTAGAGGCCCTGGCTGCTGGGGCCCGCTTTGTTTTTAGTTTTTTGTTCTTAGTTTTTTTAGATTTATTTTAAGCTCATTTTCGTTATTTTTTTTATAATTACTTTTTCAAAATCATAAGCTTAAAAGACAACTGAAAATTATTGTAATTGAAATTATTTTATTTAATATTATTTAAATGTAGAATTAGTGATAAAATAGATATGCATTAGTTTACTTTAATCGATTTGTTCAAGAGATTCTTTAAGAAAGTTAAAATTAAAAGTAAATGTATCTGTCATTAATACAACAAATTTGAAAGGCATCTTGTAAATGAAACTTTAATAGTGTAACTGTAGCAAAGCTAATTTAATTTAAAGGCTTATCGTGTGTAATTCCTTTGTAAAGCGCTTTAAATACAATTAACAGCTGCTGTGCATCTTTCACACTCGTAGTTACGGCGAAGCTAATAAAGATTACAGCTGTAACTGTTTCTTATTACGTTGCCTTCTTGCAATGTTGGCTTTTAAATAAAAGTATTAAAGCATTTTAAAGTTTAGAACTTCGCAGTGCAAAGTATTTGAAAATTTGCCAAGATTCTTAACTCTTTTCTTCCATTTTATTTTTTTTTTTGTTTTGGTTTTGTAGAAAAAGGAAGTCGATGGAGCTTGTCGAGAGAGCAGAAAATGTCTTGCCATAAACTAAACTATTTATGCAATAGATGAGTGTCTGTAGATTGGCATTAACAGGCTAGAAGTTGGCCAAGAGATTTGGGCCGTTTGTGCCAAAGGAGGCGAAAGATAACTGTGAATTGTGATGAAATTTTCTTTGTCATATAATAAATCTTTAAATTTTGAAATAATTATTAGAAAAGTAAAGAAGCGTATAAAATAAATCTTTTATGTTTTCGTTTCGCCGTTGCTATTTTGTTTCACACACACACACACATTAAAAGGCTAATAACCTCTCCCCTGAGACGAAAACATCAAAGACTTCATATGAAACAGTATAAGAAAAGAACAACTATGGAGGCACAGAAAAAAAGACATCAAGAATTTAAAAAAAAAAAAACGAACAGCAGAGAATGTATCTTAAAGATGAATACAAAGCAAAGAAACATACGAGTAAGTTTAAGGAAAATCCACAAAAACACATAATTACTAAGGTTGGTTGGTTGGTTGGCTGGCTGATTACTTTGGCTATGCCTGGGCCCATTCATTCACCTGTCGGCTAACAACCCCCTGAATATATTTGCGTTTTTTAATAATATTTTTTGTACGAATTGCTGCTTTGAGAGTCCGATAGTTCAAGCAGGCAGTGTCTGTTAACCGAACACCGTAAATATTGCATGTGTAAAGAAAAGGAAAAAAAGTTATAAGAAAAAAAAAAATTAAAAAATGGGGGGAAAATTAACAGACCTTCAACAACATGAATTCGCGAAATCTAAGAAAAACGTCTCAACAAAAAACAACGAAATAAATAAATTCTATGAATGTTCAAAGCATCTAAAGCACGTAATAATGTAATAAAAGGTTGTAAGTTTTAAAAAACCAAACAAAACAAAACAAAACCAAAAAAGAGAATAATAAAATAGATGATGTTAATGTTGTACCGCTTTTAAACTTTTTTTTTTGTTGCTTTTTTTTGTTGTGTTTGTGGATAATTTTAAGCTGCAACTGCATTTCCGCCATTGTTTCACTTAACCCTTGCAGTGCGATTCAACAAAAACTGAATTAGTTTCAAACTATCGAGAATAACTTTCTTAATGACAATTTCATGGGTATTATTTATCCAGGTGAAGAAATTAAATATAATAATTTTTATAAAAGATTCCACTTCTCCAAGAAGTTCAAGTTGAAAGGACCACTTTTTGGCCACTTTTTCAATTTAATTTGACACTTTATTTCAATTCACGATTAGATCACAATTTATGTGCTAATTGTACAGTAGCCTGATATTTTATCCTCCATTCATACATTAAATAAATTAATACTGTCTCATTTATATTTATTATTAAATGTTCTTTGCCAGAGAGCAACGGCCAGTTCTTTATAGTCCCATGAACTAACTGGAGCAGCCTTCCTTCGCTAACAAGTGTGGTGATAATCCATCATAATATACAATACAAAAATATTATAAAATATTCCAGTATTCCCAATTTTAAGACTCCCTATCAGCATTCGAACTCAAGAGATATGGAATTATCGGCATATAGCCTGCGCATAGTGGCACGCGTGTAGAAAGTCCATAAAAATTGAAATTACCCCTAGCCAGTACACAACGAACATCGATGATGTGGTATATCTGGATACATACGCCTTCCTTAGCCAGTCTTCTGCTGGAGTATTTCTTGTACAAAGTAAAATATTGCCAGCAGGACACCACAGGACTCTACAGGAGTTTCAACACTATTTAGTTTTTTTAACTCCCTTCTGGCCTTGTAAACTTCTTTTAGAAATTTCTCACCAAAAAGCCATTAAATATTAAACTTTAAAATTATTTTTTACTTAAAAAATGTATCTTTTCAAGAACGCAAAAAGGTCAGTTTTACAAAAAATTACATTTACCAGAAGATACACATTTAAAAAGGTATTAGTTTTCATATTTTTTTTTTTTAACTAACTTAACCCGCAAAGCTTTCGGCTTGACCGTATGAAAGCTCCCAGGGTCTAGGCAGGAATCGAACCCGGGACCTCCGTTTTAGTAGGCTGCGCATTATTCATTTGCTTCAATTTTATTTAAAATAAATAGTTTTGATAACATAAATAATATATATGTATTATTATATTCATGACAGGAGAAATTGCTTAGAAAAGGAAATTATTTAACAAAACTATTATTTTAAAATCCTTTAATTATCCAAAATTATAAAAAAATTTTCATTTTACTATATAAATAAAGTGCAAGAGGAAAATAATTTAAAGTTTCTACACCCTTAAAATTAAAAAATAAAACTTATGGCAGACAGACAATATGCTTTTTACTTTTCATGTAATACAATGAACTTTGACCTTTTATTATATCCTTCTCCATGAAAAAATATGGAAAGGAATATATATATTTGATATGAGGATTAAAATTTCTACAATATTAATTTGCGACTCTACAAAGTATATCCATATAAGATCCATATATACATCGATAAGGATCCATATAAGTATTAAAGTAGATTGAGCTTTGTCCATCTGTCTGTTTTCGGTTTTATTGTTTATCACGCAGAGTAGTTGCCTTGCAATTAAACGCGCTGTTACGTCTCAATAGAAAGCTACTTCAAGTTTAATATTCAAATTTTCGATATTTCTTTGAACGAGAAATATATTACAAGATTAAACTTTACTTCAACGGCAGGGTACAAAAGTTAGTATGCGATATATTCGTGGAGAGAAGTATCAGAGATTCGGCTCTGGCGAATAAAGTACTTTTAGTGTTTACATTTATCAACAATCTCTCAACACTTGCCAATATCTTAAATCTTGCCAAATTAAATATATAGTGATAAGTTATCATATTTTGGTATAAAAAGTACCAAAATGCGATACCATTGTACTAGGAAAGGTTTCTTTTAATTTAAAAAAACGGTCCGAACTTTGAGATGTAATGCTAAGGGGACTAAGCAATGCTAAATAAATTCAGTTCTCTGCCTCTTTTTATCCCTCAAGTGAAGAAACATTTCAATGTTACCAAGGCAATTGTGAAAAACTGTATTTACACACTTTAGCCTTTTATTTTATAGATAAAGAGTGCAAGAGAAGGCATTTTCCATAAGTGAAAATTGTTTTATGAGCCAAATATTTACAAACACAATTTTCTCGTATTTAGTTATCTGGCGATGGCTCAGCGTAGCATATCTCATCCACCTAAATAAAAAAATAGGCGATGCTGATTTCGAAACTATTTCGCAGACTTTTGAAATAACTGAATGAACTGAATATTGACATTCTTTTTGGGCACCTCTGCCCTTAAAAGGTTAATGAACTTTTTGTATTGCACTTGCTGCATCGTGTTGTATGTGATGCGTTTTTATTAGATGCACTTTTTGCTACTCAAAACACTCGTATTGCAATTTTCCTGTACATTTTTTTCTCATTTTTTTTTTTTTATTTTACGCTTCAGCGATTTTATGCATAAATTATGCTTAATTTATAAACTTCTAGTGGCTGTTCTTAAAGCATTTTATTAACGAAATTCTTTTGTATGTCTATTTGAAATAGACCGAATTATACCCCTTTTTCCTATTCGATTTGAGATTTGAAGACAAGTGCTCTTGTTTCACTTACTTGCGCCATTCGTTTTGATAATAATTTTTGCTAAAACTATTGTCGTCATGGCTCAGTTAGTCCGTAACATTTCTTTATTATGTTGCTACAAGTAGTTGGATTTTGTATTCAGTTGTTGAGTTGAGTTTCGTAGCGTTTCGTAGTGTTTCGTAGTGTTTCTTTTGAGCTTAATAAATTTATGTTAATGTTACTACATACCTTTTAATATGCTTTCACAGATAGTAAATTTCAGAGAAATAAACATGGTTAATTAAAATTTTCACGTTGAAAAAGCAGAAGAAGAAAAAAGTTAAGCACTTTGGTCCTTAGCAATATTTTACTGATTCATATTTCCGCCTATCAGCACTTTAAAAATGAGTCTTATCTGATGATCTGAAATGGAAAGAGATGTTAGTGAACGGCACGGAAACACTGTAAGCAGCAAATGAACAACAAGTACAGTCTCAAGCCTCATTTAAAGATGTACTTTCGTTGCCTATTTATTTTATTATTATTATTGTTATTTTACGCGTAATTTACTTTTATTTCTTTTTTTTTTTTTTTTTTGTATTTAAAAGGTAAAAGCTGTTGTACTGGAAACATTTTCTTTTTTGTTTTCTTCTAATGAAATGGAATTACCTCGTAAAAGCAAAAACTTTTGACTTATAATATAAAATTCAAGCAATTTCTATCTTTATTTGATTATGCTAAAATTTCATTTAATTTCCCTTTAAGCATCTGCGAGTAAGTCAATCCATTCAAGAATCAAATTTGTTGCTCGTGGTTTTGTATGGGTATTGCGGAACATTTGTGTGATTCCCACCAAAAAAAAAAAAAAAAATGTTTTAGATTGACATAACAGCACGTTTTGGTATTTTGCTTGGAAAAATATTCCCTTCAAATTACAGGTCAAGTCAAATGTTACTAAAGGAAAATTACACTGTCCTCAAATGCTGATACAAGCCAACCAATAAATATACCCCTGCGCTCTACTTAAAGTCACTTGGCGTGTTTCTTAACTGGAGTATAAATATGTATATAAAAAAAAAGCAATGCGGACATTCTGTCCATGGCTCAGCAACCTAAAATAAACTACGATAAATAAATAGATAATTGTGAAACAAGCCTCATTAAATGGTTTACCGTAACAACTGACTCGGGGAAAACGAAAATCAGTATTTGAAGCTTAACATTAAACCATAATCCAACTAGCTGAAAGTAGAGGTCAGATTTGTAAAAGTATTGATTCATTAAAAAGAGACATTTACAGAAACCAAATCGTCCACATGGTAATCAATTTAAACATTTACACAAACAAATTGTGTTAATAAATAACTTATTTGATACGAGTGCCTACCCCGCCATTTACCATTTTTTCTTGAGGTATTGCATAAAAGCGAGCTGCTTAAGTTCTATTGGCTCCCACAGCGAATGGAATTTGGATATAAAAAACATTGTATAATAAAGACTAGAATAATAAACTAAAAAGTTTCCTTATTAAACTTCTAGTGAAAGCCAACAGATGACGCAATTAGCTCCTTTAACAAAAAAAAAATATATATATATATATATATATATATGTATATGAAATTCGTTTCTTGATTTTGAAAACGAAAACTTTACAAATAATTATGAGTTCATAGTCTTAAATGCGAAGACTTTTAAAAGATATAAAAATTAATACCTTGAAATTAAATTTAAATATTTTTTTTTTTAATATTAATTTATTAATAATAAATTTTACTTTTATTTATTTAGTTAAAGCAGGCTTTAACTGCAGTTTTAAAATATGAGCTCCGTGCACGTGCAACGATAGAATAATATCCATGACAGAGTTCATGGATATTATACGGGGAATCTCCTAAATCATGACTGCCAGCAAATGGCCAATAAAGAAAGCTTTAGCATTCTTACTGCTCCGAAGGGAAAGAAATTTTTGGTTGAAAAGATTATGTGCCAAAGAAAATATTTGCCACGCCTACTTGGCATACTATAAAAGACTTGCTTCAGGAAGAAGGAGATAATGAATTTCACGCCTTATTAGTATAGAAAATGGAAAAAAAAATTTTTTTTTGCAAAAACCCTGTGAAAGAAACGCTTAGGAGGGAAACCCTTCTATGGCCCGTCCTTGCAATGCTTTCCTTATATACCTGACAACACAGTTCGCCTAAAGGATGTGCTCGTACATAAAAAACATTTTCCGTTTCCTGTAAAATTGCCATTTTAAAAATGAAATGAAATTCGGAATTTAAGCTTTACAGATAAGCTTTTGAAATATGAATATCTTACGCTCCAACAAACTAAACCAACACAACTAAATGAAGAACACCTGAAAGTGGAAAGAAAATGCTGATTTTGAAGAGACAAAATTTCTATCTTATGCTTCATTAAATTATCGATTATTATAATACTGATTTACATATGAGCCGCTTTATTAAAATCATTTGGTGCTCAACTCTAACAGATCAGAAGGCCTTTCAAGCAAACAATTTTAGAGAAATCAAAGATAACCTGCTGTGGCAAATAAAATAAATTAATGTGAATAAAGAAATGAAGAGCAGCATTAAGAAAAATAAACAAAACATTCTTTATGAATTGAACGATTAAGCTTCTGCTTTGGAAGATGCAACAACTATTTCGTGTTACGCTCATAAGACCCAATACGGTTTTTAGCTGCATATTTACTAGAAAGCAGCGAGTCGTAGCATTTTAGTTATACTGTTTTCCATTTGACTTGAATTGGTCTTATTGCGTTCAAATATCTCTGTGATGGTGTTTCTCATTCTCTGCTTAAGTAAATGCTCGAATGGTAATTTGTGTGTTTCATTTTTGTTGTTGCTGCATAACTTTTTATCATTTGCTTTTGCGTTTGTTTTGTTTTTGTTGGTTTGTCAAAATCACAGCTTAGTGTGTTGTGTAGCATATTTTCTTGCATTTACCTAAATTATCTTGCATTCTTTGGTTTCGCTTGCATCTGCTGCAGTGTAATGCACTACACTCGCAAAACAAATGCTGCTAAGTGCTTGCTATGCAATATTATGTGTTCAGTTCACATAGTTACAATGGCAACAAAGTCCTTTTATGGCCATTGATAATGCAACTGTAGCACTTGCGCACTCCACAGCGCTACGAAGATATTTGTTTAGTTGGTTTATTCTTTTCAAATATTTTGTGTAATTGTTTGGTCATTTCAATTGTGTGGCTTTTCATTTCGTTGCTTTGGTTTTCTTTTTGCCAGCATTGGTTCGTTTTGGTTAGCGATTTTATTGCCATTTTCCTTTCTGGCAATGATGATGAGGATGATGATGGTGGTGGTACTCCCCATGTGTTGCTCAAATTGGTAAATTGCTGGCAAGAAAACACTTTAAACTGTCAATGAGGCGATATTCACAGCATGAAACCAAATACAATATACAAATATAGCACCACTACACATACTGCCACTTATATGCACACACATACACATGCATCCGCTGGTCAGAGATTCTAATGCGGTTTTATGTAGCTGAATGGCAAAACTATCAAATATTTTGTAATATTTAATTCAAAGATGCTGTTCACTACAGTCACATTCAAAGTACAGTACGCGAAGAAAGATTTTCTGAAACTTGCACCGGCACAAATTAAATTTTTATACAGGGAAATCCCGCTACAACTAATTACATAATGTGAATCTCTTTGGCGACAGAAAAATATCGCGAATTTGTTTTTAATAATTTTTATTCATTTTTGTTATTACCTTAAAGCTTTACTTGTTATCCGTTACAACAAATTATATATATCGAAAACTATCGCAAATTGTTCTTTAACAATTTTTATTAATTTTTTTTATCATCTTGAAAGTTTATTTGTTACACGCTACAACGAATTGTACAATGTCAGTCGCTTTCGCCATATCGAAGAAGCCTGGCTTATGTGCAGCAAAAGAAAATTAAAAGTAAAGCCAAGTAGTAAAGTGAGAAATGAGGTCCATGTTTGGTCTACTATTTGTATTGGCTAAGCACTTGTTTTCCTTTGCCCCGCAATAAAGTCATGGTATAGTACAATTTAATGCTGCCTAATACAGTTTCTAACTAAAAATACTAGCATAAAATCGCTTTAGTTTTTAACGATATTAGCAATTGAAACTCAATTCGTCCTGTCTAGAAGTTTAAGAACCTCTTTTATCTCACTCCAGCCCAGACCAGCGAAAATTTGTTAACAACAGATGGAAGTTATGAAAAACGCGTGTGCTTGAAATATGGAATGCAATTGTGGGGAACGTCATCAGCAATAGCACTGTAACAAACGATATTTGCGTGTGTGTGTGTGTGTGTGTGTGTGTGTGCGATGCTGCATGGAGTATAAGCGGCCTCTGTGTTAAAATCACTATTCTTTGTGGCGAAATATCGTGTGGTTAACAACGAGTAGTTAGGAAGAAGCAACTCCTCTTACAATTGCAAGTACGTAACTAAAGACTTGACAAAGCTTTTGTTTACATATATGATGGCTTTTATGTTGTTCCTTGAATTATGAGCATTGTTGTGCAAACATAAGGAGAAGGCCACGGATAATGCATGTGAGAAGTATATATTTGGAAAGCCATTAGAAATTATTGATAAAATATTTTCATATTTTACATGGAGTTTAAGGCTCCATTACGAAAAGTGTCATGAAAGTAATTTTTGATTCTAATATTTCAAACAGTAATATTATTAAGACGAAATATTTCTTATAATGGGAACTGAGTAAAAAGTTCCAATCCTCCTTTCGGATGAACTTGGCACATGCATAAGGAAAGCTTTGCAAGTTACCCACATCGTAGGGCTTTCTCTCATGAGGGGCCGTATACAAACTTTTGGCAAATGAGCTCATAAGGACTTTTAAATGCTCTCCGTAATAATAAGGCGCCATATGCAGCATATCCTTTATGGTATAACGTGTAAGCATAGTAAATACAATATAAATTTTTCAATATGAAAGTTTTTCTTTGGGGCATTATTGACTATTATTGCTAAGGATTGCATTATTGACCAACAGTTGGCCGTAACGATTTAGGGAATTACCCGAATAACATCTGTTGATTTGGAGAATAGTTTTCACTCGTTTGTAATGCAAAGTCACATACAAACATTTTAATAAAAAATAGAAAAAAAGGGATTTTAATAACATGTATTATCCTTAAACGGACAGCCCTGTACATTTCAATGTTTCCATCGGCTTTTGGCCAACAGAGGGTGCTGCAGTATATGCACATTTTCAATAAAAAATTCGTAAGCCTTGCTAGAGGTTTAGCCTGGTGACTTTTAGTAAATCTAGTTAATAAATTTTCCTAATATTTTTTTCCACATGCTAAAAAGTCCATAAACGATTACTAATTATATTTGAAGAGTAGAAAATTTGGTCTCACATATTCAATAAAAAAAATTGCTGAATTTTTCATACATACTTTAAAACTTCCTTCCGACTGCTTCCTTTTTGGAACTGTCAGAGAATAAGCCGATCAAGGCAGTTTTCTGAGGGCTGTTAATTACTTTTGTTCGTAGACAGTTTTTATTGATGCACTAGTAGTATTCCGCTTTAACTGAACTTGTTGGCAGAAAAAAAAAAATCAATTGAAAAAGGGCCGTCATTTTAGTCCACTTAAATCAAACTACCGAATAATCGAATTGCAAAACCCGACATTTTCTTGTATGTAATAAAAGTGCATGTGCCTTCCATGAAGAACCAATTATCTAAAAAGAATATAAAATGTGGTAGTGGCAAGGAAGAACTTCCAGCGGTTTCCGCGAAGAATTAAATTGAAAAATTGTAAATTGTAAATTGTAATTGTATTGGATCCAGTTGCACGGTCATATGATTTTTTAAATATGGCATCTCAGATGAAAAAAATTGAATAGCGTAGCCTAAAAATTTCAGATTTAATTTTAAAAGTTCAAGAACATTTTTATGCTTTTGCTTCAATCAATAAAGAAATGCAATCATTTTTGTATGATGGGATGGCACTAGCAATGGCATTTTGATGCGATTTTTTAAAGTAGTATGGTATCACTATCACATTTTCGTTTGAATGAATGATACTCTTCGCAGTTTTCCAATCCGGTTTACTTTGCTTGTATTAAAAAATTTCCTATTCCAAATTGTATGAATTGTATTCGCTTCTTCTATTTTTGTTTCGTAAATGTCGTATAATTGTTTTATAAATAAAGTTTAACAAAAAAAAAAAAAAAAAAAAAAAAAACTATTTTTAATATTCAAGTTTAATTTAAGCACATTTATTTTATGTTTTCGAATATAGTTCTTATATATTTGCTAATAATAAAATTTATTTATTTGCTAATAAAACAAAAATTTTAGATTTATATTATCGCTTTTTAGTGATATTAGAGCTTTTCAGTAATATTAGAGCTTTTTAGTGATATTAGAGCTTTTAGTGATATTACCGCTTGTTAGTAATATTAACCCTTTTTAGTAATATTAGCGCTTTTTACTGATATTAGAGGTTTTCAGTGATATTAGAGCTTTTTGGTGATATAAGAGATTTTTAGTGATATTAGCGCTTTTTAGCGACAGTAGCGCAGCATTTGTTAGTAATATTAGCGTTTTTAGTGATATTAGCGGTTTTTAGTGATATAAGCATTTGTTAGTGATATTAGCGCTTTTTAGGGATATTAGCGATTTTTAGTGATATAAGCATTTGTTAGTGATATTAGCGCTTTTTACTGATATTAGAAGTTTTCAGTGATATTAGAGCTTTTTAGTGATATTAGCGCTTTTTAGCGACAGTAGCGCAGCATTTGTTAGTAATATTAGCGGTTTTTAGTGATATAAGCATTTGTTAGTAATATTAGCGCTTTTTAGAGATATTAGCGGTTTTTAGTGATATAAGCATTTGTTAGTGATATTAGCGCTTTTTACTGATATTAGAAGTTTTCAGTGATATTAGAGCTTTTTAGTGATATTAGAGCTTTTTAGTGATATTAGCGCTTTTTAGCGACAGTAGCGCAGCATTTGTTAGTAATATTAGCGGTTTTTAGTGATATAAGCATTTGTTAGTAATATTAGCGCTTTTTAGGGATATTAGCGGTTTTTAGTGATATAAGCATTTGTTAGTGATATTAGCGCTTTTTACTGATATTAGAAGTTTTCAGTGATATTAGAGCTTTTTAGTGATATTAGCGGTTTTTATTGATATAAGCATTTATTAGTGATATTAGCGCTTTTTAGTGATATTAGAGGTCTTCAGTGATATTAGAGCTTTTTGGTGATATTAGAGATTTTTAGTGATATTAGCGCTTTTTAGCGACAGTAGCGCAGCATTTGTTAGTAATATTAGCGTTTTTAGCGATAACAGCGTCAGATTCTGAAAAATCCTATTTAAATAAAAGCAATGCTGAAACTGTCGATGCAACCCTTTCCATTTGGAGAACGACCACCGGCTAAACGAAATATGTATGAGTATTACTCGTATTATTCTTTTAAAAAGCTCAAAACTTTTTTATGATTGTAACAATTTAAGCAACTAAACACAAGAGAATCGAGTAAAATTCATGATAAATTGACAACAATTTAACACAACAACGAATGAAAATAGAAGAACCCAAATAACCATTAAGGAGTTCAAACCGACAACTATTTACTATTTATGTATATCAGCTTCAAAGAGACATGAACGTACAAGATAAACGATTTTAATAAACATATTGAGGCACACGTCTAAACTACCACCACTAAGTATGATATACTTAATGCACTCGGTAGTAGTTGTTGCTGCTGTTGTTGTTGTTGCTGCATCAGTTGCAGTTGTTTATACAATTTGTGGCAGCAAATGGCAGCCACTTATTACAGCTTATTCAGGTAAACAAAAGGAAAAAAGCACTCCGAAATTGATACTCTGGCTAAGATTTCTTAAGGGAAATCGACGGCTGAAATTATATAAAAAAGGAGGAAGAAGAAAAATCTGTAAAATAAAACTAAAAATAATTCCGCGAGCCACTGCAACCCATTGCAGGTAGATGCAGCCAAATTGTTTGTTCCCCAGAGTGCTACGACTTTATTGCTTTTTCTATGCTGCATACAATGCGACACACCAAAATGCAAAAAGAAAATTTTCATCTCAAACGTTTCTAAACTATTTAACAACACGCATATGGGCATATTGATCCCGATCAGTGCCCATAGTTCCACACTTGGTGTCTTAAAACCCCATACAAATAAAACAACGAAAGCCACGTACATACGTATACACAAGTGCCAGCCAATGAATTGTGTTGTGCGAACAACGTGTTGTTCGTTGTTGCTGCTTTCGTTATTCTTGATGATGTTTGCAATAGGAATTGTTCAAATTCATGTGTATGCCTATAAATTGCTAACGATTTATTGTTAAATATTTGTATATGGCGGCTAATAAAGAGACAAACCTCAAAGCCAACCTACTAATGGGTTTAACTTTAAGATTCTGTTTTCTGTTTGATTTTGCTCGATACGTTCGCTCCATGACGGTTACAGCTGCAAAAGCATTCTTACCTTTCTTAACTTAATTATCTAATTTAACGTTCCTAAATTATGAGTAATTAGTGTTACAAATAGAAATTATGTGCTCTGAATTTCTTTATAATTGGATAGATGTTTTTAAACTATAAATTAAGCATTATTAATTATCGGAATAAATCGGTTGTGAGCTCTTACGAAAATAGTTGCTGTTTGTTGAAATACTGAGGACGACACGTTTTTTCCTATTTATTCTCTTATTCGCGGTTTGAAATTTTATTAGTTTTTATTTTTTTTTTTTTAAATTACTTTCACCAGCCGTGAGTATGTTTGTGATCGTCCTTTTCACTGCTTTTCTTTTCAGATTTGCTCCACTTCTTTTTCTCGCCTTCACCTTTCTTTTTGGCGCTTTCATGCTTAGCGTTCCATTTCTTTTTTTCTCCATTCTCCTTCTTATGTCCTTTCTGACCCTTTTTCTTATGACCCTTGTGGCTGTGATTCTTTTTGCCATATTCTTCCTCATGTTCAGATTTCTTTTTATGCCCCTTTTTATGCTTGTGAGCCTTTTTATGTTTCTTGCCTTCTTCGAATTTATTATGTTTCTCAACTTCGCCCTCTACATGATCTTCATCGTAGTATTTTTTCTCCTTTTTATCCTCATCTAATTTGTGCACATTATGCTTTCCTTTGATGGAGTGGCCTTTCTTGTACGAGCCGTGATCTTCAAATTGATGACTCTTATCGCCCTTTTCGCCTTTCTTATGTTTCTTGTGTTGCTCAAATTCCTTATTGTTTTTCTCTTCGTGACCATCTTCCTCTTCCTCTTCGCCCAATTTCCCTTCTTTTTCTTCATATCCTTTTACACCTTTTGCATGCTTTTCCTCCTTCTTGTGATTTTTCTTGCTTTCTTCCCCCTTCTCCGACTTGTGTTTACTTTCTTTTTCTTCACTTGACTCGGACTCGTAACTGCTTTGTTTCTCCTCCTCCTCGTGTTTTTTTGATTCAGCTACAATTAGATCATCGAAACCATATGATTGCAAATCAAGCAGTGGATTGGTTGCGTCCCTAATGTTGTATTGGATAATGTTTGATGGTGTGGCGGCAACCGTATTTCCATTATATCCTGGAATCCATTGCAGTAACGTTGTCAAAACGCAGCAGAGAATTAGTGCAATATGCACCATTTTTTAGTTGCAGGAATATATGACCTGCTTGATTGCAACGTTACACTCAGACAATAATCCATTTTCAACGCTCCAAAGTCTTTTTATGGAAATATTTGTTCCAGTCCAATGACTGTTTCAATCCAATTTTTGGTTATTTTTGTAATAATTAAGAAAAAAAAACTATTTGTGGTGATTGCGGAAAACGAAACGAAATGGAGATGGAAAAGTAAGTGGCAAATTTTTGTGGACCTTAAATGCTTCCCTTCTTTAAACTTTGCAATAAGCAAATCAAACAAAATAATTTTATATTTTTTATTTTCATTTTGTTTTGCAATCATAGAATTTATTGGGATTGAAATTTGTTTTTCGCCCTCCCAGCACTTGAATTAAAATTATAAAGTTACAAGTTACAGTTGACTAAATAATAATAAAACCGCTAAACAATTAAAAAATTATATTCAAAGTGCAACAAATCAAGCACAGCTATGAGGGCCCAGCAAGATGTCAAAAATCGGTGTGAAAAATCTTTTGCTGCCTGTGAATGGCTGCTGAAGTCTTAGACAGACGTTCATTGAAATGCTGTTCGCTGTTGTATTTGAAGACATTCGCACGCGAGAGTCAGGTAGCTAACAAGCTGGCTGGCAGAAAGACGTGCAGGGACTGCACATTTCAACGCCGTAGTCATTATGCAGCTGTGAAAGAAAATCTTTTTGAATTAACTTGAACCGTTTGCTTGAAGTTAATATTCTTATTGTTGTTGGTGTTGTTTTCTTAAATGTATTCTTTTTGTTTCCACTTTTTATGCAGTTAAAATGTTGTTTTAGAACTTTTCTGCATTCATTTGCAACAAATTACTCACACACACACACACACACACACACACATGCAAGGTCTTGAACAAAATTTCAGTTCTTCCACTCACACATAACAAACTCCCGTTCGTGTTTTGTAGAGAAAAGCATAATTTTCTAAATACCGTAATAATATTTGTTATGTGTAATTTTGTTGTTATTTCATTGTTATACCGTTCCCAAGTTACCGGAAGAATCTCACAGGCAGAAGATAAGCTCTGACCAAGATCAAGTACGGCAACAGCAGCACCAGCTAGACGAAACAAAACCAACAAAAAGCTAACAAATTTCAAAAGCTTTTTGCTTAGCGACAAAAACTTAAAGGGTTACTGCAAATTCTTGCCTCCTCAAAGCGCCGCTGCCATATTAGTTCCCACCAGAATATTTCCATGACATCTCTTTCTAAGTTTTATCTTACACATCATTTTTTCTGGTATTCTTTTTTGGCATTTTGGTCGCATGGACAAAGACTTAAAATTACTGGAGAATATCAAAGAAACATGCACCTGGACACGTAAGCCTGAGCATGTGCTCGTATGTAAAATTTTTTTTTTTTTTGTTTCTTTCTTTCGTCCTTTGCAGTCGTAATACTTATACAGTTGAAGGAGGTATTTTGGAAAAGATGCCTATTAGAGCAGCTTCACCAACTAACGTGCAGATATAAAAGCCAATAAAGCAGGGGACGTGCTACATATTTGAGCTGACAAAGAAATATATGGACAATGCCAACAGGGCATTGTTGAAAGAGTGTTGAAGATGGGCAAGTTCTTTAGGCATTAGCAAAGACCACATTTAGTGAACTAAAATGACCAGCTGCAAATATAGTTGTATCTAATGGCAGCGTTATATCTCCCAAGCCTTTTTGCAAGAGTCGTGATGTAACCCATTACGGCTACTCAATACAATGTAAGCCGATAACTTATTTATCTTCAGACTTTTCTTGGGAAGGGTAGAGTGAGCTGGTTTTATCTACATCAAGGTAATTTCTATATTTAATATTTTATATACATATGTATATAGATAGTAAAATCCGCTTCAGGTTTGTTTCTACTAAAATATCAAGTTCAATCTTATTTTATTTTATCAAATTGGAGATATTTTTTTTTATAAAAAAAAAATTTTCATATTTTTGCTATTTCACTAACTTTTATATTCTGTGTGCTTTTTATATTGTTTTTATTTCGGAACATATGGGAATTTGATCACCATTGCTGCTTCTGATGACCCAATTTTAGAAAGAGAGAGGAATAGAAATCGTATGTTATGCTAAAAATATTTTATGCGAACTATAAAATCGGCCCACTGAGTGCTGCTGACTATTATAGATATATAGTTAATATATAACCAGTATTTGAACCGTTTTATGCAGCGAGAATTACTCATGTATTTAAAATATATTTTATTACACTAATGATACGAAAAATTAATATTCAGCGTCACCAGAAATCAAAAATTCATTGGTATTGATTATTTCCGGTTCCTGTTAGTTTTTTTTCTATTTTGAATTCAAATATTTTTTATATATTTTATTTATTTTTTATTTTTTATAATTACTACATTGTTTTAAAAAATTTTACATACAAAAATAAATATTAAATATATTTTTTTGAATAAAAAAAAATTCTAAAAAAATGTATTTAAAAAAAAAACAATTTTATTAAAAAAAAACATCTGGCAGAAAATATTTTATTTAAAAAAAAAATGAATTATTACATGGAACTAATTATTTATTTATTTCATATCAAAAAAAATTCTTTGGTAATCTTGATTTGAAAAACTTTTTCAAGGTTTGCTTTGATTGCGTTTTTGTAATTCTCAATTGATTTTTGAGAATGCGTGGCATAATATAACCATGCTGGTATTATTTTTCAGACTTTGGTTTTAACAGCAAATGAGATGCGGGCGGCTGGACTATCTTAACCACACAAAATATATGTATATTATTAATTATTACAATTAATCATAATTTTGAATAAAAATTGTTTAAAATATTTTTCTGGACTTATTTTTAATATTTTACAAATTGATATATGTATATGAAAAGAAAATATTATTATCACAAATATTATTTGTCTAAGCATGTCTCTAATAGACTCAAACTTTTCTCTAAAGGACTTTAGCCACAATCCAATCGGAGTTTATTGTATATTAAAATTAGGGGCAGTACCATTATTCACTACACAAAAATTATTGCGAATGTGCTTGCAACAAACAGCTGATTTAAGCACAAGTTGTATAGTACCGAGCGCTTTCTTTGAAAGCTATTCATAGTTGTCTTTTCCGATTTGTAAGAAATAAATAAAAAAAATAATGAAAAATTTTAAAGCAATTGCATATAAAACTTTTACTTACACGGTAATAACGTACTTACTTAAAAGTTCTGAAAAAATTTCTTGCAAGATAATGGAACATAACAAAATTTTAGCACATAAAAATATTCTTAACTACGAAATTGCTCTTAATTTTAACATTTCAAAAATAAAAATAAACCAATGCAATTCTAATTGTGTTGTTAAAAAGTAAAATGATAGCAAAAAGAAAACCAAAATAAAGTCACTAGAAAATGCATCAGCATCACTCTATATATTACACCACTTCTTTACGTCAGCCCGGCCGTTCGTCTGTTTAAAATTCCCATAACAATTTGTAAAGTTTTATTCAATTGCAAAATGTATTTCATTTAAATACATAAAAAAAAGTGTCCCTGAATTCTTGAAAAGCAAAATAAACAGCAAGATACACCTCGTTTATAACGGATACTGAATGAATACTTTAATCCTATTAATAATTCAATTGATTGCTAATTGAATACTGGCTTCTTTAATCTGTTCTCAGAGCTGTTTTTGTTGATTTCACTTTTCATTGGTTTCATGCATTATTTCTCGTAACAGCACCAACTGATTTTGAAAAGGAAATCTGTTTCGTGTGGTCATGTTGGTAACGAGAAAAAATAAACCATTCATGATGGTTACAAAAAAACAATATAGATCCTTAAAATTCAACCAAATTTTCCGAAATATCTGTTCCTGAATTTAAAATGTAAAACAAAAGCTTTATCTCAAGATCGAACAATGCAGATGATTGATTTAAAATGAAAGATGTTTTAAAAAAGCAATTAAAAAATAGGATTATATATAAAAAACAAAAAAATCATTTAAAAAGATAATTAATTAAGTATTTACTTTTTATAAAAGTACAAAATTTGTTTTTATTTTAATAATTCAAGAAAATACATATAAAAGTAAGTTAATTTGTTTTATATTAATTTAAAATAATCTTGGTAAGTGAAATTCTTAGATTTACTAACATAAAAAAACAATTTTAGCGAACATGGATAATACAAAACAAAAGACAAAGGAATTCACAAAGCTCAACAAAAGGCATAAATTCCATTTCAATAAGCCAAATCGTCGTCACAGACGTAGCCGGACTCTTCCACATTGGCCAGCTGCCAACGGATACAAACACCACATAGGTGGTCCATAATGTAGGAAAAATGTTACAGTTGTAAGTTTGGTGAGGTATTCCTGTATATCTGTTGCTAGAGGCATTTAGAAAATTGGTGACGCTGCCTGTGATTGACTACGTGGTAGATTTTTACAATTTTCTGTATACCATAACGTCTAGTGATGGTTTTTAATGAATACTGGAAATACATCAAATAACTAATTCGACCATGGAACGGTGGCTTGTCTAGCCTCTGGTATAGACGAGAGGTAAAAAGTATTATTTGGCTGGTTGCGTAGAATTAAAGTCAGTCAGTACTTTCTGCCAACAAAGGTGGTGCTCGTGAGTTATGCTACCGTGTAAAGAATAACACTTAAAAAGACTTTTTCTGTTGTAATAAAAAAATCAAAAATCTCCTCTGTATAAAAGAATACGCCAACGGTCTGTTTTATAACAGCTGCGGATTTTGTTCAAAATTCCATCTCATGTTGTCCCTAATTTAAGAAGAAATTTTGTACGGAGTTAAAATAAGGTAATTTTTAATAAAAACCATATTATTTACTTTCAATCATGGTGTATGCAGTAGTGTCCTACAGACTAACAACAAACCAAATTAAAGTTAAACAACAAATTTTTTTTAAGGCAGTCTTACTTTTAAATAATTACAGCTTTTCAGAATCTGCTCAGGACGTCAGTTAATGTTTGAGTAGTTGGGTTAAAAGCTTCCAACCTGAAGTGGACCAAATTCCCAAATTTATCTTAGCGAGATATGAAAGTATATTTTACTCAGTAAAAATTCGGAACCTATTATTTATTTATCCTATATTTTGCAGAATCGACAAATTACTTGAGGAAAACCTTGCAGAATATGGGAGATTAGCATTTGGATGGCAAGTAGTACTTCGCAGACTAAATGAAAGGAATTATTTCTGAATTAACTCAAAGACATGGTTAAAAGCAAATTAAATGGCCTTGTAGGCATGCCACATTATGTATTTAATATATATAAATAGTATATAATATTAATAAATAACATGACTTTGTTTGACCACTTACCGCATTTAAGGGAAATTTTTAGAATTCCGTAATATAGACATTCTTGAATTTACATAGCTGCAGTCACTTCAATCGTTCCACATTTTGAGCAAAATTTTTGTTTACGGCAGGTATAATGCCTTCCAAGCAATCTGTTGTTCGAAGTGCCTCCTCTGAAAAAACTTCAGCCACTATATTTTGATTACATATGGAATTTTGGTTGCTTGGTATGAGGGTTTTGCATCGTTTGACTCTATTTTTCACTATTTGATGTATTGGTGTTTATAAAAAAGTCTCTTCCTAAACATTTTATATTGACTCATTTGCTTCATTAAAGAATATTTAATGCACAAATTCACTTCACAGAATAACACAGAATAATAGACTATGATTCACAGGGTGGTTACTACGCAACAGGGTAGACATACGTATTCGCAGTCACAAAACTGCGCCGACTTGGTTGCACTTTGCCGGCGATTACATTTTGCCATCTACTTAATAGCGGTATTAAGGCGAAGTGGTAATGGACTTGCCTTGAGCGGTATTTAACTTTTGTTTTTAAAGATAAAAATCTTTAAGCGCAATAAAACTAGATGGTGGCCATTGGCAACTTTTTAAATAATATATGTATTTTGTATATGTAAAATTAATTTTTACGAAGGGTTCAATTCTCGATAGGGAAGCTTAGCCAATTTCCTCAGCAGCAAATACTACTAATCGTATTGTAATTATGTTGATATAATAGTATGATGTAGCAAATAATAAAAGAGATAAATATGTTATTTACATACAACCAAATAAAGTAATTCGCCTTGAGCGCACATTAATATTCTCTCGTATATTAAGTATTTTTCTAATTATATTTTCAAGTGTTGCTTAATTATTTGCATTTTATTATTCATTTTTTTTCTTAATACAACACAAACAGAAAAAGTATATACATATGTGAGGTGAATTAAATTTTTAACAATGTATAAAATGGTTTGTGGTTGGTGATGGTTAAAATTGTAGTTAAACTGCGTACTTTTATATGGTATGCCCTGTGTACATTCATATAGTATGCCCGTTATCTAGTTGTCACAATTTTTTAATATTTGGAAGATTTTCATAATGTCGGTAATTTTGAACAGTACTAGCGTATTAAAACTAAGTCCGATCATTTGCAAAATAGGGAATTTACATTATTCGCGTTGTAAAGGTGTTAAAAAAATTTCTTCTAAAAACCGCACTGCTAAAAACCATAGTAAAAACAATACCTCGTGTGATTATCAGAAAAAAACCTTTGATGTCCTTGATTTCCTAACAGCGGATGTTTTTTGTCCATTGCCAAGTAACTGGGAACCATTGGGGCCAAAAGCTGACAAAAGTGGGTGCTACAAAAATCCCGAGTATTATTCGTACCATCGTTACTCTTTTTACGTCTTGCAAAAGGTGTGCCTAGAATTGCGTGAAAAACATAAAGAAGAAGTCAAAATAGAGTGCATTTGTGATAATAAGAATAGTGATGACAAAATTGTGTTTAGCAATGAAGATAAAAACTGATCGTCGCATCTCAGTGTATTGATTTAGTGTATAATAAATTCCATTCGACTTAATTCAAAGTATTTTTTTTTTTTAAATGGCTGCCTATAAATAGTTATTTCTAGTATGAAATATCCATTGCTTACAAACAGATAAAACCGTACTGTCATGTTTTTTTGTTTATATTCTCTGTACTGAAATGATTACCAACAACAACTAAAAACTGACAAGCACTGGAGCACAAATCTGCATGCACTCATTTGTGTAGGCACAGGCTCTGTTACACACGCACACATACATAATTCAAAAGGAGATTTGTGTTTAGTAAACGGGATATTCTAGTGCAACGCGTTTCGTGGTTCTGCGGGAAGCGTTTGTGTTATTAAAATATGAATTTATTGTTAATTGTTTAGTTGTTGTTAAAATTGTGTCAAAGGAAGTTGTAACAAGTGAGTAAAAAGGAGCAGCGGTTGACTAAAAATTATTGTCAGCTTCATTCAGATAGGAATTCATAATATGTGTGTGGAAATGTGAAAATATGTAATAATATATCTGCATATGTGCATACACATATACAAAGTGCTGTTCAATATCTCTCACAAAATTAACAATACGCAATTGTTAAAGGTTTAAATTGAATTACAGTTCATGCCACATGAATAGGTGCACCGTAGTCGCAACCAAATTATTTTTGCGATAGCTTTTTTTTATGCGTGACTATTGCCACAAAGTATGAAAATAAAGAATCGTGCAGTGAACATGTACATATATAATTTTTTCCTATAAGTGCCTTGCCAACCAAAATGTTGATCTCAACAAGTGCCGCTATATTTTCGTTTCTACATTATTCATCACTGCTACACTATACTCTCACATTGGGGATCATATGGTAAGTATGCATGTTACAAGTTATTAGTCAGTTGTCGAATACTTTTATTACGTAATGTATCAGTTTATTTCAATAAAAGGCGACATGTAAAAAAAATGTTCTATGCAAACACATACAGAGCCGGCGTTTTGTTTACTTTCAAGCAAATGAAATGCTGCAAGGAAAATCAATATTAGAACTATTATCGCCAATCTTTAGCATATACGATCGACGAGGGTATTTAGTAACACCAGACAGTACAATTATTGTTGTAAAGTAAAAAAGAGAATTCCTTCCGTTCTAAAATACTTTAATCAAAAATCTTATAATTGTTTTAAAGACATTTTGAAGAAATGCTATATTAATGGATCTTAACCCTCTAACTCCCAAATTTTTAAAAAATTCAAAAAGAAAACAATTTAAAAATATTATCAATTATAATTTGCATATCCTCCCACGAAGATTATCAGCAACAAATATTAAGTAGCAAATGTCCTCGACTCTTAGAAATATGTTGTTACATGATTGCTGTTGTAATTAAATGGCTGTCTGTATTTATGAGAAAATGTTGTTTATTACATTTTATCTTGGCATAACTTTATTTATATTGATAATGTCAACTACTTGTTAGTGCGCTATTAAGTAGCTTTAATGCTTCTACAATTTACTTGCCCTCAGAGCATAAGGAAAAAGTCTAGGAAGAACTTCGCCACTTATATTCTTTTAATACTTTTTTATAAACTTTTAAGTGATTTTCTAATGTTTATGCAAAAATCCAATTGCATATAATACAATTGAGTTGAGCAAATATTTTCCCTTATTTTATATTTGCACAACTATTTTTCAACTTCCTTCCTTTAGATATTGCAATCGCGTAATATCCTAGAAATCTTAGGAAAGTGGGTAAGTGAGTAAGAAAATGTGTGAATATTATTAAGAGAGTAAACGGTGACTTGTAACATATTTTTTTTCTTCATCCATCAAACTCTTGAACATTTTCTCCCTCTTTTTGAACGAATACGTCGGATTGCTTTTGTAATGAGTTATTGAAAAGTTTACGACCAAGAAAAGCTTGTAGTCACTTACGTTGCGTTCAGCAAAAATAAATTAATTGAATAGATTGCAAGTGTGTATTCCATTTTATTATAATTTTATAATAAATCGAAAACATTTTTCATTTAAAATACAGAACAATCTCTAAAGCAATGGAGTGATCTGAGTACGAAAAATATAATTAATTGCTAAAGAAAAAAAGTATAAATTGTCAAAAAGGTTTATAATGATTTGTATCGTACGTTAGTTTTCATATAATTAATCTTTTGCTTTCTGTATTATTTCATTCCTAACACTCAAAGAATATACATCTAACAACATATTATAAATCTAGTCTCTTCTATATTGTGTTTGGTTTAATTAACATACTGATAGTGTTAATAGTTACTCCAACTACATAAATATTTATTCAATTTATATATTATCAAGTTAATTCATATTTAAAAAAAAGCCAGAACTATATTGTATACACATTGCATATACAATTTTAAAATTTGTTTATGTTCAGAATTAAAAAATTTAATGTTAAAAAATTTACCTGTTAAATTAAAACCATGTATTCGTCTTCGACATTCTGTTACTTTTAATATCTAATCATTTTTAATACTTTACAAATCCCAGTTGCAAACTATGTCAAAGTTAATAATTCCTATAATTTTCTGCAGATCTTTTTTATCTTCAAAGCTTAATAAGAGTTTCCCAAAGCTAATAAATAATACTTGAAAGTCTTTTCCATAAACGCCTTCATGGTTCAAATGGAGGAAGAAAAATCAAGGCGAAAACTTACAGGTGGAATTAAAACGATATTTTCTTTATTTTTTTGCATTTTGCTTAACTAGATTTTATTTATTTTATTTATTTATGTTTTTGTAATGCTTTTTTTTCGTTAAACTTAGCTTAGGAACTAAATAAAAAAACAACAAAAATATAATTGTTTAAATACGGAATTACATAGAAAGGAAACGGATTAAATGAAGTCAAAGTGTGTGTGTGTGTGTGTTTGTGTGTTAGAGGTCCAGAGAGAAAAATACACAGTAAAAGAATGAATTAAAAATAATAGATGTTTTTTTGGCGTAAAATGCTGCAAGAAAGTTAGTCATGAAGTAATTAATTGAGCAAAAGGAAACGAACTCGCTGATCTCCATTAAAGCAAACGGAAATCTTTTTGCGAAATGAAGAAAAAACGTCTTTACCTCATATGTGAGATAGTTTGTTTTGGTAGTCAGTTCTTGTTATTATAAAAATAAAATATAAGAAAAAATTAAACCCGAAATCCCCTGATTAGTAAGTAGAGAGTAGTTTGTGTAAAAATATGAGAAATATAGTGAGAAAAACATGAAAGAAAATCACAAAAAAAAAAAAAAAATAATAATAAAATTCCATGAAGTTCGTGTGAATGCGTAGTCCCGTCAGAGTTAGCCGAGCATTAAATAAAATCGTAATGCCTTGATATGGAAATCGTTTTGTAATTCTACAAACTAAATGTGATCGTTGTTGCTATTTTCGTCCTAAATGGGTAACTTTTTGAAATGCAATTATGTATTTATAAAATACTTTAGTTCGATTTACCAAAGGGCTTTGACACTGCCGTTAGCGTTACCGTTGCTGTTACCGTTTCCGTTGCCGTTGCCGTTTGTGTAAATGCTTTGTAAGCGTCTGGTTTGCTGTTGGCGCAAAGTATTTCTTAAGCCATTGCCATTGTGGGTATTTAAACGAAAATGCAGGCTATCTTCTAAGGGGTAGTGACCGTTGCCGTTACCATCGCTGTCCTGGGTAATACCATTGATGTTAATGTCACTACTTTTACTGTTGATACTGCCATTAGTATCGCTATTGCCATTACCGTTGCTATTACGGCGACCGTTTTCTTCTACGTTGGCATTTCCATTCAAAACTCTTATTGCGGCCGAAGTAGTAGCAGCGGAATGCCGTCCGAGAGAGTTTTGCACTTCGTTTCTGTCCAGTTCTTCCAACAACTGTTCGCTTGTGCGTCTGCCATTACCGTTTAAAAGTAAATTTCCGTTACCAGTGGTACGTCCGTTGCTGTGGATTCTGGTGGATATCAGGGAAGTGGTTCTCAAAGCATTGCCATTTAGAGAATTAGTTGGAGAGGTATCCAAGAGAGTTAAGGGCGAATGTATAACGGAAGCTTGCACAGTGGCGCTGGCTGGCTGAGTAATAACAATCTGAGGTTGAGTAACACGTTCAATGGTAAGACGAGCATTGTTATCGCGTATGTCCTTTAGGGTTGAAATGTCACGAGCCTGGGCAAACACGGAACTGGTGGGAGAGTGCGATAATAAGGTAGGTGGATGTGATACTACAGTGGCGTGCACACTATGGCCAAGACCTTGGCTTGGCAGAGACTGGGATAGAAGTAAGGCTTGTTCGTTGGTCAAATGCTCTTGGGACTGCTGTAGTTGTGTGCGTATTAATTGTTGTTGTTGTTGCTGTTGAGAACGTTGCAGTTGCTGCTGGGCCTGCAATTGCAATTGCTGCTGTTGTAGTTGTTGCTGCTGTTGTTGTTTACATTGTTGTTCGAAGTGTGCCATTAAATGTTGAGCCTGTGAGCTAGCCTGATTTTCAGCTTGAGCTCTAGCTTGTTGCTCATTTTGGGAGTTTTGTTGGGACTGGGCCATTGCTTCTGCTCTTACTTGAGCTTCGGCTATAGCTTGAGCTTCAGCATATGCAGCACTTTGAGCTTGGGCTTCGGCAATGGCATGAGCCTGAAGCTGAGATTGTAAAACTTCAATACTGTTGTACCGTGAAGAGGACGAGGTTCCAGCAGCTGTCGAGGCGCGCAAGCGTTGTTGTTCATCTAACATTTGCTTTGAAACAACAGCATTAAAACCATTAATATCATCGGCAGTATATTCCACAACTCTGCGGGTACCGTCAGGTTCAATTAGGGAGTACTATTTAAATTGTTGGAAAAAGTATTATGTTGTAATATTATGTTTCAGGATATGTTGTCTCACCTGTCCTTGAACTACATCACCGTCACGTTTCTCTTCTTGTTGTTTGTCGTCACCAGTCAACGAGTCTTTCACATCATATGCAAAACTATACTGAGGATGCGTATCATAATCTTCTGACGAGGTGACCGTTGTACCCAAATCATTTCCCAATTCTGATGAGTCTGAAGTTCGTTCTAACGATGACGAGTGATGTTGGCCCAAAGCAGCTTTCTGTTGCGCAAAATGTAGTGCATGCAAAGCTGGGTAAGAGGCTGTAGCAATATTTGCGGTCAGCGCACTCAAACACAGAGAGAATATGAACTGAATGGAAAAAATATAAATTTTTAAATGCATTTCTTAACAGCGGCGTTACAAAACTTGTTTCTATCAATTAAAATTAAAGAGGATTTTATTTTGATTAAATCTTTTTGTAATAAATTTTTTTTTTGTGTTGATAAGCTCTTGAGATTTCCTTTTTCTTAGTTTTACTTCTGAAAGGGGTGTGTTTGGGAATTTATAACAAAAAAATTGTTCAGATGTAATTAATTTCGAGGCGAGGTATTCGGCAATCCATCTAGACTTGCGCACGATTTATGAAGGAGTTCTGTTCGTAACTTTTTTCTAAAGATTCCTACGCTCAAATAACGCCTCTGTGAAGAGTACTATAATAATCCGAAATTGTGCCGATTGGCGTGATTTCAGTTAGTGAATTTTAAAGATTTAAACTATAAACTAATCAAAGATAAAAGATTTCCGGATAGTAAAAATAAAAGTTCATCTGCATCCGAAACTTCTTTAGAAACTAATATTTTTGAAGTAAAGAATTTTAAATATAAAGTAGTTTTCTATACTTTTAACTGAAGCATCGTGTTTTGTAATGTTTTAAGAGTCATTTTGCGTGTGGTTGTCTGAATTTGTTTTGTTTGTTTGATTTTTCAATTAATCAATTAATTAATTTCCTGGTTTTGTTCACGTACCCACTTCATATTTTTATTGTAAACTTAATAATTTGTAAATGATTTTAATGGACTTTAGAAAAGTGCTCGCGATTAAAACTTTCTTTAGAGGTGTTGCTTTGTAAATGTTGGGAATATTCTTCCTGTTTTACTCGCACGATGATGTTGAAACTTTAAGAAGTATTGCAGGTACACACACAAACACACAGAGATGCACGTAGTGTTTTATAATCCTTTGAGCTTGTTGGTGATTTTTTATTCTTTAATTGCACGTATAGAACGCGATTGTTTTATCAGACAACTGTTTGAATCAAATGCAGTTAAACTTGTGATGACTTCAGAACAACTTTTGGCATTTTTATACCAAAATACGCATTAAAGATGTGGAGTTGCAGCCAGTAATTCAAGATTGCATTTAATAAACTCGTGTGTAATAGAGCAGATTTCGTTGGGCCTTTTATGTCTTCATTTCGTTGAAGACATTTAAGATGCAGACACAAAAAAAAAAGTAAAGTTGCTTTTAAAGACTAGATAAAAGCTTTCAAATTTGGTGGATTAAAGTTACAAGTGCCCTTCACAAGAAACACTTGCTCTTAAATTTTAACTCAATGACAAACTGATGCTGATGGAAAATTGTAAATCCAGTCAAAAAGTCTGTTTTCGGAGAATAAATTGATTCAGTCTAGAAATCTGTACGTTATTTTATGACTCCTGTAGAAATGTGCTCTATTACGAGCAGGCCTCTATTTTAATGCGTTTTCATGTCCTTTTGTATATTAAATTTAAATGCACAGAGCAAAATGTGCCTAGTAGTACCTAATAAAATAGAACAAAATTTACAAGATATCTCTATGGTTTTTTTTTCAAGAAGAACATCTTATTAATTTCATAGGCGAAAAATTTTGGAAAAAATCATGAAGGAAACTTATAGATTTTATTAGGTATTCTTCTTGATTTTTTCAGAAAGGTTTTCTGGTTGATTTTACTAGGTATTCTTCTTGAATTTTTCAAAAAGATTTTCTTCTTGCTTTTACTAGGTATTCTTCTTGAATTTTAAAAACGATTCTTCTTGATTTTTTGAAAAAGGTTTTCTTCTGGATTTTAGCAGGTTTCTTATTGAATTTTTTATAAATAATACTTTTTGATTTTGTTTTATAATTTTTTTATTTATTTATTATTTCTATATGCATTACTGTAATTACTAGTATATTACTGACTTTTTACATATATAATTTACATATATTGGCTTAAATAGATACGTTTTTGTAATTACTTATGCCCATTACTACAAGTTGCCGCTAGTTGAAGGTTTGATTTTTCCGGGCCGGTGAATGGTTTTGAATATCTTCGGTTAAATTCTTTTCTTCGGTCATGGCAGTACTATAATACATATAAACTTCATAAGCAATTTGTTAACAAACCTACTACGTGCTCCACGATGTCGAAGAGAAAATTGCATATAAAACATCGCAAAGCTTAAACAATTAATTGTTTTTGTTTTAAAGGGCTTTGGGCGAAGGCAATGTTCTCGTGATCACTACTATATATTCAAATTCGTGGATAATTAAAAAAAGGGCATTCTCCATACGTATTAACTCAGATTCCACAAAAAGATTGTTTTTTTTTTATTAATTAATTCACTCTTAATAAAACACAAATATGTTCACTTTCAACTAAACGTTCAATTTCATTATGTCAAGTGCAAACAAATTATGACATTTAAATCAAAGATTCTGCTGCAAGAAAAAACAAAACGGAAAAGAATCCTTGAAAAAATTGCGTCTGTATTGGTTATTTCATATTTTTGAAATAACAAGAAACCTAGTAAAATCAAGAAGAAAACCTTTTTGAAAAAATCAAGAAGGCAACCTAATGAAATCAATAAGGAAAATATTTTTAAAAAAATTAATAAGATGACCTAATAAAATCAATAAGAAATCCACTTGTTATGTAATTAAGAAAAAAACCTAATAAAATCAAGAAAATTATTCTCTATGAATTGTTTTTTTGTGTCCAAAAAAAACAGAACATAAGTATAAAAAATTGCAAATAACAAGTTTTCTTCTTGATTTTATGTGTTTTCCTTCTGGATAAAATTAATAAGATTTACCACATAAAAATAAGGAATCCCTTTAAAAAAATCTTCGCTTCTTTCTGCTGGGATACCCCTTTGCCGAAAAACGTTTCATAGAGAAAATATTCTTGATTCTATGAGGCAGTTTTAGCTCTGTGTGAAACTGCAAATAATCAAGTCGATAGAAGTGATAAGTATTAAGTTGACCCCGTTTGGTGATCTACACGTCAGCAATTATGTATTATATCCTGTACTTTGAAGTAAAAAATAATGGTTCAAAAATTGAAGTAGCAGTTGGCAAATTTTAATATTTAAAAAGGCGACAGCAACCACAGCATAAGTAATGCCCATCCTCCTTCTCTACCAGTTATTCGTCGACGAAGTAAAAAAATGTTTCACTCCGGACACACTGCAATGCATGAGTAGGACCAGCACTTGAGTGCTGCTCCAAATTAATAAGACTTTCACTTTTAAGTAATATGGAGCAATTCTTATGGTATGTTGCTTTATATATTAAGGATTTGCTCTGTGTAATCACTCTTCATTTCTCCAAATTCTGGGCACTTTAACTTTTAGGCAGTATGGAGCAATTGTTATGATATGTTGCTTAATATATTGAAGATTTTCTCCGTGCAATCAAAAACTTTAGATTGAAGTACGTTTTTGCATACTTGTGAGTAATATTTTTTCCCAAATTGTATGTTTTCAAAGATGGAAATAGACTTTTTGATATGAAATCTTAAAAAAGTTACCAGCGGCTGTATCCATTTCAGCTGGCTGGATTGGCTTTCAAAATATATGAATAAGAAAGGAAAAATATTTACGCAGAAAAAGTTTCTAATTAAAAATAAGTTACAGATGATGCCTAGTTAAGCTATTCCATTTGACAGGATTTAATTGAGTGCTAATACAAAACTCATCACCGGAACTTCAACTACTCAATATCGACCAGATTATCCCAAATCTTTGTAGGGAATACCCAGCAAACAAATTAATAGTTATGAATGAATTGACTAGCAACACCGCTGTAAATATTTAAATATTTATCTTTCTTTATTGCTTAACATCGACGTCTGAATTGATAAAAAATCAGTTATTCTAGGAATGGAGTCCTTTTTCCACATTGAAAATCTTTGCATGTATTACGTCATACCACATTTTATGTATGTATGTACGTACAAGTTTATATTCTCTGAGATGGGTGTATTGGTAGTCTTCAATATTTCTATCATATTTGATTTTATAATTGTGACTGTATTATGCGAGGTGTGGTAAAAAAATAACCGTTATTTTCAAATTTCCTGATGTGCTCCTGATCGTCAAAGACGATCTAGATTTGCTGGAAACGGCCATTACTAGTGACGAATCTTGGGACTTTGGCTATAGCAGTGAAACCAAAGCCTAATGATCGTAATGGAAGCTTCCAGAAGAGCCAAGACTGATAAAACTACGTCAAGTTCGGTTAAACGTGAAGGTTTTGCTCACTGTTTTCTTTGATTGCAATCATGAATTTCTGCCACAAGGTCGTACGGTCAATAAGTAATACGGCCTTGAAGTTATATGCCATTTACGCGAAGAAATTCGTCAGAAACGTACAGAATTGTGAAAAAACCAATCATGGTTTTTATTATTGATAAAGTATTTTATTTGTTTTTTGACATCCGTTCATTTACAATAACGGTCAGCTTTCATTTTACTGCGCCTATCTAACAATGCTTCATGTAAAGTACCTTTATCCTTAGCGCTTTCCAGTTCTTTAACATTATTTTTATTAATGCGTAGTTTTTTATCCTGAAACTTCTGGAACTTTTTGATATAATTTTTTTCCACTTCTGCCAAGTCCCCCTTTTCTTCTGTCGGTCTTTCGTCCGCTACAAATCCACGAATTGCATTACTGCGTACTTTGCAAATTTCTAAGTCTGTAAAATTTTTTAGCAGAGCAACACAAGCTTTATCTTCGGTATCGATAGACATAATAAAACCTAACTAAGAAAGTAAAGCCATTTTGCCATCTTCAAAGATAAGTTCCCACTGTTCCATACTACCCACAGCTTCCGAGCGGCCATTGACAATGCCATCTTTTTCAATTTTTAAATATTTGCCGTAGCCCGATTTAAAGGTTACTTTACGTTCATATATAGGAAAAACTGTAAATATTTCTTCTGGGTTAGGCGCCTTTCCTTCGCGATGTGGAGGGCCCAAGGTAAACAATCCATTATCCAGAGCCTTAAAATAACATCGTTCGCCAAATTGTATTGTCACCGGTCCTGTTATGTCTGCTGCCGATTTTACCTGCCACCAACCTCCGTGTTTTAAAGCATCCTCATCCCCTTCGGTTTTCTGCTTTTTGTTAGATTCATGTTTGTGTTCCTTTTCTTTTTTTCTCTTTTTACTTTTTTTTTGTTTTTCACCTTTTAAAACTAATTTACTAATTTTAACTTTATCATATTCTGAAGACATTATAAATTGTTCTCTACTGAAGAAAAAATTTATTTTCTACCATAATAACGCACCAGCTCACATATCGATGCCTCCGCGTCAGTTTTTGGACAAAAAAAAAAACTGTCAACATCTTTCAACCTCCATATTTGCCGGACTAGGGTCGCTCTGACTTTTTCCTCTTCCCAAAACTGAGGATAACGATGAAATGAAAGCATCTTCCCCAGAAGGATGACAAGGCGTTAATATGCCACCAAACGTTACGCCATTAATCCAGTCAATGGACCAGGATGTGATTCGCATAAGAAAACTTTCTTAGAAAAAATATCTTCTTCAACGTACTATAAGTAATCAAAACAGGACTGAGTTTTTTTTTGAAGATTTAACTCTCAAAGATGCAATTTTCAATCTTGTAATGGCTGGGCAAGAATTAATGCCAGATATGATAAGCAAATGCTGGTTTCCTCTTTTGGGTGATTTTATTAACGCAGAACTCAGCGAAGACAAGGAAGACAATGTCCCACTAAGGTGGGAAACTATTGCAAGTTTCTTGGCGTCAGCAGCTTGAACAAGAAGTACAACCTTTTTTGGAAATGCTCAAAATTATTAATCCAAATATGAGTATGCAAGTAAAAAACTAAGTTTTATATTAAATCTAGACGGAATAAGCTGGAGATGACATCAGTCAATGGAACAATGCAGAAAATGCGTTTTCGGTATCTGGTGGTGATGAATCTAATGCCAGTAACGATAACGAAGATTTTGGACAATCAGTAAATGTGGAAGTCATTGCAGCCACTGAAGCTGTTCCAATTTTTGAAAAGGCAATTGAGTGGGCTGAACATAATTCAAATAATTCTGAAGAAATTTTAGTTTTGCTTAAATTTCAGAAAAAAGAAAAGCAAAAAAAAATTTTAAAAGATTATTTTGCTACACAATATTTCTGAATAAAAATATCATTATTTTCTTACATTATATGAATAAATTTTTGGTATTTTTCTTATACTGCATATGGTGATTTTCTTGATATAGTTAACAGGCATGTGCTTTAGTTAGTTCACTATATCCCTAGTGTACTGTAATCTACATACGAGTATATTTTGTATGTACATATACTTATTATTGATATAGAATATAGCAAATTACTTTCCTTTAAAGGACTTTCCATTTATGTAGTTAACCAACCATGCCCTGCTGTGTTAAAAATAAAACCATCGAGGGGAAAAGGTCCTATCCTGTCGCCTCCTCTTAGGATTTTTCTGCATTACCTTAACGAAATGGAATATAAGTTATTTGTATTTATGCGTATAGACAACGAGATATGAAGGCGGCTGATACTTGTAAAATTAATTATGGCATTTTCTTTTCTCCAAAAAAAGGCAACATTGCACTTAAAAAGGGCAATTTTGAGTACTTTTCTCAAAAAAATGCTGCTCTCCTGAAGGTTTGCGTGTTCCTTTGTAAAAATGTTGTCCTTTCGCAGGGCGAAAGGCATTGCAATTTTTCCCCTGAACAAATCTGCCCAGTAAAACAGATTGCTTTTACTCCTACACAATGTTACCAGACTATGTTCAAAAAAGTTGGAAAATTAGATTTCAAAAAAAAAAAAAAACAACCAACAAATATTAAACGGCGTTTAATTATATGAGATATTAAAATAAAAAAATGTTAGTTTCTTAAGCAGATGAATTAACAATCTGGCAACGTGCTTACGATAAATAATATAAAAGATAAGTAAAATAATTATTTCCATTTTCATACAAAATTATTTAATTAGTTTGTTAATGGCAGCAGCATCTGTAATAGTGTAACTGGAACGGTCACTACCCCTTTGAGGGCCATAAATATAATAAATAATAAATATAAATATTAATAAAACACAATTTAAGGACCCACTACCTTTACTCTAGAAACTTTCCTCTGAAATAAATTCAGAACTTTGATGTTTCTTCTGCAATGCTGTAATTTATGCTGGCTTCTTCTTTATAAAAAGACTATTTTCTTCCTCACTGTAAATAGTAGGTTTCTAAATATATTTTAGTAAATCTTAAAGTTGAAAACTACGTCAAAGCTAATAATTCCTATAATTTTCTGCAGATCTTTTTTATCTTCAAAGCTTAATAAGAGTTTCCCAAAGCTAATAAATAATACTTGAAAGTCTTTTCCATAAACGCCTTCATGGTTCAAATGGAGGAAGAAAAATCAAGGCGAAAACTTACAAGTAAAATTAAAACGATATTTTCTTTATTTTTTTGCATTTTGTTTTTGTAAAACTAGATTTTATTTATTTTATTTATTTATGTTTTTGTAATGCTTTTTTTTCATTAAACTTAGCTTAGGAACTAAATAAAAAAACAACAAAAATGTAATTGTTTAAATACGGAATTACATAGAAAGGAAACGGATTAAATGAAGTCAAAGTGTGTGTGTGTGTGTGTTTGTGTGTTAGAGCTCCAGAGAGAAAAATACACAGTAAAAGAATGAATTAAAAATAATAGATGTTTTTTTGGCGTGAAATGCTGCAAGAAAGTTAGTCATGAAGTAATTAATTGAGCAAAAGGAAACGAACTCGCTGATCTAAATTAAAGGAAACGGAAATATTTTTGCGAAATGAAGAAAAAACGTCTTTACCTCATATGTGAGATAGTTTGTTTTGGTAGTCAGTTCTTGTTATTATAAAAATAAAATATAAGAAAAAATTAAACCCGAAATCCCCTGATTAGTAAGTAGAGAGTAGTTTGTGTAAAAATATGAGAAATATAGTGAGAAAAACATGAAAGAAAATCAAAAAAAAAAAAAAAATAATAATAAAATTCCATGAAGTTCGTGTGAATGCGTAGTCCCGTCAGAGTTAGCCGAGCATTAAAAAATATCGTAATGCCTTGATATGGAAATCGTTTTGTAATTCTACAAACTAAATGTGATCGTTGTTGCTATTTTCGTCCTAAATGGGTAACTTTGAAATGCAATTATGTATTTATAAAATACTTTAGTTCGATTTACCAAAGGGCTTTGACACTGCCGTTAGCGTTACCGTTGCTGTTACCGTTTCCGTTGCCGTTGCCGTTTGTGTAAATGCTTTGTAAGCGTCTGGTTTGCTGTTGGCGCAAAGTATTTCTTAAGCCATTGCCATTGTGGGTATTTAAACGAAAATGCAGGCTATCTTCTAAGGGGTAGTGACCGTTGCCGTTACCATCGCTGTCCTGGGTAATACCATTGATGTTAATGTCACTACTTTTACTGTTGATACTGCCATTAGTATCGCTATTGCCATTTTTTTCTTCTACGTTGGCATTTCCATTCAAAACTCTTATAGCGGCCGAAGTAGTAGCAGCGGAATGCCGTCCGAGAGAGTTTTGCACTTCGTTTCTGTCCAGTTCTTCCAACAACTGTTCGCTTGTGCGTCTGGCATTACCGTTTAAAAGTAAATTTCCGTTACCAGTGGTACGTCCGTTGCTGTGGATTCTGGTGGATATCAGGGAAGTGGTTCTCAAAGCATTGCCATTTAGAGAATTAGTTGGAGAGGTATCCAAGAGAGTTAAGGGCGAATGTATAACGGAAGCTTGCACAGTGGCGCTGGCTGGCTGAGTAATAACAATCTGAGGTTGAGTAACTCGTTCAATGGTAAGACGAGCATTGTTATCGCGTATGTCCTTTAGGGTTGAAATGTCACGAGCCTGGGCAAAAACGGAACTGGTGGGAGAGTGCGATAATAAGGTAGGTGGATGTGATACTACAGTGGCGTGCACACTATGGCCAAGAGCTTGGCTTGGCAGAGACTGGGATAGAAGTAAGGCTTGTTCGTTGGTCAAATGCTCTTGGGACTGCTGTAGTTGTGTGCGTATTAATTGTTGTTGTTGTTGCTGTTGAGAACGTTGCAGTTGCTGCTGGGCCTGCAATTGCAATTGCTGTTGTTGTAGTTGTTGCTGCTGTTGTTGTTTATATTGTTGTTCGAAGTGTGCCATTAAATGTTGAGCCTGTGAGCTAGCCTGATTTTCAGCTTGAGCTCTAGCTTGTTGCTCATTTTGGGAGTTTTGTTGGGACTGGGCCATTGCTTCTGCTCTTACTTGAGCTTCGGCTATAGCTTGAGCTTCAGCATATGCAGCACTTTGAGCTTGGGCTTCGGCAATGGCATGAGCCTGAAGCTGAGATTGTAAAACTTCAATACTGTTGTACCGTGAAGAGGACGAGGTTCCAGCAGCTGCCGAGGCGCGCAAGCGTTGTTGTTCATCTAACATTTGCTTTGAAACAACAGCATTAAAACCATTAATATCATCGGCAGTATATTCCACAACTCTGCGGGTACCGTCAGGTTCAATTAGGGAGTACTATTTAAATTGTTGGAAAAAGTATTATGTTGTAATATTATGTTTCAGGATATGTTGTCTCACCTGTCCTTGAACTACATCACCGTCACGTTTCTCTTCTTGTTGTTTGTCGTCACCAGTCAACGAGTCTTTCACATCATATGCAAAACTATATTGAGGATGCGTATCATAATCTTCTGACGAGGTGACCGTTGAACCCAAATCATTTCCCAATTCTGATGAGTCTGAAGTTCGTTCTAACGATGACGAGTGGTGTTGGCCCAAAGCAGCTTTCTGTTGCGCAAAATGTAGTGCATGCAAAGCTGGGTAAGAGGCTGTAGCAATATTTGCGGTCAGCGCACTCAAACACAGAGAGAATATGAACTGAATGGAAAAAAAATAAATTTTTAAATGCATTTCTTAACAGCGGCCTTACAAAATTTGTTTCCATCAATTAAAATTAAAGAGGATTTTATTTTGATTAAATCTTTTTGTAATAAATTTTTTTTTTGTCTTGATAAGCTCTTGAGATTTCCTTTTTCTTAGTTTTACTTTTGAAAGGGGTGTGTTTGGGAATTTATAACAAACAAATTGTTCAGATTGAAACATATTTTATCGTTTGCATGGATGTAATTATTTTCGAGGCGAGGTATTCGTCAAACCATGTAGACTTGCGCGCGATTTATGGAAGAGTTCTGTTCGTAACTTTTTTCTAAAAATTCGTACGCTCAAATAACGCCTCTGTGAAGAGTACTATAATAATCCGAAATTGTGCCGATTGGCGTGATTTCAGTTAGTGAATTTTAAAGATTTAAACTATAAACTATTCAAAGATAAAAAATTTTCGGATAGTAAAAATAAAAGTTCATCTGCATCCGAAACTTCTTTAGAAATTAATATTTTTGAAGTAAAGAATTTTAAATATAAAGTAGTTTTCTATACTTTTAACTGAAGCATCGTGTTTTGTAATGTTTTAAGAGTCATTTTGCGTGTGGTTGTCTGAATTTGTTTTGTTTGTTTGATTTTTCAATTAATTTTTCCTGGTTTTGTTCACGTACCCACTTCATATTTTTATTGTAAACTTAATAATTTGTAAATGATTTTAATGGACTTTAGAAAAGTGCTCGCGATTAAGACTTTCTTTAGTGGTGTTGCTTTGTAAATGTTGGGAATATTCTTCCTGTTTTACACGCACGATGGTGTTGAAACTTTAAGAAGTATTGCAGATACACACACAAACACACAGAGATGCACGTATTGTTTTATAATCCTTTGAGCTTGTTGGTGATTTTTTAGGCTTTAATTGCACGTATAGAACGCGATTGTTTTATCAGACAACTGTTTGAATCAAATGCAGTTACACTTGTGATGACTTCAGAACAACTTTTGGCTTTTTTATACCAAAATACGCATTAAAGATGTGGAGTTGCAGCCAGTAATTCAAGATTACATTTAATAAACTCGTGTGTAATAGAGCAGATTTCGTTGGGCCTTTTGTGTCTTCATTTTGTTGAAGACATTTAAGATGCAGACACAAAAAAAAAAGTAAAGTTGCTTTTAAAGACTAGATAAAAGCTTTCAAATTTGGTGGATTAAAGTTACAAGTGCCCTTCACAAGAAACACTTGCTCTTAAATTTTAACTCAATGACAAACTGATGCTGATGGAAAATTGTAAATCCAGTGAAAAAATCTGCTTTCGGAACATGAATTGTTTCAGTTTGGAAATCTGGCCGTTATGTGATAATTCTTGTCCTTTATTTGATGTTTATTTTTGTTTTCAACTACATATTTAGAACTACAAAATATAAGCCGATGTAAAAGAAAATTATTAATCCACTGTTTGTGTTTTATTATTTATTCTTTTTAAAAGACACGTAAAGTTTCTTAAATTTAACATTGTTTGTACGTAAATCTTAAGGTGATACATAAGTTAAGTGCCATCCTAATTTGATGTCTGTAGTCTGATATCTGTCTGTTTTGCTATACTAACTTGGAAAATAAAATGTTGGGAGGTCGGGATTATAGAAATTTTTCAAATCAAAACGCTTCATATGTAGAACGTCATCTTCTATCATAAATCAAAAGCTAAAAGTAAAACAATGTGCTTACCTTGATGCTACTTTCATGGCGATATAGATTTTATCCCCTCAGTAAAATGGACTGGCCACATGGCACTGATAAGCCATGTATTTGCACTGAGAAAAATTTTCAAAGGATTTCAAAATATTTCAGAAATATAATTGAGACATTCCATAAATGTAGTTTTACAGCCTAATGCATTGCCCGTGTGACCATGTAGATTTTATATTCTGAGGAAGATTATATCTGCTTAGATGTAATTTCATGCTTTAGTTATGCAATTTCTAGAACAAGTTAGAAACTCTACGCCAAAGGTCTAAATAGAGAAAAAAAATTATTGGATGAGATATATTTTTAAAATGAGTTTAACTGGACTTAAATATCTTCACACATTCTAAAATCTTACCGTGCCATCTGCGTGTCACAGTTGCTTTCACGGAAATTGCTTGAGTGCTTTAGAAGGTGAGGGTTTTTACCACTTCTTTTCAAATTCGCCAAACGAATTGTCCATACCAAAGGTATATTTCACGGTTATCGCTTGACGTCGTTGCAAAGTTTACTTAAACCTCTTTAATAAGTGTGCGTAGTTAATATGCTTTTATGTATAAATGACACTGAGAGAAAAATTAATAAAATATTTTTTTCAGAATATTCACAATAAGTAGTTCACCTATAAGTAGTTTCATTTTTCAAAACACTTGACGCACGCGGAAAAAAGTACAAAAATTGTAGTTTTTGCTTTTTTTTATACAAAAAGTACCTAGAATTACATGAGAAGCGCGTAGTAGGGAGTTTTACGGGCATAAATTTGTAATAGTTGCAAAAGTCATATTAATACAACAAAGTATGATGTATTATATAACAAAAGAAACTTATCGAAGTGTGGTTTTCAGAATTGTATAAATTTATAGATTTCAATTAATTTGTTTAAAAAAATTTTTTAAAAATAGAAAAAGTTTACAACAATTTCTTGTTTTCAAAAATTAAATGCATTTAGCTGCAGGAATCGAACTTGCGACCTCCGCTTTAGTAGGCTGCGCATTATTCATTCGCCTACGGAGGCGAATATTACTTGGTTCATGTTATCGTGAGTGTACTGTTAATTGAAATGATTTATATAATCCAAAGTTATCATATTACTAATCATTTAAAATTATGTGGCCTAAATTTTTTTAACTGAAAGGTTTAATGTTTTTTCCATTAAAGAATTTAATCTCACATTTAAAATTTCATTTTTAAATAATTTTTTTACTTAATTCGTACAAGCAATTACTTTGCGTGATAATAGACATCTGATATGTTTGCCAGAGTTGGGTGGCTACCAAATAAGTTTTGCTTGTAAAGCTCTATTATAATTTATGCAACTTGAGGCAGTGACAGGTAAAATACGTTTTAATAAAGCTGTAACTAAATACATACTAAAATTGTCACTCAATAGACTTCCAGTAGTTTCAGTATATTGCAAAGTAATGCAGTCCAAAAGGAAATGGGAACAGTATTTGAAAAAATTTTTTTTGTGGATTTATTTAAGGCTGCTTTTGATTTTGCAATGCATTTAAATATGCCAGATAATTAATCGTCGGCTAGACGATATGCATGTTATGCTTTCTGAAATTATACAGTCATGCCTTTTATTTGGATATCTGATGTAAAAAGCAACAAAAATATATTTGAATTATAGTAAAAATAAAGCATATATTCCTCTAATAGCAGCTGAAAGTTCTAACAAGGAAAATTTAATAAATATTATAAATTATAATATATATAAATAAACAACATATAAATTTTAAATATTTTTTAACTGAATACTATATGTAAAGCCTTATTGTCATGCTTATCGGCGTGCCCATCGTATATAATTTTTTTATAACGATTATTAATTTTTAGAGCTTAAATTATTTTTTAATGCAAATAGTTTTTTAATAAATCAAACTACTTGAATATTTAATTATTTTTTTTTATTATTATAAATTGTTCAATATTTGGATCACATAATAATTAACTCCATACTGCTAGTATTTTGCTCGTAATTTAAAGCGGCCAATGAGGTATGCAAGGAACTTATTTGAGCGACTGAAGCATTTGGCTCGGCCAGCTGTGAAATCACTCATTATGCTCTTCTTCACGAATGACTAAAAATTATACTTACAAGCAAAATAAAAACAAAATCCTTAAAAATATATTAAAAATTAAAATTTTTTAATAATTAAATTAAAAACTAAAATAATATAGTAAACATAAGCATAAGATTGACAGTAGACGGCTTTAGTCAAAACTGGAAGAAGAAAATTTTAGGTGCGTATGTCCGGTGTAAGCTAAGCCACTTGGTATTCTATAAAATAATCAATTTCCATTGGTGGGTTTATTATTAACACAGTGGGCCACACCATCTGTGAATAACCACTCCAATATTTAAGTATCACTTTTTTTTTTTTTTTCTTCTAATTTCTCAGTTTAATAATATTGGCAGTTTGAATTACAAAGTTGAACGTTTTTGGTTTGTGACCCTGCTAAGCCAGAATTAGAATACTTTTGTAGGCGAATGAATAATGCGCAGTCTACTAAACCGGAAGTCGCAGGTTCAATTCCTGTCTAGATCCTGTGTGTTTTGCTGCGGTCAAGCCAAAAGCTTTCTACATTAACTTAGTTTAAAAAAAAATAATAAATAACATAAAAAGGAAATAAAACAAATAAATAAAAATAAATTAATTTGATGTGAATATATTATATGCAATACAAAGCAAATTACTTCTTCTCCACTTGACTTCCTTAGTGGATTTGCTGATTCTTCTAAGTGCAAACAGTTCAAATTATACTATTCGAATGAAATAAATTTTCTACAAATTTTATCAGTGTGCTTTAAGAGGCAACCAGTTCAATATGGCAGTATAAGGATCCTAAAAATTTTGTACACACTCTGCGATCCAGCCTCTCATATTTCAATAAGTAGTAGTTTTAGGTGTAAATATTTTGGCATTCAATGATACCGTCATTTGAAATCGCCTTAATAAATCATTTGACTTCTTTTTGAATTGATTTAATTAATTTCATTATTGGCTTTTTTATTGTCTTATTTGTGCATTTGTCAAAGCAAAAATTTCCATTGAGAAAATAAACTTAATGCACAATTATGATTGAAATATTACAACGCCATAAAAATGCAAGAACTGTAACATGGAAACAAAACCCCCAGACGTTTATAAAAAAGAAACATACAGCGAGTGTTTAACTGCTAGTGAGAAATACTTTATGTGTGATATATGATATGGAGCTGTTAAGGAAACGTTAAAGCCATGCACTGATTACTGAATAAGCTCGTTTGTATGAGGACAAGAAATAGATTTGTAACTAAAAGTATCATGTGTAAATACATAAATTATAAACTAAAGTTAAATTAAGGCCATCTGGGCAAAGATAATTTAAAGACTTAAAAGTTTTATTGCTGCAGGTCGCTTAATGACAAACTGCTGCTCGTACAAGGTAATTAGAAAATTCAAATACAGATAACAAAACTGAACTTTATCTTTACTACAATACATGTAAAACTTTAGCAAATCGTATCGTTATTGCCAGTAACACCACCAGCAGAAGCGTTTGTTCATGAAAAGTACTCTGATCATGAGAAATGGTGTTCTTGCAGATGACAAATTTCTTTTTGCTATGATGCTCTAGTTAGACCATGCCCAGTCCGTTCTTGTAATCAAAGTTATTAGAAGCCAGAAACATGGTGAGATTATTACTCATAAGCTATAATGATTTTGCATATAAACTAAACTATTCTCAAATCCTTAAAATCCTTAAAATCTTTAAATCCTTAAAATATCTTCTTTGCACTGAAATAAGTGGTATTGTGGCACTACTTCCGGTTTAGCCCAATTTTACTGCTCAATGAGGCCACATGCCCATATAAGGTAATATTTTATAAAATTCGATTACTCAAAATTTACAATGTTTTGCATATAAACTAAACTATTCTGAAATCCTTAAAATATCTCCCTTCCCCTGACATAAGTCGCATTGCAGCATCACTTCCGGTTTGGCCAAATTATATTACTCAAAGAAGCCAATAATAAAAATGTTGATAAAACTGATACGGCAATAGTCGTACTACATCGGAAAGAAGAGACTTTAAGAATTCCAAAATAGGGTAGTATAGGGTTTCACTAATACAATGTTAAAGATGCGAAACTTGATAATGTTTGTACGTCAATGAAGGTCCATGTGACCACTTTGTGGTAAAAACTTTCGCCAATAATGAAATAATGCATATTCGCTATTGCGGCGAAATTTCATTTTAGTGGTTTTACATGTTTATTATACGCAGTATTTTTTTTTTTTAAATTAAAAAAATTTATAACATATATATATGTATGTATGTATGTATATATGTATGTCAGTACATATATACATGTTATATAATTTTGCTTATGTAAAAAGAATCAACTCTAATTTTATTCTAATAATATTTTCTTAGTGACTGCAATGCACATGCAGATTATGTACAAATGTTTATCTTAACTTCATATGCTCCTACATATATACAGATATATATATACACACATGTATCTGCATATATTAAAACCATTAAAAATTCTATTGCCAAAAAGGTCTTGTTTATATAAAACAATTATATGTAATTTAATAATTTCATCATTATTTAAATAGATTTTCATCTGGCGTAGTGGATATATATACTTACATATGTATGTACATACATACTTTTGGTTGTATGAATGTTCTCAAATCACTATAAATTTTGAGTAATCGAGTTTTGAAAAAAATTTCCTTGTATGGGCATGTGGCCTTCTTGAGCAATAAAATTTGGCCAAACCGGAAGTGGTGCTGCAATACGACTTTATTCAGCGGAAAGAAGATTTCTTAAGGATTTTAAAATTGTTAGAATAACTTTGCAGATATTCCATAAATGCTGTTTAATAGCCATATTTGTTGGCTTCTTGGCCTCAAAGGTTTGATCTGCTGCGGAAGAATAATTTACGGGCTTTGAAGTAATTTCCGGGAGAAAAGTGCAATTCTATACAAATTTCATATAATTTACATGGATAAGAAACAAACATAAATGCTTTCTAAAAATGAATTTAACTAAATGAAGTTAATATTCCCAAACAATAAGCAGAACTATAAAGCTCCCAAGTTAAAAAGCGACATTACATTTTTATATTCCATAAATAATTAATATCTCTGCTTAAAGTTGTACTCTCAAGTTATACGTCTCGCGTAAACTTTTCCAATTAAATTTGATTTAGAAAAAAGTTTGGAACTTTATTAAAGCTTTATGTAAGAAAACTTTTGAAGTAAAAGTATTTCTTCATTTTCAAATTGTTTATATGTAGTTTTTTCAATTTATTTTTCCCACCGTTCTTTGAACAAGAAAAACTTTATAATTTTAAATAAAATTTTCTTTGTTCGAAAGCAACAACATTAAAATTAAAATTTACTTGTTTGTATTTGAATTCAAATGATGATAAGTGTGTATTTCTATTGTATATTTTTATTTAGAAACCACTTTATAGAAATAAGTGAGTGTACTCGTACTCGTAAAAAGGGTGTTCAGATAAAATGAGAAAAGAACCGATAAACCGTATGTATTGTGTGTCCAAACCTAACAAATGTTGTACTATTGAATTAATTCAAAAAATATAATAAGAACGTTCCATATTCCATAAACAAATACACGTTTTATGGACGTGATCCCGCAGCCAAATTTATTTTCATACTTTTTTCCGTTTATCAATATGCAAATGTAATTCATAAGTAAAGTGTTGCTGGTAAATGCAATAATAAGAGTACACTTGAAGAAACTACACAAAAATACACTGTGAGATAAATACACGTTCCTATGACCTTCAAATGGATCAGAAATATTAATTGTATCGTGTGTTTTTCTGGAGGTTTTCAATTTCAGAAAGCAGGGCTGCTTTATTTGACAAGTTTGGCAACTTGCATTACGTGAAAGCTTTCAAAACACGCAATACTTCTATGAAGTTTGCACATAATTCGTTTTTGAAGCATTTCTAATAGTAAAGTGTCTTCAGTGATCTGCAGAAGAGTGTCCGCTGTAGCCGTAGGAGCGGAGAGAAGAATAAATTCATCTCAGTGCTTGGCAAAAATGATCTTGGCTTCAAAGATTTAAAGATTTATCTTCAGAAGGAATTAAAATCATACGGCTGTCGTATGCACTTCAGATTCCTTTAATTTATGTCGACTTGTCATGTAAAATTTCCTTCTCGGATGAAATCTGTTTTCGGTATATAAGATAGTCGGTCGCTTTTCGGCTGAAGATAATATCTAAGGTTTTTTTGGTCATTGGTTCACTTATCTTCAGAAACGTCTATAATGACATTGGGGCATCTGTCTTATGCACTTCAGCTTCATTTAATTTATGTCGGCTTGTCATGTAAAATTACCTACTAGGATGAAATCCATTTTTGTAAATAAGAAAATCGGTCCCTTTTCGAGTGAAGATAATATGTAAGCTTTTTTTGTTCACTGGCCCACACATCTTCAGAAAGATCGATAATGACGATGACGTTATTGAGAACGGTGTTTGTGGCATGATTAGACATTTTGTCGTATCTCAATACGTTGGCGTTGGTCTTGCTGCTACTTTGCTAAAATCAAAGAAACTTTAAATGGAAGAATAATTTTACATATGGTCCCATTAATTGCCCTCTTAGGTCATGCGAAGCCTATTTGCATTGCTGAAATTAAATAAAAACCTAAAAGTTGTACAATTTTCTGTTTAGTAAATTCTCTTCTTTTGTTATTAAAAATATATTTCTTTGTTTTATTATTAATTAAATTCGTGTAACTCTAAAAAAAACACCCTTTACCTTACGTACACACAATTATGTTAATTTTGATATATATTTCAATCTCCATCTATCTTTGTTACGACTGTCGACAGACGTAAGAACCATGAGAGTGAGTGTTCGTATATCGAATTCTTTCACACGCTTACAGAAACTTAAACCAGCTTGTGTTGGCAACGAAACCAAGCAGGTGTCGTTATCAATTTTATTTGTGTCCTTCCGCTTTCACTCAAAGTTAAGAAAAGTAAACGTAATAACGATTACTGTGATACTCTGCAAACGGATTCCAACTTTTCTCAGTAGCAGTATTAATTCTAGTTTTATTTGTGTATGCATGTGATGTCTAGAGAAACACTCTTTTCAAATACACACTGCTTTTTCTGCTTTCAAAGTTTCCTTTTTAAACAAACTTTAGTTTTCTTTTGTCATTGTGATTAAAAAACAAAAGAATTGTTAAACTCACTTGCTTCCGTTTTCATAACTAATATAAGTGAAATGAATAGTTACCATTGCCGCTCGCTACCTTCCATTTTACGTCTTTATAAAGTTATTGAAAAGTCGCAAAAAGTCTCTGTATTTCAGTACATTGAAACCAAGTAAATGAATAGATCCTTGAAAGGATCGTTTTCTTTACAAGGATTTAAATATTTATAATTAATAAAAAAAAACATATATCATTTTAAAGGACTATTTATGTATTTAGAGGAAAAATTGAAAATAGAAGAATTGTATAAAATATGAAAAACATTTTGAAAATATCAATGCCGAAAATATCTGATGTGTTGGAAAATGTTGCTGAATGTAATCCTTATCTTCTCTCAATGTGATGCATTGAATCTTTTGTTACGAAAAATGTATCGGTTTTTTGTCAATATATTATATTTCGTGTTGTACAAACATTTTTCTGAAGTGTCTGAACATTGAATTGGCAACACTGATGTTTTTTTTGTCAATTAACTTAACCTGCAAAGCTTTCGGCTTCTTCGCAGGAAAACCCTGGGATCGAACCCGCGACCTACGGTTTAGTAGGACGCCTACAAAGGCCTCGAAACCATTTAACACCTAATATTTTCGGTTTATTTAGTTTGGCTTAATATTTAGTTATACGTAGACCAGAGAAATGCTAGGAAATGGGCTCAAGCACAATTGGATACTGATATTGAAATTCCTTTAAATTTTTCTTCACCATTGAAACCTATTTTTGGTTGAATAATATGAAAAATAATCAAATTGGGCCTGATAATAATTCAACATTTTTTATTGAAATTTAGAAAATGAGAGGTTTGTGTATTTTATGGGCTGGCGGATTTAATGGCCTACGTGGATTGGAAAAAACGCTGGCAGATGGTATTATATCTGAGGGGTATTACTTTGAAGACGACAAGATTATTATTAATGAATAAATAAATACTTTTGGGAAAAATATAAAACAATGGTTATTTTTTGATCACACCTCGTACATGTCTTCCAAAGCCTTGAACGGCGAACTTTATGCCAGTGAACTACAAAAAAGTCTGGCATAAGTGTATTATATATGAGAGAGTTTCCTTTAATAGTTATTGATGAATAAATAAATACTTTTGGGAAAAATTTAAAATAACGGTTATTTTTTGATCACACCTCGTACATGTCTTCCAAAGCCTTGAACGGCGAACTTTATGCCAGTGAACTACAAAAAAGTCTGGCATAAGTGTATTATATATGAGAGAGTTTCCTTTGATAGTTATTGATGAGTAAATAAATACTTTTGGGAAAAATTTAAAATGACGGTTATTTTTTGATCACACCTCGTACATGTCTTCCAAAGCCTTGAACGGCGAACTTTATGCCAGTGAACTACAAAAAAGTCTGGCATAAGTGTATTATATATGAGAGAGTTTCCTTTGATAGTTATTGATGAGTAAATAAATACTTTTGGGAAAAATTTAAAATGACGGTTATTTTTTGATCACACCTCGTACATGTCTTCCAAAGCCTTGAACGGCGAACTTTATCCCAGTGAACTACAAAAAAGTCTGGCATAAGTGTATTATATATGAGAGAGTTTCCTTTGATAGTTATTGATGAATAAATAAACACTTTTGGGAAAAATTTAAAATGACGGTTATTTTTTGATCACATCTCGTACATGTCTTCCAAAGCCTTGAACGGCGAACTTTATAAGGGCAAGATTTTTTACAATTGATATAGCGTACATCATTATTTTATTAGACTTAAACCCAGAACTCAAAAAAATGCTTCCCACCAACCGATCGAATAATTTTTGGTTAATAATAATTAAATCGTTTTTATGTTTTCTGAATTGGCATTTCAGTTTTATTATTTAATTTCATTTACGTCATGAACAATAGTGGCTTTGAATTTTTAAAATTTTAATCGCTTGTCAACTTTAATTTACGGAAGTGTTAAAATTTTCCTATATTGTATTTTTCTATTTGTTGCTATTTCTTTTCGTACCCCTCAGCGTCTTCCGATAATCTTGGTGTCTCACAAGAAAAGTACAATAAATTTTAATGGAAGCACTGCACGGAAATTGACGTTTGATGCCATAAAATGTAAAAAGTAAAAATCTAGAATATGCTGTGCATTGATGTGATAAGGCGAGTTTCATATCAGAGAGGTAAAGGAAGATGCAAAGTACTGTCTACGCCGATTCTATTATTAGCTTGCTTGTTACTATTATGACATTCGAGTTAATGTAAATGAATGCTTTACATTTTCAACCTCATCCAAATGTCCTTGGAAAACGTATGCAGATGTGAAAAGGCTATAAGGAGCACTATACATTTGTTAAAACCACATCAAGCATTACGGTGACATCACCGAAAGCCAAAAAATATTACACTTTTACATGTTTCACGATAGACTTTACTTCAAGCAGGAAGGTAATGAATTGGTGCATTGATTGCATTGTATTGATCATTTCTCCTGTATGTAAAAGGTACAGAATGTTGCAAATATCAGAGCGTGAAATTATATGATTGCTGCTACTGTTCAGAGCTCAAGACAAAACACAGAATGAGTGCTTGACAGTTTGTCAAGCATGAATGCATAAAATTATCCAACACGTGTGCAATGCGTAGTGCTCTTAAGGCGAATTGTTTTCATCTCTGTGCATGATGTATGCAGGTGTTCGTTTGGAGATCTATTTATTCCAGTAAGTGGTCTCGTATACTGCTTTATGATTTTTTTGAATGTGTAACTGCGAGGTTAAGTAAATTATGCTTTTAGCTTTTCTAACAAACGTTAAAATTTTTGCTTTGTTTCGTTTTTGTATTTTTCATTCACCTCAATGTGCAAAGTATTTACCACAAGGACAGCATAGTTAGAACAAGTCTTGTTTATATATCATTTGGAGTGATATGAAGCCTGCAAATAGTTGTGAATTTTATAATATATAGAGTTTATTTTAAGAGGAACACTTGTATTTGTTTTGCCTACGCCTACAACTGATACTCTACATCAATTAAAAGTAAATTTAGCTTAGATGGTATTAAAATTTTAAAGCGCATTTACGGTTTTCATTCCTTAATAATTATTTCTCTTATGCATGTGAAATAATGTCTTATTTAAACTGTTTATATCAATTAATGCTTTAAAGGCTGCAATTAAAAATAATAACAGTTTTTAGTTTCTATACGCTTCTTACTTTATTGAGACAGTGCCCTAAGAATAATACTTTAGTTTTTATTTGCAATGTCAAGTTCATATTGAGATTGTTCGTTCATATTTTCAAAGTGGAATAGTAAATCGGGCGGTCATTATGATGACTAAAATATTAAATCAGAAACATTTTAAAAAAAATTTTGTATTTGCATTAAGGATTTTCTTTTTAAAATTTTTTTATAATAAAATTGTGATTTTAAAAACTAATTGGTGTTCAAAGCAAAAAGGGTAAAATTTTAGATTTATTTAAAATCCTTTTTCCTAAAGTGAGTATCCTTCATCGATGCTCGCGATTACTTAACAAACTAATAATGAGGATTTAAAAAGTATACAGAAGTATTTAAGCTTTAGAAAACGTTGCAGTGTCACAGTTCATATGATATGGCTCGTTCAGACAGTTATCGGCCGGATAGTGTTAAAATATTTCAACCCTTTTGGTTATGTTGGCGTCTTCTGGGAGTATTGGCTTGGGAGGAGAAATACTTTATTACTGTTTTATACGATATTTGCATGAATTTACTTGTATACATTTGGTATCCTGTTCATCTCACCGTTGGACTGTTGCTATTGCCCATGCATCATGATATTTATAAAAATATGTCCATGACTATTACGTGTATAGTTTGTACTATGAAACATTATTGCATCAGACTGAAATTGAAACAATTTCATGAAATGATGAAAATATTCGCCGATTTGGATGAGCGTATACAGAGTGAAGAGGAGAGCAAGTATTTTGCGACTAACAGCATGAGGATGGCAAAACTATTGGCTACACTGTATTTAAGTGTGTACATGTTTGCAAATTTGGCTGCCTTAATCGCTGTTTTATGGGACACCGAACAGCGGTTGATGTATCCAGCTTGGTTTCCCTTCGACTGGCATTCGTCGCCTGCTTTATATTATTTGTCAATCTTATACCAATCGGTTGGCATTACGATATTGATAGTTTTGAATTTCACAAACGATGCCATCGCTCCAGTGACCCTTTGCCTCTTCAGTGGTCAAGTTCATGTATTTGCCATGAGAGTGTCTAAGCTTGGTTATGCCAAACGATTGTCGTTCGACCAACAAGAAAATGAATTAAAGTTGTGCATAGAAGACCACAACAAATTAATAAAGTATAAATTTGTAATCAAGAATTAAATGTAAAAATTACTATTTTTCTAATTTTCAGACTATACAATACCGTGGAGGACTCCTTGTCATATATTCAGTTCATTTTATTTTTCTCTAGTGGCCTCAATATCTGTGTGGTGTTGGTTTATTTATTTTTCTTTGTTGACAACCTGCTGTCTTATATTTACTATACGATATTTTTGATTGCTATTGCTGTTGAGTTATTTCCTATTTATTACTTTGGTTCTTTGTTGCAAGAAGAGTTTAACGACTTGCCATATGCCATATTTTGTAGCAAGTGGTCTTCACAGACATGCTCTTATCGTAAAAGTGTAGTCATTTTCAGTGAAGTAGCTCTGAGAAAAATTACGGTCAAGGCTGGCGGTATTGTGGACATAAATTTGGATAGCTTTTTTGCAATTTGCAAAATGACTTACTCCTTGTTTGCGGTGGCCATAAGGATCAAGTGAGTGACTACCTTGTTCAGCTAAAAAGTTATAAACACTTCATACCTTTAATAAAAATACATGTCCTTACTGTTATGAGAATAATGATTTCTGCTATTTCTTTTGGAGTAATAAAAAAACTGATTTATAATTTAGAACGAGCAAAGTGAAAAGTGAAAATAGTTGGCTTTTTTCCGATTGTTTTAATTTTTGACAATATTATTAATTTATTTAAATTTTTAAGGCTACATTTGTTATCAGTTTACAATTATAGTCCATTTCCTAACATAATTTAAATTGTTTCATAAGATCACTTCTCTGAACAAATTCATATTTTCGTTCATTTTTTTAACACGGGCTTTTGAAAAATTGTAAGTGCGAACTAACTTTTATTGTGAAAATAAAATTGGTCATACTGTTTAGTTAAATTGTTCTCTTCTGTTAGACTTTAATAAAGAAAAAGTCTATTTAATATCTATTTGTATCAAGAATTTTAGTTTTATTCAAATAACTTTGCATTTAAAGGGGATCGCATTTAACATAATACTCATATTGAACTCGTACAATTTACTAAATTTGAAAAATTATGCAATTATTAATTTGATGATTATGTATGATAACCGAAAAAAGGTGCATTGCCTCTAAGGCAAACCAACTATTAAGGCAACCGCACTGCCTAAATATTGTACATTTTCCATACCACTTATTTTATAAAAAACAAACAAAAATAAATACATAATTCATGGCAAAAAAACTTATCCTAAAAAAACAGGCTTCCTAGCTATATATCTATATAAAACAAATTCACCTTTGAATATTAAAACAGGAACATTCCAACACATCACTTTTTCTAAAAATAAATCAAACATAAATAAATTTCATTGCAAAACCCTTAACCTTATCCAACTGGTAATAAGCAGTTGCCTGAATTTGACTGTTTTGTCAACTCAACTAAAAAAAAGTTGCCATTCATAATCGCAAAAAAATATTGCAGGCAACCACTAAGGCAACGAAAAAATCAGTTGCTTGTTCGAGTTGCCATACATAATCGTAAAATGGTTGCCTAGTATGAAAGGCAACCACACTTTTTAGAAAGTTGCAATACGAAATAACCACCTAAAATAACTTTCAGAGACTATTAGGGCGCACTACCGGCGCCTCCATAGACGAATGAATAATGCTCAGCCTACTAAACACTGTGACAAAATGTATGCAAAATGTTTGGCTTAAATAACAGTGTGCAGCAGGGCGTATGATTAATATAAAGTAATCGCCAATACTCATACGCCCCGTATTATTTTTAAATAAATTATTCGGCGATAATCATACGCCCCGTACAACCGCTTCTTTGACTTTTAAATGTGAACAAATTTAAATGCATGCAGACTTATAATTTGCAGTTCCTCTAAAACGACCAAAACAAGACCATCAACGGAACACTGTAATTTAATGCACAAATTTTATATAACCTTGACAAGCAAAAATAAAAGATGGTAAATCAGCAGCTCTAGAAAAATCCTAAACAAAAAACACACACATTCGAATAAGCAACGTATTCATAGTAAAAAGCATATACATACATGCATAAGATTTTGAGTATAAGTAGTTTAACATTTGCTAAGTAGGGGGAATGTAAATACAAAAACGTGGTGAAAGCGCCTCCCATAGACTTTTAGTTTTTATTCTAGATTTTACAAATCACACTTGCACATCCTTTCAAAAGCACTGGCAGTAAAGAAAACACTTACTAATTTTTAAAAGATTTCAAACAATGCAATTGCAGTAAATAAAACTGCCATGTGAAAGGAATGACCTTTGAATTTATTTTAATTGCTAAAGATTGTGAGCACCACATTAATACAAGACTTGAATAACGTTGCAGTTTTTTTCAAATTAAACTTTTAACTGTAAGAAAATATTTTTAACAAAACATTATACAGTCGAACACAGTTATAAGGATCTTAAAAGCAGCGAACATTTTGGTTCCTTATAGAAACAATTCGTTATGGATGTAGTAGAAAAATTTACAAAAGAAAAATTAAAGAGTAAATATTTTTTTTGAAGTTCTATTGCGGTTCCAACAGCAAACAATGGTAACTTCTCTGTTCTATCCGAATTACAACCAATAATAATAGCCGGGAGTTCCATTGACTTTTTTTCATCTTTAAAGCTTAATGTATTGTCCGGTAGGCATCGGTAAAATATGGCACATTCATCGCAGTTGAATATATTCCTTTTACTATATGTTCTCAGAATTTCAGGAAGAGTTTTTGATCCACATTCAGCAGTCATAGGGGAGGTAACAGTTCGTTATTCCCCACATAAAGCTTTATATTTTATGTTGCGACCTTGTTCGAAACGTTCAAACCATTCTGTATTTGGTGAAAAATTTATATTTAAATTCTTTGATAAGCCTTCAGCTTTTTCGGCTACCAATGGTCCAGAAATAGGCATACTTTCTGCTCAACATCGATTAAACCACACCAGCAGTGGCCTTTTCAGAATTTCGTGCTTTTCGTAAAGAATTTTTTATTATATTTCCTGCTGCAATCTGTATGCAAAATGTTTTTTATTTTTTCTCTGTGTGTTTGACAACAGTATATAATGTTGATATAGAAATTTTATAAAGTTCACGCGATTTCTTGTTTACTTTTCTTTCCTTTCGCAACTTCATTAATTATTTGCATTTTTGCTGCAAACGAAATGGAATTTCTTTTATTTTTATTTATTCTTCACTTTTTGACTTTCTCAGAACTTAACACAAATCAGCTGTTTGCATTGTTTACTTGAAACAGCTGTGAAGTGATGTTTGCTTATAAGTGTTGCCTTGTGGCGATTTTTTTAAACTGACTTTTTTTTAGTTCATTATAAACGTTGTAATAGTTTCCAAATTCATTGTATGACTCACAAAAACTAGTTTGTAGTAAAAAAAAGTTCGTTATAACCGTGTTCGTTATAAACGTAGAGATTTCTCTGAAAAATAGGCACAAAAATATTGCGACAGTGAAAAACCGTTCGCTTTTTGAATAGTTCGTTATAACCGGTGTTTGTTTTAAATGTAGAGATTTCCATGAAAAATAGACACAAAAATGTTAAGACATTTCGCTTTTCGAATAGTTCGTTATAACCGGTGCTCGTTTTAAGCGTGTTCGACTGTATATAAAGTGTTGCAATTTTTTTATATTTTTACAGATAAAAGCGTGCAAGTGTAAAAATTGTTAAATGGACTAGAAATTTGTTTCTAAAAAGTCATAATTGAAACCAGTTAGAGTATCTGCAATTTCAAATAACTTTAAGTTGCCTCTACATAAGACATAAGAAACAATTGTGCTATTTTTTGTATTAGCGAAAACATGCGAGAAAATTTACCTAAACAAACTCTTTTCCTCTTTCTCTTTCATTACTATAGAAGATTAAAATGAAAATCAATTTAAATAGTAATTTGTTGCCTGTTGGAGTGATGTTTTGGCGAGAAAGCACTTTATGAATTCATACTTTTCATACTTTATGACACACGATAAAACTTTTTGAGGAAAACAAGATATTTTTTGCGCGTAGAAATAATTCCAAATACACAAAACTGTGCAAAAGAAGAACGTTTTGCTGAAGGAAACTCTTAAAAGTAAATCAGAGAAATTTATAAATATCACACATCAGTGGTTATCAGTAAGAACTTGAGCCAAACAGTCTGCATTGTCTTCAGCTTTAATGCTTTTGGGGGAAAGTTTTGTTTCCTGCATTTAACTTTATTCTCTGCCTCGAACAAAGTTTAGTTGAATGCGTAAAATAATACGCGTGTCTTGTTTACGAAGTGTGTAAAGCATGTTTACAAAGTGCGAGAGGTATTTTTAAACAGCCAAGAGCTTTCTTGGAAAACCAAGGCAACTATAAAGTTATGGCTCATGCCCTGTGTGGGAAATTTAGTTTAAGTGTTTAATTCGACAACTGAAATTAATTTGTGTGCTGTACTGTTGGGGATTGTAATACACATTTAGAACGTTTTCACAGATTTCTTTTGTTTATGTTCTATTCGACTTCAAGAAAATAAACACTATTGTTCAGGAAAGCCTTAGAGCACTGGCATGTTTTGCCAAAAAACTTTTTACTTCTATAAATTTATAAAATAAAGCGTGAATGCTGAAAATGAAATATATAAGTGTGAAATATATTTACACTTCACTTGAGCAATTTTCTATACAGTTTTGTCACTCATTCTTCAGAATTGCTGAATTACCGTGTCGACTTACATATATTGTCCTGTTTAGTTTATTTAAAGTTTGAGAAACTTTTTAAATCAAAGCCACGAACGTATTCAATTTAATGAAACTAATATGAAAATAATATCAGAAGAAAAATGCCTTGAAAAAATAAATAACAGAAATTCAAACTTTTGAGTGCAGTTAGTGCGTGCAGTTGCGGTACATGCAATGACATCATCTCCTTTTATGCAGACAACTGGAAGACATTTTGACGACATTGAGTTTTGTTTTCGCTTTCAAAGCTTTTTGTAGATTCGCTATAATATAACTCATAAATATAGTGTTATATAAAATTTTGTTTTATATTAAAAAGTTTAAATAAGAAATTCTATTCTATATTTCACAGTATAAATGGAAATAAAATTTAATATCAAGAAAATATAGTTTAATGCTATACAATCTTAAAATAGTTACGATTTGCAGAGCAGAAGCTTTCACCTTCATTTAGTTTTATCGTTATTTTCTTTTTCATAAAACAACATTAATAGCAAAATATGATTGTGGGGCCAATTGCCTTTACGTGTGAGTATGTTGTCTTGATACAGTGTCTCGGTTAGTCTTACAAACATTTCTGTAGCAAAGAGGCAGACTGAATTTAATTGACCACGAATTGATTGCTCTGTTGGTTGCCTTGACCATAAATACAAAAGCAAACTAACTAAAACTCCTTCAATGGATGGCTTGTACACTTGCAATAAGTGTATCATTTGTTATTGCCTTGAGGGCAAAACTACTGAAAGGATACGAGTATTCCAAATTGTCTTTAATAATTGAAGAAAATAAGAATGCAAGCAAAGAACTCTGAAGTTTCTTTTTTTATATTTATTTACTAAGCTTATATTTCCTTTTTTTTTAAAACCAATTGAACATGCAAAGCTTTCGGCTTTTTCGCAGGAAAATACTCAAGGTCTAGGCAGGAATCGAACTCGCGACCTCCCCCTTTTTTTTTGGATGCTTTGCATTATTCCTTCGCCTACGTCGCCATTAATAATTTGATAAACAGATATAATAAGAAATTTTCATTAATAAAACTTGTCCTATAAGTAGCTAAAATGTTATTTTCAAGAGCTATTATTTGATCACACCTCGTATACAGTAAAGTAATTACAATTCCGAATTACATATTCTGTAAAAATATCACAATTTTATTTAGCACAAACTGGCAATCAGTTAATAGGTTAAGGTTATTTTCAAACATTACTTTCTGATCACACCTCGTTTATAAGTTGCAAATATACACAAATTTTAAGTATTTTAAGCAAATTTCTAAGTAATCAGCTTGATTTAAATATACCATTTAGACCGTTTAGGTGTTCAGGTATTCTTTTAGGTTTAATTGTGTCTAGTTAATATTTTTAAGTCTGTATCCCTAGAAAACTGGGCATCAACCTATAAACTGAAACTGAAAGGGAAAGTTGATATATAAATGGTATATAAGTGGTAAGTGGACTGGTAGCACGCGACAAAACATTCGAGACATTAATTGGCAACAAGGAGGACATAGTTAAATTGCAGTTCACAGGCGAATTCTTGATATTCGTTCACTGATACGAGGTTAAGGATACACTTGCTGTATCTGCCAGGAGGCTCAGTGTTATTTTGTATTTTGAAACTCATTTTGAATGGATCATTTGTAAGTCCCTTTCTTCGGCCCAGGGCGTATGTGTGTGCCATTTCAAATTTCAGCAAATATATTAAAGAAAAGAAATGGCAATAAGTAAACTGCGCAGTGCTGCATATAATAAATTTTTAGTAGTTCTATAAACCCCACTGAATGCCCAAAAATTAATATTCAGCAGAATATTAAAAAACTATTGAAATTTATTTTGAAAGTTTAAAGATATATTTTTGGAATTAAAACCATGTAATCTAGATTGTTACATAACAAGAATAAGATTTTCTCATTTAAACTCGATACAGTTTTTAAACCGACTTATTTATTCTATAACGATATTTCAGGCTCGTTCGGCATTATCGGGAAGCAACATAAAGTATGTGGACTAACAAGAAAAGAGTTAAATCACATTTTGAGGAGCAATTGGGTAATCGGATATGCTGATGGTACTTTATCATCTCTTAGTTTTTAGCTTACAAAATAAGTATTTCCTTGTAATGCGATTAAAAGATGCACAGAAATAGTGAATACAAAATTCTTCGAATGGGCTAGTTCTTCCAGTAGTACGAATTTATGGTATTTTTTACATTAATCGAATCAAAACTGCGAAAAACAAAATCGTTTTAAAGTTGACATACTATGTAATAAAACATAAGACGCTTTAGTTCATAAAGCAGTTCAGACTTCCCTTCAAAAGGCTTGTGGGCATTACTTCAAAAAGAAATATCCTTATAATAATGTAATAGCTCATTAACGAAGTTTGGTGGGGGTATATTTTTCTCATCGGATTTGCCTTAGCAAGTCTCAGAATAACTTAATTTTTTAAAAATGTGTACGATGAGTGTAGCGAAGAAAAATAATTTTTCGAATATCCTTGGGCTCAGTGTGTGCTTAAATATCTATTCTATAAAAGGCATCGTAAAAATCATTTAACTTACAAAAATGTGGGTAAGTCTACAGCTTCTCATTATGACGAATTTAAATACGCTGTTAAGTGAAACTCATTCATATAAAACAGTTTAATGATTTACTACAGTGTGCTCGAGTTCATATACTTCGTTGTATATATTTATGTATTTTACTTCAGGTCCTGTCAATTGCATGTGATGGAGTGCCAACAAGGTTGAAAGTAAAAAATAAAATTGAATTACGTACAGACAGTTGATGGCATTAAAGACAGGAGATAAAACTTTTTCCATACTATTTTAAGTTTAATAAAGCCAAAAACCAAATACATACAAGTTCACATGATAGTTTTTTCCAGGAAGCTTATTGCTTATTTGACACGCAACCACATAAGTACATACTTTTCGTTTTCCCCTCTCGTCTTGCTCGTCACCCCATTCAATGAAATAACACATCAAACATGCCACAACGTAGGTAGTAGAAAGTGTGCAAATTTTCAGAGCAAATTCCTCTTATTTCAAATACAAGCACACAACCACACATATATTGCTAATATTCCAGCTTTTTATGTACGCAAATAAATGTCTAATGCAGTACAATCTCTTCAATACCAACTGACTTGTATTCACGCCTCATCTGAATTACTGATTTGCCTGCTAAATTTATTGATTTTTTTTTCTACTAAATCAAAAGCTGCAAATACTTGAAAAGGAAAATAAGAATATAATTGCTTGATTATTTGCTTTTTAATTTGACAGTTTATATACAATGTTCCCAAATAAAAAAATAATTTTTTTGTATAACGCTTTTTACCTTCCATCGAAAATGTCTCTTAATTTCGGAAAAGGATCATCGTACAGGAAAGCTTGATGAAAGTTTTTTTTAAAGTGCTAAAGAAAAATTCAGGAAGGGAACATGGATGTACTGTTCTTACTTAAAGATAATCTGAACTGTGCAATCCTTTTCAGGACGGTTTTTTTTTAGCTGAGAGTCTGTATGGTCAGCGAAGTCAATTTGTACTATCCATCTGACACAGATTTCGTTTGCTCGTAAAACACATTGACTCTAATCAGGAGAGTGCAGGACTTGTGAACTTACATTAAAAAAGTTCTAAAGTCATGAACGGTATATTTCCAGCCACAGCATTCTAACCAACTTTTTGTTGTTGCTTGCTCCCTAGAAGATCTGGTTTCATCTTAGAGATGTTGTACTGTATTGTAATTTGCAAAAGAAAGCAATAAAACACGAATAGTATGAGTGTATGGTATTTATGATTACATTAACATTTTATGTGAAAGTAGCAGAACTGAAGTAGAAAAACTTTTATATCTTTAACGTGCTTAAATTTTTTTTTTGCCGAAATAATACTTTCCATTGCAAATTTATTCTTTCCATATGAAATAAGTTAAAAATTAAGTTATTTGATGGAACTTGCAAACAGCTTTATAGTTATAATAAAACTTGTCATATATATGTTCGATCTTTGCACCTTCATAAATATTTTGAAACACCATTTCTACAATAATAAATACTTTATCTTTTAAATAATATCTTCTTATTTATGAATAGCCTGCCAATTGTAATGCAATTTTGCCAAAAAATTTTAATTCCTTTGGATATCACTCGGTGTAGTTTTAACTGATTTTTAGCCTCCGTAGAGCATTACTTTTTTGATTATTATCAATTCGATAATAAAACAGAACTATTTTTAGTAAATATTTGTAAATATTTTAATAATTTTATTTAATCATTTTGCTTACTAATCGCCTAGTAATGAGATGTCCTTAGAGCTTTTTGGCAAAACCAAAACGTTTGTGCGTATGCTTCCCACAGTATTTAGATTAATAAAGTATGCATTATGGTAAGTAAATATACATATTTAAAATGTCCTTGCATGGATGCAAGTTACCATCAGCATCTGAATTTGTAAACGCCTTAAAGTATGCTCCATTATTGTTATGTTACAGCTTTTTGCCTTTTTCACGTTATTGTATGAGTATTTTTGTGGCATTTTTATTGATTTTTTATTGATTTACATTATTTTCATTCTTTTGCATATTATTTTTAACACATTTTGTGCTCTCTTTTTAACTTGTTTTCATTTCATTTCTTTTTTGTTTTTTTTTTTGCATAATTTTTTTTATTATCATTTTGTTTTATGTGACACATTGTTGCAATTGGTTGTTTTTATCTTCTTACAAAACAAATGTGAGCATTCAAGTGCACTGTAATGATTTTGTTCGCTAGCAGGTTCCAGTGCTTGTTTTTACGCATATAGAGATTTTTAATAAATTTTTTAAGGATTGCGCCGCTTTCTAAAGTTCAATGGCAATTGTAATCAGATTAAAATTAAAATAGTTCTTAAACAACAGAACGGATTGATTCCAGGTGGGAGAAAAATTTTTAATAAATATTTTAAAATGCTTCAGCAATAGATTAGAGTAAGATCGCCCTTAAAAATAAGGTGGTTTCTGCCATCACATCGAGTATCTGTCGTGACTTTGTGAGCCGTACGTTTCGAAATAGGAATTGGTAAGATTCCGTTTAAAAATAAGAAGTCGGAACATTTGGATGTAACTTCTCCATCAAAGACATCCAATTCATCCAAAATTTGAGAAACTGTTCGCCTATATATGAATGAAATATTTACTAAATCGTTGTAGCATAATTGTACTAGGGGAGTAGTGTACACGCGCCCTAGCATTTTCCATAGTTTCCCTAGTTTTTTTTCCATCAATTGAATATTTGCATTCATTTTAAAATAATCACACAAAAAACCAACAAATATTTACAAAAATTTCAAAAATATTAAAATTTTTCTTATGGACTACGAGAAATTTGTTTTTCCTTTAAATTGGTTTTCCATTTTTTTTATGAAACACTGCTCGCAAATTAAATTGAAATATGTATATAAAATAAAATATGATTCCTTGTAATGTTAGCAATGGCCTAGCCTACTTGTTATTTAAAAATTCTAATTTTTGAAAATGGTACAGTAGAAAATTTGAACATCCCTTATAAGGGACCCTGCGCACTAATGGGTTAATCATATGGAATATTTTCAATCTGTTTAAAGGAACCCTTGCCAGTATTTTTATGTACATTTGCAACGAAAACAAAGTTTATCACTTTGGCAAAAGGTATTATGCAAGTCGTTGCGCTAATAATTGCCGTTTCTCTTTTAAATACCATTTATAACTACTTCTGCAACGGCATGAGAACTTTGGCTATTTCTAGATTTTTAAGCTTTTGCTCGGGATCAACATTTTTGTATGCAATACTTTAAAAAAATTTCTTTAATTTTTCAAAATTTAAAGTTCTTTTAAATACTGATTAGCATTTTCCACAAATGAAATAAAGAACTTCCAACACTCTCATTTTATTATTGTCAATTTTTATTTAGTTTATAGAGCGGAAAAATGTGACCTGATTTTTAAATTGTTAGTATTTCCTTTTAATATATTGTTATCAGTCAGTCAGCATCTGTTTCCGATATTCCATTTGCTCTGAAGAAAATTCTTCCTCTTTGAAGATTTTAAGTTACTTTTCGCAAACGAAAGAATATGTGAGAAAATAAAACGTTATCAAGTTTTAGTTTTATTAAGTCAAGGATAATTTTCAATAAACATATGTCGCTTAAACTTTCATGCCATACCCACTTTTTAAAAGTGTGCTTATTTGTATAAATTGTATAAGTTTCGCATTCTTTAAAGGAAGATGGTGCCAAATAGTGATAAGACGTCGTATAATAAAAAAATCAATTGATGTTGTAACATCTAAAAGCTGTCAGAATGTCGCTGAAACTCTTGAAAATTTCTCACAGGACTTTTATTTATTTATGAACTGTTATTTAAAAAATTTTAAATTTTAAATTTTTATAAAATAACTTGTTTTGAAAACCTTTATATTAAGGTAATTTTATGAAAATGTCGCAAAATAATTATTTAACACTAAATGAAATTTTAATTAAATTTATTAATTTAGCACGACGTTGTAACAAATTACTTTTATTCTTAAATTTTATTACAAAAGTTTCCTTTTTAATTAAAATCATCATTGCATTATGATGAAGTTTGAAAAATGTATTACCGGGGGGAAGAGCAAAGTATTCGTTTTTAAAGGAGAAGGGTTCTGAGTTTGGGATTACTTTGCTGAGGTATCAACCTCTTGGGAGGAAATTTTTTTTTTTGCATAGATGGCATTTTGTTGCAGTGGCAGTAACAGCGGCTATATTGTACTGACACCAATGAGTTTCTCCATGCTATTCTATATATATTCGAATAACTTTACCTGCAAAGCTTTCGGCTTGAATGCAGGAAAACATACAGCGTCTAAGCAGGAATCGAACCCGCGACCTCCGTATTAGTAGGCTGTGCATTATTCATTCGCCTACGAAAGGCCCCCTTCAAAGTAGATTATTCAATACTATATATCACACATGATTATATGTTAACAAAAAGTTGTCGTTAAGTTGCCTTGAATACCAATTTCTTTGTTTTGCTCCAGAGGAATTGTTAGCAGTCATACAAAAATATTTGAAATAATTCACTTTCTGTAGTGTAAAAACGACTGGAAAGTAAATTTATGACGTTCTCATACTTGATTGTATAATTTATTTAACAATCCAGCCAAGAAAAGTCATGAAGTTTTTATCACTTTGAAATAATTTTATTTTATTTCATTTGAGCTTTTACTTTCTAACGGAAGTTAATTTGAATTAATTTTTTATTTAACGCCCATACGCATAACTATTTCCTCTTATTTATGTATACACACACGCACATACATAAACACACATTCACACACATTTTTTAATAAATACTCTCACTATCCCATCGAACAAGTTCGAAGCCATCTTGTTGGTTGCAGAAAAGTCCGCATTATTGTGCACGTTGTCGAACCAAAATACCGCACTCGTGTGTATTTTGCCGATTTCCTTTACTTTCCTTTGTTATTGCTGTTGCGTCTTCCTTTTACAGTTCATTTCTGCTTTCACACAATTCAGTTGTGTTGTAGCTTTTGTTTGTAACGGTTCATTTGCTAATGAAACATTGTTGTGTACAACCATCCCTGTCTCAAGTGTGAATTTAGAATCCAAAAAAAGTGAAGAATATAATATATTTACATAATATGTTAAAAATGTGAAGAGCAAAAAAAAAAAACAAACAAACCAGCTTGTTGTTGTTTTTATTGTATTACATTTGCTTTTACCAAACGGGAAAAAGTGTAGTGCGCCCATATTTTTATTCAAAAAGTAAAAGATTTATATCATTTTCACTTTTCGTTTGTAAAAAAAATTCTTTTAAAAAACGCGCGTTATTTCGGAGTATCTTCTCTTCTCTACAAAAATGAAACAAAACTGTTTATGTACATATTTAATGTCAATGCATTCATTAGTTTCAAAAATTTCCTAATTAAATGTATTAAATAAAATGAAAATTTATTATAAATTTAAAAAAACCAATTTATAAGAAGCAAACAAATTATTATTTTTTTTTTATAATTATTATTTATATAAATCAAATCATTTATTATTTTTTTTTTATAATTATTATTTATATAAATCAAATCAGGTGTGAAGTATTTGATAAAACAATTTTTGGTTCCATGTCATAGTGGCACCTCCCTCAATAGGGCTATAAATAACTTTAGATGCTGTAATAATGGAAAAAGTGTAAAGAAAGAAAAGGAGTAGATACATGCCCAGAAAGAAATATGCATGCCAGTAAATTGTTGTTCACCTTATTTATGGCTGCTAACTGATTTAGTGCACCTTTAATTATCCCTTTAATGATCCAAGTTTCACTTAAACAAACAACTTTTTATAGAATGTATTAACGATTAATATTTAATTAGTTTCGTCTGAGATGCCAAATAGCAGCATTTCTCTATTTAAAGACAAAATTACTAGTATCTACATCTACTTTAACTTGCGACATATAAAAAAATTTGTAAATTCAAATACAATAATTTGTCCTTAGAATAAATCTTATTTTTTTTAACATTCCTGAGGAGATTTGCAAAACACATTTTTTCAAAATTTACTTAAACAAATTAAATAGAACATTTCAAATTCTTCATTTCTATGCGTATGAGTAGCATGACCTTGAAATTTCTTAATGCAGCGAGTATGCAATTATACTCCACTGCTTGGAAAGGCATAACATTTCTTGTTGCATTCTAAGATAAAGTCAAGACCACATGAGATCTATTTGTTTGAAGTCGTTTTCTTTTTTGAAAAACTTTTAAAATTAAATTGACTTGTTACCATCATAAATATTTTATAATTAGCTAACGGGTTTTCCACAACTTGCACTTGATTTTGTTTTAAACAAGCAGACATTGGCAAAAATCAAAATTAATATTATTTTATAGTCAAGATGGCAATTGTATGTCAAAAGCCAATAATGAATTTCATCGTTCAAATTATTGTGTTTAAAGAAAAATATATTCTCAAGATGCCTACATGCTATTGAAATGCTATTAGTCAAGGTTCACATATGAAAGTTTAGTTTCTTAAGATTGATTTATTTGTCTTTTAATTTTTCATTCGTTTCGTAACTTTTTTAACGATTTTTCTTTAAATGTTTACGTTCAGAGTATATTCCGTTTTTTTACAATTCAAAAACAAAATCGTGGTTGGAAAAACTTCTCGCTGATCGTTAAAGTAACCTAAAAACCGGGAAACAAAATGCAAGTGAAAGTATTTAGTTAGAAAGCTTTCTAGTGCGATTCAGTACCTTTTAACACTTTTGCTTTGCATTTAGTCTTGTTGAAAATTAAAACGAAAAGAATGAAAACGAATTTAGAAGTAAAATATTTGTTGGTTAAGCTGGTCTACACGCCTGCCAAAGCCAAAGTCAGTAGGCCATCAAGCAAATCGCCTAATAAAACAAATATGTATATAAAATAATTAAATAAGTAAGATTATTGTCACCTCTTACTGTTTTAGAAATAATTTCTTTGTGCATTAACTTTTAGCAACAACATAAGTGTGGCCACTTAACAGCTAAAAAAAAATCGAAATATTCTGGTTTTAAAATAAACACCACAAATACAATAATTCAAACACTATTCAATAGGTTTGTAAAAATAATTGTTTTTGAATATTTCCGAATAATGTTAAAAGTTTAATTGAATAGCAAAAACACAAATTTTGGTGTTAACTTCTCCTAACGACTTTGATGAGCGTTAAAAATGGTACTCAAAAGCACTGCTGAAGAAACATTTTTATAGCATCGAGTGAAAAATTTGAGAATACTTAAATGAAATAAATTTTATATCAAGTCCACTTTATAGGCAGAATAATCGGCCTAGTAAACAAACCATTCGTGAAGTTATTGATCGTTTTGCCACGCATTTCATAGATCTCGATTCAGAACCATTAATAAGATAAAGTGAATATTGCAGCTGTGGCGTAAAGTATAGAAACATGTCGATTTCGTCCTTTATAAAGACAATTTGAGTGATTTTTTAATAAAGGATATTTAGTTCCAACAAGTGTGTATGTTCCATAAAATACATTTGAAAATCTTTTTATTGCTGATAGCTCAGTGTCCCGTGCATCCTTGTCCGTGCAATTTAAGAACTCTCCATGTTAATTAATGCATTTAACACCACGTTGGAGCCCATATTGGATGCTTCGATTTATGGGAAAACTTGTCAAAAATGGAAAAATGCAATATTGCTATTTATGGATTATTGAGCTTTTTGCTCCATAGCTTAAAACTTTTAAAAACTATTAGAACAAATAAATCTTATGTTTTGCTATAAAAACAGCGATGTATTATTCCTTAATACATCATAGGTGAGTAGTGAGAGAGTCACTTAATCGAACATTCCTTAATACATCAAATGTACTTCAGAACAACTCAGATCTATGGATATGCCATCCTCAACGAGTCCTTCGAGAATTAACTGCCACTTATATGTGTATAAAATTTTCTATATATATTCTATTGTTTTCAGATATTACATATGTGTAAGTGGGTATTAATATTTGCCATATGTAAAGGGGTCATTAGGCTATACAGGACGCGTTAGACCATTAACTTATTATGAACTAAATATTTTTCGTTCTATTGTTTTATGCGGCAACTTTTCAAACAAGCAGTCAAATTCTCGTACACGAATCCACATGGCAACTGGAATAATTTGACATGCCAGCACAAACACAGCAATAAAAAAGTATTTTATTAATTAACCTAAAAAATTCTTTAAAAACATCTGCCTATCAAACAAATTTTATTTCTTAAATGACCTTAACACTTTTAGCTACAGTTAGTCGTTGCACTTAACTTTCAGATAGATACAAGTACTAATATGTGACAATTAATGTGCAAATGCATTTTATAAATGCAAACATAATTTCAATGTCAAATTAGGAGGAAAATTTGATAGGAAAAGAAATTCGAAAAAAAAATCAATAAATGCTTGGCAAAGCCAAATAATAAAAATTACTGTAATCAGAACGAATATGTGTGAGCCATTTAAAATTATTAGAAAAATCAATTGGTTTTCTTTACAGCGCGTCTATGTGTTTGCTTGGTTACAGAAGTATAAAAAAGGAGGCCACTTTCATTTCCAGTGCCGACCGTTTAAAATAATTCCATATAATTCCCACATATAGCGCAAATGCCTTCATGAAGCATTAAAAATCGAATCGACCAATCTTTTCTTGGCGTTCTAATTTCCTACATTTGCTTCACTTCCTTATAGTCTGCCTGCTCGGAAGCAACGCGTAAAAGCGAAAATATGTATCGGAAACTTTTTTTTTTTTTTTATTAATTGTAACATCAAATGACTGAATTGTGACATGTTGCATTTTATTGCTTAAAACAACAAATTACTACAATATGATTTATGGCCCCTGAGTTCTGTAAAATAACTTTATGTTTCAGATGTACATCCGCATACATGGAATCCGAGTATGTATGAGTGAGCTACACATTCATTTCACGTCAGAAAAAAGAAATATAATTTTTGGCATAGAAAATATTACTAAAGTTATTGGTAGTCCAATGACAAGTAATAGGAAGACAGTATTTGAATTATTTTGTTGTATTTTTAATTATTTTTTACATGTTATTAATTAAATTGGGGTTTTGATATGATTTTATTAAACTTCTTAACTCTTAATCTATTTCCTTTACCTTTTTAATGCTTGATTCAGTACAAAAAATATATATTTTTGAATTCCCTCTCGTTAGTTCTTTTGTTATATTTTAATATTTGCTACTTTGAATGTTAAAACACGCCTTTAATAGCTGAATTCCAAGCCTACATTAATTTAATTTTTTATTTTATTAATTTTAATTTTTATTTTATTTTATTTTATTATTAATTAAATCACCAAATGCTTTGTATGCAATTGTTTAGTTAATTGCTTTTGTTTTATTTTTATTTTTGAAATGAACTATTTGAGAATTATAACTCATAATTATATTGCTCGCAGTAGTTTTTATATTTCCTTCTTCTTTAAGTGACTTCCAGAATAAAAAGCAGTAAACCTTAAAGAGAGCAAAAGGAATTCATTTGAATCCCTCTTTACTATTGCATGTCCTTTTCTTGTGGATTGTCCTTTATAATGCTCCTTACGTAATTTAAATTAACACTTGGAAGGAGTAGGAAAACATTCTTTGCTTAACTGAATAAGTATATTTCTTTTTAATAATAATGCTCTGGGCTGGCATGTCCGTTGGCAGTGAATATTTTAATATAAGTCAATATTTAACGGTGGCTATTTTCAAGTGCTTAAGTTCTTTCCTTTAAAGCTGGCAATGGCAAATGTATAGAATGGAGTCGTATAATTGACATACATTCAGTATGGCTTCACTGTCACCTCCTCCTTTTTCAAATTGTCGTGATAGTTCAAGTGCATTCGTGAGTTTGAGCAGTAAGGAATGCCAACCTATTCCAGATACTTATTATTGAGTTTAATGGTGCTTGATTGAAAGTTAAAAGGCATAAAATGCTGCTTTGAAGAACAGCCCCAAGAGCGCTAACTAGAATTGGCGAACTGCTACTACATACTCGTACATTCCTCTTATATATTCCATACTTTTTTATTGCGAAAAGTAAAAAACGAAACTTGTAGAAATTACAATATTTATTATCATTATTTCTTGTTTTAAAAAGGATGTAATTTATGACAAACCTTCTGACATTTTCCTGCCATTTAATACATGGCTGTTTAATATTCCGTTACAGGAAGTGCTCAATAATTACTTTTTTTTCCACACTTTTGGCCATTTTTGCCAATGTGAAAGGTTGTTAAACTTAAAGGAACTGTGTCTACTAGAAATTAATAAATAAAAATAATCAATATACGAGCGTTATCCTTACAAGTAGTAAATATTATTTGAAAATAATCAATTCTGATAAAAATGTATTGCAGCAGGAAAGGAGTGGAATGAATTTAAACTGAAAAATATTTCAACTTGGATTAAAATTTTAGTTAATTTAAGTAAATCTTACTAAGATATAAGAAAACTTACTTGAATCAAGTAAAAATATCATCCAGGTTGTCCTTATAATTTTACACAAACTGTTTCTTACCTTCTGGACCCGGAAAAGTTCCAAGTCTAAGCAATTTTCATTGCAATGGCAAGTAAATTTGCTTTTAGTTAAAAAAGCTCGGCTTTGGTATGTTTCAAAATCGTTTAATAATATTTTCCTTGTATGGAAATAAATATGGAAATGGATTTCTGGATTGAAGTTCACTTGTACTCAATTGCTTCTTCCAGCTCGTGCCTGTTTTCATTTTATAAATACAAAAGTTTAAGGCTCGTAAAGTAATACAGCTGGCTCTCGTTTGACTAGCATATTTTGCTTTGAGTTGAATGATTCTTATTATTATCTACGGATGCCTCCGTATGGGAATGAATAATGCCCAGCCTAATAAACCTGATGTTGCGGTTTCTATTCCAGCCTGGACTCTGCGAGTTTTCCTGCCGTCAAGCTGAAAGCTTTACAGGTTAAGTAGGTTAAAAAAAAATTGTTATGGGCTGATCAAAATTCATTCGATTAAGCTCAATATTAAATACTTCTATCCCTTTTTATTATAGAAATTTATAAAAGGAAATTGTATAACTTACAAATTATTATTACTAATTTCATTGCCATCTTTCAGGCGTTGTGGGAAAAAATTCAGGAAATTAAAAAGGAGAAGGTTTTTGAGCAAATTATTTGAAAAATAATTTTTATTAGAAAGATAAACGTGTTCGAAAAATTTGCCAATAACTCATTTGGCTGAGATAATAAAATGAATTAATTGTCAAATAATATTTTCTGATTACTTATCCTGTGAAATTGACTCAGTATATATAGTCTTCGCATATCAAGTAAATAAACTCATTTTCTTTTACGTTAAGAAAAATTTTTTTTTTTTTAGTTAATAGTTAAGAAGGACTTTTTCTCAAAATAAATATGCACTATATAAATTTTTTACTGAAAAAGAAGAGAAGAGAGGAAAAGAAGGCAGAATAGAATTTTCCGCTATTTGTGTAGTAAAATTAAAAACCTGAAAAAAAATTCCACATCTGAGAGTTTATACGTTACGTAACTTTACTGCACAAATGCCGAGGAATTCAAATCTCTGTATATTCCTTAATATCTGTCATTAATTTTGCAAGTGAAACAAGCAAAATATGGCATATTTTCTAGTAAGAGGGAGGCAGTTGCATGCTCAGCCATAAAATAGATAATAATTTGTTGCTGTCTCACATTCACAATAAAATTAGAAATTAATTTCGAAATACTTTTAAAAATTGTAGTAAACATATTTCAAATGGGCAAATAGAAAAACGTAATACGTTGTGGCACAGTTTGAAAAATTATAATTAAAATTTGACATTTTTATTTTTAACTGTGAAATTTTTATAATTTAATTTCTTTTAAATTAAATTAAATTTTCTCTAGATTGAATAAAATTAAATGTTTGAAAAAATAAAACGAAAATAAATCCCAGAAGGCTTAATGCTAGAAAATTAAAAGCAAAATTGAAAGGACGAGAAGCGGAAATAAAACTAAAGATATTTGCCATAAAAAAGTGGAAGTAATATAAAACTTAAAATAAAAACAAAAGTTCTTTAACAACCATTTTTTATACGCCAACACCAAAAATTTTCTTTATTTATATCCTGTTTATTTACCCGCGTTGAATACTCGTGTACTTTTTTGCTTTTCTAAGGACTTGAGTTTTCGTAAAACAGCAAAACAAGCATCAGCTCAAAAGCAAAGAAGAAATTATTAAAGTTCAGCGCAATAATACAAGCATCCTCTCAAATAATCATCAGGATTGGTAAGTAGTTTTACGTTTTCCCTTTTGATTTCAATATTTTTTTTTCTGGCAAAAATTTTTAATACAAAAAATATCCTTTTTTTTTTTAAATAAACAATTCATTCCAAACGAAAATTATCCGAAAATTATTACTTCACGCGAACTATTCAAGTGAGTATTTTAATTATGTGATAATATTGATCTTAAATATCCTGCGGGTAACTTTATCACTTAATTTCAGTAATATTGGCCTTACCTATGCAGTCCAACAGAAGACTGATTGGGAACTTAAAAGCATTCAATTACTATATTTTTGATTTACACTTGAATCACAGCAATAATTACTTAAGAAATCTTTTTTTTTGAATCTAAGTTAACCTGCAAAGTTTTAGTTTGACCGCTGAAAACGCCCAGGACAGGAATCGAACGCGCGACCTCCAATTTGGTAGGCTGTGAATTATTCATTCGCCTACAGAGGTAACCGTAAACAAAGTATTCATAAGTCTGCCCCAATAACATTTTCATAGTTCGCTCCTAACAAAATTAAATGCAGAAACAAAATATTTGATAAAAGGAAATTAAATTATTTAAAAAAATAAAACATCTGACCGGTATCAAAAGAAAGCTTTGGAAATGCACGCATTTCTTGTACCTTTTAGTAGATTAATTCCTAATTTATGCCTCCTTTCTATTTTTTATTTAAAAGTTTTTATTAAAGGGGGGAAATAAAGAGAAATTGAGAAAATGGAAAATGATTTAAGCTGTTTGTCACTGAAAATATTCCTTCTCAGAAAGCTACATAAATAAGTTCTCGACTTCAAGTGACACTGTCTACTATTATGGGCCTGTAGGGTTATTCTTAATTGCGATGCAATAATTAATGCGATGCGATAAAGAATTGCGATGCAATAATAAATTCGTATTCTGTAACACTTTCGGAATCGCAATCGCAATCGCAATTTATTTTAATTCGCGGCAACACCGGCCAAAGTTAACAACGCTGGTACCACTAAACGTCAAATTTAATCTTACAAAAGAAAAAGAAATTTGCGATTGCGGTTACAAATCAAATTTGTGTAATTAAATAAAATAAAAATTAAAAAAAAAAATTAAATAAATTTGTGCAATTCGTAATTTATCAAAAATGGATTCTGTTGCTCTATGGTTTTATGATGAAGAGGAGCATGAGCAAAATGAAAGGATGCAGAAAAGAATCCTTAGAAGCAAATCGGATATTCTAAGTTTCAATGTAAAAAGGTAATTTATTTTGCAGCATTAAAACAATTAATTATGAAGAACATTTCTATTCCAGTTTTGTAAAAAAATTTAGATTGACCACAGAGGCATTTTTATACGTTTTAAATAATATTGGCTCCGAATTGAAATCAACCAGCTACAATAGTACTATTATTAACAATTACACAAACATTGCTATAAATATAAGTGATGAAATAAAAAACAATATAATTTAATAACTAACAGTCTTCTTTTTATTTAGAAACTTAAAGGCACTTCTTTGATTATATATTTCATTCATTTTGCTCAAAAAAAAAAAAAAATTCATTAATTTAAATAAATGAACAATATTATAATTTTATACTTATATTTTTGTGCTTTGCGGTTGCTGTTTTGCTGCCGAATAAATTTTGCGATTATCGCATGTATCTCTGACATTAGCTTTCGCAATACAGAATACCGACTTACCACATTTTCGCATTTGAAATACGAATAAAAAAGAGTACTATGCGATAATCGCAATACCGAATACCAATTGCTCGCTTTTGCATGTTTTCGCATCGCATTGACTATTGCATCGCAATTCAGAATAAGCCTACTGTAGTCATTGCTTATATAAAAATAACTTCTCATTAGAGAAAATCATATTATTTAATGTCATATATAGAAATAAAATATATTTTTCATTTGTTTTTTATAATTTTGTAACGTTATTAAATAAAATACAATAGTTTTGTGATCGCATACTTAATTTTTTGTTTTACTGGCAGAATTATTTCTGTTAATTTGTCGCTCATGAAAATAAGCCTAAAATCGCAACTGTTACAATGGTTGACGCGTAGTCTTGTAGCCAAGTCGTATTGAAAATAATCATTTTCATATACCTACATGTATTCTATTTCTGTCAATTTGTTTACGTTACCCTGCTGAGTGCTATGTGTTTAATACGTGAGTGTTACACGTATAGCCAGCTTCATGACGTAATTAAAAGCCCCTTGTTTGCCCGAAAAAGGCATGAAAATAACTATTAACAATATAGAAACAGAGACCGGACATCTAATTAACCGTAGTGTGGAAATGCTACTGAAAGACTCAGCATATACGGCTACACTCTCGTTAAAAACAAACTCAATTTGTGAAATATTTCCCAATTTCTTTTATAAAATTTAACATCGTGCATAGTCTAACTATCTATCTAATCTAACTTTAATTCCTTCCTGTCAGACTGCCTATTCACTTCATGAAGACTTTATTGTATCTGAAAGTCAGCAGCGTTAGAGGAGAGCTGAAGTAGGAATACAACATGAATGTGGTTTTTGGTTATTCTATAATAAACTTAAAGTTATATAGCTGTCACTGCCATTATAGTTAAGTAGGATTATGCTGCCAAAAGCACACAGTAGTCTTAGTCCTTATAGAGTAAGACCTGGATATATGCTGAAGGACATTCGACATTTAACTTTTATTGATTGAACATTTATTCCATCATATTTTGTATAAATTATTGTAAACAATTTTATGTTAAATAAAATGTAGTTATTGAGTTTAGGAAAGACGTAGAATTTGTTATATTTAAATTTTATATAAATTAATTAATTAATATTTGTTATGAAAATTGTTATTTCTTATGTGTAATTTGGAAAAAATTAAAGGGGATTCCCATATTATAGATTTACTACTATACTCACAAACTATTTGACCATTTTGAAAATCATCTGCATATCAATTTTTACTGTACATAAAGCGTGGAAAAATTCTTGAAAAATGCGAACTACTACCAGTACTGCATGTCACATCAGTTTATTGTTAATGTGTATGGTGCTGTTGGAGAGTTTCTTTTTTAGAGCTTGAAGTATATTTTTATGCTAAATCAATTACAATAGTTCTCAAGAATTAAGAATTAATTAATAACTAAATAAGAAAAATGATTTTTATTTGTTATTTATATTGCATTCCATTCCCAGAAATTACTACTCTGTAGAATATTGGAAATATTTATTGAATCTTTAGCCCAAAAAGGTTTCTCTAATGAGAATATCCAAATGGGTATTGCTATGTTGAATTCTGAAACATTTTAATTTTTCCATTAAAAAACCGTGCAAAGTGTTACTTTCAAATATCATAAGAAAGTAATCCAAATGGCATTTGACTTCTTGGAGATGGAAGCAGACTGAGGAAAAACTAAACATCTGCTAAAGCAAGTGAACCAATCACAAGTTGGCACGAATCATTGGCAACAATTCCTGAAATCTCATGGCATACTTCTGAGAAAATTGGAGATAATTGCACGACTTATAAGATTGAGAAACGTGGCTGATGGTATATCAAGATATGTGATTTATTGTGTCCGGTAAAGATGTCGGCGAAAAGTGCTCTATCCCAATACAGACAGACTTCTCCGTTGCCTTTAACTCTCTCAAGTTTGAGTATGATATATGGAGTATGAAATACAGGGTGAAATAAAAAAACTGCAACCAACTTCAGACTGCTGTCATTTCTAAACTACTCGTCCGACAGCTGTGAAAATTATTGCAGTGACAGCTCATTATATTGTTTACAACCGTACAAAAGCATTTTGTTGAAAATTTTCCAGAAAAATAGTTATTCGTGATGGAATTCAAGCGTGATAGTGTGATTTCTTTATATTCGGCTGGAAAACCACAAGTGGCTATCGTTAGAGCACTCCAGCATTTAAATGTGAATAAATCTTTTGTGTCTCGTACCATAGCTCGTTACCGTGCTACTGGTAGCATAGGCCGACGTCAAGGAAGTGGACGGAAGAAAACAGCAACATCAGCAGAAATGGTTCGAAAAGTAAAGAAGTGATTTGATCGAAATCCGCGTCGCAGTGGCCCAAAAATGGCTCGTGAGCTGAACATATAGCAATATTTCATTCGGCAAATATTGAAAAATGAGCTCGGGGTAAAGCCATTGAAATTCCAAAAAGTGCAAGAACTTATACCGCAACAGAAAGAAAATAGACTCAAAAGAGCCAAAGGGCTGCTTCGCTTGGCCGTAAGTGGTTTTCTACGATGAGAAAACATTCGTTGTCCAGAAGTTTGTAAACAAACAAAATGAACGTATTTACTTGCCAAAGAGGTCAGCTGAAAATGTGCACCTTCGGTTGGCCACCAGAACTCAAGCGCCGGCCATGGTGATGGTGTAGGACGCCGTAACAGCCGATGGTCGCAATCCGCTCGTATTAATCGACCGTGGCGTCAAAATAAATGCGCAATATTGTCGCGAAAATATTCTGGAGGGTGTATTGAAGCCTTGGGCATGCAAACATTTTGGCCGCAGAACTTGGATATTACAACAGGACTCAACACGCGCCACCGAAGAATGGTTACAAAATGAGGTTCCTTGCTTCATTTCCAGCGCAGAATGGCCACCAAAATCTCCGGATACCAATCCGTTGAACTATTGTGTATGGAGTATTTTTGAAAGCAAGGTTGGCACTAAAAAATACCAAAGTGTCGATCACCTCAAGCAAGCGATTCGGCGGGAATGGGCTAAAATACCGCAGAGCAACATTCGGGCAGCATGTAACGGTTTAATTTGAAGGCCATAACTCGTGCCAAATGTGACCAATTCGAACAAATCTAAACTTATTCTAAAATTTGATGCTATATCCGATATTTTTTGCTTTCATTCAATAAAATTTAAAAAAAAATTAAAAAATTATGGCGTTTCACTTTGTTGCAATTTTTTCACTTCACCCTGTATAGTGGTAACATACATGGAAATAAAATCTCGTAAATTAAGTTAATAAGTTAATAATTCGAACTTGTAGTAATTCTGATCAGGGCTCAAAAGTATTTGTGATTTTTCTATATTTTTAATTTAAAAAAAATTTATTAACGCACAACTTTCTTTACATTATTTCTGCGCCCTTAAATTTAATATTAATCTAAAATACTTACTTATATAGAAATAAAATAAAAAAACAAAATAATAATATTTTAATAGAAATAATTGTAAGGTATAGAGGAAAACTTATTTTCTTTTGTACACAATAGAATGGTTTCATGTAGTTGAAATAATATTCCTACATCCTGGATGTCTGCTTCTCAATCTTTGTAAATAACATCAATGGGCTGTACTTGCCATTATACTCCTCTTCTATTTCGTGAATTTCCCTTCAGGGAAACATTTCTCTATGTCTTACAAGGCCCAATAGCAATACCGTTCTTGCTTGCAGTGTAAGTTGAGGTACAGGTTTATTAAACTAGATAACTTGTTGACAGGGTTGCCAACAATTTTTTTAATAAAGTATTTTCGTGAAATATTTTAATGGGATTTCTTAATTCATAAATTTATCTGAACTTAAAAATTCTCGTTTTGCGGTACATTTTTACTCTGCCTTGTGCAACATTTAAAAATAATTTTTAATGGCCCAGTGTGCACTTGTATTTTTCAGAAAAAATATTTTCAATATTTAGTTAAAAATCTTGATATTCCACAGAGATTTAGAGATAAATTAATCATCTGCTTATAAACCAGCAGTGCTCCAAGCAAATTAATCCAAAAGTTTCATATTTTAATATGAGTAACACTTTTACTAAACTATTTTTAAAACGAGGACAACATTTCTTACAGCTTAATAATACACATCATCTTAAAAATAAAACAAACAGCAAGCAATTAAAGACAAGAGACCTTCGTTCTGAAATTCGGGACATGTGTGAGTGGCCGCGTTTGTGACTGAGTGAATGTTCATTAAGACTGTTGGAGAAGTTCTCAAATAGGAAATGTAGGCCACACTTGTATATTTTGAAGACAACGCCTAAATCATAAATGCTCGTACTTGAGGATTTACATGGAATATAAAATGTTCCAGCGGTTGAGTGTGTAAAGTAAGGCACAACTACATACGAGCACATGCTATAATTTATAAATTCACTCTTCATTGTGAAAAATTAAATCGTGCGCCCTTTTCATTTTGCCTAACAGCTTGGAACGAATGAATATATTACAAACAAATGGTCGCAAATTCTAAAAATTTATTCAAACAAATGTGCCCAAAGCTACTGGTTAACACTTATAACATAAATATAATGTCAGGAATGAGGCTTTAGATTTATGAAATTTTTAAATGTGAACTTTTTTTTTATTTTGCTTTTGCTTACATTTATATTATCCTTTTTGGAAACTTGCAGATAAAGTACATATCTGGAGAAGAAAAGTATGAAAAGGAAGTGTAAATAAATTTAAAAGTAAATGTGCTGATGATATTAGAAACTTAACTTGTTTAAGGATTTTGTACTCCCTCTAAGCAATTCCAAAGAAATGGTAACACTATCAGAAAAGAGCTCCCTTATTGTTGTGTAATTTGATATAATATAATTTATATAAATAATAATAAGTTTTATCGATATATATATATAATTTTATATATATAATGGCATGATTTACGTTCTCTGGATATATACATACAAACGTACATACATACATAAATACATATATACACAAGTATATATAGGTGTAATTATTTGCCCCCATCTGTATAAGAAGAAAGAAAAACTTTTGTGTTACATAATTTTTTTTTTAACTAACCTAATCTGTAAAGCTTTCAGCTTGATTACAGGAAAACTCCCAGGGCTTAGGCAGGAATCGAACACGCGACCTCCGGTTTAGTAGGCTGTGCCTTATTCATTAAATTTCAGTAATAGTCCTTTGAATTGTACTTCAATGCACAATTTTCTTTTGTTTAGCTTGCTGTCGTTAGAGATTTTATTTTGAGGATTTTCGAGACTAAATTTTTTAAGAAAATCCTAGTTAAAGTAACAATTAAATTTCCGCAAAAATATTTTCTGATATGTATTATTCTTACTAAGAACTATTGTAGCACATGTTGGTGTTGATGGAGTAGAATATGGTTAAATGCAGACTGCGGCAGTTGCCTGCAGGGACTATTAAAAGACAAGATACGTCACGGTGCCTCCATAGGCGAATTGATAATTAACAGCCTGTTAGACATGAGGTCGCACTTTCGACTTCTGCCTACTCCCTGGGGGTTTTCATATGTACAAGTAAAAAGATTTGTAGTTCAGTTAGTATAGAGTATAGAGACCTCCTCAATATGTGCGAATTTAAAATCAATTGGCAACTCATACTGGCGGGAGTTATGGATAATAGCAAATTCAGCCAGTACTGGTGGGGAACTCTTTTGGCTGACGTCATTACCATACAATAGAGTGCCTGTCTCAGTGCAAAAAATATTGCAAAAATACAAAATGCCAAAAGCTCATATACCAACTGAAGCAAGAATGATAATTCATATCCATGCCATGCCTCCAATCATCATCTTAACCACTGATCTAATATGAAAAACCACAATAAATATTCCTTTGCAATAATGTGCCTACTTCTTCAATTTCCTTACCATAATTTTCACTTGTATAAGTTAACCGGAAATCACATATCCAGCCGGATGTAAAACGCTGCACAAAAACTCAATGTTGAATGTGGAATCTAATCTGTCTATTTGTCTCTTTCTGTACTCCAAAAATCTTACTAATAATCTTACTCACTCTACTTAGATTCGCATTGTACTGAATCTTGGAAAGATTATTGATCAAAATAGGCCAAAAAGGAAAAGTTAAACAATTTACGTTGTGCTTGAATGTTAATATTTTAATCTAGTCATTACATACTTGCGGAAAAAATGTATGCGAGAAATAAAAAAAAAAAAATGAAATGCCAATAAATCTTCAGATGTGGAAAGAGGATTCTTCTAAAAACCAATTATGTGACTTACTCTTCACTACTGTTTTTCTCCCCATACAAGATGTATGCAACAATGAATTTGCCTTGTATGGAACTTTTCATAGACCTGAGTATTGTGTACTCCCTTTAAATGAATGCGAACATTCGTTAAGATTCCTCATTTTGTCTGTAAACAGAAATATAACATTTTTCGCTATAAAGTCGCTAAAAATTTTTAATATGTGAAGCGATTAGTTCTGCTCTAGATTGCTTCCAAGAAGTCCTATGCAAGAGTATCTAAAAGAAAAGGGCCTCTTAAAATATATATAAAATGTGTACATACATACGAGTATATGAACACTTAATACTAATCTGCTGAGAGGCCACGTTACTAACGTCTCCTGATTTACCGATTCTACGAAGAATATACAATATTTAGCAACCAAAATTTTTTTTAGTACAGAATTCATATCTTCCGATTTAACAGGTTTTGGCTATAACTTATTACCTCCTTACGGTAATACGCAGTGGCCCAAAGAGTTTCATTGTATAAAGGTATTGGAGACGATTGTAATTAATATTTACAAGTTAAACTTTATAATCAGTTACATATTCTTAAGACCATTTTATACTTAATGTGGAATTTTTAATGCCGAAATTAATTCATAATTCCATATGGAATATGTATTGCAGCTTTTAAATTCATTTTCTGGAAAATTTAAAGAAAACATTAACTTTTATAAGATTTATTTACTTTTTTATTATATTTAAAATTTAAATTTGCCAACCAAATGTTTTTATTAGAAGAAGAAAAAGGCCCCCAAGAAAGGCCTCAAATATTTCATTTCATTTTATGAAAGCACACCTGACTTTTTTTCTATAGAGGGCTTGGTTTCATCAATAAATTTTCCTTGACTGACTGTTTGACATTAAAAAAAAAACCGAGCCTGAAAAAATGCAAAGGAGCTGCTTCTTAATTAAGTTTGTCTAATGTTTCATTTAATTTATTTCGCACTTAAGTAGCAATTACTTATTTGATGGAAGACGTGCCGAAAAAGAAAATACTGTGCAATTTACATCTCTTACATTTTCTAATCACATTTGTTTTATAGACAAACTTTATTGCATTTTGAGTAAATGTGCTTACAGTGGCGAATATAAGCAATGCAAAGCGATAATTACAATCACAGCTGCTAAATTTCGACTGCTATTAGTAAGTGATACATTAAATTACTTCACAAAAAATAATGACTACGGATTAACTGATTTGATATGGATTTTTCAGTATGTGTCTACGTAAAGAAAAAATAATAAAATTTCTGCCTCGAAAAAGGATGGAAGGGGTATTTTTATAGGTTTGATGGGGGGATGGTAATTTGTACAATATTAGGTTGCGACGCTATACAGTGGATCCATATAAGAAGAAAAGTTGTTTAAGTTTTGTCCTTCTGTCTCTCTGTCTTTCTGTCCTCAGCATATTCGTTGCAAAAATATATAATTCTGATAGTATTTCCGAACCAAATTTCACAATAAAGATATATTTAAGTTTTACAACCATCAGCTGAATTAAAGGCTTATATGAAAAGTGCCTCTGGTTTCTTAAATAGTACTTAAGGGAAAATAGTTACTAATTGGAATTATACCAGATTCCCACAAGCTACGCTTTAAAGTAGGCCCATAAAAGGTATCTAAAAATTTTTCACGTAAAACCATTTCCAATTTGAATTCATAATTTTTATTTGTAAAACTCCTCAGCCATGTTCTATTCCGAATATTTGTGAATGAATGAAAAACGCTTACAACCCCTGTCAGCCGTTTTATAAAAAAAATGTTGTCCAAAGGCCTCGTTTCACCATTCAAGACAGATGTACGATTCATTTACACGAAAATCTGATAGTGGGGCTCTTCTATTTAAAGAAATCGCATCAGAATGGTCACTCTAATCGCATGAAATCCCACACATTTTATGCCACACTACTTCATTTCTTCAGCACACATGACAAATTTGCTAAATTGTAGGGCTGTGTAGGATAGTGTGATAGTGATAGTGTGATAGTGATAGTGTGATAGCGGTCTGCAAAATAGGCAAATATTAGCCAAATAAATTAGGCCTTTTAGAAAATCAATCAGCTGAATACAGATATCAAAAATTAAATTTCAGACGATGGCGTCAGATATACATGACAACACATATACTAAAGAAAAGCGTGAGTAAAACAAAGTGAAAAGTTTCTGGAAATAACAACGTATCGTGTTGAATTGTTTTACCTCAAAGCAGGCATGCCATATTCATATACAGGAGAAAGTTAGCAGACTCACTTAAACTGGGAAACTTATTATTAAGTAATAAAAGGTAGTCACAAGTTATTGGAGATATACCGATTAACCAAAATAATCCACAACCAATGCAAAGGTTTCTAAAATTAAAATTATTACTTGACTACTGTGAAAAAACCTAAATCTGGTAAAAGGCCTTGTTTCAATAGCGCACATTCATGCACACGAAAATGATATCAAGTCATAGTGTTATACTTTATGAAATCAAATAAAAATTGCGTATATGGTGGTACACCATATTATACATGTATTACGAAAACATATTTTGTGTTACAAAGTAATTTATTCTATTTAGCGCTGTAGAAAGGCCATATCCAATAGTAAAACATTTTTTGCACTTTTTTCCTCTTTTGCGTCACAAAAGAATAATTCTTTGTTCAGAAGCTTGAAGTGGCATCAACCCTGATCGAACGAAAGCTATCATTTTATGAACATTTTCCAAAACTTTAGCAAGTTGTATTCGCCGGTCAAAAAGATATTAGAGATTTACGTTACACTATAATACTTTTTCATAATACATGGCAAATTTGATATTTGTTACTACTGTGTGGGATAGTGAAACAAGGCCTTTAAGATGTACAAAATATTTTCCACCACATCCAATGAGTTGCAACAAATAACTGTATTTAAACAGATTGATAGCATTCTAGACGAATAATCTGGCAGCCCGGATTTTTATAGCAACCTATTGCAAAGCTGATTATTTTTTTATATTGGATTTTATTTTATTGAAAAAAAAAATATATATAATCTGGTTACACAAGAATGTCGGGTCATTGGTTTTGCTTTTGTTGCACATTCTCGAACTCTTTGGAATTTCCACTTTTAACAATTTCTATGAACAAAAAGGTGAACTATTTGTGTAACAGAAGTGAAATTAAATGTGAACGTGTACTAAAATGCTGTTGAAATGTTCTAATATTCTATTATTGTTCTGGTTTATAGTTAAAGCGGTACTGGCACATTGTAACAATGTTTGACTTGCTTGTGAGCAACCAAAGAAGAAAGTGTTCTGGGTGTATGGCATTTTGGTTTGATTTCATGAGGAATGTCGTCGTAAATGATATTGATTGTGATGAGAATCTATGAATTCATAGTGGTATGACCAACTACTGTGCAAGCAAGCATTTACCAATAGCTGCTGCCTTAGTGAAACCACATTCTTTTTTCTAGTGTGTGCTTTCTTTGCGGTAAAGATTTCTTAATTTAAGCTATTTAAATGTGCAATTAAAGGCTTGTGAAGTATAAAAAAAAAGTATTTTTATAAACATGCTAAAAATTATTCGGTCTTTTATATCGCGAAGAGCCTTACAAATTTCCAAATATATTTTTGTTTTTGTTTTAAATATCGTTGATTTGGCAATGGATCATAATGCTGCGCCAACTAGTTCCCAGCGAAAAGCTCTCAAGGCTTGTGCTTTAGTTGATTAATTGTAACTTGTAAAATATTAAAATAACACAGAAATTTTAGCACAAATTTGTAATAAAAGAATGGAAATCCCATTAGCCGAGTTATTTATTTTAACTAGTGCCTCTGTAGGCGAATGAAACCGAAGGTTGTGGGTTCGATTCCCTCCTGGCCCCTAGCTACAAAAAAAAGAAAAAAAAGTGGCCTTGGCTTTTGTTTCAAACTCACATAATTTTCTTCAGAATTTTATAATTCCTTTTTGAAAATGTTCTCCTATTCTCAAAGCAATTATGTTCCCTAATGGGAAATAGTGCAATTTTACGCATGTATAATTATATCATAAATTCTATATGATAATATAAAAAAAATTTAAATTAAATTTCAAAGCTGTGCTTTGGCGCTTTAAAATTCTAGATATTAAATTCATAATGTCTTCATACATTTTATGAACTTGATGGCCTCCGTGTAAGCACCTTTACCAGAAGGAATGTCACCATCATCTTTGCCATCATTTTCATTGCTATCGTTTATTAAAGCGCCAACCACTGGAAAGGAAACATTTTTAGCATATATTGCTTTTCAAGTGTGCATTTATTTTTATTTGTGTACGAGTATGTCTGTAATTATGCGAGAAGCGTTCAGCCCATTGTGGCATTTCCTAAGCATTTAGGAACGTTAGCAAGTCATTAAAATTTGTATGCGAATAAAGGCGTGTACGAATTGAGTGCTTCATTAATCTTAAATACAACTAATGGCGAAACTCAAGAAGCAACTGCGTAAATGTTTGCAAAAATGTAGTTCACAACAATAACGAAATACAACAAAAAAAGCAGCATAAAATATCAGAATAAACCACAAATCTGCTCCTAACCACAATTAGCAGGACAGCAGCTTATTTATTTGTGCTTATAAAAGCACTTTATACGCAATGCCTTTTTTTAACTTACGAGCGTTAAGATTCGGTCGCTAAAAGAATTTCAGATATTTTTATTTTTTATATTGTCGCAAGCAATTTGCATGCAACTTTGTTACATCTCATGTTTTAGGATGCAAAGATTTGAATTAGAGGTCCTTGAGGAAGCTAATTGCAGTCCCATATTTAAAAGTTTTTTTTTAAAATTTTTTTTATTATTTTTATTTTTATTTGTGTGCGCTGTTCCTGGCTTTAGCGCATATTAAAATGCTGCTTACTTTTCAAAAATTTGCAGTAATACTTTGACGTACGTTTAACAGTTCCCGAAACAGAAAATATTTCTAACACTTAGGATATCATGCTTTTTCTATAACATTTGCTTTACTTTATAATAAATTTTTAATATAAAAACGATGTCTCCTGCCTTAAAAAACTCCTTACCTCCATTTTGGGGCATAAAGTAATTTTTAAGGATCCTAAAGGCTGTTACTTCGTTACTAAAAATATAATAATAAAATTTATAATGTATTTCATTGGCTTGTTAACAGTTTTGTTTTATTTTTAATAAAATTGGACTTTACTTAAAAAGCTGAAGGACTCATAAGCTAAAAGGATGTGCGAAATTACTTAAAAGTCCTACAACAATTTAATTTAATAATTGAATATGAAAATCATATTTCAGTAAAAGTTGTGGCAAAAGCCCACTACACAAACAGACAAAAAGTGGCAATAAAGTCGCTAAAAACAAAAACTAGTAGAATCCTTTTTAAATCCATTTCTTAATTGTTTCAAATAAATTGTAAATGAAATATTTTAATTATAGTAAATCATACATTGGCAGTTGTCAGTCTTTAAAAAAATTTATAGAATGGATTTATACATAGAATGGATTTCCTGTTTAGCTTTAAATAAAGTCTGTAAGTTAGATTTTTTTTTTTTGGTTATTCACTTTCATGTAATTTAGTGAAGCATGCCAGGGTTTTGGATAGAGAGGAAAGAAGAAGGAACTTGAAAATCAAGCGATAATAAATTTTTAATGTTATACCAACCGAAAGAAAAACTGATGTGGTTTTACAAAAAATCAATTAATTCAATTCATTTTTATGTAAATGCAAGAATGCATGCACAGAATACTTTTGTCGATCAAGCTTTTCGCCAATCCATTTGGCTCACAAGTAATTGCAATAAAAAGCTTTATTAGAAAACAATTTCATAATATTTCATAATAAATATGCAAATGATGATGTATGCAATGTGGAAATAAATTACATAAGGACAATAAATAGTTGCTAGTAAGGAAATATTAGATGAAGCTGTTGCTCGTAAGAAACTCTTTTTTATCTAACATGGGAAGAAGGCAGAGTAAGGAAGGAAGGAAGGAAGAATATTTTGTTTTTGTAGCGGAGACTAAAAATTCCAATATTACTGTTATTTGAGATAAAAAAAATGCCGGCAGGAAATTTTATTTGCTCATAATAATTCCAATCTGCCGTTCTTAATCTGTAAATCAAAACATTTAATTTGGCAAAAAATTGTAATGTATTGAAAAAAATGTATGTAGCGAAAACTTGACTCCTTAAATTTAGAAATGTTTTTTGAGTAAAAAATTTTCTGCTGTAGAAATGCATATCTGCATATCGCTACTCTCAAGTCCATGTAAACACACACATGGAAGAGATAGGTATGTATGTACGTATGTACATATTTATGATTGAATAAAACTGAACGATATTCTCCTTGTGAATATGTTATGGTCATATTTTGTACATCCGGAGCATGTTTAGTCCATGTTAAGTCATGATTTCGAGAGCAAAGCAAGTGCTCATATCTGGCGGCATAAGCACTTGGTAACATCGTGGGCACAGGCTATGCAATCCAGACAACGATTTACGCCACGTAATCACTTGTGTAAATTACAGTCTATACTAAATTTTATTATACATACTATTTTTCGTAAATCCAAGAAAAATTATAACTGAACTTAAACTGCAATTTATCACAGCACCATAATTTTTGTACACAAATGGCTTGAGTTTTATTCTTAACACCGCCTGATAACCCGAAAGTCAATTTCGATGAAACCAGATGACGTACTTCGTCCACTGAATTATGTATAAAAGCTAATTCATTTTCACTGCAATGCATTTACCATGATGATTATTGCGACGGTGCATTGAATGTAGTTAATTATTGTGAGTGCATTACGCACACACTGTTAAGGAAGGGGCAGGTAGAAGGGCTTGTAATATTTGATATGAACCTTTTAAGCTAGGAATTATATAATACTGATGTGTGAATAATACAGTTTTATAACAGATAATAACGCAAACAACTACATCACCGGAAACAGTTACATTAACGGAAACAGTTACATTCTGTATGTATGCACTAAATATGTATATACTCGCATTCACATATACATAATTGTATATACAGTGCACTAGCGATAATGCGAACAGCCGAATATATGAATACCTTTCCTTTCTCTGACTACTCTAAAATTATTAAAATATGAAAGTATTTACCTATTTTTTTAAAAAAAAATTAAAATAAAATTTTTAAAATTTTTATTCACGTCTTGTAGTAAGAAGGAATGTAACAGCCGCCTCTTTTTAAAAAGGTTCTCACTTGTCAATCAAAATTTTCCTCATTCCTGTTTCCATTTTTGAATTTGTATACAAAAGTTTTGGGATAAAAAAATCTAATAAATAAATCCATACGACCTTCATATTTTCTTTTAAAACTAAATAAAAACTTTTAATAAGAAGCTTAAATTTTCATGGAACTGGTTTAGTTTTATATGGTCCAATAATGTGAACAATTAAATGCTCACTGTATTCACTGTATTGTATTCTTGAAAATAAGGCGTGAGATGGTGTGCGTTATATTTTACTATTTTTATTACTTTTTATATTTTTGGACTTGATTTTTATTAAACACGCGTCAACTGCACCCTGAAAAGGTGGAAAACCGTTTTATTGAGAGATGAGACTAATAGCCAGCTTCTCTCATGAAAGAGTTACTAATTACACCGTCGATACAATAAAGGCACATCAAGATTAGGAAGCGAAATGTAACGGTGTGAGTGTATTTATAAAAATTGCTAATTTTTGTGTTTTTTAATTACTGGCAAATATATAAGAAATATACTCGAATTCTGGGACAAAAAAACAGCTAGAAAAAGTAATATAAACCCGAGTTCAGCTTAAAAAAAAATTGGAATTTCATTAAAGAATGACTGCCAGAAGAACAGTTTCATCAGATTACGCATATCATTTACTTTGATCAAGTTTTTGCGATTTTATTCTATTTTCACGTTTGGAATTCAATTTAAGGAGAAAGGAACGAGTTCGAGGGTAAAAATAACTAAGGTAACAAAAATAACTACCTTACAAAAATCGCAATATTTTGTGTTTTTTAATTATTGGCAAATATATAAGATATATACCTTACAAATATATAAGAAAACTTACGGAGGAATTCGAGGAGAAAGGAAGGAGTTGGACGGCTCAAAATCACTAAGGTAGCTACCTTATAAAAATCGCATTTTTTGTGATTTTTAATTACTGGCAAATATATAAGAAATATACTCGTATTTTGAGACAAAAAATTGACTAGTAAAAGTACTATTAACGCCAGTTCAGCTTAAAAAAACGGGGAATTCCATTGAAGGCTGACATCCAGAAGAAGGGAATCATCGAATTACGCATCTTTTTTTACTTTTAGTTAAGTTTTTGCCATTTTGTGGTATTTTCACGTTTAGAATTCAACTTACGGAGGAATTCGAGGAGAAAGGAAGGAGTTGGACGGCTCAAAATCACTAAGGTAGCTACCTTATAAAAATCGCATTTTATGTGATTTTTAATTACTGGCAAATATATAAGAAATATACTCGTATTTTGAGACAAAAAATTGACTAGTAAAAGTACTATTAACGCCAGTTCAGCTTAAAAAAACGGGGAATTCCATTGAAGGCTGACATCCAGAAGAAGGGAATCATCGAATTACGCATCTTTTTTTACTTTTAGTTAAGTTTTTGCCATTTTGTGGTATTTTCACGTTTAGAATTCAACTTACGGAGGAATTCGAGGAGAAAGGAAGGAGTTGGACGGCTCAAAATCACTAAGGTAGCTACCTTATAAAAATCGCATTTTATGTGATTTTTAATTACTGGCAAATATATAAGAAATATACTCGTATTTTGAGACAAAAAATTGACTAGTAAAAGTACTATTAACGCCAGTTCAGCTTAAAAAAACGGGGAATTCCATTGAAGGCTGACATCCAGAAGAAGGGAATAATCGAATTACGCATCTTTTTTTACTTTTAGTTAAGTTTTTGCCATTTTGTGGTATTTTCACGTTTAGAATTCAACTTACGGAGGAATTCGAGGAGAAAGGAAGGAGTTGGACGGCTCAAAATCACTAAGGTAGCTACCTTATAAAAATCGCATTTTTTGTGATTTTTAATTACTGGCAAATATATAAGAAATATACTCGTATTTTGAGACAAAAAATTGACTAGTAAAAGTACTATTAACGCCAGTTCAGCTTAAAAAAACGGGGAATTCCATTGAAGGCTGACATCCAGAAGAAGGGAATCATCGAATTACGCATCTTTTTTTACTTTTAGTTAAGTTTTTGCCATTTTGTGGTATTTTCACGTTTAGAATTCAACTTACGGAGGAATTCGAGGAGAAAGGAAGGAGTTGGACGGCTCAAAATCACTAAGGTAGCTACCTTATAAAAATCGCATTTTATGTGATTTTTAATTACTGGCAAATATATAAGAAATATACTCGTATTTTGAGACAAAAAATTGACTAGTAAAAGTACTATTAACGCCAGTTCAGCTTAAAAAAACGGGGAATTCCATTGAAGGCTGACATCCAGAAGAAGGGAATCATCGAATTACGCATCTTTTTTTACTTCTAGTTAAGTTTTTGCCATTTTGTGGTATTTTCACGTTTAGAATTCAACTTACGGAGGAATTCGAGGAGAAAGGAAGGAGTTGGACGGCTCAAAATCACTAAGGTAGCTACCTTATAAAAATCGCATTTTTTGTGATTTTTAATTACTGGCAAATATATAAGAAATATACTCGTATTTTGAGACAAAAAATTGACTAGTAAAAGTACTATTAACGCCAGTTCAGCTTAAAAAAACGGGGAATTCCATTGAAGGCTGACATCCAGAAGAAGGGAATCATCGAATTACGCATCTTTTTTTACTTTTAGTTAAGTTTTTGCCATTTTGTGGTATTTTCACGTTTAGAATTCAACTTACGGAGGAATTCGAGGAGAAAGGAAGGAGTTGGACGGCTCAAAATCACTAAGGTAGCTACCTTATAAAAATCGCATTTTTTGTGATTTTTAATTACTGGCAAATATATAAGAAATATACTCGTATTTTGAGACAAAAAATTGACTAGTAAAAGTACTATTAACGCCAGTTCAGCTTAAAAAAACGGGGAATTCCATTGAAGGCTGACATCCAGAAGAAGGGAATCATCGAATTACGCATCTTTTTTTACTTTTAGTTAAGTTTTTGCCATTTTGTGGTATTTTCACGTTTAGAATTCAACTTACGGAGGAATTCGAGGAGAAAGGAAGGAGTTGGACGGCTCAAAATCACTAAGGTAGCTACCTTATAAAAATCGCATTTTATGTGATTTTTAATTACTGGCAAATATATAAGAAATATACTCGTATTTTGAGACAATAAATTGACTAGTAAAAGTACTATTAACGCCAGTTCAGCTTAAAAAAACGGGGAATTCCATTGAAGGCTGACATCCAGAAGAAGGGAATCATCGAATTACGCATCTTTTTTTACTTTTAGTTAAGTTTTTGCCATTTTGTGGTATTTTCACGTTTAGAATTCAACTTACGGAGGAATTCGAGGAGAAAGGAAGGAGTTGGACGGCTCAAAATCACTAAGGTAGCTACCTTATAAAAATCGCATTTTATGTGATTTTTAATTACTGGCAAATATATAAGAAATATACTCGTATTTTGAGACAAAAAATTGACTAGTAAAAGTACTATTAACGCCAGTTCAGCTTAAAAAAACGGGGAATTCCATTGAAGGCTGACATCCAGAAGAAGGGAATAATCGAATTACGCATCTTTTTTTACTTTTAGTTAAGTTTTTGCCATTTTGTGGTATTTTCACGTTTAGAATTCAACTTACGGAGGAATTCGAGGAGAAAGGAAGGAGTTGGACGGCTCAAAATCACTAAGGTAGCTACCTTATAAAAATCGCATTTTTTGTGATTTTTAATTACTGGCAAATATATAAGAAATATACTCGTATTTTGAGACAAAAAATTGACTAGTAAAAGTACTATTAACGCCAGTTCAGCTTAAAAAAACGGGGAATTCCATTGAAGGCTGACATCCAGAAGAAGGGAATCATCGAATTACGCATCTTTTTTTACTTTTAGTTAAGTTTTTGCCATTTTGTGGTATTTTCACGTTTAGAATTCAACTTACGGAGGAATTCGAGGAGAAAGGAAGGAGTTGGACGGCTCAAAATCACTAAGGTAGCTACCTTATAAAAATCGCATTTTATGTGATTTTTAATTACTGGCAAATATATAAGAAATATACTCGTATTTTGAGACAAAAAATTGACTAGTAAAAGTACTATTAACGCCAGTTCAGCTTAAAAAAACGGGGAATTCCATTGAAGGCTGACATCCAGAAGAAGGGAATCATCGAATTACGCATCTTTTTTTACTTCTAGTTAAGTTTTTGCCATTTTGTGGTATTTTCACGTTTAGAATTCAACTTACGGAGGAATTCGAGGAGAAAGGAAGGAGTTGGACGGCTCAAAATCACTAAGGTAGCTACCTTATAAAAATCGCATTTTTTGTGATTTTTAATTACTGGCAAATATATAAGAAATATACTCGTATTTTGAGACAAAAAATTGACTAGTAAAAGTACTATTAACGCCAGTTCAGCTTAAAAAAACGGGGAATTCCATTGAAGGCTGACATCCAGAAGAAGGGAATCATCGAATTACGCATCTTTTTTTACTTTTAGTTAAGTTTTTGCCATTTTGTGGTATTTTCACGTTTAGAATTCAACTTACGGAGGAATTCGAGGAGAAAGGAAGGAGTTGGACGGCTCAAAATCACTAAGGTAGCTACCTTATAAAAATCGCATTTTTTGTGATTTTTAATTACTGGCAAATATATAAGAAATATACTCGTATTTTGAGACAAAAAATTGACTAGTAAAAGTACTATTAACGCCAGTTCAGCTTAAAAAAACGGGGAATTCCATTGAAGGCTGACATCCAGAAGAAGGGAATCATCGAATTACGCATCTTTTTTTACTTTTAGTTAAGTTTTTGCCATTTTGTGGTATTTTCACGTTTAGAATTCAACTTACGGAGGAATTCGAGGAGAAAGGAAGGAGTTGGACGGCTCAAAATCACTAAGGTAGCTACCTTATAAAAATCGCATTTTATGTGATTTTTAATTACTGGCAAATATATAAGAAATATACTCGTATTTTGAGACAATAAATTGACTAGTAAAAGTACTATTAACGCCAGTTCAGCTTAAAAAAACGGGGAATTCCATTGAAGGCTGACATCCAGAAGAAGGGAATCATCGAATTACGCATCTTTTTTTACTTTTAGTTAAGTTTTTGCCATTTTGTGGTATTTTCACGTTTAGAATTCAACTTACGGAGGAATTCGAGGAGAAAGGAAGGAGTTGGACGGCTCAAAATCACTAAGGTAGCTACCTTATAAAAATCGCATTTTTTGTGATTTTTAATTACTGGCAAATATATAAGAAATATACTCGTATTTTGAGACAAAAAATTGACTAGTAAAAGTACTATTAACGCCAGTTCAGCTTAAAAAAACGGGGAATTCCATTGAAGGCTGACATCCAGAAGAAGGGAATCATCGAATTACGCATCTTTTTTTACTTTTAGTTAAGTTTTTGCCATTTTGTGGTATTTTCACGTTTAGAATTCAACTTACGGAGGAATTCGAGGAGAAAGGAAGGAGTTGGACGGCTCAAAATCACTAAGGTAGCTACCTTATAAAAATCGCATTTTATGTGATTTTTAATTACTGGCAAATATATAAGAAATATACTCGTATTTTGAGACAAAAAATTGACTAGTAAAAGTACTATTAACGCCAGTTCAGCTTAAAAAAACGGGGAATTCCATTGAAGGCTGACATCCAGAAGAAGGGAATCATCGAATTACGCATCTTTTTTTACTTTTAGTTAAGTTTTTGCCATTTTGTGGTATTTTCACGTTTAGAATTCAACTTACGGAGGAATTCGAGGAGAAAGGAAGGAGTTGGACGGCTCAAAATCACTAAGGTAGCTACCTTATAAAAATCGCATTTTATGTGATTTTTAATTACTGGCAAATATATAAGAAATATACTCGTATTTTGAGACAAAAAATTGACTAGTAAAAGTACTATTAACGCCAGTTCAGCTTAAAAAAACGGGGAATTCCATTGAAGGCTGACATCCAGAAGAAGGGAATCATCGAATTACGCATCTTTTTTTGCTTTTAGTTAAGTTTTTGCCATTTTGTGGTATTTTCACGTTTAGAATTCAACTTACGGAGGAATTCGAGGAGAAAGGAAGGAGTTGGACGGCTCAAAATCACTAAGGTAGCTACCTTATAAAAATCGCATTTTATGTGATTTTTAATTACTGGCAAATATATAAGAAATATACTCGTATTTTGAGACAAAAAATTGACTAGTAAAAGTACTATTAACGCCAGTTCAGCTTAAAAAAACGGGGAATTCCATTGAAGGCTGACATCCAGAAGAAGGGAATCATCGAATTACGCATCTTTTTTTACTCTTAGTTAAGTTTTTGCCATTTTGTGGTATTTTCACGTTTAGAATTCAACTTACGGAGGAATTCGAGGAGAAAGGAAGGAGTTGGACGGCTCAAAATCACTAAGGTAGCTACCTTATAAAAATCGCATTTTTTGTGATTTTTAATTACTGGCAAATATATAAGAAATATACTCGTATTTTGAGACAAAAAATTGACTAGTAAAAGTACTATTAACGCCAGTTCAGCTTAAAAAAACGGGGAATTCCATTGAAGGCTGACATCCAGAAGAAGGGAATCATCGAATTACGCATCTTTTTTTACTTTTGATTAAGTTTTTGCCATTTTGTGGTATTTTCACGTTTAGAATTCAACTTACGGAGGAATTCGAGGAGAAAGGAAGGAGTTGGACGGCTCAAAATCACTAAGGTAGCTACCTTATAAAAATCGCATTTTTTGTGATTTTTAATTACTGGCAAATATATAAGAAATATACTCGTATTTTGAGACAAAAAATTGACTAGTAAAAGTACTATTAACGCCAGTTCAGCTTAAAAAAACGGAGAATTCCATTGAAGGCTGACATCCAGAAGAAGGGAATCATCGAATTACGCATCTTTTTTTACTTTTAGTTAAGTTTTTGCCATTTTGTGGTATTTTCACGTTTAGAATTCAACTTACGGAGGAATTCGAGGAGAAAGGAAGGAGTTGGACGGCTCAAAATCACTAAGGTAGCTACCTTATAAAAATCGCATTTTATGTGATTTTTAATTACTGGCAAATATATAAGAAATATACTCGTATTTTGAGACAAAAAATTGACTAGTAAAAGTACTATTAACGCCAGTTCAGCTTAAAAAAACGGGGAATTCCATTGAAGGCTGACATCCAGAAGAAGGGAATCATCGAATTACGCATCTTTTTTTACTTCTAGTTAAGTTTTTGCCATTTTGTGGTATTTTCACGTTTAGAATTCAACTTACGGAGGAATTCGAGGAGAAAGGAAGGAGTTGGACGGCTCAAAATCACTAAGGTAGCTACCTTATAAAAATCGCATTTTTTGTGATTTTTAATTACTGGCAAATATATAAGAAATATACTCGTATTTTGAGACAAAAAATTGACTAGTAAAAGTACTATTAACGCCAGTTCAGCTTAAAAAAACGGAGAATTCCATTGAAGGCTGACATCCAGAAGAAGGGAATCATCGAATTACGCATCTTTTTTTACTTTTAGTTAAGTTTTTGCCATTTTGTGGTATTTTCACGTTTAGAATTCAACTTACGGAGGAATTCGAGGAGAAAGGAAGGAGTTGGACGGCTCAAAATCACTAAGGTAGCTACCTTATAAAAATCGCATTTTTTGTGATTTTTAATTACTGGCAAATATATAAGAAATATACTCGTATTTTGAGACAAAAAATTGACTAGTAAAAGTACTATTAACGCCAGTTCAGCTTAAAAAAACGGGGAATTCCATTGAAGGCTGACATCCAGAAGAAGGGAATCATCGAATTACGCATCTTTTTTTACTTTTAGTTAAGTTTTTGCCATTTTGTGGTATTTTCACGTTTAGAATTCAACTTACGGAGGAATTCGAGGAGAAAGGAAGGAGTTGGACGGCTCAAAATCACTAAGGTAGCTACCTTATAAAAATCGCATTTTATGTGATTTTTAATTACTGGCAAATATATAAGAAATATACTCGTATTTTGAGACAAAAAATTGACTAGTAAAAGTACTATTAACGCCAGTTCAGCTTAAAAAAACGGGGAATTCCATTGAAGGCTGACATCCAGAAGAAGGGAATCATCGAATTACGCATCTTTTTTTACTCTTAGTTAAGTTTTTGCCATTTTGTGGTATTTTCACGTTTAGAATTCAACTTACGGAGGAATTCGAGGAGAAAGGAAGGAGTTGGACGGCTCAAAATCACTAAGGTAGCTACCTTATAAAAATCGCATTTTTTGTGATTTTTAATTACTGGCAAATATATAAGAAATATACTCGTATTTTGAGACAAAAAATTGACTAGTAAAAGTACTATTAACGCCAGTTCAGCTTAAAAAAACGGGGAATTCCATTGAAGGCTGACATCCAGAAGAAGGGAATCATCGAATTACGCATCTTTTTTTACTTTTGATTAAGTTTTTGCCATTTTGTGGTATTTTCACGTTTAGAATTCAACTTACGGAGGAATTCGAGGAGAAAGGAAGGAGTTGGACGGCTCAAAATCACTAAGGTAGCTACCTTATAAAAATCGCATTTTTTGTGATTTTTAATTACTGGCAAATATATAAGAAATATACTCGTATTTTGAGACAAAAAATTGACTAGTAAAAGTACTATTAACGCCAGTTCAGCTTAAAAAAACGGAGAATTCCATTGAAGGCTGACATCCAGAAGAAGGGAATCATCGAATTACGCATCTTTTTTTACTTTTAGTTAAGTTTTTGCCATTTTGTGGTATTTTCACGTTTAGAATTCAACTTACGGAGGAATTCGAGGAGAAAGGAAGGAGTTGGACGGCTCAAAATCACTAAGGTAGCTACCTTATAAAAATCGCATTTTATGTGATTTTTAATTACTGGCAAATATATAAGAAATATACTCGTATTTTGAGACAAAAAATTGACTAGTAAAAGTACTATTAACGCCAGTTCAGCTTAAAAAAACGGGGAATTCCATTGAAGGCTGACATCCAGAAGAAGGGAATCATCGAATTACGCATCTTTTTTTACTTTTGATTAAGTTTTTGCCATTTTGTGGTATTTTCACGTTTAGAATTCAACTTACGGAGGAATTCGAGGAGAAAGGAAGGAGTTGGACGGCTCAAAATCACTAAGGTAGCTACCTTATAAAAATCGCATTTTTTGTGATTTTTAATTACTGGCAAATATATAAGAAATATACTCGTATTTTGAGACAAAAAATTGACTAGTAAAAGTACTATTAACGCCAGTTCAGCTTAAAAAAACGGAGAATTCCATTGAAGGCTGACATCCAGAAGAAGGGAATCATCGAATTACGCATCTTTTTTTACTTTTAGTTAAGTTTTTGCCATTTTGTGGTATTTTCACGTTTAGAATTCAACTTACGGAGGAATTCGAGGAGAAAGGAAGGAGTTGGACGGCTCAAAATCACTAAGGTAGCTACCTTATAAAAATCGCATTTTATGTGATTTTTAATTACTGGCAAATATATAAGAAATATACTCGTATTTTGAGACAAAAAATTGACTAGTAAAAGTACTATTAACGCCAGTTCAGCTTAAAAAAACGGGGAATTCCATTGAAGGCTGACATCCAGAAGAAGGGAATCATCGAATTACGCATCTTTTTTTACTTTTAGTTAAGTTTTTGCCATTTTGTGGTATTTTCACGTTTAGAATTCAACTTACGGAGGAATTCGAGGAGAAAGGAAGGAGTTGGACGGCTCAAAATCACTAAGGTAGCTACCTTATAAAAATCGCATTTTTTGTGATTTTTAATTACTGGCAAATATATAAGAAATATACTTGTATTTTGAGACAAAAAATTGACTAGTAAAAGTACTATTAACGCCAGTTCAGCTTAAAAAAACGGGGAATTCCATTGAAGGCTGACATCCAGAAGAAGGGAATCATCGAATTACGCATCTTTTTTTGCTTTTAGTTAAGTTTTTGCCATTTTGTGGTATTTTCACGTTTAGAATTCAACTTACGGAGGAATTCGAGGAGAAAGGAAGGAGTTGGACGGCTCAAAATCACTAAGGTAGCTACCTTATAAAAATCGCATTTTATGTGATTTTTAATTACTGGCAAATATATAAGAAATATACTCGTATTTTGAGACAAAAAATTGACTAGTAAAAGTACTATTAACGCCAGTTCAGCTTAAAAAAACGGGGAATTCCATTGAAGGCTGACATCCAGAAGAAGGGAATCATCGAATTACGCATCTTTTTTTACTCTTAGTTAAGTTTTTGCCATTTTGTGGTATTTTCACGTTTAGAATTCAACTTACGGAGGAATTCGAGGAGAAAGGAAGGAGTTGGACGGCTCAAAATCACTAAGGTAGCTACCTTATAAAAATCGCATTTTTTGTGATTTTTAATTACTGGCAAATATATAAGAAATATACTCGTATTTTGAGACAAAAAATTGACTAGTAAAAGTACTATTAACGCCAGTTCAGCTTAAAAAAACGGGGAATTCCATTGAAGGCTGACATCCAGAAGAAGGGAATCATCGAATTACGCATCTTTTTTTACTCTTGGTTAAGTTTTTGCCATTTTGTGGTATTTTCACGTTTAGAATTCAACTTACGGAGGAATTCGAGGAGAAAGGAAGGAGTTGGACGGCTCAAAATCACTAAGGTAGCTACCTTATAAAAATCGCATTTTTTGTGATTTTTAATTACTGGCAAATATATAAGAAATATACTCGTATTTTGAGACAAAAAATTGACTAGTAAAAGTACTATTAACGCCAGTTCAGCTTAAAAAAACGGAGAATTCCATTGAAGGCTGACATCCAGAAGAAGGGAATCATCGAATTACGCATCTTTTTTTACTTCTAGTTAAGTTTTTGCCATTTTGTGGTATTTTCACGTTTAGAATTCAACTTACGGAGGAATTCGAGGAGAAAGGAAGGAGTTGGACGGCTCAAAATCACTAAGGTAGCTACCTTATAAAAATCGCATTTTTTGTGATTTTTAATTACTGGCAAATATATAAGAAATATACTCGTATTTTGAGACAAAAAATTGACTAGTAAAAGTACTATTAACGCCAGTTCAGCTTAAAAAAACGGAGAATTCCATTGAAGGCTGACATCCAGAAGAAGGGAATCATCGAATTACGCATCTTTTTTTACTTTTAGTTAAGTTTTTGCCATTTTGTGGTATTTTCACGTTTAGAATTCAACTTACGGAGGAATTCGAGGAGAAAGGAAGGAGTTGGACGGCTCAAAATCACTAAGGTAGCTACCTTATAAAAATCGCATTTTTTGTGATTTTTAATTACTGGCAAATATATAAGAAATATACTCGTATTTTGAGACAAAAAATTGACTAGTAAAAGTACTATTAACGCCAGTTCAGCTTAAAAAAACGGGGAATTCCATTGAAGGCTGACATCCAGAAGAAGGGAATCATCGAATTACGCATCTTTTTTTACTTTTAATTAAGTTTTTGCCATTTTGTGGTATTTTCACGTTTAGAATTCAACTTACGGAGGAATTCGAGGAGAAAGGAAGGAGTTGGACGGCTCAAAATCACTAAGGTAGCTACCTTATAAAAATCGCATTTTATGTGATTTTTAATTACTGGCAAATATATAAGAAATATACTCGTATTTTGAGACAATAAATTGACTAGTAAAAGTACTATTAACGCCAGTTCAGCTTAAAAAAACGGGGAATTCCATTGAAGGCTGACATCCAGAAGAAGGGAATCATCCAATTACGCATCTTTTTTTACTTTTAGTTAAGTTTTTGCCATTTTGTGGTATTTTCACGTTTAGAATTCAACTTACGGAGGAATTCGAGGAGAAAGGAAGGAGTTGGACGGCTCAAAATCACTAAGGTAGCTACCTTATAAAAATCGCATTTTTTGTGATTTTTAATTACTGGCAAATATATAAGAAATATACTCGTATTTTGAGACAAAAAATTGACTAGTAAAAGTACTATTAACGCCAGTTCAGCTTAAAAAAACGGGGAATTCCATTGAAGGCTGACATCCAGAAGAAGGGAATCATCGAATTACGCATCTTTTTTTACTTTTAGTTAAGTTTTTGCCATTTTGTGGTATTTTCACGTTTAGAATTCAACTTACGGAGGAATTCGAGGAGAAAGGAAGGAGTTGGACGGCTCAAAATCACTAAGGTAGCTACCTTATAAAAATCGCATTTTATGTGATTTTTAATTACTGGCAAATATATAAGAAATATACTCGTATTTTGAGACAAAAAATTGACTAGTAAAAGTACTATTAACGCCAGTTCAGCTTAAAAAAACGGGGAATTCCATTGAAGGCTGACATCCAGAAGAAGGGAATCATCGAATTACGCATCTTTTTTTACTTTTAGTTAAGTTTTTGCCATTTTGTGGTATTTTCACGTTTAGAATTCAACTTACGGAGGAATTCGAGGAGAAAGGAAGGAGTTGGACGGCTCAAAATCACTAAGGTAGCTACCTTATAAAAATCGCATTTTATGTGATTTTTAATTACTGGCAAATATATAAGAAATATACTCGTATTTTGAGACAAAAAATTGACTAGTAAAAGTACTATTAACGCCAGTTCAGCTTAAAAAAACGGGGAATTCCATTGAAGGCTGACATCCAGAAGAAGGGAATCATCGAATTACGCATCTTTTTTTGCTTTTAGTTAAGTTTTTGCCATTTTGTGGTATTTTCACGTTTAGAATTCAACTTACGGAGGAATTCGAGGAGAAAGGAAGGAGTTGGACGGCTCAAAATCACTAAGGTAGCTACCTTATAAAAATCGCATTTTATGTGATTTTTAATTACTGGCAAATATATAAGAAATATACTCGTATTTTGAGACAAAAAATTGACTAGTAAAAGTACTATTAACGCCAGTTCAGCTTAAAAAAACGGGGAATTCCATTGAAGGCTGACATCCAGAAGAAGGGAATCATCGAATTACGCATCTTTTTTTACTCTTAGTTAAGTTTTTGCCATTTTGTGGTATTTTCACGTTTAGAATTCAACTTACGGAGGAATTCGAGGAGAAAGGAAGGAGTTGGACGGCTCAAAATCACTAAGGTAGCTACCTTATAAAAATCGCATTTTTTGTGATTTTTAATTACTGGCAAATATATAAGAAATATACTCGTATTTTGAGACAAAAAATTGACTAGTAAAAGTACTATTAACGCCAGTTCAGCTTAAAAAAACGGGGAATTCCATTGAAGGCTGACATCCAGAAGAAGGGAATCATCGAATTACGCATCTTTTTTTACTTTTGATTAAGTTTTTGCCATTTTGTGGTATTTTCACGTTTAGAATTCAACTTACGGAGGAATTCGAGGAGAAAGGAAGGAGTTGGACGGCTCAAAATCACTAAGGTAGCTACCTTATAAAAATCGCATTTTTTGTGATTTTTAATTACTGGCAAATATATAAGAAATATACTCGTATTTTGAGACAAAAAATTGACTAGTAAAAGTACTATTAACGCCAGTTCAGCTTAAAAAAACGGAGAATTCCATTGAAGGCTGACATCCAGAAGAAGGGAATCATCGAATTACGCATCTTTTTTTACTTTTAGTTAAGTTTTTGCCATTTTGTGGTATTTTCACGTTTAGAATTCAACTTACGGAGGAATTCGAGGAGAAAGGAAGGAGTTGGACGGCTCAAAATCACTAAGGTAGCTACCTTATAAAAATCGCATTTTATGTGATTTTTAATTACTGGCAAATATATAAGAAATATACTCGTATTTTGAGACAAAAAATTGACTAGTAAAAGTACTATTAACGCCAGTTCAGCTTAAAAAAACGGGGAATTCCATTGAAGGCTGACATCCAGAAGAAGGGAATCATCGAATTACGCATCTTTTTTTACTTCTAGTTAAGTTTTTGCCATTTTGTGGTATTTTCACGTTTAGAATTCAACTTACGGAGGAATTCGAGGAGAAAGGAAGGAGTTGGACGGCTCAAAATCACTAAGGTAGCTACCTTATAAAAATCGCATTTTTTGTGATTTTTAATTACTGGCAAATATATAAGAAATATACTCGTATTTTGAGACAAAAAATTGACTAGTAAAAGTACTATTAACGCCAGTTCAGCTTAAAAAAACGGAGAATTCCATTGAAGGCTGACATCCAGAAGAAGGGAATCATCGAATTACGCATCTTTTTTTACTTTTAGTTAAGTTTTTGCCATTTTGTGGTATTTTCACGTTTAGAATTCAACTTACGGAGGAATTCGAGGAGAAAGGAAGGAGTTGGACGGCTCAAAATCACTAAGGTAGCTACCTTATAAAAATCGCATTTTATGTGATTTTTAATTACTGGCAAATATATAAGAAATATACTCGTATTTTGAGACAAAAAATTGACTAGTAAAAGTACTATTAACGCCAGTTCAGCTTAAAAAAACGGGGAATTCCATTGAAGGCTGACATCCAGAAGAAGGGAATCATCGAATTACGCATCTTTTTTTACTTTTAGTTAAGTTTTTGCCATTTTGTGGTATTTTCACGTTTAGAATTCAACTTACGGAGGAATTCGAGGAGAAAGGAAGGAGTTGGACGGCTCAAAATCACTAAGGTAGCTACCTTATAAAAATCGCATTTTTTGTGATTTTTAATTACTGGCAAATATATAAGAAATATACTCGTATTTTGAGACAAAAAATTGACTAGTAAAAGTACTATTAACGCCAGTTCAGCTTAAAAAAACGGGGAATTCCATTGAAGGCTGACATCCAGAAGAAGGGAATCATCGAATTACGCATCTTTTTTTACTTTTAGTTAAGTTTTTGCCATTTTGTGGTATTTTCACGTTTAGAATTCAACTTACGGAGGAATTCGAGGAGAAAGGAAGGAGTTGGACGGCTCAAAATCACTAAGGTAGCTACCTTATAAAAATCGCATTTTTTGTGATTTTTAATTACTGGCAAATATATAAGAAATATACTCGTATTTTGAGACAAAAAATTGACTAGTAAAAGTACTATTAACGCCAGTTCAGCTTAAAAAAACGGGGAATTCCATTGAAGGCTGACATCCAGAAGAAGGGAATCATCGAATTACGCATCTGTTTTTACTTTTAGTTAAGTTTTTGCCATTTTGTGGTATTTTCACGTTTAGAATTCAACTTACGGAGGAATTCGAGGAGAAAGGAAGGAGTTGGACGGCTCAAAATCACTAAGGTAGCTACCTTATAAAAATCGCATTTTTTGTGATTTTTAATTACTGGCAAATATATAAGAAATATACTCGTATTTTGAGACAAAAAATTGACTAGTAAAAGTACTATTAACGCCAGTTCAGCTTAAAAAAACGGGGAATTCCATTGAAGGCTGACATCCAGAAGAAGGGAATCATCGAATTACGCATCTTTTTTTACTTTTAGTTAAGTTTTTGCCATTTTGTGGTATTTTCACGTTTAGAATTCAACTTACGGAGGAATTCGAGGAGAAAGGAAGGAGTTGGACGGCTCAAAATTACTAAGGTAGCTACCTTATAAAAATCGCATTTTTTGTGATTTTTAATTACTGGCAAATATATAAGAAATATACTCGTATTTTGAGACAAAAAATTGACTAGTAAAAGTACTATTAACGCCAGTTCAGCTTAAAAAAACGGGGAATTCCATTAAAGGCTGACATCCAGAAGAAGGGAATCATCGAATTACGCATCTTTTTTTACTATTAGTTAAGTTTTTGCCATTTTGTGGTATTTTCACGTTTAGAATTCAACTTACGGAGGAATTCGAGGAGAAAGGAAGGAGTTGGACGGCTCAAAATCACTAAGGTAGCTACCTTATAAAAATCGCATTTTTTGTGATTTTTAATTACTGGCAAATATATAAGAAATATACTCGTATTTTGAGACAAAAAATTGACTAGTAAAAGTACTATTAACGCCAGTTCAGCTTAAAAAAACGGGGAATTCCATTGAAGGCTGACATCCAGAAGAAGGGAATCATCGAATTACGCATCTTTTTTTCCTTTTAGTTAAGTTTTTGCCATTTTGTGGTATTTTCACGTTTAGAATTCAACTTACGGAGGAATTCGAGGAGAAAGGAAGGAGTTGGACGGCTCAAAATCACTAAGGTAGCTACCTTATAAAAATCGCATTTTATGTGATTTTTAATTACTGGCAAATATATAAGAAATATACTCGTATTTTGAGACAAAAAATTGACTAGTAAAAGTACTATTAACGCCAGTTCAGCTTAAAAAAACGGGGAATTCCATTGAAGGCTGACATCCAGAAGAAGGGAATCATCGAATTACGCATCTTTTTTTACTTTTAGTTAAGTTTTTGCCATTTTGTGGTATTTTCACGTTTAGAATTCAACTTACGGAGGAATTCGAGGAGAAAGGAAGGAGTTGGACGGCTCAAAATCACTAAGGTAGCTACCTTATAAAAATCGCATTTTATGTGATTTTTAATTACTGGCAAATATATAAGAAATATACTCGTATTTTGAGACAAAAAATTGACTAGTAAAAGTACTATTAACGCCAGTTCAGCTTAAAAAAACGGGGAATTCCATTGAAGGCTGACATCCAGAAGAAGGGAATCATCGAATTACGCATCTTTTTTTACTTTTAGTTAAGTTTTTGCCATTTTGTGGTATTTTCACGTTTAGAATTCAACTTACGGAGGAATTCGAGGAGAAAGGAAGGAGTTGGACGGCTCAAAATCACTAAGGTAGCTACCTTATAAAAATCGCATTTTTTGTGATTTTTAATTACTGGCAAATATATAAGAAATATACTCGTATTTTGAGACAAAAAATTGACTAGTAAAAGTACTATTAACGCCAGTTCAGCTTAAAAAAACGGGGAATTCCATTAAAGGCTGACATCCAGAAGAAGGGAATCATCGAATTACGCATCTTTTTTTACTTTTAGTTAAGTTTTTGCCATTTTGTGGTATTTTCACGTTTAGAATTCAACTTACGGAGGAATTCGAGGAGAAAGGAAGGAGTTGGACGGCTCAAAATCACTAAGGTAGCTACCTTATAAAAATCGCATTTTTTGTGATTTTTAATTACTGGCAAATATATAAGAAATATACTCGTATTTTGAGACAAAAAATTGACTAGTAAAAGTACTATTAACGCCAGTTCAGCTTAAAAAAACGGGGAATTCCATTGAAGGCTGACATCCAGAAGAAGGGAATCATCGAATTACGCATCTTTTTTTACTTTTAGTTAAGTTTTTGCCATTTTGTGGTATTTTCACGTTTAGAATTCAACTTACGGAGGAATTCGAGGAGAAAGGAAGGAGTTGGACGGCTCAAAATCACTAAGGTAGCTACCTTATAAAAATCGCATTTTTTGTGATTTTTAATTACTGGCAAATATATAAGAAATATACTCGTATTTTGAGACAAAAAATTGACTAGTAAAAGTACTATTAACGCCAGTTCAGCTTAAAAAAACGGGGAATTCCATTGAAGGCTGACATCCAGAAGAAGGGAATCATCGAATTACGCATCTTTTTTTACTCTTGGTTAAGTTTTTGCCATTTTGTGGTATTTTCACGTTTAGAATTCAACTTACGGAGGAATTCGAGGAGAAAGGAAGGAGTTGGACGGCTCAAAATCACTAAGGTAGCTACCTTATAAAAATCGCATTTTTTGTGATTTTTAATTACTGGCAAATATATAAGAAATATACTCGTATTTTGAGACAAAAAATTGACTAGTAAAAGTACTATTAACGCCAGTTCAGCTTAAAAAAACGGGGAATTCCATTGAAGGCTGACATCCAGAAGAAGGGAATCATCGAATTACGCATCTTTTTTTACTTTTAGTTAAGTTTTTGCCATTTTGTGGTATTTTCACGTTTAGAATTCAACTTACGGAGGAATTCGAGGAGAAAGGAAGGAGTTGGACGGCTCAAAATTACTAAGGTAGCTACCTTATAAAAATCGCATTTTTTGTGATTTTTAATTACTGGCAAATATATAAGAAATATACTCGTATTTTGAGACAAAAAATTGACTAGTAAAAGTACTATTAACGCCAGTTCAGCTTAAAAAAACGGGGAATTCCATTAAAGGCTGACATCCAGAAGAAGGGAATCATCGAATTACGCATCTTTTTTTACTTTTAGTTAAGTTTTTGCCATTTTGTGGTATTTTCACGTTTAGAATTCAACTTACGGAGGAATTCGAGGAGAAAGGAAGGAGTTGGACGGCTCAAAATCACTAAGGTAGCTACCTTATAAAAATCGCATTTTTTGTGATTTTTAATTACTGGCAAATATATAAGAAATATACTCGTATTTTGAGACAAAAAATTGACTAGTAAAAGTACTATTAACGCCAGTTCAGCTTAAAAAAACGGGGAATTCCATTAAAGGCTGACATCCAGAAGAAGGGAATCATCGAATTACGCATCTTTTTTTACTCTTAGTTAAGTTTTTGCCATTTTGTGGTATTTTCACGTTTAGAATTCAACTTACGGAGGAATTCGAGGAGAAAGGAAGGAGTTGGACGGCTCAAAATCACTAAGGTAGCTACCTTATAAAAATCGCATTTTTTGTGATTTTTAATTACTGGCAAATATATAAGAAATATACTCGTATTTTGAGACAAAAAATTGACTAGTAAAAGTACTATTAACGCCAGTTCAGCTTAAAAAAACGGGGAATTCCATTGAAGGCTGACATCCAGAAGAAGGGAATCATCGAATTACGCATCTTTTTTTACTTTTAGTTAAGTTTTTGCCATTTTGTGGTATTTTCACGTTTAGAATTCAACTTACGGAGGAATTCGAGGAGAAAGGAAGGAGTTGGACGGCTCAAAATCACTAAGGTAGCTACCTTATAAAAATCGCATTTTTTGTGATTTTTAATTACTGGCAAATATATAAGAAATATACTCGTATTTTGAGACAAAAAATTGACTAGTAAAAGTACTATTAACGCCAGTTCAGCTTAAAAAAACGGGGAATTCCATTGAAGGCTGACATCCAGAATAAGGGAATCATCGAATTACGCATCTTTTTTTACTTTTAGTTAAGTTTTTGCCATTTTGTGGTATTTTCACGTTTAGAATTCAACTTACGGAGGAATTCGAGGAGAAAGGAAGGAGTTGGACGGCTCAAAATCACTAAGGTAGCTACCTTATAAAAATCGCATTTTTTGTGATTTTTAATTACTGGCAAATATATAAGAAATATACTCGTATTTTGAGACAAAAAATTGACTAGTAAAAGTACTATTAACGCCAGTTCAGCTTAAAAAAACGGGGAATTCCATTGAAGGCTGACATCCAGAAGAAGGGAATCATCGAATTACGCATCTTTTTTTACTTTTAGTTAAGTTTTTGCCATTTTGTGGTATTTTCACGTTTAGAATTCAACTTACGGAGGAATTCGAGGAGAAAGGAAGGAGTTGGACGGCTCAAAATCACTAAGGTAGCTACCTTATAAAAATCGCATTTTTTGTGATTTTTAATTACTGGCAAATATATAAGAAATATACTCGTATTTTGAGACAAAAAATTGACTAGTAAAAGTACTATTAACGCCAGTTCAGCTTAAAAAAACGGGGAATTCCATTGAAGGCTGACATCCAGAAGAAGGGAATCATCGAATTACGCATCTTTTTTTACTTTCAGTTAAGTTTTTGCCATTTTGTGGTATTTTCACGTTTAGAATTCAACTTACGGAGGAATTCGAGGAGAAAGGAAGGAGTTGGACGGCTCAAAATCACTAAGGTAGCTACCTTATAAAAATCGCATTTTTTGTGATTTTTAATTACTGGCAAATATATAAGAAATATACTCGTATTTTGAAACAAAAAATTGACTAGTAAAAGTACTATTAACGCCAGTTCAGCTTAAAAAAACGGGGAATTCCATTGAAGGCTGACATCCAGAAGAAGGGAATCATCGAATTACGCATCTTTTTTTACTCTTGGTTAAGTTTTTGCCATTTTGTGGTATTTTCACGTTTAGAATTCAACTTACGGAGGAATTCGAGGAGAAAGGAAGGAGTTGGACGGCTCAAAATCACTAAGGTAGCTACCTTATAAAAATCGCATTTTTTGTGATTTTTAATTACTGGCAAATATATAAGAAATATACTCGTATTTTGAGACAAAAAATTGACTAGTAAAAGTACTATTAACGCCAGTTCAGCTTAAAAAAACGGGGAATTCCATTGAAGGCTGACATCCAGAAGAAGGGAATCATCGAATTACGCATCTTTTTTTACTTTTAGTTAAGTTTTTGCCATTTTGTGGTATTTTCACGTTTAGAATTCAACTTACGGATCGCATTTTTTGTGATTTTTAATTACTGGCAAATATATAAGAAATATACTCGTATTTTGAGACAAAAAATTGACTAGTAAAAGTACTATTAACGCCAGTTCAGCTTAAAAAAACGGGGAATTCCATTAAAGGCTGACATCCAGAAGAAGGGAATCATCGAATTACGCATCTTTTTTTACTTTTAGTTAAGTTTTTGCCATTTTGTGGTATTTTCAAGTTTAGAATTCAACTTACGGAGGAATTCGAGGAGAAAGGAAGGAGTTGGACGGCTCAAAATCACTAAGGTAGCTACCTTATAAAAATCGCAATATTTTGTGTTTTTTAATTATTGGCAAATATATACGAAATATACTCGAATTGCCATCAAATCGCGCATCACTTTTACTTTTCATCAAGTTTTTGTAATTTTATCGTCCGGAATTCAACAAAACAATGAATGCCACAAGAACGGAAGGAGCTGGGCGGCTAAAAATTTTTGGATACAATACATTTTGGCTCCTGTGATGCCACCTAATCATAAGAAAATATCTACCATTTTTCATTTTAGTTAATTTTTTTTGCATTAACTTAATATCACATTATATAAATTTAATGAAAGAACTTTCATAAAAAATGAAACCGAACACATACATGATAATGAAATTAAAAACTAATTGTATGAAATTACATTTGCCCGCATTTTCCTTCCAAAAAAATATATTCACACATACTCGTATATCCATATAATCGTTTAAATAAATTATGCGACAAATTCGTGTTGAAAATTCTTGAAATGTTTGAGTGTGGGATGGCATCGCAAAGGCTTAACCAGCATATTTTTAAAACTTGTCATGAGATTTTAATACTGCTTACTTGTGCCAGTTATTAGATAAGGGATCTTTTATATGGTAGTAGTTCACTTAACTTGCATATGCATCGTACACTCACAACTCAATAAGTTAAATTAAATTATTCTTAAAGAATTTGCGCTAAACTTTTCGAATTTTTCCTGAGTCTTAATTTCAAGCGAGCAAGTATAGTTGCTCTGCTACTAAGAAAAATGTTAAAAGGAAATTGTTATCACTTTCTTTACTATTTTCTATTTTCTATTTTCTATTTCATACAGTACGAGACTGAGACAGCTGTTAAGGAAAATGTAATACTCTGAAAGAAAATCATAAAATAATCACGTTAGAATGAAAACTATGTTGTCAACAATTAAATTACTATAATGAATTCAATTCCCAGGTGATGTAGTCATCTTATCTACACAACTTTAAGTATAAACAGATACTTCTTACATTGAAGTATGCCATCATGTGCCGCACATACATACATAACAACTGCTGCGACATCCAAGTGACATCCTTTTTGTAAATACAGAATTAAAAAGATAGAAAAATACTTTATAAGAAATTACTTACAACATGTAGGAGTATTATAAGATTTTAGCTCAACGCCTTTTTTATTTAAAAATAAGTTTGTTATAAAAGTTCGTAACAAACACATGCACACAAACGGCTACGTAGCCATGCACATTTTATAGCAGTGCCAACATTTTTATTAAAAAATTTTTTCATTCATTAGAAATTTTAAATCCTGCTTTCTCACAAGTGGCTAATTTTTTTAGATCAGGTCAATATATTTTTAAAACATTTTTTTTTTATATGAATTGTTTTTTTTTTTTTGCAATTTACACGGTGTTAAATAATAAAGAAAAATGGAAACATTTCTTGTCTTTCAAGGCAGCTGTCACGTTTGTCATGTTTTCGTGCCTATTCTGTGACATGCCTGAATGCTTTGTATATATTTGTGAAATTTCTTAATAAAAATCTAATTACTGATGAGCCATAATTTTATTATGCTCAAAACTAATAAGCAAATAAAAATGTTTTTATTTGATTATGGAAATGTAACACGAAAGCTCCAGTTATAAGAATACTCGCACAGTTGACCCACCTTTTTAGGTTTGAGTGGGATGAGGCCGACTTGAAGTGAATTTGAATTTAGATTTTGCTTTAAGATCAATCATTATTACTCGCTAGACAGATCATGAGAGCAATGGAAAATTAGTTTCGTTTTCTTCTGATAACTATAATTCGAGCTGAAACAGTGAAGCGGTTTAGAAATTGTAAAAAATATTGGAATCATCAGTCGAATATTTTCGCTACAACTTTAACTTTTTTTAATAAACTTTTTTAATTTATTTAGCTATTTTTTTATTATAAAATTCTAGTTCCGAATAGTTTTACTAATAAACTTATTACTATTTGGCTGAATACTGATAATACTGAAACCCAAATTATTTTTATAACGTTTTTCGTTTGACTTAAACTAATACGCTTTTGGCGCTTTTTCCAATACGCTTTAGGCGTTTGAAAAATGCACAGTCTACCAAATCGGATATCCCGAGTTCGATTCCTCTCTTGACCAGGCATATTTTCTGCGAACCAGCTGAAAGCTTTGCAAGTTAAGTTGTTTAAAAAAAAGGAGTTTTGAGAAAAGCATGTGTTTTCGAAAAAGCATTTTATTACGGCCCTTCTTTAGGATTTGCAGTATTAATATTTGCTTTCCTCTTGACTGCATTTTTGTATTGGTATGTGTGATTAGGCTATGAAAAATATTCTTTATGCAAGTTTTCTGTCATCGTTTGCCTGCCTCCCCAGATTCGTTTTCATTCCACCAGATCTTTCACTAAATTACACTTTAAGGATGTTTAAAATGACAACACATGATATGACCGTACTAGAAGAGCAATCAATCAAACTTGACTCCAATTTCAAAATTTTCCTCTTTTACATCAAAACGATAAATCTGGTTCTTGAAAGGAAATTCCAAGTGCACATAATTCTTTACACAAAATGGAATGATAAAAAATTATAGAAGGAAATACATGCCTAAATATGTACATTCGCATGCAAATAAAGCTGAAAATTAAACAAAAGGCCTTCTAAAAACTGACAGGAAAGTAAAAGCAATTTTATAATGACCTCATACTTCAACTCAGACTCATCATATCAGCTACCCAACCCTCATCATTGTTGTCCTCATCATGATGATGATGATGGTGATGATGATGATGATGATGATGATGATGATGATGATGTTAAATGGTTTTGTTATTATAATTTGATATGGTTTATGTGTTTTGTGGAATCACACATTGCTGTTGGTGGTGTTTGTGATGCTGCTGTTGGTGATATTGTTGGCTAATATTTTATAGTACAAAGTGGACCAAAAAAAAGTTCACATTTTCTTAAATGGCATGTTTGGATGCCACAAAAGTATAACGAAATTTAGTTGTTGTCAGAGCATTTCTTCTCAGAGGATAGCACTATATATGAGGGAGAGCTTTCCCAGGCTATAAACTGTAAAGGATTCTACAGTCAAATATTCTTTTTATTCGAAATAAGAAAGAGGCCTAAGAACTCTCCAGATAGAGTAGAAAACGAAATACTATTAAACCGACAGTTCGTTATAATTAGAACATATATATTTATAAGCGACTACGATTTGAAATACAAGGATTTTTGGAATGCAATTAGAATGCACGATGCTACTTATAGGCTTAACTTCGTAAACCAAGCAATCGAGCGCCCCTGGACTTTTAACAATATTGTTTTTTCGCTGGTACAGGCTAATGAATTGAATAAATATTTTATTTATGTATGTTTAATTCTAAACATTTCATTGAGACACCATGTACGTCCATTCATTTTAATTGCACCAGGAGGAGTAACATTAATTGCAGTACTTTACGATGACTGACACAGCAAATACGATTTAAAACTATGACTGGCCCCCTACTAGAAATTCAAACTTGAGTTGGCCACTTCTGGAAATAAAATTACTATTATGCAATTGTGGGAAATAATTTTTTAAATTTATTTAAACTTTTGGCTATTTATGGCAGCATGTAGACTGGCTTAAAACATTACCAGCTTAAATTCCCTTCTACAATAAAGACCAACATTTTTAATACTTTCAAATCCTCTGTAAATAGATAAGAGCGGTTGTATTGTGTTAAATTTGATACTTGGAATTATTGGGCATGCTAAAATTAGACCAAATCTCTACGGACACACATTTTGAATAGAGCATATGGTTTTTCTGCAAGCAACCAAATACTGTAATGGTTTCATTTTCGGTCTTACAACCACTAAATGGTATTTTGTCTGAATGCAGCAATGCTGTTGGAAAACTTCTACGTTACACAAAATAAAGAAATAAATGTAAATCATTATAAAGGGTTATCCAACTAGGACTAGTAATTATAGTAATAGAGCGAGTTCATATGGGGCAAAGGGGCTCAAATTGGGGCATTCGATATCGAATCAAATAGGGTAAACTTCTTGGTAGCAAAAAAAGGAAACGCCAAAGTTTTTATACGATCAAGAGTGCCGTGCAAGTGATAAAATTCTATTACTAATATGAGTGATGAACCGATTATTGGTTTGTAACCGATCATTGCACTATCTAGTATTGCCCTTAAGCTAAATCATTCGGCCTGGTCTTGGTCTGAATATCAAATTGTGCAACTTATTTCTATGGCCAAACATCCGATAAGTATTTGTCTTCTACCCTTCTTCATTTCATCCTTTGACTGTTCGCCAGCTGTTATTTATTATTATTTTTCATGCCCAAAAACTCCCCGAAAATAAATTATTTACGAGTATAGAACACATTTTTTGATTTATATTTCACGCTCAAATAATTTTTTTTGAATAACATAATTTTTTTCGCATTTTAGCTTCAAGCATAATCTTGCGTCAATTATCAAAAGCTATAAATATTTAAAATTGAATTAGCTTCTGGTTTTTTTTCTATAATTCCTATTTCGCGTATAGTCAGCTTCAATGGTAGTCGGGCGTTGTAGTTGGAATTGGGAATAAATAAAATTAAACAGAACTTGTTTAAATCATTTTTCTTTCTTTATGTTTCGACAGCTTTCTAAATAAAATGATGTTTTTTTTTATCTCTGCAATGAAAAGTTGTACGCCATTTTAAAATTTATAGCACGTACAAATTACTCTCACGAGTTTATTGTGCATCACTTAGTTTTATCACGCATTTTGATTGATGTTTAAAAAATTTACAGCCATGACTGAAGAAATCTCATCCCATTTAATTTAACCAAAATTACATATTACATAGAACAGTCCCGCATAATCTTAGGGAATATAAAATTTTAAGAAAATATTGCAATCTGAAGTGTTTCTTTCACAAAATTGATTTCGTGATACGTTTTAAAACGCAAATGTTGGTTTTTGCAAGCAGCGGAGGTTTCGAGTTTTATGAAAACGATGTCACATTTGATGGCAAACACATAAATTGCAAAGAGAAAACACTCTTAAATTTATGCGTATGACAGAGAATTTGATATTGAAAATAAGATACGAAGAGGGTTATGGATACATGCATGAACGCGTATGTATGTATGTGTACGGGCATTCATATCCATATTACAAATATTGACAGATGCTCAATAAGGGTTTTCTTCCACTTTTATTTATTTAATAAGCTTGAGGTCAATTGCGAAACTCCTCTGTCTTTAATAAAACTTATGCAATGGCAACTCTTGGTGCTGTGATTTGCTGCCAAAGTAGTCATATATGGGATGCAATCTTAAAAAGTCGCACCTGCATTTCTAATCTGTAAGCTGAGTTTGAGGCAAAAATCCATATTTGAAAAAGATATTAATTGCAACAGTAAGGTTTTGGCTCAATGCGGCCTTTAACTCTGGTCTTGTTAGAGTATTTACTTCTAATTGTTGTGGTTGGATATCGGGAATCGATTTTGTGAAACTATTTCAGACTCATGAACCTCCAAGTTTACTTATACGTCTGATATTTCAGGGTTGTGTACAGAGAGATACTCAGTTTTGGCTAAATGCCGCCTTCAATTCGAAACTTGCTAGAGTATTCACGTCTAATTATTGTAGTTGGATATCGGTGGTCGAGTTTGTGAAACTATTTCCGAGCAATGAACTTCCATCAAGTTTACTTATACGTCAAGTATTCGATACGAAAAAGTATTGTATACATATATTAGAAAAAAAATTCATTATAGTAAAGGGTAACGTTGTAGCCACTGCCGGTTATCAAGTTTCGCTCTAAGCAATTTTTATGTGTTACTGTAAATGCAAAGTGACTTCAAGCTGAGCTTTCGAATAGGAGTAAAATTATTCTCGCGTGTAAGAAGCGCGTTAAATTTTTTTAATTTTCCTATAAATACGTTTATGGCGAAGTTCAGAGTTTCGAGTAAACTCTAGTAAGAGATGATCCTAATGCCTTCCATGGAATTTTATTTTGTTGTTATTTTTATATAAAAATGATTTAGAAAAATATTACGAAAATAGAAAACATACTTAACATCACACGGAAATCCTTGAGAGCTCTACTTTCGAACCCAGTAATCTATGTATATTCCCCAACAATCAATTCTTGACCTCTATTTTAACTTATTACAAATAGCTGCAATGGCCAAAAAAGTAAAAAAAATTCTATCAGACCTCATATGTCTATTCTGGAATTTTACCCTCTCCCTTAAGAATTGGACTTGGTCTTGTAAAGCTGAATAGTTTTCAAAACCAACGTCTAAAGCTAAGTGTTTCTTTATGCCTCGAAACTTTCAGCGGATAGAGAGCAACACCTTCTGCCTGTAAGGACTTACAATACATAAACTTAAATAAAAAAAATTTATAAATGTAAGTCCTTGAAATTTAAATTCTTAATTAAAAGTTTCACTTAAAAAATTTCAGATTCAGATTTCATAATGATTTGCTACTCAGTGCTTTTTAAATAAAACTTTTATGTTGCATGACAGCGAGTGCCTTTCGTCATCAATTAATTACCAAACGAATTTATTTTGGCATTATTTATAAGAATATATCTAAATAACTAAAAGCTTTTTTCCTTTCATTCTCCGCTTTATTGCTTTGTCTACTCTGTATGAAATGTTCTTTAAGCAAACCCATACATACTTAATTCAGGATTCATTTAAGTTAAACGTAAAATGGCTCAAGTAACTAAATCACTCTTAAAAGGCTGTGAAAAAACTAAACTTTCCTTAAAGCTTTTGTCTGGGATGTAAAATTGGTATGAAGAAATGTATGAAATTCAATCGCCATTTTCGTTTTTATGCTGCTGTTGCTGTTATATGGAATTATAAATAAATGATCCTTGAACTATAATATAAAGAATTATTTCCATAAAATATACTTTTTGCTCACACATTTGATTGACGACCCTGTAAGCATTTGGAGAATTGCCTGGCCAAGTACCCTCCCACTAGTCTTTGAAGACTAAAAAGATTAAGTTCATATTAGCGATGCAGATTCCAAAATATGTACGCCGTAGCTGGGGAGAGGTGTGCATGCACAAGATAAAAATGAAGTCTAGAACTAAAACTTAAAAGCACTTAAGAAATGGTACAGCATTAAAGGGCGGATTGGTGATTTTACTGGCTTTCAAAAAAAAAAAAAAATATATTGCTGGGAAAGCAGCTCTCGTTTAATGAAAATAAAAGAATATATTAAATCTTAAATAATTCTTTCTTCAGTGTTTCCCAAATCGTAAAAAAAATGTTGCCATAAAATAAAAGCAAACTTGATATGAGAAGTGACGGCAGTTAAGAACATGACAAGGGGCCTAAATTAGAGGATTCGATAACGAATCAAATACCGTGAACTTCTTTGAAACAAAAAAGGAAACACTTTTTCCATATCATTTTTAAGTTTTCTGGCATTGAAATTTTACAGTAACATTGTGACGAAAACTAAAGCATTAATTTTATTATATATTTTTTTTTATCTCGGCCCCTTGTAAATATGTGAGCAAATTCCTAAATATTTCGGCGATTGGTATCTTTTCCCGTGAAAGACTAATCGCTGTAGAAACCAAATGGAAAAAGCTTTGAATTGCAGCACAGGATATATTTTTAGAGCTATAGAAATTCAAAGATGATAAAAAGGCGATAATAACAAAAAGAAATAAAAATGCATACGAGTATTTAAAATTAAATATTAAGTGAACGCGAAAAAAGACATTCGGCCGAAAATGCGTTTTCCAGCTCTGATGGAAACTTATAAGGAAGGTAGTGAAAAACACAAATCCCAACTGTTTAGCATTTCATTCTATATATTTTAATTTCCTTTTGAATTTGTGATGTAGTGTATCTTTTTTTCTACAGCGTACACCCCACTAGCACCTTCCATCATATTCAAATGATTTAGAACTCCTCTGTATGTTGCAAATTTTTTTTTCATAAAAACCTCTTCCTGAAAGTTTTTTCTCATCGATTGCCATTAACGAAATCTCGAATAACCCTGTTATTATGAACAATACTGGACCGTGTTCTCTGGTTCATTTTTATTATTTAAATTTTTTACTCTTCAAAGCACATGATTTTTATAAATTTTTTTTTGACGAGTTAACATTTTCCAGTAATCGGTTTTCATAATAATTTTTGTGGTTTTATTTTTTATTTTATATTTGTAGCCTCCATATTAAGTTTTCGTTACCACAATAGCGAAAAGTGGTTAATCAATTTTGAATATCGCTGCATTGACTTGTAGTTGTTTGGTCAATCAGCCACTATGCCAAGTAAATATTTATTGCATGTGTTTATGTGCGTGTGGCTTGTGCATGTGTGGGTGCTGAAAATGATGGATGATGTTGAAATTAAAGGCGATATAAATATCTTCTCTTTTTTAACTTTGTTATATCAATATTTGACTTTCTGGTTAGATTGACGTCATTGTAGTTAAAGGAAGGAGAATAGTTTCAGTTGCAAATTTTTAAATTTCCACAAAAATTATGAAGAAGATTTTAAAAGTGGATTAAATCATAATGGGACAGTAGGAATAGTTTTACTTCGATATTCTTAAAGGCTATGACTCACTATCCTATACAATCGTAGGATAGTGTGTTGCAAAAATAGGATCTGTGTGCCAGATATTCTTGACAAGTCATGTGATTTGCAAAAGTTTATGAAAAATTTTCATAAAATTTTAATGTTTATACGATCAGAGTTGTATTTATTTCAATCAACAAATAAAAAAGTTGTTTGCATTTTATTTGCATGATAGTGACGCACCAGCTGCACCATTTTCATACGATTTTTAAAATACATATCAGATCACGTCATATTTTCGTGTGAATACATCGTTTGACTATGTGGGATAGTGAAGCATGGTTTTTATTTGTTAAACAGCTTTATGCAAAATAGATGTACGATTTCTTAAACATGCTTCTGTGTGATAGATTGGTTCGAGAAGTAGAACGGTTTGCAAAAGTTTATGAAAATTTTCATAAAATGATATTTTTCACCCTACCAGAGTTGCATTTTAGATATAATATTCATATAGGGTTGCTCTTTTCTGAACCTAAACTAGGAAAGGCTTTATATAATATAATATAATATATAATATAATATAATATAATATAATATAATATAATATAATATAATATAATATAATATAATATAATATATAATATAATATAATATAATATAATATAATATAATATAATATAATATAATATAATATAATATAATATAATATAATATAATATATAATATAATATAATATAATATAATATAATATAATATAATATAATATAATATAATATAATATAATATAATATAATATAATATAATATAATATAATATAATATAATATATAATATAATATAATATAATATAATATAATATAATATAATATAATATAATATATAATATAATATAATATAATATAATATAATATAATATATAATATAATATAATATAATATAATATAATATAATATAATATAATATAATATAATATAATATAATATAATATAATATAATATAATATAATATAATATAATATAATATAATATAATATAATATAATATAATATAATATAATATAATATAATATAATATAATATAATATAATATAATATAATATAATATAATATAATATAATATAATATAATATAATATAATATAATATAATATAATATAATATAATATAATATAATATAATATAATATAATATAATATAATATAATATAATATAATATAATATAATATAATATAATATAATATAATATAATATAATATAATATAATATAATATAATATAATATAATATAATATAATATAATATAATATAATATAATATAATATAATATAATATAATATAATATAATATAATATAATATAATATAATATAATATAATATAATATAATATAATATAATATAATATAATATAATATAATATAATATAATATAATATAATATAATATAATATAATATAATATAATATAATATAATATAATATAATATAATATAATATAATATATTGAAAGTTTTACAAGCAGTGTGGTGTCACGCTATCAACTTCATATTGATGCGATTTTTTAGGTTAAATCGTGCGACTGTGTAGGATAGTGAGGCAATTAATTGGAAATCTTTTATTGATTTCTATGTGTAGCACCAATTTAACACTTATTTCCGTCTTCCCAACTTTTAAGTTTTATTTTTCCAGGATTTGTGAAAGCCTAGTAACTCTATTATTATTGTAACAAAAGAGCGAGAAAGGCGAGGTTTTAGAACATACTCGATTAGTCAAAGATATGTATGTATATCCGACATGTATTACATGAATTCATAAGTCCATTTATAAATATCTCCGGTGCTTTACGCACATACAAATAGCCCTATCGCTGGCTGACGTTGCTTCTTTCCTTTTTTTGTTGTTGTTTTTTTTCTTTTGCATTACCTTTTCCTTTTATTATATTAAACATTTTGTGAGGATATTTTTGGATAATATAACGAGTATCATACCTTATTATCATTGTTCAATCTTCTGGAACGATGAGCAAAATGTGGAGAGGTGAAATGTAGAAGGTGAAATTAAAGTGGAAATTGAGTAAAATCATACACAAATAACACAAGAGCTTCAGTTAAAATATCCTTTATAGAAATTTTACCTTGATTTGGTTTGTTTTTTTTTTTAAATAGTAAACGAAATTTTTTCATTTCATTTTGAATGCACAACTGCTGTGTAATTAAAAATTTCATTTGCGAGTGGAATGAATAGTAAAATTATATATAAGGAAAAGCATAGTAATGCACTCCACCACATATACCAATGCGGTATACAATTTCAAATGCATTACCACATTTGCGGAGTGAAAGGTTTGCACGTGCATATAAAGGCAGCGAGGCACTCCAGTGCTTATCCATTAATAATGAAGGCAATATATTGGTTAAATATATTGTCAGAATTCAGTAAGCAGCTAAAATCTGTTTTGAACACTTCTTGAGATATTTTGTAAGCAAGCATTCCCTGAACGTGAAGTGGGTCCAACATCAGTAGAATGATGTCATGTGGCGTGCATCAGAGTGCCTGCTGCATATCAACATATTTTATACAGTCTTTAATGCAATTGTGCAGAATTTCGCCAACTAATTAATGTTTAATAGCAAAATACTTATTGGTTTTATCGTAATTAATTTACTTTCGGTGAACGCTTTTATAAAATGAACCATAATTCATTCTGGTTAACATGTGAAAATCACTGTGATTTTCTTCAACCAAATTAGGGTTTCCAGTAATAATTTATTCTATTTTTTTTTTGATTTGAACTAAAAACCAAATAAGAATAAAAGAGATAAAATTTCGAGAGTTTTAAGACCGTATTTTTACTTTGTATACTATTGGAGAGGTATACGGGGGTATTTTTACTTTGACAAGAGTAACAACGAATGTATAAATACTAATAAAATGGAGATAAGGGCGCCTAACATTTTGAACCGGCTACTGGATTCATTTTAACTAATTTTCAGTAGGACAAAGTTTGCACGACATTTCATTTAGTTTCCCATAGTGGTTTTCCAAATTATCTTTTGAGCCGCCAATCAAGCAGAATGAATTCGTAGCCACACATGCTTACAATGTAGTTCGAATAAAAATAAAGTGATGGCAAAACTTCTATTCAGACAGGACATTACTCTCTTGAGTCCAAATAAATTTAAATATGGAAGAAAACAACTATGCATTCTATTGTATCTGGTTGGGTCGCATACTGGCGAGTCATAAACTAAAAATAATGAAATAATAAAAGAAAAAGTCAGTTTGCTGGGAAATCAAGTTCTGTCTAATTTACGGTGCCGCAAATTTGTACATCCCTAAATTAGCTTTAATTTCAGATTTTTGTTCAAAAACTTTCCATACTTCTTTAAGGGAAAATTTACATTAATCATTATTATATATTTTTCTTATAAACTTATTCTTAGTTATTCATAATTTAAATTTTTTTTTTTAATTTCAGAAAAACTTTTAATAATAAATAATATTAAAAACATATTTTATTTTCTTTTCAGAAGGAGCAAACTAGATAAATATTTAAATGAGGATGAAGCAGCAGAGCCTGTAAGTATCATTAGTCCATTTTCACTTGTATAAAAGTTATTAATAACAAAAATCTATCACATTGGCCGGAAAAACACAATGGGAAATGAAAAAGGCGAGACCAGATATGAAAAAGGAGTTTCTTGTTTGCAAAATAGGAAATAAGAAATATAAATGAATAAAAATTAGCATGATAGATTAAATGTCTGTGTAGATGTACGTGCGTAGGTTCTGATTTATATAACAACGTTTACTAAATAAATAGAAAACTTTGAGTTAATAAACGAGTAGATAAAAAAAACTAAAATGGTAATTTTTGTGGGAATGTTTGAGATTGCAGATTATGTGTGTGGCACATCGAATACAATTGATTTATAGACAAATTTCATGGTTAAGAAGCTGTCAATTCATTTAATGTGTAGACGGACACAACTTTCGCAATGAAATATTCATATGCATGAATGGCTGTGTGTACCCACACAAGGCATGTTCGCATGGAGGCCATTCATAGTTCATCCGTTGACATAATTGATTCGACATTATCGTATACCATTTTTAGAAAGAAACATCTGCGTTCATGTTGCCGGCCACACGAACAGATCCCTTCAAGTGCCACTGGCTACTACTGCAGCTTTGTAGTCAACTATATAATTTCAATAATTTAAATAATAGCGACAGGATCTTTGCGGGAAACCATTTTTGGTTCTAAATTTCAATGAATCATGTTTCTGAATAATTTTTTATTCATTTATAATGTTAATTTAAATTATGGTGGCAGCTCTCTGTTTGTTCATTCTCGCTGATAAAAATACACAGCTGCAACGATATCAGTGTTGCCATGTCGTTGGATTGTATTCTAAATCAGTAGCTTACTTGGGCGAATGTGTTTTTAAGCTCTGAATCCTGCTGCGACCTAAATATGTATTTGGAAAAAATTAAACGAGAACAATCTTGTGAACACCATGATGTGTTCAAAAACCCGAGTCAAGCGCTTTACACTGCGGTATGAATATGGGAATACCGCGAGTCAACCGGTTTACACTGCGATTTGAATATGGGAATTTATATTTATGTGCTCGTATATACATCAGCAAACTAATTTTGTGCTGTGTTCGAAAGTCGAAAATATATAAAAGTACACAATCGGCGTTTTGGGTTACGATACTTGCAAAGTTCTGGTAGACCGACTTACACTTGAAGACATTAATGAATATTTACAATTTACAACAAAAAGCGATTTAATCATTGTGTATGCGCATGCGTACATGTATACCTGCCATACATTTACTTTAATAACAGGTATAAGCTCTCTACGCATTGTCAGTTTGAAATTTGTATGTTATGGATATGATTTAAGTGACTTGCAAGGCAGAAGAGTGAAATACCATTTGCTGAATACTTTTATAAGTACGAGTATACAGTCAAAGCTCTTTGTAATGAATATTTGCTTTAACTTTATGCGATGTAAAGAAAATTGTAGTTTTTATTATTCAATACATTTTATAACAAATTGGCACTGCAATTAAGTTGACTTTTGGCTGGCCTCGGTAGCTCGGTAGTTTTCCCTTGAATAGGTTCTCTAGTTGGTGGAATTGGGCTTTATAAAAATAAAAAATAAAAAATATGAATAAGCATTCCTTATAATAAGAATCTAAGATACCTTATGAGTACTCATGGGTTTTTGAAATTATTCCATCCTATTTGGATGATGAATAAGATTTTGCAAATGCATCAAGTTAAGCATTCGATGATGATTTTATACCTGAAGCTGAGTTGCCATTAAAACTACTTGTAAAATTTCAGAAATGAGTGACCAGGTTTTTTCCATGCCCATAATGATTTAACATCATTAATAGATGCCTATTGTTGCCATCTCTTAATAGCTGGTTTATAAATTCTGTACATCTTTTAGAAGAATTCTCTTTGAACTTGTAAGCTTTTGAGGATTTTTATTTGATAATATTTCTAATTCAAGTTAAAGAATTTTAATCTTCTTCCAAAGTCAATTTACGACTCTCGAAATCTGGAAAGTATAAACACAATTTATTTATTTCTTCGATACTGAGCATGTTTTTGTCAGTTGGCAGAGCAGTTCGTAGATACCGCTGTTAGCAGGTCTCTATGAATCTCAATTTTTTAATTTAGCTTCCAATGACAGATTTTATGCTCTACACAAAATTTAATTTAAATGAATCTTTTACAATTGACAATCGTTATTCACATTTTTCACTTAATTAATTTAAAAATACATGCATAATATTATGACAATTAAATAAAAACAACATTGTTTTTCATATTGATAAAAGTTTAATTATTGTTAAAAACATAAATTATGTAAATGATTTTCATCTCCGTTTGCCTTTATAATTGCTGCATTAATTAAATGAAAAGTCATAAAATCATATTAATTTGAAAGGTACATTTAAATCCACTTTAAAACTTTCAATAATGATTTGTTAACTGTACTTTTTTGAACAACAAAGGAAATAAAATTGTGATTTCTGCATCTCTTACGCGACATGTACTTTGACGTATGAGTGTTAAGGATGAATTATTGTTACACTTGTCACATAATCATACAATTTCACAGACAATGTTTCTCTGTGTGCGTATTAAATTGTTATGCACATGAACTTGTTGCATGAACAAGAGGGCATCAAATAATTTGATACGTACAATAGCACACACATAGGAAGGCACACACACACATCCATACGTAGTTATCAGTAGTAAAGCCTTCTACTTATTAGAGAATTACGAAATATAGTGTATATTTTATATTTAATATATATTTTATATTTAATATATATTTATATTTATATATATTTTATATTTATATTTAAGTATATATAACTACCTGATATATTTATATTTTTAAAAATATATATTTATATAAATATATCGAGTGGTGCTTTTCGAGGATACCGATTTTAATTTATAAAGAATGTGATGTAATCAACATACTTGTAAGTGTAATTTTTCTTAGGATCAGCACTTTGGCCATAGGCCCAACTCAAGCAGTGCATTGCCCCTGCCCATGGAATGCATTGCGGGGTTATTATAAGCGAGGGGTATCAGTATTTTCTGTTTATTGTTGTTGTTATTTTTATTCCGATATTATTATTAATTTTTATACTTTATAATTGCGGCATTGCCATATGTTAGGTATTTGGCATGGCATTGCTGTTGTTAGCACGACTTATAACCGGAAACTTGCCGTATGTATCCGGTTGTATGCAAGCAAAGATCAAATTGTGATTTGACGTCGCTGCAGGAAATACTATCGTTGATTTAGTAGTGAAAGTAGTAGAACTAATGAGAAGAACCTTTAACCGTCTACCATAGTGTTCAACACAAAGTGATTAATGGCTGCGTATTTCGGGAAAGTTTACCCAAATAAAGGTCAAAAAATATTACAAAAATGTCATGATAATGTTAATATAAAATTGCGCTTTTAAAAAATGAGCGAGTGGCATCCTCACACACATATATTTTCTGTATATGAATATGTTACGCACTGCTGGTTATCATGCCTAATAAATGCTTTGAAAATATTCTTCTTCATTTCTTCCTCACTTACTTTGCTAACAACGTTTTTCGCAAGGAAACATTCTTTTAAAAAAAAAAAAAAATATATATATATAAATGTCAAAGTGAAAATAAATGTTTTGGAGCTTTCAGGCAAATTTATCTCTCATATGCTGTCTGACGGCTTGTTAAGGCAGCCATTCTCACCTCATCTCACGTAAACCGCAAGACATATGCTTATGCTGCTTTGAAATCTTAAATCAAAAAAATTTATTATGTTCTTTAGCTAAATGATAATCGTTTATAATGTGCTTTGTAAGATAAGGAGTGAAAGACCGAAAAGAGCGTCAGCATATTAAATACTAAATGCTTATTTTTCTGGAAATACTTACGTAAATACGTGTGTATTCAGCCATTTAATGAAATTTATTATTCGGTACATTTTCTCTTTATTTGTTGTCATTTATTTTTTGCGTGTGGTTTCATTTCGTTGGCTGCTACAACCAAATTCCTTACTAGACTTTTCCAAGCAGCTTGGAAAAAACATTGCACGGCTTGCTTTTATTGTATTTTTGTAATTCTCAACTGTTTCTTGAGAGTATGAGTATAATATATAAGAAACAGTAGTGTTGTAGCTTCCTCATCCTTATAAAATATTAATTAGAAAATTATTCTTTTTTTATGCTTTTTAATTCGAAGAAAAATATTTTTTTTTTAAGGAAGGGCGAGGATTTTGAATGAAAACATGCCGGATCTGCAAAAGTAAATTTTAAAATGAATTTATTGATAATATAAATATTTTAATAGCTATGAATTGGCTCATTTACACGTCTTGGACATATGAAGATGAGTAGAAAATTGTTGTTCCAAACAATTGTGGTTTCGTTTTGTTTTAAATTTTTTTTCGGCGTATTAATTTTCATTTAAAATTTTATTCTTTATCATTTCCCGAGAATTTTAAATGAAATAGGGAAAAAAAAATTTTAAAATATATAAAAATAAATTAAATAATTAATAATAAATATTAAACTTGAATCATTGTAAATATTAAACTATGTTATTAAATTATATTAATAAATATTAAACTTGAAAATTTTTATTGAATTATTGCTTAAAAATTATCTATTTGCTTACTGAGTGAATAAATTCTAGTACGTGGAACAGGCGTTCCGGAATAAAATAGGCGACTGAGATATTTGTTTTGGAGTTTTATATCATTCGCAATGGCGGCATGTGTTCATTGGAATGCTTATTATTGAGATATTTGAAAGCAAAAAAAAATCAGATGCCCCAGCTCCCTGTAGCAAATGTTGCCAAGGTATTGTTACAAGCCCATTTTTTTTTTATTTCGGTGAAAAATATGTTTTCACGCAGAATTAATATGTTTCGCTTATTGTTGTGCAGAGTTTTGTATGAGTTGCGTTACAATAGATAACAAAGTCGCGATTTTTAAAATGACTGCGTTGGGAATAAAAAATAAATGGAAAACAAAATGAATATTTTAATCCAAAAAAAAACTTTAGACTATTTTTATTTTATATTTTTCATATAAGTAACATCGGAAGGATAATTGCACAATAGAAAAAAAGTGTTAGAACTGCTTTTAGTTTGGCTTGTCACTTTTCTATTTCATGCATTGCCGGCCATCAACATTGGCCAAGCAGGCATGAAAATATATAAAACACTTTTCATTTATTATTAATTCATCCGGTGGGTTTATAACAGGAAGAAATAGAAAATAATATTGAATTCGATTGGTATAATTTTGACGATAGATGTAAAGGGGAAAGTAATTACGCTAAAGTTGAAAATATAATTAAATGGTATTGAAGAGAATTCATTTTCATATAGTACTAGCAAGGACCTTGAAAAGGATACAAAAGGTAAAGAAAATACACAGCCGCACATCATGGACTCGGGGACAGAAAAATTATATAAAAATGTGATTTCGTAGGGCTATAGGGTTGAGTATTAAAATAAGCATTTGCTTTTGCAGATGAATTGTACTGTAATAGCTCGATAAGACAATTAAAAGAAACTTACAGTTTGTGGCTTGTAAGGAAAGCACTAGGGTCGATATGATATCCAGTTTATTATTCGTATATGTGAATCTTAAAAGGACGATTCAGGCAATATAAAGTAGAATTTTCTTGCTCTATGAGTATATTCCCACAATGCATGATTCGCTTAAATTCAAACCGATGAAAACAATGATTTACTTCAATGAACCAGAATACGTGTCAAAGAAGAGTAATATTAATCCGACGGAGATTAGAATAGACCCCCATGGTTTTACTGTACAGAACAGACTGCTTTTACTAAAGTTATATAGAGAAAATTACAATACATAATATAAAGTAAAGTATTATGTAATGATGCGGTTTGCATTCGTAGAAAAATTTTATAAGATTAAATATTAAGAATTATAAATTATTTTCCACAATAAGTAGGGCTGCAATATTTTTATAAAAAGCTCTAAACTAATTACGAAATTCCAATTTCTTAGTTTTCGTGGAAAGTAAACATTTTCACAAAATACATTTTGTTTGAGAACAAGTCCTTTTGTGTCACTGTTTCGTGACCCTTAAAGAAAAAGTTACCACAAAACAATTAATTTATGAAGGTATTCATTCAAAGTTTATAAGTTGAAAACTTTTTCACTAACTTTTGTCTAGTGTTGTAAATAATGAATTGCTAAATGTATTATGAGTGTTTTCCCCCATTTAAACTATAATACATAATATATTATTATATTATATTGTATTATATTATTATGATTAATTATTGCTAGAAGTTCGCCCAAGTTGGAACAATCGACTATTGATTGTGTTGAATAGAAAATAATTATTAATTCATAAATGAATTGAAGCATGTTTGGCTGATATCATTTGCTTGACTAGTAAAATTCTGTAAGAAAAATATTTATTGAAGCCTTTTGATATTTTAGCTTGAGTAGGAGGGACCTGGTTGCCGTTAGCCAAAGCTAAATAAGTAAAAGGATACAAAAACAAAAATGCAGCGCAACATATAATTTTTTGTCTAGCAATGGCTGGACATAATACATATTAATTTTTTATATATTAAGATTTGAAATATTATTGTGATTCAATATTTTGAAGATACAGTAAATAAATCATGTAAAAAAAAAAAAAATTATTTTCACTTAAATTTGGAAATTATTAAAGTGCTGCATAGTGTGACTATGGACTGAGACATTGTTAATATAAACGATTGATATTTAGTGATAAGCTAATATTATTCCACTGGATAATAATCAATATTTTGCTGCCAACCTCAGGCCCGCAAGCTCGTATGGATTTAAACATTCGTACTTCGATACGAAGAAAAGTTTTGTGCAACCTTGTCTTGTGTGCAAAACTCTTTAAATCTTCAATTATCTTGCCTACTCATTGAATTTGCAATTTTCAAATTGTTTATTTGTATATTTTAGTTGGTAGATGATTGCGCAAACAAATACTATTGCTTTTGTTTACAAATTCAGATGAATATGAAATAAGTGCAATTGACCAGGGGAACGTGTTCTAGTTGTTTTATTAAATTCTATTACTATTTGCAATTAGTCTAATTAAAGCCAAGCAGCATATTGTTCTCTTGTGTATACATTTGTAATTCGATTTGAGTTTTGTGCTTAAGCTTTTCACATATTCTGCTTCTGCATTTAACTTCCTTCACCTCCTTTTAACTAGAAATATAACACACTAACAATTTTGCTTAATGTCGTGCGATATAACGAAGTATAAATGAAACAAGATTTTGGTCCTGTGGCTGTAAGGACAATATTGTCTTATTTAAATGGTACCACATAAATTGTTTATTGGTTAGAAAGTTATTTGCTGTGGATGTGCAGGCATTTAAGTACACTCAAAAATATGATTAAATAAAAGGAAGAAGCATTTACATAAATTTAAATGCGTATGGGATATGGTACATTGCCAATGTCCACATGTGCTAGAATTTAGTAAAAGTATAATTTAAAATTCAATTGTACATCACGTATGGAAGACGTTATTGTGTAATTTTTGTCAACACATAAAATCCAAAACTTGCAAAATATTTTTCTACAAGTTGGCGTTTTAATAAATTTCTCCACAGCAGTGGAATAGTCACATGAAGTTAACTTTTTCTTATTGTCCTGAATCCTGTCTATACATGGCAATTGTAAAATATATTTTCTATCGACGAATATTCAACTTTCAAAGGTTGAACTACAAGGCAGCCATTCGAACTATGCGACAAGTCCAAATTGACTATTTAAACTTGGATTTTTTTTTTGAGTGTAAATGCTCCTGTTTGAGGTACGATAAAAGGATTAAATGAAATATTATTTTGCCAAAATAATTGTGCAAGAAAAGTTGCACGTATAAGCAAATTTTCAACTCCATATTCTTCCTGTTACTTTTATTTTGTTATTACCGTTATTATTGTGTTATTAATTAAGATAATCATTTCTGTACTCCATAAAATTTTGGTTTGCCGTGGAGGGTAAAATTTTGGTAAATACAGTGTACCAGAGAATGGTCTCATTGAAATGCTTGACCGGGTGGTGGTGAAGAATAGATACTGAAATAGAAATTAATGTTTCTGCACATCTGTTAAGATGATTTTGGCAGTCGTTTCACTTCAATGACGAAAGGCTGACTAGCGACTATTCTTTCTTCATTTAAATATTACGAAAAATTCAGGAAAATTCCGTTTTTGCATTACTGAAGATAATTACACCTCGAGTTAAATACCTTTTTAAAAAATATAGCAAGCGTTATTATATTTTCTCCGTATAGAATTTGTAAGTTTTTCTGGAAATTTCCTCACTACATCTAAACCATTCTTCCTTAGCGGATCAAGCCTATATAGTCAGAAAGACTATTTGCGTGCATTTATGGAATATCTTAATTGTATTTGTGAAATTATATATATGTTATCATAGAAATTGTTTAAATTTTTTAATTCAGACTGAATAGCTTGTATCCTGTCAATAATATGGATTGCTTTCTTACTATCAACTCTTTCTTTGAACTTGAATTATTCTGTTTAAGGAGCTTTTATGTCGTTACTATTTTAAGATATAAAATTCTCAAGTTATATGTTGAAGCGATTTGTGTCACATATTTTGATAAAGGATAATCCTGTATGCGTAGAACCTCATCCAGAATATGTAGAATATGTATTATAATATTCATTTTAATAATTAAATATGCTTGCCATGTATTTGGAGAACACGAAAAGTTGTCTTGTTAAATGAAGAGGATAGAACTGGCGTACCGCCTTCTAAGAAATATTCATCGAAATTGTGTTGTACACGTCTTTATTCAGGCCTAGGGCTAGTTCCATAACTTTAAAACTTATCAATCATCTGATCCTTATCAGGAGAAATATCTTTAATAACTGTAAAATATTTCTAAATAATATTCAACAAACATTTCCTACGATTTCATAATATGTTTTCATTTCCTTAAAAATCCTTCTCAAGGATTTGTTTTATAAAATGGAAATGTAATATTTATTTTCATATAATTCCTTTTTAATATTAAATTTTTATTTATATATTTAATTTTTTTAAATATATAATTTTTATTGCATTACCCCCTTAACCCCTTTATATTTATTTCTCTTGCGATATAATTCAATCAGAATTTCTCAAAAATTAAAAGAAAGCTTTAGTGACAGAGCGGTTTGTTTAATTTCAACCGATCCATCACGAATATGGCAGATACATGACATTCTACAAAAGAACACTGAGTGGGGAGATGTGGCGAAGTGCGAAAACAATGTCGAGTAAAAATAATTTAACATTAAAATAATTTGTATTGGTTGACTTGAAATTGTATTATGAATAATTTGCCTTATAACGTTCAAAATGAGAATTTTTTGTATACTCGTGCTGAGAGATTGCAAGTCCGAAAGTGTTTTACCCACCTTATTATATATTATATATAAAATAAATATGAATTACAAAAGTATAAAGTTTAAAAAGTTACAGGAAAAAAAATTTTTATTTTTTCCAAAAATATTTATTTTTGGCCAATCAACTGTGGTTTTGATTTTAAATAAAAATAATAAAACCAGTAATAAAAAGTTATTTTGTATTTTAAAATTTTATAGGGCTGATTTGACATTCACTAAGCACGGAGGAAACCACACTCGTAGCAAAACTTCAAGGTATTTTAATGTACTTTAATGTAATTGTATTTAGAAGCTGGCAGTGTTATGCATTAGTTCTGGTCCAAAGACTTCTAAATCCAAAATGACTTCCACAGATTATAGAAATCTTAATAATATTTTGTATAAAATATAAAATTCTACTGCACCTCAACCAAATTGTTATTTTTATTCTTTAATCAATTCTTTATTTATTTCTAAATAAAAGGCTACAAATGTTGTTCATTACGAATGCATGAAGCATTTCTGCAGGGAGGAGAGAAATTCACAACAACAACAAAAAAAAGAAGAAAGTGGAGAAAATATTCTTGATAGACATCATTTAGGATTGGATGGATAAACTTTTGTTAGGATAAAGGACATTTGATAAGCCGCTTCCAGTTTTAAAATTTTAATATCCTTTTATTTAAAGTAACATCTTTTAGGATTTAAATTTATTTTTATTACTTGAAGCTTATTGCTGTAGCAGCTGGCTGTTACTGATAGGGATAGATAAAGGAATTTATTGCTTTTGAGAGTATTTTCAAATTCTAATTGCCTTAAAATTATGGCATGTTTTTATCACATCCTTTGCTCCTCCACTTTCCACCTTAAAAATTAAGTGGGAACGCGTTTGCTTAACGTTTTCATTCACATTAACAATAACTCTGTTTATTTTCATTTCTTTTTTATATGTCTCTAATAAAAAAAATGTAATTTTAATAAAAAGAATAATTTATGCGAGGTGCGGTCAAAAAATAACAGTAAGTTCTGTTGTATATGCTGACAATATACAAGCATTAATCGGAATTCAAAAATTTTATTTCCTTGAACTGTTATGGAGGGATGTTTCTCTATAAACTTAACTAGTATGTAGAGTGAAAATCTGGTCTAGATTTTTCTTATTTAAATTTTGAGTTCATTGTTTGCTGATAAGGGGGCGAAAACAAGATAAAATAGCCGCCAGGTGGAGCCACACACTTCTAAACAATTAAAACTTTTTATCAAATTAAAAACACTGTCAAAACTCTTCAAAGCAAATAATGATTTTAGCGAAGTTTCGTTATAATGAAAACATTTTTTTTTTAATATTAAACGTTTTTTATAACGCATATTTTTTTCTTTCGTGTATACAAAATACTTTAATTTTCCTTTCACCTATAAGTGATTAGTGATTAGTGATAAGCTTTAATGTTGAATATTTTGTGTGTTAAATCAAATCTATTAATTTGTGTGTTTTTAATGAAGATGAGGAAGCGGAGTGGCACGCAGTTGGCAAACTATTCGAGTTGGTGTGTAGAAAAAAGGAGATTTTCCGAACCACTCCATGATAAAAATCTGTAAAGAGCTTTTCATTTTTGGTGTTTTTATTTATTAAAAAGGGAATTACCTTTTCAATTAAAATAAAGTCTTATGTTGTATTAGTCGTTGTAGCCACCTTGAACTGTACCGAGTGAACTTGTAGATGTTTAATTTACGTTCGGGTCAACTCTTATGTGAAGAACATTTTCCAGCAGAAAGAAGAAAGTGATTTATAGCCCACCGAGTTGTGCTTTGCTACATTTTTTTTATTTGTTTTGCAATTTATCACATTAAGAGCATATTTTTAGGCTGTCTTACCTTTTATAAGAATATTTGCTTCCAACCAACTCCTTCCTTGCAGTATATGGCAGACCGTGATATCTGTAAGCTTGAAATATTTGCTTACAGTGTTGGCTTGTTGTTTGCGCCGTAAGCCAAAATGCAAACATTATCTTTAACATTTTAAGGATCCTCTTGCATTTGTTAAGAGGTCTTATGGAAATTTATTTATGTTTTCCATTTATTGCTGTAATGAAACCAATTTTACATTTTAAATTCTTGATAACATGGGTTATTAAATAAACAAGGAAAAATGTAGCTTTTTTCAAAACGAAAAGCTTTGAATGTGTTAACACCAATGGAAGCTTTTTGGCAATGAAATGCAATATGTCCTGAATTCATAAAAAGCCAAAAGAATATTTTTTATATTTTTTCAGTTTGAATGCAATTTTGAAGCTCTTGTTGATTACGAGCTGTCGAACTAAACTGAATTTTGTGTCAAAGGATTTAAAGGAAATTTGACTAGATTTCACCTTGTGTTATAGCTAAAATTTCACAGGTTCTCTGAAAAGAAATAAATATAAATAATAAGTGAAGAATTCAATTTTTTTATTTTTTATTTAAATATGCAAATTTAGTGCATTTTTATTGTCAAGTCTGCAAATTTAATTTTCAATGTAAAATGAAAACAAGATTATTAATCTACTCTGCTGATAATTCTTTTTAAAAAACTGTGAACAGCAATAGTTCACTGCAGTCTGTCACTACTACTTTGTGTGAATCCTTCTATATAAATAAATTAATAAAGAAATTTTTTACTAATTAATATTTAAAAATTTTTCTTTTTCTAGTTAAAATTTTTTTTTGATTAAATTTTGATAAACCATTTTCTGATTAACCGGTTGTACAGGATACAATCGCGTCTGCAGTTGTTCTATAAAAGCTATTAAATCATACGCATAATACACGATGAGCTTTCAATATTTCTAGCCGTGTCCAATTTCGCTACTCGGCTTTGCTACACATTAAATATTTAAAAACCCTGTGGCAATTCATAATTGCAAACTGCATCTCCAAACTGAATGGTAAACTGTGGCATGTATTGGAAGCTTTTGTGCAACAGTCTTAAGTGGAAAAGCTTTTTAAAGTTTTGTGGAAAAAAATAAAGAGCGTAAATGGAAAATGTGTGTATAACCGAAAGCTTTTACAATATAAATTGAACTTATGACCTTGACAAACAACGTACGAGTGTCCAACAGCTGATTTCACGAACGAGAATCAACAATTGTTTCTATTAATAGTGAAAAATGACTGCGAAACAACGCGCAATTTGTTGCTAAAAGCAGCCGACACTACTTTTCCTTCTTCTTCTTCTTTTTTTTTTCTTTTTTTTGGTCTTAACCATGAACGAAATTATTTGATACAACTGTACGCCGAATAAGAGAAATAAGCTTTGGGTCATAGTCGGTTCCTCTCTTACATTAAATACTTTCACTCTTCTTTATAACCTGCAATATAAATTTCAATGGCATCTGTTTTGTTTTTTTTTTTTTTTTTTTGGTTTCGTGTTCATGTTTCATGTATAGTCCTGTGGCAAAATGTTCTCCTTGCAGCTCAGTTTGGCTTGAGTCTTCGTAAGTGTTTGTTCTTGGCGCCATTTCATAAGCGCAACATAAACACATAATAGAAGCACTTGCTTGCGTTAGTTGGTTTAATATATTTTCTAAATATGTACGAGTATGTGATTTGGATTAACTGATTTATCTGTTGTATACAAAGTGTTTTCCAGGACACGCAATGTTAGTGGCAATTTTTTTATTTTATTTAATTTTTTTTTTTCAATAACTTGATTAAAATAGAAAACCCACTTTGGCCACGAAACCTTGTTGCATGTGTATTTTACCATTTCAACAGTATCATCTATTGAACAGGGGCATATTGTATAGAACTCCAGTCATACATGCAAAGCTGCTCATGTTTTACGCGACTGTGAATGTGTGAGTGAAGGTGTAAATATTGATGTGTGAACATTTGAGGAGTATAATGAAAATTTCATAGAATTATATGCTATAAAAGAAGTTCCATTTAATATGTAAATTGAAAATTCCTAGTAAAGAAAACAATAATTGATTCGCATTTTTAATAAAAAATTGAAGAAAGGAAAAGTGTTGCCAGTGTTTAACAGAAAGTGTGTTTATCAAAAAGCGAGTATTCGAAATAAATATTTGAAATCGTAGTGAAGTTTAAAAAGAAAATTTACATGACCATGGAAATGGGCAACAGGAAGTAAAACTCCTAAGAGAAGTGTAATAAAAAAAAATTTAAGAGCCCTTTTATGGTCAGGGGGCAGAAATCCCAGTGTGAGAAGTTGCTTTAAAATAAAAATAAAATTTATCAATAATTTGTAAATGATAAAAAGCTGCTTATCATTAAACTGCTGCATACGAGAACTTCTTGGAAATGTTAAAAAATCTCTTGAAATCATAATGAAATGACTTCATATTTAAATTATAAAATTTCATTTAAAAACATCCTCTTTAAAGGTCTAATTAAAAAAAGAAAAACTTGTAAAGCAGTAATAATGAAAGCTCTTCTGCCCACCACTGTATTGCTGGTTATAAAAATACTTAAAAAATTCTATAGAATATAATATTCTGCAAAAAACAAATTCATTTAATGCATTCAAATAATCTTTAATTAATGGTTTTCTTATTTATTATTATTATTATTATTTATTTACGTTTATATTTATAACAGCGCATATTACAGTGTTTTAAACGTATCACTCTGATCGGTTAAGTGTGAAAGAAATTGTTTTAGAAATTTATTTTTGTGTCCTTGCAAATTACATTTGAAGAGCGTTCATAATACAATATAGTAATTGAAATTGTTTGCAAATTGATTTATCAAGAGATACGAGTAATTCTGAAAGCCTTTTCAGTTTTAGTGCGATCAATACAGTAGATCACAATCTGTGCCTTCAAAATTGGGATCAAAATACTCGTAATGTTACTTTACTACATTTCTCATATAAAAAATAAATATATCCTTGCATTTATAAACTGTTGTGTATATCCTTTTGGTTATATGCTTTTGTGTATATCCTTTTGTGAATATCCATATATCCTTTTTGTGGGCTGCTGTATTTAAGAGATAGCCTTTTTAGAACAGTTTTCGTTACACCACTACCGATACAAATTAGGATCAAAGAGGTGAGGGCAATCACAAATTCAATCACATTTCTCTAGTACACTAAGCCTCATAGCGAAAGCTCCTGATTATACAGAATAAGAATTTGAAAATAATCCATACTCTCTCTCTCTCTCTCCTAGCAAGTCCAGTCGAATTGCTGCATAACAGATTTAAGCAGCAAATGAATAACGCATACCCTGCTAAACCGGATGTTATCTTGCGTTCAAGCTGAAAGCTTTGCATGTTAAGTTAATTAACAAAAAAAAAAAAAAAATTACTAGAAGATAAAAACATTTGTAAAGGATCTGACAATATCATTTAAGGAACATGCAGATTGTCTAACTTTGGCACAATAAGAAGCTAAACAGGCAATAGGAATTCTTTTGTAGAAAAGAATTCTTCTAGTTGTTATTTTATCAGATTTCCATACAACGTTTGTTAGCTTGTACGACAAGTTTACCTCAATACCATCTCCATTACTACCTCTTTTGTATTCAATTATCAGATTTAATGGTTGTAGTACTTCTCATACCCCTGTAAATTATTATTAGTTTGTAAGATTAGTAAACAAAGTAAAAAAAAAGAAATTAAATATTCTCTAATCCATTAGCGGAACATTGAAGCTGAGTATGGTAATGTGATTCATAAACTTGTACAGTAACTCAATGTCGCAGGAAGTGAAGCATACTTTAAGGTGACATAATAATAAAGCTCATTGAGACACGAATTTACTTTTTAGTAGGATTATAGCAAGAAGACCACAAAAAGTTTTACTCTTTCGAGTAAGCAATTAACAGCGTAATAGTATTGTAGTAAATCACGCAATTGATCCAAATGCACACCTTATTTTAATAAAAGCTTACCAGAATTAATTAGGCAATTATTTCTACATACAACTAAAGCAAACGTCATCTTTTATTTTGAACTGTCCCATTCAAAATAAATGCTGATTTGCAAATATTCATATTTGCATTTAAAACGCACATAACAACTTTATATATATGAATGTGTATGTATTGGTGTGATTGGATTGCAATTGTGTAAGTAAAATGTTACGAAATCACGTGGTTACCTGAAATCCTTCATTTTTTTTTTCTTTCTCGTTAGCTTTTTCATGTTTTTCCCCCCCAAATTAAAAATAATGAAACCATTTTTATATGTTGTTTGTCATTAAATGCTTGTTGATATTTAGGAGCTGCTTTTGTTTTTATTTTAGGGCGTTAAACTGTGGCTATAAATGTGTTTATAAAGTCCTTTTAATGCGAATTATGTAAAAAGTGTAAAAAATACTACAATAATAGAAGGAATAATAAGAAGTTATGTGGCGCTTATTATTGTATAACGTTCGAAATTCACATTATTATTAAAGCGTAGCACTCTTTATAGTGCAGGGAGCAGCAATAAGAGATTCTATTTTCGTTAGCCCAATATTATAGCATGCTTTTGCATACTCGCCTATGACTGATCGAGTAACCCAACTACACAATACTTGTAAAAGTTAAGCTGCTGGGATGACTAAGACTTCAGCTACTGCTCTAATATCAAAATGATATCTCATATTGGAATACCTTATATCGTTTAGTGAGCTCTTTGGGTCAAAGCGAAATTCGCACAAATAAACAAAGTTTACAAACCATAATTTTAGGAAATGAAAAATAAAAAGCTTTTCGTTTTAATAAAATGTAGTTATTAAAGTTAAGAAAAGAAAAGAATTTAAAGCTCCGTACGTCTGTTACATAGAATTGTAGTGACAAATATATACTGCGGAATTTATAGGGGATGCTTGGCAAATTTCATAGCTACTAAATCAAGTCTGTTAAAATTTTTATTTTTAAAAAATAATGATAATAATAGTTTCAAAATTATTTTTTCGATCTTTTTATCAAGCTTTAGATCTTTAAATAAAAATGAGTTAACTTTTAGCGCTTCTCGAGGGGGGAAAAGATTACGCCAGCGTTTTCAAATCGGTGCGGTTCGTGCCGATTTTAATGATTTTTAAAATTGTCTGTGCCCAAAATTCTTCAGTAGTTTCTGGCAGATTTGTTTTTTAATTTTCAGTCCTTTTTTTACTCTCGGTCGCTCCGAGTCTGAATTCTACACCAACATATTTTAGTCTTAGCGTTCTATAACCCATTCTTTGGACTCTACAAATTTTCAGCTCTTTATTTTAATTTGAACCAGCAGCACAATTAATTTCTAATTAGGAAATCGAATTATTTAACATTTCAAAAATGGAATTGACAAAATTATTAATTAAATTATTATTAATTAAATTATTTTCACAAAATATAAATTTTGTTATATTGAAGAGAAAAAAGAAAAACGCAACACAGCAATTAAACTCCCTGTTTGCGTGTCGCATTGGTGGCATCAGCAGAAGGGTTAGCTGGCTTCAATGTAATCCCTCTAGATATTATTTCTGGCCTTAGAGGGTGCTACTTCAGTACAGTCAATGATAGATAGTGAAAGAGATTTCTCTTTAGTTTTATTATTAATTTTGTTTTTTTTTATATGTATTAAAAATATATATAAAAATATAAAATACATAAATAAAAACATATTTTTTATAAAATTCATTTTATTCTTTGTCTTGAAGTTCTTTAGTTCTTGTTTTAGTATTTCAAAGTTGACAACACTGGTATTAGCAAGGCAAATTTCTCACTAAGAGCAGGTGTCCTACAAGTACCCTTCAAGATTACGGAAATGCATACTCATATGCACCTCATAAAAATGAAATTGCTTTTTTGCAATGGAAAATTGTTCTGGGAAGTTTTTTAAACTTCAAGGCGAAGTTCTTTTTTTGTTTAAATGGCAAAAATTTAAAACTTTTTTAGTTATAATAAATAATAATTATTTCACTCTTCAAGGTTTTATGCCGAAAAGTAAAAGCTTTTCTTAAGAAGTGGGCTGAATTTCAAACTTGTATCGTTTCAGAAATTTTGGATATATTAAAAAAAATCATCTTTTGCATTTCATTTAATTTTAGCTGTTTGTAAAAAATAAAAGTTTTGTTACACACTGTGCCGATTTTACTGAATGTTTTCCCCCCTGCTTTTTCAAGGAACACAGGCTTTTTAAGGAAGGAAGCAAAAACTAATTTTAAAATTTCCTTTTATATAATAACCCATATTATTATTTGTATTATTAATATTTAAATTATTTTCATTAAATAATACATGAAATTTTTTGTATACTTTTTTTTTTGTATACCAATTCATCAGGATACTCCGAATTTGATTTTTGTATAAAGTCTGCCTTCTTGCATACTCGTATTAAGCTTAATGCAAAAGTTTTGTACACATTTTATTTATTTATTACATATATTTTATTTTTCATTCATTAAATATGCGAATGTGAGTACAGCCGCAAGTAAAATGTCTGCAATCATTCTTAAATATTTAAAGATGTGAAAAGCACAAATGAATTTAATATTTGGTTGTGCTTTTCAGTAAAAGCAAGCAGGGCCTAATCTAAATTTTCAGCTGATATTGCATGCTTGCCAGTTATTTTTCTTTAAAAAGGCCAAAGATGCACAATTAAATTGAGATCTGTAGAGTGGAAGTTGTTCCGTTGTTTGGGAGTCACTGCATGAGCCGAAATTTAGTATATTCTTTACATCTGTTTACCGTTACGTGTCCCAAAATGTATTTCATTACACCAACTTCCGGCAAATATTAGGCATTTCCTTTTACATAAAAATACTTCCGCTTTGTAATTGAGGAATTATAATTAATTATTAATAAATTAAAATTATTAAAGGAAAGTGCAAGTTATATAAATATTTCATTAAATATTTAATAACTAAATATATTGAGCTTGGCTCTCCCTGAGATCCATCCGCTTTCATTTAGAATCCTGCAGCAGACCATGAAAAGTTTTCCATTTTCTTTGCCAGTTTTGGTAACAAACTTAACGCCACTTTATCCGAATATGAACTTTAAGGAAACCAAAACTTGAACATTGAAAACGGAAAGGGAAAAATTATATTTGGAAAAATAACAATCGTTCACTCGTTCATCTTCAATTGCTATTGATAGAGCGAAGCAAATGTGAACGCGCAGTAAATTATCATTAATTAATCGAATATACTTCAAACTTTTCTTTTGTTGCTCCACTTGCATTACAATTATGTTATTAATTTGTAGCGTAAAAAAATATTCCTGGTGCGTTTTCACTTTGTTCTCTTTTGTATATTTTGCTGCTTGAAATTAATATGGCTATCCGAGTACGCACTCGTGCATAACTTACAGCTTCTGGCAGTAAAAGAGTCGACTGCGAGTCCTTAGAATTGTATGGGTTATTACTCGTAGATTTTTCCAGGTTGGCAAAAATAGACAATTTTTTTCTGCCTGTTTGTGAATTTCTTCATTCCCTTCTTCACTGGCATTTGCTTGCCCATAAAACATTTTTTCCTTTTAGTGTTTTTTGTATAATTTATTTTCTATGGGCATTATATTTCATACTTCCTTAATTTGCAGCCTCAACTTTTCGAAACAAAACCTGCCAAGTGTGGAAAATTTTATACAGTAAAATTATAATTTTTCTTAATAACTATTTTTTAAGTGTGCATCAACTCAAACGTAAAATAATTTGTAATTTATTTATGTATTTATTGCCAAAGAAAAAATATTTATTTATTAAATAATATTTTTAAAATTCTTAATTTTTAATACATTGCATTCAATTTTTCATAACGATGTATGTCCTGGAGGATCCTGTTAACAGAAGCCTTGTAAATATGGGAAAAGACTAGCAATGTTGTATTTCTTATTTGCTAAAAATGAAGTTGAAGTTTTAGTTCCTTCTATAACTTCACTGCTTTCTCCATAAGAAATGTATGTAATTGAGTTTTACATGTAAACGGTTTAGTGAAACCAGCTTCTGTATATCCTGTTTGTATACGATTAGTATTAGAAAACTAACATTTTTAAAAAGGATAAGTCACATGAGATGGTGGAGAACATATAAGGATAAAAATAAGTTTGTGATATTTTTGTGTTTTTTTCCTTTTTTTTTTTGTAACTGTTGTTTTTTTGTAACTGTTGTATGTGCTTCCGCTTTCTTGGTTCTCATTTTAATGGCATTGTAAACTACAGAAAAATATTTCAACACATTCGTATAAAATTTCTGTAAAATCCGTCTACTTAAAAGAATTTACTTTAAGACACTAAAAATGGGGTTCTTCAAACATAAAACCATAAGCATTTATTAGACAGTATCAAAAACGTAACGACAAAAGAATTTTGAATTAGTTCGTCATCCGCATGCAAGGACGAATGCTATTGATCCTTAAATTCATTTTAATAAATGGTAAGCACGCATATCTTTGTATGTACCACATTCCTACGAGTGCTTATGAGTGTCCTTACAAGAATATTCCCATTAAAGCAGGCTAAGAGTATTTACTAACTTAAGTTCATTATATAAAAGTAATTTTAGAAAAAATTTAGGTATTTGGTTAGAGTATTATTAATAAAAATTAATAAGTTATTTACGAAAAAAAAAAATTAAAATTCTCTGGAATGTGGAAACTATTAGGAAGGATATATCGTTTTTTTAAAGTGATTTCGTAAGGCTACAATATATTATTATGTAATATAAGCTAAATTCATACTTATTGCATGGCAACTCTGGTTAATAAGCTTTCGATGTCAAAAACTTTAATCTGTTTTATTTCGTATGCAAACGGTTGCTTTAAGTTGGCGAAGTTAATTTGAGGAAAAATTTAATTTATTTAAATTTAGCAAATATTGAGTGTTAAATAAAAAAAAGCAAAATAAATATTAGGTTGTCAAAAAAGTCTTGCGGTATTTTCGCAAGCTTGTCTTTGCGATAAAATCGCTGAATTGATCGAAAGAGACCGGCATAGTAGCAGCCGTAGCATCGGCCAAGAGCTGGGCATGAGTCATCAAACCGTTTTAAACCATTTGAAGAAGCTTGGATTCAAAAAGAAGCTTGATGTATGGGTCCCACACGAGTTGACGCAAAGAAACATTTTTGCCCGTATGGATGCATGTGAATCGCTTTTGAATCGCAACAGAATCGACCCGTTTTTGAAGCGGATAGTGACTGGCGATGAAAAGTGGATCACTTACGACAACGTGAAGCGCCAACGGTCGTGGTCGAAAAGCGGTGAACCTGCCCAGACAGTGGTCAAGCGTGGATTGGCGGCCAGGAAGGTTCTTCTGTGTGTTTGGTGGGATTGGCAGGGAATCATCCACTATGAGCTGCTCCCCTATGGCCAAACGCTCAATTCGGACCTGTACTGCCAACAACTGGACCGCTTGAATGCAGCACTCATGCAGAAGAGGCCATCTTTGATCAACAGAGGCCGAATTGTCTTCCATCAGGATAACGCCAGGCCACACACATCTTTGGTGACGCGCCAGAAGCTCCGGGAGCTCGGATGGGAGGTTCTTTTGCATCCACCGTATAGTCCAGATCTCGCACCAAGTGATTACCACCTATTTCTGTCCATGGCGAACGAGCTTGGTAATCAGAAGTTGGCCACAAGAGAGTCCTGTGAAAATTGGCTCTCCGAGTTTTTTGATAATAGGGAAGCGAGCTTCTATAAGAGGGGCATCATGAATTTGGTATCTCGTTGGGAACTTATCATCGAACAAAACGGCGCATATTTGACTTAAATCGCATTATTATAACCAATTTTATGAACAATCAAAAATTCAATAAAAATACCGCAAGACTTTTTTGACAACCATATATAATATAATAATGCAATCCAATAGTACAATGCAATATAATGCAGGACAATAAAAAGCCTTTAAAGTCTACTAATGAGCTTGCACAAGCGGCAATGAAATGCGAGCTTATCATCAGCTAAATGACTTTATTTGCACAGTAAAATAATACAATACTAGCACAATATTAATATTATTTTCTTTTTTAAGGGACTATAAACGATTTTCACAAATCGTTTATAGTCCCTTTTGTCTCCTTGGAGTAAAAATATCAAAACATTTGAGTACACTTTGGCATAATAAAATTGCATGCTTATGAGGTTTCGTTTCAGAAACATTACGATTTATTATCTAAATTAAAATGTAGATTACAAATTTTTTTTATATTTAGTCTGGCTCGGTTTTTGGGTCACCCTGGTTGATTAGTTCTTTCGTTGCAACATCCTGTCAGAAAGCACAAGTCCTTTCGTTTTTGCCCATCACAAAAGCAAAATCAATTTGCAAAGTATTTATTTGTGATAAAAAGTGTGGAGCAAACAAAAACTTGGACCTCTAAATATTCCTAATAATTCGTAGTTATATTTCGTGGTCCAAGTTTTTGTTTGCTCCACACATTTTATCACAAACCGGAAATTCAATGCAAAAGATGTGATGCGATGTGATGGCTTATTGTAAGCATAGTCGATGCCATCTACTTGTTTCATCCGACTTTGATAGAAGAATTTTCACTATTTTCTAACGCTATAAATTATAATATTTTCTATAATACTTGTCTTATAATTTTGTTTATGTTTGTGTGTGTGTGTGTTTGCACACATACGTGGTTCTTTCAGTTCTTAGGGTACAGTGTAATATAAAATTTTAACTGAACATGATGAAAATTAAAATTTATAATTACAAAATGTATAAACAGAGAATATATAAAATGTAATCACTTTATCAACAAGTTTGTAAAATATAGAAACTAAACTTAATATCGCCCATGTCTCCCACAACATGAATATTTATATTTAATCTATACTCGTAAGTAATAAAAATCTAACCAAACTGTCTTCTTTCGGTAAGAAATCCAATTTTCTTCAAATAAAGTTCCATGTTGGAGAATTATTAAACGAGAGAGTTTTATACTTAACTTGTCAGTCTGTTTACATTTTCCACTAATTACGTAACTGAAGGCCCTTTCAAATCCTTTCAAAACAACGTACTTTTCCTTTACTGTTATGCGAACTTGGCATTGTAATCTAAACGAGAGAGATGTCAGGATGATTAAAGGATTTTCTTCTTAAATGCTTGGAAACGGAAAAAAGAAAATTTAAAAAAAAATATAGAACAAACAACAAAAAAAAAAAAAAGTCGAAAGGTCAGCTAGAAATAGAAACAAAAATAGATTTTCATTAAATATTCAGTAACATTGATAGTCCATATGAAAGCAGGCAAAACAAATCCATTCTCTGGAAAATTTGTAATCGGATTAATTTTGACAGGCTGTCTCTATTTATTTGATTTTATTTTAACTTTTTCAATCTGAGTAGAATATATGCTGCATCTCTCACGTTTCTAATATCTACAACTATTTATTGAACTTTGAACCAATATTAGCTCAATATTAGCTGACTAGGAAACGATATTTACCTAATTCGTATATTGGAATAATTCTTACATACTTGGATTACAAGCACACGTGATTGTCTGCTGCCTCTAGTCAATTTTTATAAGAAAATCATGCATTTTGGCACAATTTACATTTTCCAAAACTTAGTTGAAATAGAAAAATAAAAAACTCGATCTCAATTTTTGATTATTCAAAACTATATGTTTTGAAGAATTTATATTAATTTTCAAATTGTGCCAAATTTACTAAAATGAAGTGAAAATCATATTAGGAAAATATCTGGAATATTTGTTTGTTATAAAACTTGTATTTGCTCATATGATAAAGCGATATAATACTTATAAGTTTGATAATGATAAGTTTGATAATAAGTTTGATGTGTCTATACGTAATAAACTCATACTAACAACACTTTAAGTTAATGCATTACGGGCAAAATTTTCTATTGTTTGTTTCTTTTAATGATTCTGGCTGCTTCCAGCTTAGATAATAAATACATGGTCACTTGCCACTCATTAAACGATATCCGACTTAATATTTAATTAATTTTTTGCCATACACTTTCTGCAACATTTCATTCGGAAGTACAATTGCGCTGTAATTATTTTACTCAAGGCAACTTTTGTTTAACGATCAATTCCAATACGAATTTATTAAATAATAAAACAAATAGAATATCTGCTGCAAAATAATAAAACATTTATTGGAAAATTAATGATAATAGTAATACAATATGGGCTGTAACCAAACGATCATAATTAAAATAATAAAATGAAATAAAAAAGTAAAGATTAATACCATTTGAAATATATTGAAATAATAATTGAAAGCAGAGCAACAGCAGCAGCGGCAGCGGCAGGGGCAGAAAAAAAAATATAAAAAGCTTTTCAGTAGTGAGTTTCATTTGTGTTATTTGTTGGTTAGGGGAAAATGGCTGGCACAAACACTTCCTCGCTTATATCGCCTTCGTACTGCCGAAGCAACATATTGCCCGGCAACGCAACAAAAGTACAAACCACGGTTCTGACTTCCTCAGCAATTGCTTCAACTACGACATCAATTCCTCCAACTGCGACTTATAAGGGTTCCTTTCAGCAACAGACATCGCAACCTTCTGGCGTTGCCACCTCCTCAGCCACATGCTTAAACAAATCCTCCTCTTGCCCAGATTCACCTATACGCCGTGTTTCTGCCAGCTTAAAGCACTCCGCGGTTGGCTTTGCAACGAGATTTTTAAACAGGTGCAGAGCAGCTACATTTACCGTAGACGGTGCCACATACACTATAGGTAAGTTGTTTCTGCAAACACTTCATTTTTTTCAAAAAACACAGCTAATGAGCTAACCGCATTGCGCTTCCCAAGTAAGCAGTACTCTGTAAAACTTTCTGGCTATAATTGCAAAGTTAGTGGCCTACTTGTTTCTTCTTATGCTGCATTTACACATGCCGCTTATGACAAGCCAGTGATGTAAATGCTTTATTTACGAAAAAATGTACGAAAAACGCGAATCTCGGCCATTCGCTTTAGTGTTTACGTATGTTACGCCCATTTCAGTTGTAAAACGCCTTCAAAGTGTGAACTTGAAAAAGAGACGTTTGAAGGTAGAAAATAACTGCATTCACAATATTTTCTTTACTTAATTTTGACTCCATTTGATAGCTTTTCTTTGTGTGTAGTGCAGAGTTACCAAGCTTATCATGTGCATACAAAACAATATGTGTACGATTCCAACAATAATGAAATAAAATAAAATAAACGAACTTTCTTTTGTTATGCGAATTTCAATAAATAAATAAAACATTTTTCATAAAACGTTGCTTTCAACGAGGCAGTAATCCATCAAATTTACAAGGGGGTAACACTGCTCTACGAACTGTCATTTTAGTGGCAAGCGAATGTCAGATTTTCAGTGGCAAGCAAATTTAGCTGCCACTAGAAAATTTGTATACGTGTTAGTATAAAGTTGTGAATGTATTGAGTGTTTTGAACTGGCAGTGGCATGTGTAAACGCTAGAAAAGTCACAATTAGCGATAACAAGTTTTATAAATATAGTCTTAATTTTTAGTTTAAACAGAATGTTTTGCTTACGACAAGGCTGCAAATCATAACGTGAAGAATACAATATTTTTATATTCACCTTCAGCTGAAACCAACAGCTGAGCAGGGCGAGAAATAATGTGAATAAAATAAAAAACAAGAGTAAAAATCATGGAAATTTCCTTGTAGTTTAACAGAAGGTTAACAAGTGTCTGGCACTTTGCCTTTCCTAATAAGAAACCACTTTTCCATTATGCCTTCTGCTTTCTATACCACAAACTGCTGTACTCAGCAAAAAAAAAAAAAAAAAAAAAAAAGAAAGAAAAGAAAATAATATAAAAAATAAATTCTCAGGGGACAAATTGAAAGTAAGTGTGTGTGACATGTAGAATTCATAGAATATTTAAGAAAAGTTGGAAAAGAATGACAGAGAATGTTGTATCAACGTAAACGTTTTTGATGGCTGTACACAGAGAAAAAACTTAGTGGCCGTATTCAATTACAATATTCATATAGTCCTTCTGCTACGAAATGAAGAAAAATCGCCGTAACATGAGGCACAAGAATATGAATAATATGGTTTGTGCATGTTCATTGAAATCAAAACATTATATTCATTATATGAATGAAAATAATTCTTATAAAATTCTAGCAAGGAAAAAAAATTTTTTCAAAGTTTTAAAATTTTTCTGAGTGTCAATAGTCTAGAACAGCCATTGTTGTTACGGTAGTACAACATCTTAAAGCACAATAGTGACGTGTTATGTGCAACATCTTATTTGACGTTACATGTGTGGGAGTGGCATGCATGTGCATGGCAAAAGTAGAGGCCGGACCAGTTAACTAAATTTTCGTCTGTAAATGTTAAACCATAATTTTGCATTCCCGAGAAAAAATTGTTACACTAAAATATATCAAATGAACTCAGTAAATGCTATAGGTAAATCTGTCCCGCCATGAACTTTGGACATGTCAAGGCAGTCTCTGCAAAAGCATTTAGTATATTCCAAATTTGCAACAGAGTGGATTTAGACAAGATTTTGTTGCTATAAATAACAAGAAAATTGAGAATACCAATATTTGCCAACATTTCGCCGCTCCTGGTAGACACGTTTGATAGGAATTCCAACACCGATTTCCCTACCGAAGTTAAGGATTTGCTGTAGCAAGTTTAGAAGAAATAATGCATGAGAAAACCGTCCGAGGGAATAAAGAATATTTGACGTTAATTTGTATCAACTGGCAAGGAAACCTCAAATCAGTGTTGATCCTTTTCCTACCATTACGTATCGGCCAGCTTCGTGAAGGCTCGACGGAACGTGATTGCACTTTTTTCTACATTTTTAAATATTTTTTTTAGCTTAGTATGAATTTTATGTGAAAATCTAGATTATTTCAATCATCTTTTATTGGTACAAAAGCAAAAACACACAACAGGACTTGGCTGGCAAATTGAGGGTCAACAGCAACCAATCGCCCGCACTCATCACACAATACAACAAGCTGTAATAGGGAGGTAAAGAGCAAACAGTGTAATTCTTTACTTTTGTTGACACTGTCTACGTGTCCATGACAATCCTTTGAAAACTTGAACACATTTAAGAAAGAAAGGGAAAAGTTTTATAATCAAAAAAAAAAAAAAAAATATAGTTCAATTTGAAAATAATTTGTCTCTAGACTTGTTCGTCCCATTGCGGTCTTCCTTCACAATGAGCTTCTGATTGAGTTTAATATAACTGTGTATATAAAAATGCAATAAATATTAATTACATTCAATATGTGAGGCAATTTAATATTGATTTCGGTTATTTATTTTGTAAAGACATTCTTTTGAAGAGAGTTAACGATTCCATAGTTATTTCAGGATGCAGAAACATCTGCTACCACGTCATTGACATGCAGGCACTACTCATTCAACCCTCGTAGTCTTAGTAAAATTTTCTTATTTTCAGCTTTTCCAACCGTAGCAAATTGAAAGCTCAATAAAATTGTTGAATCGATTAAGTACACCTCAAATTCCGACAAATTTTTATATTTTCAAGTGAATTAGAAATGTGTAAAGAAAATTAAAAACTCCTCAAGTGGTGTCTGGTGATAAACTGTCGTCTCTTCGTCATGACAGCTTCTTAGAAGTATAGAAAGTTGAATGGTTACTGAAGAGCCTACTAAACCGGAAGTCACGTGTTCGATTCCCACCATGGGTGCTTGGTTAAGGAGAAACCGAAAGCTTTGCAGGCTAATTGGTTTCCAAACAAAAAGAACAGAAAACAATAATGATTGTTAGTAAAAGTTTATAAAAAAAAAAACTTATACACTGAATAGTGATCAAAGCACCTTAAAATCGCCGCTAATTTTGATTTAAAAGAATAAACATTTTTCTCCTTCTTAAAGATTTAAATTTTATAATAAATTTTAAAATTTTAAATATATAGAAAAGAATTAAAATATTGCTTATGTGGGCGTAAACTATGCGATATATGCCCACTCCAGCAGTTGTATTAAATTGGGTTTCTAGTAGGAAAGCTTTTGAGTTTACTTTTTAACTTGTTCGGGAATCCAGTAAAGTTTATCTCATATATGATTGTTTTATGTCCTTGATAGGATTTTTTCATTCAAACCATGGCTTTTTTATTCGTTTGTGTGTTTGTTAATTTTATTGCTACACAGTATAGCGGAATAACTTTATTGCTTCCTTGCTCGTATCATTCCCTCTTGTTGTATTCCTCAAGCCTTTGAAAGAGTTTATTATGCTACAGGATATCTTACAAACTTTTTCCTCACACTTTTCTCTAGTAACTCAAATAAGTAGAGAGAGAGGAAAAAGTCGTGTAAGGTAAGAAATGGAAAAGAAAAGTTTCTGAAAGAAATGTTAGCCATGAGGTAGAGTTATAAATACATATGTGTGTACGAATTTATTCAAAAGGACATGAATCAACATTTTCTACAGGCATAGAAATGATCCAGGCAAGTGTGTACCCACTCAGGTTTATGCATGTAAAAGTGCATTGCGTATGTATGCATGCATGAATAAACGTGTATTAAAGCTGAAAATAGAATTTATAGAAACACTACGAGAAAGAAATGTAAGCACTAGGAAAACTGGCATTCCTTTAACGCCTCCTGCATCGTTAAAAGTGGAAGAAGACTATGCACATTTCATAAAAGTTGAATTCATTAGAAAACCCAAGTGTAGAATGACAAAAGAGAAAGCCAAAAGCATTTTCCTGGCATAAATAAATAATCTGCTTGGCAAGTACTCAATGGTCGTATAAGTCAGCTATTTTGTCAAAACGCTAAGCTTTTATAAACCGCTATAAAGGTAGTTAAAGTTTGTATTGTTATTGTTAATTTATTAAATTTCTTTATGTGAAATTTGTCAAGCAATGCTTCAAATCTGTATAAGATAAATATTTATTCAACTGAAAAAAGAAACCAAGTTTGAGAAAAAGCTTTTAAAGTCTAAAGGAATTCTTACCACGATACCACTAAACATTCATGAACGCAGGCTTTTCCTGCCATGTATTATTCCTTTTTAATTCCCCTGTTGTAACGGACTTGTGTGTATTCATTACAATTAAAATATTTTCTCGGAATGCAACGTACATAGATATCCTAAATTTAGCTTTAAGTACAAAAACATTTTCACATGTGCTTTCCCTTTTGTTGGCTTCACGTGGATATGAAGTAAATTTGTTGTTTTCGTAACGTTGAAAGCATCCAATGCTTTAATATTTTCCCTCTGTAAAAATGATATTTATGTAAATAGAGGTGGTAACGATAAAGTAGTAGCAGTAACTACTACCATATGGACTCATATGTATGATATTTGCATAAGTTAAGCAAGACTTGAATTAAAATCTCTGTTAAAAAATTTCCTTTCTTGAAGCAATAAATTAAATTCGGACTTGACAAGCAAACAAATCCTCTTAAAAAATAAATGGTTTCTAAAAAGGTACTAAAATGTCGTTTACTGTGTCATAAATTTGTGGAAATCCCCTTGTCGGTGTATAAAAACAAAGATGACGAGTCGTTTTGAAACCGACTAATTTTGAGAAACAACTGACAACTCTGTGCAGAAGACTGATATGGCATAAATAAAAAATATTATTATCCCTACGTAGGCCAATGTACCCCCTACTAAACCGGAGGTTGCGAGTTCCATTCCTAACTAGACCTTGTTTGTTTTTCTGCGGCCAAGCCGAAAGCTTTGCTTGTTAAGTTGATTAAAAAAAAATTTAATGCCTTTAGACGTCAAACACGTATCTATTATGGATTTTCATCATGTAATTGATTTCAAACCCCTCAAAATATGCAACAGTTTTGTTCTAGTTTACGCCTCGTATCCATACATATTTATTGCTACCGATTTCCAGTACTTCCGGTATTATAGACTGACTGGTGTTGCCCAAATAATGTTTAGAAAAATATTCAAGAAACAAATTTTTGGCTTTTGCTGCCAAAAAGTTTGAATAATAAATTTTATAGAACTCTGCGGACGAAATACGTTCACTCTGCCTTCACACACTCGCATAACTGAGTTATCAACACTTTGTAGAGGCGGCAGAAAGAATGCCTTTGCAGCACAAAACTAATACACACAAAGCTTTTATTAAAAAACCACCGATCCCCACACAAAGTTTTGTATACGTATGAAATTTTATGCCTGAACAATTCATACCGTGTGTGAAAAACGATATAAAAATTGTTGCTTTAAAAAATCAAGGAAATATATGTATGAGGGGGAACATTCGTGAATACACAAACATATCTCCAAACATATAGCTGTATGCATACATGTGGGTTTGTCTGAATATTAACCAGAAGGCGAGCTATTTCTTTGTTTAATATGAAATGCACGTCAGCTCGCAATTGAAAGATTTTTTTTTATTAATTTAAAATCTGTGCCATAAGAAAGCCTAATACGCGCGAATGAAAAACATTCGAAGTTCAGTGAAAGTTGTCTCAAGATTCCGGCGGATGTAACCAATTTTAGACACAATAATTTTTCACAAGTAAATAAAATTGATTTCCAACAAAAAGTTAAATAAATTCTAATAAAAGAGATTTGTTTACATATTTTTGAAAGGACTATACAAACGACTTTCAAGAAATAGGTTTTGTTGGCTTTGCGCCATTGGCATTGTCTCTTTGGTTAGTCTTTCCCCAAAAATACGTACTCTTTTGGCAATATTTTGGTTGAAGCAATTTCGTCAAACCTTTCAAATTCACCTAGAAATATCAAGCATACAGCAAATCTAAACTTAAAAAAGGATAAAAATATTCAAAATATTGATTTAAAATTAAGTAGTTTTTATATCCTGTAGAGAATATCAAATAATTGCCCCAATACAAATACTGCTGAAGTCCAAATACTGCTAATGGACACATTAAAAATAAATTTTTTCACTCGCCAAATTATGTTTTTATTAATTTCCATCAGCAACAAATTAGAATCCTTTAAGCCTCTTTTTAGATTTCCTCGCACACCAACAAGGCAACTTTTTGACATCAACTGTAACCATGAACGCCAAAAGAGTCCGATCATTATTGCCAAACACATTAGCCAATGGATCGTTAATGGACTGCACTGAGTGGAAATCTGGAAAATTTTTTCTAAATACTTCTTATTCCCCTTTAGCGTTGTTTTTTAAACAAAAGTGCTCCAGATAGAAAAAAAGGGAAGACGCACCGGTACAAAAAATTATTAATCAAGAGTTTCACTAGGAAATTTCTGTGAAAGCAAATTTTCCCTCAAATTGTATTTTCTATTAAAATTCCCGAAATAATTTTTTCAAAACGCCATATTCTGCTTCTTATCACAAACACATGCATGAATGACTTTTGCAATGTCAAATAGACGTACTTGACAGTATTGAAATTTACTCAATTTCCTGAATTCTCATTAGAATGTTGTAGTTTTGAAAGGATATTGCAAATTGTCTATTTAAATAGACATGCTTCGTTCCTGCACCGATTTACATGCATGTACATGTGTGTGTGTGTGTATATATACATTTCCTCATGTCGTCAGTATTTTATTGGTTTGACCTACAAGCAGAAAAATATATCATGAAACTGTAAACTAATCATAAGCGTGCCATATTGAGAGTTGCCATTATTGATTATTTTCAGACTTGCTTAATGGGGGAACTATTCTTGTTCTAAATTAGTAATAATAAATGAGAATATTTTTATGTTTGAGATTTCCTAGAACAAAATTTAATATCGCTTTTACTTGTCGAACAGCGGCCTACGAACATCCAACTCCCCTACGCTACTAAAGACCGGTATTCACTCTCTTATGTACTTCTATGATTGCTTCATGCAAATAGCTGACACGATGTTATGCTTTTTGAAAAAATTATATCAAAATCCGGTCATAACTCCCACTGTATTAAATTCTGGTAAATGCTTCTCTGATCGCTCAGAAAGTTTCATTTTTTGAAAATTTTCTCAAAGTACTGCACGTCATACACTTGTCAAAATATCCGTCACTTTACCATAGTTTTCCATAAAACGTGCCATATATGTGAAATCGTCAATTCGTATCAATTCGAAATCGTATCAATTCGGTCAATGGATCTATAGAGGTTCGGAAAAGATTCTTTAACAACGACATGATTAATATTAAACGACATATTGATGACATTTACAACGACTTTAATAATACTGTTTACAAAGTTAAGTTGGCTAAGATCGTATTTTATAGGTCGTTATATTTTAAGAGCGTCTCCCTCAAAAATTTTGGTCTGCTGCCTCTAAGCGTAGTTATTTAATTCCAAATTTATTTTTGCAAATCCGATGTGAGCTTTTTCTAAGTTGTAGCAATAACTTAAGTATCTCTAATTTAAAAAGGAAACCCCAAAGAAAAGCGATTCTCCTTTTTTTGGAAGAAAGCACCTTGGAACAGTTAATGATCTCCTGGATTTCGGTGTTCTGCGAGATAGTAAATTAATCTTTAATTATTATGATAAAATAAGTATCTTTCTAAGTTTGCTTTTATTAAATATCGGACTAAAAAATTAACTGGCTAGTAAGGCCTATTCCTGGAATGCGGATCTATAAGTTGGCGCCCTCATATTGATTTTCATCTGAACTGCATTGAGATAAAATCCTTTTATTTTATCTGGGAAACCAAATATTATCCTTTTCCTATATTCTGCAAGACTTTCTGCATTTAATTGGTCGATTATGCAAAATAGACGATATATGCTTAACTTTACGTTTCTGGTGCCGAACTTGTTCAATGGCGTAATTTGTTTTGAATTTATAGGGAGTAAAATCTACTTTAAAATTCCGATAAGATTCATAAAGACGTTTGCAACACTTCATCTTGAAAGTTTTCAAACTTTTGAGCAGATTATTGAATAATCAGTTAATATGTTTTCACTCGAGAATAATTAATGGGCATTTTGTATTTTACCTATAACAGGTAGAGCTAGGGATTGAACTCACGATTTTTATCTCATCCTCTCTTGTAGTTCAGTTTAAAATCAATGAAATATTTTTAACCTGCTCCTTTCTAATTTACGTATTAATTTTGTTCTTCGGCAGTGTGGGCTCTACATATCAAAATTATTTTTAGAATAATCAGTCACAGAGTAATGTAAACTTCACCGTTAGATTGCTATTCACGTTGGAGGGCATGGATTCGTGTGAAATGTTTTGCAAGCTGGTCTTTCAATTATCAATTCAATTTTTCCTTTTTTGCCAAAATGGCAACATTGAATTTCTATCTGCTTACATTGAATATCTCATACTATTTTAACTTCTTATCTGTAAAAAAAAACTGATCATTTAACTAGAATCTGCTTCCTTAATTTAAAAATAATAAATAATAAAATAAATTTGCTGAATAATTATTATTAATTATTAAATAAAATAGAGGAAAAACATAAAAAAAATTTGGTTGAATAATTATTGCGCTGTCCTAAAAGGCTTAAAAATAATTTCCATCATTAACTGAAATCGCTGTAGCTGCTACCATATGAAAATAAAAATTTAATATATAAAAAAATAATAATAAATAAGTACGTGTATGTATTAGTATGTTTACACAGATATATCCACACGAATAATTTATTCCACCAGCATCACCTGAAAGCTTAAACCAAAATGTCGAAAGAAGGAAATAAAAAAACTTTATTATTCTGCCTTAAACTCTTTAATTCATTTCGTTGGGGCAGAGAACCTTTCCGAAGTGGAAACTTTTTGATTCCATAAATGGAAATTTCAAAGTGAAAGTTTAAAAGAGGAAATTAAAACTTTGCTTGAGAGCAAAATAACGATAAATAAAACATTTTCTTATTAGACTGATGCAGACGATTGTGTAAAGATTGGAGAAAACATCAAATATTTATCAGTATAATATTTGAAGTGACCTTATAAATATTGATGCATCTTTACATTCACTAAAGCCCCTTACGGCAACCTTACATTCAGGTTTGGCAGCTGTTTGCATATTCTTCATTAAGTTCATAGAAACTACAGAATAGGCAGGATAATGGAGAGCGTAATAAAATCTTGAAAATTTTAAATTTATTCAGATTGAAAATATAAGCCCCTAGATGGTATAATGGTTAGTATACCTGCCTGTTACGCAGGTGTCAGGGGTTCAATTCCTCGGGGAGCCAGAAGCCAAAGGCCTCAGTAGCCAGTGCTTCTATACATATTGGAATTATATTCATATAATTGTAATATTTGGTAAATAAATAAATAAATAAATAAAATTCAAATATGTTTCCAAACGCCAGGATAATAATTTTAAAATATAATTAATTAATCCTTAAGTGAAAAATGCACCTTACAATAAAACCAGTGTTGCCGATCCAGGCATACTGTGTGCTGTAAAATTAATGCTTTTTCATTTATTAATTTTTGCAAAACATTTTCTGCTTTAATATCCTCGGCATCCTTTTTTTTAGCCGTGTCATATAACTATGGAAACAGCATAAAGGAAAGGTTGTCTCAGCACAAAAAAGTACAATAAATAAATCGTTGGCACTTTCCCTTCGTGAAAAAAATGGTTTTAGTTTTGCTCGTCCTATTGAGATTTCGACACGTATGTCATTGTAATTTATAAATTCCAATTACATGCAAATTCCTTAACGTGAACACAATTTGGTAACTGGCAATCTGTCTGTTTGGCAAATGGAAGCACAGAACAAAGCCATTTACGTTTAATAATTAAAAATGTAGACGGCAATTACACAAACAAAGGAAGACATGAAACGTGAACACATTCTGAGCATTCATGCTTCAAGCTGGTTAAATTCACGTTGTCATTGTAAATGGCGGGCATGTCGTTCATAATACATACAATGCGTTGTGATATGCATATATATGTATTTTTTGTGAATGTGATTGTGACAGGAGATGTGTGTATGCAAGGCAAATTGATTTTTGGCAATGTATATTTATTCAACAAAAGTAAAATGCTTGTTAGCTTTTAGGCTCCAAAAGCTAACTGCGGTGGCAAGAAGTAAATCCAGTATAACTTGAGCTTATAATCTTATGCGTCTAAGCAGGCTAAAGGCTTAGGAGGCAGTTTTCAAAAGATGCCACTTAAAACATTTTATATATATCTTCAACAATAATAAGGAGAGATTGTTCTTTCCAGAGATTTTTACTTGCTCGCCTTGCTTGAATTTATAAAATAGAAAGCATGTCACAACCAGTATTCTTCCAAAGAGTATTAAAGCAACATTTTTGAGTTCATATTTCCAGTCAAGGGAACCATGAGATGGCGGTATTAGCAGGCCCTATTTTATTTATTCACTTTTGTGTTTTTATTTTAAAGCCCATAGCATAACACGAATTTTATATCAAAGGTTTATTGTCTAAGCTTTGACCTTAAGCTTACTTGCTTTTCTTTTAAACAGCTTTATCAGTTTCAAAACTGCAAATCACTATAACCTAATAAGTTATCCTTGCACATATTACTTGGACACTTAACAAAGCTTTAATGCAAGTGAATCGTAAAGTATGTGCGTATGTCAGTATAGGCCATTAAAAAATTTTTACAACTTTGCCCCAAATCGATTGTAATAAGACCGGAAAATGTTCATTACTTATAATGATGCTGCCAGTTCATCCTTCCCAGACCATTATGATATTAAAAATGATATTAAATGTTACTTTATATTGGGTATACTGATTGATCCCTAGTGTAATTTTTTTTTTGACAAGCCTGGTAAAAATCACCGATTAAGAAAATATAGCAGTATATCTTTTCTATTAAAGCTACAAGGACCTCATTGTCAAATCAAAGTCTCTACTCGAAAGAGCTCTGTTTTCTTCTGAAGCTGAAATGATACATCTCCTAACTGGTAAATAATTTCTAAAGTGGTTTTGATTCACTAGATAATAAAAATTTGGACCCATAAAAATCCAACTTTTAAGCGCGGCTGGTCTAATAAAGAAGGAAACTTCACATTGCATATAATAGTGTTGCAGGCATACAACTGAATTTCTTATAAAAAAAAAATGTTTTTTTCTAGATTAGGTAACTCGAAAAGAATTTTTTTTCTTCCATCGCAGTTTGGAACTTTCTTCTTATTTCAACCAAGAGCTTAAAAAAAAAACTTCATGTACATTGAAACTTTAAGCGGATTTGGTACTGGAATAATATGTGTGGGACTTGTAGAGGGCTTTTGACTTCTTTCGAAGTTTTCTTGCACTAAAGTTTTAGGGGATCTCAAACATTGTCACATACATTGAGTAATAGTAGTTTCCTGTAAGCTTTGTAAAGGAGTAGGTATTCCTATGGGCGTTCTTAATGGTCGAGGCAATGCCTTCGCATATGTGTTTTATATTTCAAGCAATTTATACGTTAATTCATTGTTGATTGTTGAAGGGGCAAAGTATTCGATGAGACTGTGGGGAGTGATCCGAAGTTCAAGCGAGAGAAGCTTTAACATTAATAATTTTATCGAGTATCCAGATGGATTGGTTATCAAAATGTTTCTCTATCAAAAAGAGTTACCATTTGTAGTCAAATAACAATACAATATTGAGTAAGCGATGCTATTTCTGGTATATGGTAAATGAAAGGCTTAGGGAGTTAAATCCGCAGAGCAGGTGACACTTGCGTAATTTTATCCTGTTGATATTTCCACAAGTTGCATAACTAGTGTTTTTATTAAGGTATTTAAATTGTGTTTCCTCAGATAAATGGTTCATAGTTTTCTTACACTTTTTAATTACTCACTCTCTTTTCCTAGAGATATTCGTATCCGGTTCAATACACTCTTCCGGTTCCGTATCGTCATCAATCGCCTTTCACTTCTGTTACAGATTCTTCATTACTTATCAGAGCAATTTTTTTTTTTTTTTATTAACTATTCAGTATAGGAGGAGCGCTGTTTGTTGATTTTCGAATATCAAGGAAATAAAACGAAAGTAAAAAGGAAAAAAAAAAAACAAAATAAAAAAGCAGGCGTGGTATTTACTTTACAGCTGCTTTATTTTATACACTCAGAAGTTTATTTTTATTTATTCTAAACAACTTTTTTATGGCTGCGTTACAAACTGAAACTGAAATTCTAATTCCAAAGTAATAGATTATTTGATAGCAAATGTATCAATGTATGACTTTAGACAAATTCTCTTTAATATGATTAAAATAAATTAAAGGGAAAGATACTGGGTTCAATGCCACAATTCCAAATGTACAGAACAGAGTGCAGAGTAGAAAAAAAAACCATTTCTGGCTAAATAAATTCACTTTTGCCAATTAACGTAAGCGATTTGATATCACACCGTATTCCATAAAACGACGTATGTGTGCAGCCCCTGGCAAAGGACGGTTGGCAATCCTCTTTGCGTTACTTTTTTGCTTGAGTTCATAATTGTGTTTATGTAGTAGCAAAAGCTGACAATGTGGTTGATAATAATGATGATGCTGTTGGAATGCTTGTAATTAATTCTTTTCTTGGCTTGATGCTGCTGTTGTTATTGACATTGTTGTTGATGTTCTTGTTGTTGTTGTTGTTTTGCCGAATGCACGTGTTTGTTGGTTACATTTCAGTACATACTTAAACTTTTGCTCGCCAATAGCAGAAGCTTTCATAATGAGGTGATAAAAATAACATCGCACGTACACATTTTCATATAAGTATGAGTACATGCATGCAAATAAGGAAATAGTTATTTTATAAATAGTTTTTTAAAATCTTTTATTTTGGTTATGCTCGTACTCCATCTCAACGTTACGTATTTCCTAGTAACATGAAAATAAATAAAAATAAATTGCTGTAATGCATTTAAATAAAACGATACTTGTTTATTAATATAGTGCGCTGCAACTTGGAATGGGAGGGACTAAAATGCGGTAACATTTTTAACGTGAGACGTTAATTAGAATTCGACGTGCATTAGAATCATCCTCCCGTGGAAGGTTAGCTAATGAGCAAAGTTATTGGAAACACCCACTGCTTACACTCTCATTAAATTGTTATCCTATCAAGGGTATCCTTTAACCAGGCAATTCTTTAAATTTAAATTATTACAGTCACACGTTAAAGTAATAAATACATTTCATTTGTGTGAATTTGTTTAACAGTGGAGTATATGAGTAATTTTTAATGCACTCCAAATTAAAGATTTCCCAAATGTTAAACTTATAATTTTGTTTAATAAGTGAATTTTTCTTTGCTAAAATAATAATAATGAATGGATTTCTGTTAAATAATAGCCGTTTAATGCAAGTTATCCCTAAAACAAGCGATTGGCTTTCGCTTGCGCATAACGATATCGTATTGCAATGACGTAAGAAATGGATTAATTATTACTAAGAAAATCTGCTCGTTCAAAAAAGAAAAAAAAAAAAAAACAAGTAGGAGAATTTTCTGAAAAAATAGTTCTTAAAATGTCTTAAATTTCAGTAAAATGTTATTTAAGTACTAAAAATGGCATGAAAGTGAAAGCAGATCATCATTTTACACAACTTTATTTTTATGTCTCAGCAAACCTTACTAGACCATAAGGAAATGCTTTCTAAAATAGCCGATTGCTTAATAAGTTTAGCACGGTACAGTGATGACGAGGTATCCTTAAAGAGCCAGCTGTCTATTGAACTTCCTGCCAGCACACATACTCGTACACAAGACCGTTTGGGCATGTTTATGTAGAAAGAGATTAAAAATGTTTCTTTGAAATAAAATAATTCTTAAAACTTTAATGTTACGTATTCCGTAGAACTTTATATAAAATCAGTCAGTTGGCATTTGACAGAAGTAGGTAACGCAAAGTAGCAAAAAAATTAACTGGATGTGCCGTTAGCAGTATACTATTCATAAGGGCAATTAAATTTAACTTCCTGCATGCTTTTGCCTGCTCTTCACGTAACACGATCGGAAACTATCAGCTTACATATGTCTACTCATTGCTAAGCATTTAGCAGTAGGCTACGACCTTATACCTGCTAAAACTTATTTATGACGTTGCATTGAATATGGAAAAGCCTTCGTTACATTTTTAAAATTGAATTTGCGGAATATGTTTGATTTTATCAAACGGACCTATTGCGATGTTACGTTGGCTTAGACAGGATCAATTTAATAATGAATTTGGAGAGGTGTTTCCGTGTTAAAGTCCAAAGAGCCATTGTTCCTTTAGCTCTGTGGTGAGTGGCATCACATGTCGTCCACATCCATATCTTCTAATTTGGTCCATAAACAGTTCCACATCACGTTGCAAGAACGTTCTGTGTCTTGTCAACATTTTCGTTTTGACTATTATTTTCCTTTCGTTCTTATAATACATCATGCTATAGTTTAGTTAATTACCTTTGAGGATCAGGTAGTATAAGGAAAAAATTTGACTTGAACCCCAAAGACAAGTCCAACGGTATCAAATTCCATGATCTTTGTGGCATCATCGCCACCATGTGAGATAACAAGGCTATTGAATTTGCGGCGCAAAAGTGCCATTGTTTCGTTACCTCTGTGGCGAGTGACACCGTCCTGTTGAAAGCACATATCATCCGAAAATACGACCCGCTGAGGCCAATAGCCCATAAACATTACCAAGCAGCCACTCTTTCTGGCTGCATTGATTTTTCGACAATTTTCATTCACCCAAATGCGGGAATTCCGTGGTGGAAATCTGCCTCATCACTGAAGATGATTTTCTTCGATATGCATTTTGTTACGGACGCCCATTTTCATAATGAGCTTGACTAACTTTAACGCTTTGCTCGATTGTATATCTTTCCATGATTCAAATTGAATTTGTTTTAAATTGAGAAAAATCGAAATATTATATTTTATAATTATTCTCTCTTAATTAATTGTACATATTCATTATAATTTAGTTTTGTGTAATAACCCAAATACACACATATCAATGAAGTTAATTATATCCTTAATTCAAGTTTGTAGACTAGTCAATTGAGCTTCATGGGTTTTGAGTCATACATTTCCAAATAAGTCCTTACAGTTTAGTAAATTACCTTATGAAGCAACTAGTGTGAGGGAAAAGTTGTCCTTGAACCCAAATAAATAAATAAATAAGTTTTCTTAAATTCAAAAGGTACAACAAAATATCCAAGATGTCATTATCGAGATTTATGTCATGAACAATTGAGCATGTTTGCTATCATTCCGCTACAGTCGGATTTTTATTCAATTAGGAAAAACATTTTTTTTTTCTTTTTCCTTCAACAAAACAAATAAAGATTCCGAGCATCATAAATTTCTTTCCAAAAAAAAAGGATATTTTTATTCAAGTCATTTTATGTCAGGCGAACTATTTACACCACAGCACAGCAAATAATTTCATTAAATTTTCTTATTATGAAATACTTTCACTACATAAATTTTTATTAGGGGCCGACTTAAATAATTTGCTGCAAACAGATAAAATCCTCTTATTTAATAGTAGACATTTCTATTTTTTGCTTCATTCTTGCCAGGAAAGCTCATAAGGACGAGGAATGGAATAACGGAAATTATTAGTTTTTTTCACATTTTTTTCACATTTTTTTCGTATTCACAGAAATGGATTGCACGCGAGATGCTGGCAAGATTTGATTTGATTTCACATTTTCAATTCTCAGTAATTCCTTATATTTTGACACGTGAAAAAATTCCGCTACACTGAGAATATTTATATTGGTTGTATGCGTTTAGAGTTTCACAATTATTTGGCAATCCATTTAACAGTTGCTAATAGTGCTTTTGCTTAGTTTTAACTTCAATTACTAAAAAGCACTTCCACACTCAGTATAGAACAAAAAGTCACTTTAAATACACAGAAATTAGTTATTTTCAAATAACAGAGAGTCCATTTAATTAAAAGGATCAGGCTTACTCTTAATGATAATGTGCATACCGTGAGAGGCCGAAAAGTGGTGTTGAGCTCTTTCCCTCAATGGGAGAATTGGTTTGTAAGACGTTCGATTAAAAGCTTTCAAGATTGAACTTCTCCAGGCTATAAGAAGAAATGTCCTTTGCTTGCACCACCACTTGATTTCCTTGAAACAGCTATTACCATTGCATTTTGTCCATTCTTGCTTAAATAATTTACCTACCCAAGAAGGAAAATGTGACCAGCATAATCCACATACTTTTGCCAAAAAACACAGGCGGGGCAATGACCGAACTAATTGCTCACCAAGATCGTGAGATTTTGCTCATTTTGACATTAAGTTAGATGTAGTTGAGCACCTGGGAGTCAACTTTCGATGGCTGCAAATGCTTGATGGTCTAGATTGTGAGCCTGAATGCGTTACCCATGGCCAACCCTATTTAAATATTAATTCCATCCTACAAAGTACGCTACATTGATATTAAAAATATCATTCCTATTTTTATCATGACTTAAATTTGCGTAACTCTAAAAAAACACCTTGTATTTAATAGTAATATATAAAATATTATTTATTTGCTCAGTATTCGGTTACTAAAATGCTATTGATTAAGTATTCAGAAGAGCTGCTGTCAATTTTTGTTGGGCAGATACTATTGCAAATTCATTTATTTTCCTTCTCATTGAATGTGTTTTCCACACTTTGCAATGTTTTCTCTCCTCGTTGCGTTGTTTGCTGCAATTGTACAGTTTTCCACATCGTTGTGTGACATCAAAAAAAAGTTGAAGTTGTACTGGTATAATTTTATTACAAAAGCAAAAAAAAAAACAAAAAAAAAAAACTTAAAATTTAAATTTCAAAATGAAATAAATTTATCGAAAGTTTTTAAAATAAAAAATACACTGTAAATATTTATACTCATGAAATAGAAACAATACAATAATAAAAAATTGATACCGGAACAAAAAGAAATCAGGAGTATTATAATTTCCATGGATAAATTCTTATAAAAAGGACGAACAACTTCTAAAATGAAGGACTTGAGATATATTTAATGTTCGGTTTGAAAGAAAACCAGATTCACTTAGAAATTTCATAGTGAAATGCATGAACTTTATTCATGACAGTCCTTTTTTATCCTCCTGATTTGTCCTTTCCTATAAAACATTATATTATTCCACATGCGATTGGTCTGACGTGCGGTCTTATTAAAAGGATTACATTTTAAATAAGAAAAGTGAAACCACAAACAATTCATGACATTTATATCATATCAAAACTTAAACTTATTTTAAAAAAATAGCTGGGCTAGGTCTATTGTATGTCTAGTCAGTTGATTACTTTAGTTTCAATTCTACCGGATAATGTGTAAAGTCAAAAAGGAATTACTAAAGAGAACCCAAATGGTTGAAGATTTTTTTAAATTTTCGGTTTTTTTTTCAATTTTCCTTCTCTGCAACTGCAAATAAATAAAAACCCAAACAAAACAACAATAAGCAAATTAAATTGAAATTTAAATTACTTTTAATTTGAATTCTTTATCACTTTTTTAAGGCTTGATTGCCACATAATTGCGGTGAGCAAGGAACGAATAATTATGTTACACCCACTTTTAAATGGAATGGCAGTACCAAATTAAAATCTTCTTCATGCTTGTACATCAAAAATGTTTCTTCTTTTTTAACAATATTTATTTTTTTTATATGAATTTTGGAAAAAATTTAATTCCTAACAAATGAGTGAGTAGACCAATTAATCGGACTCCGTTTTATTTTTCATCATTAATTGAAGTCAATTTATCATGATCGGATTATGATCGAACGATTCAAAGTTGCAACGGCATCTACACCCCACCCTCACTGTTCTTTTCTGATTGTGGGATTGCCTCCGTAGTCCAAGTGGAGGACGATGCCTTAATTCCTGCTTAGATACTTACGCTTTGCAAGTTAAATTAGTTAAAAACTAAGTGGCAACATTGGAAGTGGCAACATTTTTTATTGCTTGTAGCGTTTTCTTTTCTAAATTAAAAATTTTGCCCTTTGAAAAGGTGCCTTTTTAAAATGTTTTGCCCGCCCTGTGAAAGTGCAATTTTTTATATAACGAGAAAAGAGCACAAATTAGAAAAGAGTTCAATGCCTTTTTGTTAACAGCTGATAAACAAATATTTTCTGTATATTTTATGAAATGTGTATACAAAAATATTCAGTTGCCAGATTGCTAATTCATCTGCACTTTTTTTAATATCTCATACAAATAAGCAGCCGCATTTTTGTCCTTTGTTTGTTTTATACGATACAGAATATAAAAATAATTATTAAAATCTAATTTTCTGACTCTTTCATTTCAAAGGACTTTTTTTTAACATTTTCTGGTAACGCTGTGCAAGAATAAAAACCATGTGTTTTACAAGGCAATTTCTGCCCTGTTGATTTGCTCAGGGCAAAAGTGCAATGCCTTTTGCACTGCGAAAGGGCAACATATATTAGAAAAGAACACGCAACCCTTTCACAGGACAGCACATTTTCGAGAAAAGAACACAAAATTGCCCTCCTGGCGGGAAGTGTTGCATTTTTTTGTAGAAAAGAAAACGCCGTTAGACTAACCAACTTTGCATGGTATTTAATTTTGGATTATGAAAACTAAATCAAATTACAATACAATCCAACAAAGTAAATGAGACTTACAAAGGTTGTGAGAAAGTTTGGTAAAATTTTCATTTAGCTTACATTTTTTCCATATCAAAGCAAAGAAGGACCTTTTAAAAATTGGAATTATTGTTAAAAGTTCCTTAGCACTGGCAATTAATATAAACCCGTGAATTGGGAACACCTTCTCCCCAACTATATTTTAGTCTATATTTTTTTATTTTTTATATTTTTTTATACCAATATTTGAAATGCTTTTTTTTTAGCATCCTTTTCTATTGCAAAAGAATTCTGCTCAAAATTTTCGTATTTTCTTTTAAATCACTTGCAGTTGATACACGTAAATATTTGGCTCAGTGTAATATTTTCGAAATAACATTTAAGAAAATTTATTTAAGCAAAAGTTTTTTGTCTTCGTTGCTCACATTCTTTGGAAATTCCTTTTATAAATCTGCCTTTATATGCCATTAAGAAAGTATTCCTAAATAAAAGTCCGTCCGAAAGTTTTAGCTGTAACCGAAATGAAATATTACAGAAATTTGTTATTCTCCAGGAAGAATCCAGCAATAATTTAAATGGACGTTAAAAAAATTAAACAAATTACAAGTAGTATTAACTATATTGAATATAATACATAAGGTGTATACTGACTGACTGACTGACTGACTGACTGTTCACATACTTGAATTACTGTCTATGTAGACAATAAATAGGCTGAATACGAGGCTTTAAAACAAAAAATTGAATATTTAAAGAGAAATAAATAATCCCGATTTATAATTTATTTGACGAAAAAAATGCAATTTAAATTCTGCACGATCAATTTGAGAATTATTAAAAAGGGATTTTATTAAAAGTGAGTGTTTCTGAAAAAATTAAAAGCGTTCTTTCCATTATATCATCTCCTCTCCACTTCTCAATTTCCTCCACATCTGCATAGTTTATAATAGAAGCCACATCGCCAAACAGAACCACATTATAAATTTCCAAATTATCGTTTAACTCATTTATCAGAACTAAACATTCAACTAAAGCATCCATTAAAAGCAGTGAACTTTTTTAAAAAGCTCTGTTAAGGCATCGTCTCCATACAATGACAATCCCCACTAAAAATGATAAATGTTCGCATGTGTGTGGATATGTATGTGTGTGTGGGCATAAGTAAATATTAAGCAATACATTTTAATAAAAAATCATTTAATTTCAAATTCTCTTCCACTTACTGTGTTTTGTTCGAAAGTCTGTTAAAATAATACCGAATTATGCATGTTTCCCCAACAATACGCCACATGTATTACATGTGCAAGCATACATACATACATATAGACATACGTGTGGCTGTATGTGCACAGTTGGTAAACGAGTATCTATTGTCTTTATGCCAATTTTTACAAGCCCATTAACACATGTTGCTTACAACGTGTGCTTATGGCGTAACAAAATTCAAATGGGAAACACTTAAAGTGAACGAGCTTTTTTTTTAATATTTCGGTAATAGGAAATAAAAAAGTGAATAAAAAAGTTAAGTAGAATTCAATTATTATTTTATATTTTGGAGTTTTACAGCTTAGACGGTATTTACACCGTATCTTTAATACAGCGCTTTTCCCTCTATTTAATAACAGTGTTGTCAACCAAGCAGGAGGTCGCTTAAGCACAAACAAGCAAAAGCTGAAAAACTCGTAATAAATTTTCATGTAATAAATAACGTACTCGGCTTTGTCTCGAACATGTTATTCTCGGAGAACTATAATTGAACTGAGAATTGGCGTAACACGACTAATATAATGCAATTGAAGGCTGTAATACAATACTCGTACAATGCAAGACAATAAAAGTTTAAAGTCTGCTCTAAAGCTGCCAAAATAATAATATAACATATAAATTGTATGCATAAATCCCACATTGTTGTAAAATTTCCATAAAATTCAAATAAATACTATTTCTTCATCTGTGGTTCTACTATATACTGTCATTGAATTACATTAAAATATATTATTTTGTAGCAAGAAATCGATATATAAGAGTAGCTGATCCAAAAGTATAGCATGTTACACCAATTACAAGCAATTTTTTAGTTTTTGTCTAGCAATTTGAATCAGTTAAATGTGTTTTCAAAAATTTTGCTCCACAATTTCCATTAAATTAGTATAACTGATAATTAGATACAACGGCAACGCTGGTTGCTCTAATAAGCTTTCGTAAAATATATAATATCAACATGCCGGGTATGCACCAAAACAATTGCCCATTTGTAGTTTCACTTAAAACAAGAATCTTAGCAACTTTTTGCAGACGGAGTTCAGGGTCCAGTTTAGAGGCTTATAATTGCCCCTTTGATTTGAAGCAATATTTTAATACGAGCTTATAAATTAAGGTTTAATTTGTCAAGTATAACCATCATATAATCCGTCACGGCTATATTATTTTTATCAACTCAAGCTGGAAAGGTTTTAGGCTTACTCACAGAGAAACGCAAAGGGTGTGGCTGGGAGTCAAACCAGCGACCTCCTGTTTACTAGGCTACTTATTATGCGTATGCAGCTGGCGAAAGTTTAATTGCGACCAATATTCATAAACATCTAGAGTTGTTGGAGAACAGCGCATTTTTTATTCTGCGTCTTCGGCGTGTTAGCGGAACCAAAATCCCAACATGAAAAGAAAACTTACGCATTTACAGAAAATATAATAATTATTTTACACAAACATTTTTCCACTATAATTAATGTTTACACAGTAAACTGAGGAAACTGAGTAAACTGTTGCACAAACCCATAGAAACTTACATGTATGTATGTATTATTAAATCTACAGCTGTCACAATTGTATTTGGCAAAACTTATCATCTACTTCATGTTGTTTGCAGAGAGGTCCTTATGTAGCACATGCTCTACTCCAGGATAGACAAACATAATCACACAAAACAAACATTTAATGGTTTATTGCTTTGCAACAATAAGGATGTGTTCGGATTTACATGTTGACACACTTTACCGGAAGTTGCACAAATTCATTATCTTCAGATTATGTGAACGCATGAGCTTTTCTCTAGCAAAATATTTTGTTTTATATGTAGTTGTAAAGTACTTGCTAAAAGACAGATTTAATGAATGTTCGGGTGAAGGCTGTCGAGTTTTCAGTTTCACTTAATTTCATGCCATTGCATTTGTTGCACTCATACATGAAATATTTGCAGTTAAAGGATGCAATAAATTTATCAGGACGATAAGCAACAAAACTAATTTCTTTATCCTTTAAGGATTTAAAAAAAAGAAATACTACTTGAAGTGACTACTGCAAACTTTTTTCTGTTTTAAAATTTATGCTAATAAAGCACTCACATATAAAGATGAAACCTGGTATTAAACAGCTGATTTTGCCAGTCTGAAAATACAATAATTAGAGGCAAGAAAGAAGGACAACTGAAATGTGTTCCTTGTTAATCCAAAAATCACTTGGCAAAGTTTATCTTCAACAGGAATTTGCTAACAAAATGGCTCAGGGAATAGCATGACTTCCTTCAGTATTGCTCTTGTTGTGCTTTTCAACAGCGAGGTAAACAAATGGCGCTGCCTTCCATGCTAACAGCCTTAAAAGTGTCTGTGTTTAACTTGGAATTGTTTTTACAGTGATTTCATTGTTTTGTAACGTATTCAAATAATTCATAAAAGCTCGTTGCGTGGCTTTCACATATATTTAACATAAATATTAAAGTTATTTAAAATTTTTTATTATGATATTTGTAATAATGAGTTCTGAATTAATAGAAAACAAGGAATGTGTGTAAAAGCAAAATATGAAATATTCAAAAAGATAAATGCAGGGTTTTCAATTTTGATATATTTTTACATTAAGGTTTGCAAAAAATGCAGTAATATGTAAAGGTCCTAACTTGTATATTTTTGCAATAGATTTTTTTTTTTTGGTGATTTCAATGAATATGAAGTGAATACACATTGACATCACTAAAAAATCTCTTGCGGAAAACAGGAACTTGGGGCCTTTCTACTTGAGCCCTTATTACAGACTTAATTTTAAATAATTTATTTCTATAATGAGCCAATATTTATTTTTCAGTATACAAAATAGTCGTATTGATTTACGGCCTTTTCGTTTCATATGCAATACCATGAAATGGAACACATTAAGTAACCGAAGTCTAATTCATGCGATTAATTGTTAAACGTTAATTGCTAATACAGTGTTTGTTTAATGGAAAGACAGAAATGTGTCAAATAGATCTCTGATATGCCTGTTGACAAAAGTTAATAGGCATTTTATCGACTACATTTGTAAATATAAACGGCATAAGGGAAACCCCCTTCCTTATTACTACACGCTCAATTAGAATTATTTGTCAGATTTGGATTAAAAAGAAGAAAGATATTTTTAATATGCAAAGCAATAGACAGGTTTGCCATGTGAGGGTATACACTTCCCCTTCCGCTGCATGCGTTATGGCTACCAGAAACGAAACAATGTTGTTATTAGATGAAATGAGCTGTTAAAGCCACAGCAAACCGAATCAAAATCAAAACTGCCATAAATTTAAATTTAGAAATGACAGGCCTAAAAGTGAAAATAATCGCGGCATACGCGTTTCTGGTAAGATAAAAGCTATGAAAGCGATAAAATAAAAAATGCTGTGACAGCTAAACAGCAATGGAGACAAACGCGAGCAATGCAAAATATAATAAAAATTACATCAGTTGCGTTCTAATGACTTCAAAATATAATGATGACAATCAAACAATTTTAATTGAAGCCATCAAATTTGTATTAAATTGTGTACATTCTTCTTCTTGAATAGACAATTTTGTCTAAAGATGCCAATGAGCTTTAAAGCTCATTATTTTTATAATAGGTTCAATATCTTTTTATATTCAATATCTTTTTTTTTTTTTTGGTTTTGCTTGTTTTTTTTTTTTTTCTTTGGTAGACTTCACTTTTATTTCTTTTTCATTTGTATTATAATGAGCGACACTGTCTTGCAATTCCTCGGTTCTTCTTTTTCCGTTTTACTCTGTCTTTACTCTACTCCGGCCTTGCTGGTGCGGCTCAGCACTCCACATTATTATTGTCATTCTCCGAATTTGTTATAAACGAAACTTCTGTTCAAGGACTTTTATCCTGATATCTTATGGTATTTATTAATTGATACGATTTGGTCCAATAATTATTTTTATATTTAACAGAGTGGCTTGTAAGATCTTCTACTGAAAACATTTATTGCTGTTATTCTTTTACTAAATTACTTTAGACTTTTAATGAAATCCTTTTCTCAAAGTTGTTTCTAAAAATTGTTCTCTGCAGCCGTAGCACCGTGTTATTTATACATTTAAATTCTTTCGAGCTTGCATAGCATTTCATTTATATCGGATTGAATAACAATCTGTTAAAGTAAATGAAATTTGTTAAAGTGAATAAAGGAAAAAAATTACAAAGTAGTTAAAAATTGGCAGTTTGAATGCCAGATGCAGACAAGGATTTTCATGTATTTAGTTTTGTATAATCCTGCATACACACACACACACACATACAATATAGAGATCTCAGTATTTCACTGCTTACTTACGTGATTCAAGTTTTATTTACTACACCTTAAAAGCACTTTAGAGATTAGTGAGCTGCAACCAATGAAATGTTTTCAATTAAAATTGGTTTAGTGCTTCAGGATATCTTGCTAACAGTACAATAAGCAAAAAAGGAAATTATATTCGTCCTGAAACTGTGTTTTGTCGAGCGAGTTCTACTGATTTTATAAGAGAAAAATTTTATAAAGCCTTCCCTAGAACACTAATGAGACCTTTTATGATACCTTTGCGACTTTTTCTTTGAAGAAATCAAAATTCCCCAGATACTTTTTAAGTATTTGGAAACATTAACAAATCGCTTTTTGAATAATTTTTTGCATGTAGATACATGTGCTAAAGCTCACTATTGTAAAGAAATATAGCTTTTATTATGCAGCTTTTGGGATATATGGCAAAAGCTTTAAAATACTCTCTCCTTGAAAGTGGGAATGTACTAAAAGCTTTGTAGAATTACTTTTAAAGGGAAATATAATATAAAGTTTCTTAAAAGCTTGTAGGATGTCTGAAGTATTTTCTCAAATGAAAGCTCACAATTGTTCTATATTATCAGCTGTTTACATTTTAAATAATACTTCATTATTAAAAGCTTAAATTTTATGTAAGCTTTTCATAACGGAAAAGCATTAGGTGTATTTATTGTCACATACCAAAAAAAATTTATGTGTTGCTCCACTATATTTATTAGGTGCAGAACATGGTGCTGGAAAGGATACCGAATTGTTACTGAAATGAAGCTCAATAGATTAAGCATTTTCCTTTGTTTCTTCGTTTAACGTTTAGATATAAGATAATATAATAAATTTCTATAATAAAATACTTTTTCAAGCAGAAAATTTTTGCAAAATCTTCTGCTGTGAATCTTTACATATACTAAAGAAGTTGTAAAGGAAAACACTGAAATTCTCCAAAAAAGAATGTGTAAAGGGAATCCCCTTCATATGACTCTTTCCAAGTTATTTTGATTAGAGAGTACAAAAGTAAAATGCCACGAAACTTCTATTTATCTTCTTTTTTATAATCGGTTTGAATTAAAGACTCTCTAATGATATGAGGATAACACAAGTCCAGCTGATACAAAAAATTCAGGAAAACTGAAAGCGCTTTTTTTCTAAAATAGAAGCGATTTATTTATTAACGATTTAATTAAAAACAAAAGAATTAGAAAAAAATGGTCTTCTCACGTTGAGATCTAAATAGACAGAAAATGAATTTCGAACAAATTTTAAAATAAATTAATTACTGCAATTCACTGAACTCTTATGCAAATCAGTGTTGCCAATACAATTCACGAAAAAATATCTGCATATGCTAAAAACAATCCGATTTTTCCTTACACGTTTTAAAAAATTCCTCCACAGTTTTGTCACTGACCCATAAAAATAAATCATGAGTTATAAAAAATAAATATTATTCGAATAAGCACGCTAAAGCTTTCATGAAAAATACGTAAAGGGTATAAAAAAAGTATATATCGTTTGGTCTCAACTCGAAAGGCTCTAACAAAATGTTTTCTTCTAAACCTTAAAAGCTTCTAAAGTGATAGCTCGCCACCACACAAAAGTCATCGCACATCTCAAAAAGTTTCACAGTGAAGTATTGCCCGTTTGAACGCACAATTTCTTACTAATTAATAAAAGTGTTTTCGAAACATTTTTTTTTTTTTTGTAAAAATTGTGAAACAAACTTTTCGCCAATTTATTTTCACACGTAAATCTCGTGAGTGGTGCAGCATAACAACAAGCCAAAAATGCATTCAATGTGCTACAAATCAAGTGCAACAAAATCAACGATCGCTTAAAAAATGTAAAAAGGTGTTGATTAATGCTGCAACTTAAACAACAAGAATCGCAACGTTTGTTTATGCATCGCACAAACATTCCGTTTTTAGTTCACAATTGCGATTTTGGTAACGATTGTCAAAACAGGAATCAACAATTAAGCTACGCGGTTGCAAACAAATTCAACATGTTCAAAATATCATGATATGAGAGGAAGCATACTCGCTCACATACACACGCGATTTGACATTTGATTTATTACTCTTTTGGCAATCAATGAATGAGTGAAGGCAACCAGCCATCGAGCCATCGAGCCATCGATTGAATTGATCATGCATGAATGTTATCGACGGCTGCCGCTGTCTCGTACAAGTATTTGTGGATTGCTGGTAAATATAATGTCATTTATATCAAATGTTGCACGTTGTATTGTTGTCTCGTCCATCATTGTCAAACGCAAAGCTTTAAAAAGGTACGTCTCATTGCAACCGAGCCAATCTCTGCTGATTAAATTATGACTGTGCGTTATTTCATGCATTTTTGAGTGTTTCTATTTTTTTCTCTTGTGTTTCCTTCTCTTCCAGTCAAAATGTTTTATGACATTTACACTTTGTTTAGATGTTGTCTTAACAGCAACAAAATTAATGTAAGACAGCAACGTAGGCCGGCCGCCAAGTGACTCCTTTAATGAAACGAAAATTTTGCTTTAATTTACCACAATTTATACAGTACAAATTCGATTTGCGCAAACGAAGTTGCACACAAAGTCATATATTATAATTTTTAAAATTTTTTTTTAAATAAATTTATACGTGAGTAAAGAGCAAACAGATACATTGACGCAAAAGTATTTTGCGTGATAGCTTTTTAAGCTTCGCTCCTGCGAGAATACAAAACAAGAAAAGAGATTAAAATAAATAAAAAGTATTCGCTCTTAATGTCCTGATGGCTTGAAAACCGTGTACATTTCTAAGCAATAAATTCAGAGGGGAAATAGAAAAAGTTGCACTTAACGAGACTAAGTTTTGGAAAAAGAAGGCTTTATAAAGACTTTAATGTAAAAAACAGCTGTTCCAAGCAATAACCAGCTGTTGGCAAATCGAGCTTATATTATATATGTATTCTGACAATAAAGAAAAATTAGCAAATGTTATATGGCATAACTGGCCACTACACATGTGGCAAATATGTGGCCAATGAATCCTAAAGTAGGATATTTTCAATAAATCGGCAAACCGGGATAATATTTCCTGTGGTATTTTCTGTGAGAACTTTAAGTTCAAGTTTACTCGATATATTTTTGAATTTTTGTTTTTTTTTTGCCTTTGGAGAAGAATTACACGCAAGGAACTTTCAACAGGATCATGCAGTAGGATCTTCTCCAGTACACCAATCACTTTGCTGACTAAGAGGCCGGCATATAAATTTTTGGACTGACATTTTTTTATTTTTTTATATTTTATTTTTTTTATTTTTAGTTGTAATTTAGTTTAATTTAATTAAATTTAATTTTTATTTTAATTTATATTTTAGTTTCATATTTTTTACTTATCTTTTCTGAGCCCTTTTACAGTTGCGCTTAAAGCAACTCTGCCATTTAATAATTAATTTTCGAACTGCCGTCGTATTTTGTATTTAGAAATTCACTATGACGGCCCAAATGCACTGGCGCTGGATTTTTTTTTTGCTAACCAAAATGCGTATCTGTGTAAAATTAGCCATCAAGCAGTTTCGTGTCCGTAAATTGTGTTGCGTGTATCAAATTGCTTTATGCTGTAACTGCTATTTTTGGTTGCCAACTAAAATTTTATGTTAACTGATTTATTTTGGTTACATGTCTCCTAAATATTTTTTTCCTCTCCGTTTTTTATTTTGCCATTTCTAAGAAACCGAAACTTTAATGCAACATACAATTTGCTATGAACTCTCGAACAGGTTTATTTTTTGTCGCGCTACAATTCATTAAACTATTTATTCTCGTTAATATTTTTGTTTTATTCATTTTTGTGCACACACTTGTGACCCGCTAAAGAGTTTTCCATCTATTCAAATGGTCTTTACTGTAACAACATTGTAGTTGCAATCAGTTTTCAACTGCTGCTTTCAGACATAATTCGGAATTTATTATTTCTTTATTGAGTGTAGAGATTAATTGGAGGGGGTTTTGAATGTACTTAAAGGGTTAATATATATTTTTGTTAAATAATTTGAGCACATGCTAAAGCCTTATAAATCGGTAGTAGAAGATTGTCAGTATATATTTTCTTTTAATGTAAAAAAATTGCTCGTTTAAACCACGATTAGAAATCATTTGATTATCGCAAGCTTGAAGTTTGTGATCAAAGCAAAAATTGCTTCCGGGAAAAATAAAAAAAGTTTCTGTTTCCGGCGGATGTAGAGGATTGCAGTGATAATGAACATGAAAGTGACACTTAAGAAAAATTGACACTTAAGTGCCACTTGAGGGAGGGTTTTACATATTAAGCGTTATGTTTGACTTAAGGCGTGGCCAGAACATCCCTTTTCTTGAATGATATCCTTCGTAATGTGATAGACTAAAGCAGAAAACTGTCTGTTTAATAAAAAACTGGCTGTTTTATTTAATAGAATATAATATATGAATTACGAATAATTTAAACGGCGACTGATTTGTACATCCAAAGCTTAAACTGTGTTTAAAATATCAGTCACCTTAACCAAACTTGAGTTTAAACCTTAACTGATTTCTAATTGCGCAAGAGTTTTTATTTAAACCTGTCTGCTGAGACCAACCCTCATATAACATTACGGCCTAACTTCAGACAGAAATCTTTTTCATTATCATAAAAAAACCAAACAATCTTTTAATCAAATATTTTAAATACTCAATAATTATTTTGATTCTGTGGCAATTCCTTCTCTTCTCATTTCTATCTTTTGCAAATGTGAAAAGGAATTTACTTGTTATTGCAGTACAACGTAGTACCCTTGTTTACCTCAAATAACCACAATAAATTGTATCTTATGCTCCTGCCACAGTATGATGCCGTAAAGTATTTATTGCTGATATTAAAAGCAATTAATCTACACTCTACTTGCTGGCTAGAAAAGCGTAGAGTAGGCAACGTTAGACTCAAGTCAAGTAGAATTCAAAATACAATAAATTTTTTCATTTGAAAGACGTAAAAACTTACAAAATATTGTCATTTAAGTTTTGTGTAAATAAAAAAATTTCCAACTAAATTTATAAAACAAATATTTTTCGTTAGAAATCTGCCACATTTTTCACATCTAATCGCTGTCAATTATCGACATTTAAACAAGAATGAGAACAAGAAGAGCGACACAGACTGCGTTTCCACATTGTATAAAGTTTGCTCAAAAGCAGCCGCATAAGTGTTAGTGTGCCCATTCGTACCTGAATCAGAAAGTGCGTATGTGTTTACGATCGACTGGAAATTTGTGATAAATCTTAAGTTGCACGCTTGACCACACTTTACTTGCTTCTCAATACGTTTTCAGCCGTTCAAGTGTTTAAAAGTGAAGAAAGAATTTTCCGACAAACGAAATCAAATTACAACAATAAATAAATTTTCAATCGCAACATTTCTTAAGTTAGAAGAAAAATATTTATTCGACAGGACAATCTGGTGAGTTTGTTATTAAAATTTTAATTAATTTCGTCCTGCGCGTCCTTGTTATTTGAAATAGTTTTGTGTTTTAACTTAAATTTACACAAAAAAAAAAAATTGCTTTGACGGTATTTCATGATGTGAATGGCTCAGATAATTAATCGTATGCAAAAATATATATACTCGTGTATGTGTGTGCGTGTATGCATGTGCATCAATTTTCTTACCATTCGAAATTTATGTGTGTGTTAAAAACCTCTCTGTTGTTTGGTTGGTTATGTGATTGAGCTGGACTACTTGCCTACTATTTTAAAACAGTTTCGTAGAGGATCCACTTCGGAGTGTGACTTTAACACTTAAACGAAGCCAAACGGCAAATACAATAATAAACAATAAATAAATTGAGTTGAAGGATAATAATAATATAATAATAATAATAATATAATAATAGTAATAATAATATAATAATAATAATAATAATAATAATAATAATAATAATAATATTATAATAATAAATTTCATTAACAAGCTCTTTGCATTAGCAAGTATTAGAACTTGAAGTCCTGCCGCTCTTTACGACTTTAAGCTTTTAAGAGGCTTTTTGGTTACGATAAAAGTTCTGTGAACCACTTACCAATACAGGTCCAAATTTTGTATTGATGTGTCAAAGATGTATCAAACAGAAGGAGTTTTAGGGCACACTGTCGCTCTACTGCAGCAGCTGTGTTATATATGATCAAACGTGCAGTTGAGTGTGTCACTCAATACTGGCCTTAAATTTCATTTTGATGCCTAAGATATAAAAGTATAGTCAAAAACTGATATTTGCACTTAAAGGCCATGATTCACTATCCTACACAATAGTGCGGTATGTCAAATGTGGTATGTGTGCTGCAAAAATAGGACAGAGATGCTTCAAAATACATTTGTGTGATAGACTTTTTTGACAACTCGCATGATTTGCAAAGATTTATGAAAATTGTCATAATATGGTCACTTTGAAGCATTCAGAGTTGCATTTACTCCAATTGGCAAAAATAACAGTTATATGTATACCATTTGTATGAAAGTGTGGCAACTGGTATGTCATTTTCATCGAATTTGTTAAAATATGATGGAATCACATTAGAGTTTTGTGTTAATGAATCGCAGAACTCTCTAGAATAAGGAAGTCTGGCCTTACGTAGCACTTAAATATTATATGGCATTATTTTCTTTGCCTGTATTTTTCGTTAGATATTTAGTAATACAAAAAGCCGCAGAGTTTTTGACTAAAAGATTTCGGAATCTTATTATCATCACTGTAAAAATGGTTTAAGTAAGATTTATACCGAATATAGTTTGAATTTTAACTAATAAATGTTTCTGTAGGCGAATGAGTAATTCACAGTCTCCCAACGGAGAGGTTTATAGACCTTCCGCGTTTTCCTGCGTACAAGGCGAAAGCTTTGCAGGTTATGTTAATTAACAAAAAATAAAAAATCAGTGTTGCCAATTCATTGTCTAGAGACTTTAGAAAAAGCCTTGTACAACACCAAGTATCAAATTTTGACAACAATAGATTCAATGGATCATATCGAGACAGGATAACGAAAGCATTCACTAATATTCCAACAATACCATATTTTCGGCATTAATATTTTCAAAATGTGTTTCACATTTTATATAATTCTTCTGTTTTAAATTTTTGCTCTAAATGCATTAATAGTTCTTTAAAATGATATATGCGAATGATGTAGATGTAATGAATAATGCACAGCATACTAAATTGGAGGTCGCGGGCTTAATTCCTCCCTAATCACTGATCCTTATTTATGAATATCAACTGAAAAATCTGAAAGTTATCTCTTTAAAATCGTTCATTAGAGGGTATTTGATTATCTGTTTTCATCAAAAATATAAGTAAGATAAATAATACAAGCCTATTTGTTCAACACTCACGCACCTCACATTTGCTTAACTCTCTATATGGTCTCTTACCTAAACTTTCGTCCCCTTATTGTTACAACGTTTCACTAGGCTGTTTTACTTATTGGTGTTATTAAAGTTCCTGCAAATTATTTCATGTTTAACCTGTTGACTGTTTTTGAAATGGTTGGTGATGTTGGGTCTTTATGTAGTTGTTATGCCTAAAAGTCGGCAACAAAACTCGTTGAGAATAATCTCTTGATTTAGTCGAGAAGAGAAAAATAACTGAGAAATGAGGTTGTGTTGCCGAAAAGAGCTTTGTAGGCAATAATGTTGCCAGTTGTGGGAATTCGCTTCGGAAAGGATTTTTCTTTCCTTTATTTGGGATTAAAATTTTACAATTTTTTTTATTTGATATTTTTGGAAAATATTTTTTTTTTTTTTTTGATTTCTACTTGTTAAACCCCTAAAGAACATTTACAGAAGAACAAAATCAAGACTTCTCTTCTTCATATATTTTTATTTATATTTTTTTATTTTTATTTTATTTATTTTTTTTTATTTTTATTTTTAATTTTTATAAAATTGATAAATTTTTACGATAATTGTTTAATGCTTTAAAATTCAGGTCCGTAAATATATTACTAAGCTAAATTGCAAATAAATTTCAAATGTTCAAAATAATCAATGTTGAGGTAGCCATTGGCTGATTTAAATAATAAGATATGGCAACCACCACCGGCAGCAATAAGGAAGAACAAAATCTCCTAAATTTTTCTCCGGGGCTTTAATATCCCATGTGCTGTGTAGATTATAAATTACAACTGGACACATACATCGTCTTTCACCTCTTCTTGGGGAAGTCAAAGTAGTAAATTGCGCCCAATTCGGCATCTGATAGGCTGTAAACCCCTTATTCGTTTCTGTCATCTATTTCTCATAATTTCGGTAACGAAAAAACTAAGAGGATTTCCTGGATATGGAAAGGGGTAAAAGTACTTGGTATCCCTGCTCCGCAAGATACCGTTTTATATTTTTTCTAGCTTAAATAAAGTACATTTTAATGCTTTTTATTTAAATGGCAAAAATGCATTTCAAATCATGAAGTGACGCAGAGGTGTTGTTTAAATTTATTGATCTGAAATTGTGGAAGGGGGTCATTCAAAAAATTATAATTTAAAAATTGGCCAAGGACACATGCTACTGAAAAAATTTTAGCAGGATATAAAAATTATATATGTTAATAAGGAAATATTTAATTTTAGAAATTTTATGTTAAAAAGGATAGAAGCATTGAAAACGAATATATAAATATATATATATATATATATATATATGTATTTTAGCAGGAAGAAACCACAAATAAAAATAAATATATATAGACGATATATAAAGTTTATTATTGCAGTGTAAATTCCTAACTGAACAATATTGTTTTTAACAAACTTCTTTTCATCAAAAACTATTAATTATAACTTAATTATATAACAATTATAACTTAATTATAACATAATTAATAGACCTCACAAATCTAAATATGTGAATTAAATAAGGGGATTCATTTTTCTTACATATATATTTACAAAAAATTTATCATAAATTACTTTTCTAATAAAATATGATTTTTACTTATTATTTTTCAGGTATGTATTCGTAATGTGCTTTAACTTTATAAATTAAGTCAGGTGAGTTTTATTGATTAATTAATTAATTTATTTAATTTTATTTATTAATTAAAAAAGTTCTTAAGAGCAAAATTATAAATTACAACGAGCAATTCCTAATATTTTTATATTTATTAGAATGCCAAGTAAAATTTATGAAATCAATGAAAAAAATTATTTATTAAGATTAATGATATAATATTAAAAAAAAACTTGTTTGCTTCAAGTATATGAATAGAATAAAAAGCTTTACACATAAAACTTTCAATTTGACAGTCAATACGTGGTTGACTACATTTGAATTGAACAGGCTACAAAGGAATCTTCGACAGATAATTATTAGGAAAATTGTAATACCATTTCACAAAATTAAAAGCATTGTGAACAGTTTTCTCCGCAACTGTATTACGAGTTTAATAAAAAGCTTTTTTACCGAAAAGCTTTCTCTTAAGGATGTGTGACTATCTCGCAGCTGTTCCGTAAACGAACATGAAGAGAGCAAATAAAAAAAAAAAAAAACATATTCAAAAGCGGGAAAGTCTTTTATATATGAATTTCTTCAGATTCTTGCTTGTTCTGGTGCTGTTTGTAATGACTGTATAACAAAATCTCGAAGTGTAAACATTCAAGCAGCAGACAATGCCAAAAAATAAAATTGCCAAAAATATCATTTGCTTAAGATTTTCTGCTAAACATGTATTTGCTGGCTACTTAATGTCTGGACGTCTAGATATCTCAAAAGATACAACTATACATTTATACATGTATGTGTATATGCGTGTATGCATGTACCTTTAATATGCATGCATATAACTAAAGTATTTTTTCAAATTTGTAATGACTTGCATTGTGGTTTTAGCAAAACTATAGTCGTACAACTTTTATGCAACAAACATTTAAATTTTCAGAAGAAAGAAGAAATTTTTTTTATTTATAAATTTTATTTATGATTATTTTTAATTTTGGTTTTCTAGTATTTTATATGAAATTACTTTCTTAAATATTTCCAATAAGTCTGGCAAAGAAACATGCATTGTCATATATATGCATGAGAATTGTTGGAAAGGACAAGACACCTCTACTAAATTTACACAATGAAAGATGAAGATAATAATTTCTATAATTTTAATAAAATTGTTGTAGTGAAGGAGGCTACAGATAAAAATTTTTGTTATACAATAATACTAGAGCGTCTCTCTAATACGAGTGTACGAGTGGAAAATAATTCTTCTTCTAATAGAAAAATATGGCTGCCATAGAAAATAATGTAAAAATAGTGATTGTTAACAAGGGAACAAGTCGTTGTATTTGTATCAGTTCCATTAAGTAAAAGCACTCAGCAAAAGTGCCTTGTTAGAAAATACATATTAAGGCTATTCACAAAGTGTTCTAATGCCTCATATATGTTGTATGACACAACAGTTTATGCATGTCATAAACAGCTGTTTTTTGTTTATAAATTTAATTCAGTAAACCCTTTGCAATAGAGGTATTTTTGCCTTAAGTATGACTTTACGACTTGTTAGGTGAGAATGCCCGATGAATAGGGCAGTTGCTGGTAAGTCCATTCAAAAAATTAATGATTAATTTTATTCCGAGTATTAACCTATTGGGTAACTAAAATAGTAATTAAAATTTTGTTTATTTATTTTGTGGGGCTCCACTGTAATTTATATTAATGTTTTTCTTTAGGCACACTCTAACTTCTTAATACTTTAAATAAAGAGAAGGACCTCTTACTTTAATGTAGTAGTGAGACACATTTACGGAAATACATTTAAAGGCATGCAAGAGGTTTTGAATTTATCTTTAAAAATTTTGATTTATAAAAATTAAATTTTGCCGGTTGTTGTAGTAATTTGCGTAAATAATTAAGGGGAAAATGGATCAAAATTTTTATTCATATTAAATTTTCTTTACGGTTACGATTTTCTTTATTTCGTACTTAATTTTACGTGTAAACTAGCCAGCAGATTGCAATTTCTGCCATTGTGAATTTTTTAATTCTGTATCCAAACGTGGATAAATTCCTTGACTTTTGTCACATTATTTCTTAAATACTTCGTATTTTCCATACCGTTCAATCCGATGATTTGTTAAATATGACATGTCGAATGGAAAAGTGCATTAGTTTGTATGGAAATTTCAACTGTGTGAAAAGTTTTTTTGACAAGCCATATAATTTGCCTATTTTATGAATGGTTTCTTAAAATGCAATCAGAACAGCATTTTCTACAAGTAGCTGGGGAAAAAAATATGTATGCAACACTGGTTTATAAAACAGCATTTTGGTAACATTTTTCCCACAAAAAAAAAGGATAAAACCAATTCAGATTTCCATATGAATGAGTTGTAGAACAGTGTGGAGTTCTAAATATAGAGTAATATTTTATGGAAAATTTTGAATACAGCATATTAGCATTTTCTTCGCTCTCGTACAAGGTGTTGCCTCCATTGCAGTTGTTAGTTTTCTTATACAGAAAAAGTATTACATCGTCTTGAAAAATTCAATTAATCTGAAAGGAAATTTAAAGTTGCTCAAAGAAAAATCTAAATTACTACTGTGGCATCCCTGCAAGCATAACAATTCGGTGCTTCCCCGTTTAGAAATCATTACAGGCCAAACGAATTCTTGCACAAGAATCGGCCACACAGACTGCCTTTTCACGCTCTTGTGGGTACGTAAATAGTTTCATTAGTAGGAAAAAAGAATAAATGAAATTTGAAATAAAAATTTGCGTTGGAAAAAGATACGTGTGCACGTGTTGGCAGGTGTGGAATTTTATTGCTGACCTTGTGGGTGGCTGGGGGAGTCTTCAGCAAATTTCAATAGTATGGTGATACAAATTTCTTCTTTCTAAAGCATGTGAGAATCTCACAATTTTATTCTCTTAACGGTTGCTCCTCACTGGCTCTGACTGGGGTCTGTCTGTTAAGAGAAAAAGCAACAACAATAAAAGCAAAAATTCTTTTTGCTGCTGCTGTTGGTTTTTAGCTTTTAGACTGTGCTGTGCTGTTAGTGGGAAAACATTTGTTGTTGTTGGCAGAATGTCAGCGTTTTCATTTAAGTTGATGTGTTTGTGTGAGTTTGTGTATGTGTATGTGTGTGTTTGTTGCCATTCCGTCTACATGTATGTAGTTTTACGCATTTGCAGCGATTTGGCAAACTCCGAAAATCCAGTTTATCCCAAGAAGGCGCGATGTGCGGACGTTTTTAACGGTAATGAATTCGAATAGTCGAATAAAACGCCAAACAAAATCGCCCAAATTAAATAGCGGCAGACGATATCGGTTGCAATGTTCTTTGCATTAAGCAAAACCAAACAATTAATTAATTTATTGATATTTTACAAAAATTTGTGAAGCATCCAAAAACAAGTATTAAAATATTTTTCAAATGAATTTCAAATGAATAAATGATGCAAATGAATAAATAAAACAATTAGTTTATCGCGAAAATTATGAAATAATTTAAGAAGAACATGCATGTTTAAACACTCGATGACAAGATAAGAAAAAACGAAAGCGTGGAAAAAGTATTGTAGATATTTTGCTCTGAAAAGAAATGAATTTCACTGAATGGATCTACTAAAATACAATTAAAGAAAATAACAAGGCTTAACAAATGTAAAAATAATTAAACAAATATTTATATAAATGTAAACATGAGCGTAAAAGTTTTGCGTGTTAAGCGGAGACCCACGTTCAACTAAACAAATACTATTTAAAAATATATCTCTTCCATTAAAAAAAAAAATAGAAGATCAATTGAGAAAAAAAGATATAAATTTTCGAGATGACTGAGATTTATTTTAAGTACTCATGAATGAAAATAAAATATTAAATACGAGCAATTTGTTGAAAAGTAAAATTGATTGAAAGCACTGAGAATATAAAAGAACTTGTAATTGCTGAGAAATTATGAAAGGAAATGTAATGAATTAATTCTTTTATTGTGCAGAGCTAATTCGAAGTGACTATTTTGCAGCGAAAAGTTTAATTTGTCTTCTTTCTAAATCGTGTTCATACCGGATATCGGATCCGCTTTTGAAATGTTTTAAATCCACCAGTCGTTTGCATTTGAATTCCTCTAAACGATCATTATAAATAAAAGAAAATTCAAAGAAAACTAACGGGACTTGCACTCTCCATCCGTACTTAATCCGCAAGATAACTTGATATGCCAGTAGTAATGGGTCCAATATGTTTCTTGTATAATTTAAAGCATTCCTTTCTTACGAGAGACGCCAGTACGGCTTGTATTTAAACCTGAATATCAAAAAGGCTTAAAAATAAAATAATTATTAAAAAAATAACTATGAATAAATAAAATAGATTCTTTAAAAAACCTGTATAACAGTTCAAACAAACAATTTTTTATTATTAACTTTTAAAGAAACTTTAATAAAAAAAATTTTAAATATTTAATAAAAATGCTTGGAAATAAAATGTTTATAAATTAAAAAAAAAAATTGTTTCAATGTAAAATATTATTATAAAAAAAAAAATTTATAAAACAAGTATAACAGTTCAAATAAACCATTTTTTAAGAGCTTTTAAGCAAACTTAAATAAAAAAATTTTAAAATATTTTATAAAAATGCTTGAAAATAAAATTTTTATAAATTAAAAAAAATTTATTAAGTGTAAAATATTATTTAAAAAAAAAATTTTTTTATAAAACAAGTATAACAGTTTAAACAAACCTCTTTTTTATTAAGAGCTTTTACAGAAACTTAAATAAAAAAATGTGAAATATTTAAGAAAAATCCTAAAAAATTAAATGTTTATAAATTCAAAAAAAAAATCGGTTCAATTTAAAGATACTATTTTTTATTAAGAACTTTTATAAAAACTTAAATAAAAAAGTTTAAAATAAAATGATGAAAAATGAACAAACTTATTAGATACACTTGAAAAATTCAGTAATTCCAAAAGTCTATACAACCAATTCAATAAAAAATCAAAGTAAATAATTGTCATAGAAAAGATTAAAGCGTATGAAAAATAATTTAATTAATCATAAATAAAATTATAAAAATATGAAATAAAAAACTAAAGTTCTCAGTAATAAAAATTTATAGCATTAATTTCTCATATTATTTATTTAAGAATATTTTATCAACTGCTTGGCTTTTATTTCTATGATAATTTAAGCATTAACACGCCTTGATTTTTTTTTCAGTTTTTTGAAATTCATTTTTGTTGTTGTTGTTTTTAAATTAATTACCAATGGAACTTAATTTTTTATTGTACAACTGCTAATATTTTGATTCAACAGAGACACAATTAAATTTTAGGTTCACTTGCATTTGGAAGAACTTTTAGGAAAATTCACACAATTTAAATTAAATAACAATAAAATGATCAAGCAGCCGTTCCCAAATATTTTTTAATAATTCAAAGATGAGAATTTAAAATTTCTATCAATTTATTACTACAGCTGGTCTTGTTCTGCATCCGAATTTTAAATTAAAGTCCCAATTGCGGGCAATTTTTCATACACTTTTCAAAAATGTTGGTTGGTATTTCCTAAAAATTAAATTTTCTTTTAAGTTTTTACAAATTTGCTCTATTTGCATTTAGTTGTTCGTTGCATTTTTTTTAATACAAAGATGCATCTAAAAAATGTTGAGGCCATTTTTGAATATCAATATTTGGAAACCGGTTCACTCGAGGCCTCAGTGTTTTAACAGTGGTTCTCAAATTCCTATACCAAAATTTTGTTTTGAGGTCTGTAGACTCAACCTCTATTTGATTCAAGTAATTAATGAAGTATTATTCTGATTTTCATTTATTTTATTATTTTTTAATGTTTTACTATGAAGTTATAAAAAAAACTGGTAGAAATTAACTTAAGCAAAATACTTCACTGTGGGCTGCATTACAAATCGGTCAAAATTACTGATTGCAAAAAGTCTTCTATTGGCTAATATTTTTTCTGTTGTATATAAACGTTTGACTTTCATAAAAATCTGCTGGCTAATTTCCCTTTAAACGCCAAACGGCAATACAACTTTTCACCTGCCATGCTTAGCGTGTTAGCTTTTGCTTACAAGTTCAAGGCAACAAAATAACTTTATTTATGCAAGTAAAACACTTTCTGAGTTATGTAAATACCACTTAAAGATACTCTATTTGGCTCACTTAAGCTTATTAGAAAAAACGAATCATTTTATAACTGATGCGCAATGAGGTGCTTTGTAGTGGGGGTTGGTGGCACTTTCCTTCGTTCTATAGCAAAATCGCTTTAGGAAACACACATTTGTTTACAACCGCAAAATGATTCTAAATAAAAAGAAATTAATAATGCAAAACTTTCTTATTTGCTTTTTATTTTAAGTACAATCACGCTGAAATTTTCTTGACTAGTCATGATTTTAATAATAATATTAACTTTTGAAAAATCATAAGTTACTAATTATTAAAGTTAAATGTAAACAGGATTTACTGTGCTTACTATGATGTAATCATGCCTGGTTACCATCATTTTGCTGTGAGGTTCTGTATTACAAGTCAATGTTTTATTTGCAAAGTTTTTGAAAAATTTGTTTAGTAAAAATTTAAATACTTGATTTGACTCCGAAACACCGCCTCGTCTGCTTGGCGCGCATATAATTTATCACATGAAATATTTGGCATGGCATTTCATAAATTAATTGCAAACTATTAATAATAAAAATAAGCAGATTTAATAATAAAAAATTTTTTAATAATAAAACAAAACAAAACCTCAAGTTAAGTTTATTTTAAAAAGCTTTATAGCTTTTCAAATAGGGCCAAAGGCGTTACTGTTCTGTTGTTTCACTTCAATTGAAAATTTTTAAATCTCGTTAGTTTTTTACTCTTTCCGTCTGTTGCGTTGCGAAGGAATCGGCTTAAAAAAGAAACGGTTAAAGAGGAAAAAAGTTAAAAGTTTTAAATAAATTCTACTTAGTCGCGGAAAAAATTAATTAATTAATTATTATTAATCCCACAGTTGATGTTTTTCAAAACTGTTTATAATTTAATACAAACTTGTTTTTATATCTTGCCACCCTGAGGGAATGTGTCCTAATGAACAAGAAAATGTCTTTAAACAGCCAGAAATTAGCATTTGGCCATTTTCACATTACTATTACGCTAATGGATATTTTCTGCAATAAACTGGTTCCACATAACTTTTTATAAAATTCATCAGTTGCCAATTCCTTTTGTGAAGCAAATAAAGTTAATTTAATTAAAAATATGAAATTTTCTCTCATTTTGTTAATATTTTTATTTGCATTGAAAGAAAATAAGTAAATGTATATATTTTACACTTCAAGACCTTTCCAATGATGTATAATATGTGGTACTTTGTTGTACTTACACCACTTTTATAACAATTACAAATTCATCTACCGAAAACTGCCTACTAGGCAATTCTCATATCATAAATATAACAAAGTATATCGTAAATATCATATTATTTATACTTATATATATATAATATAAAATACATATCATATATATATCATATATATACATAATATTTGTGATATATTACATATCATAAATATTTTTGCAAACTACACTTCAAGAACTTTCCAATGATATATAATATGCGGTAGTTTGTTGTACTTACATCTCTGTTTTTGTAACAATTGCAAGGTTATGCAAGGGAAACCCCCTACTACGCAATTCTCATTCTATCAGGGGTGTTTCCTATATAAACAATGCAAAAACCTTGTATTTTGCAGTGATATTTGTGTATGTATGTGTTTGTGTTGTGTTGCGTTGTGCTTGAGTGAAAAGTAAGAGTATATTAAAATGATTTATTGTGAATAGTGACGGTTTTCTTTGAATAAGATCTTTGTCCGTCTGTCCATATTTTCGTTGTTGTCTGTCTTTTTCTTACAATAAAATTTTTGTCCATCTTTCCAGCTAATAGTTGTTTATTCTTTTGACAGAAAAAACATTTTTGCCCATCTTTTTATGACTCAATTGTTGTCCGTCAATTCAATGACTGTGAAGATAAATATTTCGAGTTAAATATGTTTTGACGTAACAGCTTACGTAATTTCATATCAGCTCAAGTTAAACTTATTATTCAAACATTAGCAACATTAATTTCTAATTCAAAAACATTTCAGTGCAACATCATCCAGAGATTCCCACCATATACCAATTGCAGCATAGGGTCCACACAATACGGGGATATCATGCAATTTCTGAATTGTTTTTGACCATAGCGATAAATAGGTTGGAGCCAACTTTGGTTTCAAGAGGAAAAGTAATTTTAAGACGGCCAATAATTAAAAAAAATAGCGGAGTTTTATTAGTGCGGTGGAGCTTATCAAGTAAAAACTTATTCTGTATTTGCCAAAAAGATAATTATTAAAAGCTCTTTGAGAATTTTCTAAAAGTTTATTATCTGCCAATAATTTTATTATTTTTATCAATGCAATCAGCAAGTTCATTTAAGTTAACTTTACTAAAACTGTGAACTGGCAAGATGTCAGTTTCTATTAGAATTCTACATGCACTCAGTTTAATATACTTCAGGCCGAGTTTAACTTATTTTATTACTACATTCCAAATCTTACTGGAACTATTTGGAGAAGGAGCGCCCACACTCGCTTCATGTAACCAATCAAAACGGGATAGTAAAGTAACTTCGACGATTGAAATGTACTCGTACTTTTGTAACTTTCTATGCTTTTTACGTAACTTGCAAGTTTCAAGTGGACTACTTTTTAATTTGTGAATGAATCCTGCTAAGCGATAAAGTTCCTTTAATGCAGAGAGAGCAGTGAGTCATTAACTATTAAATTTAAATTTATTTATATTAAATTTAAGGCTAGGCGAATTATCTTCCCAAAAACGATTTCATTTGACTTTTATTACCCTCCATTGCTTGTGATGCGACCTCAAATTATGAATATGAAAATTATTATAGTATTTCCTCATATTTTTTCCCACATATCACGAATGTGATTACAACGCTCTTGTTTTATGTTGCTGATAAGTTATTGGTGATTTTATTTTAGAAACTTTTAATGAAATTTGCAATTTGTAAATGTGTTCGTTAGATTTCCTTATAAAAATTTTGAATTAATTTATTTATCCAAAAAAGAAAAAAAAAATGTTTGTCGCTGCCGCTGTTCTTGTTGTCTGATCTCAATTTTCTTCGTGATTACAGAATACGAGATAAAGTCTGATTAATTAAAATCTGTTAAATTGTAACAGATGAAAATAATTTGCAAATATTGTCTTATTTGGAAATTAATGAGAAAATGTCTGTAAATAAGACCTGTTTGCCATTAACCATTTCTTAAATGTTAAAGTATTTTAAGCGCATTCAATTTGTCATTTCGCAATGGCTATTTCGTAATGTTGTAACGTTGTAATGTTGTATTTGAGTAGGCTCCTACACGGATAACTATAAATGACTTTTTGCACAGATCTTAACTGAATCGCATTTCAAATAAGATTTAATGATTTTCTATTCGAGATATCTGGTCTTGCTTCGATGGCATAGAAACCTGCTTCCCCAAAAATACTCTGACAAGTCACTGGTCATAAAAGATCAGAATCTGTATATTAAAATTCTTGAAAATTCAAATCTATTACTATAAAACTTGAAAATTTTCTACTACTCATCCTGCTAAATTTCAAAATGCTAAAAAAAAATTATTTAAAAAATTTAAATTGTACTCTCCTGTGTATGACTCTGAAATAAATAATATAAACCATTTTGATAATTAATTACACATTAAGATATCATCAAGTAAATTGAAATGTAAATAAATTAATACGTCAGTTGTTTTTTAAAATAACTTCACTCGCATTGGAAAGCATTTAATCCAAAAAATATTAGAAATCATCTTTTAGTTCAAAAGCAAATATAATAAATTTATAGCAGTTAATTTTCAGAAAACCAAAATCTTTGAAGAAGATTTCAGAAACCGCGATTCGTAGGGTTCCACTTTGCGTAAAGGAATATGTTTCGTAATTTGAACATGTTCTGTAACTCTATAAAGATAAATAATGCAGTCGCTTTAATTTCTGATAATTTTTCAAGCCATAAATCATGTAACGGCATCACTAATTCTCAATGGTATTACCTGTCTGCCCCTCTTAACCACTAGCTAAAAATGCGTTGCCCTACTTCTGTTTTAAAATCCAAAATGGTCTAGGAATACTAAATCCATTTAAATGCGTGAATTCAGCACTCGATGGTATAGTGGTTATTATACCCGCCTTTTACGCAGGTGTCAGGAGGAGCCAGAAGCCAAAAGTCCTCAGTAGCCAGTGCTTCTATACATGGTAAATAAATAAATAAATAAATGTGTGAATCTTAAATCAAAGCAGCAGCAGTACGGGGAGTCCAAATCTTATAAAGTTACTACTGTTCAACTAAAATTTATAAATGATACGTAACACCCGAAATTACCTAATCTGGCGTACTATAAAAAAAAGCTAAAAAAGCTATCGAAAATTTATTTATTATTATATTTATTTATTTCTGCTACTTGAATTTTTCCAAAAACTTAACATATATCATGTTACATTATATTTTTTATATTACATTATATTATATTATATTATATTATATTATATTATATTATATTATATTATATTATATTATATTATATTATATTATATTATATATTATATTATATTATATTATATTATATTATATTATATTATATATTATATTATATTATATTATATTATATTATATTATATTATATTATATTATATTATATTATATTATATTATATTATATTATATTTTATTATATTATATTATATTATATTATATTATATTATATTACATTATATTATATTATATTATATTATATTATATTATATTATATTATATTATATTATATTATATTATATTATATTATATTATATTATATTATATTATATTATATTATATTATATTATATTATATTATATTATATTATATTATATTATATTATATTATATTATATTATATTATATTATATTATATTATATTATATTATATTATATTATATTATATTATATTATATTATATTATATTATATTATATTATATTATATTATACTATATTATATTATATTATATTATATTATACTATATTATATTATATTATATTATATTATACTATATTATATTATATTATATTATATTATATTGAATTATATTATTTTATATTATATTATATTATATTATATTATATTATATTATATTATATTATATTATATTATATTATATATTATATTATGTTATATTATATTATATTATACTATATTATATTATATTATATTATATTATATTATATTATATTATATTATATTATATTATATTATATTATATTATATTATATTATATTATATTATATTATATTATATTATATTATATTATATTATATTATATTATATTATATTATATTATATTATATTATATTATATTATATTATATTATATTATATTATATTATATTATATTATATTATATTATATTATATTATATTATATTATATTATATTATATTATATTATATTATATTATATTATATTATATTATATTATATTATATTATATTATATTATATTATATTATATTATATATTATATTCTATTATATTATATTATATTATATTATATTATATTATATTATATTATATTATGTTATATTATATTATATTATATTATATTATATTATATTATATTATATTATATTATATTATATTATATTATATTATATTATATTATATTATTTTATATTATATTATATTTTATTATATTATATTATATTATATTATATTATGTTATATTATATTATATTATATTATATTATATTATATTATATTATATTATATTATATTATATTATATTATATTATTTTATATTATATTATATTTTATTATATTATATTATATTATATATTATATTATATTATATTATATTATATTATATAATATTATATTATATTATATTATATTATATTATATTATATTATATTATATTATATTATATTATATTATATTATATTTTATTATATTATATTATATTATATTATATTATATTATATATTATATTATATAATATTATATTATATTATATTATATTATATTATATTATATTATATTATATTATATTATATTATATTTTATTATATTATATTATATTATATTATATTATATTATTTTATATTATATTTTATTATATTATATTATATTATATTATATTATATATTATATGATATTATATTATATTATATTATATTATATTATTTTATATTATATTATATTTTATTATATTATATTATATTATATTATATTATATTATGTTATATTATATTATATTATATTATATTATATTATATTATATTATATTATATTATATTATATTATATTATATTATATTATATTATATTATATTATATTATTTTATATTATATTATATTTTATTATATTATTTTATATTATATTATATTTTATTATATTATATTATATTATATTATATATTATATTTTATTATATTATATTATATTATATTATGTCAATATATATTATTTATTATTCAAACCAATGTATGTAATTGAAAGTGTTTGTGAACGTCATTTCGCATGTGCTTCTACCCCAGATTCTGAGAAAGCCTTTACCCGATACAGCTGATTTTGGCTCTACACATTACAAGTGAGTCTGTGGGGGTGTGTGCAGATGATTGATGTGCAAAGAAGGCATTACATATATTTTTGTACCAGTGCAATTGACTTTGAAATTTGACTTGACTAATTTGACCTTAAAACAACAGGTGTTTCGGGATTCCAAAGCACTTCATCAGCACAGTAAACGACACGCACATGTACACCCACAGAAATAGAAATCTGCTAATATCTTTATTTAGAGCACTATATATATTTTCCTTCCCAGCCGATTGAACGTTTAAAATTGTAAAATATAAATTCTTTGATATCGAGCCTTGTAACTTATCAATCAACTAAAATAATTTCCATTCAGCATTGGTTGGGTCTACAATAAGTTAAATCAATTAAAGGAAGGCAGCTGTTGCAACAGATTAAATCGACATTGTATTGGAATGCTTTTGATGGTGATTTAATGTTTATTGGATTTTAACAGGTTTCTTTTATGTGCTCGTACATGAACTAGAAACGTTCTACGGTGAAAAATAGTATAATTTGCAAATACCTTATATTAGGTATTTATAATATCGCTACCCTAATTTGAAAAGGGCTTATGAAGAATTAGATTAACAAAAGTCTTGCAGCAGGAGGGTGCACGAGTATTTAACTCAGATTTTTTCATTTAATATAATTTTTGATTTGCAATCCATTTTACAATGACAAGCAAATTATTTAAAATAGAATTAAATAGCGATTGGAATGAGGTTTGGCTTGCATTAAAGTTTAAAGGTATTAACAATCAGTGCTATTCACTTTGAGAGATTATTTTCTAGACAGGGAGTCCAGTACATGAGGTCTATTTGGGCTTGTATGCTGCCCCATTACTATGTACTAAACGAACAGCTATTTGATTAGAGCGGTCTCTAACCTTTCCAAAATGTATCGTGTTGTTGCGGTTTATTCCATTTATAATTTTAATCTTTGCTACACTCAAAGAATTCCTGCTAATTGTATTTTTAGCGGCAAACCGGGGATTCCTATGCGAGGGTTACTTGAAGTATACCCCAGCTGAAGTACGTGTGACCATATTGGTTTTAAGTATTTCCTTTTCCAAGCTTACCTGGGATTTTTGCTCAGCAGCCAGCATATTCAAGTCGTTTTAATGTTCATTTGCCTCCTTTGGCTTTTATGTGTTGTTTGCACGTCAACTTTTCATCGCGCTGCATTTCATATCGTGGAATTTCTTCAAGGTTTCAAAAAACTAGAATGTAATATATCATATTCATATTCTTCCGTATTGATTGAAATGCCCATTAACAGATTCATTTCAAATACTAATTTCCTCTGACAGAATTATTTATTAACAATCTTTCCAGCCATCCATAAAGAATTATTACAAATACAAGACCTGCCAAAAATTTTCAGACAGCGATGTTAATTGTGCCAGCCATCAATCCTGTACTTTTATAAGATTCTATTTAGGAAAGATTAGCGACGTCAGATACATCTGCTGGGAATGAATATAGTTTGGCACTCGATTCGTTTGGGCCAGAGACCAGATAGAAATTACTGTTCCTTAGTGTGTTTTAGTCATTTTCATTTCTTTTTATTTTATTGGATGCGATTTGCTTGTTTCATATTAATTCCAAGATATATAATTAATAAAAAAACTATAAATTAGAAATAATTTATTAACTCGTTCATGTTTTGTTTTACACTGTACAATACTTTTGAAATTCATTATTTGCAGTTTTTTTTAATTTGTGTATTCGATAGTTTGTGGTCAGTATCCCCACTTGATAAGCGGGAGACCCGGCTTCAATTCCCCGTTAGAGAGCTGTGCTTTGAAGCTTCAGGTTATTAAGTATAGAAATAAATAATTTCTATACTTCTTATGAACACCAAAAATTGTTAAAGAAACACAATTTTTTATAACAATCCGGAAGTTTTCGCACCTCCAGCAAGGAAGTGATTTGAAATATTAAATTTTGCTGGAACTTCAAAGTGTTACTCAGATATTAAATATTAATAATTATGAATTAAAATAAAAAATTTTAATAATTTTTATTATATTTTTTTTTATTGCCATTTGATTTGTATACTATTTTACAAAAATTGAAGCTCTACTGAAACCAAAACCAAAACCACAAAATAAAATACGAAAGTGTTAAGTAGTTTTTATATCCATATTTACATTTATTCTATTTCCTGAGGTGTAGACTAAGGACATAAAACCTTTTTAACCTATGGCTTTCTACGCTATCAACTACCAGATTGATTGCTGGTACATTTGAGTGATTGATTGGCCTATTTGGTTGCCTTTCACTACAACAATGTTTAATTTCCTTTTTGGCTAATAGCATTTTAGGAGCTTTATGCTTGTTGTTGTTACTAGGAAAGCATGGTGGATTTGTGAGCAACATTAGACTTTTCGATTGATATCTTTGCAATATCTCAATGTTGGAATTGCTGGTTGTTCTCCCAATGTGAACACCGTACATCCATATAGATTTCAGAATGGCTTTATATAGCAAAACTTTATTTTGCAAACTTAAGCTCGATCTTGGGCCCAGTAGTCAATTTATTTTCTTTGTTTTAATATTTAACTATGCACGTTTCTTGATGACATGCTGTTTCCATGTTAAATTTCGTTCAAGATGGAGGCCAAGAAATTTTACGCTGTTTCCCTTTAAATAAACAGGAGAGCAATCATTTTTTCTCGATGGATGAATTTTCCAGTATTTATTTTAAAATTCCATTTTCCAAGCCGGCCTTGAATAATATTCAATTGAGTTTGGCGTTTCTTTAGAAGTCAATGTGGCAGTATCATCTGCTTGCGCAGCAGCAGATAAGTTAGCCATAGTAGGCATATATGCAGTGGTATTCTAAGACACCATACCGCCTTTAGTGGTACCAGCGTTAATGCTTACGAAGAAGCCAAGTGAAATGGGGCCGGTATAAGTAATTTGAATAATTTAAAATATTTTTATTTTAAAATATAAAATTAAATAATTAATTTATATGAATAATACTCGTAAACAAAATAAATAATTTAAATTAGAATTTATATTATAAGTAATACAAGTTTCTAAGTTTCTAAAATTAGGAATTATATTTTTATAAATTATTATTATAATAAATAAAAATATTAATATAATAGTTATTGCTAATAATATTAATTTTATTGATAAATTGAATTTTTCATTAAATTCTTTATGACGTTTTTTAGTATATAATATATATATAATAATATAATTTAATATAATATAATATAATATAATATAATATAATATAATATAATATAATATAATATAATATAATATAATATAATATAATATAATATAATATAATATAATATAATATAATATAATATAATATAATATAATATAATATAATATAATATAATATAATATAATATAATATAATATAATATAATATAATATAATATAATATAATATAATATAATATAATATAATATAATATAATAAAAGTGTTTTAAAAACACTAAAAAGCCGCCACTTTGATCCTCTGCAGAAATACTCTTCTATATGAAAAATTCTCCTTTTCGCAATCCAAAGTCGTTCTCTGGAAAATGGAGAAAATTCAATTATTATCACTTCCAATACACCCTTTTCATTAAACCAGAAGTTTTGTAACCGGATATTCGGTTTTAAAAATGGCAGCCAAATATGTCTCTAAATAAACCTCAAGCTCTAACTGGCTTTATGGCAGCACCTCGTACTTAAGCTTTTGCAGCAATAATTTGAAAGTTTTTTTCTTAATTTTTGCTATTTTCTAAAATGCTCTTATTTCAGGAGTAAATTACCATTCAGCAGTGCATTTCTTTTACAATAACTGGCCGTAGAATATCAGCCAGTGTTCTTTCCAAATCGTTTTCAATTCGCATTGTAGAGCTTAATGTGCTAAAGCGCACCGAATGTTATTAATTTGGGGAATTTAGTGCGTCTTAAGAGACTGTTTACCTTTAAAATTCAAGTGCTGTGTAAATTAGTACAATGCCAATCTTAAGAAAACGTTTAAAGAAATATTTGCTTGTTCATTTTGCTGTCAACGTCAAGTAACGAGAAATGTTTTGGAAATTATGTTAAGCATACTTAAAGCCAAGAGGCATCATGAACTTTTTTCAATTTTATTTTACTTTAATCTCGCCTCATCTCTCGCATCCGTACCGCATAAGATAAAGCTCAGAAGACGTTAAATCAGTACGATCGTTGTGCGAACGGGCGGCTTTAATCCGTGATAGAGGGCACTTGAATTGGAAAGCAATTTTACTGCATGAAATACTTGTTCATTTTATTTTGGTAAACGAATATAAATCGTGTAGTGAAGCTGGTGACGTTGTTAAATTTGATTGCAACGCTGATGAGCAAACAAGTTTAAAGCCTTTTTAACTTGCAATGCAAATGCACTTATGTATGCGATGCCACTTGCTGTGGCAACGAAGTCGTTCATGCAGTCCTCAGTTTTAATTTATCTTTAACAATAACCCAGCAAAACATTGTCTTATGGATATTCGTGGCACTAAATAATTGAATAAGCTTGCAAGATTTTCAACGGAATGAAAAATGTTAAGATTTCTTGGCTTGTCTGTGCCAATTAGTGATTTATGACCAACGGCAATATAAATAAAAATTAAAGCGATCCTTTGCTGTTTTCATATAATACTGGTTCTGATTTATTGGCTTTTAAAGCTGGTCTATTTTAAGTTCAAAGCAGTATATCACATTGCTCGCTTACCTTGCATGTATGTTCATGTTGCCTGGCCTGCAATACTTTTTGTTGGGAAGCGAACTATACTCCGGCGCAACATTGCCAGCCAAATTTTGTCGTGAATCTGCTCAAAACCATTAAGTGTTGACAAACGATTATTAAAGTACAAGCAACTCTCGACATAAAAATGTAATTTTCGCTGACACCTTGTTCGCTTAGTTTTCGCCAAAAATTATAAATATGGATGGACAGACCATTATTCAAGCTGGTAGAAGGAAGCTCATGCAAAGGGAATTACAAAATATTGTTGTTCACATTTTGTTCAAATTTATAAGTATTTGTGAATGACCAGTTTATGTGGAATCTTTTGATGATGAAAAACTGATGCTGACCGACGTAGACGTTTTAAAATTTTAAAAGTCTACAAGACGTCTCTTTTAGCGATATTGATCTACTAAAAGGTATTTATCATTAAATTTTAATTAAAATTTAATGCATTTATAAACATTTTTGTGGCTTGTTAAGGCAATTACGCTCCATGTCTCAAATGTAGGTCACCACAGTAATTATAAATGTTGTCGCAAAACATTTTTCATGCGTCTCATTCGTAATCGAGTGCATTAATTCTTTTGTTTGTTGCAAAGCATCGTTTTCAGGTGAAACTAAGGACCACACAGAGGAATTGATTAAAAGGCTTTTTTTTGTCTATTAAAAACAAATACATGAAATGATATTAAGGCATTAACTGCCAAGTGAAAATCTAAAGCAGCAGAAGAACAAACCAACCAACAAAAAAAAAAAAGCAAAAAAAACATGAAAAGAACAAACAGCCAGACAAATAAACAAATAAAAAAATGTATCTTTGAAATACATCTGTACGTAGCCGTGTTCACTTGTTTACAATACGTGCTTATAATTTGCAACAGCCGACACTTTAAAGGCACTCAGCTACACGCAATTATAGGCATGACAAAATACAGCAACCAATTACAAAAAATATATAAATAAATAAAATATATAAAAATATTGTTGAATTTACAAGCTGACAAATAGTTTTGACAAAAAAATGTCTATTCATCTGGCGGGGGGAAAAAACTGTGACATAAATTGTTGTTATATGTGGATTTTGAAACTACAGCATCCAAACAACGATTGCATGGACCACTACCGCACAGTGGCACCGACGATACTAAATATGCCAATAGACTTGGTTGCGATTTTCACGTAAAGAGCTGTAAAGAGGTTTCTCAAAATAATATCCTGCGAGTTTGCGCTTGCGGTTTTATAGAAACATTTTATTAATTTAAAAAATATATATATAGAAATCAAATTATTTAGCATGTGTAGGACGCAGGACTTTTAAATTTATTCATGAAAGCCTCTTGTGTAAATTTTGAGATTCTTATCAAATTCATTTGAAATGTATCCAAGACCACATATGAGAGAAGGGAAATTGCTTAGCAATGCCTGCTAAATCGGAGGTCGCGGGTTTGATCCTGCCTAGACCCTGGTTGTTTTTCTGCGCATAAAGCCAAAAGCTTTGCAAGTCAAGTTAGTTGAAAAAAAAAATAAGACGAGGCAAATATATTTTAACATTTCAACTATAAGCTTAACCGGTCTGAAACCAGAACTAGAAAGCGGAATAACAGCATTTAGAAAACATAATAAGCAACCACATATAATAACCAGATATTTCATTAAATATTTTATAAATTTTGTAAGATTTATGGTTCACAAAACTGTATAAAAGATATTCTCAACAACGATGAGCATAATTTATTTGCAATAATTTGATTTGAATCATAATCAAAATTGTGAAAATTATACAAGCGAAATTTTCTTTATTGCAATTGAATAATTTCACCGGCCACAGGAGGAGGCGCCTCTGTTGTGTGGCACTTGTATTTAAGGTAACGACATATCAACGCTGCTGCTTACCGGTACCTGTTTTTAAGCTTACAAAATATATATTGTCTCTGCATAACTAGAACTTTAATACATTGTGATAGCAAGTTATGCTTTTGTCAGTCTAGTTAAAGGACCTTTTCTACAATCTCAGTAAATTCATTTTTAAAGAAAGATATTGATATTTTTCGTAACTAGTAAAACTATTATTATTACCTTTTCCGATTATTATACCGACATTTAATAAGAGTGTGATAAATGCATCATGTGTAAAGGACCTCGATTCTTGCTTATGATGATTCCTTAAGGACTTACTGCTGCTACACTTAGTACTCGTACAAAATGTAAGATTTTTACCCCTTTATATACTGGAAACTATCCGCAAATGCAGACACAACTGAAAGATTTCCCAGTGATAAAGTAGAAATCAGTTCCACTCTCACTTATAAACTTTTTCTGGTTTTGAGAAAAATTGCAAATATTTTTAAAATGATTAGAAAGTTACTTTTATGCTGATCAAAGTCAGCAGAGGAAAAATATGTTGACCAGTAACTCATATAATTTCTTTGGCTTATTTAACGCAAAAGACTTTCAATATATTGTTGCAATAAATATGAATCTGTACTGTACGCAGCTTGCAAACTAGGAAGTTGTATTAGCGGTGTGACAATGTAGAGTTTATTAAAATTATTTTTTTATTATTTTTTAAAAATACTACTTCAAGGACGATACCCTGATCCTGTAACTAAATAAAGTTAAACTATATAAAAATTTGTAACTTCAAATATATTTCTCATATTTATTTTGCTAGAGGTACCACAGTGCAGCGCAAATAATGTTATTATTTAAAAAGCACTGCCGCCAAGTGACTTTTCGCTTGACATGTAAACATCCATTTGTTTTGTTTGTTTGGTAAGCAGTTTGTTGCAGTTGGTTTTATCTCAAACTGCAGCCATTTAAAAACACCTTTCAGTAATTGTTTGCCGGCAGACGAATCCGTTTGCAGTTAATGTTGGAAACTGAGTAGACTAACTGGCCTTTTGAAAGCTACACAAAGTGTTTTATAAATATAAATTATAAAGCAGAGGGAAGGAAGCAGCGCTACTAACGAAATTGTGAAATATCGCATGTATTAAAAATATTGGTGTAGAGTATATAAAAACTTTGACTGATTTGAGTTCAAAAGTTTTAAATTTCAGCGCCTTCTATTTAAACCGAAAGCTTTTGGTGCTCTAGCGACATTTGATGTGGCCTGATGAAGCATTCATTCTGGCGCAATTTAGGAAAACCTAGTCAAATTTACAACCTTATACAACCACTTTGAATAGCACCACTAAAGCAGTTTGAGTAAAATAAATGTTGGCTTTTAAAGCTCGACTATTTTATAAGTTCAAAGCAGTGCATCGCATTGCTCGCTTACCTGGTATGGGCATGTCGCCTGCGCTGCAACACTCCGGCTCATCATCATTGCTTAGAAGTTAGAAAGAAAACACTAATGGCGTTTTCTTTTCTACATTAAAAATGTCGCCCTGTGAAAAGGTGCCTTTTTAAAATGCATTGCCCGCCCTGTGAAAGTGCAATTTTTTATACAACGAGAAAAGAACACAAATTAGAAAAAAGTGCAATGCCTTTTTTTTACAGCTGAAAAACAAACATTTTCTGTATATTTTATGAAATGTGTATACAAAAATGATCAGTTGCCAGATTGCTAATTCATCTGCTTGAGAAAACAAATATTTTTTTTTTAATATCTCATACAAATAAGCAGCCGCATAGTGTTCTTTTGTTTGTTTTATATGATACAAAATATAAAAATAATTATTAAAATCTAATTTTGTGACACTTTCAACTCAAAAGACTTTTTTTGAACATTTTCTGGTAACGCTGTGCAAGAATAAAAACCATTTGTTTTACAAGGCAATTTCTGCCCTGTTGATTTGTTCAGGGCAAAAGTGCAATGCCTTTTGCACTGCGAAAAAGGCAACATTTTTTAGAAAAGAACACGCAACCCTTTCACCGGGCAATGCATTTTCGAGAAAAGAACACAAAATTGCCCTCCCTGCGGGTAGTGTTGCCTTTTTTTGTAGAAAAGAAAACGCCATAAGAAGTATTAGTGGCGATTAATTACATAACAGGCATGACCAGTTCCGTAAATTGAGCCATTGCATGGCTCATGACTGACGCATCTGCAAGTGAATTGTGATTTCCAAAAATTCATGGTAATTTCTTTCCAAGTTACTGTTCTTTTTCTTAAAAATTATTTCTAATTAAGTAAGTTTATGTTTATTTCTTTGCACTCATTAAATTATTAATGTTTTCTTTTAAAAATTTCTCCAACCATCCGCATAAAAGAAAAAGAAATGAAATAAAAGGAAAGGAAATTTATGCTCAACATTTTTCCTGCATTATTTATTAATATTGCTAATTTTTCTGTTGTTGTTGGAGTGGCATAATTTCTCATTAGCTGCTGTTTTCATTGGGTTCAGCAAAATGTCAGGCAAGTGGACAGAAACAAGTTTATAATTTTTTTTTTTACAAATGTAGCAAACGCGATGATGTACTAAATATTATCTTTACTTAAAATCTTTTTAAGTAGAGTGTAATTTGTAATTCTCGCAATTAAGAGCTACTGGATTGGCTGTGCAATCTCACAATACTCGTATAGTTGGGGACGGGCGGCATGCTGGAGAGCATTTGGTTGGTGTCAGTGCATTTAAGCCTTGTTATTGTTACATTTCATTTGAGTTGTGCATGCTCAAAGGCTCTGCCGCCACTGCTACCAGATAAGACCTTGTCGTGACTACTTAAAACGAAAATCAAAATATTTTTATCCGTGTTAAATTCTTGTCAAATAAATACGTGAAACCGATTTTTCATTCTTACAAATACTTCTTTCTTGTTGTCTTTACTTGTCTGTTGCGATTTTGCAATGCATAAATAAAAGAAAAAAAAAACGGACAAGTTGCTTTATAGTTTTCATAATATAAAAATTCTTAATTTACACCCAATAACTGGAGTATGAGCAATTAAATTCCACAACGTGTTATCGATTGAAAATATATGCGAAAACAAAATTGTAAATGAACGTATTATATCCTTCTACAATACAGAATAATTACCTAAATCATTGCGTACACTGTGGCTTACAGTGATAAGGCAAACTTGTTCATTTCGCATGAACAGACGTAGTTCTTGTGCTTTTTGCTTTTTGCCTTTTCTACTTCTGTTAATAGTCTTCCGATGCTTTAATATCCTCGAATTAACAAAATATGAAAAAATATCTGAAATTGCTTAAACCTTCTTATGACTAATTCAGATTGATTGCGGTCAACGAGGGTAGCAGCAGTACCAAAATATAATAAAGTATTAAATATTTACAATATAATTAAATGATTGATTTCTTGTACGAAATGCGCCAACGTTTGTCACTCTCAACAGGACTCTTTAAAGGACTAATATTACTAATTGCCTCATTATGTAGTGCTTATTGTTTATTTGGCAATTTTGTCAAATTTTGCCCATGACTACTTCCACGTATAGAATTAAATAAAAGCACATAATTATTCTTAATGTTATTAATAATGCTTATTACAGTTTGGACTATTCTATACCCATGTATTCCCACATGTCTTTGTATGGAAGCTTTTAATGAAATACGACGTTCTTTTTGAGTGCTTAAGCACTGTGAAATAGCAGCCAGTTCTATGGTAAAGAAAGTAAAAATTTCTCAAGGGGTTGATGGACTTCAAATTCACTTAATAAATAAAGGAGCTGCCAGAAATCTTCGCATATCTTAGCATGACTAATTAATGTTTTTGCAATTCATCTCTATTCCGGCTTTTGTTCACTTTATTCTTGCCAATTAAATACTAAATGTTATAAATACTTAATTTCAGAACATGATCATTAAATAATGATGTTTAACAAGAACTCCTTGCAACTCCTTTTTTCATATAGAATATATGAATATATGAATATATAGAATATATAGCTTTTTAGGTATTTGTAAAATTTTAATATATATTTGAGTATAATAAATACTTTAATCATTTACTTGACTTACCAATAGGTGTATCCTACCAGGACATCACATAGGAATATTCATTTTTATCACTTAGGAAATATAAAGAATTGAAAATTCCGCTGTCGAAAGCTTGAAGCATTTCTATGTGTTCGTGAAGGAATTTCTTAAAGTGCAAAAAGTTTTCACATTCTTTAAATAAGATTTGGTTATTTATCCTTTTTAAAGTAACTGAGCTATGCTATCGGACCAGTATTCATGGCTTTATTGGACGGATTTGAAAGGTATTGATGTGGCCATCTAACGATCCCATCGCTCATGATTGCGCATCAAGTAAATATTATAATCGAACTCTGTTACCACGTTTTTTCCTTTTTGTGTAATTTAGCAAACATATACACATACTGTTCAAGGACTTTTTAACATTCAGAGTATATATTTTTTTTAAATGAAAATTAATAGCACCTCATAATCTGGATACTCCTTTAGGTTTTGTATAGATTCTCTCTTCACAAATGGTGAAGTGAATTCATACAAAATTCCTTTTCTTAAAGGACTTTGTCCACATTTGTATCCCATAAACATCCTTGTAACTTTGAATTTATGAAAATGTAGAAAACATATATACATATATTTGTTTCGCATGAGCAATATATAGAATAGAGGAGAAGAAATAAGAAAAATTGGAGACATTTTGTCCCCTTCCCTCTTAAAGAATATAAATCGTTTTTTCTGAATTATGATTCCTAATTTGCTGTTCAGGCCAAGTCAACGCGACCAGATGCCAGTGCTCGAAGGACAATGCTTAATAGTAACTGTGCAAAACAGACAAAAGAAGTAGAAATCTTCTTATTCAGAGGCGAAAAGAGCGACAAATTGGATATATAACAAATGTTGACGAATGAGTTTGCATGTCGCAGTTACTTGACAAATTATGGCGCACCTGTGTCCTGTGTCCTGTGGCCTTTCACTGGTAATGATTTACCTGCAGTTGTACTATAGTTGTGCCGTACCATTTTCATTCCTAATAAATTTTTCATGCTCTTCATGTGAAAAATTAAAGTAATTTTTGACGACTTTCTACCACTTAAACTAAAAACAGAATTTTCCAGCAACTTCTACAATTTAATGGTCTTGTAATAAACTTAAATAAGTAAATATACAAGTATAGTGTTTTCTTTCCTCAAGTAAATATTGACACGATTCGTTTTTACCTTAAAGGTATTTTAAACAAACAAACGTTGCGATAATAAAGGATTGCAAAATTCCTCGGGTGATAAAAGTTGTGGCAGGAGTAAAAACGTGATTATGTGTTTTCCGTATTCGCTCTAGGATTCACAAAAAGTTTCTCTTATTCCGCACTTTACAAAAGTTAAAGGACAAAATTCGTAGCCCGGCCGGCGGTAAGGAAATATATAACCCAAAATGAAAACTAAAGTGTGTAAAATATTAATATAGAGATTTTCATTCGATGCGTAAATAGAAAAACACCCATTTCCGCTTTTGTATGAAAACGGAAACACCTTTTTTTCTATTGTTTTTTAAAAAAAAAAACACACTTTTCCTTCTATTCCATTCTAGAAATTCTATTCCATTCTTATAAAATAGTAAAATACGCATCATATTTCTTTTAAACAGGGGAGTTCCAATTCATTCAATTACATGACTGGACATAAATGTAAAAGCCTCTTTTCTAAAGAGACATTTTTTACACAAAGTCACAGACAGGTTTGAGTACGTGTGAAAAGGACTTGAGGCCTCTTAACTGCCTTCAGAGTTACAAGATTTATTAAGCTACAGAATAAAGTGGTGAACATTTTTTACAAATTCCATCTTTCGATCTTTTTTAAATGATAAATATTGAAAAAAAAAATTTTTACAAGTAGTCCTGCTCACAGGACTGCCGTACCGTCAAAAAAAAATTAAATACAGATGAATTTATTAAAAAAAAGGGAAGCAGAAATCCAAAAATAATCAGAACCTTTTCTATTGTTGAAATCCTATAGAATGAATAATACGCAGCCTACTTACCTGGAGGTCTCGAGTTCAATGCCTGCCTAGGATATGGGTGTCTTCCTGCAAACGCGCCAAAAGCTTTTCAGATTGAATTGTAAAAAAAAACTTTATTTCTAAACAACTTTCCAAAAACAAAAAGTGAAGCAAAAAGTGTTCTTGAGCAGTTCTAGGCACAGGAGCAAAAACTTTTTCAATAAAAATTTACTTATTTTCTATTTGAATTACATGCATGCACTTAAAGCGACTTGTCCTGCCCAACACATTAATTTTGTATAATAAATAATATATTTTTAGCACAGAACATTCAGTTTTATTAAATAAAGCTACAAATTTAAAAATAAATAAAATATTGATTATCTCGTGGAAATGTTTGTTGGCAACGAAATATGTTTAATGTGAAAAGTAAATGGAATGTAGCGAAATATCAGTGCCTCCCATTTTCTTACGAGAAGCTGAGAACACCCATTACACTGTTGTTTAAATGGCTAGAAATGGAGACACAACAATATATCCTGTAAATGATGATGCTGCATAAATTCTGAATAATAGTCTTTTCATTGGCTATAAAGGTAGCACTCATAGAATATCCTTATTAGGATATTTTTTATTTACTGAATTTGTGATTTTGGAAAAAACTACAATGACGAATTTATCTACAACAGACTTTTTCATGTAGTTTCGAACAACTTTATCAATAAAAGTATAGAAAAAAGTTTCCTTCCCTTTGCTTCAAGTATTTGCCAGTCAGTATCCTTATGTGATTATTTGAGCTCCCGTAATATTGAAGAACGTTCCCAGGACAACAATAAAAAAAACATTTGTTTATTTGAATTTCATAGAACAAAAAGCTGCAACATTAAGCAACGAAAGGAAATACGCATTCATTATGGGGATGGCAGGAGGAAGGACTTGCCTTTTGTAGTTGCTTTTGGCTTAAGTTTATCGTTCCTGGACGCTTCTATATAAACTGCTGCGGTTTCTTTGATACATTGTGGATTGATATATTGCCAATAATTTTTGTTCATTAGAATTTATTAACAGCTCCGATGGTTTTGCAAAATCCTTTGTTTGCCAATTGGTGGAAAAAATGATTGACGACAAGTAATTGACAGCAATTAATTTTGAATGAGTGGTAAGACAGTGAGCATTTCATCTAAATAATGAGAGTTATAAAATATTTGTAATTTATTTATAAATCCATTGCTCAATGTGATCTTCTAGTATGACATTAATTGTTAATCGGCAGATGACAATATTTCGTATTATGTAAATGAAGGAATGCTTTACTTGTCTAGGCAGGACATTGTTAAATTTAAAACATTTGCCCTATCTGACGAATTCAAATCCCTTAGAAAACAGATACAACGGAGCAGAATTTCATCTGTTTATAATAAGAGGAAATGACATGTTGTTTTGTTCTATTGTTGTATTGTTGTCTTATTGTATTTCTTCATTGATTGATGGATTTTTTTTTCTTTTTGCACCGACTTATTTTATGAACTTTCTTTTAAAGGCCAGTGAAAGAAATATCGTGGTAAAGTAAGCAATTCTCAGAACCAAAATCCAATTTTAGGTAAAAAAAAATTTTATTTAAACTTTTAAAAATCGTAAGTTTTTACATTATTATGAATTAAAATTTGTAATTTTTAAAATATATACAAAGTCCATTTTAAATTAATTTTTTCCCCTTTGGCAATTGCTATTTAAACTCTATTTTGATTTTGCTTTCATTTTAAGGACCTTTCGCTTTCATTTATTTGTAGGGATAATAGTAAAAGGATTTGAGCATTCAAGGTTAGTTTGCAACCAGAAATCTGTTTTGACAACTTTACAATATCATGAGCCAAAACACAATACTTGAGTTGAAGGAATAGTGCAGCTCGTGTGGAAAATTGTGTTGTTGCAAGTTTCTATTTCTATTGACTCGTTCCTTGCCTGCCTTCCTCAACTAAATAATACAATTTTAATTAGACCGAAACGCAAAGTAACATTTTCAAAAAGGAATCAAGGACTTTTGTTTGTGAAATTGCGCAAAAAGGGTACAAACTTTGTTATATTTAAATTCATAGTCAAAAAGGAAATGGAGCAAATCAACTGTGAAAACAAAGGACTCGTTTTATTTTTACCAGAAGACTATAAAAATAGAGTGAAATTTTTACAATGAAAAATTTTACAATGTGGCGAAGGGAAAATAGAAATAGTGGGTTTGGCAGAGGGATGGAGATGGAGGCAGGGAGATTGAAAAGACGATTTGGTTTTGTATGCATTGTTTCAGCTTAAATGAAATGTTAGTGAAGCAGAAAATGCAAACAATGTAAACAGTGATGGCATTTGGGGTAATTTTTTTCTCCTTTTTGTTTATTTTGCTTTTGTCCGTTTCTCATATTGCTTTTGCGCTTTTTGCATATTCGTGAGTTTTTTAAATGCTGATAAATGTAACTTATTTTTAACAGTTCGGATATTATTTTCTAAGCAATTGCGCATTCCTTTCAGACTGGCCAGAGTTACCAGGTTATGCTTAAACAATCTAGACTACTACTACAATCTGTGTAGGAAATTCTTTTAAGGCCCTGTAGCTTTATGTCTACATGAAGATCGTTGTCACTGTGGCCAATTGCCGCTGAAACAGTGTTGTCATTGTCATAAAAAAAAGTGAAGCATGAAACTTAAAAATTACATTATTTTACTTAAAAACAAATGACATCCCAAAGTTAATAAAGCGAATGAATTAACAATCCAGAAACATGTTTGTTGTAAATAAATTTGAAATAAATCATTTTATATGCTAAAATGTTCCAATTATTTCTTTATGTTTGTTGCCAGCGGCATTTGAAGCCATACAACGAATGTCTTCAATGCTTCAGTCGTCATGCCATGTTGTCAAAAGTTGTTTAAAAATTTCATACGTCTTCTTTTTGTTGCCTCTTTGAAATTTGTTTTGAAGTTACTTTCCTCTTTACATAGAAATGGTTTTTTTTTTGTTTTAATAAAATGGCTACTGTATCATATAATTTATATATAAATTTATTTCGGAATTATTTGCCAAAGAAGCCGTCTTTAATTTTTTGAATTAAACTTTTATGTTGCAGAATAAAAAAAAGGCAAGAAGGAGAAAATATTAACGCTACAAATAATACCCTTTACATACGAAATACATTTTCAGTTTATATCTCAATCTAAGCGAAATGTTCTCATCCTATATCGCTAATACCAGTCGAACATTGGCCCGTGCGTTGTTCTATTGCAATAAAGAAATCATATAAATGTTTAAATTTGCTGGCATTTTTATTTATATATTTAACCAGCCGTTTCCCGTTTATATCGTTTTTTTTTTGTATGGTTAGCAACACTGAGTGTAATTATTGGAAAAATTTTGAAAGGAAAAATATTTATGCTTATATATACGACTACATACATTACATACATATATAAAAGCATTTGTATATTCTTAACTTCCCGTTTTTTATTCTATATCGTTTTTTTTTTTTTTGCAGTTAGCAACACTGAGTGTAATTATTACAAAACTATTAGCAAAAATATGAAAAAAGTAGCGCTGCTTCTCACTGAGTATATTTTAAAATTTACAAATGAAAATTATTTATCGCTCTTTTTCTGTTTTCACACACGAAAAGCAATGGGGCCATTATTTTCTCGACATTCACCGCTCTCAACGGCACGTCAAATAGATTTTCATATATCAACTTGTGCAAAGAAAAAAAAATTAAATATCGTTTCCGCCAATCGCTGTAAGCGTTGCAACGATTTCAATAACATAGTTTTCTTGTTTGCCTGTATCTGAATATTAAGAAATGAAACAATTTTGGTAACGATAAATGTTTGCCTGCAGTATTGGCTGGTTCGAAAAGCAGCGGAACGTGTAGAATGTTTCGCCATTCTCTTTAACGTTAAATTTTTTTCTATCTTCGTTGCTTTTGACGAGAAATTTCTACCATAAAATATTTTTTGGTGGCTTTTTAAAATTGTAATAGAAATATTTTCGTTTAGAAATGCCAAAGCCAGTTTTGTACAAATTTAAATAATTTATATTGTATTTAAAATTTTTCTTTTTTAGTTACGACTTCAATGTAAATGTAGATATTTTTAAAACAGAACGAAAGTTTATTTGGCACTGTGAAATGCATTTAGGCACACATACGAGTGTACACATACGGGTACATACATACGAGTCAACACATACGAGTGCACACATACTGTATTTGTCGTAAAGTATTCGCACACGTGGTCATGACATTTGATTTGATAAGTTTATTTGAACGTTTCGCACTGGTTGGGGATGACGGATTATGTAAAAAATGTCCAGCGAATGTAATGAATAAAATACGTGCAGTATTAATAATGTAAAAGCAGCAATTAAAGAATAAAAGAACTAAATCCCTTTAAATAAGTGAAGCGAGAAGAAGATTTTTTATTTGCTTGTCATTCCCTTTGAACGGGCAGCAAGAAAAGAAACGTTTTACTTTTGTTGAACTCATAATCATATAAATGTAATGAAAATGTTTTAATGATTATGTCATAGTGTACTCTTAGATTTCCTGCAGAAGCAAGTTCAAGGATAGTGCAATCCATGCTTTGCTATTACTCGTGTGCTTTTTTTTCCTTTTTCAATCCTTGAACTCACTCTCCGTTGCCATGTTTTCGCATCACTCGCATACTTTATTTGTGTTTGTTTTAATATCATATTCTATTCAGTTGTCTTTTTTTCCCCATGGCTGACTGGTGTACTATATATGCGAGTACGTACTTAAGAAAATTACTTTTAATTTTGCAATTGTTGTATGTGACTACTTTGTTGCTGTTGTACTTTTGTTAACTTTAATTGCTCTGATGGCTGATACAACTGCATTAGAGCGACAGTCTTGGTGACATTCAATTTCCTATCAAATCCTTATCCTGCTGGATACTTGAAAGCTCTTATTGAAATGCAATACAAGTAATACAGGGTGGTCCAAAAAAAATCTCACGATTTTAATAGTAAATAAATGAGAAATAAACCAATAGAACCAAATGAGTTGGCTTGTCCCCTGGAAAATACTGAGACTAGGTATTAATCGAACCAGCCACATTCGCTTTAGTAGGCTGTGGAGGGACCCGAGGCACATTTCTTATTGGGAATAAGTAGTATCCGATTATGCATACTTTCGACAGCCCTGATAAGCTCATCACTGATAATCTCTACCTTTAGCTCTTGAACTGCTTTTGGCTGGTTCACGTACACGTTTTCATTTAAATTTTTGCCAAAACAGAAGTTCAAGAGTTTCATCTCACTGTGTTGAGCTTCTAGTTCCATATCTTCCATTTTTGGTAGCCACTTGGAAACCTAATTTTCGTGCAGGCTTGTCAAGGCGTGCATCCGTAAGCGAATGAATAATGCATAGCCAGAGGTTGCGCGTTCCATTCCTGCCTAAACTTGCAAGCTTTTCTGCGTACATACTTTTCAGATTAAATTGATTACCAAAAAAACCGTGGCAAATAATCGATGATTTTGTAAAACGCTCCATGGTTGAATTTGTCAACCAACGAAACAAAGAAGAGAAAAAATTAACATTAGCCTATTATTGGGCCACCCTTTCATATAGAAGGAAAAAAATCCAAAACAAACAGAAACGAATAAAAGGCTATAAGAAATACTTTGTCACTTTAATACCTCCTCACTGTCGATTTGAATACTAATATGCTTAAGAACGGTGTGTAAGTTGTTGTGGAATTCTAGATGTCGACATATTTTCTGCGCCATCAGAGTGACAAACAAATACGAAATAATTTCCATGATGTCATAAACTTGCCATTTAGCATTAAAAACAAATACGAATGCATTTAGAATCACTGGAGAATTTTTTTATTATCTTCCACAACGAAACAACTAAAATTGTGAGAAAAATGTATAGAAAATGTTTAAGATCAGGGAAAATATTTCGTGAGTTCATTTAACTAGCGGAATCATGTTACCTTTTTTGCAGAATTCCACTTCTAAGTCTACTCCTGAATCATGTGTGTGAAGTTAAATTTCGAAATTTATCACCCCGGACACAAACCATATGATTTAACAGACTTCTGTTAACATAATAACAGAGCTCTGTTAGACTTCTAATTCCAGGAGTGCACATTCTAAATGTAAATCTGGCCAAATTCATTTATGGAATAAAAAAATTATTGCTGGAACAAGTAGGCGACCCCAAGTAGCTTGTAAAAACACCAGAACTCAATAGCACCACGTACTGACCCTTAAGATTTTTTACATTTAGAAGTTAGACAGTTCCTTAGGGAAGAAGACTAAATTTCAGGAGAACGGAAAGTGATGGGCGGCTAGAAATGTTTGGAAATATAAGATTTTAGCTATATTTTCAAATAATTAAGAAACACAAAATATTGCGATTTTTGTAAGATGATTTTGAGCCGTCCAACTCCTTCCATTCTCCTGGAATATCTCCTTAAGTTGAATTCCAATCGTGAAAATACTCTAAAATGGCACTTTTTACGTTATCTTCAATACCACTTTAAATTGAATGAAATCGATGGCTTGCAGACTTGGTGGCAATGTGTACGCATGAGAATGAGTGCATCCTGTCCAGGGTTCGTTAAACTGTTATCTTCAATACCAATATCACTAGTTGTTTTTTTGTCCCAGAATTCGAGTATATTTCGTATATATTTGCCAGTAGTTAAATAATACCAAAAATCGCGATTTTTGTAAAGTAGCTGCCTTAGTGATTTTGAGCCGCCCAACTCCTTCCATTCTCCTGAAATATCTCCTTAGGTTGAATTCCAATCGTGAAAATACAATAAAATGCAAAAATATAAACCAAAATGGAAAATGTTAGATATTCTGGTGATTAGGTATCATCACAAGATATAAAATGTATTATTTCCAGACATATATAGCCGCCCATCGCCTTCCGTTCTCCTGAAATTTGGTTCTTCCCTAAGGCTTTGTATAACTTCGAAATGTAAAAAATCTTAATTGCCCGTACGGGGTGCTATTGAGTACTTGGGATCGCCCCAAAGTAGCTGAGGCCAGATTTACATTTAGAATGTGCGCTCCCAGAATTAGAAATCTAGCAGAGCTATGTTATTACCTTAACAGAAGTCTGCTAAATCATGTGGGTTGTGTCCAGGCTGAAAAGTTTCGAAATTTAACTTCACATACAACCTGATATCTGCACTTACACGAAATAAAAGGCAGTATGCCAAATGTCAATGTATCTAAAAGTGACTACGACTTTCGTCCTGGCAGTTGCTCTCGTAACACACTTTCTTTGTTTGCCTTTCTGCAATTTCGTAACAATTCGCATTCGTTCTAATATATTGTAGATGTGGCTGAGTGAGCCTTGTCATTGTATAAGGCATATCCTTTTTAGGTTTTTAGGTTGATGTTTTCTTTTCTTTCTTTCAATTTACCAGGTCGCAGAAAACCTCCGTAGACTTTGCTTGAATATCTAATATCACTAAAGTAGAATGTCTTCATTTTATGGTCATGTCTGCTGAGTAATCGTTGCAATATCACAAAGATTTAAAGGAATTTATAGTTTATAAAAAATATTTAAAGTGACTTGTAAAAATAAAGACGGAAAATAATTAATTAAGATTTAAGTGACTTACGCAAAGGAATTTAATAAAAAGTTACTTGAGAAAGCACCTGTGAGTCCTTGACATCAGTGTTGCGAAGATGTTTGAAATGAGCTGTCAAACTGCTGCCGCTTTGCAAAAGGACTTATTACATTTTTATTACTACACAGCCTATTTGGCAGCAAAATTAGATAAATTTATTTCTTTTTTCTTTTCGTCATTGTGTTTGTTAAATTCCGAATTGGTATCCTTAAATATCTTGTTTTTTTTTCTTATATTTTTTTGTAAAGGCCACTCTGAAAGTTGAAAGGTCACAGGTAAACATATAGCATATTGCATATTGCTAATGGCATTATCCACTACAGTTAATGGGACCCAGTTAATAGAACAATAAATTGGGTACCAATTTTTCCTTTGCTTTAAGAATATAAAATTGAATGGAGAGAGGAGAGAGGAGTAAAAAACGTCATGTGGGATAAAGGGATTGTAAAGCCAGAAATCTTAAGAGCAGAAAAGGTTAATGAATAAAGGCAAAGATGTAAAACAAAACATATTTTATAAACATATTCTAGCACTTAATCCTTCGCCAATACGCAATTTAGATGTAATGGGTTTTTCAATACCCACGTGCAAATGCAAATGTGTGTAGCATGAGAAACCAAGGCTTCTAAAAAAAAACATAGAAAATGTTTTCCTACTTGTGTTTGTTTAAAGCTAGACAATTTTAACATATTTTTAAATAATTTCTCTTTATTGTCTTTTAGAAACATTCCTTAACGTGTACGTAGAGGCAGTTGAGTAAAACAGAACCTTTAATAAATTAAATTCTATATACAAAGCAAAAAGCCTCTTTAAATAAATAGAACTAAATACAAGTCGTCACACATACATATAGTCGCATGAGTGTGTGCGTGTGGTAGTATGAGTAAAAAAAGTTCTCTTATAAAACAAGTGAAATGGCAATAAATTATCTTAAAGTCATGTTTTCATTATCTACGTCCCGGAAGGGAAAACTCTTTGAACATACAAACGTTACGTTATGTTTTGAACTACGTAAAAAAGATGTTTTAAATATATTTCCAATGAAGGCTTTTGGCAACTGACATGACAGTGTCAACATTAGAGATGAGAAATGAGTTCTAAAGGACAATGCGCTCAGGAAACGGGATTCAAAATCACCGTTCCTTAAACTGATAACTGCTATCGCTTGTCTGCACTGGATATGCGTTTGATTTTCCAGACCTCTCCTCTGTAGCAATTGTTATAAGAAATTGACAAGAATACTACAATTATCCTTCAACAACATATTGTAATTGCCATTTCATAAATTATTTTCAGTTCACTGAGATGTGCAACACCGCTACACCTCTCATGCCGAGAAGCAGTAGATTATATCTTTTTTTGATAAATTGTAGTAGAGCAGATGGAAAAGGGAGAAAACGGGAAAAGTATGGAAATGTTAGCTTAATGTGATGACCGCTTTGTGCTAACATGAAGTTTCCTTTTCAAGTCAAATTAGAAAAGCAATGCAGATAAAAAACAATTCTTAAATAAATATGTTTTGGAAACAGGCTGTTGTCAGCGAAGTGATAAAGGATTTGTGGCAGAGCAGTCAAAAGTCAAAAGTTAATGTCATGAACTTCAAAGTTAATGCATTCGAACTTATAAATTATAATTTAGCTTTCGTTTCCTATTTCTTCTATAGAAATGTGTGTTTTAATCGAACGGTTTTTCATTAGGGGGCCTCTCTAGGCTATTCCCGCTCAAGTTCTAAGTGAGTTCCTGCGGATAAGCCGAAAGCTTTGCAATTTAAGTTATTTAAAAACAAAATTTAATTAAAGGTATGACAGATCACTCTTTTCGCTGCGAGCAGGAATTATTTGTACTAATGTTTGTTTATTGGATTTTCCTAAAAGTTAATCCGATTTTTGAAATGTTTGGCCACTGCAAAAGCCTTGTAGCTGCACAAGGACTAATATTTATCGGCAAACTACGTCTTGATATTTATTTATTGGGCAAACTATGTCTCAACTGTGAGGTGTGACTTGACAATAACCGTGCCTAAATTACGGGTATCCCTTATGTCCCTCATCCTCGCAGTTATAGTTTAATTTACCTACAGACAATAGGAAAGCACTTTCCTCCTCATGTTCTTGGCCACAAGCATCTAATTTTGCAAACATTCGCAGGCACACATTCGCATAATCTGTGTAATAGAATCTCGATATTAGAATTATTTGATACGCTGCCAATCCTTCGCTTGACGTTGCCTCGTTAAAGTATCTGTTGAGAAGGTCTTTTTATGTTTTTCTACAAACAAGCCTACATACAAGTACGTGCATACATATTTATGTAGATGTTCATGTACAAGTTTTTTATAGGCCACATTTGAAAAGGAAATGTTACAATCAGAAACTCATTCCGCCAAATCTATTTAGGAGATTGAATATCGCTTTTCGTTTCACCACTACTATTGCATTCACTAAATTTTATTACAAAAACAAATATTTGTATTTATTTGTAAAACTTTTTTTACTCAAAATTGCTGGGAAATGTATTGAAGGAAAACTACACATGTCCTGGCTGGCACGTGTTTAGCTTTTTCCTCCCTTTTCATGAAGACATGATCTAAAAAGTGTTTAGCAAATAATTTTCTTACAATTATGAAAATTCGACATGTGTTGAAAGGATATTATTGAAGATAATAAACTAAAGCAATGGCAAATGTTGCCCATCCTTAACCGCTTTTTCACTATCCAGCTTCCTTTTTAAACCATTTTGGGCATACAATTTAAATATTCGTTCACGTATTAAATATATTTCGTATACTCGTATCTCGAATGATATTAATTGGAATTTTCCAAATGCAGAAAGTAAAACTGTTGTTGCTGATGGCCTGTGACAGCAGCAGTAATTAAATCTACAATATCTGTTACAGCTTAAACAATAATTATTTTGATTAAAAATATCTAAAAGCAAAAAAAAACTTATTTCAGTTGATTTGCTGTGTGTTAAATAATTAATAACATCCTCGCACGCAGCAGTCTATGGCTTTCGAAAAATAATAAATGGATTTGTGTATTGCAGGATGTGATTGATAGCAGGATTCACTACAAGCACAGAATTATTTTGAATTAAATTAAATTTCTATTTTTTTAATATTTATTTTAATTTAAAAAAGAAACAACTAAACCCCTTCTTCAATAAATAAAATTTTATTATTTCCAAATTTGAGGTCAAGCCTTATTTGTAAGCAGCATCCCTTCACTATAAATCCATACAGGACCAACTGGCCAGACATTTTAAATATTGTAACGATGCGGTCAGTAAAGTGAAAGCATATGCTTGTGGTCAAATATGCTTGTAGGCTTCTTGGATATCAAATTCAAACACTAAACAGAAATACTCTTAAAAGTATTATTTTAAAATATCAATTAAATTTTATGAAACGTATAAGGAGCCAAAACATTCTGAGGATTCTTTTCTCCACACAAGAGCATTTCATTAGAGATGAAGTCATGTACTAAGTACAGCCTGTTTTTTGGATAAAAACATAAATTTTCTGGTTTTCAATTAGGAGTTGTATTTGCAATACAAGTTTTGTAACCTCTTCAGCGAATTCTACGTGGTTGGAAAATCTTTTCCAAACAAATTGTAGTTGAATTATTTATAAAATTATTCACAAAATTTCAAGCAATTTTCAACATTCGAATCCTTTAATTCCAAATCTAGTCGAGTTTTACATCTCATTAATTATAATGCATTTGAAATGATATTGTGAAAATTGGTTTGCCGCATAGCAATTTGTACACCGTTCCAAACCCCACATTCTGCAACTTTTGCCTGTAGCTGATTGGCTTTACTTGGTGGACTTTTGAAGTGTTTTTATGGTAATAGAAAAGAGGATTAAGGAGCATGAATTATGGTTGTTGAGTACAAGGACTTTAGAGAATACCTAAACTGTTACTGTTGCATTTGATATTTTAATAATACTGAATTTGAAAAAAAAAATATAAATATTAATGAAAATACGAAACGAGAATCAGCAAAGAATACTCTCGTAGAGAATACGGCCATTTTTTAATTACGCGATTATACCTTTTGCTAGATTCGTTATTATTTACTATTATTATTTCTTATTTAGTCTCAATTTTTCCTATTACACAGCATTCTCAGCAAGAAAAGCTAAAAACCTCTTCTAAGAAAAGTTTAATCTATCGGGCATTATTCTAATTGCAATATTTTCTAATTGCAGAAAAGCCCAAAAAATTAAGTATGAGTTAAAAATACAATGAACTGGATTGTTGTTCTACGGAAATATTTGGATAAAGGCTGCCAGAAGATCTGCATGAGTATGCTGTGAAATGTTATTTGAACATGCAGTATGATCCTTGAAATTAAGGATAATTTTCATTTAAAAAGATAAATACGTTTACAAGTTGTAGTCTTCTAAACAGCGCTTGCTACCGCCCCTCAGAGGTACTCTAATAAGAAACGCTGTCTTTAAAATCTAAAGGTTCCAAAAAGGATATCTTTAGTTGAAAATAAATAGCGTCAATTTTTTTTCCGCTGGGCTGTATGCCATGACCGATTTAGTTACTACAGTTGCTGTTGGCCAGTTCAAGGAACCACTCACTTCATCTCTCGTCAATATTTTCTCTACTGATTAGACAATCGTTTATGTTTCTACAATCTGCTAATTTAAAAGAAATTTTTATAATACAATATTGTTTTTATATCTAATGACCGACTTTAGTCCATTAATTTAAATCATAAATTATCTAAAGCTGCATACTTTTAGGCATCTGTGTGATTTATAAAGAAATATCAGCAATATTAGTTAGTTAGTTCGTTAGTTAGTTATTTAATATCAGCAACATTTAAAATTGCAATTAAAAAAATGGTTAAGAAATGAACCACAACTGGATTGAATAGACATTCCAGCAACGCCAAGTATACCACATTTATACCATAGAATGTGTGCTAAATACATATCCTGATTTGTATTGAAACGAAATTATAAAAAAGTCTTTTTTCAGACTGGTTTAGCTCTTTAAACATCAGTAATATTGGCATAAACGTTGCATGTGTCCATTTGAACACTAGTAGTTAAAAATCAAGGATATAAAGGATTTCAAATTTTCTCCTTATGCTAATTTACTTTAGACTTTGACATTTCGTTAAATGTATAAACAAAAAGAGCAAAACATTTCGAACACAAGCAATATAGTTTATTTAAAATATACTTTTTGTTTATTTATCTAGAATTTTGCATTCCCTTCTTTTGTTAAATAAATAGCAAATCTTCTATTTAATTTTTGGCAAAAATGTATGTACCATTTTGTTTTATTTATTTTCCATCAGCTATTCGTTTATCTCTTGTGAGCAAATACACACTTTATATCATGTGAGTATGTGTGCGTGCTCCTGCCTAAACTTAAATTTATTTTACGCTGTATATGTATTTGTATGGGACTATTCGTGTGGCAAAGCGAACTCCTTTAATAACAACTCAAACACAATTGCTAAACTTTTATTTAAAATAAATTCACAGAGGAGCCTCCGTAAAACGAATCAGCCTTATGAAAAATATGTTTTTCTTATTGAGGTGTAATTATTTTAGCTCTCATAAAAAATGTAATTTTATTTATAAGAAATCCATTGGGAAACGAATTTCTTTATAATATAAAAATATAATAATTTCTTTATATAAAATTTAATTTATATAAAATTTAATTTATATAAAATTTAATTTATATAAAATTTAATTTATATAAAATTTAATTTATATAAAATTTAATTTATATAAAATATTGTTAGCTTTTATAAAGAAAAGGATATTTTGCTTGAGCAACAAAAATAATTATACAAGTCTAGAATTAATTATTAATTTAAAAACTGTATGCTAATTCTTTAACTTTATGGACGAACCCAGATTGAGATTCGTACTCCTACTTTCACTTCCCTCATGCTTCACTATAATTTTCAACAAAAAGCTTTTCCAATTTTTGTACTCGAAATGTTTTTAAACAATCCGTTGAAGTTACAAATTATAAATACAGAAGTGCCGTTGCTTATGCGGTATTATGGATAAAACCAACACTGCAGCAATCAAAGTGCTAATGCTTATAATGAAGTTTTAGTTTGTTATTGCAGTTTGCTTTACTTCCGCTGCATACTTACAAGTGCCCGCACACACATCCCACACACACACACAGCCAAGCGAGTATACTATCAATGTTTCCTTAGTCAGAAGCTTGTTATAAAGTTTGTACTGAATGTTTGCTAATTTTCTTCAATTTAATACAGTGTATAAAACACAGTTTTACACAAAAAAAAAATCCAAAAGTTCTTTTTGAAAGTATAATTTTATTTGTAATTTGAATTTGATTTGAATAAACGAGTAGCAGCTCATATTTAACAGCCATAAAAAAAATATAAAAGTGGAGCACATTTTCAAAAATAATGTATAGAGGATTAAAATAAAATTACATAAATAAAACATTTATTTCGTTTATCTACAAATGAAAAATTACACTTGCCAACAAAGTTCTTATCCTGTGCTGGCAGAAACTGGTTTTAAAATTTTTCAGCAGAATGTTTTGAGATTTTTGATTCAAAATTAGGAATTTGAAATTGGCAAAATTGTTACTATGACAGTTTGAATTTTCATATTGATTCTGTGATTATTTCACTTTTTCAAAGTAAAAATTCCAAGTAACAAAATTTCTTAAAATCAAATGGAAAATAATTTATCAATTTCACTGCTCTCCTGCCTCAATACTCGCACGTAGTGGATCAAGGCAGTTGCATGCAAATGTCTACTTGTTGTTTAAACGAAGCATAAGTTGCAATTTCTGTATGCTCTTATTAACACACACACACATCCATACAAACAGATTTAAATATCCGCCCGTGTACATGGAAGTAAACCAACTTCTGTCTAGAAGTGATTTAAAGGAAATGATTGTGTCAGTTCTACACTTTCATGTATTATATTATACGTTTGCCTGCAAAACTTATTATTTTGTATGCACACACGACTACTTCTGCAGCAACATATCAGAACAGGTTCGAAATTGTAGTAAACAACTAATTATGCTTTCAGCACAAAACTCTACTGCAAATAAATGTGTTCTTTGCTTTCCTCGTATGCACAGAAGCACCTTTGAAAATAGTAAAAAAGCTTATCGTATGCTTTTCATTTTAAGAATCTTTTAATGCAGAAATATTTTAGAAATTATAATGCGGGCTATTGTGCAGTTCTTGTGCAGTGCAACTACTCGTATTTGGGCTTGTGACTTGTATACAGTAAAATTTTTATTTTTCTAGTTATTATATAAAAGAGGTTACTTAATTGTTTTGATGATAATAATAGAATATCCTGGCGCCAGTAGATTTAGGAGGTTATAATTGCAACTGTTGTTACACCGGTTCTTTCAAATTGTATATATGTTTTGTCTATTGTGCAATTTCTATAGCAAACAATCAGCTACTCGATTTGGAATTAGTTTTATATCTGCTTTTTGTAAGTATGAAATAGCCTCTCAACAGGTCGCTAGCAAGGAGTTCATCAGGTGCTTTTCTTAGAGCACTATCAATCCAAGGGTATCGGATGAGTGGCGTACCACAGAATATGCGTCTACTAGATCTTCTTGGAAGCTTTCGGAACTTTCCTTTTTCCTACCATACCGGAATGATTAAAGATTCCCCAGATTCCCAAACTTAACATCATATCATATCCGAGACAAAGTAGTAAGAAATCCTAATCTTGATTTTTCAGCCTCAAAATTTCTAATTGATCTTTTTAGTATATAATTTTTTTTTTTTTTTTTTTTTTTTTGGAAATGTCAGCTTTTCTTTCTGCCTCCTGACCATCTTCTTTAATTGATTTTCCCCCCTTTTAAGTACTTTTTCTGCATACCTCAGTGTTATTCCCTGGTTTCCTACTTCAAGTCTTAAAAAGTTATCTCTGACAGTATCTGTTCCATGATAAAATACTTAATGTGGTGGAAATCTTTCAAAAATCTTAAATCGCCAGATATCAAACATAAATAATTTTGAAGCACTCACTTATTATTTTTCTCCGCCTTTTGCTATTCTGTTATCGCTGGCGGTTTGCGACTTTGAAATTTAAATGCACAGCAATAGACAATAGCATAGAAATTTTGAATACCGTGAATCATGCCATTGTATTAGAAGTGCTTCTTTCATAAGGCATTTACAGTCTTAGAGAAATGTCCTTCTGTCCTGTTTTATAGCAATATATATATATATATATATTTTTTTTTTCTTTTTTAAACTAACTTAACGTACAAAGCTTTCGGCTTGACTGCAGGAAAATAGCCAGGGTCTAGGCGGGAATCGAACGCTCGGCCTCCGGTTTAGTAGGCTGCGGATTATTCATTCGCCTACGGAGGCACCCAAAAATAAATTTTGACTTCAACATGATATCTTAACAAATGCGAATATCGTTTCGTTTTCCAAACTGTTGCCAGAGCTATAACACTGACTGCAGAATCTGCTGCTTTGTCTGTATATATATGTATAGCAAGGTTTTTTGGGCAATTGCATCTCTCGATGTTGTTGGCAAGAGAATTCGATGCGACGTAAAGCAGCATTTGGTTTCCTAATAAGTTTTAAGTGTTCCTGCACTTCATGTGACCCCTAAAGATTTTACAATGCCTGACAACCCTGCATTGCTCGGTCCTTCCAAGTATATTGTAAGACTACCGTATCACCAACCGGGACAAGCGAAGGACCCCGCACTACTATTAGGGTTGTCTTTCTTGGTTTCTTCGTTACTGCAATGAAAAGTAGCAAAAGTTCTGAATTCAGAGGGATCTGATAGAAAAGTTTGTTTGCAGAACTATAAAAATGCATATCAAAATTTTTTTTATTAATTTTTTTACATTTTTTATTTTTTTCATTATAATGAGGAGCACAAATTCTTTAGCGTTTTATATCGATGAAAATGTTATCAGAAGAATTTCAATTTTTTAATTCTAAAAACTTCTAGAGAACAAAATTGGGGAACAGAAATCCTAAAACTTCTTTCGTTTTAAACATAAAATTATATAATAAAAAAAACGTTTTTTTATTTAAAAATAACGCGCAATATAAAAATCAATATTAGAAATTGTAAAAAATTTTTCTTTGTGGAAAGAAAGAAAAGGCGGCATTCAAAAATATGCCATGTTAACTAACGACAGGAAATATAAAATATATTGCATTTCTACGACGTCAAGTGATAGTAATCAGAGCTCCTCGCTTAAGGTGTTCACCCAAATGAAAAAGAGACCGCAGAATGTGTGACAAGAACAACAAGGCCTGAAGGCATCTAATTGTTGCCATTTACCATATCGACTTGACTTGACTAGTGCAACTGCTCACAAACCCCTCTCATTCTTACTTGCAGCCTTTAAAAAACCATTATTGTTGAACTCAGACGTCTGCTGATTCTGTTTTTATATAAAAATTATTCAACTATTGTACTTTCTACTAATGAGTTTTTAAATGGAGTGCCTGCTCTCAGAGGCGCCATTTCCACCAGTATGTTGTCATCTTTTGCGTGGCTCAATTTGAAAACTTTTCAACAGAAGAAATGTGTCGAGCTTCCTACTGCTTGCAATTTTCTAACTATTTAACAATTTATTGCTTTAAAAATGGCAATAAATTTTATATTTCACTTAAAGGAAAATTGTAATTAAATTAGAGCGTTAATTCATTATTTTTGTCGTTTTTCTTTATTTTCAGTTAAAGTGTTGCTAAAAGGTTATTGCAATAAAATCTCCTGCAAATTTAAAATTTTTTACAATTTATAATTTTATTATTATTGAGAATTTATCCTTTTCTTTGTCTTGGCTTCGTGCGCATTAATGTTAAGAAAATAACATGTAAAGAGTGTAATAAAATGCAAATTTTATCGCACAAACAAATAAGGAAAGAAAATGTATAGTTCGTATTTTACAACAGAATGCAGCGCCCTCGAAGACACTTAGGAAGAAACGTGCTTTTGTATAAACACGAAATTCAGCGAGAGGAAGAGAGTGAAAGGTGATGTGAAGAAGAAGTAGAATGCCTTCTGAGAACGTTGTGGCACAGCGTCTGCTGATGCTGTCTTCCATTGCCAGCGGAACATGCTTAAAGCCATTGTTGCTAACCGTGAAGGTGGCGATTGCAGTGTAAATGGCTTTAACAATTCATGAAATAAAAGTTCTCTTCATCATTTGATTTTTTTTTAAGAACAAGCCAAAGCAAAATAATATATTATATAATCATTGGGTTTGGGCAATATCTGTTTCGCAAGGAGTAGAGTAGAGTAGTAGAATCTGATGTCTCCAAATTCCAGTGTTGAACGCTATATTTTTCATAAACTTCTACATCCAAGTGCCCAACACTTTCGTTGAATTAAATATTTTTCCTCCAGCAAAACCGTTATTATGACATCGTAAAGTCATTTCCGAAAGGCTAAGTATATCCTTCGACTTGCTCCAAATCTTAATAGCCAACAAAAGGTACTCGGAAATTCTCTGTATTAACATTAGAATTATTTTAAAACAATTACAACCTCACAATTCAGAAATACAAATTGCAGCAATTTCTAAGACGTGTAAATGAGGCGCAGAGAGGGTCGTGGCCAAATAAAGCAAAAATCCTCGAAGGCTCAACATTGGAAGTTTTTTTAAAAACATGCGAAAAATCTTTTCAAATTTCAATATTACTTTAATTTATTTTTAATTTGAGTTGAATATGCAATTACGTAACCCGTTACGTTGTCTTCACATACTTAAATAACACTGCACTTGTAACAAGAGCGGCTCGTAAGAGAAGATACAGTGGAATAACAAATTCAAAAAGTGAAAATCTCATTGAAATGGATTATTGGCAAACATTTGAATTATATGTGATTCAATTAATAATAAAACAATTTCGATTATTTTAAACACCAAACATTGATTATATTTATCAAATTTATACATAAACTTTTCCCTACAACTTTATTTATTTATTTTTTTATTGTATTAGCAGTTATAGCAGTTACATGGTATATTTACCAAAGTGCTCCCCTTTCAACTGCTGCCCTTCTGTCGCACTTCACACAATATTAATACATTAAGATGAGGTTTTGGAAATTCTGAGCACAAAAGCTAAACATCTTTTGCCTTCAACATGAATATCAATATTCATTTTAAGTTGTTGGTTTCGTGGATTGTAATAAATTGTAACTTTGTTAGAATTTTTATCCTGAAATGGCCAACCAAGTCATGTGTCATCTATTGTCCTTTTGGACAATAGCTGGCTGCAAATGATCAAATATTAAAATATTGAATATAATATTTAAATTGGGGAATGTTTTACAAACTCTCACTTCCATAATGAGCAATGTTTCTACATGAATACATTTTTCTCTATTATATTAAATTGTATTGAAGACTTGACTTACGTGACTTGAATGCTGGAAATGTATTCTTTAAGTTTTCTATTTCAATTTTTATTTTCTATGCCCGCAAATAGCCAGCAGAACACTTTTATTGACTTAAATGTAAACTTGTTAAAATTGTATATCCGGAGAATTAAATGAACTGAGACTACAGGCTGTTTTATGTTAGTCCTTACAAAAATAATGTTTGCTTAACTTTTCAACTTGTTTACACAATTTCCGAAAGTTCATATTAATTTTCTTCATATTTGAATTTTGCTTATTTCTTTGAAATAAGTTTTCACATATAAACTTTACCATGGGCTTAATTTGGCCTTACTTTGGGTTTTGTTTTTATGTTAAAACAAAATTCTATTGCGAAATAACTTGTAAAAGTTTTATTTGAATGTGATATATATCGCATTCGCAGGCAGAATATTTAAAAGCAGTCATAATTTTGGAATAAAATTCATGACACAATAATTTTTTATATTTCCCTATAAATTAAACGGCTGCTGGCTGTATTTTTCCAATGCCGTATGTCCTGTGAGGCTTTCGAAACTTCTCCGCTGGTTAGATTTGCAACCTTGTATTCTGCCAAGTTTAATAGTCTAAGGAAAGAAATATTAAAATTGAGTTCTTTATGAGGAATATGTAGTAAATTTTTGCAACAACTTTTGATCCTTTTTATGATAAAATTAAAGTCCTGCGCCAATTCTTGGACTTAAAAGTGGAACTTAAGACGTTTGCATATGGGTTGTAGAGCTTCCTGTTACAAATGTCCTTGTGCCTTTATAGGACGAAACTCCAGCTGAATAGTAAAAACTATAAATTTATTAAACAAGAAAATTTGATAAATCAAAATTTTTCATATTCTGTAACTCGTGTTATAAAATTTCAAGACTTGAAATTTTTCTGAAAAAAAAAAAAAATAAAAAATAAACCAGCAAACAGGATTATATTTAATACATACTCAAAATAAACAAAATGTTTTATATTCCGAACAGACGTACAAAATTTTATTATTAAAAAAAAAAAAGAAAACAAAAAGAAAAAATTATTTAAAAAAAAATCTTAACTTTTTAAAAAATCTTAAAGCTTTTCTATTTAGCAGAAATAGTAGAGGAAGTGCAAAGATTTTCAGCAATAAAAATAAGTAAATAATTATTTTCGTCCTGTGCATGATATATTTTTCCATCCTTAAAAAAAAAATTTTTTTTTCTGCTGTTGAAAAAGTTTTTAATAAAATAAATTAAAAACAAAATTCTAATTACAACTGAAGTGGATGAAAAGTTAGAAAAAATTATGGGAAAAAGTACAGGCAAGTACAGGCAGTTCATTGTTGCGTATTTTAATAAATAAGATGATAATTCTGGAAATCTTAAAATCGATAAAAGGTCACTTTGGTGAAAAAATTTTAATAACGGCCTACTGGCGGCCCTTTAGCTCTCCTTCCTATTCTTTAAATGACACTATTTTTATAGTGATTAATTTTGCCACTTTACGGCTTCGCAATTCCATTTTCATTATAAAACTTTACTTCATAAAAGAGTTTGAATAAGTCGTTTTTCCACTCTTTAGCTTTTCACCAAAAATTTTCTCCTTTTTCGCAACACCCTAATATTTTTTGAAATTGTATCGCTTTATCATTAATGCCAATAACATTGCTTTTTGAATGTAGTTTTGCGCGAATGGTATAAAATTATTCACAACTAGACATTTAGCTTCCGGTCAATCCTACGACTACAAACATGGTGCTCCAACTTTTTACAACTTGTCAATTTCATTTTCATTATGAAACTTTACTTCATAAAGAGTTTGCAAAGCATTTTTCAACAGCAAAAACAAATTAAAAATTATTTAATTTGAAAGTTCAATTTTTAAGGATTTAAAAGCGTCATGCACAGGACGAAAAAAATTATTTTCTTATTTTTCTTTTTTTGCTAAAAATATTTGTTCTTGCAACACTATTTCTGCTCAATAGAAAATCCTTTGTAGCTGCCTAAAGCTCTTACAGTGATGCCATCATAAACACCATTTACAATTTGCGCATCCTGGCGATACTTTAAAATGTAACGAGTTTTTTCTCTATTGACTACCGCTGTTAACACCCTGTAATGCACAACTGAATGGAATACACAGTCAACAGAAAGAGTTTATTTTTTTTTTGTGAAAGGAGAAAATGATTTTTTTCCACCGAGAAAATAATTGATTTTTTCTCCAATCTCTTATAAGGCAACAACAAGAACAATTTAGACAAACGTATGAAAATCAATTTTCATACATTAACCAAATTAAAGCTAAATGTAAAAAATTGTAACATATCGGCCTAATGTAATTTAATGCCACATTATTGTACATGACACGCACAATTCCAACAACTGAACACACATGTTACACTTTACAACTCCATTGTAGCACGACACACGGTGTCATTTCGGGCTTGTTGGCGACAATAAACCAGCATTGGGGGAATTAAAATGACAAATTTCAAGAGAAATATGAAATATAATAGCCGGTAGGAAATTTCATTCAGTCATACAACAATAGAACTTAATTTACGAGTATTTTTATTTCACTTTTAATTACCCCCCTCATTCAACATGGTGCAACAAAGTTCCGTTGATACAAGAAAGCAATTGTGTTCTCATTTAAAGTAAATAATATGTGCGGTGCATACGAAATGAAATAAAAATACAACAGAATCCATTAAACAACATGCAGACCAAAATAGATAAAACTATTATCGCCTTCTGAGAGCTTTAATGTTGAAATAATTGCTGTTAAACGAACCGCAGCATAAGTAATAATTTCATAGCCCTGAGCGAAACCCAATGGGTGATATTAAGCGACACTGTAAAGCCACTAGTAAATGAAAACGCAAATAAAGTCATGAATGTGAATTTCGATTTTTATGGAGTGCCATGATGAGTTAATTAAGCAACGAGAATAAAGTTGATGCCAGCAACTCGCAACAATTGCGCATGCATGTTTACGTATTGGATCCAGGATTAATTGCAATTGCTGACGGTTGCGTGCCATTAAATGGATTACAAGTTAATCATGAACACAACATGACGTATGAGTGTCATTTATTATTTGTAATTCCCTTTACGTCATAAATATCACTCATACGTAGTTAAGCTTGTAGCAATTCAAAACAAGACACACAAAATTGAGTATTTTACGACAATACGACGAGTTTTTTGTATATTGTAATACAGGCACGTTCTCATAAGAATTCTGCGGGGAAAAGTTTTTATGTTAAAAATATACTGGCAAAGCTTGACGAGGAGCTCCAATATTGCTAAATAACAAAGCAAAAAAATAAAATTAAATAAAATGTGGCGTATGCTAAAAGAAAATCGCACCAATTAACCCCTTAACAGCGCCTGACTCGCTACTCTGTCTTTGGATGATAATAGGTGAGCTCCCTACTCTGTCTAATAGGTGAGCCTTCCTAGTTCTCTTAATATCACCACAATACACAGCATGAGTAGGAGCTGAGCCCCGATGTAGCTCACTCACCTGCATTCATACATACACGTTCTGTAGGAAAATAAATATTTTTGGTTTTTTATCAATTAAGCTCAGAAAGAAGTGCTTTTTATCCTTAAGCAAGGCATACACTCTCGCCACATTTGGAGTAGGCTCATCACGCCCTCAAATGCATTTGCAGGTGAATTTAAAATTTATTATTTTCGTATGAAAGTTTCTCTCGTTTTTTGTAGCAGCATTTAAGGCGCATTAACTAAGAACTGCGACTGGTAGGAGTTATTCTACTTCAATACAGTCAATATTGCTTGGGCTATTCAGGTCCCATGTGGTTTAGATTGTCCTGATGGATGCAGGAAACAGTGAGAGGAAGTTCACTAATGAATATAAAATACATGTGTCGTGTTAAATACTCACATGTTAGCCATTACCAAACAAAGTTATAGCTGCCACTTATCCATATAATAAAGTAAAACTAAAGTAGGACAAAAGTTGGACAAAAGTAGGACAAAGTTTATTTGGACTCATTACAGAATAACATTGTTGTATGACTAAGTAAATAGAATATGTATCATTTGCCTTCAGAAAAGGGATTTTGCGCGCCAATTATTCCCCATTTTGAATGGAGAACTAATAACACAATCTAATTATATAAAATCTCTTGGAAAGCACTTGTATTGGGTAGAACTTATTAAAGAGAAAGGGAACAAGTCAAAAAAAATGTCTTTGTTATTCGGTCTATGTAGCCAGTTAAGTCTTGAAAATAAAGTACTGACTTACAATGTCATCCTAAGACTAAACCAAGTATAGAAAACTGCTGGTAATTCCAACATAGAAATATTACAGAGATGCCAATATAAGACCATGAGGATGATAATGAAGACTACTTAGTATATGGTTAGTAACCACATTCTTAGAGACTTACAAATACACTTCGTCAAGTACAAAATGAATAAGTTTAGCAAAAGGTTTGTTGTTGGACCCAGTTATTATAGTAATGCCTTGGCTATTGCTTTGTTAGGTCGCAGTGAGGGAATTCTTAGGTAGTATATTTTGATTTCGCTGGAGATTAAAACAACTGTAAGAATTAATACTAGCATGGAAACTGGTCAATATTGTAAAAGATAGATAAATAAATGACAAAAGAAGTGTAATTGATTAGTATGGAGTTTCTAACTTTTTCTAGAAAAAGCTTACCTGTATCTAAACCATTCCAGCTTAATGATTCAAACCTAAGCTTTCCGTCTACCATATTTTGTTTTTGAAAACTTTTGTGATTTTCAAAAAAAATTACCCACTGATCCTTCAAGTGACTTTCCATATAAAGTAATTGGAGTGTGTTTGGAATCGGAATACCTACAATTTAGAATAAAAATTAGAAGTGGAAGAAAAATTCAGGAAAATTCAAATGATAACTCAAATTTGGGCCCTCTTTATATAATGCCGTGAAGGTAATGGAGTAACTGAATTGAATTTGTGAATTTGATATGATGTGAAGTAAATCTAATTTCTTGCTAATTTCCCAAAAACCAAAAGCAGAAAATTCTTGTAGCCCTGAATTTATTTGCTTCACTGATGCATCCAATTACACTCTTCAACTCGATTAACTGAATGTATATTTTATATGTTTCTTGACCACAAAACAAACTGAATTTTAATGCTACACAGTAAGACAACAATTTAGTATTCACAGCAGACGAAAAGTTTTATATACAAGACAAATAGTGAATTAAAGGAAAAAAAATTTAAAAAAGGACCTCAAATCGGTTTTCTCATTCCTTTTTTTTTTTCTTAATAAAAACAATGTGGCAAAAGCAATGAACTTTTTCTTTAAAATGTGTTTCGTAGTTAAAGCTAACCGTGCTTGCTCGTTCCAACAAACAACTATCAGTATATGACAACTTGTCCTTTAAAGTTATCGCAACGTCTCTCCAAATAAATTTTCCATTATTTACGAGGTTTTATCATAAAAATAAATGCAGCACTTCATGCTTAACAAACTACTTTTCATCACATTGCTTTGAATACACAATCACAGTTTGTTAACTTCTTGCCAAATTTGTTTCTTTCTTTGTCTCAGGTCTTTGTTTAAACGGGGTATCTCGTTGAGGGATTTAACTCAGTACAGATAAAAAAGAAGAGCTGTGGAAATCCACAACATCATGTTAAGAATTTTGCCAAAGTTGCTCCTTCACAATGCATAGCATTTACATTTTATTTCTAAAGTATTTTTATGCGGTTATTGGCGTATTTACGACGTTCGCTACTTCTTGTATTTGCATAAAAATATAATTTCTTATGAAAAGCTTAAATAAAACTTTATTTCTGAATTATACTTTTTCTGCTTGTGTAACAGAAATCTTGTGCTTTGTAAAAGAAAACAAAGCACAACTTAATGCTTCTTCACATATTGGAAATGACTGTAATTAAAAAGGGTAATTTTGACTCGATACCTTTTCTTCAAGTGTAAAAATGCTTTATGGCACATATGTCAAACTCCTTTATTGTTACTTATTTTGTTTCCATAAAATTATCTTCTCCAGCCTTCTACAAAAACAATTGAGAATTGCAAAAATACAATCTTAGCAAGCTTTGAGAAAGCTTTTCAAATATACACAATAAACAAATTTCATTCGTTATCGATCTGTTTCAGTTTCCCGATTGACATTAAAAATATTTGTAGGCGTATGATAAATATTTATTTGCTTAATGTCACGCATAGCCTGCGTATTTGTAACAGGGTGTCCACTAAGGGACACACTCCACATTGTATATTGGAGTATGCTATATAAAAAATCAATGTTTGGAAAACGATTTCTTTCATATAAGAGCCACACGGCTGAGCTAGACATATGACCCAGGCAATTTTGAGGTACGACTTCACATAATTCCAAACAAAGTAATCCAATCGCGTTGGATCAGAAGATCTTGGCGGCCAAGTCACTGCACCTAAATGTGACGTAAGTGAGTCGTTGAATTCTCCAGGCAATAGATTTATTGTATCGCGAGAATTAATATAACACGTTTGAATTAATAGAAAAAAATATATTTATTTTTTCGACGCGATGCGTCTTCTCTTTATTTAATATATATTTTTCTTTCTTAAAACTAACTTACTTATATTCGAGTTCTATGCAGTCGTAAAACTGCGTATTGATAGAACTAAGTCTGGGAAGGAAAAGAGATCGAGTGAAGAGTTTGCTCTTATTTATACTCGTCTTTACATTACAGAGCTTGTAGTTATCATACAGACATGAGTTCGTTAAAATACCTATGTCTAGAATTGCTTAATTATAATACATGTCTTTATGGGTTATTTAGGTGCAACAAGGATTTTCGCCATTACTCTTAATGCTTATTGGTTAACAATTTATATTTTACCTTAAGGTTTTACCTTTCCTTAACTAGGTAAAGTGATTATAAAAGTATGTATATAATATATGTGTTTGTGTGACGTTAACTCGAGCTATATCTGAAGTTGCTTTGTCTTGTTGGAAAAACATTTCTCATAAAACCATTTTGGATGCAAAAAAAACTCGTTTAGCTTCGACTTATGCCGAACTCCATTAATGGCAACATTGTTTCCTGCTCCGTTTTTGAAAAAATATGGCCCGATAATACCACCAGCATGTGAAGTCACTTTTAGTACATGCAGTGGTGTCTCGTATACTTCATGTGGATTAATTTTGTTCCAATTAAGCCAAACAAGGGGTTATCAGCCAAAGGATCTGTTTCGATCTCCTCTAAAGCCCAACCAGTTGAATGAAATCTTCTTCAAAACAAAAATTGGCAGTTTTCCTTTTCAAAGTAAAAAAACATTTTTTTTTTTGATATTTTATACAGTTCTTGTTTTATTTAAATTTAAAGTGTCGAGGCTCTTAATGGAAAACCCGTTAGTAGCACTCTTGTCGCGCAAAGTTATAATTCAATAATTTGCAGTTGAACATGTTTTGTAGCAGAACAGCTAAAACAATAAGGCGGATTCATTAATAAAAATCATGGAAAATTTTTTCGATTTTTGCACTTTTTCTTGTTGTTGTGAAATTATTTTTCGCTACTACAAACACTCTTTATAAATTGATTTGTCACATTTTATTATGATTCATTTAGCGCGAAAGTTTTCTTTTTTGTTGGCTTAAAAGCACATAAACACGACGGCATCATGAATAATTATTTTCAACATCAATCACTGTCACTAGAATAAAAGTCGTTGCAATTTTTATTGTTTTGCATTGACAGCCCAGTTAAAAAGCATACAAGAATAAAACGAAAAGCTTTTAACACTTTGTAAATCTGTTCGCATATCTATCAATCTGTAGTGCAAGTCGATTTTAAAGATTCGCATGGTACTGTAATATTGAATAGGTGCTACGCCACAACTATTGTACTATTGGTTGGCTGCACCAGCTCTGCATTTCCGTGTTGAGTGCATCAGAGCTACTTATCAGATTCCTTGAGCGCTTCTGCATAACCGGCTAAGCTTATTAGTAAAGATTTAGCTAAAAATAAATCATTTCAAATATTATAAATAATCCTCTTATTTAGAAATTTAAAATATATTTTTTTTATATTTCTTTGCCTTTAAGGGAATATAATTTTTGCTTACTCTGAGCATTAAAGATTTTTTTTTTTGGTAAGCAAACTACACCTCTACACCTCAAAAGAATATAAAAGCTTATTTTTTACGCAAGAATAACTTCTCTGTGTGAACTCAACTTGACAAGTTAAAAGGAAAATATATTTTTTTTTCTCTTCAGAAGCACGAGCAAGGCTTATACGTGTCGAGCAGAAAACAGGAAATGTTTGCCAAACCTGCAGTGTAAACTCGAGTTTGTGCAAAAATAAAAGCGTAACACAGTTTCTATAGAGTATCCTTGTGAAAGCGATGGCTTGCTTTATTATCATGAATTTCTGCAGCACTTCTCAAATACTACAAGTGAAATATTTGATTTAAATTCAAAAATAAAAAAAAAGGAAGGGAAATAAATTTTTTGTGTTTCCATATAAGTGTTGTCTGTAGCAAAAGAAGAAATTTTTGCACAATATTTATATGTGAGGCAAATATGAATGGAAGTCATGTAAAGGAGCAGATGTTCTATAGGATTCTGTAGGAAGCGTGTTCTTCCGTCATATATCTAATTTTCTTCTCTTTGAAGTAGTTTATCTAACTGTAATGCATGCATGCACAGTGGGGCGCCAATGAAATGTGCACTCCAAATTCAGACAATATTTCAAAAGAAGGTTCATTGCTTTTATAGTTAATCCATATGAGTTTAGAAAAATAAAATACAATTTTTAAATAAAATATATTCATCGAGGAATAGTAAATGAAAATATTTAATGATGGAAAATAACAATTCACAATCGATAGCGGAATGGGCACGTTCCCATTTAAAATGCTTTTTTTGGCAATATTTTTTTTTCTTTTTTGAACTAACTTAACCTGCAAAGCTTTCGGCTTGGCCGCAGGAAAAGACACAGAGTGCAAATTAGACTGCACATTATTCATTCGCTTACGTAGGCAAAGCAAACAATTCCTTGCAATGGCAGGCGCTGGAGTCACACATGCCTCCTTTATTAGCTTTTACTCCCATAAAATCGTGCAGAAATACATACTAAAGTATTATTTCACTGACAAAGTCTCTTCAGCCAAAGTAATGCCCTTGAAAATCAACTGAACTGGCAGAAAGCCTTAAAAAATGTGTTAATTTTACTGAATTCCCTTCACATATTCAAACTGTATTAGTAAGGAAACCGTACGAGTATTCAATATGACAAACAAACTTATAAGGAGAGTCTCCTGGTCTCTTATCCTTTATATTGTACAAGTATTTGTAAAAGATTTTCAGGTTGCTTACTATCACATCAATGAATATATAAGTACCATCAAGCGATGAATATGAAATTATTTTTATATATAAATAGCACAACATGGCAAACATTCCAACCTGCCACAAGACTGGAAGTCTTAGAAAGCAATTTAAAAATAAAGTTTGAAATTATCACAAAAATGTTTTCATTCAGCAATGCAAGCTTGAAGTTTCATGAAATATTTCCATGAAATATTTTATGAATCCACAAAATATATAAAAATTTGATTGAGATGCGTCTATTACTCGTATCGAATAAAGCGTTTTGAATAATTCAATGGTACTTTTATTAAATTAAAATGGGCCGTAAGACATTCGCAAACTTTGTATGTTTGCCTTTCTTAACCATAAGTTGAGCACTTATTTGAATTCCTATACAAGCAATACATCAATAGGGCTATTCAACGTTTGATGCAAAAGTGTCGAGAAAATGTAAATGAAGAATATTGTTACTATTCTACTGAATACCAACAAGAAACCTTCTACATTCCAAAATTCTTATACAACGCTGAATATCAATTACATTTTTATCATAAGTGGTATTGAGTTGGCACTTGAGTTTGGAACAGCTGACATTTGCAAACTATAAATTTTCTTTAGTATTAACTTACGCACTTTTTTGTAACTTTAATTTAAACTTTAGTAGGGCAAAAATATAGTGCTCCCTATTCCTCATACAAATGCACTGAACACTGAATACCTCTAATATCTCAACTATCTTGTTCGGAATCCCAAAGCCATATATTTTCAGAAAAATAGAACGAAAAGAAAATGTGTTTTTATTCAATACTTTTTTCACTTTCCTATTTGAACTCAGGCGCAAAGTTGTGTTGCAGCAGCTTTAAATCATAGATCTAGGAAATATATAATAAAGCAAAAGTGAAAAAATTTCTAACAGAAACTTTTCAGAAACTTGCTTAATAATATTTCCTTTATTCAAAAAATTTATAAAAAATATCGTATTGAACTTTCTTAATAACAAAACAAACTCAATTTGTTTAGTAGTGTAACACCGTTCAAGGTGGCGTGAATAGAAAATAGAGAATTATTGACAAGTAAAATCGTTGGACAGAGTTATAATGAAAGATCTTATTTGATGAATTTGGAATAGATTAGAAGTACGCACTTGCAATCAAATCAATTTCACAGATTTTGGAAGTCATATTAGACGTGCTATGCCCAAAGTAGTCAAATTTACACCACATCCTAGACTCTCCAAATACTACGGGTCGCAATTTGTAGTATGTAAACCCATTAAGTAGTTTAAATATTGTTTATTTACTCCGATTTTTACCAATTACGTACCATAGTAAGAAAAGTATTTATCCTCGAAAGCTCAACGAAAATTCATGTGATGTCAAGATTACATTTTTTAAAAAATTTCACAAATTCAATTCAGGGATGGGACTGATATTCCCGTATTTTGTGAATCCTTATGCTTTAACCTTTATAAAATCCTGGAAAGCTCATCGAAAATTCATACCATGCCAATATTAGATTTTTGTGCAAAATTTCACATATTCTATTCAGAGATGGGACTAATGTCGCCGTATTATTTGGATTATTGGCTTCAACCTTTATATGGTGGAAATATGGCACAGATAAATTGCCTCTAAAAATGATGTCCCTGTATTGTGTGGGACTTCATATGTCTAAATTATCTGAATTATTTTTAGGCCGAACATTCAAAAAGCAACAAAAACGTCTATTACACAACCGAGCAACAAACGAATAAATTGTTATCTTTAAAGAACATGAAAGTGTTTATTTTTTCTCTGTTGATAAATTTTTTATTTATTTTTTTTTTTTTTTATTTAAAAAAATTTTTTCTTATAAATTTATTGGTTTAAAAATCTCAGCTAGAAGTGAATAACGAAACTTTAAACTGAATATCACAAAAAGTAAGCGTAAATTTCAGAAAGTGTTTATCGGCAGCCAATTATTAAATGAAATGTGAACTCATAAATTGTTGTCAAAAATGTAGAAATAAACACTGAGTTGAAAAACTTTAAAACGCAACGATTTGCTGCGGGCACAAGTCTTCCCTTTTTCAACGAATAATCTAATTAATATGAGCAACAAAATGGACTCCATGAAATCTACGGCGCGTCGTGAAAAACCTCAGACACTCGATGGCATTCAAGCCACAAAACCCCTTAACGAATATTGTGGTTCTGACTCATCGATCAAGAGTAGTGATTCGGGTAATCGGCTAGCGCGTAATCGTGCTCGTGGTTCGGAACCACAGTCGCAACGCGAACATTCCGCGGACGGCGTAATTACTACTTCGGATGCGGACTCGACAAAAGACGTGGAGTTGTGTAACGAATTTGAGGATAGTGGTGCAAGTAAGCGGAGAGACAGCTTAAGTTACGATGACACTAGTCCAAGTGGTCAAAGTTCTTTTTCAAAATCATTGCAATGCAGATCAATCCGTCTACCCAGTATTGTCGGTGGAGCAGCAACAAAAAAGTGCGTCTTAACTCTAGACGGTTATTCGTATGTTATAGGTAAGTTGCGAATTAAAAATCAAAAAGATTAAATGCTCTGTAGTTGTACGTTGGCATTGTAATCGCCACTAGAAGGGGCCGCTGTAAATTATCGGATAACTCAGAGGCGCGACCAATTGCATTATTTTTATTTGAATAAAAAAAATTTTAAATTTTTAGGAAAAAACAATTCAACTTAACTTGTGCGCCCACCCATAATATATCAATAAGAATTTTGGTACTAGAAATCATGGATTCATAGTTACGGAAACGTAACGCTGGCTGCGTCAAGATTTTTAAGATGCCACGTAGTATTGGATCTCTTGCATTTGGATCTCATTGTTATTTGTTGTCCGGAATATTCCATAGCACATGTTTTTAGAAAACATGTTCTAATTCTGTTCTTTATCCACTTGACAGTCCATTTGTGAAGTCATACTACGAATGTGTATACACTTCCGGGAAACCAGGTCTTACACCAGTTGCTTTGCATTTGTTTCCAGCTCGGATTAATCCTTGAAATGTATCTTTTATATGTATAAAATATACCAATTGACTCAAGAGAATGTTTAGATTTGTTTGGAGCACCGAACGAGTGCTTTGGATACCACATTCGTTGGATCGAAAAGTCAATAGGGACTATATGAATAGAGACATCGGATCGAGTATCAGCGTGATCTGTTTACATTTGAGACTTTCTGCATGCAGGACAGCTTAAAACGAAAGAATATGATACAATGTGAGCAGCATAACCTCACACGAAATCATTATTGCCGCTATTATGGTTCACAACACCAGACAACAGACAACACAACACTTATACTTTTTCTGATTCTGGTTTACAACATCTAGATGCTGCGTATTTCACAGGGTTGTTCTTCAAAAGATGCATCTGACAACAACACTTAGAAACAACTATTGTAAACCATAATCGCAATTTCAAAAATACAACATCAAATTTACAACTGTTGTGAACCATAATAGCGCCCTATGTGTTTCTCAAACTGCTTTGGAAGAGAGGAGGTTACACTTCTGTTTCAACTTTAATGGGCATCGATTTTTTCGAATGACTTCAAATCCAGAGCTAAACCGACTTCTCTAGCAGGACTTCCTTCAAGACTTTGTGGAAAGAAAATGTTCTCAATGAAATCGTAGCCATTTCGGAGCAGACCTGCCTGCCTTGTCCGTTATTACAAATTTAAACTTTCGACTAAGTGAATACAGTGAACGAAAATAGCGTAATAAAGCTTTTACTTTCAGACACATTGTAAACACTGCAAAACATGTAAAGGGTTTCACATGAACCAATATAGGCTTATCGCAGTCCTTCTCAGTATACAAGCTTAAGGAAATGCATTGCAAATAACACTGTAACACTGTTGTTAGTAATAAGTTTGTTCCAATTTTGGTTTCTAGTGCTTCACTCATGTCCACCCATACAGAGGCGGAGTTTGAAAAGCTCATTTATCATGCTGTTAAGTCAGATCTGTACTAAACAACAGAAATAATAAAATTTATTCTCAAAATTCAAATAAATGTGCTGTTGTAACGCGAAAGCACAAAAGGACAATAATTTATACATTTTGTACTTACACATACGCAATAATGTCTGTTTGCATGGTCATGTATTTAGACTTACATGATTTACAGATGTCTGAAAATATCGCATTACTTTTATTTGTTGTATTGCATTAAATAAATGATTGCATTCGTCCTTTGCCAAAAAAAAAAAAAAAAGTTGGAAGAAGGAAAGAGAAAAAAATGAAAGGAAGAGAAAGTAGAGAAATGAAATACATTCATTGGATGTGAATTATGCTGGACTGCACTCTGTCAGATAAAATAACGAGCAGTCAATTACATGCCAAACGTTGTGGTAAATATTTGAAGCAAAATAAAAAAACACAAAACTCCTGTAACATTTTACAGAAAAAACCATAATAAAATAGAGATTCTTTTTCTTCTTCTTTTTTTTTTTGATGGTGGATGAGATAGAGATTTGAGATACCAGTAGGATATTCGGCGTGCTCATCGCCGCTACGAGTTACATTCACTAATTTATCAAATTTTTACAAATCCAGCCTTATGAGGGCTCCATTATTGGCCGCTAGTGATTAATACATTTCACTTTAAGGCTTTAAAAAGGAATCCAGAGATGTTAAATTAAAGTGTAATTAAATTGATTTTGCGATAAACTGCTTAGGAACCGAATGTTGTTGATGATTACCAGATAATTCGTCTAAACTCCAGCAAAACAGTTATTTTAAAGGGCTTGAGAGTTTTGTTCCCGCCAAATACAATAATTTTGATGTAACAAGTGACCTGCTCTGAAAACTTCCCGAACAGACTTTACTTTACAAAGTGATTTGTCACTATTTAAAAACTCTGCTCTGGCATTAAACGATTCAGATTGACTTGCCTTCTCAACAAGATTTGACATTTTCTTTAGCGGCCCAATTGACATTATCGATATCGACGTTTCATATGCAGCTTAAAAAAACACCCTGTACTTAATTTGGTCAAAGAAGTCATTCATATTTGTTTGTTTTGGAAATGTTTAAAACAATTTTTAAAGTTTTGTTTTTATTATGGGAGTTAAGAGAATTGAATTTATTTCTTTTTCAATTTAGTCAACACAGCAAACACTACTAATGTGGCAAGCTTCGAGCGGTCTCATAGGCGAAGTAGTCCTTTTTTAAATTGAGTGAGTTTTATTGAATTTATTTAAATTTAGTTTTAAACCGGCCTTTCATGCAGATCCTTTAGATTCTTTATTGTTTTTGAAACTAGGCATTTTTAAATTTCAAGGACCTTTGCTGGATGTTTTCTGGGTTGTAATAAAACAAATACTTCTATTCGAATAAGCACTTGTAGGAAATTGGAGGGCAAGAAATACATTTGGGAGTACTTCCATTATTGGTTGGTAGCCCATGCTTTGAGTGTGCTCAGTCACTTTATTTTGCCATTGCCTTTTACACTTTCCCTTTTGTCCTTGCGGTTAAAACTTTTTGGGCGCCCAACTGAAATAACTGAAAATACAAATAACTCAAAAGCAAGACAATCTGGCAAAAAAGCAGATATTAAAGATATTTCTGGCAATGACTTTTGCCAAATGAGTTTCAAAATTTATGTAAATACGTGCGGGCGGTGTTGCGTGTGCGACCGCAAAAAGAGTTTGTTTGTTTAAAATTTCTTTGAATAAAATTAAAAATTAAAACAAAACAATATTTAAGGCATTTCATGGAAGAGGAAGACGGCCGTACTTGTTTGTGTAAAATAAATTTTTGTAAAGTAATTAAATTTTAATTTTGTTATTAAAGTTGATGCCTCTAATCGTTAGAACACTTGAGATTCACCACTGCTGAAATGTCGCATAATTAGGCACTTCAAAGTTAAAAGTTCTGCTGTCGGTTTGCAGAAATAAATTTTTATTTTAATATTTTTTGCTTACTTGTTACTGCCAATAAAATTAGCTTTTATTTAATATCATGATTTAAGCGGACACATTTTCATGAGTTTCTTCTTCGCGAAGAACTTTTCTACAATTAATGCAGGATAAAGACAGGATTAAGAAAGGATAAAGAACCTTCATAATTTATTTCAATATGAAGTAAAACAGAAGAAAAATATGTTTACTTTTCAATTGGCTAAAATTATTTCTTACACGAATTTAGAGAGCTTAAATGCCTCTTGGTTTTTGTGAATAAAAAAGTTAGTGGTGTGTGAAAGAGTTGCCATTGAACTTTGAAATCTACAACCTTTTAAAGGCCACTGTTGCTGCAATTGGGGTTTTCATTGGAAAATTAAAGCTGAGACTGTTCGGCTAATTTGAACTCTCCACATTTTACAATTAAAATATTATTTTTGTTATTGAAAAACAGCTTACCGGGTACTGAAATGCCCCTACCCGTTTACCTTTTCCATTCATCTGTAAAATAATGAACTGAAAATTAATTTAAGGGTTTGTTCAAAGGATTCAATGGGGTTAACATTAAATTCATTTTCGTTTAAATTAAAAAATAAAAAAAATTTATCTTTCATTACATTTCAGTTATTTTCTAACGCCACAATGCCTTCTAAAAATAATGCCTCCTTTATTTTAGTGGGTTTGTGAATTTTACAGGAAAACAAAATAAAAGTTGCTTTAAAATTTATTTTAATATCGTTACTGATTGAGAGGCAAACACATGCACAAAATGTTTTTGCCACTGCTTGTGGCAATTACTTCTGCCTCATGCCACTTATCTGTGTTCAGTTCAATAACTTTCCAAAGAAATGCATTTAAATTTTATAATATTATGAAAATATACAAACTTTTATTGAACTTCGAATATGTAATAGAAGTGGAAAAGTCTGTGAGAAGTTTCCCAGTACTTTTTGAGAGGGTGATGTTAAGCATGATAACATTCAAATGTTTTAAAGACAGGAAACGTTTATTTTGCCATAAATCGGACATAAAGGATGGGAAAATTCAGATACAGATTGTGCTTGGAAGCTTTTAGCAGATGTCAGGGCAGAGAGTTTTTATATAATACGAGTACAAGTAAGTGTATCAGTCTCTGATATTACCGTATGTTTTGCTTATACAGATGTTAAATAGAAAAGTTTGCTGGGATATTAATTGAGAAATACTTAAAGACTATTCACAAGTTCACTTAAAGTCTTTCAATATCTCAATTCATATAATGCGCTTCCTCAAAGCAAAAGTTAAAGCTTTTAAAATGAAACTTGCAACTATAACGAAGACATTTTCTTCTTTTCTTTTTGTAAACAAGGAAGTTGATTTTATATCATAAATGTTATTATAGTAATAGAGTTATTTTCTGAATGTGAAAAATGAATTTTCACCAAATTTCCATATAACGAGATACTTTCGTTAAGGACTTTCTCTTACCAGTGTGTGGGGATCCTTTAGAGCTTTTTTTTTTGCTAACAGATACAATAATTGTTTAATTTAATTTTCCAATACAATGAAGGCAGCAGAAGCGAAGTGGTTTTGAGAAAAAGATTCCTCATCCTTAAAGCATCAGGTAATTTAATATCTGAAACGATTTCTTAACGATTTCTTCTGCTAGTATGGCTCACTTTAAAGTTTGTATTCCTTCAGTTTGAGTATTATACTGCAGTCACACGATCAAGTTTTGCTTTCCAGACTTTTACTTTACCAGTATTAGTAGCTCCAACATAGATGGCACCCAATAGTAAAGTAATTTACTTTAAGGATGTCATAAAGAAGACAAACTTAAATGGCTGCTTCAGCAAAAATTTTGCTGTAACTTGAAACGTAATTGAAAAGCACAGAATTGAAGGCCTGTTACGTTTCAAATTTCAAAACTTTGAGTGTATTCAGAAAAGAGTGTGAAACAAAATTTGAAACAGAAATTAATGTGGTGAGCTCACCCAGCCTAAAGCCATTTTAAGGTAGCAGGGAAATAAATTCATGAGTGGAGTGTAAACGCAAAATGGAAATTCCCTTTTCACATCCTTGAATTCAAAAAGTTTTATTTTTTTTTTTCTAATTTTTGAGAAATATAAATATTTTAACAAAAGACTAATACTGCTTACAACGGCGGAAGAAAAGCTCAATCTGACATAAAACAGAAGCAGCAAATGGATCTATTCAGCAACAAAACAACATTCATTACAATATACGAAAAATTAATTAAGAAATTAAAATTTTTTTTTCCATAATTTCTTACTGAAATACTTTTATTACACATTCCATAAGTAAATAAATATTTGAAATTTTTCCAACAATTTAAAAAAATATTTTTTTTTTCGAAGCAAAAGCCTTTTTAATATTTCCAACAAAATGTAGCCATTAAAAAAATAAAAAAAAAGGATATAAAATTTGAAGTTGCCAGACATAAAATACGTGTAAAAGGAAATAAGGGAAGCTTCTGCCACCCTCATTGTGTAAGCAAATTTAATTAAACAGTTGCTTAATGTGGCGATAAGAAAAAAGATTGTTTTAAGGAACTCCACACACAAGGACTTCCTAAAAGGAAGTTCTTGCTTCTTGCAAAAGGCGTATTTAACAAATGCATGTTTTTATATGATGCTTTCAATTTTGAACCTGGCAGTTGTCGTCGCATGTGTTCTGCTACCTGCGGCCATTATAAATTTCGTCCTGTTAATTTGTTTATGGTGTTAGAAATACGTGTGTTAACTTAAATGTCAATTAATTGCCGGTATGTATACCTTCTAGTTATGAAAGGATGTAGAATTATCCTCTTTTACATTATCCCTAAAGTGTATTTCCTTTTAGCAAACGTTCCTATAAATGTTAGTCTTTCTTCCGCAAATGAAATGCAAAAAGCTGAAGAGGGCAGCAACGACAACATCAGTAATTAATAATCATAAAAAATGCCTCTGGCTCTTCTGGCAACGTCTAACTTAGAAGAACAAAGGAAGCGGTGGCACATTGTTGTACGAGCAATTAAGATTTTTTTTTAGCACAGCAATTCATTTTTTAAGTGATAATAAATTTAATCCCCCCCTCCCACCCCCCTTTAAAACAAGCAACTTAAATTCGACAAAGAAAAGCAACATTTATTTTATGCAAAGAAAGGTAAAAAGTTGAATAACGAACTCAAGCAAAAAATAGGGGGTCGGTTAGCAACAGTTCCAAAGGACAAAAGGAAAAAAACTTGGCAAGTTTTTTGTTGTTTGAGTTGTTTGTCCTCAAGGACTTAAATGTCATACTCATAATAAAATCTGTTTTTTCTTTGTAAGATTCAACTTTAAAAGCTGGTGGAAATATTTCTGCTGCCAAATCACATATTTGTCAGGAGCATAAGAATTCAACATTTTATCAGCATCCTTTTATTAAACTTTAAGCGTAAGGATGTTGTATTAAAAGCTACAACAACTATGAAATACCAAAAGTAGTAGGGGTATTTAGAGTAGGATATTATTTTCTGACTAATAAAGAGCGTTACTTGTAATTGAATTAAAAAAACAACTAAATATAAAAAAGGAGAATTTTTTAAAAAATTCTTTAATACAAAAGCCAGGCATTCAAATATCCGAGATGTGCACGTGGCGAAAGAAAACTAAAAATATTTTAAATGCGGAAAGTTCTGTGTTCCTAGGAAAAGGACTTTGAATTCGTGGGCTTGAAACAACTTATTTTAAATCTATTTGCATTACATTCAGTTGTTCGCAGTAACTGCTTGTTAATATGCAAGAGAAATGCATACGTGCATATAAATGCAAACATCCTTCTCTCTCGCACAGGTTGCATTATTAGCCTCAGTTTTATACAACGTCCAAGTATGTGTGTACATAAATGCTCGTCCTTGTTTATGTTATTACGTAAGTGCTTGTATGTTATGAATTCTGTTGGATCCTAATTATCATGAGTGCAAGTATTGTTGTAAAATTAAAAAAACTATACAAGTTAAGGGGAAAGAAGTTGAATTGGTTTAAGCAGGGAGAACTTGGAAATGCTATTTAAGCTTTACTATTTAATCTTCTTCTTTGCTTTTTAAATGCACCGAAATACTGCTTTTGACTGAGAAAAATTATCAATTTTGTTCCAGGTGAGTTCACATGAAAGTCTAAAGAATTTGTTATCGGATATGAGATATCAGAGCCCACTTGTTTGATCTCTATGAATGTGGTAACTTTGGTAACTTTAAGAAAATTAATTGAAAACGCCAAATTACATATAAAAAAACCTTGAAGCCTCACAATGCGAATTAAGTGGATAATTCTGGCTTGTATCACACCTGATACTTCCGTTTTTGCCAATGACAATTGTGCTAAAATACAAGTGCTCTTGTCAGCTTTTCCTTCAACGCATTGATAAGAGTGGAAAAAGTGAACGTATGACGTATGACGGTTTCCACCAAAAAAAAACGTATTTAAGCAAAGCGATATCGCCCTTCTTTAATGCCACATTATTCTCATCGATCTTGTTCAGAATAGCAAAGTAATCCAATAAGAAGAAGCGTTAGAAACACCAACGTTTACACGAGTCCTTTTTAATACTTCGCTCTATAACTTGTCTCAAGACACAAGGAACAAATTAGATGTTTCACTCCTCCTTTTCTTTTAATTTCCCCCCCCCCCTTTTTTTTGTTTTCTCTTTCCCTGTTTTTCTTCTATAAATCACAAGTTATTTTTATTTCATTATTTCTTGGCAAAAAGCTTTAAATAGTTTACAGCAAATCTTTTCTTTTCAACAATAGTTGAGATGAATATCCTTATAAAACTTGCAAGTAATGGAGCCTTCAAAGAACTCAATGGTTTCTTGTTAATATTTTTTATCTTTGAAAAAGCAATTATTTTTAATGCGTTTCTTTCTTATGAAAACAAAAGTGATATTGGAAAATTATACTGGTTGCCCTCTGAAGTGCCTTCGCTTGTAAGGATACTTTAATATTTTAACTAATTAATTTAAAATGGACGAGACAACTTGCTATCTATTAGCTTCGTTTGCAAAGAACTGCTTTACATTTGCGGTTTTCTGTGTTTCTCTGTTCAAATAATGCAATAAAAATTAATTAACAAACTTGCTCATTTAAGTTAAGAACAATTTCTAAAAACTCGTTTAGTTTTTTCATAATAATATATTTTATATGTCTGCCAGGAGTTGTAGGTTTCTGGCAGTAATCTGGTATCAAAGTGTTGCTACTTTAAGTATTATTTTTAATTATAAAGGTAACCACGTAAGGCAGTTCCCCCTAATAATTCAACAAAATTTAATTTACTTTTCATTTGCTACAAAAGGATATGCGAGTGAACCGATAGGAAGCCCTTTTATTGTGCAAATATTCTGTCAATATCTTTTGATATGCTGGAAAATAAATTGAAATAAATTTCTTAATATCAGATATTCTATGCTGATTCTTTATGCTGTCTACAACTTGCATTGTATCCTTTTAAGATTGCTTAAACAATTCTTTAAAATTACATTCCATTATGCCTTTGCATTTTCGAAAAATTATCCTTATAAAACCACATAAAGGGAGAGCAATAGCCACGTTTTTTGTAAATTTATTTCTCTATTATTTATTTTTGTTTTAAATACTTTAAGGTCTCATTTTATTCGCTGGTTACGTTTTACAGAAAATTTCTTCCAAACCTCTCTCTGAACACAAACCATTGAAATGTGGATGTGAACACTTAAGGTTAGTCTAGAAGCTCTCTAAATCCATAAGCATTAATATTCAGAGATACAAATGGAAAGGGCTTTGAGCGTTCGACGATATTTGAAGACAGTCTAAAAGCGGCTTTTCTTTTATGCATGTTTGTCCTAGAAATTTTATATAAAATACAGACACCATAAATTCAAAACCGAAGAATAGTAAGCTGAATAAAAGAGACCTTACTGTATATTTATCTAAGTATGCCTGAGTGTAAATGCGAATAATTAAATGGTAGTACCGTTGTTATTGTCCGAGTACTATTGCCAGAGAGCTAAGCCCTTAGCTTATCATTGTAAATCCACCAGTACACTACACTACAATTGACTGGGGGCAGTTTCAAAAGGATATCGAAATCAAAGATTTAATACTAAGTAATGAATGAATTATTTCGCATTTTGCATTGTTCTACTAGAATATGAAGACGAAGCTTTCACTAGTAATTTCTCTAGCTTACGCCTTCAATATAAATGATAACTTTTCCAAATTTTTTCTTGAGATTTGGGGAACCCCTATGCATTTCCATATGTAATTTCTTCTAGCCCCTTTCCCCGTTCTTTCGATATTATTGATTTTATTCTTCACAAAATTTTATTTTCTGAAAAATTATTTTTCGCCGAACAAACAAATTTAGTGGGGCAACAAAAGGAAGTTTCCAATAGTTGTGCGTGTATATGCACATCTTCGTCGGAAATGTTACATCAAATCCTGGAGAACTGCTGCTTCTTACATAACTGTGCACACATACATATAAAGAAAAACTTTTTGACACTTTGACTAGTGCACTTTTCCCTTCAGCTCAGAGTGTTGACAAGTAGACATTTGGGTTTAGGGTGACTAGAGAGTATTTTAGTATATGTAAGAATTGTATGTGTACATGTGTGTGTATGTGTTAATTTGTAAGTATTGTATGTATTCGTGCGAACAATTTGAAATTATTTAATAATTTAGAACATAATTTTGGCACGTAAAAATGTTTTAAAAATTGTTTTGTAAAAGTTTTCACTTGCCCCTTTCCTACTACATTGATTTCATTATATTTGTTGGATAGAAGTAATTTTTTGAAAGCTACAGTTTCTTATGTTTCACAAAAAGCTTCTGTATTAATAGAAATTGTAATTAATTTATTGCACACTGAGAATATCAGAAAATTATTGAATAATGAACGAAACGGTAGAGTTGGATTGCAAATAAAAATTAAATGCTACATTAATGTTGAAAAAAAAAAATTTAAAAAAAAAATTTATTAAAATAATACAAATTAATTTAATAAAATTAATAAAAATTTATTATTATGATTTAAGGAATTGCTAAAATTTATTTATTGTTTTTTATATTTTTTGTTATGACCTCAAGCTAGTCCAGATGCCCATATTTTCTTTAATGCCCGAAGCAAAAAACAAACAAAAAATTATTTTCACATAATTTTATATAATTTTTTAAAAATGTATTTTTTTAATTTTAAAATTATCTAGAGTAATGACTTCTTGCCAACAAATAAATAACATTAAATCGAAAACCGTTTAAATATTAAACGGTAAAATTTTTAAGTTTAAAGAATATAACTTATAACACCTAAAATTTTATTTAATATCAATACATATATAAAATAATAGGATATCTAATCCTAGTTTTTATTTTAAATATTAAATTATTATTATTAATTTAATATTTAAAAATATTAAATTTCATAAGAACTGTAGTTTTTAAATGTCGATGCCAGACAAATAAAATTTAAATAATCTATTTCTAAATGCTATTTAAAATTTAATATTTTTATTAAAGTTTAGTTTCGTCCATTTATTATTCCATAGATTGTAGACTAACAGACCGACTAAAATAACATTTGCTGCCTTAACAAATGCTTTCACTAAAGCTCGACGTTCCCTACAAACACAGATAAGACAAGAAATATTTTAAAATATATATTTATGTATAGATATATGTGTGTGTGGATATATGCCTGTATGTTCACACAAGCAACGTAAAATAACAATAAGTCAAGTAAATACTCACGCTGACAGTCCAATTGGAATACGGCATACCATTCCTTGATGGGCTATTAAAGTTACAGACGCCGTTGAGTTTAAAAAAATTTCAATTCTGTACAAATAAAGTGACACAAATGAGTTAAAAGATAATGTAGAACTCTTGTAATGAAATCATAAAAAATCAGAGAAAGGGCGTGTTTACAGCTTCATTAGCAAATAACTTGAATATGCTTGTACTTGGTAATCTGAAAAACGGCCCACTCCCGTCTACAATTTATCATATGAAGATGAACTTTGGCAACATTACAACTATACGGCTACAGGATAATCGCTGTAGCTGCCGGAAAGGGACAACAGTGAAAAATTGCAATAAGGCCAAAACATTGTCAAGTGTGAAGGACTCGGCAGGCTCAGGAGGCATGTCCTTTACGATACAGTGTTTTTAAATTAATTTTAAAGAAATCATTTTATTTTCTTAATTGTGAGATGTTTGAAAGTATTGTCAGAGAAAGATGTTCGCTGCCTACGCTATTGCAGCAGTTTTGGAAATAACTAAGATGGATATTTAGCCAACGACATAATAAATGCTTGTGCAATAATTAAGTTACAATTTCAATTTTTTTTTTTTTTTTTTTTTTGTTATACGTTATTTGAAAACACAATTGCTTTTGTAGAATATGAAAATACTAATGAAAGCTAAAAGGAACAAGTTCATTGTGTTATATTATACCAGCATTGTGAAATTGTGACTGAAAAACAAGGCCAATATTCCACGCATATTTTCATTACGACAGAAGAATTGTATTTACGCGAGGTCAGAGCTGGGAGTTGGTTGTTGTGTTTTCGGTTTATGAAAATAATCGTATATCGCTCTTTCATATGAGGTGTGATCAAAAAATAGCGTTATTTTCCACTTTTTCCAAAAGTATTTATTCATTAAGAACTATCTTGTCCCCTTCAAAGTAATTCCATCAGTTATAATGCAGTTATGCCGGCGTTTTTTCCATTCCATGTGGCAAGAATTCATGATGGACCCCACCATTGCAGTTGAAGAAAACAGTGAGCAAAAGCTTGCCATTTGACCGAACTTGACATGCTTTTTTCGGTCTTGGCTTTCAGACTGAGCTTTTATCTTCAATGCTAAATAGCCATGATTCATCACCAGTTATGACCTTTTTGACCCAATCTGGATTGCCGTTGATGATCAAAAAAAAAAAGAGTAAAAATCGAGGAGCACATCTAAACACGACTAAATTTTTTATCTGGCAATTCTAAAATAGCTGATATGTAACACACGAAATTTAATAATAATAGTTATTTTTTTATCACACCTCGTATTTGACAATATTTTGCCTGGACAAAAGTATTTAAAGTATCGTTATCGTTTATTCAAACAAAGCCTAATAGAATTTGCCTGCCGTGTACCCCTCTAGTTGTAATGTTGTCTTGGTTACTAATTTCTGTACTTCAAAATCTCAACTTTAAAATGTGACTTTAAAATCCACAATATTTAATGGCATTTAAGCGAAATATTATTTGCTAAATTTACCACGAGTATATTTTTGCACTTTATATATATCGAGTCCTAGAGAAAAGGACTCCTTTTGTGCATTGAATGTAATCGGTTTTCCATGTAACAAATTGAATCAGTAAATATTAATTTTGTATATATTATTGTATATGCCATCCTTATTGGTCCAAAGTTGGCTTTAATGAACACTTTTTTTTTGTTTTGTACTTAAATCGTACTCAAATCCTTAAATGGAATCCCAGTGTAACATGAATTTTTTTCTTAAAAATTGAAAAATTGAAATTATTTGCTGTGGAATTGTACTACCATTTAGTGGCATATAAAGGAGGTGTCGCGTAGTGTAGTAGATGATTTATAATTTTATAAAAACATGTTTTTCAAATAAATTCATATCACTCTAAAGTAAATACTGTCCTTAATTTCGTATTTTTTTAGTAACATGAATAATATGAATTGTAAATTACTAAAAGCACAATCAGTGGCTGCACTCAAAACACAAACAAAAAAAAAATAAAATAAATTAACAGAAACGAAATAAATTATTGAAAAACAACAAAACAATTTGTGGAGTTGTAGCGAAATATAAATTACCAACACACACGCCATCTTTCATGTATTCATGCACACATCCTGTGGTTCCTAAAATGGCATGCAATTATAATGAGATAAAAACTGGAGAAACTTTATTTCGTAGATGGCTTATGGAATGTCTATTTTAGATGTACCACGACAAGTGAACTACAACTCATGAGCTTTTAATTGCTTTTTGACTGCAGTTAAAAACAAAACAATTTCAAAATAAATCAAGCACACATGCATAAATCAAGATATCGCTGTATGTGTGGATGAACTCAATTGCAAATTGACGGAAAAGTTGTGAACTGACATTCTGAGTAGAAAAGTGATCTTTGGGATTGCCAGAGTCGGAAGCAATTTACTTATATCTCTTTGCCAACTTCAACTATGTGATGTGAAGCTTCAAAGCTTAAAATAAAAGTTCCGCCACAAAAGGCACAACGATTAAAGACTTTAGCTAAAGTAGTCATATAGAGTCACAGGGAAGAAGTACGAGTCCTTTAATTATTTTCGATATTTAGTGTACGCCCTCCTTGTGTCTTAAAATTCAACAGAGAATACTAGAAAAAAAAAAAGGATTTCTTTTGTAAATAAAAATGGGATTTCATGGGTTTGTTAGAAATCAATAAAATTTATATTCAGTAGAATAATAATTTGTTACTTGAAGATACATTGAGATTGATTGATGCCTGGTGGCAGGGGACTCTTGTGTGCATTTCAATGAATGCTAATGCAAATTATCAGAGAGTCCTTTTCTAAGTGGATAAAACAATAATTTTTTTCCGAATATTAATTTTTTGACTTCAACGCAATTCTCATTGCTGATTGGCAGCAGCGCTTTACATTTATGGCTGTTCCTGTTTTAGACATTTATTGTCATTTACTTATTCCTCACCATTTAAAATTGATGTAAATATTTAAAGAAAAATATATAGCAGTGGAGAAGGAAGATGGAGTGGAGATTTGAGTTGATTATTGTGTTCTTGTTACAATTGCGATTTTGTTAAAACTATCCTTTCATTTTTAATTGGAAATTTGTGAAATCTGCAGTTGTTCCAAGAAAACGTTTCCACGGCGCTTACGAGTCAGCCGACATCCTACGCAAATAAATTTCAAGTATCAAATAACTCTCACAAGTAGAGCTTCTACACTCAATTCAATACAAAATATTGCATTTCCTCTTTCCTCGTAGTTTATTAATAAAACAAACTTAATTATGCTGACATAAAATGTGAAAAAAGGAAAAGAAATTTTCTTAGCAAAATCTAAAAATAAAATAAAATAAAAAAATATATATTTATTAAGTTTTAAGGATTTCATTATTTTCGGTTTAAGTATATATATTTGAAAACTTTTAAATAATTATAAGTAAATAGGAAAAGTTTAATAAAAATAAAACAAGGTGAGGAGGAATTATTGGTTTTCTTTAGAAAGCATAAAATGGAATTTCCTCGCGAAATACAAAATATAAGTGAAATACAAAATGTGATTGTCATCGAAGGATATTCTGTTTGATTGGCTCAAGGCAGGGAAAAAAATTGTCAATCAAAGAAAAACTTGTTCCTCTCTTTCTTAAGCAAATTCTTTGGAAGTCCACAATCTAATTCTAATTGTGAATGACTACAAGAAAGCTTAATGGATTCACTTTATTGACAACTACAACAGATTAAGGATCTGAAATATTATTCGAAATGTTAAATTTCATTGAATTTCGAGCTCGACAACAGGAAAATTTCTTTCTTTAATTTCTATTAAAATTTAACAGTAATTTCTTTGGTTTTTGTTGATTATTTAATTAATGAAATTTATATTTAATTCATTTGCGTTAATACTTTAATCCTTTAAATGTTTCACATTTCAAGTAATTGGTTTTGGGCTCTCGCTTCCTTTTCACAAAGTCACTTCCGGCCATTAATAACACTTAATATCGCCTTTTTTTATACGCCAGAAATTGTTTAATTTTTGCGTGTTACTAATCCTTTCAGTGAGTTTAGTGGCAAATAAACATCCTCAGGGAAATTAAATTGAAAAGCTTCTTATTTCTGCCACTGCTGGACTACTGATACTTTAATCAGCGCCAGTAAGCCGACAATTGAAACTTTATTTTACTTTTAAAGCACTAATTCTTATAATTAAACTATAAAAACAATTGGAAAAGGGTGCGTATTGTGGTAGTGGACTTTCTTAGTCACAAGAAGTGGCAAACGAATTTACTAAAAGTTTTTAGCTAAGGATAATTTTTGTCCTATTCAAATAGTAGTAAAGGCAGGCAGTCTTTTTCGCAGCCGCAAAAATAAGTTTCTGTTAAAAATCCTTAGATTAAAATTAACTTATTCAGCAGCTGCCGGTTCAAGTAGCACTCAAAAGTGGACATTCTAAAGCTTACACAGAAAGCCATAGAGATAATCATTTATGCGTTTATTTATTTATTTGCTAATTTATTTGTACTCCACTCTAAAGGAATTTATGGGCAATTATTTTTCTTATTACATACATTCTTGCAAATAAATGTGTAGGAAATGCTGAAGGCAGGAAATGTTGTAGGCAGGAAATGATGTTGTTTCTTTTTCCTTCCTTTGGTATGTTTTTCACTCAATCACGTAAACAGCAGCTTCCCAGGGATTCAGAATAGGGCCTGCACTCATGCTTATATCCAGAGAATTCCTATTAAGTGTCGAATGCGAAATAAGTTAAGAAAAAGCAACTTAATAAAATAAGCACACGCATTAAAGGAATATAATAAAAATAATTCTTCGTGCTTGCAAAAAGCTGTACGGAAGGACATATAACATGCACAAGTGGCTCTCGATTGATGGAGATAATGTCGGGTGTGTACTGTAACTTACTTACCCCTTCTCGGAATCAGAATTTACTGCAGATATGAGCACTGTTAGCCTTCTAGCATTATCGAAAAGTTCACTGACATCGATTTCTTCCACTTCCGTCCCCAAATTTATCAAAGTCATTAAAGATTGTTCTCCTTCTAAATATCTTTGTAATAAAATATATAATCACAATGGAATAATATTCGAAATCAATTATAATTACGTTACGTTATAAAAGCAATTTATATATATATAAATAAAATACGTAATTAATCATCAAGCTTCGTGTAAGCTTATATCTACAAATGTTAGTAAATGCCAAGTTCTGGATCTTTTTCTGTAAATCATTTTTAAGGTTCTGCCTGCTCCAAATTATAGCAAGATATTTTAAGAACAATAGAGAAACGTCACAAAAAACTGGCTGACATCTTTCTAACTGAAGAAGACTTAAGCCTGGACTAAACGTCTGGAAACGTCCTGCCGAATGCATACGAAAATGCTCGCTTAGCGACAGTTGTATTTTGGTATGTAAAATGTGTGCCTTTCAAAAGCACAGCTTATTGCTCTTTTAAGTCTAAGCGATTTTTAAATCGCTTAAGCCACTAAATCGTTAAAACAGAAAGTTATGTGGAAAAATACACTCCTTAAAGTTGAAATAAAATTTTCTTTCTGAAAATTGTTCATGTTTTCGTCCTGGTTATGAATGAAAGTATGTCTCTTAATAGCAATGGATACCGAAATCCCATATTATGTAAGCATTGGATTATCTTTCGATTCATTTTAAGTACTCGTAAATATTTAATAATTTGTTTGTATGAAAGTTGAGCGCAAATCGTTATATTAGATGCGGGAAATAAAAATATTTGCCATATGCAACGTTTGTTATAAAAATTGAAAAGAATAAAAAAAGGGGATTTTAGTCCTCTTACCGTATTACAGCAAAAACATTACGGCTTAAAACCTCCAATCGAGTACGACCTTCCCTTAAAACCTTCAATTTTCTCAACTCCATTAGATCCTTATATACCGTATAATGGCTTCTTTTGGCCGATTTCTGCATTTCTAAATTCAATTTCTTGTAATTGGGATGAACAGGCAACCAAGTTTTATTGGCGTTTGAAAATCCAGCATTCTTTTCTGAACTCCATTGGAAAGGTGTTCGTATCGGATCACGGGAAAATGTCATATAACGCTCAGGACCAGCATTACGTGCGGGTGGATCTACAGTATCTTCCCATTTAATAGCACGAAAATCTTCCATACCAATTTCTTCACCCTTTAAACAGAGACAACTAATTAGTATCCTTGTGATTTTATCTCGCAGGCATACAAACATTATATGTTATCGCCACGCCAGGCAGCGTCATAATCAGCATATTAAGAGCATCAACACTGTTCTCTCCAAATCGCGAAGCCACTCGAGGATTATCGTGATTACCTATTACCCAATTAGCCACGTGCTTACGTGGCATGTAAGTCAACCACTTCTGTATATTAAAAACAAAATCTCTGGCATCCGATTGATCATTCAAGTCCATAACGAACATAAAATTGAAAGGAAAATGAGCTCCTTTAGTGCCCTCCTTACCCTCGTAATAATCCATTAACACATTTAAATCGGAGTAAGCTTCAGTCATCATAATGCGTCTTGAACCACCATGTCTGTTTGTATAATCATCCAATAACTCACGCCAATGATACAGGACATCGAAAACTTCCGGCTTAAAAGCAAAATCCCATGAAATGCACATTTTTTGTTTTTTCAAAATTACAGATTAATTTTTTACCAAATTTTTAGTATAGATGTGTTTACTATACTTATACGACATGGGATCGTCGGTTATTCCACTTAGAGGTTCATCTCTTTGCTCAAGGTCTTCAAATAAATGACTTATAGCATCTACACGGAAGCCACTTACACCTTTATCTAGCCAAAATAATATAACATCGTCCATTGTCTTCAGAACAGTGGGATTTCGGTAATTTAAGTCTGGCTGTTCTTTGGAAAATTGATGGTAATAAAATTGTTTTCTTTCGGGATGCCAAGTCCAAGATGAACCATAAAACACTGATTGCTGAAAAGTTGGTAAAAATAAAGATATATTATTTTGTGTAGCTCTCTTGCTGCCATAAAATATAGCATACCCAATTATTTGGCGGCACTAGTGCTCCATTCTCAGTCATCTTACCATCTGACCAGATATAGAAATCCTCATAACCTTCTTCTCTGGCTACTGACTTTTTAAACCACTCGCACTGATCAGAAGAATGATTGGGTACAAGATCCAAAATTATTTTAATATCTAAACTATTCGCCTGTAGCATTAGTTCTTCAAAGTCCTCCATAGTGCCGTATTCAGCATGTATGGCCTTGAAATCGGAAATGTCATAGCCAGAGTCAACCATTGGTGATTGGAAAATGGGATTTAACCAAGTAGCCGTGATGCCAGTCTCAGCCAAGTAGCGTAACTTTGAAATAATGCCTGAAAATGTTTAAGGTTGCTCATGACACAAATCCTTCTATTCAATGTTATATAATATTATTGGGAATCTTGCTTAAAGGAAAAACATATTGCAATTATGGACCGGACTGCGAAAAACTGAACAGAAAGAAAATACCGCAAGTACTAGTGCTGATGAGTTTTAGTGCAAAGGGGGTTTTCGCAGATTTCTAGACTTTTTATGCAAATTTATTTTTGTTTATATTTTTAAAATCTGGGATTCTTCATTTTAAATCAATTTTAAAAATATGAATTTTTAAAACTTTTACTTTAGATCATAAGGTTTTTTAAACTTAAAATATTCAAATGCAAAGAGTGCCACTAACCATAGTTTTATTTCAATACCAGGAGCGTAGTCACCAAGGGGGTTACTTTTTCAATGAAATAAATAAATTATTAATTGGAGCGAACTGTGTAGGCGTATGATTAATTTGATGTTACCTATTTTGCTATTTTCAGTTCCGCTACTGCTGCGCTTAGGTAATATTTTGAAAACTATAGAGCAAAAAGGAAATGAAAAAAAAGTGGGGAAAAGGCAAAGCTTTGAATTTAGGGAAGTCTGTGATTTGACCAAACACTATTTTTTTAATTCTTGTGAAGAAAATATTTTTTCGATTTCAAAATTGTTTCAAAAAAATATATTTCACTTTAGGACACCTTGTAAATGAGCCTCATAATTACATTGAAAACAACATCCTATCACAAAAAGGATAACTTGCTTTGATTTCATGCAGTGAATGCTTCATTTTCCAAATATGCAACGCCTAACATATCCATACGACTCCTCAATTTCCTATTCAGTGAGAATTTCATGATCGTGTTTCGAGTTCTTAGAGAATAATACCTTTTAAATCGCCTATGCCATCGTCATCACTGTCCTTAAATGATCGCGGATAGATTTGATAAAAAACTGCATGTCTCCACCAATCATCGTCCACCTGAACTTCTTCAGCTAAAAGGACATCATCTGTTGCTCTTGTCACCGGCATTCGTTCGTGTAACACTACGGCGAAGAATAATATGAAAAGCTCAAACCGACTAATTTTAAAGAAATTCATATTGATATCTGAACTATTTGAAAAACTTAATTTGCATTTGTGTGCTCTCCTATCCTATTATATTATATTATATTATATTATATTATATTATATTATATTATATTATATTATATTATATTATATTATATTATATTATATTATATTATATTATATTATATTATATTATATTATATTATATTATATTATATTATATTATATTATATTATATTATATTATATTATATTATATTATATTATATTATATTATATTATATTATATTATATTATATTATATTATATTATATTATATTATATTATATTATATTATATTATATTATATTATATTATATTATATTATATTATATTATATTATATTATATTATATTATATTATATTATATTATATTTTATTATATTATATTATATTATATTATATTATATTATATTATATTATATTATATTATATTATATTATATTATATTATATTATATTATATTATATTATATTATATTATATTATATTATATTATATTATATTATATTATATTATATTATATTATATTATATTATATTATATTATATTATATTATATTATATTATATTATATTATATTATATTATATTATATTATATTATATTATATTATATTATATTATATTATATTATATTATATTATATTATATTATATTATATTATATTATATTATATTATATTATATTATATTATATTATATTATATTATATTATATTATATTATATTATATTATATTATATTATATTATATTATATTATATTATATTATATTATATTATATTACATTCTGTTATATTATATATATAACATACTATATATATATATAATTGTGTTATTGTCTATATAATTTATATAGAAGCTAACCAACAGCAATCAATTTGAATGTATATTTAAGTCAAATTTAATTTAATTTTATTCGGTGTTGAAGAAGACAAATGAAAATAACAATTTTTAGTTTTATTCTCTTGATACTTCTTTACCATTTTTGTAACTCCTGCAAGAAAGGAACACTACAATTATCCTTCTTAATGCCTATTCCGTGCAAAAGTTGCAGATTTTTTTTAGAAATATCGAAACAATGGAAATAATTTTTATAAAACATTTTAATCTTCGAAAAAAATGTAATAACTTATAAAATTGTAAATTAGTGGCCAAATGACAATAATTCTATAACATCTCATTACTTTGATTTAGTAAAACACCTGGTGTTCGTGTGGGGGAGCGATAATTTTATTTACGGAGTACTTTTAATATAAAAATTTTTTCTATAGACGTTTTATTATCTAATCAAAAACAAATATTCGAAACATTTATAGTTTCCTTGTCATTATTTTTTATTTGTTTTATTCTTTATCTTCTCCAAAGATTTATTAGTATAAAAGTCGTCACTCTCATCACCTATCGCGCCCCAAAAACGAATTTGTAGTTAAAAATAATGCTTGTAAAGGCGTTCGGTTTACTTTTAAATTAAGATTTGACTTGAAACAGCGAGTAACAAATGTATACTAATATTGGAAAAATGTGAAAGAAATTGTCAAGATTAATTTGTATTAAGATTATACTTTAATTTCTTCCCCTTTTATTCGTCAATTGTGTTATCTGTCTCACTTACAAAACAAATAGCTATTGGAATTATTTTTGTTTTGTAGGAAATTGCTTCGTGTAAACAAGTGATATTGTACAATAAACCATTTAACGTCAGTTTAACGTAGCCAAACCATAATCCAAATACAATAAACTTTTTTTTATGTGTAAATTTATTTCTTCAATTTGTTCCTATAGGCGCCCGCAAAGCATTTTAATTTATTGCGAGGAAAAAGAATTATAAATATTAACAAGTAAAAATGCTTTGAGTCATTTGAGTCATTATTATGATTTACACGTTTTGCGACAGTACTAAGGTATTTATTTGATGGTGCCGTAAGGTATGCTTTAAAAATGTAATTTTATTAACGAGCAAAAATGCGATGTCTAAATACTGGTTGGTTAAATCGGGTCAGGGATGCCAGTTTTTCGAACTTCTGGTCAGCTTTCGTATACCCAAAATCTCTTTAGTTTATTACAAACAAAACAATACATTTTTTTTCATTAATATAAATGCATTATGTTTTCTTAAGAGCACCTCTCAGGTGTGGCAAAGCTTTTTGGCGGACAGTAATGGAGAAGACACAGAAGAATTTTGCAGCTCATTTGATATCGAATTTGCCACAGTTAAGATGATATTTGATGCTATTTTATAAATTTTTGTTGGTGTTGATGCAGAAGAAGCGAAGGAGTCTTTCTGTTTTCAGTTGTATATTATTGTCACGGTGAATTATTTGCTTCTAGAGGGCCATTAACCATGTCTGCGCCTCTTAAAAGCAATAAGGACATGACATGTTAAGATTTTTTTTTTCTAGTACTGCAAACTTGTCAGCAATTTCTGTCAACGATATTAATATTTAATACATTTAATATTAAATATTTAGAAAATTCCTTTAACAACACATATCAGCATTATACGTGTACATACTTATCTAACAAGCCTATTATATACAGTTTGCCTTTTTGCTAAGAGAGAGAAACGTGTGTGTATTTGCTTATATAAACATATGAGAAATAAAAACAATTTTTTAAATTTACATCTAAAAGTTTACTTTCCCGAGTTTTTTTTTTAATAAAAGTCACCAATGCGACTTATAATAATTTATAGCCGGTAATTTTCAATGAAAAAGGTACGAGTATTTTTCGACAAAAATCCCTTGTGGAATTTCATAAATTTTTAATCAAAGTTAGAAATGAAAATATCCCATTTAAGGAGAAATTCCAAAACTGGCAACCTTGTATCCGGATAAAGCCGTATCCGTGCAACAAAATTCATATATTCCATTTATTTACGTTTTATTAACATTTAGACAAGATAATAAAATTTGGAAAACATAAAACATAAAACATAAAACATGTTTGTAATATTTCTTTATAATGCCATAAATTTGTTTCGATTGTTATTTGAAGTCTGAAATTTCTTTTTATTTACATAAACAGGGATATAAACGCACCAGTAAATAGCAGCAAATATAAATTTTTTGTTCCGAACTCGCAAAGTCTTTGTATTGGTATTCGACATACGAGTACAATAGAATATTGTGGAAGTAATTTCGTTATAACATTCTTATCGAGATCTACACAATAAGTCGCTCCTTTATGTTCATATGAATTTTTTCTCCTTTAACAAATTATCATAATTATCTGCGTAGATAAATTAATATTAAATCTGTTGTACAATTTTTAAAATTGCTATAAATTTATTTATTTAAAATTAAAAGGAATCCAACAAAATTTTCCCAACATGCATGACTTGTTTCCTTTAAAAATGTTTATTGAAATCATGTTCCTGCCACTTCTTGTCATCTTAATATAAAACAGAGGGAAACTTTCAGCAATTTCATTGTGCTCGTAATAGTAAAGCTTTTATGACTAAAATCAAATCTTGATTTTCTTTTCAAATTTCTGTAACACAACAACAACAAAACAATAAAATTTCCCATGTTAATCCAAGTAAAATTTAAGGAAAATATATATGTATGTGAGTATGTGAGTATAAAAATTTTAAGTTCTGTTATTGAATAAATACAACATAAAAAAAAATAAAAACATTGCAAAAGTTTTAAAAATTATAAAGCAAAAATTTTCACACATGAAAAATAAGAAATTTTAACAACTTTTGACTATATAAAATAGTGAACACACACATACAGATGGATGGACTTATTTAGCATGCTTGGGATTGTATGGGATAAAACATTAACAGGAAACAGGATAATTAAATTTTGTAAAAAACATTTTGAATTATATAGCTGGAAACAGACGAATTTCATGGTGATCCGCAGTGACAACGACCATTATCTCACAGTCAGTTCATATATATTTAATTATGTATATACAAATATTAAAATATTGATGCCGATAGTTCGCAGCTGCATTTTGTTTTTTTTTTATAAAATATTTTTGAATTTTTTATTGGGAACTACAGAACTCTTATTAGAAATATTAACAAAGTAGAAATGCTTTGAGTCATTTGAGTCATCATTATGATTTATACGTTTTATGGCAGTATTAACGTATTTATTTATTTGATGGCACTGTAAGGTATGCTTTAATTTTATTAACGAGCAAAAATGCGATGGCTAAGTTAGTTAGTCAGTTATTTATTTATTGAGGCTTCTTTTTTTTCATTACATAGAATTTCTTTTTTTCTTGAAAACTTAAAACTATTATTTATTATTTTAATCACATTACTAGTTCTTGCCTATGCAACTTGCTTATCCAATCTAAGAATAATTATAAACTATAGTTATAATTACATTAATTAATGGTCTAATCAGTGCTTGCTCCCGGCACTTATTTATACTAATAGCTTTGGATCTAAACTTTATACTAAAACTTAAATTCTACACTAAAACTAAAACTTAAAATAAAATAGCTAATAAATCAAAAATTAATAATAAAAATAAAATAACATAAAAAACTAAACAAAAACAAAAAAAAAAAAATCAGCCCCTATGAAAACAGGGAGTAATACGTGAGTAAAAGTTAAGACCGGTATAACCATTCAATTATTCCTGTAAAATTCCGATGCTGGATATATATTGCGTGTTTGACCAATTGAACTCTCTCTCTCCTTTACCCTCACAATGAGGCAATTTCTGCACCAACCTATTCATTAAGACCAACGCATAAAATGAAATTGGATCCAAACCTGCCTTTTCATACACATATCTATTAGAGAACATTTTATTCAAATGCTTAAAGCTCCTCTCTATGCATTTCCTTAAAATATGCCTCTCAAAAATCTCCATCTCTTCCATCAAGGTTTTTGATATGGCAAACCATATGGGAAAGGCATAAAGAAGAAGTGGCCGAATGCTCACCTTGTACAAAAGCAATTTGGTCCTTACCGGTAAACTTCTGCTGTTAAATAATCTCGCATATATTCCCTTCACACGATTCGCCCTCTCTAAATTATACAGCGCGAGAAATTATACAGCGCCTGAACGCGTTGTCTAAATATTGATTGGTTAAATCGGCTGGGGATGCCAGTTCTTAGACCTTCTAACCATTTGTCTTATACCCAAAATCCCCTTAATTCATTACAAACAAAACAATACATCATTTATGAATTTTTTATTGGCAATAAAAGAGGTCTCAAGGAATTAAAAAACCTCTTATTTCAACGCAATAATACCGGCATTCAATAGTTGTTAGGATTTTCAATTTAACACTGTCGATAATTTTTCTCTTTTACAGTTCTGAAGCCACTCCATATTTTCCTTCTCACAAGAGACATTGCAAGCTTTATGTGATTTTTTATGCCCTCCTGCAGATAACTTCTTATAAATCGCAAAGTACGTAAGCGATATGTGTAAGTAAGGAAATCACAAGTATAAAAAAGGAATTACTTCTCGTTTAACTTATTATACGTCAGATTTTCTTAAGTAGTCGTATGTAGTACAAAGAGCCACTTATGAGGGGAAATGTGAAAGTAGTAAAGAAGGTTTCATTCTACTTCATTTTAACTTATTACAAAGTGACATGGTGTCACGAAGGCCGTGTGAATGATAATAAATAATACGCGATAACATTCAAGTCAATCTACATATAGATTTTCAATAGTGCCAAGATCAAGTTCAAGCAAGTATGCCTGTACAAGTTAATTGTAACATATTGAAATAGTTACACACACTTGTAGGTATGCTTGTGTGTTCCATACCTCCTGATACAATTATAAGATTTTCTTGCTCGTATCGATTTTATTATACAAGCAAAGTTAACAACACCACGAAAAACCGGAAAGCATTTATGTAAGTTGTTTGTTTATCTATTTGTTATAAGACCCAGAATAATAATTCGTACGGCAATTTTGCGGTGACAAGCAGTTCTCTACTATAATAGAGTGTGCACTTTGCTATACCACATAAATGCTATTCAATTTGGTATAGGGGAGGTGATGTGTGCTAAGGCAAATGAAAAGAAAAAAAAACTCAACATCAATTTTATTAAAATGTTCACAGACATTCGAACAACTATTATCTCGAAACAAGTCATTTGTACTTTTTATGAAGTACACGGAGAAAATTCATCACAAAAGCAATCTTATCGCATAATAAAGATATTGATAAAGAAATAAAAATAAATTATATTTCGGACAGAATTAAGCGTTATTATTTCCTTAAATGTCCTGATTTCTTTTAGAAGAGTAACTTAATAAGAGCTGATAACAATAGATAATACATTTGTGTCAATAGCATAAGCAAGAACAAATTAATTACATACCATTGCAAGTATACGTATGCTTATTATAATTTACATTCCACCAGAGAATACGTCATGAGGGGTGGAGAATTTCATAGAAGCAGTATAATTAGAATTGTGGATATGTTACAGTGCAACAATTTTCTAAATGGATTGACTTATTTCTTAATATATTATTACGAGTTAATAAACTACAGTCTTATGAGAGTTTGATTAGAAGTACTACCAATAACTGAATCCAATACTGAAATATAAAAGTTGTAGCACGCAACACTGCCACTTGGAGATGCTACACTTAACGTTGAGGCTGCATCACATACCACGAGCTCTTAGCGAGGTCTTATTTAAGACCTCTGTTACAGTGATATTACTAAAGTTTGTTTGCACCCAACTTTTATTGCCCAAAGTTTATCGTTAATATTACACTTAGCGGTGTGGTCCGGTAATTATTAGTTAATTGCCATCAAGACTCATGCTTGTGTAAAATAAGCTTTTATTGCTTCCTCATACAAGGCCAATGAGTTCTTATAGGCAATCGTAGCAAAATTAACCAAGTCATACTGAAATGCTTTAATTTTTGCCAACGAACAAGAAATGACACTCTATTCGTGGGACTGTTTAAATTTAGCTTTGCGGCACACGAGTCTTCGGCGTTTTTGCGAAGACATTGAAAAAATTTAAACTTTTTTTTTATATAGTTTTTCTTTAAATAACAAACATTGGTTTTTAAACAGAAAGCATAGTACTAAATGCTGGCAGGGTTGCCATACTACCACATGGAGGTAGGAATCGAATTTATGGCCTTACCATCTGTTCCTTTTGAACAACTCTTAATAACATATTTTTTATTCGCAAATAATCAGCAGATGATATCAATGATAGATATATAAATATATACACACTTCCATACATACATATTATATATGTATACATAAAATTTTATATGTATAAATATTTATATATATAAGGAAAAAAATATATTAAAAATATAGATATGTATGTATGTATGTAAAATATATATGTATATATATACATTTATTCGACTATGTAATACAAATTAAGTTTTTCCGAGTTCTTTGCCAAAAGTCGATCAAAATAATTCTATAGCGAGTATATTATTTGAACTCGGGAGCAGGGTGGCAACCTCAATATAACAGGAACTTCATTTGTTTCAAGAATAAGCAACGGAAACATGCAACTTGTAACAGGAAATGGAATGCTTAATTTATTTAAGAGAATTAATGAGCTGGAAGAATTTTAGCTTATCGGCAAAGAAATAACATCGGATTTAAGTTATACACGGAACTTATATATGAAACTTTTAAATCGTCTATTAAAATGTATTTATTTGGAATATAAATCTCACAAACCATTAAATATGATTAACTGTAAAAAAGAAAACATGAATAAGGATAATAATCCTCTTATGGAAACTGCAAAAGAATTTTTAATGTAACACAACAGCTTTTGTAAACTTTTTTCTTAGAATTTAAAGATGAAGATTCCACATTTAGAATTCAGATTCCGTTACACATACTTTCGTAAAAGTGAAAAGAAATTATTTTTTATGTTTTTCTTTTTTTTTTTTGTTACATTATTTTATTGGTAAGAAAATTTTATCAAATGATTAATACTGTGGAATAAAACCGCTGAAGGTTCTTTTTAGTTTATAATATAGAGAGCGAAAATAGGCGCTCAAAATTTATTGATTTCATTAATTGGCCTGAGCTGGTCTCATCAGCTCTGAGTTTGGTTTTATTCTGCCTGTTTACAATAGAATTTGCTTCTATGCTAATTATGAGAATCATAATTTAAAACTAGAAAGAGGTTACTTTCAGAAGTTAACCCATTAATCTTAAATTACTTTGTTTTGTATTATGGTGACAATATGATTACCACACCACTCTCCCTGTGACTTCAATAGTGTGTTCAAAATAGAACATCAAAACATTACGACACTTTCATGTCACATAAATTACGTTTTGCTTTTGAATTGCATACTTGAAGTGGCAAATGAGATTCAAGTAGTTTGAAAGTAGGTGATGCACAAGTCATAATGTTTGTCTAGGTTACGTTACACTATAATACTCAACTTTTCCTGTTCTACTCCATTGAGTACAGCCAGCATTGTTAAGCCCTAAAAAGGCTTAAGTTAATATCGTAATTATGGAAAAATTCAATACACTCAAGAAATTATATATTGAATGAGACTTCCTTTTCGGAATGGCAAATACAAAATGTGATGTCGATAATGCACTCCTATTTTCTCCGAGTCATCAGGAAGAGCTTTTCCTGGCTAAGGAAGTCTAAATATCTATTTCCACAATTTTAACTTCAGTCAAGACTCTTGAAGTGATGCTATTTTATGTGCTATAAATATCAGTTAATATTGTATTGCTCTGTTTGGTTAGTTTTGTTTTTCAAAATATGTTCAAACTGCTCAAAATGTGTTTGCTGAATTTTTCGTTTTCCTTTTTTAAATTTGCTCGTGTATAGAGAGCAAATTTTTTCCCCAATTTAATGTGGGAAAAAATTTAAACTCTCTTGCAAACGGGTTTTCATCAAGCTCTTGCTTTAGTCAGATAAGCCACATTCGTTACAACCACACCAAAGAATTATATTGCCAACCCACCTCCAATTCCATTCAAAATCTTAGAGCCGGTTTTTAGGTTTCCCCAATACTCGTGTCTGTTTTTATCATTTTTTTTTTCTTTCTTTCGCCTAAAGCCCAAAACATACTCTTGATAGTTGGAATATTGTTATTGTATGTGAACATGTCATAAAAAATTTAGGTCGCTTCCAGCCAAATGCATTTTGGCTTAAATCGGGCTTTTTCATCGGCGTGCGGTGTATTAAAAATTAACTTGAACTGATGTGATAAACACACATGCACACATTTTCAGAACACTAACCGTAGTATGTCGTATACTAGTTTTGGCAAAATATTTTATTGTAAAGCTGCAAATACATATTTCCAAACACACACATACATGTGTATGCATGCATGCACGCAACATTGAGCGCATTAACGGGTACCGAAAAAGTTGTTTCCTTTTTTAAATATATTGAATATTTAATATTTAAGCTCTTTTAATTTAATTTTTAATTTTATTCACTAATGAAAAGTAAAATGATACAAAATTGGTATCTCGAAGTAAAGAGGAAAAATTGTATCTTGTAGTTTTTATCTGATACTTTAAGGCAGATTTATTTGTATGCGACCTAAAACAAAAACAAACAAATGAAAATATTTAATTCTAATTAATTTCAAATTAGACATTATATATTTTGATTCTAATGATATCTGCTAAATGATAATCACTTTAAATGAATAATTCTTAAGATGAATTTGGCTGCTAATGACCAATTAACAAATTGTTACAACGGTGCGACATTTGAGAATTTTGTGGTGTTCCCATATACCCAAGAACACAATAGATTTTGGGACTCTTATATACACACAGACAACATATAGACTCACACAAATATATAAATATAGTTTTGGAAAAGGGGAAAACGTAAGAATGTTTTACAAATGTTTTGTGAAATCCTTTGACTGTTGAAGTCGTCCAAACGCACCCTTTTTTATCTTCATTAAAGTAACTTTCAGATTTTCACTAATTCCAGCTAAGGGAAAATGAGCTAAAACTCTAATTTGCTACTCTCAATCTCCCTCCAAAAAAGGTTGCTTAGAAAATAAATAAAAAAATGTTTCTAGTATAAGATTACTGAAAACCAAGTAAAGGATCAAGAAGAAAAACCAGCGGAAAGAAAAGTCTTAATAGATAAATCCCATATAATCTCTCTAATTGAATGTGGTAGGAAAAAAACGAAATGAATCTGTTATTGAAAATGATTTTAAATACATTTTATGTTATCTTAGCTTTTTACATAAATTCTATTCAAAACGTGCTTTAAAAGCGTAGAAGAAGCACAGCAGTTCCAGCTGTTATAAAATCAGCGACGGCTCCAAAATTCTCTGCACAAGAGTAGAGTCAACACCATTCTACAAAACGATAGTAAAAGTTAATGTTTAGTCGTCTAAAAGAGGTCTGCCTGTCGTTGCAGAAAACACTGTATGCATGATACAGTACATACATGATACATAATACATATTGTTGTATATGTATGAGTGTATGTATATATTATCATGTACTGTGTATATACTTAATTCTATCAATAGACTAGGCTGGCTTATTACTTTTTACCAGCCACCTAAGTTTGTCAGAGAGGTGCATTAAAGTTTAGGTTTGACCGGAACTCTCTTCCTGCTTTCACCCGGTTGTAGGCCATACTACACTATGAAATCTACTGGGATGTAGAATTTTTTTTATCAACTTTAAATAAATATTTTTTTTATCCATCTGTCACATGATACTGGCATTTGTCTTACCATTTAGACAGGCAGTTACAGAGTACCGCCTCAACAGATTTCAGAAGGGGATTAAAAAGTACCAAAAATATTCGCAGTACAAAATAAGCAAGTCCCTGCTTATAAGCCCCTTAACATTTCCATATTCCACAAACTACAACTACACTTCTGCAAAAAAATATAACTAAAGAGAAAAAATGTAAAACATTTCCTTGACACGGTTTGCAAAACAAATCGCAGAGAAGCAAATAAAAAACTACGAATATTTATTTGCAAAGCGTTTTTATTATGCATTGAACCACTAACATATTTGTAAAAAAAAAAAAAAAAAAATGAAGTCAAGAATCGATAAAATTTTTTATTTCTATTCCCCAACACCAAAAGTTTCGCCATGAAATTTAACAAAATTTAACAAAATTAAACAATTTTTTCTATGATTTTATTTCATTTGATGTAATTTTTTGCTCCAAAGCCAGTAAAATCAATTAAATGATATTTAATTATATGAATATAATTATAATATGGAACAGCAAGCATTGGCAAAATTGCTGGCTTTTAATGAATTAACGATAGAAATCAAAGCACTACATTTGCAATCATACAATTAAATATTTTAATTAATTTTTTCTTTATTCTTTTAACACGTGGACATGACAATTCGCTGAAGGGCACGAAAGTAGGAAAAATATCTCTTAATTATTCACTTTCAATGGCACTGGAGGAGTTACACTGTCAAGCTGTTGTTATCATTAATTGTGATGGCTTACAGAAAGTTTAACACACAATAAATGTGTTAACAAACATTATTATTAAACATTTTCCTGATTCATACTTTTATTTTATTTACTGTCTTTTTATTTTTATAAAAATCATTTACAAAATCCAAATATATTTTTCAGCTCTCAGCCTTTTTATGCATTTTCTTGGCTAAAAGCTTTTGATTTCCTTATAAAATTATTATAAAAAAAGGATTTTGCTTTCATTTTTTTTTGTTAAGTGGACAAGGACCTTCATTAGCTAGTTCCAAATTGCGCTGCAACTTCTTGTAAACCTCTTGAGACTTTTCAAATTCATGATGATTCACGTATGTAATCCCATTAGAGCCACACCTTTTTTCCTTGTTGTTATTAAAGCCGAAAAGGCCAGCAGCCGACAAATTCATGCAACAGCTCAAATACAACAGAACAGCGCAACAAATGGGCAGCCAATTCATCTTGATGAATATGTATGTTTATATGTATGCGTGTGGCTACGTATGTTTTAAACTTCTGGCTTAAAAAAATAATTATTACAGCCGTGTAGTTGAAACCGATATGTGACACTTGAATCAGAGATGCTATACTACTAATGAAATCACTTTTGTTTTGATATTTTATGGAATATTTTATGAGAGTTAAACATTTACTTTCCGTTTATTTTTATATGAGAAAGTTATATTTCTTAACGTTTCATCCGTTTACTTCGATCTTGCTGTAATGACTAATTTCACGATCGCCTTAATAATAATCTGCCTGTTGTTAAGTTTCCGATAACCTTTATAGTTCTACGACTTCTCCGTTCTGAATTGCGCACAGTTTTATGTCTGTATCTTGTAAAAACAAAAGTCAAAGTGCTCAATTAACTGCTGCTTGGTAAGAGATTGCAGCAATTGAAAATAATGTCTCATTGAACAAAGTGAACGATCGCTCGAAAAGAGAGAGATTGACTTAAATAATATTTTCTCTTGAAACTTTTTTAAATGTAATTAATATTAAATATATTTTTATTTTAATAAAAACAGAAAAGTATTCACAAGAATATGCTGGAATGTAATACCCTCAGGATAAAAAAATGGACTTATACTTATACTGTTATACTGAAGGCCGATGTATGCTTAAATCGCATGCCGCGAAGTTGTTCTCATATATTCTGTGCATTAAAGCACATATACAATATATATAGAGGGAAAGCTAGTTATCGATACTAGATATTAATAATATCTTATATTATATTAATAATATTTTATAATATTAATAATAATAATATTTTAATAATTGAATACCCTAAAGAACACTGAAAGAAATAACACCATCCATGTCTATTGTCTTAAAATCACTTTGAGTAGTACAAAAATATAAAATAAAATGGGAACGCATGTGGAATAATTAATTACGTTTTATTACACAACATTTTTTATAGACAGTAATTAATAAGTGTTAATGCAAATAATGTACAAAAAAAAAGAAAAAACTGCTCTTTTTACAATGCAACCAAAAAAAAAAATAATATCAATGGAAATTTCTCTTCTTTCCCATTCATAGTTCGGCACACGGAAACAAGACTTTAATCGTATTTACAATATCCGCTTTGTGGTAATAATAATATTGTTAGGCAAAATATTGTGAAAGTAAAAAAAATTAACATTTCGAAAACCCTAAAAACATGCGTTTCTTGAAGTGTTTCGTAGACGGCTTCATTTCACAGTATTAGGCTTCTGACAAGGGCCTGTATGTTTTATGTCCAAAGTACGTCCAATTTTCTTGTATTCCCTTTGAGTGCATTCGAATTCGCAGCGATTCTTATAGGTGACATTATTTGAACCGCAAACCGCGCCTTGTACACGCAAATCACAAGTGCAAAGTGCAGCTTCACTGCCCTCCATGAAGCTGGCGATGATTAAAAATACAAACACAAAAAGAACCACAACTTTCATATTGATTTTTTTTTTTCAGAAATAATTGATTGAAATAAACAAAAATTTCGTGTGTGCATAGGACACGTCCGAGTGTTTCTTGAAGACTGATTTAAAAGTTGTAAATTTTTCACTTGAGTACCCACAGAGAACAATTTTTTTGCTCATTTTTCGCACTATCTATTTCAGCTTCTAATTAGTGTTACGTACACTTAAACGGAATGTAAACAATTTAATTTAGTTTTAATTTTTTCTAATTTATTGCAGTTCGTTTATTTTGCAACAAAATAATTTTCATATGCAGAGCCCCATCTAAATATGTATGAATATGTATGTAAGTGTATGATAATGAGCCATCACGTGGTTGCCGTTTAGCGGCCAATGCCCCTCTTTTAACGAGGCTATTATTGTAATTTCTATAAATTTTAATCAGGTTCGTTTGATATGACGTAATTGTAGTAATATCATTTGCTGAGAGCACTCATACATACTCGTATATTCCTATCTGCTTTGGTTTTCAATTGTTTTCTCTCCTTCTTTATTTTTCATTCGAGCTGGTAAATATCAGTCAACATAAGAATGTGAGTGCTTTTAAATATAATGTTTCCATTTAAGTTGAGAGACTCGACTGAAACGAAGGGCACTGTCTTGTAAGTAAATAATCAGTTTTTTTGCGAGTGTAGACTAGTTAGATAAACCCCTAAGGATCAGTTTTGGAACTAAGTCGATACATTTTACATTCACAGGCAGGAAATCTAAAAAGCATTCGGCGCTTAATAATGCAAAATAAGTAAAGTACGAGTAGTATTTTCAAGATGCACAGAAACGAGAACTTACTAGAGAATTCCTATGCAGATGGCAGCAACTAAACTGCTGCTTTGAAATATAGTATATTTACACTTAATCTTTCCAAGATCAGTTACCGAGCGAATTAATCTGTAATTATACACAATACTTATTATTAAATATATCAATATTTCCCAAGGGTTGTGTGAAACCGATTATGTTTGTATGTAGGAAATACACAATGTGAAAAAATTATATGCATATGCCCATACATATTTACAATGTAAGTGCGGCTACGTGTGGACTCTGTTAATATTCTAAGTTTCTAATAAAAATTCCAATAAAACCCTTTTTAATTATTTTCTAAGCTAAATTATAAAAAAACCCTTCTGTTGTGAAATGCAGTAAGAAATTCTTAGATAAAGTTGAAAAATTTATCTAAACTTCTTGTAATTCTCATTTAGTTTTAGAATTTTTCAAAGTGAGATTAAATTCTTACTGTTCAAAAATAAAATTTATATTCAATTTGTTATAAAATAATGAAAAATATTTTTATAAGTTTCAATATATACGTAATGTGTTCCAAAATACTATTTGAAAGGACTTTTATAAGTTGCAAATGCGTTTAAGAATTCACACAAATGAAATGAAATATATTGTGTGCCTACAGTTCAATACGTACATATTTTTATTGTGTTACCCGCTTTGCTTAGGTTGAATCTAAATAAATAAAAACAATATTGTTTTTGTTGCGAAAATCATGCATCTCACAGAGTTCTGAAAGTTAAAAATCTTTTTTTTTATACAATTCTTCTGAATCATTAAGTGCTATTTTAAGCAAACGATGCCGCAAAATATTTGCAGTGCCCCCTTCTTTATGCATTTCTTGTGGTTGAACTTTATTGCAATTTATTTATCTTTCCGTAATTTTGCATTCAATAAAGCAAAAATATTGATAAATAAAACTACACAGTTAGCGGTTATTTTGCTTTAAATGGTTTTCCATGCCACATTTTCATTTGCGGTTTACAAGTACACATATATGTGCAATTGCTACTTTTCAAGGGGGAAATAGTAGTTTGGAAAAGCCTTTACATAATCCGCTTGAAATGCCGGCCGCGCTACATTTGGTGGTTTGGCTGCCACTTCTTTTATGTTTTTTGTATGCCAAAAAGTATATTTATTCTCTCTATGAAGCTGAGAGCGGTAATCCGAAGAAGTCGCCAATGTCGGTGATCCTGTGAGAAACTCTTCCTTTTGTTAGATCAGCTGCATTTAACAGTGATTGGCCACTGTCGCTATTGCGGAGCTTATTATCGGTTTGCTGCCACCATAAGTATGATTCTATCTCTCTGATATACGATTGTAATTCGGCGATTGTAATTCGGTTAGCCTTTATTGTTTTTCAGTAGCCGAAATTTTGGACTGTGGATTACTACATTCATTAGGTAGTCCGAAAGGTCTTCACTATAGAGAGTTATGTGGTAGAAATATGCAATAGATTTATTGCATCGCGAGATGTATGTGAAGTTACGTCACCTTGATGGAAAAACATGTCATTAGGACCAGTTTCATCGACTTTTTGAAAAAAATTATCGTTTAGCTTCGACTTATGATGCACACCATTAACGGCAACGCTGTTTCCTGTTTTTTTTTTTTTGAAAATATATGACCCGGTAAAACCACCATTCGTAGAGCCACTTTTAATAAATTCAATGGTATCTCGTGTACTTCATGGGATTGATTTTGCCCCAAATGAAATTGGGGCCAAATTTTTCAATTATATTATATTTTATAATTTTTTATAAATTTTATAATAAATTTTTACGATTTCTAAACGTTGCTCTGCTATATAATTCTCCATGATAAAACTGGTATTAACCCTGGAAAAAAATATATACAATATATCCTTCACAATCCTATTCGAAAATATAAACAATCCATGTGTGCATGGCCCTACTGGATAATCCTATATTTGTGAATTTATTTTAAAGTAAATACAACTTAATCGTTTTTAATTGCAGAGGTTGACAACACTTCAGTGCATTGTTTTGATAAGGTGGATCGAAATTCTAACAACCATCGCTGATAAAAAAGAACTTAATGCATATTAAACACTCAGTCTTTTGCTATAATTAAAACCGACATCGTTTCAAGTTAGTACGACACTTGTGTTCCACTAAGCTTTGAAAATTAAAGACTGAAAATTAAATATCAGAAGAACGCAACAGTTTATCTTCCACATAAAATGTAACTTTTGTACAGTGCATTTCCAATAATTTTGACAATTTTCATTCTCTCTAGTCCCACTGCGGTCACCTCTTGCCCCTGTCGTCGCACCTTCAGACCAATATGTGGCACAGACTCTGTGACTTATGCCAACCCGTGTATATTCGATTGCTCTCAAGCTGAAGAGTTACTCAATGGAAATGCTTTGCTAATATCCCATTATGGGTGCTGCTAAAAACTCCAGCGTATAATAAAATTTTAATAAAATTACTGCATGTAAATAAATAAATGAAATAAAAATATTTAATAAGCTTTAAATTATGTTTCAATTGGAATAATGTCAGTTATAAAACTTTTATCTCCAACACAAAATTAAAATTAACACTAAATATTTTCGATAATTACTGCGTGATGTTTAATGTACAAAAATATAAATTATACTGCGAGTCATGTGCCAAGGAAGCACAACTTAAATATCTCTCATACGTTTGAGCCAAATCCAGAGTTGTGAAATGTTTTGCTAATTTGTTGGCTGATTGTCTGTATGAATAATTCATACGCACAGGACAAAAAAACGTGTCAACCAAAAATGGAAGAAAATTTTAATTGTAATGCAAATTCCGAACATTATTTTAATCAAAACACAATAGTAATAATATTTTCTATTTTGATTATTTATTTAATTTTCAATTAAACAGAAAGTATTCCCAGTCAAAACGAAAATTGTGCCACATAATAATAAATGCCATTTTAAATATCAAAGTGATTACGGAAAAGCAAGCAAATCGGAAAATTTGTACACAATTGAGGAGAATATCCAAAGATTTGTCATGTTTTGTATACTCGAGTGTACTCTGCCATGGAACCGTACACAAAAGAGCACAAACACTGCAACGTCCATGAAGTTCGAGTGAAGCGAAGCGAAGCGTATTAATTATTCAAGCTGGCACCACAGTGGCAAGTGGCTACAATTTGCCGTTTTCTTGCTCCCACGCACACATTGTCAATTGTTAAATGAACAAATTATAAATTTAAAAACCAAATGCATAAAAGTCAGGTGCTTCGCCAAAAGCTTAAATTTAATTTCTTCCTCATATAAAAGTTGTCTAGTGAAATGAGAGGAATGCATTTGTTAAACTTCTCTTATGTCAGCCATTTCTTTTAAATTTTGCTTTATTTATAGATATTCACATAAATGAAAAAGGATATTGTATTAATTATGTTCTGAACTCTTACTGTGTCCTTAATGGCAGTCGAACTTATAGAGGAAATGAAAATGCAAATAAGCGGAAGTATTAAATATTAATACACTTTTTAAAATTCTGCTGAATATTAATATCTGGGAATGCTGCGCATATTTTCAAAACAGTGGGCAGTACAAACCGTAAAAAATTACAATTAAACAAAGTCAAGATAAAAATGCCCTGACCAAAATTCTTTTCCTAAAGATAATCTGGATAAAACTGCTCTGGAGATAATCGTGCTTTCTCAGCTACCTGTATGGGTTGTGGTTCCCGATTGAGGACTATCAAACAGTTTTTATACTTTAATTTGAGAATTATTATTTGATCGTCTGCCGGTATGCAATTGGCAGTTATTTTCTAATCAATGATGAGATGTTTACAAACGAAAGCTCTGAAGTGATTGATAAATTTGTTTATGTCTGATTGTAAACAAGAAACACACAACACTCACACATTTATTGGCCTGTTTTTTTATCGCCTGCAGACTACTTAAGATAACCCAACAATTTTTCCTAGCGTACGTATCTATTTCAGATTTGACTGCAAGAACTTCAGCATACCAGCGTTGGTTTTGTTTACTTGCAAACAGCCCCCAATGCCAAGACGTATGCTTTGAAAAAGCAGGGCATACTTTAAGGCTGCAAACATGCAATGCATACAGTGAATAGTGTTATTACTATACAGCTACTTTTGAGACAAATAATAAAAAATCCCCTCCACAAAGCTGTAGAACTATGGTTTTTATTATTGCGAAAACCCTTTTGTGCTACATTAGCTGGCACATACGAGTAGAACACTTTTCACTGTAATAATGTACAAAACTGTTCTCATGTGCATGTACTTTTCGTTGGATGACTTTGGGGAGTCCCATTAACATGTTGTCTTACACCACAAAATCGTTCATGTACCATATTTTGCTCACAACTTGCATAAAATTATAATAAAGTACATAATATTACATTATAATATAGTATAATATTATATTATAATATAGTATAATATTATATTATATTATATTATATTATATTATATTATATTATATTATATTATATTATATTATATTATATTATATTATATTATATTATATTATATTATATTATATTATATTATATTATATTATATTATATTATATTATATTATATTATATTATATTATATTATATTATATTATATTATATTATATTATATTATATTATATTATATTATATTATATTATATTATATTATATTATATTATATTATATTATATTATATTATATTATATTATATTATATTATATTATATTATATTATATTATATTATATTATATTATATTATATTATATTATATTATATTATATTATATTATATTATATTATATTATATTATATTATATTATATTATATTATATTATATTATATTATATTATATTATATTATATTATATTATATTATATTATATTATATTATATTATATTATATTATATTATATTATATTATATTATATTATATTATATTATATTATATTATATTATATTATATTATATTATATTATATTATATTATATTATATTATATTATATTATATTATATTATATTATATTATATTATATTATATTATATTATATTATATTATATTATATTATATTATATTATATTATATTATATTATATTATATTATATTATATTATATTATATTATATTATATTATATTATATTATATTATATTATATTATATTATATTATATTATATTATATTATATTATATTATATTATATTATATTATATTATATTATATTATATTATATTATATTATATTATATTTCTAAATGGATCAAGAAGTGTTTACGCGACGCAATTTATCATTGTGAAGCAGCGGCTCAAAGTAAGTTGACTTGCGCAGTATGTTCGAGAATTTAGTACAGATTGGCTGAGTTAATACTTGGGCCACAGCCTTTGAAATGAACACATTTTCACTGTTTTAGGTATGAATAAATATATGAGTCAACATATCTCAAATTAAAGGTTTTATTATTTAAAAAATCGGTTTACATTTAAACTTCTTAAACCAATTACTTGCTTCACATTTTCAAAATTGCACGTGAAATAATTCACTTTACATTAACTTTTTATTGGAATTTTCTTTACACTTTTATTTTATAAAATAATTTATATTTGTTGTAAAGTTGACAACGTTTTAGAAATATAAATTTTAATTTAATATTCAGTACAAGATATATTTGGAGACATTTTATTGCGTTCCAGCGCCACAGTAACCATAATGAGCAATTTCAAGTGATCTGCCCATCCGAGCCATTTTATCATATGCACATTTAAATTCGCAATAATTGTAATAACTCACAAGGTTATCACCGCAAACCGGGTCCAAAATGCGAGGGCACGGGCAAAAGTTTTCAGCCAAATCATTATCGAGAGTATCATCAGCTACTGCAAAGGCCAAAATGCCCAACAAAAGAATGGAAAATACGGCGAAAAATTTCATCGTTATTTACTTGTCAACGTTTCTTAACCAACTAAATTTGAAAGTTCAATTAGAATATTATTGTAGCAAACGCGACTTTATGTTTTAGTAAGGCGATTGGTAGAAGATTGTGGATTTTCGCTTTTATTCTATTGACGAGCCAGCAGGTGCTGATAAGAAACCACCATAACACAAAAAAAGGCAATATTAAAGTAAAGTGTTCAATATAAAATGAATAAAGTGAAAATTTCAACGCAATAACATTAGGCAACAAAGATCCATTACCCAGTACTTAAATTATATGTAAATCTATTGGCATTAATTTCAGATCTGCTGTTAAGTGAGATGTAGTAGATTTATGAGGTGGAAACAATTAAAGGACTTGGGAATTATAGCAACAACACGAATAGGACTCTAACTTGCAATTTTCGGATTCGAATATTTTAATGAACTTTTAATAGACCTATTTTTAAGTTGCAACATATGAATACTACTTTCTGTTATATCAAATATAAATCTAAATTTTAATAAAAATTTACTGATATAAATTTTATTAAAAATTTTTATTAAATATTTATATCGGTTAAATAAAAATTGGACTAAAGTTGTAACCATAAATAAAAACTTATGCCATTCTGAAACATTAAAAAAAAATGAAAAAAAAATTTTATTTTAATAGATATACATTCTCAAAAGCTTGTAAGCTCAAAATATAAAAAAAAATGTCAACTAAAAAATATCAGCGCAAAAACTAATACCGTAGCCCTGTGTAATGATAAGGGTCAAAATTCGTGTTGATAAAAATTTTGAAAGTATTTATATTTTGCGACTGTTTCGTTCGCAAATTTGCGTTATTATTACTATTTACTGTCCATTCTTTTTCTATAATTTTTTTGTAATTTTTATCATTTTCCTTAACAGTTAAAAATTGATAACAAAGCAAAGCAGAGACGTATTGTGGGGATTTTTAGTAGCGTGGATTCTCCACTAAAGCAATTTATTTCTATGGAAAAACTTTAAAAAACTCACAAAATTCACCAAAAAAATATTTAGCAAAATTTATTATTTCAATAAAGTGAAAATGATTACAGAGGCGTAGCATCTGGCTCCCATCATTATTTATTAATCTAGAACAACTTATAACAACTCGTCGAACGATATTTTTGTTTGCAACTTGCTTTTACGAAGTAGACCTCTCTCTCTCTTTCTCTCTCTCTCTCTTTCTTTCTCTCTTTCCATCCCCCGGCAATTCCACAAACCCTAAAACCGGCAATGCAAAACAATTCAACGGCAATACTCAACTTCCTGTTACTCTGTTGCCACGTTGAAACAAAAATGTTCATACTGGAATTCCAATTCGGTATTTCCAAATATTTTCCCGGGATTTTATTGAATCTTTATTTCTTATCATGTTATTTTTTTTTTCAGGCGTAGGAAGTAAAAAATTCATTTTCAAAAACAAAATATGAAAAAATATATTGAATTATACGTGAAGTATAAGAGAACAGTATTTATTTTCTTATTTAATAGTTAAGATCTTTGAAAAACGCCTCTGAACCAAAATATGTTTCTTTATCTTGTTATTTGGCACAATCGCTTTAAGATTAAGTATAATTTATTTTAGCGATTACAAATTTCTTTAATTTATTGCACTGAATCACTTTCCTTAAATATCGGATTTATTTTTTTTTTTTTTTGTTGTAGCAGAAAGTCTAAAAAACAAGACCTATAAACTGTATTTAGATTTGGCCAAAGTTAATTTGTTACAAGCAAATTATTTTTATGAGGTTTGTGCGCTCAACGTTTCAAGGATGCAATACAAAAACCACTTAAGCAAAATTTAAGGTCCTTAAAGATTTAAAAACAAACATTTAATACAAATGGATTGTTAGAATACGCAAGTAGTTACTTATAGAAAGATGATACGCTGGCAAAGGAAACACTTTCAGTAGCACTTTGAAGTATCAGCGAAAGCTCAATACATTTGATGTGGAAAATGTTCTGGGACACGACAGAAATCCTATAAAATATTTAAACATTATTTTCTATTTGTAAACAAAATGTCTGATTGTGTCAATTTTTTTTTTTTTGTGATTTGAGTCGTTTTTAGGCCGTATTTTATTCATTCGCCCTGAAGCCTAAAAGGCATTACAATATTCATTTTCCACTAGCTTTTAATATCTGTCAGATTTAAATCATGTAACTTTCTGTCTGCAAAGAGTGATGAAATAATTAACTTTAGCTTGTAGTCCTGGTTGTGTAATTGGAGTATTATTTTGAATAGGTTTCTGATGAAACTGCTCAGCCTGTGGCTCTTTTGAAAATTTCTTTAAAAACGATTTGTTTGTGTATAATTTTTTAATTATTTACAACTTTGATATAAGAAATTAAATATGATAAATGACACCAAATATATAAAATATAAATAAAACGATTTGATGTTTATAAGCTCTTTTCAATAGAATTAGTTGAATCAATTAAAATGTTTAAAATATTATGAAAGAATTCAATTTTTTTTTTATTTGCAGTTGCTAGTACGCCAGAGAATCTGACACATCCAACTGGCAATAATCTTAATACGGATTGCAATACACCACAACAAACTGGCAGCAGTATAAATAATATCACACAACCGCATCTAACGGGTGACAAAACCGCATTTAAAAACATTGCAACAGCCACTGCAATTCGCACAGGGAGTACTTTACCAGCTTCGGCATCTGCAGCGGCAAATGTTTCAGCTGCTGGAGGTGATAGTATTGGTGGTGAAGAAGATATTTTAAATGCAACTTATCCCTCCAGTGTTCACAATACCCCAGAGAGCATCTGCAGCAACAGCTCAATTACAAATAAAAGTTTTGCTTCCGATATAAATAGTCAAGTTGCAAGTAAGTTTTTATTAATTCTATTTTCATTCTTAGAATTTATCTTGCAAACGCCTAAAAGTATGTGAATTCATCACTGCAGAAAATTATCACGACACAACAAGCACCATCATTCTGCGGCATCATTGATAATTCGCTTTGCTTAGATATTCCGATTCTATTTATCTATTTATTTGTTTTCTTTTTAATATATATTTTTTTGGGTTTTTTAATGATTCTATATTTTTTGTCCTACACGTGCCGAAATTGTTTAATCTGTTTAATTTTAATTAACAGCAATAAAATAGAGTCATTAGCATCAGAGGAGGTTTAAAACTGTTTTCTGGCAATTAATTAACAATTACATCCTTGATAAATGATAACATGAATTTAGCTTTCTGTTAAAATATGCAGCATACACACAGGGGTGGTGGTATTGAAATATTTTGTGGTATGTTAAAAAAAAGAGACAAAAGCGGGAACCCCATTTCCATTAGCACGTCCTCCATATTAAATATCTGATAACTTAATATGTAAGCAATTACGTGAAATAGTTTAATTTTCTTACGATTAATTAAAATCCTTGAAACGATTAATTGCCAAGGTAACTAGCAAGCAACTCCGGTTACTTTTCTCATGTGCCTTTCTGTGGAATACAATGAAACGCAAATGAAGTATGTATTGTCTGCCAGACGTATTCAACCGAGAACACCCACATCACTTTCGCTTTTCATATATTATGAAAGAGGATGAAAAAACACTTTAAAATTAAAATACATGCTGAAACATAAAATAAATGAATTCAGTTGGCAGGTGCCGGATATAAACTAAAATCAAATACATATTCGCACACCAAATTGCCGTCTCTAGAATTTATCGTTTTCAATTAATGAAAACCCCGTTTACCGCCTCAGATGTTTCTTTACTTTGTAACAAACAACAATATCCTGGGCATTAGATGTGCATCTTAAAAGAAATGGAATCATAACAATAAACTCGCTCGTGCATAATAGTATACAAAGTGGTTACAACCATAAACCATAAGAGAGATACTTATGTATATTTTATCCATAATCCAAAAAACACACAGACAACTAATATTATACCTCGCGGGCAATCTACACATCCATATATTAAAAACCATTGGGATTAACTGATTTCTATAAATTGATTGCTTCCATTTCTAGCATACTCGTATATTGACAGTATGTACACGGAAAAAGTTTATCAAATAATTGACGCCCGTCATGCTATTAATGCGTACTGTAAAAAGTGGATACAGACTGTTAAAATCCTACTGCCTGCGAAATTTCGCCTCTGGAGAATTATTTTAATAATAATAAAATTTTTTATAATTTTTTAATTTTTTTTAAAAAGTTTTATTGCGGCATACCACTCCGTCCTATTGGACACATATGCCACCAACGTTATTACCACCTCACTTGTAAGAAAATTTCTAGTCATGGCCTACTGCTAACCGGTGAAGACATATGGACCACTGACTAAGGACTCCCATAAAACGGACCAAACAATAACTTTCTGAAATTCGCGTATTTCTGTCAAAGCTTATGGATTATATGCCATCCAAATATACCAATTCTGCGCACTTACGTGCCAAAAACAAAAAGCCAATATCAATTTCTACCTTAGCCCATTCGCAAACATTGTTCTACTGTAAGTCTAACCGTAGCAACTGTCAGCTGTTAAATGTCTTATCAACAAAACCGTGTTGAAAACATCAAATTGTAAGCCTTTACAAAAATCACGCAAGTAAGTGTTCCATACACGCTGCGTGAAAGGAAAGTTTTTTTTGAGATTCTGTTGCCGATTGGCCTCTTTCTGATTTGTGTGCTTCAAAATATTTTATTCTAATATTCTGTGCTTTATAACGACTTGTATCTAATTTTGATTTTTATATATTTAAATGTTATTTATTTTTAAATTTTATTTGCACAAGAAATTTAGCTAATCAGTATTCTATAAGATGCTTAAATATGATAACAAATTATATATACTTAAAACTTAAAAAAGCAGTCATTCCACAATACAAAAGAGTGAATCATCTCTCAATTTGTTAAAACTTCAAATTAATTTCAATTACGTTGTCTATTATCGAAACCAATCCCTCTGTTCTGCCAAATAATTATAAATAATGAAAAATTAGCTTTAATTATCTTTACATGGTTTTTAGCGTTTAGGATAATTATGCGGGCTTTTTAACCCGACCCTTTTCTAACAGAAAGTTCATTTAATTTTTGGTCATACTTAAAGAAGCAAAATGCCAACTTAAATTAAAAAAAAAAACAAATTAATTAGACTGGTTACTTGTCATCACTACGACTTAACTACATTTTCATTTGGTACTCATTACAAGAGCCTCAATCACATTGTTTTGAAAAATAATCCCAAACCTTATTATATTACGAGCATATTCGCAAAAACCTATTGAGAATTACAAAGAACACAAGCATAGCAAAACGTAAACAAGTTTTTCAAATCAACAAATTTCATTTTTCCTAATAGTCATGATACAATTAGTCATGATACAATTGGTTGACAAAAAAAAAACTATTTGTTAGAGAAAATTAAAAATAAATGCCAAAATTAGTTATTTATTGAAATCTATTATTACTTGGGGCATTCTTCCCATTTATTTATCCTTCCTTTTTTTGTTTGTTATGTGATTAAACAAAAAGTTATAAGTAATAATAAATTTCATTACATGCTTAATTGGGATTGCATTTAAATATAAAAACGAAATAAAATAACTGTTTGCTGTTTTGAAAACGCCCTATCTTCAAATTAAAGTTCAGTCGTTGCACCACTTCACTGCTACAGAACAAATGGGTTCAAATATTTCCAAAAATATTTTAAAATACAAATAAGTATTTCCAATTTATACATACACATACATACATACATGCATATGTATGTATCCACATATATTTGATTTCTATTTATTCCCTATGGGGTAACTTCTTGCTATTTGCTTTTTACACACTTCGTTAACTTGGTTTTGCAATAAAAAGCTAATGAATACGCACCCGCAAGTGAGTGCAGGGATGGAAATATTTATGCATGTACTCAATACAACCGGAATAACTAATAATAATAATAATAATGTTTGCCTTTGCGATTGCAATATAAAGTTATTTTTTATGATATTTCTAGGACACGGTGCCCTCACTATAGTACGCCGTTCCAATAGTCGTAAAAGCTTCAGCCAATACGATACCCAGCATTTATATTCAGCTGTCACCGCACCAGCACCTCTATCTTCAGCAGATCAAAATTTGTTAGATGACCTGAAGGGTCAAAGTTCTCACGACAATCGCCGGAACGATACTCGTCTTTACAGCAACACACCATTATTAAACGCATCAGCAGTCTCGTCCGTTGACAACGCCGCTACCAAAATTTGTAGCAGCATTAAAACCACCTCTACTGTAACGCAAAATATAACAAAAATGTTGCCAACTTCACCGAATTCAACTAACGCCGCAGAAACGGCTGATGATACAGAACGTACAAGGGAAGATTTGTTGCCTTGCACCGCGTCGGGTTCAACTATAATATCGTCTATGGCTAATTTGACAACAGATGATCTACCGGCTGTCGATACACCTGATGCCTGTGACAAAGCAGCATTAAGGTGAGCCTTGTAAATCCCTTTAAGACATCCTTACAAAAATAAGAAGCATATTTAATTAAAAAATTCTGTAAAAGCTTAAAAAAATATAAAAAAAAAGAGCCAGAAAAAAATTTGAAGTTAAAAAAACATGTGTCAAAGTAAAATGTCAAATCAAAAAAGGTTCAAACTGGCCAACAGCAAGAGAAAGAAATGCTAAAAATTCAATATTGAAAAAAAAATTATAAACTTTTTAAAATATTTCATTTATTTAAGGATAGTTAATTTGGGAATAAATAAAAAGCCTAAAAAAGCGTGAGAACTCATAAAAAAGAGGCAAAACAAAGATAAATGGCGTTGTGTGGAACGATGCCATTTTCATAATATTAAATATCTTGTCCGATGTAATTTATGTAATGGTTGTTTCCGTAGGCGAATGGATAACGGACAGCCTGCTAAACGGCAGGTCGCGAGTTTGATTCATGCCTTGATCCTGGGTGTTTTCCTGCGGACTAGCCGAAAGCTTTGAATGTTAAGTTAGTTAAAAAATTGTCAGGCTCTGCCGAAATTAATTAATTAATCTTGATAACTAGGGGTTGTGGAGTCACACTTTTTAATTCGTTCGTAGCTTTTTCGTGCTCTTTTATTGTGCTGTTTCGCCATCAATGCGCTACTCCTGGTATTTAAGTCACATTGACAACTTTTTTTTTTCTCTAACCTGCAAAGCACTTTTTTTTTTCTCTAACCTGCAAAGCACCGCAGGAAAACAGCCACGTTCTGAGCAATAATCGCGCGTTATTCATTCGCCTACGGAGGCACACTTGACGAGATTCACATACGAAGTTCCTTAACTTTTTATTACCGAAAGAGTCTCGTACTTTTTTCTATATTGACATTTACAACATATATGTGATGGCAGTCCTAATATTTCCACTCTCTTTACTTGCAGGCTCCGCAGTCTTTTGCACATGCTCAATACAGGCGAGATACAAGCCGATGTGCTGCAAAAAAATTTGCATTATGCAGCACGAGTCCTAGAAGCTGTTGTGCTCGTCGAATCCAAGTAAGTACTGTTTTAACGGATGCAAATATTAAATTCTCATTGTGCTTTTGCAAAGCTGGCATATTATTGAAAGAAATAATGTTTAAAATTGAAATGCTAATGTTGTTGAAAGGACATGGTTCTAAAGTAAGCAAACGTAAACTAAATAAATAAAAAAATTTCTAGTGGAATTTAGTTCGCAATTCTTTAGAAATTGGATGTGAATGGTGAGACTTAAAAGCATATAATATTTCAGCACAAATCACGTTACGTCCACTCGCTCATACGAAAAAATTCAATGGCATGATGAGGTTTCTCTCTCTCTTTCTTTGAAGCGAAACTGTCATAGCGTCATCGAAAGCACTTTCTATTAAATAAAAATAACTTTAGACTTATAAAAAAAAGAGAAAAAATGATCATACAAATTCGATATTCATGTAAACTTTTTAAGTCCACTTGTGTGTTTGCATACGTTACCATCTCGTTTTATATGTGTAAAGGATTTCCTGTTCAATAATACTCACATACATATTCTCACAATTGCATCCTTATGTGTAAATACATACATACATACATACAGCCAGCGATAAATTATTAAGAAATGTGATTTTCCTTACAATTCCGTTAAATGGCCGTGCAACTGCCTTTGCTGCATTTAAATTTGGTATTAAAAATACATGAAAATGTATTTAATGATTTTTTTTTTAGTTTATTTTTGTAAAATTCAAGATTGTTATGTTTTTGTTTTTTTGTTTCTATTTTTAATAATCTTTTAACAAACTATAAAATACCAGAAGTCCTACATCAGGTAAATCAAAATTACGGCAAAATTCGTGCTCATCTGTCGAATGCGAAGAGTAAGTTCCCCTTTGTTTTAATTGTATCCTTTATTCCTTTCTAGTCATTTTGCCGTATTTTTATTTCATCACTCTGCTAATTCTATGCCATGAAAAAACGTTGTGTATGAAAACTTTTTGACTTATTTATAATGTGTGTGACTAAAGCAAGGCGTGATATTGAAATTCATATAATTTTGAAATAAGACAAACTCATTCTTATAAATAAATTTTCCTTTTATATAAATATAAACAAATTATTAACAAAAACTTTGATTAATATTTCATATACTCGTAGTAGTGTATTTCAACTGAAACTATAAAATTAACTTTTATTAAACATTCTAAGAACTGACCATGACGTCCACTTTTCTTTTCAGTTTTCATAGAACTTGAAAAGCGATAAAAATGTTCTTTAAGACATTGTAATAGATATCAAAGATGTTTTCATTGTCCTTTCCTCCTTCCTCGAATCCGCGCCAGCTTGCTTTATAAAACAAATTTGTCCCAAATGTATTTATTTGCAATTCTTTTTGTGTGTGTGTGTTATCGTTTTATGTTTTTGTATTATTTCCCTGCTTTACTTTCACCAGTGCGGTTTATTTAATGTCTTTCCCATTTTCCATTATATTAAATTTCTTTTTACTCGAAATTAAGATCGTATGAAGAATTCAGCCTTTTTATATTTAGCCAGTGGTAGCAACTCAATTTTATACATTTTCTATTTTCATAAAAAAAAGATAAAATTGTTTTTCTTTCTTTGCGAGACATAAGAGTCATTTGCAACATGTTTTGCTTCTTCATAAAAAAATTCCAAAGTGAATTAATATACTACAACCCTACATGCATACATATGGATGTATGTGTGTGTGTGTTATCGTTAGCTTAAATGCAACCACATTAAAGTTAAATACTTTAAAGGCTACTGTGCACAATATGCCTACTTTATAAATTTATAACTTATAAAAGTTTTAAAAAATTTTTTAAAATTGTATGATTTTTATATAATTTTTACTGTTACGCCACTGTTTATTTATTCACCGTTTGTACTACTACATATAAAGGCAAGCCAGCTCAATTAGCGGCGCTCTGGCACCACTTGCTTATTTACATTTGGTTCCCTTTTATAGGATATACTAGTATATGTATATACGTCCCTATGCACATGCATTTATACATGTGTGTGTATACAATACTTAATTGTTTAAATGTATTTCTTATAAACGCAATACATGTTTTTGGTAATTAAAATGTGCTCGTTTTTAAGCATTTGAAATACTTAAATTGGATTTTATTTTATTTTATTTTTTGTTACACATGCATAATAAATTTTGTATTAAATTTAGTGAATATGTGTAAGCAACAGTGTTGCCATTGTATAAATTTATGGATATCCATTTACGTTTCATTTGCAAAGAGAGAGAGAGAGAGAGAGAGAGATGTATTAGAAGCAGTGTAGGCAATGTTTTATTTATATATTCTAACCGTATTCTGCGTATTTTTAATGAATACGCATTTGAAGAACTTTTTGATGTCACTTTTTCCCCCCTTTTTTAAAATGTATAATAAAAGCTTAACTGAATTTTTCCTTTCACTTTTTCTAGAAACTTAACTTTTGTCTTAAAATGCTATTTAGAGGATTTATATGGCAGTTACTTTAAAAACACTATTACTTTCATACACATTATTTGTTATATGAATTGGTCCGCTTGGAATGCATTTCTTTTCATTTCAGCCTTAAAAAGGAATTGATTGCATAATTGTGACAAGTTCGAAAAAGTTTCCCAAGATATTAAAGATTTTTTTTAATTTATTTATTTATATTTTTTTATTGACGAATAAATCTTTCTAAATTTTTGCTAAGAAGCTAGGTTGGAAGTGATGATAATAACTTACGATTTAAATGGAAGTTGTGGCGTTTATTAGGGTGTGCTTGTTATTTGAAATATTTTAAATTCAATATGTTTGCTTATATTTGTTACTTATCAGTGCATACCCGTATATATAAAGAGCATTTTCAAAACATTTTTGAAAAACTTTAGTTACGAATTTTTTTTGTTTATTTAAAATTACTTTTCGACTGTGGCGACTCGCAAAGAAAATCGTTGCAATCGTTGCAAAATCCCAAATTAAAATTCAATATCAGAATGAAAATATTAAAATACTTAAAAAAAAACAAGAACAGGAAAACATTTTCAATTTCCTGATTTAAATTTCAATTAGCATGATATCGTGGGAAGGCAGAGAATTCCCACTATTTAAAGCAGTTTCTATGAAATCACAAACACTTTTTAACAATTCTTTTTTTTTTGTGCTAAATTATTTTGTGTTTTACACAACAACAACAATTCCAACTTTTATAATTTTTAAAATTTTTTGTTATAAGTAATAATTCAGAAAAAAAAATATTTTTCAAATCTCAAAAGTCAGTGAGGATCTTAAGATCGCTTGGTCATGCATTCTGCCTGCATAGAGTTTACATTTTAAAAAAAATTAAATGTAAAACTTTGCTTTTCGTTACCAAATTAGTGGTGTTGCCACAATGGTGACAAAAAATATGGAAAAAGCAGGCCAATTCATGGAAGGAGAGCTAAAAATCCCGAGATTCCAATGAAAATATTAAAAATAACATTACAGGATGGGGAATATTGTTAATAAAATCGCTACTTATTGGTCAGATTCAACAGACATTTGTGGGCGTATAAGTGTTCTAGGAATCCACTCCCCATACTCGTATATGTAATCGCTTATATATATACATATGAAGTACGAATGATACAAAGTGAAAAATGAAAGTAAAATTTATAAAGTAAAAAAATTAAAACGTTTATTTAAAGTAAAAAATTAAATAAACGCTCTGCCGTCAAGGCAACTGGTATATGTAAAAATGGTGTAGTTTGTCTATAATTCAGAAAACATTAAAGTAAACATATTATCCTTGTTGGCGCATGTTTTTAATCTATCCTAAAGTAAACAACAGCTTGACACTACATCTAATAAAACAAACAAAATACTTTGTGTGTTAAACTGAAATAAGACAGTAAACTGTCGACATGAAACAATAATTTAAATATCAAAAGGGTTGGAAAAACAGTACAGCAACAAAAACAACAAAAAATTAAAAATAAAAAAAAATAATGATTTTTTATTTTCGAGTTGGCATTTATATTAATGCAACACCCTACAAAAATATGAAAATATTGCTCATTTAAAAAATTTATTTGTTTTGTATAAGATTTCAAACTGCGACTTCAAGCAGCGATCTATCTATCTCTAATCGTACAGATTTTAACGGACTTGTATATACAATGCGCCTGCGGAGGTACAATTAGCAAAGGATAACTTCAGATAAATTCAGGGATATACTGGAATAAAAGTAAATGTGACAAGTTTTATTTTATTGTACAGTGTTTGGTAGCATGACTGGTTTAACTTTATTATGAAAAAAAAGATCGAGTAAGAAAAACAGAACAATCGAACAATTTATTAGAATTTATTAAAATTGGTTCTACCAAAAACAAAAATTTTTTTGTCTTTAACAGTTTGCCGAGCGATACATTTTTAAAACTATTGTAGAAATTTACCAGCGATAAAAACCATAGTACACAAAAATTAATTAAAATGTTAAAAGCGGCAATAAAGTTGGAAAAAAGAGAAAAATGATATTTATTGTTATCGTTTGTAAAAATTACCAGACCATGAATTCGTTCATGGTTTCTAACGAAAACTTTTTAGCACCCAAAAAGTTAACAAGATAAAAAGGTCAATTCAATAAAATTTAATGTGCATTTAACTTTCAATAGTCAACTTGAATATATTTTTGAAAACAGCTTTGAGCGAATGTATCACATGCTCAAACAATACCCTCGAAATTGTTAGAATTTGATAGAAATTGATAGAAATATAATTTGGCAACGACAATCAAAAGGAAATACATTATCAAATAAAGCAATAATTTATTTTAGATTTATTACATTGTGCAATAAATTCATGCGGGTAGACGAGTCCTTAAATAAATTGTTCGAAAAGGAACTCGTTATTGCGAAGAAAATTAGCCGAAAGCAAAAAACAAACATTCGCAGAGCAAATTTAAAGAGATTGGCCAACACTCATACGTACTTACATATATACGAGGTGTGATCAAAAAATACTAAAGTTAAAATACTTTTAAAATACAGCAGAGCAAAATCAAAGAGATTGGCCAACACTCATACGTACTTACGTATATACGAGGTGTGATCAAAAAGTAATCGTTTTTTTTCAACTTTTTTAATTTTGATTTATTTATCGGTAATAACTTTATCCGATATAACATACTTATGCCAGCGTACTTAGCAATCTTCGAAACACTTCTGGGACGCGCTTTTTGGTATCGTCAACAGTTCGTGTTTCGATTCTTCCGTTATCTCCTCTTCGTAGCAAAACGCTTTCATTTCATCGGTGTTTTCAATTTTTGGGAAGAGGAAAAAGTCAGCGTGGTTCAAGTACGCTGAATACTGTGGTTAAGGAGTGATTGCGCTTTTGTTTTTAACCTAAAAGAGACCCACAAGCATCGATGTGTGAGCTGGTGCGTCATTATAATGCAAAATCCAATTTGGTTCGCGCAAACTACCCAAGAATTCATGATGAACCTCGTTATTGCAATGGAAAAAAACATTAAGCAAAACCTTCATATTTCACCGAACCTGACGTGCTTTTTTTATTTTGGCTCTTCTGGACGATCTTGGCTTGAAATGAACGGGCTTCAGGTTCAATATCACAACAATACACCCATGATTCGTAACCAGTTATGATCTTTCTATGGAAATCTGGATCGTCTTTGACTACGTTCATCAGCTCCCATGAACGTTGTTTTTGCTCAAAATTTAATAAAAAATAAGCATGACTAAGGTTTTTATCCTATCAAAAATCGAACATACGCAACTCACGAAATTTGAAAATAATAGCTATTTGATCACACCTCGTACGTGCTTAAGTATGTCCTAAAACGCGAATGACTTCAGCTAAAGTTATTCGTGAAAAATTAGTGTTTAAATGAAATTAAAGTCTTTTGAAAATAAGTCCGGAATCATTTTTGATTTTTGATCCTTGAATTTTACTTATCGTCACTTTTACTTCATTAGTGTATATTGAACAATGTGCGATCGTCTGTACGGTCTCATTTCATGTTTTCTTCTCAGACTTCAAATAGGATTTGGTAATCAATTATGTTGAAATTTCGTAAGTAGACAATGGCGGATCCAAAGTCCTAAAGTCCTTTTGAACACAAAATATATTCTGCTTTGCATTTTGAAGCAAAAATTCTCTCTTAACTCTTTTTTATTCTAATGTTTTTTTTTTTTTTTTTTTATTCTTTGCATTAGCCATCAGCCCTGCTATAATTTTCTGAACATATAATATTTTCTGTTATCAGATAACACATTATAATTTTTTATTTTTATTTATGTATCGAATGAAAGCGCCATATATTTAGTTGCCTGCTTATCGGAATCGAATATTATCATCTGAAATTAAAGTGTTCATCGTTTGATATCGCATGCCGTGATACTAAAATGAATACTTGCGACAGATTTTTTTTTTAATGTCGTGTGATCTGACTGTACACGCAGCTGACTGCCTGCCCACTTTAACAATTTTGTTCGTGTACGACGGCATATGGACAACTACTCTCATATTTCAATACTAAAGTATATGATTCACTATCAAAGACAACCATACGATTTGCAAATATGGCACTTCTACTGAAAAGTCAGAAAAGTGTGTCCCAAAAAAAAACTGTATGTAACAGATTTTATAATAACTCATGACAATCAAAAAGAAAATTGTAGTTGTCTTGCGATCAGACGATCATTTAGTTCAATCAGGTGAACAAAAAATTTGTTTGCCTAATTTTTGCATAACAGTTCCTCACTGGCAACTGCATCTTGAGGCAATTTTCTTAAATAGGATAGAGGTACTAGAATAAATCGCAAAACCGCGTAAACTGGAATGGCGAACCCATTTATGGCTTAATAAGTATGTGATTCTTTTTAGGACGATGTTCTAGACCTTCCCGTACCTTCTCATAAAATTGTGTAGGATAGTGGATCATGCTCATAAAAGATTAAGCTCATCTGTTACAGCAGGCTACCGTCGACCAGTTGAAAAAAAAATGGAATGATATTTTTACAGCAACAGTGCTACATGGCTACACGACCATCGTTGTAGCTATGGCCCACTTAAGCTCAATACCATGTTATTTAACAGCAGATAACAAATAATTCAGAAACGTGTTTTTATATTTTCGTATATTTAAAGTATATTATAAATATGTTTTTTGATAGCGATATCGCAGAAGTATCATCCTCTTATGCTGGCGCTGCCCTTTTCATATTTATGATTTAGCTGCCTACAAGGCTACAATTGCACTCTGTGGCATTTGACGAATGTGTTTAATTCTTAACCGTACTGTCTTCTATATAATCAATTTCAAATACACACATGTGTTCTATGTTTGAAAGCTTGTAGTCGGTAGACTCCTACGAGAAATGTTCCTTAAGCTAAATACGGAATCCACCAGTTGTATCTACCTATGCGCATACAAAAAGAAAAAAAACTAAAACGAGGAAATATATTAATTATTATAATGAGGACAACTGAGTGGCTGGTGAAGACACTGTGTGTGGCGTTGTCTAATATATCTTTTTGAGTGGTGAAATAAAACGTGTGTATGCATAATTTTTTTTAAAAAACTACTTGTTATTCCTAACGCAATGAGTTTGGTGACCCACATACATATTTCTGTATGTATGTATGTACATGTCATTGGGCTTTTCAACTTGTGCAATTCTGTAAGGCAACATGCAATACAATTGCTTGGAATGCGGCGATAGCGTGAATATTTTTATATGAAAACCATAAAATTTGAGAAACAAATTGTGTCAATTCTTTTAAAATAATTTCAGCTTATAGTTATCGTACTTTAATTTTTATGTTATTTTATTATTGTTGAAAATATTTCCCTTTTACAGGATACGACAAAAAACTTTAATTCAAACTAAATTTTCTCTTATCTTTTTTCCTCCTTTTTATATACTGCTAACAATTTATTTTATTCAACTTGTACTTTTAAATAAAAATGAAATAAAAAAATTATGAATGCTTCTCTGAAAATGGTTGCTCTTACTTCACTGCTAATTGCTGAATTTACTGTGCTGTTAACACTTTAATTCGAAATGTAAAATACAAAATAAAAAATAATAATTTGATTCCGAAACAACAGTCAAGTCAACAAAGGAGAAGGTTGCCAATGTGGCGGCAAAGGTGTTACTTGTAATAAGTGCGACCATTCGAAGCCATCGTCATTGACTCCAAACGCCGGCAATACAAATAGCGATTATGGTAAAGCATTGCAGGATCAAAGGGAAAATTCGTCAAACATTCCGACCACCATAGACAGCCGTACTAAGGGTGTGTGTTCAGCTCCTCAGACACATAGTGGTCCAACAGGACCACCGGTTGATAAGGATAACCCGCCCAACTCTACAGGGAACAATGAAATGCATAGGCAAAACTCAGCCGCTACCTGCTCCAGCTCTAATCAGGAAACGTCGGAAAATGTTAGCAACAGTTTGGTTAGCAGTAGCAGTTGTGGTAATAAAGCAACCATGCAGAGGCAGAAACGTCTAAGAACACCGGTCTGGGCAAGATCCATGTCGACAAATAAAACGTACATAAAATTTTTAGTAAAAAATTTAAGATTTATGTAAATGATTAAACGAATTTATTTTATTTAACCATCCCCCTTAAAATTTGTTTTTATTTATTATTATGGAATCTTACTTAATACTATGTACAGAAAATATTTTCAGAAATAACACTAAACACCGATCTTCAGATACAACAAAAACATTTAAAGCCTTCTTTAGCCTAAATGTTACTTTGTGAAATTCATTCTTTCGTATTGTCTGTCTTCAACAAACTCTTTCTGTTCTATCTTCTAAACCTAAAATCTTTCATCTACATACATACATATAAACTTTGTAAATAAAAATGTATATAAGTTTCACTTATTTTACAGTTGCATCTTCCGCATGTCTCTTGCAAAGTGTTTATAGTTTTTATGTAAATATGTTCGACGATACAAAACACGAAATCATGATTTACAATATTTTTAAGGCATGTATTAGTTGTACTTTATTAAAATTATAAACTCGCCTTACACGTACATATGTATACGAGTCTATATGAAATGTGTGTGTATATACAATAGCATAATTCAAGCAATGTATAAAAGTCATTGTAATTATAAAAATATACAAAACAAACCCCTCATCTGGCATCTCTTGATAACAATTGCGAAAAATGGCAACACAAGTGTGTGTCGATAATGCAGGTCTTTTGACAATATTTTTACCCGCCAAATTGCTTGTCATTACACAATGTTTATGTTTGAATTGGATATATAAATTACTACAATAGTATTTTTTGTTAATGAAACAAAAAGCTTCGTTAATACTGGAGAAGTAGTTTAATACTGCGTAAATCAAAAGGTGATAATAGTAAAAGAAAAGAAAAAATATTAAATAACATGTCCAAAGCAAAAGCCGATAAGCAGTCTCCCAAAGAAAGTGCCAAAGCAGAAAATAGTGAAAACGAATCAGTTTGTGTAAGTGTTAAAATTTTAACAAAATTGTGCAATCAGTTGTTATTTACTACGTTCGCATTTTCATACATTTAGGATGAAACTGCTAGTGTAACTACCAGCACTACCTCACGTAGCAAGTCACCAGGTTCGCGTGGTGGTCGTCGAAAAAGTCGTCATAGTAAATCACATGTCAATGTGCCAGCATTCAAATACGAGTAAGATAAATAAAACGCTTATGCATTTGGATTATAATATAATTCAATTTAATTAAAGCTGTCACATAAAAGAAGATCACGGGCAGGCCATTTTTGGTGTGGCTTTTAACCATTTGTTATGCAAAGATCAGCCAAATATTTTTGCCACTGCGGGCAGCAACAGGTGCAGCGTTTATGAATGTCCACGGAAAGGAGGTATTAAATTAATCATGTGCTATGCAGATCCCGATGTAGGTTATCAAAATTAAACGAGAAACAAATACTAACACCAGGGGCAATAATTAACATTTGCACCAATTTACTTCATAGCTTTATATGTGTATATGTGCTTCGTTCAATGATATCCTTTAGAGGTCATAGGATTGAAAAGCTACAAATAAGCTCAGAACTAGAGTGATGATATCTTTTATACCTTATATTATCAATGGTAAAAATAATTTGGTGATGTGTTCATAAGATAAGAAATTGATGAGAAGCAAAGTAATTAAAAAAATGTTTATACTCAGATATGTTCCATATTTTCCACTTCAGAATTACAAGAAATGTTGCGTTTTCAAGTCGAACAGTTATGGTTACTAAAGTTTAATTACACTGAAATTTAATGTGGTAATATTTGAGAGAAATTTGTATAATATAAAAAATTACATTAAATTAACTCCAATGAAGATTCAAAAATACAATAACAACAATATTGCCAATAAAACCGGATACATGGGAACGTAGTAGTCTAAAGAAATAAAAGGTATGAAAACATTTCTAATTAATTTTTGTCTACATGCAGACGTTTTGGAATATCCGTTGAATTCAGAAAATCTTTTTTTGGTATATTTACTTGGCGCAAGTTTTCAATCAATGCAATTCTGAATTATTGATTTTCAATAAGTGAAACTATTTACTTATTCAAAGGATTTTATCTTAATTTTTCCTTTCAAACACTTTAGTTGTGGATGCACATGGGTGTGTTTTCAATATAAGAATGTCTCATTGCCCCTTGAATTAGTAACTTCAATTTGTAGTAAATATTTTTTTTTTTATTAAATTCCAAATTTTGATATGTTATTGGCAGCCTGATGAAGTGTTTTATACCTGCACTTGGTCATACGATTTGAAATCGTCTGTACCGCTGTTAGCCACAGCTGGATATCGTGGCGTCATTAGAGTTATCGATGTACAAAAAAACGAAGCTGTAGGTAATTATGTGGGTCATGGGCAAGCTATAAATGAATTGAAATTTCATCCCCGCCAACCGAATCTCTTGCTATCGGGTAGTAAGGATCATGCCATACGATTGTGGAATATACAGACTCATGTGTGTATTGCCATTTTTGGAGGCGTTGAGGGGCATCGCGACGAAGTGCTTTCCATAGACTTTGATTTACGTGGTGAGCGCATTATGTCCAGTGGAATGGACCATTCATTAAAACTGTGGAGCATTCATACACAAGAATTTAAAGAAACTATTGAAATGTCTAGAACTTTTAATCCCAATAAGTCTCAATTGCCTTTCCCCACAATAATGCAACATTTCCCCGAATTCTCTACACGCGATATACATCGTAATTATGTGGACTGTGTTCAGTGGTTTGGCGATTTTGTTCTCTCCAAATCATGTGAAAATTCGATCGTTTGCTGGAAACCGGGTCAACTACATCAAAGTATTTCTCAGCTTAAACCAAATGATGCATCCTGTACGATAATCTGCGAATTTGATTATGATGAATGCGAAATTTGGTTCGTACGTTTTGGTTTTAACCCCTGGCATAAAATTATAGCATTGGGCAATCAATATGGCAAAGTCTATGTATGGGAATTAGATCCATCAGATCCAAAGCACACCCACTCCAGTACTCTGAACAATGTGCGATGCACTTCTATAGTAAGACAAACGGCATTTTCCCGTGACGCAAATGTTTTGGTATGGGTGTGTGATGATGGCACCGTTTGGCGCTGGAATCGAAAAAATTCCGAAGTGCACACACCTTGAAAATTCGCAAAAGTAGAAATCAGAAATATATATTTAAACCTCATATACACTGTTTAAGGCAATTATAAAGCATGTTTTGTGATTCTAATCAAAATAATAATCTTTATTTTTAAACCAATTCTTTTGATTGAATTATTTAAGTGGAGGCAGCCAACGATCTAAAGGTTATAAAAGAACTGCAAGCTTGTACGGTATAATTAATAAATATTTTAAATCGATAACAACATTTGCCTGAATTTTGACATTTGCAGATGGTTCATAATTTATTTTAACTATTCGATTAAGAGCAATGTAAAGATGTAACACAATTACATCTTGAACACTTTAAATTAATTAACTGTTTTGGCAAAACGCTTTAATAATCCATGTATATAAAAAAAAGGATTAGAATTTTTAAACGTTAAAATAATCTTTACACATCGAATTCTTCTAAAGATCAAACTTTAATGTTAATTTTAAATAAAAATTATTTCACGGTTATTGTAATTTTTTGCTAATGTAAAATCTTTAGCAAATGACTCTATTTATATATTTAATGAATGTTATTAATTTAAAACAAACTTTAAGTTTTTCATCTCATATAAAGAATTTTGTAAAACCACAACAAAATGTTGACAAAAAATTATAATAAACATTAAATAGTCGTTTGACTCAATTGAAAGCGAATTACGAGTATTTGAGTTGAATAAGAATTTATTTAAAACGTACATAATGATACTTTGATGCAGCTATAATGATAAGGGTAAAGAACGGGATATGAAAAAATGTTGGAAAATATTCTATTTAAAGTTATTCTGCAAAAAGTTATATAAACCACTGATTGCATTTAAATTCAGCAGAGTATTAAATTATTTTAATATTATTTGAATTTTGAAATTGCTTACGAGCATTTCACTGCATTTCAAAGTTGATCACCAGCGAAACTAGCTAACGATTGATAAGTTACTTACTTTAAAATAATAACAATCTCAAGGACTTCATTTCATTGTTTTATTTTATTAAACCCACAACGCGTGATTTTAACCAAATTTCCACTTTTTTAACTTGAGATTAAATATAAAAAAGAATTATTTAATATTTAAGAAAATATATTATAAACTAATATTATACATTTGTAACCATATTTCCAATTACGGAACAAAATAATAAGCGAGAGCATATTCAAAGGATATTATTTCCATTTTCCTTTTTAATCACGTTGGTTGTGGGTGTCCATACCGTGTTTTTAATAAAAACAAATGCTCTTGAAGTAGTAACATTTTTTTTTTTTTTTTTTTTGTTTATTAAATTATTAATTCAGATATTTAACGACCAGTGTTCAATATCTACACTGGGTCCTGTTTCACTTTATTTCATATTGATATTTTTTTTTTTAATTATAATGTTTTTGTCACCATACATTTCTCAACCTTTTTTCTTTCTTTATATGCATAAAATATTGTAAATAATTTTCTAAATTATTTGTAAAATATATTTTTCAATATTTCTTTGCCGTTTATGTAATATGTGGAAGTTTGGAAAAAACTATTAAATGAATAAACAATAAAATATCTTCTAATTTCCTGAGCAAGCTAACGAATGGTCACAGAAATATCATAAAAAAATATTTAAATATACTTATATAAGAAAACCGACTCTAAACTTAAAAATGAAACTAAAAAAAATATGAATATTATATTACATGTTCTTGTAATGCGTCCGGGCACTGTATGCATAAGGACACACCAATTTGACTTGAAAAATTAATTTAAAATGCCACAATGAAAATAATTTTGTTCTTACTTTCCAGCTCACTATTAATTCATACTGTTGTAATTGAATGCCTTTAAGGTGCACCGATATTTTTAAAGGATTTATTACATTTTATGAATCTAGTTTCACTTCGAAGTAGACATTTATTGTTACTACACTTTATTAAGAAAGGACAAATTGCAATTTGAAAATTTCTTCAAGGGAAACTAAAGCAAAATTTATTTTATATATGTGTATACGTGCATTAGTGTGCGTGAACAGTTAAAAACTTATGGATTGGTTGCAGTTACTTGTAAAAGGTAATGGAAAAATAAGTCAGTTTTTAACTTAAGAACAGAGAAGCTGCTTTATTATTATCTGCAATTTACTGTTTTTGGTATTGATATTCATCTATTCATTTTATATTTTTCTGCAATTTTGGAGACATGAAACGCCAATTGGAAATCTTTAGAATATGTAGTTGTTCTGTTGTATGGCCACCTTTAGAACTGAGAAGCAAAGACGTAAAGAAAATTGTTTCAAGTGGAAAATTCACGCAATTGAGCCATTTCGCAAACAATTGTTAACTGCTTTCTCTTAGTATTTAGCGTTTTAGTGTTTCCTTCCTTGTGAATTGAATTATTTTTTCCTCCATTCAGTTTTAGCGCTTTTGTGTTATTGGAGGCAGACTATTCCTCAAAACGACCACCCCTTGCGGCATTGTTTGTCATTCATTTAATTTTACGTTAACATTGTCTCGTTGGTTGCCTGTTGGTGTAGTTAATAGTCCCAGAAGCGTACTTACACCCATACTCGTATGTGTATACATACATTAATTGATATTTGTGTATTTTGTGGGCGACGTGAGGCTGGCGCACCCGGCCCGAGACTAACCTTTACTTAGTTCTTTCTTTATATGTACATTGATTTATCTCAAGCGTAATATCATATAAGCCTTAATCATATTAAAGAACTTTTCACTTAATTTTCTTTTCCCATACACCATGTTTTCCTTTGCGAATTATACAATGACTTGACTGGAAACCGCACAGGAATTAAGGAAATACTTTTTTTTTTATAAGCTTTAGGGGGAGATTTTTTTTAAGAGCTGCACCACATCCTGGCAAAATTTTAGTCATCATGCATTTATGAGCTGCCGTGTATCATTTTTAACACTGTCAACCGAGCACTTTAAAATATCGATTCATCTGACCCAAACAACTCTTCACTCACTATGCAAGAGGGGTGTTTTTGAGCATCAAGCACGATCTGAGAGGAAAGTTGTTTCCAAGATATGGAATCGTGGAGCTTGTCTATTCAAAGAACGATCTGCTGCATGGGAGCAGCAAAAAAAAGGAGAAAACATTATAGGCACAATCGGACTCGTCCTGCTGCTTTATGGTTATGGAAATGTCTTTTGGAATATGTGTGAAATATGCGTTTTTCCATAAGATTCTTTTTTTTCGATGAGGAAACCTAAAATGCAAAAAATTTATTACGGCTTCCTTCTAAGCTTTCAGAGTTCATATCAGGTGATAGGACTGTTTGCCAAAAATTTCCTCTTAAATTTCAATACGGTTTCCGCAAAGCAGCGTAACGAATTTATAATTGTGTAATTCTGAATAACTTACATGCTGCTAAATATTGAGGCAGCGGATTACTTTTCTTCTGGATTATTTTTCTTATGTGTACTGCTATTATTTCGGTTCTTGTGCTTTTGTTCTTTTGTTTCTGGTGCTCTACAGAAAGAGAAATTCTATGCCAACACTCTTGAGATTTATTACACCATGTTGTCTACAGTGTTTGTGTTTAAATGAAGAAAATTTTAAGAATTTTGCAGCATTTCAATGGAAAAAACTAAAATTCTGAACTACTTAAGGAATTTTCTTCACAATTTTTTTTCTCTTTTAAGCAGTACTTGTAAATGTGCGGCCATAATGAAAGAAAAATAAATCGATTCCTAATTGCAACACAGTTACATCTTGAACACTTTAAATTAATTAACTGTTTTGGCAAAACGCTTTAATAATCCATGTATACAAAAAAAAGGATTAGAATTTTTATATTAATATTATTTATATGTTCAAGTGTTAGTTGTAGCTGCTGCAGTACTTTTTAACTAAATTTCCATGCCACTGCAACTTATCAAATTATAAGATTAGTGAATAAAGACCATTCCTGTGAAGAAAAAGTTGCAACTTCTCGCTACCTTGTTAAAATCGCCTGCAGCCCCTTTATAACAAATTTAGTTCTCTCCAAGTGATAAAAAATCGCCGAACTAGAAAACATTATTTTTATTTCTTTTCTGTTATTTTGCTTTCTTTATTATTGTAGACTAATTTTACGATGGACCATAAAAAGACTCACTTTCTGCATGTCCTTCGAGTTAAAGCAATTTTTTCGCCTTTTATTTTCCTTTATCTGCAAGAAAATGAAAATGTAAAATCTGAAAAGTCACTTTGTCTTTAACCTCTTCCTCGCTTATCAGTTCTTCCACTGCATCTGCAAGGAACAGCCGGCATACTAGTAAAATTGCCACGCTAGCAAACTTATTGCAATACCCAACCACAGAAACAATATTTCTCCCTTATTTGTCAAACATTCTTTTTCACGTCTGGATTCGTAAGTATTTTAAATTCCTGCACATGTTTAAAATTTCCATTAAAGGCAGCAATAGACTTGCTGTATAAACAGCAAAAGGAAATACATTTTGTTGCGTGTTTAGGAAAGAAATTTATTCAGAAAGCGGATATTTAAGGAAATTCACTAAATATTTCCAAGTTGCAAACAGAGATATGCATGTTTAAACTCAAACTAGAGCAATGATGTCAGCATTGTGCTTTGATGCATTTATAGAACAGATAAATATTTATTTTTTTTATGTACAGGGATTGGTCTTGGCATAGTGGAACACTTAGCTATGCCTAGACAGCTAAGAACAGTTGTAGTATAGAGAAAATACGAGCATGCAATAGAATTGGTCTGTTTGAAATATCCGGAAGAAAAATAATAATACGAGTAATGAAATGGAATTTTAAATATTTGGAATAAAAATTATATGTAAAAGCTCGAGGCTACCAACTGGACAGCCCTAAAAAACTTCCTACAAGCCCCGTGCGTATACATACCGGCACATATCATAGAATATAAACATATTAAACATTTTAAATTGATATTTAAAAATTTTTCTTTTCTTTTTTTTTTATATTCAATAACTTAAAACATATTCAGCATTTGGCTTAGTTTTTCTATCTAATCTTTTAACAAATTGCTAATGAAATATCGAATAAAAATTTAAGAAACATATAAAAAAGCTTAAAAATTACATTTAGGAATTATTTTTTTTATAAGAAAGCGGGAGTATAATTTACGTAAAATTTTTTTGCTTTAAACAAATCAGTTTGCGTATATTCAAGTTTCAGATTTAATACTTGTAGTATTTTAAAGTGCATTCTCACTGTAACACTGTAACTTATTAGCTCGTAAGTTTAAAAAATAATTATTCCGCTTTCAGATATGAATTTTCAATTAAATATTTATTTATTTATATTTATTTCAATTGGAATTGAGAGAATAAAAGTTGCTTTAACATAAAAAGTTTTTTTTTTTTAATATATTTTTAGTGTCTTTTTGGCTAGCAGATTATTTGTTAGGAAATAAAATCTAAATTAATCGATTAATTCCCACCGAATATTCTAAAATATTTACTATAATATTCTACAAACATCAAACTTTTTTTTTAAGATTATGACAGCTGAATTAGAAAGCTCACATTTGAAATTATTAAATTAATAATTATTATAATATTATTTCATTAATTTGTACACTATTTGCATCAAAATATATTTCTAGATGATCTCTGCTAAACTGAAAGTTTTTTATTCTTCTAGTAATTAATTTTAACATTACTTGTTAAATCTTCAACAAGAACTTAACAAAATTATTATTGAATAGAATTGAGTTTAATTAGAGATACTCGTATCAATTGGCCCCTTTACTTGCCAATCCAAGTCCTCTGGTTTAAGTTTTGGAAATATAAATTATTAATTAAAGAAAAAAAAAATAGGCATACCATTCAAAAAACTTTCTAGACATTTGCGAAGAAATAAAATCAATATAAATTAAGTTCAACAAGAAACTTACTCATTTAGTTTTAGTGAAAACCATATGAAATGGGCGTGCCAGAGAAGAGTTTTTTTTTTTTGAATGAATTGGCAGCTTTCTTGATTCCGTGATAGTGTTTTCTCATTTCACTCAATTTAACTGCATTTATATTTTCTAAAAAAATTTTTCACACAAACTATTTCTGTGGATTACGTAAACTCTGCTCTTTATAATGATTTCCTGGCACACGGTAGAAGTTAATTCGAAAAAATGATTCGATTGTTCAAAAATTAAAAAAAAAATATTTAACAATTAAAAATATATTAAAATTAAAGTTATAAATGTAAATGAACATGTAACCTAACGTAGCCGCTGTTTACAGTCGGTGTGCTTTCAGAATAACGAAATTTTACTAAATTATTTCATTATATATTTTAAAAATTAATTAAACGCTTTTAAATTTCAGATTCCATTTTAATAATACCGTTTCTTTTAATACTACAACTATTTTTTTTTTTTAATTAATAATTATTAATTAATTAAATTAATAAAGTTTGTTTTATTTCATACAATAAAATTTTAGAAAAAATTATTAATAGAAATTTAAGGTTAATGGATCGGCATAAAGACTAATTAGTTTTCCCAGAACGTTTGAATCTTGGAAAATTTATTCCATACCATGGCATTCCTAGCACCAGCATGATCATGACTATTTATTTCCCCTTAAAGCTTGGCTAAGAACTTTCTATGCTGAGTTTTTAACTTCGGGCATTCGCCGGTTTTACAGCTCTAGATGAAGGTAAAAGCTAAGTATCAATGAACCTTTAAATAGGAAGTAAACAAATTTCAGTTTAAGGTAATCAATAACCTACTGAATAAACAACCGGAGACTAAAACAGTTTAGGAAAGCAGCAACACCTGCCCCCTTAAGAGCGGCCGAGAATATTTTTCAAGCGATAATGGAAATGAAAGATAATTTTTAGCGAATTTTCTGTTTTAGCCTCTGCAAACGAGACACGAATATTCAATTTGAATGTGATATCAATTATATGAAAACACTTTGATTAGGCCGTCTGTCATATCATACATGCTCTGCCGCTAATTGTCGCAATTTTGAAGGTGTAATTACCGTCTCAGACCTTTAACGTTTTGGAAAAAGTATTGAAATAAATAAACACGAAGCAATAAATGCGAGTGCGGGGTAAAAAAAAAAAAAAATTTAGATAGCAGTAGAAGAAAAAGTAGAAGAAAATTACAAAAACAACAAAAGCTGCACAAGAGGTATTATAATTTAATTAAATTTAATATTTTTTTATGGGCATTTTTATTAGTAATAATTAAACCTGAACGTGAAGTCATCTATTTTATATGGATTCAGTGCAAATTAAAAAGTCAAAGTGAGAATAAAAGAAATGAAAACTAACGAAATGAAGACTTTTTAAAATAATTTAACTTTAAATTACATAAATTGTAATCGATATTGTTGTTGCAATGGCCGGGGTATTAATAACAAATATTATTAAATGTGTTTAATTTAGCAGATTTAAACAAACAAAATAAATAAATTAAATGCATTTGATAAACAGTTGCTTCTCACAAACACCTTTTTTTAATTAATATTAATTTATTTTAATTAATATTAATTTATTTAATGCAGTTTATTTGGTTTTATACAACATGATTGAAAAAGATTATCGCCAGAATTTTAACTGTAAAGCTTTCGTTCTGATTAGTTAATTTCTTTGAGGCTGTTAATTTCTTTGACAAGCTGCTATAAAAAGGCATGGAAAATTGCACCGAAAAAGCTGAAAGAAATGCGACTAAATTCTTTATTTAAGCACAAACCAAAAAACAACAAAAAAAAATATTTATGACTTCCACAACCGAATATCTCCTTTAAAAATATGGGGTATGAGAAATATGGCTGCTCGAACAAGAAGTACCATTTTAATAGCACTTCATAACGCAACTTGTGACTCATTGAGAGCTGGCAAGTAATTAAAAACTAGTCTACTACTAGCAAGTGGAACGATATTCACTTTCGATATTCAACGATATTCACTTGATTAAAATTTACTTGATTAAAATTCACTGTTCAATTTTCGCGTTTATTGTGAGCACAAATAAAACCTTTTCCGTTTCTGTTGCAATTGTGAAATTGCTGAAAAAGTATGTACTGCTGGCATATTACGGTGGACTCGCAATTACAGTAAGACTCGTGAGACCCATTAAAATTTTTTCTATATACAAACTGGAGCTACGCTTCCATTTGTAATAACACTAATGAATGACTGATTAGAATAATTAAGATGAAAATGTCAATCTTTCGTACTCTTGCTTAAATTAAATATTTAAATCCTTATTGAAACATTTCATATCCAAAGGAGATCGTGCTAAAGAAAGGACATTGTGGATAAATAATGGATAAAAGCATCTCTCTGGTGCTGTAGAAAGTACTGTTCAGCTGTTTTGATGGCCCATGCTAAACTTACTTGCTCGGACAGTGAACTAAACGTTTCAGCACAATTTAAGTGCAAGTCATCGATATATCGATTCCTACAATTCGCCTAGTTGTCAACAGGGCATGAGACTCCTGCCGCCTGCTTCCTCAAATTGCATCTGCAATTTATTTTCACTCGCTTGACACGTAAAATTATATATATTTTTTTAAAAAGGATAATAATAATTAAAGGATCTAATTACTCAAACGCTTTTAACTGCTAAAAATTAATACTCAACAGTATTAGCACGCTGTGAAACAGAAATTGTCTGATACCACAAAACCAATATTAATAATAATGAAAGAGGTTTTATTAAATTACAGGAAAGCACTTAGCCTTTGCTACTTCTTGAAAGCTTGTAGTATGATAAAAGCTCTTTTTTAGCAACATTCTGTAAACTGAGTTTTTAATTTTTTTCATCCTCTTTGGAATGCAAAGCATTCAAGGATTTCTAATTCATCACAAGATTCCATTCATATTTAATTCATTACATTTTTTTTTTTTTTTTTTTTGTTGGCAAAATAAAATAAAAAGACGCAGATGAAAAAGCTTTAAGGTGAATTTTACTTCCTGACATATTTGATTGACTTTTAGCTGAAAATTGGATAAAAACCTCATAAGACGATATTGTGAAATCATTAACCGCACTGTAACTGAAAACTGCGTTTCATTGCTTTCTTATTTCAATTTAATTTGTCTGAATTGTTTGAGAGATATTGCTTACAAAGCAGTTATAGAAGCGATATTGGTCCTTCCCCTAATAATCTATAAATCTCATTGGTGTCTTTTGTCGTCTTCCTGCATGCCGCAAGCAAAAATCCTGTTCAACTCAAGGGAAAATGAAAATATTTTGAAAAATTCTTTGTATTAAAGAATGGTAATGGTATTTGCACAAGAAATTCTCAAAAACATTTACAATATTTCAATCCCCCATTCACAAACAGACGTCACTGCCAGCTACTGCCACCAGCCCGCATTTTCCCCATAAAGAAAATATTTTCAAAGGCATTTTAGCTTTTTCAATACATTTTCCCCATTGACCTAAATAATTATTAACTGCCTTTTAGAATCAATAGATTTCAATGGACGCAATTGAATATTCGCATTTTTATTATTCCCACATACCACCGCCCCCGCGCAAGTGTGTATGAGTGTTCTTCTTTATTTTTGGGGCTGGAGCTGTTTGCTACGCTGCAACTAAAATGTTGTTCGATATTAATTAATATTGGAAAAATTTACAAGCGTGCTTACATAATAATTATTTGTCGTGTTTGGAAAGTAAGTAAAAGAAGCATAAAAAGAGGCGAATAGAAAAAATGGGGCCACTATGCCTTTAAAGGCTTAAAGTTAACACTGGGCGTAGCATCTTTGAGATAAAATTTTTAATTCTAAGAATGAGCATTTCACTTTGAGAGCCAGTGAGTCTAGAGATTAGGACTGTGGCTTATTAGGAAGTTTGGAAAATGAGCTGTTCACGAATGTGTAAACTAACGCCAAGCTGTGGTTGGAGACGGTTACTAATTGTAGCCACATTTATAAGATACATTTTAAGCTTCTTTTCACAAACAAAAAACTATTGCTGTAATTGAGATTGTGGTTCACTTAATAAACTTTTATAACTAATATTTCGTAAGCTGGGGCTTGGCAAACAGCTAGAGTAGCAATTCGGCCTATTGCCAGCTACTCAAATGAGTTCCATTGGTTAATGGCTATCCATCCCATTGAATGTCCCAATTCATTCATGCATTGCCCAAACATTTCTCTTGTCATCAAATTAAAAATTAAGATGCCCAACAAGGCTGACTAGTGGCTCGCTGGGATTTATAAATCGCACATGTTATGCCCAACAAAACATCTTCTAAGTAAATTATGGGATTGCAGAGTGCATGAGTGCATAATGTGGTTTATTTTAATAAAACACTTCATATATTAAGCTTGTAACTTTAATGGCACCTTCTGCGCTTTCCTTCTTAATACTAAAAGACATCAATACTATTAAGTATTCATTATATGTGTGATTGGCATCATTAGGAGTAAAACAAAATCTTCTTCAAGTCGTAACAAAACAATATTGATTAAATATTAAAAATGCAGAAGGAGGAGAAGGATGAGCAGAAGGATTATTGTAGGTAAACTTCGAAAAGTAGTAGATAAAGTTTTATTTTTCTCTTTTAATTTTCTTTTTTTTATTGAAGGGTCGTTAAAATATGTTACTGCCAGTTCTGTGCAGTATTTTTTTTGCTTTTAATCCTGTCTAAAACTTTTCTCCTTTTTAGAGCTTCCCTTCAACTGAGTAGCGCTAAAACACTTGTAATGATGTGTGTCCTTTTTCGCAGCTAATTTTCATCTTAACTGTACAAAACAATATTTACACACATATAAAGTGTTTGTTTGTTTGTTTGTTTACATGCTTTCTGTACAAAATAATTCCTATTAGTGTATTCAAGCATGAGAAACGAAATCATTCGATGTTGTGTAGTCCTTGCCAATTCAATACTAGATACTTGGCTATCAGCCATGCTGTTGCACACACACCAACATACATTTTTAAGCATGGGCGTTCACAAATATTTTGTGTTTCATTCGTGGTCCAACATTAAAACAAAATATTATTCCAGAAATAATTGCCCAGTAAATATACATTCGGCCGCCCATCGCCCATACGTGCCAGGGCACACATACACTTAAATGCATGTGTAGAGAGGTCGCCAATGTACACACTCACACAATGTAGAGTCTGTGTGATTTTCGTCCTGTTCTACCTTAATTGCGGTTACTTTGATTTTGCATTTGTGCACATCATTCGCAAATGTGGAATTTATTTATTTTATGTTGTTTATTTTCTACTCGACTGTCGTTACATGGCATGGTTTCATTGAAATGTTTGAATTCCAGTATTTTTAGCGCAAAATTGTTTATTAATTTAGAATGTTTTTCCATATTGTTGCTGAATTTTATTCACGGCAGCACTTTATGGCTACAAGTTACTTTTAAGTGTCTATTAAAGTGATCTACTGAAACATTGAAAACATTTTGTTCTTATAATATTTTCATACGGAAACATTAAAATTTAACAAATGAATAATAAAAATTAATTTATGCATTAAATTCGAAATTTCTATTGCACATTTCACATTATTTTATTAATGGAATTTTTAAGCAAACTTCTCTTCATTTGATATCTAAACCGCACCACAATTCCAAATAATAATTTTTTAGATAAAAATTCATTAAAATTTATTGTTGTGGGATATGAACAGTTTTATGCGATTACTGTTGAGTTTAACCAAATATTTTCTTATAACAACTAGAGCTTTAAGCAACTTCCAGTAAGCCAAACAAATATTGTGAATAAGCGTAACTGCAAGTAAAACAATTCATCGAATACTCTTCTAAATCTATATCACCTGCAGGGTGTTGCATGTGTGTTGGTGTTAAACACGCGGATGAAAACATTTCAATGTTATACTCATCTGACTGTATGAAGAGGACTTGAAAACACGGCCAACTGTTTCGTGTGTTCACTAATTCGACTTGAGACTTCCGCATTTTTCTATAGTGTAGAAAACTTTTAGTAACATGTATGTGTATATGTGTATTTATAAATAATTAAAAGCTATACGCATTTACCTATACAAATACAGCTATACATAGTTCAATATTGAATATTTTTATTGCCGCGTTTCATGCTACTCCTTCATTTGTATGACTATTTTTTGACTTTGCTGGCGAAAGGACAAAATAAAATTGTATATAAAAAATTTTTGTATAATTCATTTTATTAGAAAGATAATACTGCGAGAGTCACCAATACATGGGCATTGAAAAAAACGTTACCAATACAGGCCCTTTCGTAATAAAATATTTTTGTGTGAAATATCTCTGCGATTGGAATGTCCATTGGTACTGTGTGGCGTTGTCTGATGGGGTTTCCTTATCGAATTGAAAATTTATAAAAATATTTTTTAAAATTCTTTAAATTAATAATTCATTCTGCGAATGGAAATTCCCAAAGGCAATCCAAACAAGATACATATGTATGAGTATGTGTGTGTTAACTCGACGTCACCAATCCTATTACAACTCTCGAAAATAAATTATATGATAAAGAACTATAAGAAAGCGATTACATGATTGATAATTCGACTTTTTTTGTACAGCAGTTGTAGTGCCATCATTTAAATACACGAATAGTTTATCCTGTGTAATATAGCGTGAGTTTGTGGAAAGAAGTAAAATAAATGTTTAATTACCAGCACAGCAAGAAAGGGAATTGTAAACTTGATAGACGATTGGCTTTTCATTTACAATTTAGTTTAAATTTTGACCTCCGCGTAAAGACGACACAGCGAAGGACGCAAATTTCCATTACGAAAGATATTAAAAATATAATTTAATGAAATTCGGCTACCGGTCACAACAGAACAATTTTTGTGCATAACTTGCAATTATTATTTAATTAGTTTTCTCGTATTCCTTTTACAACAAAAATAAGTGTATTCACATATACAATTTAATTACGGAATGTCCTGCTTATTGTGAAAGCATGTTTAAAAGGCAAAACGTTTATATAATTTAGATAACGACATTTGCTCTCTTAAAAGGATTTTGGTTGTTCAAATTGTAATCCTTTGGCGGAGATATGAGTCGCTTGCAGCGTCCATATATTCGGAATTACGTAATAACTGTTGAACTAATACAGTTCATTATAAAGAATCGTGCCACCAGGGACACTAAGAAAAGGTGTGCATCAAAGAAAAAAAAATGAACATCGACTAGTATATTAATGTTGCACATGATTACACTGTGCAACACATTTTCATGTGTTTGGCGTTGTTCTATATAATTGTATCGCAGTGTGTTTGAGTGTGTGTTTGTAAAAATGTTCGCTTAAAATTTATCTGTTTGGAAGAAGAAAAAACAAGTCTTAGCCTTCATTAGGATTTTCGAGTATACGTTATAGGATTTATTATTAAGCATGCAAATACTATTAAATTAAATGCCAACAGAAAATGAGAAAAGTAATATTCGGTAGCGGTAATCGAAGAAATATGTTTTTCAGTTTGCTTTGTACAAATTTTAAGCACGCATGTCCTGCAATAATACAGGATAATTTTAATACTATGCCGTGATAGTAAATGTATACATCAACTGTGGCATATTCTGCTAAAAGGAAAATAGTGCTGAGAAATAAATTGTTTTCATGCTCTTCTCTGCTGAAAAGTACAGTGAATACTAATGAAATTAAAATAAAATGACAGCGAAAGTGAAAAGCATTTAACAGATTTCCATGTGTTAAAAGTTAATCCTTTAACGGCACTATGAGTCGTTTGTCACGTTATAACCGTCGTAATAGTATAATAACAATTGAGCTAATTCAATTCCTCATGCAGTATCGTGCAGAGGAAACTGAGAAAATAAGGTGTGTGCATTAAAATATCAAATGAAAGAATAATTAAAAAATTTCATGTCCTTCTGCTCCTCTCTCAGATTGATCATATTCCTTACAATTGTCTCTTTTAATGTGTGTGAGAAAATTTCAAGCTGCAATTGCATGTGATGTATAAAGACCAAAATTAACGCGTGAACTTTAAATCGAAATTTAATAACGAATTAAATTAACTCTGCCTAAATGTTTCTAAATCATTTCGATTTGGAAAGGAAAGTGTTGAAATTTTGGTATCAAAAACATTAACACGGCAAATAGTGATACTGGCACCTAAATAAATTTAAACATTAATTAAATCAATATTACACAGCACTAATAATAAGTTACATAGAACGAAAATTTCTTCATTTAATTGGATTAATAAAACTATATATGTTCAGAATGCATTACGTAATGCAATATTTTATTTCAAGTTTAGATATTTAACAGTTAAACTCATTTTGATCACTTCAAAAAACAAAGCATTTTAATTATATTTTCATAATTATTACATATATTATATTATGTTATATTATATTATATTATATTATATTATATTATATTATATTATATTATATTATATTATATTATATTATATTATATTATATTATATTATATTATATTATATTATATTATATTATATTATATTATATTATATTATATTATATTATATTATATTATATTATATTATATTATATTATATTATATTATATTATATTATATTATTATTATATATTATATTATATTATATTATATTATATGATATTATATTATATTATATTATATTATATTATATTATATTATATTATATTATATTATATTATATTATATTATATTATATTATATTATATTATATTATATTATATTATATTATATTATATTATATTATATTATATTATATTATATTATATTATATTATATTATATGATATTATATTATATTATATTATATTATATGATATTATATTATATTATATTATATTATATTATATTATATTATATTATATTATATTATATTATATTATATTATATTATATTATATTATATTATATTATATTATATTATATTATATTATATTATATTATATTATATTATATTATATTATATTATATTATATTATATTATATTATATTATATTATATTATATTATATTATATTATATTATATTATATTATATTATATTATATTATATTATATTATATTATATTATATTATATTATATTATATTATATTATATTATATTATATTATATTATATTATATTATATTATATTATATTATATTATATTATATTATATTATATTATATTATATTATATTATATTATATTATATTATATTATATTATATTATATTATATTATATTATATTATATTATATTATATTATATTATATTATATTATATTATATTATATTATATTATATTATATTATATTATATTATATTATATTATATGATATTATATTATATTATATTATATTATATGATATTATATTATATTATATTATATTATATTATATTATATTATATTATATTATATTATATTATATTATATTATATTATATTATATTATATTATATTATATTATATTATATTATATTATATTATATTATATTATATTATATTATATTATATTATATTATTATTATATATTATATTATATTATATTATATTATATTATATTATATTATATTATATTATATTATATTATATTATATTATATTATATTATATTATATTATATTATTATTATATATTATATTATATTATATTATATTATATTATATTATATTATATTATATTATATTATATTATATTATATTATATTATATTATATTATATTATATTATATTATATTATATTATATTATATTATATTATATTATATTATATTATATTATATTATATTATATTATATTATATTATATTATATTATATTATATTATATTATATTATATTATATTATATTATATTATATTATATTATATTATATTATATTATATTATATTATATTATATTATATTATATTATATTATATTATATTATATTATATTATATTATATTATATTATATTATATTATATTATATTATATTATATTATATTATATTATATTATATTATATTATATTATATTATATTATATTATATTATATTATATTATATTATATTATATTATATTATATTATATTATATTATATTATATTATATTATATTATATTATATTATATTATATTATATTATATTATATTATATTATATTATATTATATTATATTATATTATATTATATTATATTATATTATATTATATTATATTATATTATATTATATTATATTATATTATATTATATTATATTATATTATATTATATTATATTATATTATATTATATTATATTATATTATATTATATTATATTATATTATATTATATTATATTATATTATATTATATTATATTATATTATATTATATTATATTATTATTATATATTATATTATATTATATTATATTATATTATATTATATTATATTATATTATATTATATTATATTATATTATATTATATTATATTATATTATATTATATTATATTATATTATATGATATTATATTATATTATATTATATTATATGATATTATATTATATTATATTATATTATATGATATTATATTATATTATATTATATTATATTATATTATATTATATTATATTATATTATATTATATTATATTATATTATATTATATTATATTATATTATATTATATTATATTATATTATATTATATTATATTATATTATATTATATTATATTATATTATATTATATTATATTATATTATATTATATTATATTATATTATATTATATTATATTATATTATATTATATTATATTATATTATATTGTATTATATTATATTATATTATATTATATTATATTATATTATATTATATTATATTATGCTAGTGAACCCCGTCATATCAACTTCGTTGTGCAAAAAAAGAAAATAAAAAAATCAATTCGAATTCATTCAAAGCAGTGATAAATGGCTTCTATTGTAATACTCTGTGGTAAACCACATTTGTTGCTTTTCCAATTTCGATGGTTTTCCAACTCGCGTTGGATACTATAAATTCACTCCACAAGTTCATAAGGATTTGCCTAGCGCCTGATTAATGTTAACCGCAAACGCAAGGCGAACAGGAAACTGAAGTCGTTTAAATTCAAATGGCATGTCAGACGGAATCATTGGGATGCGTGGAATGAATACATCTTTGCCTTTGAATTTTCCAGTTAAAATAGGAGCTTCATTTACATTAGCCATCAACCTTTTAATAGCAAGTCCTGCAATATTATACAAACGGGTTTGATTGATTTGCGAAACATAAATTAAATTGTTGGTTTGAATACAACCAAATCGAATTGTAATGAATTTAAAAACGAATAGTATTTCAGTTTTTCAAAATATTAACTGAAACATTTTCAAATATTTTGAAATGAATGAAGTGTTCACTAAAATGGCTATAAATGATGTCGCATTTCGTGCAGATCTACGAGCATATTATAATAGATTGCAAGTGAAATTTTCTCGTAAGCATTTGTAAAATAAAAACACTCCAGACCTCGTAAGATTGAATGAAAAATCCTTCTTCCTGGCAAATTATACGAAATTTATCTTAATATAAAATATTACGATTTATAAAAAATGAACTCGAACGTGCGGTTTGAAATAAAACCATATTTTATATTTGTAAAGTCAAATAAATAAATAAATATAATTATTTTTAATTATTCTAAAATAGAGGATCAGAAAAAAAAGCTTTCTTTGTAAATTAAAGTGTTAAAAATATGTTAAACTTTTTCAAATTAGTTTTTATTTTAATATTGGAAAAAAGGCAAAACAAATGTAGTGTTGTTTGCATGTATTTCTGTGTATACACGCTCAGCACAACCACTACTGTATTTTTATTTTTTATATTGGCATTTAATATTTCTAGTTGTTGTACAACTTCCAACAGCATTAAGATTGAATAGAGTTAATTTAGAAAGTCTTGGGATTTACGAATTCTGTTGTCTTTATTAATTCTATTTATACAGTTATGCATAGACACACACACAGCCAACATCCCTACAAACATGCATGTGTATATGCTTACATGTATACAGATTAATACATTCATATTTAATCCCCTGTTTCAAATCCTCACTAATTTACACACACTCTCACACGCACGCAAACCCATTAAATACTTAATTCAATAAAGTGAAAAATATATGTATAAAATTTTTATTACTCGTAAATGCACTCACTCAATATAAACATGGATATGATTTGATTACAATATTATTTTCTCTCTATTTTTCATTTCATTAGAATATTTAATGTTTTTTTTTTATTTCTACAATTTATGCTTCCACTCGTACGTATCGCGTATCTAAAATAAGATTAATATTTTAAAGATTGAAATTTTAAGCTTCTTCAAAGATAAATTTTTGTTTTTGGTATAGTAAGTTGATTTAATTTTTTTTTCTAATCTGTTTAGTTTTATTTTAAGTTCGTTTTGTATGGTATTAGAAAATAATTTTTGGTTTTAAGTTTTCTCCCAATTTCGTTTTCGTTTTCGTTTTCGTTTTTATTAAAGCTGAATTTCTTTTTAGTAATTGAAGAAAAATAAATAATATACATATTTGTAGTCAGCTCGTTTACTAATTGAAATTATTTTCTCTTTCTTTTTCCCTTCCACCTTCCTGTTGTACATTAAATCCTTACATCCTTGCAATTTCCTTTTTGCCAATAATATTTAATCCCACAACCACAATGTAATGATGTCGTGGCATCCAACAAAAATTGCAATAATAACAATACCAACAACAACAACAGGCGACTTGCGGATGAAGAAGATGAACTTTCTGAAGTGCAACCGGATGCTGTACCGCCGGAGGTGCGTGAGTGGCTTGCTTCCACGTTTACACGTCAAATGGCCACAACACGCAAGAGGTCGGATGAAAAGCCCAAATTTCGTTCAGTTGCTCACGCCATTCGGGCTGGCATATTTGTGGACCGCATTTATCGCAAAGTATCAAGTACAGCTCTATTACAATTTCCTCCGGAAGTTGTCAAAGTACTTAAGGTGAGTGTGCATCTTGAATTGCCCTGTATTGAATTGCATTTCCAATTACAGAATTTATTGCAATTCTGTTTTTTGCCATTTCATTTTCCTATTTTCACCGCTTCTCTTCAAAACTTATCGGTTCTACTTGTATTTATTTTTATGTTTTTTAATCATGTACACACACACACACATGGAAAGTCTCAACACATAGAAAAAAAATTATACTTTATTTTCCAGAATATGGATGAGTGGAGCTTTGATGTTTTCGCTTTAGCCGATGCGGCTAACGGTCAGCCAGTTAAGTACATCGGTTATGACTTGCTCAATCGTTATGGTATAATACATAAGTTCAAAATTGCACCCGCTACCTTGGAAACTTTTCTTAATCGTATCGAGGAAGGTTACTGTCGTTACCGTAATCCATACCATAATAATTTGCATGCGGCCGATGTCACCCAAACGGTGCATTATATGTTGTGCCAAACTGGTCTCATGAACTGGCTAACGGATCTGGAGATTTATGCCACCTTGTTTGCGGCTCTAATCCATGATTATGACCATACTGGCACTACGAATAATTTCCATGTTATGTCCGGCTCAGAGACGGCATTGCTTTACAACGATCGCGGTGTTTTGGAAAATCATCACATTAGCGCCGCTTTTCGCCTAATGAAAGATGACGATTGTAATGTTTTGTCTAATCTGTCGCGGGAAGAGTATCGTGAATTGAGAACTCTGGTTATCGAAATGGTTCTGTGTACAGACATGACTTTTCACTTCGACCAATACAAGAATGCAAAGACTATTGTAACGCTCGCAGCTGATAAGATAAATAAGTCGAGTGTTCTGTCTGTGGTGTTACACTGTTGTGATATTTCCCATCCTTCCAAACAATGGAACCTACATCATCGCTGGACGATGCTACTGTTGGAGGAATTTTTCCGTCAAGGTGATCTGGAACGTGAACTCGGCTTACCGTTTAGTCCTTTATGTGATCGAAATAGCACATTAGTGGCACAGTCTCAGATTTGTTTTATTGACATCATTGTCAATCCAACTATGACCGCAATGTCTGATATGTTGGAATACATTTTGTCACCAATAGCACCGATTTGTAAAAATTATACGAATAGTAACGTCAGTGTAGATGAAGGCGATAATAATCCTGCCGATGGCCCTCCCAATTCCAAAAATTCACTACGAAATCGTTCAGCTACCTGTGAGGTCATCGAAGAGAATACTGAAAACAAAACGTCGGATGATAAGCCTGCCATTGCTAACACAGCCGCTGACAGTTCCACCAGTAAACCTGCAATACCATTTAAGCAAAAAATTTGTATACCAAAGCCATGGGTTACATGTCTAATAGAGAATACTAAAATTTGGAAAGAGCAAGAAATAAAAGGTGAGTCAAATGTCGTATTTTGCAACCAAAAGAAAAATTTAATATCTCGGAATTCTAGATTTTAGATAAGTAAAAGCCATTTTTTATTAGAACTCGGAAATTTTTATTTGTGTATTTAATTAGTTGGCATTAATTACAAGACCTGCACTGTAATTCTCATGCAGTAAAAACTTAAAAAGTTCTTGGAGATTTTTAATTGAAAAAAATAAGTTATTGACTAAAAAAAGTTTTTTACATAAAGCCGCAATTAATTTTCTGCTGTTCTTAAAGGGGGGAGGAAAGTATACAAGTGAATAAAAATTGTATCTATAAAAAGTAAATATATCTTATATGTATATAGTTAAGTAATTAATTACAATTGGTACCACAACGGCTGGCGACATGGAATTTATAAGTTTGCAGGTATCTGACTAAAATTTAAGGCAGATTTTTCAAATACGAGTATCTAGAGAAATGGAAATGGGTAGGGCCACAAAGCGACATTATCATTCGGTTAACTGCTTTCTTTAAACCACTCTTTTAAATTTTTATGCTTCCTTGATTACATACCGTCAACAAATTTATCCGTAAAAACTGACAATTTACAGTGTCATTAAAATGTAGCATCTGTCCGCCGATAGATTAATTAATATACAATTTAAAAGTAGCATTTACGGAATGAAATTTTGCTGAATGTCGTGTAGACAATCAACATGAGATCTCTTTAAAGAGAATGAAATTGTTACGCAAATTGCTAGTAAAGACATTTTATTTTGAAGATAAATTATTTTAAATAATTTTAAATAATTATTTATCGGAATTGTCCTTGTATTTTAAGAAGATAATTATGCGATATTACATTGAATCTTACAATGTCTACCAACTGTATATAAAGTGTATTAGGATGCGAACAGAATGAGCTCTGAGGCCGAGAGTACCATCATGCGAGAAGCACATTTACATACAACACTATGAGTGCGAGAATCAGCGCTGAAATTCGCTTTATTCCTTTTGTTTTGCGTTTATGTGAAAAAAAATTATACATGAACAAGTGCGCAAAAGGCTTTGAAACTGTTTTCTCGCACACTCATCGGCTTTGCTCTCAGCTGCTGTCGGTGTTCACTGCATTACACACAAGCTTATTTGTATTGACTTGTACATATATAATCAGTTTTATCGCACTGACAATCTCTCGGCTCGGCTTTCAGCGCTCACTCTGCTCGCACGCTTCCACTGTCGAACTGATGCTTAGATATATTGTAATAAATATTAAATGTCATTTAATACTCTTTTCTATTTCTAGATGCAGAGGCTAAAGCAGCTGCTGCAGCTACAGAAACACAAAGAGAGGAAACAGACACCTCAGCAGCTGAGAATTAATTTATTCTCTTACTCTCATTTACATACTCTATTCCTGTACCTTTTCGAACAAATCATCATTTTGTGGCGACACCACATTTTTAAAAAGCTCAAAAGAATATCTGCTATTACACAAACTTTGAGAATAATTTTTAAATGCAAAACTAGTGAAGACTCATGAGTAAAACCCATAACAAAATAACTTACAATTGATAAAAAAATAAATTAAATAATTGATTAATAAATAATAATCAAATTTAGCATAAACTTAAGAACTTATTGTAAAAATTTAATATAATTATAAATCATTCCTTAACGTTTCTAAGTGTTTGAAATTTACCTGGAGAAATTTAAATTTAATAATTTTTCTCTTGACTCATAATTTCATGAATTAATTAAATTATTTCAGAAAAACCTTTAAACTGTACTCTGGCCTATTTAATATTAATTAAGTATATCTTGCAAAATAACTCTGATTTGTCTCTTTTAAATTTGAAATTTTGAAAGAAATTTGTTAAACATGTTCGACAACATTTTCATTAAACACAATTAGGCATGTATAAACACGATGTGTTCGGATTACCAACAACACTTTTATGTTTATATAAATAAAATCTAAAATATGAAAAAAAGCACCTCTTTGAATTGGGCTTGGAAATTAGAAGCTAATTATAGTTCAATTATTTGACTCCAGAGATGACATATGAAGAGGATGTAAAATAATTTTGTATAAATTTCAAGTGTTTAGAAACGTTTTGCTGAAAAACACACTAAAACAACAAAAACTAAGAACACCATATGAATACGCTTGATAAATATATTATTGGTATATGAAGGATGAATTGATTATACACATATTTTAATAAATCAGCATCCATACTAACTGATTAATTCCACACCCCTTCTTTAACGTCCTTTTATTAACTTTAATTTTTGTAAATATAAAATACTTCTACTGAATAAATAAAATAAATGTTCTTTCGTTATTTAATACTACAGAAGCTGTTAAAATTCTCATTAAATTTATTTGTATAAAATTATATTAAATAATTTCAGATTTAATATATTCTCAAGTGTATTTTTCCTTTTTTTTTTTTTTGTTTATTATTTGCTAAGCTTTCCTTTTACAATCTGGTTTGAAATGAAAATGCACAGTGGTGATGATCAGCAAAGTAAGGAAAGTACTCAAAGTATGGCTAAAAGTTGAATTTCAATTACGTTCAGCTGAATTAATTTACAAAATTTGAATTTAATTTAAGTTATTTACAATTATTTATTATTTAAAAGAATTATTTTTTGCCAGTATAAAAATGTATTTCAAAATTGTATTTTAACTTAAAGAGGAAAGTAGAGGGGCAGGTAAAATGCAAACTATATTAGAGAATTTGGAAAAGCAGAATTTTTTAAAATTTCGTGTATAAAATGACTTGGAAAAAATTTATAAGACGCACAACGCATAAGTAATCCACTCTACTCATTATTCTAATGTATGGCGAAAAGTGATGACAAGTTAGCGGTTTAACTAAAACGTCATTATATTTCAAAAAGCTTTTGTTTTAATGAAGTTGTTTTAATACACAATAGTAGTGGCCAATGCCCTCGTTAGTAGCTTTATTGTTGGCGATAGTATTATGGTTTGTAGTGCTAGATAATTAAATTATATGTACTAAGATATACACACCCATACACAGATACAAACATATAATATATTTCTTAAGGTTAATGTACATACACATGTTTTATAATTGTTTGAGTATGCTTGCATATGATTCTTATTCATTAATTGCAATATTTTTTCATGGCATCAATATGTTAGTAGTTGCTTTCAATGTGAAATGTTATATGTTTGCCCAACTTTTGCATTATCATGTAAAGATCATGACAAATCGCCATATCACATCAATATTCAGAATAAATACATGCATACATATCAAATAGCAAAGTTTTTACTTTGTTCACTGCTTGCTACACGATATGTTAATCTCAGAACACACGTCGACTGTTTTTATTTGAAAAACCATCTAAATAAGAAATTTTTTTGTAAAATATTCCCAAGTTTTAGAAAACTGTATTTCCTATGTCGTAGACGTATAAGCATTATAAGTATAAGATTGAAGATGTTTGAATATTAGTTATACGTCTGAACGCGTTTCAACTAATATTTTTATTTAAGTGTATAAATTTATACTTTTAACGAAAAAACTACAGCAATAGGAGAATCATTATTAAAACTGTGAGATATTTTAATTGATAAGTTAAATGTTAAAACTAATTAAGGCCAAAACCATGTACACTTAATCAATAAAAAAAAAGGGCATTTATAAAAGCAGATAAACTAGTAAATTATATTTGCAAAATGTCATAAAATTACAATATAAAATAGTGGAAAAATTCAAGCAACAGAAAAAAAGGAACGTACATATTTTTTAATATTAAGCAAAAACGTTCGAATGAATATAAAGTTTTCTGTATATAAAATCAATTGTGTGCTTCGGCTTTAGTGGCAGAGTAAACTGTGTATATGTGGATATCAGCCAAAGAGACGGTGGGGGGCAATTTGTTAAAAATTTCTACTGAAAATAAAAGACTCACTCTGTAGTCAGCAAATATTATGAATCTTTTGCACTCTACTGTAAAACTAAACCACTAATTTAAGCAAACATTAACACTTACTCTATAATATATTCTCTATCCCTTTCCCACACTCTCTCTTACTCTAAGAATCCTTATAACTTAATCTGTCTTTTACTGGGTATTTGTAGCATGATTCTAGGCTTTTGTGTTTTCGCTGTAATAAAATATTAGCTAAGGGCTTTCAAATATAAAACAAATGATAAAAGTAAAAATATTAAAAAAGAAAAACAAAAATAAATGAAAGGATATTATTTTTCGTGTGAACAAAATGTCTGATTTAAAATATACTTAAATTATTATTTCGATGTTATCTTTAATTTCGTTTTTGTTTAAAGGAAAAAAGTGGAAAACACAAGGATGTGTATGCCAGTTACACAATGGAAAGAAGAATAAGTGTTGCAAAAATAGAAACAAAACAAAAACATTTTTCAAAATGTCTGATAGCGGGACCAGTCTTTTAAGGTTTACCATTGCTCTGAAACTGTCCAACAATCTACCACTTATAATAAATAATTAATTTTTAACACATTTTCTATAGATTAAATTTATGAATTTAGAACAAGAGGTTTCGCGGGACGAAATTATTAAATCTTTAACCACATTAAAAATTTAATTTATTTATATACGAAGATTTTAAATTGTAGATTTTAAATTGTAGCTTTTAAATTGATTTATTTTATTTAAAAAAAAAAAAAAAAAAAAAAATTATATTGTATGTAGCTCTTCTCTCAGAGCAATGGTAAATTTACTTAGCGGTAAGGTACCATAATATCAGCTGAAATTGGGATCATAGCTTTATTAAGGTAGTAAAACAAATCTATATATACATATAAAAAAATATACATACATACATAAATACATAATTATATAAAAATATAAAAACATAAAAATATAAAATTATAAAAATAATGAAAAGTATATAAAAATAAATATAACACTAAAATATATATAATTAAATCGTAATAAACTATAAACTATAATGTTATATATTTGCATTTGAAAATATACTGCACATTAAATATCCAAAACATCTTCAACAAGAGTTTTATGAGCAAATTTTTAAAAAGCAGAAAAGCAGAAAGAACCAATTTTTAAAATAACAAAATAAACATTTTCATCATTTCTATTTGCATTACAAATTTAATAATAATAATATAATTTTTTTATTAATAAAAAAAAATACTTTAAAATTTTTCCAAAAATGAGAAAACTTGGCCGGGTCTGAATGTTGCCACTGCTGCTTAAATGCAATTTCATCCATATAAGTATGTGTGAATTTTTAATTGCCAATGCTAAGAAACTAGTTTCTAACACTAACACACACGCACACATAACAAATGCATTAAAACAAGACACAAAAGCTTTAAATATGTATGTATGCAATTGTATAATCCGCTCAGCCGACACAACAGAATAACTTCTATAGGGCATCTGACTTAGACAATAAACCAAAGAAGTTGCGTAGTAGCAAATGTCCCTTTTCAAATTCCTGAATTTTTGACTTTTCTTCTAAACCTGGTTCCTGGGCCAGTGGGAGATTCGTGCTTTCAAACTGATTTAGTAATAAAAACATTTCTTCTCTTTGCTACTTAATCGGAAATGGTTAGAAAATATTAAAGTTTTCGTAGACTTATCAAGAAAGCCGTTTTTGCGAGTCGCATCACATGTCCTATTTGTTGGTGTAAATCATTAGGAGCGGTGTCTCAGTCTGGTGAAGAATGCCCTATAAACCATACATTAGTAATATAAAAATTTTTACGAGTCGCATCACATCGCCTCTTTGTTACTGTAAATCATTAGGAGTGGCGCCTCAGTCTGGTGAAGAATGCCCTATAAACCATACATTAGTTTCATCAATAGTAATGATTCATAAGATCACTGAAAGTGTTTACTTTCCACGACTCAGTACCTTTCAGTAAATCTTCAGTAATAATTCATCTCTTTGCTTAGTTTTTTAAATTAAATTACATTTTTATTTTTATTTTTTTAACTTTTAAAATAATTTAAATTTAAATTATTTATTTTTTTAGGCCTTAGCTCCGTTCAATATTTCGAAACCCATAAAGAACAATTGAACAGATTAATTGAAGGAAAATAAATTCCGACCTAAAGCCTAAAAAAAAATAATTACAATTTAAATTAAGTGCAGGTCATAAAATCCATTAGAAATAAAATAAAAATATTTAAAAAAAAAATTCAATTTTTCGAAATGTTATAAAAAAAAGTGTAAACGAAATTTAGAAAAAATTTAAAAAATACCTGTAGGACTCTCAATTTTCAATGAGCATTTCAAACTTTTTTAGCGGTTCTTTTTATTAAGGGGATTCCCACTTAACATTAAATTCTCTTTTATTATATGCATACACACATATTTGAATACATATTTTTTAAAATTTAAAGCTGGAATGTGCTTTCTCAGTGGCATTACTTGCTGCACACCTTCTTCAAAGAATCTCTATTCTCTATTCCTTCCTATTTCAATCTTCTATAATACTTTTTAATTCCGTTTTTCAGCGATCAGTGCCTCTATGACTGTGAAAATTACTTGTTACCAAAAATAAATAAAATTCAATTGTATAAACTATATAAACTTAAAAAAAAAAGTGTCCGTAGACGAGACAAATATTTATTTAAAAAATGTTAATTTTTGGCTCTCTTGCTCTGATTTCAAAGTTTAAAATCTGTTACGCATATCGCTTCTTTGAACGTAAGCAAAACTAACAAAAAAAAAAATAATAAATAAATATAATTAATAAAGTAATTAAGCAAAGGAAATATATGTATGTAAATTGTTGCAATAATTATTTGTTAAAATAAAAGGCAAAAATATTTATAAAAAAAAAAAAATTAAATGCAAAATATAGTAAAATTAGACAAATTAGTTGAGCAAAAGAAAAGACAAAACTTAAACTAAATTTTAGTCGGCGGCTTAATATTAAAATAAATTAATGAATAATTAATTATATATACATATTTAATAAAAAAAAAAAAAACAAAATACAAACAAACAGAAACATTGAAAAGAAAGCAATCATTTAAAATTAGTTGATTATTGAAGAAATGAAATTAATTAAAATACGTAGATTATATTATTCACAAATAAATTAATATGAAGAAGAACAAGAATAAAACAAAACAACTTGTAGTGTGTTTTAATTAAAACTATTTATATAAATTTAAGCAAATGATGCAACAAAAATAAATAAATTACAAAATCTTGCGACTTTTTCAAATACTGAAAATTTAATGCCGTGGCATATTTTCCTACCAAACGCAGCGCTCCTTTCGGCTCTTGTATCGATAAAATTCAACTCAAATAAATCGATTACATACAACTAAATTAGCCAGTCAGCGTTCCACAAAATAAATAGCTTTATTCTTTATTCTTTAATTTTTCTTTTATATATGACTTATTGCATAACTAAAATACAATAAGAAAACGTAACGTTTGAAGATGAACGTTATTTAATTTTAATCTACAAAATTAAACCCCACACCATTTAAGAAAGACATTTATGAGCCATACATTTATAACTGATATGAATACATACACAGAACATTTAATTACACATACTAATAAAAATATAATTATTACAAAAACTTAATTAATACTTGAATAAAAATCTTTCAAAATTGTTTGTTTGTATGAGTTTTTATTTTCGGCAATGGGCGTATATTTTAATGGTTTTCTTAAGGAGGTTCCATTTATTTCATAAGTGTCTCAAGTCAAACGTAATTAAAGCTGGATTCACATTTTTAAAGCTCAACATTTTTGTAACACGAAGTTCTCCGACTCTCTTCAAGATAGAGAGAGAGAGAGACAAAAAATTTGATGGCAACAGATCTCAGCTCGAATTAGTTTAATTTTACATTTTGTTCAGACAAACATGGACTGAGTTGCCAATGAGGGAAATTGCTCATCTTAAAGCTGAATTGAGTTGCCCATCTACATAAAATTACCACAATTTTGTTTCGTGTATGTAAAATGGAAAATAATAATTTAATTGCCTAAAAAGCTTATTGAGGAAGTAGAGAATCCTGGACTGGAGTGTATTTATGATATAAGCAACAGCTCATATAAAAATAGCCACAAAAAACAAATTATTTGGACACAAATAGCGAACTCCATTGGAATAGATCGTAAAAACATTTTTGTTTTTAGAAATCCAAATTTTTTATCCTTTTTTTCAAGAAATGAACCTCAAAATCTTTGGAAAAGGTCTCATTAATAAATCTAAATAAGAATAAATTTCATTATTTACAACTTAGAGCGATTGATTTTCAAAGCTTTTATTTTTACTCTAAAGGTGTTCGCACCAGTCTTATGCATTGCTATTCCTTTTTGTATTATGTACAGAGTTGCCAGATAATTTGAAGAAACTTTTATATATCTCAATTGGTATATTTTAAACTTTTTTTATTAATATATTATAAATGTATGTTTTAAAATTCTCGGTCCTTTTTCTTGCATAAAAATAAAAATACATAATATAATAATATAACTGGATCTTTCGCCAATCTCCAAATATCGGAAACCTTATTCTTCTGACAAACTTATTAATTATTTTTCTAAAGGTAAAAAATACATTCCAATACATTTACAAGCAAGTCGTTCATTTTTACAGGTAAATTTTTTTTCCAGCTCGTTAAATGTGTGATAGAGATCTTTTGATCTTATATTAAACTTTTGTTTCATACCGAATTGTATTTTGTGAAAGTTTATAATACAACCCTGGACAATGCTTTTGTGATACTGACATATATAAGCACATATTTGAAAATTTAACAAAAAAAAATTCTCTCATAAAGTGTTTGGAATGCAATCAATAAGGTCATGCGGTGTCTAATTTTGTTCAGTTCGATGTTTTGGATTTACTGCAGGTGGAGATTCATACAAAACTGAGACCTAATCAGATAGGAAAGCCCCGGTTCGTATCACAGATTCAGACTTATTTATATTATTGCATTATTATTTATTTATTTATTTATTTATATAGACATAAGGCGAATAACTTAATTATAAGCTTACGTGCTAGGATAGTAGCTATAACTGCTATGGTCTTAAGCTCATATTGCGTTATTATAATTAGGTTGAATATCTAAAATAAAAATATTCTCAAGACTCGGCTAGTGATTGGCCGCTTTTGTCAAGGATATACCATACAAATATTTACACGTTAATTGAAAAACGTAACCAAATTACAAATATGTGTGAACTTTAGAAAGCTTTAGGTAAATGAAAAAGTGTGCAAAAGCCATCAGAGTTTAAAAATTGTTTACCTAAAAAGCTTGTTCTTTAAAGCTTTTTGTACCAAAAAGTTCTAAATTATTTCTAGTTTCCTGCATAGCATCTGTGGTGTAATTATTCTTAAAAGCTTTCTGTACCAAAAAGTTCTAAATTATTTCTAGTTTCCTGCATACCATCTGTGGTGTGATAATTTTTGTGAGCTTTATTGTAGCACCTGTCAAAAGTTGTTTTCCTTCTCAAATACATATATACATTATTAACATACCAACAATCCAACAAACCAAATAGCACTCAGCCAGAAATACTACTTGCCATTTACAAAGGATCTATTTAACTTTATTGTTATCAATATTACTATAACCTTCCCAATACTTAAAACACGAAACTTTAAAATCCATTATTTACAATTTGATGTCAGAAATAAAGCTTCAAACCGGAAAACACTAAGAAATTTGTTACAAGTTAATGAAATAATAGTTATTTAATATTTATTGAATCCACATAATAAATAATAAAGCACGTTATGTTAAAAGCATTGAAGGGTAAAGCTGTAAAAGCTCAGTTTGTTCCTGCAGTTGTGCCTTCAACCAGTAGAAAAAAAAACTTTGTTACAAATTTTCTTACAAAAATTTCTTTAAAGTTTATTTTTCTCACTGTTCTTCCTCGAAGCTTTTTTCCATAATAAACTTATACAGGAAAAAAACTTTATTGAAAGGAACACTAAACTCTCCTTTCATAGCAAAGACAACAATATCACTCAGCAAGTTCATTATATCCTTTTCGAAGCTTTTTAAAAACTAAACTAACGGGAATTTATAAACAAAGTGGGAATTTTTTAAAAGTGTAACTGTTTTTCAAATATAAATATATATGCCCATATAAAGTTCTGATATACATACATAAAGGACATTCTCTGAAATTAATTGGCGGTACACTGACAGAACGAATTCAAAGAATGGTATCATGATCTAGACTTTAATTACAGACTGTGAAAATACAAACTTATTACAAATTGAAGAAGGAATATACCATGTTTGATGGTCCGTAGGAAAGAGTGAGAAGCCACAATATAAGGAAACTTGCTTGGGAATCGCAAATCAATAAATTCCTCTATATATGCGAACAAAAAAATGTGTTATCTTAAGCTTTAAAATTCTGAAAGAGCAGTTAGCGGAAAAATTCTCCATCACATGAAATGCCAAAAGCATTAGTAAATCATTAGACTATCTCTTTCTAACGTGAAGAGATAAGGATAAGTTTTGGCCGATGAAGTGATTGCATATATTTTCATACTCACAACTACGTTCTGTTTGCTTTGCCAAATATTGGCTACGGAAGTTTCTTCCCACTAGGGCCAAGGAATTTAAATTTTACAGTTAATGTGAAGCAGTTTAAGCTCGAAATAGTATTCGGTGAATGTATAAAAACTCTCATTCAGTATATTAAATTCTTAACACTTGAAAAATAATAAATTTTTATAAAATGAAGAAATTCGAAAAGTAGATATTCATTTTTCAAGTAGTTGGCAGCACTGAAAATAATCTGTGCCTAAAAACATCCAATGAAGCAACGAAATGGCCATTAACCTGCAGTTAGCACGATTTTTGAACACACTCTACATCATTCGTGTGAATAAGTGATGCAGCAAATATTCGTATTCATTTTCTCAAAGCCAACTAAAAGCTTTTTCAAATGATTAAGCCGTGATATTCAAACTGTGATTTACCCATCACCTTATTAGCATGTTCAGCCTTGGCTTTGAACTCCAGTCGTATCAATATAAATTAAAATAGCAAAAACTTAATTAATACTGCTACTAAATACAATTTAAAGCTTCAAGCGCGCCTGGTTAAGATTTATACGTTGCGGCTACCCTGCAGCCATTTCAGATCTAAAATATTATTTTACTACATTGTATTTACACGCGATTATTTTAAAGTTTTATTACGTTTTTGTTTATACCATATTTTATATTGGCTGTCCATCCGTCATAGTTTCATTAGTATTTTAGTATTCCAATATGCCAAAGCTGTGCAGCTTATCTGTGCTTACCAAGCATTTCAAGCCGCAATTGTTAAGCTCTTGAAACCATAATATCTATTGTATGATTCAACACTGTTTCCAATTTCGAAATGTTTAAACATTTTTATAAAGCCGTGAAATGCTTTTTATTTTCATCATAATCATTTTACTTTCTTTGGTCAGGGAAGCGTAAACTAAACACACCTATTTTTTATATCAATAATATTTTCATGTGCAACAGTTTTCAATTAAACAGTATGTTGTAAATTTAATAAAAAAATTAAATAAAAAAAAAAATTTATTAAAGAAAAATTGCCAGACGACATGCATATGCATGTACGAGTTTGTATGTGTAAAAAACTCATATGCAGTGGAAGGTGTTTTTTTTTTTTTTTTTTTTGGAAAAATAATTTTAAACTTTGATAAAGCCCGTTCATATGTATTTAAAACCCAAACTTATGTCTTCAGTATTTATATTCCCTTTTATTTATTTATACATTTGCTGGGTTTTAAAACCAAAAGAAGAAAACCTGTCTTGGATTTCTTTTAAGACCCGCCCTTGTTTTCCTGTGAAAATGAGTTCAAGCTTTCTTATTGGTGTAAGGAATACTTATACGCAGTAATGTACAACATATGTGGGAAAACTATTGCCATGTTTATGCTGCTGACCGATTTTTACATTTTTTTTTACAGACTCATTTTAATTAATTCAAAAAGGAAACGCTTTCACTTTCCCGCGCTTCATTCACTTTTTTGCCTTCGTTATAACAAAATATTTTTTTTAAATAAATCAATCTGGCAAGCTCTCGACTTGTCCGCAAGCAAACACACAGAGTCTAGGCAGGAATCGAAAACGCGACATCCGGTTTAGTATTCATTCGCCTACGGAGGCACCTTAATGAGAAAGAAAATTTAAAGAAATTATTTAAATGACTTTTGAATTCTTCTAAATATTTTTTTAGCAACGATGTGAGAAAGATTAACGCTACACTCAGAGAAAAAAATATGTAAAAAAATTATTTGTTATGTTGAGCCCGAAAAACAAAAAAAAAAAAAAAATTCGAATTAGACACTTTTAGAATGTATACTGAAGCAATTAATTATTTAATTATTATTGAAATTTAATTTATATTTAAATTCAGCTTCAGTTGCTTAGCCTTAAATCATCATTATTCTTACAGCAAAAACAGCTGTTTCATACGGAAAACTATTTTTAACTTGTCTAAAACAGTGTATATGTGTGTATGGTCAGGTCTATTCGAAATTAGAAACCTATTGTTGGTCTCAAATAGAAGGACCCTAACTAGCATTACGTATAGTCTTCGGTTTAAACATTAAAGTCTGTAAAAAAAAATTCATTGCAATAAAAAATGAGCTTTAGGCCCTTTTCACTTGAGACCAACCTTATAAATTTTTTGAGTGTATAGCCCAAGTTGTCGCAGGAAAAAAGGATAATGGGAATTTCGGAATCTTAAAAGTATTTAAAATCATATTTAATTAAATTAAATCTGATTGAAATCTGTCTGTTATTTAAATACTGTATATTTGTCGGCTGCAAAAAGCAAACTAATCGGTGAGACATTCAAACAAAAACTTTCGAAAGTATTAAAAAAAAATTCTGAAAAATCATTTGCGAATTACAAAAACAAATAATAATAAATTTCATTTCAAAAATGATTTGTATTAATCTAAAAAAAAATGAACATTTTTTATACCGCAGCGATATGCAAGTAAGTAATTAGTCTACAAGTTTCCAAGGCCCGTTCCAGTAATAAATAAATAAATATTCGATTAACAGTAACAGCTCAATTGGCACGAAAAACTCTAAAAACATTGTTACAACTAATAATCTGAAGATTAAATTTCATTTGAAAGTGTTTTATTGCAATAAGAGAAAAAACGTAACTGGAAAAACAATTATTAAGTTTTTTTTAGAAATAACTCGAGCGTGGAATACAAAAATTAACTATTAATATCACGCTGCTTGTGTAAAAGCTGTATGGAGAGAGCATTTGCCTCTACACACTTCCCACTTCTTAAAGTTTTCTTTACGTTTTTAGTTTTTAATGAAATGCATTTTCTCAATTTTATTTTCCTTTTCTTTTTCCGGTCTTTTCTATTTAATTCTATTTCTTTCAATTTGTTTATTTTTAATTAGAATTTTTCGATAAAAATAAATCAAACGAATTGCGCTCAAATTTTTTTGTCGATTCCTAAAGAAAATATTTTTTAATTGAATTTCACTAAAACTTAAACACGGAAAACTATAAATCCAGATGTTTAATCAATAATGCCTGGATCAGCTTTTCCATACCACTATTTGCAGGGTATACACTTTAGGACTTTTGAAATCTGTGAATTTGAGCGGATTGCAAGCACGTGCTTCAAATATATTATTTTGAATTTTACAAATTGGGAATAAAAAAATTTTATTCTAAATTAGAACTGATTAAATGCAAATAAAGATTTCGTTTCACTAGCCTACACAGTCGTACAATTCATGCACAGGAAAATATGACTAAGAAACCCTGTTATTTTGAGAAATCAAATCAAAATGGTGTTGCTGGTGCCACACTATCATTTAAATGTGATACAAAAACGAATGTTTTCTGATTGTAAAATATTAATAAATATAATTTATTATATTTGCTGTTGTAGAAAAGTGTTGATGGTCTTAATAAATTAAATTATAAATAAAAACTTTAATAATAAAAAACCACTAATAATAAATGAAAACAACTCTGATCGCATGAAAACTATAATTTTATGGAAATTGTCATAAACTTTTCATTTTTTCAGGCCATATGGCAAATGTGTCAAATCGTACGGCTGTGTAGGATAGTGAAACGAGACCTTAAAGTGCATGCCATCAATTGTTAGCCGTTATTACGCTTGTAAATAAATAAATGTTTTCTATTTTTAAAAATATTTTTATCCGAATGGAAAGAGTTAAATAAAAAAATGTCAGAAAAACTTTTTTTTACCTCCACTTTTTGTACGTCGCAGTAATAAAATATTAAAGCCTTCATAAATTATTTAGAAGACTTCCGCCTAAATTTGCAATACTTGAGCGGAAGTTTTAAGCTTTTCTTATAATCGCAACAACACTAATATTACCAATTTTTTTCACAAACACATTAAAGTAAATTTTTTCTTTAACGGCAAAATATATTTGAGATAAAATTTATTTTGTTTATTGTTTACGAAATTAAGGGAGAGGCAGGAAACTTATGTACGAGTATCTATTTGGTATATCCATTATGAGCAATTGTATCTATAACAGCACGTAAAAGCTCTCTAATAAGAGTTCTACTATCGTACAGGAAATAGGAAGTGGGAAACCGGAAACAAACTATTATGCACATTGTACATACCAGTAATGCATAAGGAATCAAAATTCTGTTTTATAGTGTTAATTATATAAAGTTATATGAAAGAAACAAGAAAAAAAAACTTCTCCAAATATAATTTCATCTTTAAATGTTTATAGTTTATTTTCATAACATAATTTTCATTTATATGATTGAAATGTAATGAAATATATTATCAAGAGACATGGGAACTAGGAAAAAGAGGAGAAGTGAAGGAAAAAATATGTCTTTGCAAACAGCAACAGCTTTCGTTAATAACATTAACGAAAGCATATGTGTTAGTTTTGCGTTGTGGGGCAAGTGTGTGCGTTATATGTACATATGTGTTGTTTGCCTAACAAATAAGTTTATGAACGTGATAGACACCTTTTTATTGCCATTCCTAATTGCAATTAAAAAATTATTCTATTAAATTTTTAGTCGCATCCTGCAACTAATTCAGGCCATATACATTTATGTATGTGCACAGAAGTGCTTACAAAAATAGCAAAAAATTCAGAATTACATAGTTTCACGCTTGATTGTTGGCCACTGCATATATTCACTTAAGCATATAAATTTTGGAATTGTGTAAAATTAAAAGATGAATGTGAGCGGGCTGTGCCCAATACTTTCAATCTCTAATCTATAAGTTTGGCTAAAGTGACAGTTTAGTTAGTTTAAGAAAGCCTAGCAGCATTTGGATGCAATAATCAAGGTAAGGTTGTGATGCTTAGCTAGACAGAAAATCTGGAGTAGCGAAAGGAGATGTAAAGGATATCTTAAAAAATACTGTGACATTGTCTGTTGGAAAGCAGTAGATTTTGAAAGAAAACAAAAGCAACCACTAGAAAAATTCGCTTTGCGCATTAATTCGATTAACTTACTATGTTAACCGCTATCTAATCCTAGGAAATTTATTCAGGATCTTGATGACTAGATTCCATGCAAAGGAAAGCTTATCAGAAGATATTTTAGCTCATATATACAGCCGTTTATATTTGCAATACGACACAAGTGCATTGGAGGTGATATACATTTTCCCTCTGCACTGCTCATTGAGATGGCGAATTATTTTTGCAGGATGGTACCTGAAGGCACATTAGCTTGTGATTGCAGCGGTAAAGTTGCTTTTATGAATTAAATTCTCCAATCAAATTCTTCTTTTACATTTTCCATGAATTCACGTTGATCTCAAGTAGAAGCGCCTTAACTAATATTTTTTTGCAAAAGATTTTTTTAGTGACTTCAATGTATGAACATTGAAAAAAATGCCACTTAGGACCTTTCCCTCTTGAGACCACCGATATGTACATTTCAATAAAAAGGTTTTTAGTGTACATGAATGTGTAAATTTTAAATACACAAATAAACCAATTTCTCTCAGTGTATCAAATGGTTTTCAATATTCACGCACGTGAAATTTCCCTTTAAAATAACTAAAATATTTTCTCTGGCGTATAATGCGGAACATTATTGATGCTGAAAAGGATTTTTTTTTTTTTATAAAATAGTTCTTTATAAGTTTATTTTTTTCCACTTTACTCAACATTGCAAAAGTCATTCTGTGTGTACTTTTATAATCGATTTTTCTTATCCTATTCAAAACTTCTCGATACAAATTTGCTCATACAGATTGTTGGTGTTCTTCATCTTGTGTCCTCTTTAGGTGAATTGGCAAAGCACTGCAGTTGTGCCTCTTAATTTGCAAAACAAAATGTTTTATAAAGAATATTTACTTAAAATAAATATTAAAGGAAGAAATCTTGGCAGCAAGATAAATTGCATTGGAAGTGAATTGATATGGTTTGATGAATGATAAACTCTTTAAGGAAACATAACAAGCAACTGGAAACTGCTGACTTATTTGGCTTTTGTTTGTATTTATTTATTATAAATATTTATTTAAATATCTCAACTTATTTGTTTTGTAAAACTATAACTCCTATATAATTTAATTAAACACGATAATTTAAGTAAACGTTGGAGGACAGAGAAGTACCTGCCAGTTATCGTTCGGAAGAATATAATGTAATTATTATTTTTATTATATAGCTTATTTTCAGAGTTGCTTAATATAAACGACTGGTTAGTAAGCTTATGTTGCAACTATAATATGGCTTACACTTCTCATTTATTCCAATGGAAATTTAATATTTCCAAAAAAAAAATATGTATCCGGATAAAAGTTCTCTGACAGCGAAATGCAGTTTTCATTTTGTTGATTAGTTATATTTTTGCCAGAAATCATCTTGACAACACTTTAGTGACCATAACGACAGTTTATTTTTCTTGTATTGATTTTTTATTACAAGAGATTCAACCAAAAAAGAAAATATGAAGACACACACACACATATATGTATATGTATGGATGTATGTATGTATAAGCAAATCATTACCTCATTGAAAACTAAATAGGGCGTTATCAGTAAAGTATTTTTAGTAACTGAATATAAAAATAGAAAGCTTTATTCAAAATTCAAAGTGGGTTCCTCACACGAAGTAATAAATTATTAAGACTGTTTAAATAATATACAATTGTTTTTGTTTTAATTACACTAACGATGCCAAATATAAATATATCGCTGAATATAATCCTTTATCTTGTTTACATAACAATCAATGAAATATTTTGGGTTATTGCAGCTGCTGGAATTGTGTGATAATCATGGGGCTTCTCCAGTACCGAAAACCTTCTCACCACTACATTTAAGCCACTAAATATTTGATCATGTGTTACTACTATTTCATGCAACGCTGATTTATGTTTAGTATAGAGGAAATTGTCAAATTTTATTTGGCAATTTTCAATTTGGTTCGCTTTGTTCTTCCTGTAGCCTTGACTTCACGTCTTTCTTTTGAATAAATTTAAATATTTGGAAAAATGTGGCAACATCAAATGACCATATCCTATAGGCTAAGCGTACTTGTCTTTACTGTAATACACACTGTGCGCAGAACACTGGAAGACCGCTTCTACATCCTATAAAGAGCAAAAATATCGAAAATAGAGAAAGTATTCAGGGAGGAAGGAAGTGAGAAGAAAAGCTTAATGGTAAAAATGGCAAGTACGGGTACACAATTAACCACCCCAGTTGATCTATTTTGTATTTCATTCAAAATAATTGCAGTTAGATTTCAGTTTTATTACAGACTAAAAAAAATTAAAAACACGTCCAGAAATGTATTGGCTTTTTATTTAGTTGGACTTGTTTTGGCAGGTGGTACTATTGTTGGCTGTTTATGGTTTTTTTCAGAGCTGCAGTTGTAGGTTCAGTTACTGAGTATTGAACTTGCTCTTTCGGTTTGTTTCGTTCGGTTATTTCTAGAACTTCTTTTTTCTTTCTATAACTTTCATTTATATTTATTTTAAAATCTTATTCTAAATCTTTAAAGACATTTGGAAGTCCTTTAACGAAGACCGAATTCTCTTTGTTCAGAATTATTCTTTTAAGTTGTTTATATTCTTTTTTTTCACAATTTTCTTTCTTTTCTATTTAGGCTGGAAAATTCTATTTTTTAAGATATTAGGTTTACCCTTTTTGGCTACCGCTGTAGGCGAGTGCTGGAGAGACAAAAGCTCGCTGGTTGAGATCAGATTCCAAATCCAAAGAATGGTGATGGTTTATTGCAAATAATTTGTTTATTGAACTCAAATAAAATGCATTTTGATTTGATAAAAATGAATTGAATTTTTCTTCCCTTTATTATTACTTTTATTTAATAAAAATTTCATTAAGATTTATTGTACATATACATATATATAATAAATATTAAAAAAATAATATAAATTAATTAATTCTTTTTATACTAGTGTATAAAATAAATTTATTTTTAGTTAAAAAAAATATTTGAAAAGTCAATTAATTGTTTCTATTAAAATTGTTTTATATTTAATAATGCATTTGAATTCGTTATTTTTCTTGTGACTACTCCACAAATTAATTAATATTATAATCAATCTTTTAATTCACTTTATTTGTTTATACTAAGGCGTATTGTATATGTTAAAAAATATATATATATATGCATATTTAATGAACAAATAAAAATATTATAGATTTTCTTACTTTCTTCAATTGTCCAATCAGCCACGCTCATTCGTTAGTTCGCATGGCGCAATAGAATCTACTTTGATATAAAAATAAGAATTCTTTAAGACATTAACTTTTAACTTAAACTTTTTTATTTTTGTTATTCTCTTTTGTCCGCTTAAGTTTGTTTAATTAAGATTAAGTGGTTTTAATATAATTTAAGTTAATTTAATATTTTTGGTATTGTGTATTGCACTTCTATGCACGAACAAAGTGCATAATGCATCGTATTGCATTCAATTGCATTGTTAAGAATTTAATTTGTTTACATTTTAGTGTCTTGTATATTCTACTGCTGAATAGAAGGCGTTATTAAATAAATTAGGATTTCTAATTTAACTCTAAGATCTACTGGTTCCACTAAAGAGGAAATTTATGATAACTTGGCTGTATTTATTTATTAGATTTGGCAACCAAAAAAGTTCAATATTTCTATATTTAGATGTACAGTGTTCTCCGGCGCTTTTACATCTTTGCTCTGACCTAATACCTGGACCAAATGAACCAATAAATTGCCACTCAAATCCGAGCAGTTTCCGCAATCCGTATATTCAGCTTAAGTTAAAAGTCTTTAGAACAAATTCTATTGGCATTTCCGAGCAGAAACTTCTATTATTCACTTAATGCAACATGATTTGTTTGTAGTGTTCATTATAATTATTTAAGAGTGCATCAAATTCAGCCAGTATAATTTATTTACGTTGTTAATATTATTTGGTGAACATTTCTATATTCTTAAAATATTTGTTTAATTTCTATGCTTTGCTAACTAGTCTGAATAAATGAAAATATTTTTGTTTTCTTTCTTCATTTTCAATAAAACTTTTTCTAATTTTGGCTCCTACAATTTATTTACTTCAACTAACGCTAAGTTTTTATTAACATTTAATTAATTTAAATTAACTACTACTAATTTAACTTGTCCACTCAACTATTAAAGACATTTCTCTTAATATATAAAAAGTATATAGTATCTCTCTATATAGATACATGTTGTGTATTACGAATGGTCCTGCAGAATTGCAAAAGCTTTCTGCGAGAATCTTCAACAAGGATAGCCTTTGAGTATTACATTACCAAAACTAAAAATAGCTTCGTTCACTGACTAAATCATTCCGGAGAGTAGAATTTTTGACACATTCCGGATACTCACAAGCACGGAATGGTAATTAAGATAGAGTCAAATGAATCAAATTCCTACTGGTCTATTTCACTATTTAAATAAACTGTCTTTCTGCTTGTCATAAATTGATTATCTGGTTGTCAAAGCATTATTGTTACGTATAACGAACTGAAATCTGACTACAAATAAAAATTTGTTATGTATTTATAAAAAAAAAAAAACAGATTGTTGTCGTTACAACAGCCGCTATACAATTATGTATGTATGTATATGTTCCTGTATTTATATTTATAGGCTTAAACAACAAGTGGTCATAGCAACCTGGAAGCTAAATTGTTGAATAATGAAAAACAAGAGGGGCTTTTTCAGCTAAACGTTGTCATGATATCATGTTGGGCAGGGGGGCCAAGTATTGAAATAAATTATGTAAATTATGTCGGAACCAAAACTTACCTAAAATACAAATTTGTTATGTATGATTGAGCTTAAGCTCTATTCCATCAAACAATTAATATGGATGTAACTTAATTTAACAAATTTTCCAAAATAATACAATACTGCTGTGCACACTCGTATGTAAGATTAAGGTAGGTACGCGAGAAGCGTCCAGGAAAAATATCTGCCTTCAATGGGATTCCAATACAGGGTTAGGGAGTGCCTCAGTCTCTTGTAAGATTGGTTCAGGCAACCCTCGTACAGTTTTGAGTTCCTGTATAACCTTTTCGTTGCAGTGTGTAAATTACGAGGTACTGTGCATTATTGCCCACCGGCATATGCAATGCTGGTCATTCCACTTGCGGACCCCTCTTATGAAATTATTTATATGACAAGAGACACGTATTCTTATGTCTGCTTAGTATTTCTATTATATGCCAACCAAAAAGCATTCATGTCGTTCCTCCGATATTAATGAAATATTCATTTTATAGGAAATGCACTTTTCGCACGATTAGCAGAACATAAAATGACCCATCGTTTTCGTTTCCGTTTTCGTTTTCGTTTCCGTTTCCGTGTTAGTTTTAAGTTTATAATCAGGCGTATTGCTATTAATTGGTACTACTGGACGATGTCGTAGATGTGTCGCTGTGCAGCGAACTATCTGACAAGGTTTTGCGTGCCAACTCGGACATGTTTAGTCCACTGCCGCATAAATTATTAGCCATTGTTGTTGCGGGGGAACACGATGTGACTGCATGACGACACGGCTGAGGAGAAGTAGGATTGGATAAGCCCGATTCGTGTATTGGCGACAATGTAGGTGATCGCGTACGCAAAAAGTGTTTGCGCCGTTGTCGCCGATAAACATTACTGATGGTTGGTAGTCGCTGCATTGCATTGTAAGAGGTGTTGCCAGTATTGGACGGTTGTGACGAGGCAAAAGCTAAAGTTTCAGCCAACTCTTTTAAATCCGCAGTATTTGGTATTCGCCTTCGGGTTGGCGGAGGTAAGGCAGGCGGTAATGATATGCCAATAGGTGTGGTATACGTCACTGACGTATCATCTCTTATAATAGATGTTGGCAGCACGGACGTTTTATATGTGGCGGTGTTTTGGCAAGAGGGTGTTGTCATGCCACTACTACTGTCTGAATAACTACTGTGCTCTCTGGAACTGTGTGAGAGCGTATTATTTGTTGAATTCGTTGTGATTGAGGAGGTGGATCCATAAGAATTTTTGTGTTGGCAACAATTGTTTTCTTTCTGCAAGTGTATGGGTCTAACTTGATTTTGCTTAAGACCATACTCGACATTTTGCTGTAGCCTGCACCTGGGTCTTCTATAGCGATTAATGACGCGCATAAAGTTTCTAAATCTGACTACTGGCCAAGTTCTTGTATTGCGAAAATGCGTTTGTGAACCTCTTAAATGTTCTGTCGATCTTGGAGAGTTGTGTGGCATTTGGGGAACAGTATTGCCATTTGAATTGACATACTTAGTTGGAACCTCACCTTTAGCTGCTATTTTTGCAGCCAACTCTTGGCGATGCTTAGTAGCCAGAGCAGCAATAATATCATTGGGCACATCTGGGCTATCTGGTACAGCTGAACAACAATTCCATTTTCGACGCCACCTCTGCTGCTTAGAAATAGTCTGCATACAACATCGTTTCTGGGCTGCAACTGCTTGCACAGACGATTGGGATTTTCCCGAAGATGTACGTGACAATTGTTGCGGACTTTCCAACTTGAGAGTTGATGTTTTATTGTTTTTATGAGTCTTAGAATCTCTTTTGCCTATAATGGGGCTTCGTAAACGAAATGAACAAAAAGTGCATTGCTCACTATATTGAACATATGAACGGCGATTATTTGACGCTGTTCCAGAAGCCTCTAGATTTGTAACCAATGTAGCTTTAGTTGCAGCGGCGCTTAGTCTTCTTTGGCTGGAACCACTCGCCTTGAAGGACGAACAACAATGAAATGTGTTAAACGTTTCAGTAGTATCGTCGGTGGTTGAATCTAAGTCGGTGTTTGCTCCTGAAATATGAGCTATAGTCAATGGCGATTTAATGTTCGTATCTTCTAATAAAGAACACATGTAATATGTCTTTAAGGCAGTCTGATGATATTCCCTAGAGTTGGCACAACAGTGAAAATTTAAATGTGAATTGGACTCTGAATGGTAAGAACTTTGTTGGCGCAACAGAGGATCTCCATCCTTTGGGTGATGTATTTTGGAACACATAAAGACTTGGCCACATTCTGGAGTCCTTTTGGACGGATGATTGTTGGTTGGTAGAGCTGATTGCCCGTCAGCTTGTGAACTTTTGGCAATAGCGGTAAGCTTATTTTTGGCTTCTTGGGCTTGACGATGATTACGTATATATTCATAAGTCGTTAAACCCAAAAACGAAATATAAATGTGAAAGAAACAGAGATGTAACAAAAGTCCGGCTGTGATGGCTGCTAGCAGGCCCAAGCAACCCAGCAGTATGAGGAATATAGTATGACTAACTGCAATACCCGCAAACGAGACTAAAGTGTTGTTATGCACTATTGAATTGGAGTCTGTGAAAATATCTTTACCTCTCCCATTGTCACTCAAGTTGGATAATATGCTAGATGTATCATTTGTTAAGGTCTCGTTAAGGGTGTTGTTTATAAGCAATGTGACATTTTCCACTAGACTCGGAATTGTGGAGTTATCCGAGAGTAAAATATCGTCATAGATGTTTGGTGTATTTGGGACTACGTCAGTTACGTTGGCGGTATCGTTCAAAGTTAAATATTGACTTCCATCCACTAAGTTGCCTTCCGAAACAAATTGTGTGGTATACCAAAAGCTGAGCCATTCAGGTCGAAGGTAATACAAAACAATCTGACCAATAACCGCTAATAGTATAACCAGCGTAGCGCACACTGCACTTACGACACACATTAGAAAGGCGACATAATTACGTGATCCAATACAATGATTTAACCATTTACAGTGATGATCGAATTTGCCTACACACTTATTACATACTGAACAATGTTTTGTGCGATGCGAAGAAGTGCGTATGTTACACAAATGGCAGCGTCCATTCTCAATAACATGAGCGTGTTTAGTTCGATCAAACTCGGGCACAATACGATCATTACGATAAACTCTACGTAACTCACGATCAGCAGGATCTATCAGCAACGCCACTAAATGGGATACTATATGCACTATATATAAGCCAGTTATCAAGCCATAAAGAGGTCCCTGTATGTCTGTATTGAAGGAAGGAATTAAGATGGCATATGCTGCTAAGCCAAAAAGAATCAGTACCAACCAACCAAATAATTGTAGAGGGTGCAAAGGGGTCTGTAAACCATTAATACGTCTACCTTTACGATGATGAACGTCGGCTATATTCTCTTGGAAGGAGATGCAATGAGAACATTTCCATGGTCCTACTGACAAACTAGAACTTCTAATATTAGCCAAATGGTTATTGTTATTTGTAGACGTCTTCAGACCATTTACACTCTCTGTTGAGCTACAAGAATTTTCTATGGGTGGCTGACTATCTTTCTTACTAAAGAATTTTAAAATTTTCGTTGCTGTATTATGAGTCTTATGAGTCTTTACTTGCGTTAATTCTGTATACAGATCAGGATTTTTAGCATAATCATTTATACTCGCTGCAGTGATAGTTATCACATTGCTATCATTATTTATACCATTTGTAGATTTATCGGGTAGACTGGAGCTATCCTCAATATCACTGTAGGATGATATTACGGTTATGCCGTTTTGCAAATGATCTGGAGATATTTCTAGTTCAACATCTTGATGCTGATTGTGGATGTCCGCTGTTGCTTCATTGCACCCTTGTTCGCTATACTCTCGTTGCATGTTGCTTTAAGTATAACATTTGTCTTAATCTTTTCGAGGTTTGAGTAGAAATGGCCAAACGATAATTTAGGTAAAAGTTTAGTAAGCAAGTGATTAGATGATTTGATGCGTATTTTAATATTATGGAGGGAAGTATAATGCATGAAATTAGAATGACTTTTCGTTTCTAGTCCGAGCAACATTACAGGTTACTGGTGCAGAAGATGCTGACTATAAAGCTGAGTCTTTGGCTTCAAGATAGTTCAGATATAACTTTAGATCAGACCGGAGTTTTTAAATTCATTTTCATGAGAAAGCCACGTCATATTATTTTTTTTTTTTTGTTTTTTTAATCGGTTTACACACTTACACTTTCCATTAAATTTTTTATAAATATAAATTGTTTCTTTTAAATCTTAAATCAAATATGTTACTACTTTCATTGCAAATAATAATTATTTTTATTAATTTTTTTTTTTGTTTGTATTTTTTTAAATGTATCTTCAAAGATTTTGAAGTCCACTTTTGATTTTCTTTTTTCAATTTTATTAGTTTTCAATTGTATAATTTTTTTAAATGTAAAATGTATGTCACCACATTTAATTCAGCACAGGCTTTCGTGAACGCTCAAAGTATGTGCAACTATAGTTATATGCTGCAGTTAATATAGCAATGCGTTAAGAGGCGTTAAATTTTAAAGCATTGATGTCTTCGATAGTTTTGTAAAACAACTATTATTATATTAAAGAACTTTATTTTATATGTATTTATTTATCTAGCACGCACTTCATACTCAAGGCAACTACTAGAGCCGGGATACACATAAAGGGATATGCGCGTATGAATTTGCATACACGCCATGCCGTCTTCATTCACGTATTTACCAAGGATTTGATAATTAAATTTTTTATATTTATTTACTAACATTTAATTTTAATAAACGTTTTTGTAAGTCTTTTCTTTATTTAAAATCGTTATTTATTGCATTTCTTAACTTTGCGTAACGTGTAACGTTAATATATTTTTCAATGCACATTATTTTCCGTACTTTTTCGTACATTTCTCATACTATTATTTATTCATATTTTCCATTTTTAATCATTTTTCGATCACAATATATTTACTTTTTCATTCTGCTTCTTGTTATAATGTTTACGTTAGTTACGTTATAAAATTGTCATATTTTAAGCCATTCGGCAACATTCTCAATTTACTGTCTGCACTAAAAAATAATTTCCTTTCAATCTCTCTGAATGCATAATAATTATTTTAGGCTTATCATTATTTTTTTACCACTATTATTTTTAGTATTATTACGCTTTGTTGTATATTACGTGTTTGTTCTACGCTGTTTAGCTTTTGATATTTACATTTTCTTATATGATATTAAATGCAGATTTATAGCTGCCGTAACCACTGAAACATATTTTTAATAAATTATTGTCCTTTTCATTTTTAATATGCCCAGGCATACAGACATAACGAACGTATTCAAATATTTATGAATGTACAGTGTGCACTGCAATTTTCTTACGTTCTTTCACAATTTCCTCAATTTTGTTCTTTGTGTACTCAACTTTGGTAAAGAATAATAATAAAAACAACAACAATAAATGTAAGGAATCTTTCAGAATTTATTATTCAACCTACATTTTTTCTGTTCCTTTACGAACCACTCATTTATCCAGTGGTTGGCATGTACGTATACTTGTGCTTGCAGTAAATTCAATTTAAAGGAAAGAGCTGAAAGGGATAAAAGCAAGTTTGGTAAAGGAATCCACGAGTCAAGGTTACAACTTAAAGGACTTTATATTACTGTTCGCTCTTAGAATTAAAAGAAGAAAATCCATATTCAAAAGAATGTAAAAAGTGAACTTTTCATTGTTTTTTTAATGTCATTTATATTCGCACGTATGCGTGGACACGTACTTTGTGTTGCTACGTATTGTACTCGTATGAGCTTTTAGCTGTTGAGCGTTTTTGCTGTTTGCTTTTCAATTACTTAATTCGTTTGTTTTACGCAAATATCTCGTGAATACACGAAAGTGCTTTGACAGTAAATACGTAACTATTAAATGTATAAAATTTGAAGCGTATTTTTAAAGTCATTATCGATTATTTCTTACTTATTTTATTTAATTTCAGTTCAAACTAAGGATGGCTCTTCTCCCGGCCGTATTAAGTTGTATAACTAGAGGTTTGTTTCTCCGTTTCTTTGAACTTTCAATATCATTCATTCTCCACCAGGAACATTAAATGTGTAGCATTCGTGAAGAAGAGCACCATCGTTCTTTAAATAACTGACCTATTACTGACCTATTACTAATACAATTGCAAACTCTTGTTAATCTTTAATTTAGCAACTGCTTTTCAATAGTGTGTGTTGTTAACTGCAATTCCAGCAGCAACAAAACCTGTCACAGAATTCCAGTGCTTTTAAATGGTTACAAAAATAAAAAAAGGGAATAAAAATTATATGTTGGCTCAGCATGAACACTCCTTTTATATTCAAAGAGCATTTAAAATAGCTTGAATACTTGCTTATTTAATCACTTAATAAAATTGGTTGCTATTTGCAATATTCTTTCAATTTATTTATTGTTATTTACTTGGTTTTGTGTGTGGTTACCTTGGTCAGTCTATATGACGCCTTTGATTTTATGCTAAAACCAAAATTTTCAGCTGACCTTCAAGCAAGAAGTTTCGCCAAGTAATGCCAAACCTTGTTATGTTATGCCAATATACACAAAAATTAAATGAGAATTACAAAAACACAATATTCAATGTTGTTATTTTAAGTAAAAGAAAACAGTTTTATATCAAATAAAATTTGATATGTCAAATTGCCCTTTCTGCCAAAAATTCATATATTACAATACACTGTACAACACTGTACATATCAGCGAGTACCCACTATAGAAGGTTCTTCCAAGCCGTGTTATTTCTCTTTTCGTTGAGTTATGGAATAGTAATTATAAAAAAAATTATATTGGTATAATAAATCACATATGTATATTGGTATATAATTATTTTTGTAACTATAAATGATTTGAAATAAACTCTCTTCTAAAAACTGCTCTCATGGCAGGATGTTTATATCACGTCCGTTGTAATTTATTTAAAGGCTCTTGGCAGCTTGTGAAAAATGTCAGCCGCATTCGAATTGAATTTTGCCTTGGATGCCGCACTAAGTAATTTCTAAACAAGTACAATAAACAAAAAAACAATTATTACTGAACAATTAGCAATAGATTGTTGTTGTGCAGCAAGCAAGTAATCATATTTGGTATTTGGAGATTTCTAATATAGAAACAGAAGGAATATTATTGATATTAACATGTTTTGCAATTTAAGGAAAGCGTTTGGGCACACTATTCGTTAAAAGTCAACCTGAGCCAAATATATTTTCCTCTATATTAAATTGGGCTTAAGAGCAAGTCCTATGGCACATGCAGTAATAAAATTCTACCATGACATACGAGCATTGAAATATATGAGAATACGTGAATGCATGCTTGCACTTTCTATCCATCTTGAACAGGCTTTCTAACAAACAAACTGGAAAATTACAGTTTGCAAGTACGAGAGTACTTTGTGCTCGCATAAGTTACTGCATGTTATAAACTGTAAGAATATCAAATTTATGGCATATGAAATTTTCCTCGCCTTTTCTTCTTTAGATTATAAATAATAAAGTACGTATGCTACTGCTTGAGTAGAAAAGTAATTTAATGACTATTCTGTTGATACTAATTTACTATTTCTCATTAGGGGAATAAATGGCATAATTTATATGCTCATCCTCATTTGTCATCCGTCTACCAAATTTGCCCAAAAATTAATTATCGAATTTTATGTTATTGCAAAATAAACATTTAAACATTCAGTTTTGCAAACATCTGAAAGATTATATTTGTAAAATTTTAGTAAATATTGAACTATTAGAAACTAAATTAATAATTTATTATAAATTAAAATGTATTTTCCTAAATTTTGATTCGCCTACATAAAGTGTTAATTCAGTTTGCAATTGCAATAAATTTTATTTAAAAAGGACTTGAGAGAGTAGAAGGCGATGATTAATGGTGCATCATGAAAAATTTTTATTCATCAATATTGCAGAGATTTGCGCACATTTTAAATTCACTGGCAAATTGTTTTTATAATTTCATGTCATACAAAATTGCAAGCTCATGCAAACGATCTGATGGCTTGTAATTACAAGTATGACAGTATCAAGCACATATAGGTATGTATGTTTAAAATATTAAATATTAAACTAAGTGTAATTAAATTCTAATTACCGTCCATCAGCCTAATTAAAGGCTTATGTAAGCAAAGTAGACGTTACCAGGAATCGCTCATAACTTTGTTTCTCGTAATCGTAGAAAAAGGAAAGTGTAAATATATGAAACATGATATATGAAATTTAGATATATATATTTATATATGGGCATTTGTTTTAGTGAACGAAATTATATAAAAAATTATGTAAACAACACAGGCGTCTTCCAAGCCAACCATTACGAATCTTAAAAGTACTGATATCGAAATGAGGGTAAAATGCTTTCTAGCTATCCTCTAGACAAGAGTGCCATTTTTTTTTTTTTTAGATCTTATCCCAAATTTTAAATTTTCGCATTTCCTAAAAGCTCCTCGTTTACTACAAAAACCACGTACTATTATTATGTAGATTTTTATATTAATGGCAATGTATAGTAATTTTTTTTTCCTCGCAAGACTAGAACTCAGGCTACTCATGCAATGGTAGATATACAATACTCAATACTCATTATACAATACTCATTTTGGCATTATTTAGTTACTATACTCATATACATATATATTTTTATAATGAAATTGAAAGCATATTCTTATGTTAAAGTACTTGCAGATATAAAACACGTTAGTCTAAAATATCATCATGGTAACCACGATTATTACATAACGTATTAAAGTTATAAGAGCTTAATGTGCTTACAAAAATAGCAGGTCAATGCCTAAAATCTGGTCGCTAACTTGAGAATCTATCCCAAACTGTTTGGAATACACAAAAGTTAGTGTGCATATGTTTAGCCCATCGCCTAAATAAAAAATATATTTAAGTATTTAAAAATATGTGACACAGTAGCAATAAAATTATGTAAATTAACTTAATTGAAGCATTTATTTCATTTTCATTTTAAGTTTTCATTAATTTATGCTTTGTCGTTAATCGTTAATCAAGTTGAAGTTTCAAGTTAAAGTTTCAAGTTTAACGCATTTTATTTTATTAAAGGCTTTTCAAACCGTTTCAGTTGCTCCTTTAATGGTTCTGTAAAGTGCACTTTAACTCTTTTCAGTATCCGTCGTTTATATTTTTATTTTATTGTTCTGGCAATGTATATTATTCGTGTATTTACGAGTATGTATGTATGTATATATGTGATTGTATGTATATTATTTTCGCTCCTTATCCTCTTTTGTTGTTCTTCACTTTTTCGTTGAGCGGTTGTTTACAGCTATTCACCATAGTCTTCATCAATAGAATTTTTTTTTTTTTTTCAAAAATCGGTAATACATTATTAGTCTTACGTTCTTTTCATAATTTTAAAACAGCCCTGCTTAACAGGCAATTTCTTATAATAATTCATATCTGGCTTATTTTCAATGCATGCTTTTTCGCTAATAGTCACATACATATGTACAAGTATTTTGTGCAATTAACTTTATTTGTTTGTCACTTGAATAATGAGGATAATGTTGGCCATTTTCATTTATTATTTTTATTTATTTATATTTCAACAGTATTTTTGTTGCTGTTTTTTTTCTTTTCCTTTATATGCTCAGTTAAGATTTTTTGTTGTTCCTTTATTCTTTTTGTCGTTGTAGTAGTGCAAAACAAAACGAAACATAGCCGTATTCACAAACTCGTTGCCGTTGCCTTTCCATGAGAATGCATGTATGGATGTATGTGTGGATGGAGGTTGTGTGTTAACATACTCTCGTAAGCATTGTGTGCTCTAAGGATGTATGAGTATTTGCTGTGAGAAAAACTAATTTTTTTTTAGGCATAATAAACATCATATGCAGCTATTAATACATTTCTGTAGCTGAAATGCAAACTCTCCTCGTACAATGAAAGCTACTGATGTGCACACAAATGCACATGTGGCTGTGTGCGTATGTTCACGTTGATTATTTTAGCTCTTTCATGCACTTCCTCTTATACAATACCAACGTATATACATACATAAATAGTAACATTCACTACAAAAATGTTGACAAAATACTAGTCGTAATTGTTAGTTCGACAGCAGTTACGATTTACATGCATGCATACATACATATTTATCAAAGGAGAATCAGGGGTATGCTTAAAATGTTTCATATTGAAAATCATTGGTGGTGTTTTTCCAGGCTTGTGTCCACACATCCATACATACATACATTACACATCCATATATAGCAAGTATACATATTTACATATATATGTATGTTCGTTTAAATGTTGTATAAGCTGAAAGCAACGCACACACATTCTACAATAACAAAAAGTTGTACACACCAACACTCATTCAAATTTGTATATACATACATTTCATGCGAATAACAACAATTTCGGTTTTTTTTTGCTTTTCTTTCGTATTGCATTTGTAACTTATTTTCTACCGTTATTTTTGTCTTTTCTCTATGAAATTCGTTTAATAACTGAAGAAAACGACTGTGAATCTCTGTTGTGAAAGTATTTTCTCCTTTAGTCAGAAAGCTTTTCATTAAGCTTTTGCTTTTCCTCTTCCTCTTCAGGTATTTCTTAACATGACAGTGAGCTAGCTGCCTTGCCCACCACTCAATTGCTGGTTCATTGTCAGAGAACCGAAAAGATTACGAAAAATCGTATTAGAAAAATTTATGAAAACTGTTAAATAGTAACCAAAAACAATTTGTTGCAGGAAACCTTCTGACTTGGAAAATTAAATCGTGTTTTGTACAGTTTCTAAACAAACACTCAGATTATTCATTAAATATTTGCCAAAGAGAACACTCATTTCAATTAGTTTATGTAGTTTAATTTAAAAATAGCCGTATAATATATGTAAATTATAAGCAAAATATTATTTTTAAAAGCTGAGAACAATTTTTTATTATAAAAAGAAAATTCTACATATTTAAATTTCAGAAACTGGAAACAACTCCGCTGTTTTTTTCAATACTTTTGCTATCAATGAAATATTAGAGAGTGCAATTCAAGATATTTCGATATTATATCTCTCATGTCATACATAATACTGAAAGCGATCACGTGTGGTCTTCATAATTTAAGATATCTCGTTATTACTTTCGATATTATTCAGATTTTATTTAGCACATCTCTCGCATGATATCTCGGCACAGTTTTACTTCTTTATTCTTTAACAATTAATTAGTTAAATTAAATAATTACATTAGCCATATATCGAAATATTTTGGATTAAAAATGATTATGAATTAAACTTGCGCATCGTTACTTTTCCGATTCGGTAATACATCAACTCATGACCAACCAAAATTACAAAAACAAAATATGAAACCCAAAAAAAGAGATTAAAACAAATTCCTCCTATTGTTTTTGGGAATTGCTTTTAAATATAAGTTGAAAATATAATATAATCAAAAGTGAATTTTACGTATTAAAAAGAAAACATGAAAATGTATCTTCGGCCATGCATAACATAAATGGCTTTCAAATATTCTTCGCATCTGATTAACACATTTTTGGGCCACTTAACAGCAAATAAAATATTCGCTTTCATTATCCTTTTATAAAAATTTTATTAATATAGGATTAAGTTTTAGCTTGTAACTAAATACTTAGCATTTCAATATTTGATATTTGCTAATGGACTTCTATAATAGTGTTCGCGGCCATTTATTGATCCATTACTTATCTTTAACAGATTTGTCAGTAGAACGTTTATATATAAATTTATTATTAATATAATAATATTATTATTATTATTAATTTATTTATTATATATATGTATATTTCATATATATTTTAATATATGCCACCCACTCACCAACAGCAACCCCAACCATATTGCAATGAGTATCTGCCGAATGCTGTTTCGGCAGCGGTGGCCTTAAGTGGACACGGGCCTTCACAAGGGCCGCATATATACATATATATAAGGGCCGTATATATATTATACATATTTATAATATTTCTAATAATGTTATTGCATTAATAATACGAGTATAATAAATTTAATATAAATTCTATAGTAAAAAATTTTCTTCATAAAACTTTTAAAAAAATTTAATTATAAAAGTTTTTTAATATAAAAAAGGATTATTTCCAAGAACTTTTTAACAGACAATGTTTTATGGCTGAACTGTACATTTCATCAGCATCAAAATGCTGAAGGTATCAGGTTCGATGCTCACTTCCTCTAGTTGCAAAACAAACAAAAAATTGTCAGGAATTTTTCTCAAGTGCATTGTTAGCATGTTCGTTACGGAGCCGTGTTGCAGCTTCGCGAAATAAAGCGAATACAGCGATATTGCAATTACTTCGTGTTCTCAGCACAATGCATTGCATAAGTGGGGGTCTTCCCCCTACTGCTAGTCTTATAATATTTCTCTGCTTGAATTATTCCATATCCCGTTATTTTCCCGTAGAGTATGTGGGGGGTGATTTTGAATTTGTTACTTTCTCTTTGTTTATAGGCTTTGCTAAGATACCATCGTATTTTAAAGTGTGTGCCACCACTTGCACACTTCCTTCAATTACAGCTTACACCTGTTGTTAATGGCCTCTTGCGGTTTTTCCTTTTTTTCTTTTAATTGTCTAAATAAGGAAATATTGGCTTGTTTTTTTTTTTAATTTATGTACGTCAAATAACGTGTAATGCTGATATTGAGAAAACGTATGTTTACATTGTTTTACATCGCAATTGAGTAGCAAATTGATTTTAGTTTCAAATGCCGGCATACTTAAGAAGCAGTCAGTATTACCTGTTATCAAATTTTAGAGCTGCCACACATACATGTGTAGCTGACAATGATAATAAGACTATGCTTTTTCCAAGGCTTATAAAACCGTTTCCAGGTTGTCTAAAAACATTAAACGTTAACAAAATATGCAATGTAAGAGGCCATGCAGGATTTTTAAATACTTGTTGCAGCACTGCTTTGGTTAGAAGCTCGGAGAGGGTACATAGATTTGACCTTTAAATTCTCACTATTTAAAAACTATTTAATATTCGTAAAAGGAAATTGCAAAACTTGAATTTCATAATGGAAACCGTAATGCGATTGCAAAACAGTATGAAGCAAGTATGAAATAATCTACGTTTTATATTTTTGTATTTTTCCATATTTTCTTAGAAAATATATCTTTTCCTCGTGGTAAGTTATCCTCTTTGTTGAAGCCCAAATATTCAAATTTTTCCTTCAGTTTTTATTTGTTGCACTTTTAGATAGAAAAATTTGCATTAGAAAGAGATTACTAGCAAATAACAGAGTGTGTTTCAGAAACACCTACAACAACTACGAAGTCAATCCGTAAAAACAACACAAACCAGATCAATAATTAAGGTGTAAAAAAGCAAGACAGAGTTCTTTTAGACATCTCAAGTTTTTCAATATTCTCAACTTCATCTCAACTTAGAGCGGAAAAGTTTTTACTTCAGTCAAATTTTTAGCATTAAGGAGGAATTCCAGGAAAATGGAAGGAGTTGGACGGCTAAAAATCAGTAATGTAGCTTTACTTTTTACTTTGTTTTTAAAACATTTTTTTTATGAGAATAACTTTTTTTTCCTTTTATTCAGGCATTTCATATATTTGAAATGTTTTGAATAAATTACGCCCACAATATTGTTTTTAATTCTTCAATTAATTTGATGGAAATTGTTCGACTTGAAATTTAAATGTTCCAACATTTAAATAATCGAACAATATGAAGTCGAGTAGAAGCTCGTTTCTGAAGCAGTATGTTTGCTTACCGATATAAATACGTGATGTATGCATGTATTTGTTTGAGCTTAAATATGACTTTCAAAAGTTGTTATTGTTATGTAAACAGGTCTCCGGGGAGTTTTGAATGTCCGTCTGTTGTTCTGTATACTTTTTTATTATTTCAATTTCCACCCTCCTGAAAGTTAAACAGTGAAGCTCTACACATACCGGGTAAAACTTATAGATCAGCTGATTACTTTTCTATAACTGCATTAAATTAAATGGAAAATATATGAATTTGAAGTTCAAGTCAACTTTCGAATTAATTCAGAAACATCTAAAAAGTGGGGATCCCAAAAGCATACCATGTAATCAAAGCAAGTGGATCTTAACTCGATTTTACTATCCGGGTTTTTCTCTCCGTGTATCCAATATCAAATGAGAAAACAATATTTCGAACAATTTAGAAATGTAAAGAAAACTGAATTTAGCTCATCAGCAGATTATTATGGGCTTAAAATGTATGTATTCGAAAGTGAAAATATCGGAGGGGAATGTAGCAAGATCAAAATAAAATATCATTGTACGAAAGAAATATTCGTTCAGGTTCAAAGAACGATTGTGGAGTTCGGTTTTCCATAAAATGTAGGGTGCATGAAATATTTGTATACCTTGGAAACTATATAATTTCACATATTTAATTTTCAGTTATACACACAAACTTTTTAAATCAGAAATATTTATTATTTTTTCATAAATATTAAAATTTTAATTAAAATTGTCGAGAAGTACACGGAAAAATATAAAATGATTGAACTATTATCTTTGCCGCGAGGAACAAAACAAAATATGTCTTTGCCAAATATAAAATTTCGGTCCGGCTTACCGATTAACAGTCTGCCAGGTTGGGAGCATATACCATTGGATTTAAAATTGCCCATGTTAAAATGTCCTGGAAATCAAGTTATATTTTCGAAAAATAAAATCGGACAAACGGTGAATATGAAAAGACACACTAATAAAAATGGAGATATGGTCTTAATAATGAGCAATATTGTGAAACCGACATCGTTCTTACATCAAACTCATCAGTTCTATTCTTGATTTTCAGAATTCAAAGATAATGAAACACGAATTCAATGCCACTGTGCATGATAGCATTCCTCAATACAATTCTCTGCACGATCCAAACTTAAAAACTTTCTACGCTAATGAAAGAAATCTGAAAAGGTTGCGGGAGAATGGAGAAATTACTTTGGAAAACGACGTTATATGTAATTTAAAGGACTTTAATCAATATCGCCAGCAACTGCATAAATCTCATTTATATTTTATCCTGCAGGAACGGAATCGTTTAGTAAGCAAACTTATCTATTTTTTATGTAATTAAAAATAATTATGTAAATCTCAACGTATTAGGAAAGCGAGCAACGTGATCGGTTGCTTATAGCTAATGCTGAAAGCAATACCAACCGAGATCACCAAAACGTCTCAGCACGTGATCATTCCCATTCAAAAATTGTTTATCGAAAATCATGCTTGGACCAGCAGCGCGCTGAACACTATCGAAGTATGTATGAAAACACTTTGAAGAAATTTACATACATACAGGTTAAACACACAAACACTCAGGCTTCCTTAGAACAGAAAAAAGTGCTGCGCCAATTGAAACGTCAGAGACTTATAAACGTTCGCAATGAATTACGGCGGAAGCAGTTGATTTCTCTAAAGAAAAGTTTTAAATTTAAAAAGGAGCGTTTGCATAAAAACATGCAAAAACTTTGTTCGACTCGATTACAAAAGCAGCAAGAAAAACAAATAAAATCCTGGAATAAACGTTTAGCTGAGAGGATAGCTCATCAGGAAAAGGTGGATAAATTACTGCATCAAGTTAGTAATGAGAGAAAAATATTTATTGAAAATCATAAACACACATATCAAAAGAAATGGGATAAAATACAAGAGGGAATTGTAAAGAGAAGGTTGGAAAATCGGAAAAAGCTTAAAAGCAATAACGAGTGCAAAGAAATGAAAGCCAAGACGAAAAAAAATCCCTTCAGCGTGGCTTCCTTCAATGTTGGTTTTGAAGAGCTTTTAGACAGCGAAGTATTTGAAGCTTTAAATATCGCGCTGGATTTGCAGGATAAGTTCAAAGTGCCTTTTGAAGCAGATGATCCAATTTATAAAGCTGCTCAATATATTATGGAAGTCATTTTAAAAAATTATCATAAAGACCTTTCGAAGGACAAAGTGATCCATAAGAATGTTTACGAACGAATGGATCAATTTTTTGACGAAACTAAGAAATCCGTTACAATTGTAAGTTCAAACTTTTTTTAATATACACTATTAGCATACACGTTACCATTTCTTCGTTTCTGTATTTACAAAATAAAATAAAATGCCAACTATTTCCTCTTTACTGTATTAAACATCTTTCTTCACATTTTATTCAACATTCTGTTGTTTAATTATCGAGGTTTTGATGAAGGATAAGTTTCACTATCCTACATAGTCGTATAGAATAGTGTGGCCTAAAAATTTCAGATTTTTATGAGAAGGAAAATTTTATGAAAATTTTCATGAAATATATTATACATATTTTTTTAACTTTGCAGAGAGCAACGCAAATAATATCCTCTCTTCAAGAGCATACCGGAACAACGAAAAGTACGAACAGCAAACGAAATTCTGCTGTATCCTTTATCCAATTGCCAAATACCATTGGAATGTCAAGCTATAAAATTCATCCTCTGATTAAATTAAAAGAAGTTTTTAATCGTCAGCCGACTCCAGCAGTAAGTTGACAAAATTATTCATCGTAATCGTTTTCTTGTCATAACTTATTAAAATTATTTAAATCTGCAACATTATTATCGCAGATGAACTGACTAGCGAGAAACTGTCATTAAAAAATATCGATTTCTAAATAAATATTATGGTTTTCCCCCTAGGGCTCCCTGACATCTATAATTGTCAACTCGACGACAAGCTTAGTTGAAAAAAGTAATTGCAGTAATTTGTCGCGCAATGACCTTGTATTCATCGAACACTATATAGCAAAGTTTAAAAGGAAGCTTACCGTGGGTATAGGGCATAAAGTATTTGAAGCCATACAATGTCATTATGCAAATATATTCATAGGCGTAAGGCAAGACCTACTAGGTAATTTTAGTAAAATTAAATCTTTTTACATATTTTACACATATTATTAAAAGTTTGATTTAAACAAGATATTGATCGCAAGTTCCTGCTAAATCAAGTGGCTAAATCAATTCTAGGATATGCTGTAAATCCCTTAAATTTTGAGTCAATTATAAAGCTGTGTACTAGCGCCTTAGCCAGCGATATTATTTGGTGTTTGCAAAAGCAATTACTGAAAATAAAACCTGTTCGAAGAAGTGAAGTCAAACCCAGCATTACATCTATGTAATTATGCAGGAAATAACATCCAGCTGGTACTCGTTTGTAAAGAAACTAAAAAATTCTTAAATAATAACTAAATTTACTCAAATTTATATAAGTCAGTTGCTTTGGTAAATATATTTTAAAATAAATAAATAAATACGTGCGTACACATACTTTTTCATTTAGTAGGCACTTTTTACGGAAATGTATTCTTTTTTAAATAAATATCAAAATTTTTCAAAGCGTCTACAAAAACTTCATAAAACTATAAACAAAAAAATCAGAGGATCTTATTTTCAACAAGTTTTATTTGTTATTTGTTTCTGCAATTTCATTATTTTTTAATAACTACCGGTGTTATCTCTTCTCCAGAACACAGAGAAATCAAAATTTTTATTTTAAATCAAAAATTTATTTCAAATCACATGACTTTCAGTTTATGTTTATCCGAAATTATTTTAACTGTAATATAAAAGTTGTTTAATATTTTACAATGGATATATTTTTAAAGCTTGAAAATATTTAAGAAGTTCTTTAAAAAATGTTATTGGGGCAAAAATTCTTTAACTTCAGTTCCCGCAATTTTTTATGTTCCAGCAAAAGCTGCAGGAGCATTACTAGCTTCATATGTTTCTTCTGGACATTCTAAATATTTAGTTGGAAGGTCATCTCCAATATATCAACGAATCCTTAACAAATTACTCTATATCCAGGTCAAATAGCAGTAATGTTTTTGCACAAAGGATTTATTCATAAGATACCGTACCAGTTAGAATACACCCTTCAAGGATAATATATTTGTGTAATGTTTCACTATATGGGTTGGGAAATAATACGCTCTGCAGTTAATATATACTCCATACATATAGTAGTTAAAATTTATTTAGAAAATTGCTTTGGTTAAATTTTGTTTTTTATCTTTTTCTATTTATTTATCTTTCTTACACTTAAGTATAAATGTGCTAATATTAATAATACATGCGCCCAACTTTATTGGTAAAATATGCACTCTACTCATGATTTTTTTATTTTTGTATGTGCGAACAATTTGAAGAAAGTGATTCGTTTGGTAATGCTTGTCCACTAAAATTATGTAGATAGTTGTAATAATTATGATTACAATTATCAAAGCCTTTTACAAATTGTGTATTTTTTAAAAAAAAAATTAAATTTAAATAGCACAAAAAGTTTTAGCTTCCAATAAGGTAAAAATGTTTGTTATCATAATACAGACATAATACCATAATAGTATCGTAGTAAAGAATTATATTTGGCTTTCAGTGAATGTTTGACATGATTTACAAATCGTATGTAAAAATGTCATTATTGACAGAAGTATCTTGGAGCGAATCACTATTTCAATATTATAAATTCGCTCTGCCAAACACAGTTTTGTAATATAAAAGTGTGAAAGAAATTATTTCAATTTATTCTGAGTTTATATTTTTATTTTTTGTTTTTAGCCTTTAAACTTTGTTTCCACTTTGGGAAACAAATCAGTACAAATAAAAACTAAATGCAGTTTTGTTCAAATATGTACAGTAAGTTAAATACTATGAATATTATAACTATAATATAAACTAGATTATTTATGTTTAAACTCAAATAATTGTAAAGGCTTCTCTTAAATTAATTGATCATAAAAAGTTGTATTTTTGATTTGTTTTTTTTTTTTTTTTTTTTTTTTTTTTTTTTTTTTTTTTTTTTTGGTTGGTACACTGGTACGTTCTATATTTACTATTAAGTCATAATTAATTTGAAAGTTTTGATTATTTCAAAACACATTTACTCTGTATTAAAACAAAAGATTATTGGTGGCGAATTTTAAACTATAAAGCACTTTTTTTATCAAATTAAACAATTCGAAATTAAGTGCAAAAATTAAAATTAAATTTGAATCAAAATTATTTTAAAATAAACAATATATACGCTTATAATATAGTATATAAATGTATGTAGAGTATGCAAATTATTTTTAATTACAATTTTAAAAATAAACAATATTTTTAATAAATCTTTTTACATAAATTTAATATTATCGAGTAAATAAATTAAAACTTTAACAAAGTTGAAGAAATATTTTTAACATAAAACTGGAAAATAGAAAAATCTTAGTCAAGTGGTATGTTTAAATTATATTTAAACATCGTAGTTTAGAAGAGGTGTATCGTAATAGCGCAGTGTGGGGGAGGACGATGAGAAACCAGTACATGGTAAAAGCCAACAAGCTGGATGCCCTCTACCAAAAACATCTGCCAATAAATAAAACTTACTTTTATTTGTTCGATATGCTCCTCTTTGTTGTGCGTGTTCCACGGCCGTTTCATCATGTAATATAGCATGCATTTGATCCACCATTATTGCTAGAACAAATAATCCAAATAGGCCCGACTCGACCAATAGTATTGCACTGTGTAGTCTAAAAGTAATTGTTTACGCATTAAAGCTCTGAGCTCCGCAAATTAATGTTCATTAGAATATTATTTATTTTTGTTATTATATTCACATAGTTCCTATACGCATTTCAATGAATGATAATGCATCTCATCAATTAAAAAAAAAAATTAAAATTAATTAAAATATCTTTGCAATTTACTATCATTATATGATGATTTTTCACTAACAGAATAATCCATATCCGAATTAAACAATAAACCATATTACTTATCCGATATAATTTTTCAAAAAGGCGATGAATCTGTGTATCGTGCTACATGCTAATTCCCCATTCACACGTCAAAATAGATAGAAACCACAAAATGTTATTTACATATGTAGTGTAACAATTAAAAAAGAGATGAGGTGACGGAATAGTCCTATGGTACGTAATTATTTTTATATATTATGTAAGTGTGTATATACATAAAACATGAATTTAAAAATTAATCCTGTTTATCAACACACTACAGTTTATTTTAATATTTAATGTTTAAACAAGATTTATAAATTAAATAAGAAAGGAATAATAAATTCAATAAAATTCATCTTTAAAACATTAAGTGAAATAAAGTAGACTTATGAAAATGACATGGAAGTGTTTTATTTTTTATAATACTTTATGTCATGTATATTTTTATATAGATTAAAAAATTATGTATGAACACTATACTTCTTTCTATTTTTTTCGTGGATAAAATGTAGAAAACCGACCCCAAATTATTTATTTAGTGCTTAAATAAGGTCGGATAGCAATAGGGTTTTTTAACGTTTACAACGGATATATCGTAAACGTATTGAAATCTCTATAGTATTGTATGTTTAATTTTTTTTTTTTTTTTTTGTTTTGAATTTTTCTTTAAATAAAATTAAAAGTTTGAATTTCTTACAATCTTGTTTGAGACTCCAATGTACCAGATCTGCAATTTTCACATTTGTAGACTAAGGAAACCACTACTAATGTAATAGAATATAACGCCAGCACCCCAACGTACACCAAAAATTGTAAAAAAAATTTTTGATTCCGTTCTCCTACGCAATTATTAATCCAAGGGCAATGGTGATCCATTCTCCTAATACAACGATTGCAAATACGACAATGATGAGCTCGTGGTGGCCGATACGTTTCACAACGTGTGCACGGAGTCCATTCGTTGTGACCATTCCCAACATTATTATTTTTGCCCACCGTATGCAAATCGGAAAAGTCCAATCGGTTTACAGGTAAGGGAACAGTACCGGGATCCGATAATACAGCTTTCATATGAGAAAGTCCTAGTAGGAAAACGACCGTATTGAATATAACGACATGAAACGGAGCCCAAATACTGAAACCACATAAATGCACAAGATAATTTTAAATATCGAGGCATAGCATTCAGTTACATATACACATAAACATATGTGTTTTTACCTGTCCTGCATGGTTTGCAAAATAATCCATCTCATTATCACATAATCTGCATAAATGACCATGAAGTATGTGATAAGTACACATGCTATGCCACAAGGATCTCGAACAAACCTCATTTTGCTGGCAAATTTCCTAATCGCAACTATTTTTCATTTAATCTTTATATTTTATATTACTAAGCCCAGGCACCTCTGTGGGTAATGAGTATTTTGAGTAATTTATTTTCTTTAAATTCTTATTGATTACTTATCACAAATGTCCTATTGTTTTTATTTTTGTTATTAATTGATGACCACTATTAGTTATATTCTTTAATATAGATATATAACATTTGTTTTTACTTTGTATCTTGCGAGTTTTATCCTCTCTCATATATTTTTCCTTTTTTGCATAAATACAACTAAAATGACGTTTCTTTTTATTATTTATACCAAACTTTTCGAATATTGGTGTTGACCTGTCAAGTGTCACAAATACAGTACGTGTGAAAATTTTTTTATATAAACGACTCTTTTTAATTGGAAGTGGTAATGGATTCGAATTGACTGTGATAAAACTTTTTATTCCTTTGGAATAATGGCGAAATCCATTAAAAAACTTCATTTCAGCTCATGGTAGTTTCTTTATGATGAAGTATTAAAACATCGAGAACAATAATTATATATTTAAACTTTTAATAAAAAAATTAAAAAGAGCACCTTGAGCAGGAGAGAATTGATTATTTGAAATTTGGAAGAAGATATTACTTAACAGTATAACTGTCATATTTTTATATATAATCATATATATTTAAATACTTCTTTTGTTTTTTTCCAATATTTTAGTTTATCTTTGTATTAATAATTATGTTGTCAAAAATTTTTCCCTTCTTTCTATTTAATTTTCTCAAATTTCGCTTGCTTTTGTGAACTTTTCAAGAAATATTACAATTAAGAAAGATATATATATAGTATATATTAAGCATATATATATATATGTTATTATATATATATTATTATTAGTCAATATATAACAAACCTATGTATACATAAACATATACATTTTATTTGAATGTAATATTCTCGGTTTTTCTTTTGCACATCTAAAATTTTATTTATTTTTTTTCTATTATGTATTTACAAATCGCCTTATAGATAACCAGTCTGTGACATTGCAAATTTTCAATTCGCCTTGAACGCATTCTTTACTTATAAGCATAAATTCACACAACGGCAACATTGGATGCAAATGAATTCGCCTTGAAACTGTAGTTTATCATTTTGGCATTCTTTACTATTGTCATATGATAGAAAATATATTTGAAGAAAGTGCATATTGGAAAGCAACGGGAAAAGCGACTATTTATTCGTGCAACACAACGAAGTACGAATTCTTTTTGTTAGTCATTTTGTTGGACAATTTTAAGGAAAATTAATCGTAAGACACAATAAAATTTAATATAAATCAATCTGAAATATTGCAACGTTATAAAAACGGGGAAAGAGAACTTAATAATTATAGGAAAAACAACGAAACAAAATTGTAAAAGGAAATAACAACAACAAACGTCAAAAGAAGTCTTATTAATAATTTTATCGCAAAAAAAAAGTGAACGGACCAAGAAAATTAAAAAAACCTAATTTAACACATACACCTATATTAATCGTGTTAATAAATTCTTTACTGTAACGTTATAACTAATATATTTCAGCAATAATGGGTATATTTGGACAGTCTACTGGCTTTGATACGGATGTGGGTAAGAAAAAATGAATATGGATATTGATGTAGGATGTAGTTGTATGGAACACAAAGAAAGTAACGCAATCTTTTCCAGCAAATAAACAATTTGCCTTATATATGTACATAAATGTTTGTAGTATTGTTATAATTTTTTTATCAGCTGCTTTGATATTTTTGTTGTTTTTTTTATCAAGGTCTTCGTTCTTGCACTATATATATGTATTTACATATATTTTTCTTCGAACAAAGAATTTTCTTTTTCCTTAACGGATGGTTAGGGTATGAAGCCAATTAGCGCGAGGTAGCTGTAGACTTGCTAGTGCTTTAATTTTCCAGACAACAGAAGTAATGTTTATAGGACATTAAACTTTCTTTATTCTCTATGTTGGTGATAATATACGTACATATACATCTATATATATATATATATATATAAGTATTTGTGAAAATGTTGGTTTGAATACTTTGCATGCAAGGGATAAAACAGGAGTATATAGACCCACATATGAAAACCTTTAAGATAAGCCGCGTGTTTTATGCTTACTTGAGCAGCCCAATGAAATGCATTGATGTCGATTCAAAATTTCAATACTTTTATATAGGTTCTACAAATTAAAAGAAGTAAAGGAATGCAAGTTTAGCTCTTAATTGTATTAAATTTGCAGTATAAATTTTCCATAGATTTATAATTGTTAGCGTTTTACGTTGTTATTTGCTAGAAGCTCAAACAATAAATTACTTGTTGACACCACGAAAGCAAACATTTTCTATTTATTAAATAAAACTCAAAAAGTATAAATTTAGTAAAACCTCTGAAAATTGTTGCGGCCTGCTTTCATAAATTGGCTTTGTACTTCTCATAATTATAACAAAGAATTCGAAACTAAAAATTTTAGCAATTTAATTAAAAATATAAATTATTTAATGTAATTGCCGATGGATTTGTATTCATTTAAAATCATGATATAATCATATATGATCCATTTTTATATCGGAGCTGGTACAACAGCAGCAGGTAACAGCAGGCGGAGTATATGAAAAGGATAAAGAAACATTTTAGACACGACTGGACTTTTTGAATGTCTACTGTTTTCTTTCTAATTTGCTTTTATTAATTATTTTAATTCCGGTTGATAATTGTTAAAACCAGATATTTTAGAAATTTTCGCATATCTTACTTTATTGAGTTTGCAATTTGTATTTGTAATATAATGAGAAATTACTTAAAAATCAGAACAATTAAAATACATTTAAAAAAAATGAATGATTTTGTATGTTTAAATTTGACCATTTTATCAATTTTAATATTTATGATTTGCAAATAGGAACATAATCAATTTAATGCCCGAATTTGAACATTTACTTTGGAACCAAATGAACAATTATTCAGATCGAATAGGCCGCACAAATATACAACATTACATGCCATATATTTGTGCTTATTACACAAGAAGAAATTATCTTTAAAATATTTATTTAATAAAATTTTTTATAATTTACAAATCTTTTGAATTTGCATCCTCCAAGGAGAAAATACTCTCAACTTAGAACACAAATTTATATAATTTTAATATTTATTTTTAAATTTTAATACTTTTAATGAATGAGTATAATTTTATCTCATAAACTTGAGTTAACGTTCGAAATATACACTGTCTTATGCTTTCCATAACGGTCAAACTGGTAGCAAACAATGTTTTTTTTTTATTGGAGGCCTTCCAAGTGATAATTAAGTTCAAAAATGTTTATTGAGACTAAATCTTTACAATATTTTAACTTTACTCTTATAGAAAAAGCCACCAGTGAAACAAACACTAATGAAAATTGGACCTCTATATTGGAAGTATGTGATAAAGTCACTCTTAATCCTCGCAGTGCCAAGGAATGCTTAAAAGCTATTATGCGACGCATGGGCCACAATGATCCTCACGTTGCAATGCAAGCTATTATTTTGTTGGATGCGTGTGTTAGCAATTGCGGTAAGACTTTTCATTTAGAAATAGCCTCAAGAGAATTTCAAACAGAATTTGTACGTTTGTTAAACAAAGTTCAACCTAAAGTTCAATCGGTAAGTATACAAATTTTAAATGAAAAAAAATTTTTGTGCAGATATAAATTGCAAATGTTTTTAAATTATTTCAGAAAATGTGTCAGGTTTTGAAATCTTGGGCTGATGGCGATTTTAAAAGTGACCCTGAACTTAATTTAATACCAAGTTTGTATACAAAATTACGTCAGGAAAACTATGACTTTAGCAACTTCAATGAGAAACCTCAAAAGACTGTAACAAAAACAGCAGCCACCAAAGATCCAAATGTGGTAAGTAGTCAACAAGAGGAAGATGATTTAGCGAAAGCCATAGAGTTGTCTTTGAAAGAAGTTAAAAATAGTCCAAAGCAAGGATCTTCTTCAGTGTCAGGTGGAGGAGCAGCAAATTATGTAAGAGAGAAATAAATAGAAGTTAAATATATTCTTACGTATGTATTTGATTTTAGCCTTCCTTGTATCCTTCAATGTCATCGTCTGCTTCTGCTGTCCCATCAATCGCAGCTGAACCACGAAAGGTTCGTGCCTTATATGACTTTGAAGCAGCTGAAGAAAATGAACTGACGTTTGTGGCTGGTGAAATAATACATGTTACCGACGACTCCGATCCAAATTGGTGGAAAGGCTACAATGAGCGAAGTGAGGGGTTATTTCCATCGAATTTTGTAACAGCCGACCTGTCCATAGATCCAGAACGTTTAGAAATAAATCAACAGCATAAAATGAAAAAGAGCACCCAGTTCGAAGAGGATTCTAAAGAGCTGCAACAGAAAACAGAAGCAGCTGCTGCAGCTGCTGCATCCCAAACCATAGATGTTGATGAGCAAAAAATTGATAGATTATTACACTTGCTAAATGAGGCTAATCCCGAAGATCCTTCGCAGGATACAGAAGAAATGCTAAGACTAGAACAAGAAGTTCATCAAATGGGGCCGCTTATTGATGCCGAATTAGAGAGGGTTGATCGAAAACATGCCCAGTTATCGCAACTGTCAAGTGATTTGGTAGATGCTATAAATTTGTACCATTCTCTAATGAGAGACGATCGTAATGCTTTGAGTTCGCCTTACAATATGCCTGGATCGATCCCAGTTTTGCCAATGGGTGGACCTAACTATTCCGGTCATTCCAATATGATGTATAGCTCCAACACCTCATTTGCGGGAGGTTTTACCCAACACAACTTACCGGTTGGTATGAATTCGTTACCGTTTTCACCACCCGCAGGAAATTACTCGACACACCATCAAATGTCAGGTATACCAGTGCAATATCAAAATGGTCATGTTAGTACCCAACAAACCTTAACTCAACCACATTCTCTTCAAGGACTGCCGCCACATATGAATCAGCAGATGGTACCACAGCAACATCAGCAGCTTCAAAATCAATCACCACAACAGGCAGGCATTTTTGCACACCAACAACATATTGTCACTAATAATATAAATTCAGCCGGTGACCCCCAACAGCAACTACAGCCATTAGCAAATCCACAGAATCATTTTAATCATATGTTGCCTCCGCACCAACAACACTTTATGCCGCAAGGAGGGTCTACAAATACTGCGACGGCATCCGTACCAATACCAACAAATAACCCACCACAACACAATCATGTTCCCACATCACAGCAGCCAACTAATCATTTTTTACCATCGCAACATCCACATGCTGCACCGTCTCAGTACATGGATACTCGCTCTAACCAGCCAGCAATAAATCCCCATCTCTATACCAATTCTGTAGGTAATCAGCAACAGCAGCAATTACCACCTTTCATGGGACCTCCACAGAATTTATCAAGTAATATGCCACCATCATCTGGGCCACTTGATCAATTTGGTCAATTACAGCAACAAATGTCTAATATAACAATGAACGGCCAGCAGCCTTATGAAACAAACCTACAAACAAACATTCCAATTTATCAACAACAGCGGTAAAAGATTACAACATAAAACAAAAATAATTTGGATTTTTTAGACAAACTCAAAAATATCGAAATCAATTCCAATGGAAGAGTTTACAGTTTCTTTCTGTTTTTATTTTTCCAGCGTATGTTCACATTTTTTTTTTTTTTTTTATAAAATAAGGAATAATTTTCATAAATGAAAAAAATAAAAGGTTAATTTTTAGTTGTTTTTTTTATTATTGTTTATAATTTTATTTGCATAGTAACATCTTGATTAATATATATGCATACGGAGAATAATGATAAATATTTTAACAGCAGTCCTTAAATGATTAACTTTACATAAAACAACTTATAAAATATAAATATATATATATTAATACAAGTACATTATTTACTATTATTACAACGGTACGATATATAAACAAAATATAAATTATTAAAATAAAATTCATTGTTTGGTTTTTTTTTTTGCTTTGTTGAAAAGGTTTTATTTAGATGTGCACCTGTAACGGATGACAGATGACACGTTATGTAGGTTGCAAATTTTAATAATAATAAAATTTTTTATTTTCATACAATCAACGATATTTCAAGGGCAAATCTAAGCGCTTTGAAAGATTTATAAAAATAAACAGTTTGGTATTTCATTTAAATAAATTTTGCAATTGGAACATTATGTTTTTTATGCGTCAAAATCTGGAAAATTTTTGTCGTAGGGAAGGAATATTGAGAATTTTAAAGACTGTATTTTTACAATTTAAAGACAAAAAAATCACGTTTATAAAACATAATAACTAATCAAAAACTTCTAGTAAAAAATTACCACATAAGTGCGTTAGAAAATAATAAAGGGCACATTGTCCGGAAATAGTGCTACAGAAGAAGCAAACCAGAGTAACTATGTTCCAATATAAATAATTGTATTCTGGCAAATGTTAAATGAGCAACAATCAACATAAAATATACGATGGAGGGAACCATTTGTAACTGAAATTTATTACATAGAAATCACAGAGTACCAGAAAATTTAGAATGTGTTGAAGACGTCAAGTAGTACAAACGCTCACCAATTAAATACATATATACATATAAATTTGTTCCCTCTAATCAATATATATTCAAAAATTAGATCAACTTCTTTAAATCTAAACATATATACATATAATCTCTGATTGTGAATTTTACTGCTAAATTCTTACGGAAATGGCAACGCTGGCTGCATTTAGTCTCCCCAGCGGCACTGTATACATATGTAAATCGTAGGAAAATGTATTTACTCGCGAATGCATGTGTGTATATACATATGTATATTGCTGAACGAAATGGAAATTTAAATCAAATGGAAAGATGTGCAAAATAACAACAATACAACTGTTTTAATGTACGTGCTGCTGCATTGTTTTACTTGTGCCTTTGCTTGCGTTCTTAGCTCGCAAATACACAACAAAATTCTCCAGTCAGTGTGCGGTTGGATATCAACTGAAATGGTTGCATGAGCCGTGGGTACAGAGGCTATTTGTTAAGACAGAGCACGATACTACAAATAGTATACACTTGTGTGCGTGTGTGTGTTTTTGTTATATACAGTAGGACATACATGCATGAAAAATAGTATAAATTGTAGTAGTAAATGTGGTTTCAAAAAACAAAAAAAAAACTTATAAAATAATAAAAAAATGACCAGAGTGTAAGAACAAATAGTTGATTAAATAAGCAAGAAAAATACGGAGGAGAAATTTTTAGTGATACAAAAATGCATATATACATACTTATAATTTGATGAAAATTTTTAAGAATAAGAAACAAATTATTTGTATATCAACTACAATACATAAAAGTAAGTGACAAATTTAAGGAAAAACTTACTGCAACTGAAAATATTAAGAAAATAATCAGGTATACTTCTATGGATACGTATGTATATAGACATATACGCGGAGAGTGCATACGCATGTCCACATTTTTATGTAGTAGGCATGTAATATATGCACTCATATATGGCTGTATAATTAAATTTTAATTCAATATTAGTACTCTTGCATAAAGAAATATTCGTCACACGATGTGCAATATACACATATGTATGTATGTATCTACATATGTATATAACAAATAAATAAATTTTATATACTTGCATGCATATGCATATACAAAAATGAGAAAATTACAGTAAATTTTATTGTACATTCATGAAGATGCATGTAAAAACGTACAAATGTATGTATAGATACATGTATGTAGTTACAAAAAGTAATAAAGTGGATTAGCACATACGTATGGATGTGTAATGTGTGTATGTATGCATACATATATATAGTATATATGCAGTTAACAATGATTGGAAAAAAGCAAACACAGAAAAATTGTCAAACAATCAACCGACAGGCCGAATACACGAAGGCTTTAAGCCAAGAGCAACCCAACGTAGACATAGTAATTTTATTTTTCTTCATTGTTATTCATTTATTACTTTTTTATCTACTTTATTTTTGTATTTGTACCCAGTGTTACCAATAACGCTTTAACATAAGATTTTTTTTTTCATAGAGGCATTTGCTTTAATTCAAATATGTATGTATGTATGTACACATGTTGAAGCATATTTAGCTGATGATTTTACAGAATTATGCTACGCGTAATAATAATAATGTTTGCATATACTAGTGGGCTACTCAAGCGCAATAAAAATGTTTTAGAACATATTGCAACATTGCCTTAAATTTCAAAACAAAAACATCAGAGCCAACAGTTCTTATACATAAAATATTATATTGAGGAATCAATCGCAGCACAATAAAATTAAATTATAGCGTTATTAACGTAAAACCAACTGCATTGGTTTTGTTACTGCAGCTTCGTTTACTGTGTTTGTTGTCATTCATAAGTAATAACACAATTTAGCCGGTTTATTATAAGAAAAGAATGCAAGGTACGTAAAGATTAACATATATTATTTCGACCAAGATTGAGTATTCTACAGGGTGGGCCAAAAGTCACAATGGGGTTTAAAAATTTAATAACTTTTTTGTTTATTTTTTTTTTTTTATTTTTTTTTTAAGATTATGAAATATACAAAATGGAAATTTTTTTACGCTAAGTATGGAAAATAATGTCACTTAAATGACCGCCGTTATTAGCTTCGCAATGATGGGCTCTTTTGAGAGCATTTTCCATAACATCTTTCAACATTTGTGGCTGTAGCCCTCGAATTTCTGCAACAATGTTGGCCTTGATTTCAAGGATTGTCTCGGGCTTGTTGACATATACTCGCTCCTTCAAATAACCCCAAAGAAAATAGTCGCATGCTGACAAATCTGGCGAACGCGCTGGCCAATTAATTTCTGAATTTCTTGATATTATTAATGGCGACGATATGCTCTTTGCGTTAAAATAATTGATCGCTGATTTAAGTAATAAAATTCTATTATTCTTGTTCTTTGTTCAGTTGTAAATCCCTCCATTATTTATTCTCCAGATGTTATTTATATAATCTTAAAAAAAAAATAAAAAAGAAAAATAAACAAAAAAGTTATTAAATTTTTAAACCCCATTGTGACTTTTGGCCCACCCTGTAGTATTACCAATGAGCAACTTTTCTTTATCAATAAATTTCGGGAAACGTGCTGTACTGGATTTGACATACTAAATACTGCTAGTAACAGAAAAATATTAGTAAATTAGTACTCTTTTCTTTGAAATTTTTAGTAAATTGTGTTAAAATCCTAATTAGTTTAAAAAGAATTAATAAATATTTAGCAAAATATGTATGTATATATTGACGTATATATGAGAACAAATATTCTTTATTAATGCTCTATGGTTTGCCACATTCCGATGTTTTCACTATAAAACGGAACTGGGGTAGTGTTGTACACTGTAGCGAAATTGTTCCAATGATGCGGGTATCGTATAAGGTATGGTTTGAACTACTGTGCAGCAGTAATATGTGTCGTTATGAAGTTTTTGTATAGGCCTTTATTACATACACATGTATAATGAATTAATTTGCAATAAAAAACCATTTTAAATATGTGTAATGAATGAATATGACAAAATAAATGTTTGGCAACGCTGTCTATACCCCTAAAATGAAGCTCACACACATACACATAAGTCTCCTAACTCTCAAATATCTACAGAATTGTGTGTTTGATCAGCTGAAGTGAGGAAGCGAGTAAAAAATATCTGCTACGTCAATCGCAACGAATGCTGTTGCTACGGATGTCGCTGCTCTCTGCAACCACATATTAACTAATAGTATTTTTTGTAGTAAAAATTTGCATGCGTTTTGCATTTCCCTTTTAGCTTGAGAACAGTACATATAAAAAGAGAAGATGCTTTGAAGTTAAAACAGAACTGCCAGATTTAATGCCTCATCTTCATTTTGCGAGTTTAATTAGAAAAATTATCATTTTAACGCTTGATTGATATTTGTCTTAAATGCTACTTATTTCTATATTTAAAAAAAAATTGTTGTGTTAAAATATCTTGTACGATTGAAAATTAATCACTATTTGTGTTACCCGTATTTTGTATTAGCATATTCTGAACTCTTTGCAAATGATTTCTTTTTAAATGAAAGCTGACATTTCCGTAGATACTTTCTAATTTGATTTTAGTGGTACTATAAGAAGCCATTACTTCATGTTGCACTTATTTTTTCATACATTGAAACATATGTATATGCTGTAGGACACTGTGTGCTGCAAATAGTTAATGAAAAGTGGTTAATTCTTTTAGTTCCACTCATGGAACTTAGCCCCATTCATTCAATTATTTAATAAACTTTAAGTCACTTAAATTGAACCAAGTCAATAACACATGTTATTGAACCAAGACAATAACATGTTGATTGAAGATTAATATATTTTATATTTTTGAATGTACCCATTTAGTGGATGCGATATACATATTTTGGGAAAAAAAAAATTTTAATTAGTATACATATAGTAATCTGGTTTTTTACAAAAATTTTTAAATTTTAAACAAAAATATTTTTACACTATCATGTGTGCGTCATTGCAATTTATAAAAGGTGCTTATGCAATTTGCAAGATGTTCTTTTATTTCTTTATAAAGTACGTAACAAAAATCTTTGAATATAGATGTACATATATTAATTATTTCCGAATAATTGTATTTAAGAAAAACGTTTTTGTTTATTATATAAATATTTTCATAGGTTGGTTTAAAGAAATAATAGATTCATAATAAAGAACTGTCATAAGAATACAACTCTACAATTTTCTGTAGTAAATTACTGAAACTTTGAATGTAGTTATTATACATATGGAAAGCTGTTACTTATGTCTGAAGTGAAGTGCATTTAAATTTGAATGGCAACACTTATGGCGTTTTCTTTTCTACATTAAAAATGTCGCCCTGTGAAAAGGTGCCTTTTTAAAATGCATTGCCCGCCCTGTGAAAGTGCAATTTTTTATACAACGAGAAAAGAACACAAATTAGAAAAAAGTGCAATGCCTGTTTTTTTTACAGCTGAAAAACAAACATTTTCTGTATATTTTATGAAATGTGTATACAAAAATGATCAGTTGCCAGATTGCTAATTCATCTGCTTGAGAAAACAAATATATTTTTTTTTAATATCTCATACAAATAAGCAGCCGCATAGTGTTCTTTTGTTTGTTTTATATGATACAAAATATAAAAATAATTATTAAAATCTAATTTTGTGACACTTTCAACTCAAAAGACTTTTTTTGAACATTTTCTGGTAACGCTGTGCAAGAATAAAAACCATTTGTTTTACAAGGCAATTTCTGCCCTGTTGATTTGTTCAGGGCAAAAGTGCAATGCCTTTTGCACTGCGAAAGGGCAACATTTTTTAGAAAAGAACACGCAACCCTTTCACAGGGCAATGCATTTTCGAGAAAAGAACACAAAATTGCCCTCCCTGCGGGTAGTGTTGCCTTTTTTTGTAGAAAAGAAAACGCCATTAAATTGTTCGACAGTCTTGAATTCGTGCTTGCACTCTTATAGGCATACATCCATGCACACATAGATACATGCATACATACATTGTATGATAACTAGTTATCAAAGTTTGGGTAGTGAATGCTGTGACCGGTGGAAACTCATATGAAAATTTATTGTAAAAAAAATTTACCAGACAAGTTACATTTTTTATCCTACAAAGACAAAATCTAATTACCATGTATTTTTTTCAAAAATTTTGCAATGATAGTACATGAAATAAATATACATGTGCCCATTCGTATAGATTTAAATGTTTATGGACGAGTATGCATCCTTATTAAATAATGCGAAATATACAAATATAAATATAAATATAAATTTGCCACCATACAAATAAAAATAATTGTAAAATACTTGTGCATAATAAAGTAAAAGATTTATATACGAACATGGTAACATATGTATGTATGTACATGCATATACATGTGCACTCATATGCATATTTGAAATCATTCATTATTATCACATATTTTCCCATTTTACTGTTCTGAAAGCAAAAATTCATCAAAAAAACATCGCTTTTACCATTTCTCTTTTTCATATATACATACATGCATCCATCCATCAATCCATCTATTCATCCATACTTTTTATTTTATTTTCCATTATACATCTCCCACCGCCTACTCTACCGCGTCAAACATGTAAAATCAAATTGGATGTTTTTATTTTTTTACTTAAATTTTCTATACCGCTTTGCTGTATGAATCCATGAGATTTATATTTTTCTAGATGAGAATTCTTACCAGAGTTGGAAATGCTAGTTTTATTGTATTTCAGTCAAAAATAAATAAATAAAGATAATTATAAGTGTTTTTGGATACGTTTATGTACTGTTACTGTACTATTTATTATATAATGTATCACTTATTCCAACAGTATTAGTGGCGTATATATAATATATTTTCAAACAAGTACAATGCACGCTCATGCATTGGAAAGCAAACCATTATTATCATTGACATGCACAAAAGCAAGCCTTTCTATTGGAAAGGCACTATTGCAATGCATTTACTTATGTAGAATACTTTAACCTACATAAATATATTATAAGTTTGAGCAAACATATTTTTATATAAAATTTGAGATCGGTTCAGGATTTATCAAATATTAGTGAAGACTGATTTTAATGAACTGAAAATAACATTTGATCGTCGGAATAATTTTTCTGAAGAAATTTTTCTTTTAAAATAATTATTTAGCATGAAGTGAAATTCTGTACACAGAGTAACATAAATATGTGTATATTGTACATTAGCAAGATTTACACACCTATTACTAATGTTTTATATTGGCCTTCTTATGGTATAAAATTATTTCCTGTCGATAGTTAAAATATCTGTTATATATATTGAAAAGTTGGGATGCCGCTCGAACGAATAATTTATTTAAACATGAAAATTATAGATACATGTTAAATATCCATATGTAAGATAATTTTATTTAATTATAAATTTCTATACAGAAATTTTTTCAGTAATACATACATATATCCAAATTCCAATTTCTAACGTATTACCAAATCGCAAATGTAGTCGCGAAAAGCTTTAGAAATTGGATGTGACAGCTCTGCATCAGGTACATTTATTTCATATTGTTCGCTCTTCTTATTTATTGCGTTGGCGTATGGCCGTGTCTCTTCCTTTATTGTATTGCAAAATTTCATTTAGTGTGAGTTTTTATTTTTGTATGCAATTGAGAACAGCTCTCAAGCTTCTCATTCATCGTTATATCTAAACATTTTATTCTATTAGAAAAAAGTATCTGTTTCTGTTTTATATGGTTGATATCAATGTTGCCAGGTTTTTTAAATTCCCTTTCCCATATACATACGTAAATAAATAAAAAAGCATTATATGTGTTTTCAATAGAATTAAACGTATTTATGGTAGACAGGTATCGGCTTTAGCATACTGTAAAAATTCATTGAAAACCTTAAAAAAATTAGCTGATGATAACATTGAAAGTAAAGCAGAGAAATCCTAAATGTAATCCCTTCGCGCCGGTCTATGAGAGAAAAAAGAACATATTTATATGCACACATTAGGGAAGGCTTATTTTTAATTATGTGTGATGTTATTAATGCACTAAATTATTAATATTAATTTCAGTGGATCATGAATTTTATTTTTTACCTGAAAATATCATAAAGTTGATTAACGAAGGATATATTAATTTAATAAGGAAATAATAATTTTATTTTATTTATTGTGTTGTTTTTTGTACTAGAAATACACAATATAAAATATTAAAAAATAATTATTTTTTTAGTAATTGTTATGAATTTTTTGACTTTAAATTAATCTAACATTTTATTATGTATAGTTTGTTTATGTTTAATTAATTTTTTTATTATAATGATATTTTCAATATTTCGAACACCTGCTCTTCTTCAGAAATAATTCGAGTAAAGCTGTCTGTTATCCATCTTTTAAGCTTAAAGAATAAACTATCGATAGTAAATTTTTTTAAAAAAAAAATTATATAACAGCTGCCCGAATTTTTTTTTTGAATTATTAAAATTTTAGTCAATCAAATGATAAATTGTCTTAAGTTAATTAATTAACTTGAATTTAATAAAATTAAATTATTTACTTAGATATATACTTGGAAATTTGTACAAATTGGCAATGCCAATCTTGAAACTTCTGTGGAATTGGCCGATGTTTTGTATTATAGCTAAATGAATAATAATTATAATTAATTTATTTCAATTTAATTTAATTTAATACAAAATGCTTTGATGCTTTACTTTCCTTTAATTGGCAACATTGGTGATACATTTACGTTGTTTCTTTGTTAACTCTGCTCCTGCTAAATGGTCATGTATAGATTTTATATGTATGGATGTGTATGGCGCTGATTTTAGAGCGCTTCCACTAGAGCGCTAAGTTATGTGCAGTCGTCAATACTTGCGCATGTCGTATGTCTGTATGTAAAGGAATACATTTCTCCCTACATCAGCTTTTTCCTTTCTTATTACACAGCAAAAGGAGAATACATATACTAAATTTTTACATTTTGTTTGTTGTTATTTTTGTATTTTGGTTTTCAATGATTGAAACAAAAGTATTAATAAATTGATTACACATACAAAGATATCTATGCATGAGCATATGGATGCATATATGCAATTGTAAAAGGTTACGTTGGCCTCTCGATTAATATTCTAAAATAGAAATGTATTAAAATAAAATTTTGAAACTTTTATTAAAGGAGAGCATCGTAGTCTTTTTGCCAAATAGAATCAACAATAAAATGGAAAGAAAATTAATAGCCTCGTACACGAGTGTATTCTTCTTTTGAAATGCTGAAAAAAGACTTACGTGAGTTACTTGTTAATATTTTTGATACAAAAGCCGTGCAGCACATATTTAAGTGCACGTGAGTGAACGAGCGAGTGAAATAATATATAAGAAAACACGTAACAAACTAACTTTATATATATACATATATATATGTGTGTGTGTACGAATATAAGAAAACAAAACAAAACAACGGCATATACAAATATAAAGTAGTGAAGTGAATCGATTTGTACCACATGTATATGTGTGTGTGTGAATGCACAATGTATGTTAAGATCGCATTACAACAACAAACATCCTAAAAGTAGATACGTGTATCAAAGTAACAAAGCGGAAGTAACAAATAATAACGTAAGTAACGTAATAAACACAAAACATACACACTTAATTATATAAAATAGTATTTTAAGGGAAAACGCTCAAAACACATGTACCGTATGTGGATGTGTGCGCGGTAGTTTATTTGGGTTTGCAAATGTACGCGGATTCATACATTCATATACATACATATATACTTGTATACAAAAATATATAAAGCAACGACTGACGCAAACACACTGTCACACAATCTTCATTCATGCCACTTCACAGAAAAGGATACCATTTTAAACATAAAAAATAGTTTCGACGGTAAAAGAAAAATAAAACTAAACATACACGTACTCCTAAATATATGCACATGTATATATGCAAAATTCATACGTATGTATATACATATGTAGACGTGTGCCTGAACATTTATATTTACCATGTTTTCATACTTACTGCAAATAACTTTACACCACATTCCTTCAAACTGGTAATTGCCGTGATTGGTGCATTAGCCAAACTTTATTATTATATTTCAACGAAAATAAATAAAAATTTATTTTATTAATGGGACTTATACATATGTATATAATAGCATTAAATAAAGGTGAATTGGCTATGCACGTGGACTGACTGACTATCTGAAGATATTATTATTACCTCTTGAATTCGCTTCAAAATGCTCACAATCAAACTTGGACATGAAATGCAGGGATTTTCAAATAAACATTTATATCATTATCAAATATGTTTGCAAGAGGTATCAAAATTTGTAAATAGAACAAATAAGAATAGATGAATGGTGCTCCATTTAACCTGCTTCAATACTTTTTTATATGCTGGCTAGAATTATTTTCGTAACACACTGAAAATTCGTTATGTGAATTTATTGGAAAAATCACATATTTTTAATATTTTATTAAAATGGTTTTGGATTTTAAAAATTGATACTCAAACTATATGCTGCGCGCTCCTGGCAAATTTTTCATATATCGGCGCTACAAAACCTTAATTAACTGTGCCTTGGAAAGCTGTTTATATTATATATTCCTGGTATGCATACACTATTTGCTTAATATTGGTTAATGAACGTTGTGTTTGCATTTTATTCTTAATTCAATAAAACGTATTTACAACGATTCAATCTTCGAATGAAATATGGATGAAGATTTTACAACAATTGCCTTTTTGGCAGATTTGTAAACTGAAAACTCTTCTATAAAATTTAATTTCACTGTTTTATTATTTCTGGCCTGTAATTTTTGTCGTCTTATTCAGAATGCAGCATCCACTTACTCAGATATAATTGGAGTTGTTATACACATACATTAGTACATTCGTACATACATACATACATACATACATACATACTTTTTAATGTATGTGTGTAATGCATACAATACTATTACTTCGAAATGAAATAGTAGTATTACTATAACGAACCAGAGTAGTAACTGTGAAGCATGTTGAGTGGCCAACTTTGCTTTTTCAACGATAAGACTTGGCAGAATTGGCGTGTACAATCAAATTGAGCGTCAATAACTAAACTAGATAGCTAAATGTATACAGATATTCAAACACTGAATGTAAAAATAGCATCATACATTCAACATTGTTGTATCGTGTTGTAACGTCAAGCCAACGTAAGCTGCATGTGTACATACATGCATGCATACGTCAGTATAAATATCACAGTTGGCCATGTCCTTGGCAACACGTGCAAAATCATGACACGTTATTACGACTGTACAATTGAGTTTTACGAAAAACGGGAGCCTAAATCACAAATTATTCAATGCCGTCCAAGATTATTTTATCAAAATTGTTATCCTGAAATATATATGCATGATCGCAACATATCTGTTGTAGCGAGTCCTAATTTTTATACTCTTTTCCATAAAAAATTCATTATATGGTAACTGTGATGAACAGCTTTATTATATATTATTTATAATGGTAATTTCTACGATATCATTTTGCGATCCTTTGTTCTCAATCCTTATAAGAATGGAAGTTGATTTATCTTTGTATGTCTGTCGACGGTATTTATGTCGCTGTGTAAATTGAGCTTTTATTTTACTTAAAACTATCCACTAGGAAAATCACCAAAAGCTGGTAATAAATAAATGAAATATAGCCAAAAGATTATTTCACACATTTATAGGTGAAAATGCAAAAATATAAGCCATCAATATGAACAAGTATGAAACCACGAATGCGCTTGCGCTACCAGTCCAACTGCACTTGCTTCACAGTCAAACTCCCTGTTAAGTTTCATTACTAGGAAGATAATGGCATTTAATTTTTTTATTTTTATTATTCAAATGTTTAATATTTCTTAGTAATGAGAAAATGGTTTTGAACATATTCTTGGAAAAGTGTAATAAAATTCGGAAGTCGAGTATAACACTTTTATTTATTTTAAATATGTATTCAAGCACATACATTCATACAAAATAAAATGTGCACATAAATGTTACAGTATTTTTATGTGAATACAATGTTAAGGATATTGTCTTTAAATGTACGAGTCCAATACGCAATATATTTTTTTTAATTAATTTAACCTGCAAAGCTTTCGGCTTGAGCGTAGGAAAACAGCCAGGGTCTAGGCAGGAAATAAACCCGAGGCTTCCGGTATAGTAAGCTGCACATTTTTCATTCGCCTACGTAATGAATGCTTTTTTTTAGCATTTGAAGTATCTAAATAATATCGTATCTAAATATCTAAATAATAAATATCTAAATAATAATTTATATTCTTTCATATTAACATTTCAATGGGTCTGTTTGGAGGCTTTAACTTATTTGGTGTCTATAATCTAAGAGGGCTAAAAAAGTGTTTGTCTAGCAGTATAATATATTATTTACTTACAAATAAGTAAATATGTATGTACTTACATCCATACACATATACACACATAAGTCTAGTTGCAGTTTCATAGCTTGACTATGTAAAAACCTTAACCGTTTGCAAAATAAGAGCAGGCAGTGAAGACAGTAAAGAAAATAAGCAGAAAACATATTCTTAAAATTGTTTATCTTTGTATAAGAACTTGCATATGTGTTTATTTCTATACATATAACAATTTATTTATATATGTTCACATTGCATGTGTACTCGATTCTTATATGAGCACTTAATAAGCTTTACCTAAAACAAAACACGAAAGTTAAGAAATTAGCTTGTGACATCAACATATAAACTGCCGCTGACAGTAATTATTTAGAATTAATTTAGATTATGCTGGCTCTAACAATTCTTTTCTATACTTTATTATCTTCCAAAAACGACAAATCATATGAATCTTTTACTGAAGGCACCATTGTGTTAGGGATTTTGAGCTTCTCGGTATCCGCTGGGCATGACTTCTTATATAAACTGAGCCGCAATTTTCTAAATATGAAGTCTTTAAGTAAAATACAGTGAACTTTCGCCTATAAAGTGACGAATTCGTAAGATCGACAGCAGAAGGCAAAAGCGGGTATTTTCAAATAATATGCCCTGCAACAGGAGCTCAAATTACGAAATTTTATCCCTTTCATTAGAAACCATTAAACGCATTAGCTACAGTAGGATGCCGCCTACAACCGGTGAAAAATACAATATGTGTGCGAAAATTTTCATTTGCTTCTGAGTCTAATTTATACTCATTTCTGTTTTCCTAAGCGACAATGAGCGGAAATAGTACTGCCGGAGAAATTAAATATATACTATAATTCCAAAACTATATTTTTTAATTTGAAAGCTTTACAATTTAGTATGTTGTAAGAATATTTGAAATAAATAATTATATTTTCTCCAATGCGCAATTTTTTCAGGGTGGCATCATTGAAGTATTTAATGTCACTTTCAAAATAATAATGCACGTATTCAATACTTTGAAGTTTTGTATTACAGCATCCTGATATGGCAAATGTGCTTAATGCTTGAAACAATCATTGAAACCAATGCAAAATTCGGCAGTTGTAGCCAAAAAAATCCATGTACCGAATGTTAAACATAAGAATCACTCATTAAATATACTCGTTTAAGGATGTTAATTAAATAAGTTAAAAAAAGCAGAAATTTAATAAATTTATGAATAGTCGAAAACTTTTAAAGTGAGCTGTACTTTCAAAAATATTTGAAGCTACACTATAAAGTATTGAGGGAAATTAAAAATCAAAATTTTAATACGAAAGGATAATCAAACTATTTATGAATAGAAAGTTTTATTGAATATATTTTTAAGTAGGTGCAAGCCGTTGTTTGAAAAATATCATATAATGAAAGATCTCTTACTACGTATATGTAAACTGTGGTAATGGAATAAAAATCTTTTTCAAAAATACAGCTAACAAGGAAATAAAATCAAACCAAATGCACGCCAAAACTTTATGTATTTAAGAAAACAGACAACAATCAAATATTATTTATATAGAGAGCGTCTTTGCAAATCTAAGAAAAAAATTTATTGAAGAAGCAGAGAAAATAATAAACAAAAAAGGAAAAAGTAATTGAAGGCCCATAAGAATAAAGAACGAAGAGAAAATTTATGAGAAAAAAAAGGAAGAAAATCATAAACATCGAAGCTTAACCTGGCTTACTCGCAATCTCAATCCGCGTATTGTAGTTTAACATTATTTATTAGATAAAAACGCATAATATCTTTAAATATTTACTATGACAATAGCACACACACATTCTCACACACTTCCGCAGATTCAGCACGCACACAGTCACACACACCCACACGCTCATATACATCCACACGTACTAAAATTTTAGACGCTTAACATAGCATAAAATCGGAAAAAATAAAACTTTTTTTTTTCTTTAAAAGGAAATCTATCCAACCAATTTATCCTTCACCAGTGTGTGATTTCCCAGTCTAAAGAACACAACTTATTCCTTCGGTCATTCGCTCACTAACTCGCTCACTCCCTCATGCTTTTTAATGACACATCCACTTAGACCTCAAAAAAAAAAAAAAATAAAAAAACATACATACAAGCACAAATATATTACGTACATACCTTCATATAATTTCCGTCCGTCCAGTCATTTGCTTTGCACACCCACGCTGCATGTTTGTATCCCTGTTATTTCATGTTTATCGTAAATTGTAATGCGCATGTTTGAGATGAGCACCTGAGATGTAGTAAAATAACGAGTGGGTGGAATTGAGTGCAAACATAATGAGCGCCTATTCTTCTCAGCAAACACAATAGATAAGAGAACAATCTACCACAGGCAAGAGAAATTACGCATTTCATTTTACTTCAAATAATTGCATATTGTAGCAAATACTTAATTGGTTGTATCTTCAAGGTGTACGAATATTTGCATTCCTTCTGTTTTAAATTATAAACTTTTGCAAATATTTCCATTGCACATTCCAAACACAATTTCTTTACGGTTGTTACTGATATTTTTTTTTTTTTTTTTTGTTAATTTATAAGCATGCAATTTGTCTTTAATCCAATTGCGATCCACACTTTAGTTAACTTAATTTAGAAACTTTTTTCGTCCAACTTTTCTTCAGAGTCTATAAAAAAAAGATTTGTGCAGTTAATCTTTCACAGAGTGCTTGACTGGTAGTGGTGGGGAATTGCGATACTATTTCTGATCAGATCATGAGTATTTCTGTGTGCATGTGAACATTTAAGCGGCATTTATGTGAGTTACGACCAGAATATTGGGAGCTTAGACATAAGTTATTAAAGTTCTATATGGTTTTCAATGCATTAAAAACTTCCTTTTTTAATATTTGGTTAATTCGTAAGTAATTCAAAGGCGATAAAACAAAAAGTACCAGTACTATTTAAGGTCATTTGCCAAAAGCTTTCTTTAAGGACAGATAGCGTAGAAAGTGTAGAAAAATTATATATAAAATTTTACAAACTATGGTAATATTTTATATTTGCTTTCTTATAACTTTTCACGTATTAGAAGCAAATAATTTGTTAAGGTTTTTATGGTTAGGCGTAATATTAGAAGTGGTAGGGGTATTGGATTTTGCTAATGGCAAGATATAACTGTCGTGTTTACTTCAGATTGGAAAGAAAACTGCTTTTAATTGCTGACAACTGACAACTGTCAACTAGAATTTTAAGTTTAAACTAATTTTATTAAATTAAACGCAACAATCTACAAACTTAAAATGAATTTGTACAAACAGTAAAACCAGAGCGTGTGTTAGCAGGTCCTTTTTTGCAGTTTTCACAGTCTTCTGGAAACCGTTGCATAAAATTATTACTTTTATGTACCCTGTGTGAGTATGTCGGTTTCTACTTTTTCGTTTTTATAGAGTATATACTTTGTAATGGGCAAATTGTATAATCTAATTCAGATTAAATTACACAATTTTCATAATTAATCATGAGTTTGCTAACAATTCGTTATTACTCATTGCCATCGGTTACAAGTTAATATAATTCATTATGCCACTGGTATTAATTACGTAGTATTGTCTATCTATCTATCTCTCTTCCACTATACCATTTTTCTGACTGAAAAAAAAGTTTAACAGTTTGCTATGCGGTTTTGTTTAATTTAAAAAACTTTCATTTAATTTGAAAAATATGTTTTTTTTAATTTGGAAAAGTTTACGTTTAATTAAAAAATGCATCATTGAAACTGAAAAGCTTAAATCCTTAAATCCAATAAAAAGCGGATTTGAGTACATTTCTTTATAACTTGAACCTGTAATCCTATGCAAGTAGGAGAATATAATCGAATAGTTTCGATACCATGTGTGAATGTGATGATGTGTATTCTTTGCAATTACACTAAGTTTATTTAATAATAATGTTGTTTATATACGTGGATCGCAAGTATGAAGGTCGTTTAATATAAAAATTTTGTGCAACTTTTTTAACCTTGTGTTCAGATTTAAAAACTCATTCAAGGCATTTGGATGTGAACCATTCAATGAGTATTCAGAGTTATCAAATTGGCGTTTTGCGTGTATACTCATCTAATATACTACATACGTACATAATTTACACAAATCCTTTTACACATGTGGCACAATGAACGAAAGGTAAAATTGTTTTCTTTGCCATGTTGTTGCTTTTTTTGGCGCTTACGTGCTGCCGACTTTTAGGGAGTCTGCGTAGGAATCCGGTCATTGAGAAAACAAGTTTTACTCTCATTTTGGAATGTAGAGTTTGTGAATGCATATCCCATACCATTTACACCAATTCACACATCTATTGGTATTCGTTTACACAACGAATACATGAACGACAGTTGCTTTGGATTGGAGACTTTTCTGCGCGATAAAGGGTATTCATTCATATATGTAAAATTGAATATTAATAGAATTTCTAATTGAAACATAAGAAACTCTTTAACACATTCTTAAATATATTTAGGTACGCAAGAGATTAGACAAAATAATTTTTGAGCAAGCAAATACTATTTCGAGGAAATCTATTTTTAGTTCCACCGATTTGACCGGAATGCAAAAAAGTACAAGTATTTAGTAAGTACCGTTATAATTAACAATTGGCTGTTACAAAATCTGTAAGTAAAAGAATTTTCTTGTCAATGTTAAATTTCATTTCCTGCTTAATTTTAATTTCGTCAATTTTTTGGTTTCACCCTTTATAATAAAAGCTCATTTTTGAATATTTTCTTTAAAAAAATTCTCAGTCTATTCGTACCAATGTTGACAATTAAAAGTCTTGTATTATAAAAGTTTTTTCTTTTTTTTGCTCAAATTGTAAACATTTTACTGCAATTTACCTAGAAATAATAAATTTAAAAATTATTTATAGTTTAATTTATATTTTGTCCAAAAATTTCCTGAATGAAAAAATATTAGTGACGACTACTGAAGGCCTAGTCCTTAAGAATTATAAATGAAAGCAGCTGAGACTGTTTTCTTAGAAAGAAAAACGAAATAAAAAATTTTAATTTTTACGGATTTAGTTCAATTTAAATAAAACGATTAAGAAAATATTTATTTATTTGTTACCAGTTTAGAATTGTAGTTCTTTCAGATTCCTATTTAGTGGTATATTGGAGCCGTTGATGTGAAACATATAATTTCTAATTAGCAGCACTGAATCGTGGTTGTGTCGATTTTTTTATATCTATATACATATACTGATATATAAATGTATGTACGTACATATTTATGTATACATATATATAAATTTGTTTTTGCTGTATCACCAACTCAGCGTATAGAAGAGATGTTCGTGCAGGATACTTTAGAGAGAGCGCCATTAGTTTGTGTGTAGCGCTTGCCGGTGACAGGCGAATTATTTGTAGTATGTCTTTTAAATGTGTGTTTTATGAAAGTTTTTTAATTGAAAAAGTCTAAAAAGGATTATAATAAAATAAAAAGAAAAATGATTTAGACATTTTTTGCGTAAATGCAAACCGGAAATGTAATTTTGAAATTTAAGCCAATGAAAAGGAATACTAAAGAACGCAAAGATTTATTTATATTTATTATTTGACAAAAACTGTCTAACATAAATACTTCTTCCTTGATTAAAAAATATCTACATATGTACGTGTGTGAGTGTGTGAGATTAATTTTTTCTTCAACATTTAATTTGACTGCCAAGTAAGAAAATCGATAATTCAGTACTGTATCCTTACGGTAAAGGTGATCTGAGGCTGCACAAAGAGGAAGGGGGATATAATAACAAAAAATTTATTTAAAAACAAGAAAAAGAAATAGTGTATTATGCATAGGACTGTATGAATTCGTATGTGTACATTCGCAGAAAACTACGACGGTTACGATAAAAACGATGTAGTAGTATCTCGTATTCGTTTTGGTTTTCGTCAAGCCGCCCCGGTTTTTAGTAGCTGCTTGTGGAAAATCTACAGCGTGTGTAAAATCATGTACATACATATGTATATACATACATACATACGGGCATATGCATGTACACGTATGCTTATATGTGTTTTCTGTAGCAGCCTTAATTACTTGCCTGTCGTAACTGCGTGCCCTTCTCCGCGCTACCCGTAGCTGCCTTTACAATTTATTTTATTCTTGTTTCGGTGTATTTTACTTCTCCTACTAATATGAGAAGCGTAGTAGTAGTGATAGTCATCACTGTGATGTTGAAATTTGTTAAACGTATGAGTGAGTTGTCATCGTAGCCGTTGTATCTACTAGTATTTCTGTTTGATTATTATATCGCTGCTACTTATTACTCCGGCTGGTAAAATTTTGTATTTTCCACAAAATTTTTCGACATGCAATCACTCACATAAGCAAAATTACAGACGGACAAGTTGACATACACACATAAGCTCATAAAAAGATGTATACACAATTGCAAGTTACACAAATACAACTGCTTACAAACAAATTCCGTGCAAGAAAAAAATTGAAAGCCTGAAAAATATCACAGACAGAAAGAAGTGTCTGGCTTTTCTGTGATGTATGTGTAAGTGATGAATATGAATAAAAATATCTTCGTTTTTCTCTCTTGTATAGCAAAAAAGGATAAAAAGGAATGATAAGGAAATGTCTTGTAAAATTTTTATTTAAGAAAAAATAATAATAATAATAATAAGTATTTGAAAAACTTATTTGTTTCATGAAACCAAAAGAAATTGTTATAATTTAAAAAAGTCTTTGTTAATACAAGTAGACAATTTTTTAAATAAAAAAACAAAGTTTGTTAAATGATTTTTGCAATCATTTGTTAAAAATAATGCTAAAGTTAGTTGGGCAGAAACATCACCAACAACAACAGCAAGAGCAACAACAACAACAACAACAACACCAACGGTTAACTTCGTTGCATCAATCAACTAAACACAAACAAGAGCAAGAGGAGCATCCTTTACAAGTTTCTACTCACTGTAAATCGACTAAGATCTTTTTGAAGAAAAAGGTTGTGAGACAAGTGAAAATATAATTTTAAGTTAAAAAAATACTTTTCAATTTGCAAATATTTCTAATGTTCATTTTTTCTGTGCGTTTGTTTTAGGACGAATCAAATGACTCTGGTACTGAATCTGATGGCGACATCTTAGATGCGGATATTAAACAACATCGTTGTTTAGAGTTGGATATGGAAACTAGTAAGTATTTTTATAAATTTCTAAATCCATTTAATATTTCCTTTAGCATTCTTTAGGCCAAAATGACCATTGCATTCGTTTCCAAATGACTATTGCATTTTATTTCATTTTGTTTGTACTATAAAGTTTATTAAATGAAACGACAAAAAATTTTAAATATATGTTTGCTCAGATAAAAACACGTCTGAGTTATGTCGGCAAAAAATATATTTGTCAGCAGTAAAGAAGGTGTTACTGCAGTCCCATCCAATTTAATTGGAAGCTAAAGAACTGCAACGGTATTGCTACAATACATATTTACATTACATGCACTTACATTTGCCAAAATCTCGGAATAGAGAAAAATTACAAAAAAAAAAATTTAAATGTAGTTTTCTAAAAATTTACATGATGGTTTTATTTTGTATGTTGTAAAAAACTACAATTTTTATGCACTTAAGAGTATTTGTTATTTGAAAATTAAAAATTTTGTGATTTGTTCTACTCTTTCTAAAGTACTGGAAAGCATGGTAAAGTTGCACCTTGTGAGGTGTCTGCATTCTAGTATCCAACCCATACAGCAGATTGGCGATTATCTAAGAAACACTTCAAAGTTCAATAGGCTTTGAGAGATATATTCCACTACATCTGCCACGATATATCTTTGTCCTAATGAGGAATGTGTTTCGCTGTTTTATTTTTACTAAAATGGAATATGTTCCAATAAAATCAGGGATCTTCTTTCCTAGAGTTACACTTTTCTACAAATGACGAATTTTCATTGAAAGCACAAAATTTTGTGGTTGTTTGAGGAATCCGTTTATAAAGCATTTTGCCTGAAAAGGTCTTAAGGTCTTAAAGGATGCCGTCGCAATGCTTTGCTGAAGTTAAAATGATATATACTTTGATAAAGTTTTTAGCCATGCTTACCTTTTTTTAATCTAACGTGATGCTCTATCAATTTATAGAATGCCAGTACCCTGCAAAAGCGGATCTGATGAAAAAAGTTGTTTTTTTGTTACATATTGTAAACTTAATGCTTTTTTGAGGACTGCCCAATAGAGACGTCCGAACTTGGAGGGTTGATAGCAGCCATGGGGTTAAAATACATCTGTCCGGTTGGCTACCATTCAATCAGCCTCAGTAGACGGTTGTAGCGTCGAACAAGATGTGCTTTATCAAAATCGTTTTATCAAAATCGTTTTTACAAACCTATACATGCTTGCGTTAAAAAATATTATACAATAATTTCGGCATCTAAAAAATTTTAATATTTGTTACCAAAAGAGACCATAGAGAAACGAATTCATCTTCGCCTTCTGTGTTACACGGGACACTTCTAAATTCGCAGATAACAATGGTCACTCTAAAAGGGGGGAAAAAATGTCACACCTATGGTGAAAATATGATGTGAAGTTGGTGGTTGTGTTGTTTAATTGCTCGAAAACTATAAAATATAAATTCTTTCATGGGAAAGGGGGTGCGACTGAAAGCAAAATACGACGAAAAGGGGCCCGTGCATCTACTTTTAGAACAAATGTGTCTATAAAAACTCCTATACATATATATCTATTTTGATTAAAGGTTTTTATAGGTGGTACAAATAATATTGCAGCGGCAATCAATTTATAACCAAATTCGGAAATTGAAACAAAAACAAAAAACAAACGGCTAATTTTTTTGAAAAGCAGTGCGCTACTGTATCATTTTATTATTACTATCGAATTAGTAATTGAAGTGGATTAATCTAAAAATTGTCTTCTCCTATTTAATTATAGGTTTTAGTTCCTACACCGATGCAAACTCCCCAAACGATTCAATTTGTTCATCAGAATCTTCTGCGATGATGTGTAAATCCCACCTTCAGTACGATCAGCATAGCTCTGAAGAAGAACTAGAGGTTATAAATGGACCTTCATCAGTTGCAGCTGCAGAAGCTGCTGCCATTAATGTATTGACTGTACGTGATACATCATCATTAATATCAGAACGTGGATCATCATCGTTAGATCCTGATGAGTTGCAAGGTGAAGTAGCAGGCTTAAAGAGGTCCAGTTCAACATTGGTGGAAAATCGTAAACGCTCATTGGCACACAGTTCCGATGACGACGTAAGTTGAATTGTGTGAAAACAATCCTGATTGATTAATGATTTAATCTTTTCTTTGTAGTTGCGAAATTTTTTGGAGCCAATATTGACGCCTGTCAACTTTCGCACATCGCCGCCTTTGGAGGCTTTCAAGCCAAATCGTAGCCACATGTATCGCTCGACTACGCCACTCATTTTACAAGAGGCGCGTTGCGGTATTGAAAATATTAAGTTATGTGATAATAGTGTTAATGACGAAAACGGTAGGGATGGAGGTAGTGTTGTTGGTGGCAGTGATAATAATGGTGATACTTCCTGTGCCATGGGCACAGAGTACGAAAACACCGACAATGATGACGGCACAACCAGCAGCATTATAAAAATGAAGATAAACAATTCGACGAGCAGTCATCATATTTATCAACCTCAAGCCAAGCATAATTTTCATTTTAATAGTTCGCGAAGCAGTCCTGCCTCCACGACTGGTCTTGATGTCGACGTAAGATCGGTTAGTCCACCGGCGAAACTCTTCCATTGTGCAATATCACCCAGACGCCGACCCATGCGCGCACAACACAATTCACAGCGGCTACAAAGGCCGCATAGGCCATGTTTAGATTTCGATAAAATGCAGCAGGTTAGTTTGTAATGTAGCGCTAAATCAAACAGAGCTAAATTATATAAAAAGAAGTCACTCATCGCCTCTGACAACACCACCATCATCACTAACAACAAAACCAGCGACATCAAAAACTATAACGCAACCGACATCATCGCTGCGACTGCAACAAAGTTTCCAACTACAACCTTAATCAACGATTGTGGCATAACCAAAAGCTCTACAAGGTGAAAATTTCCGATTCTCCAGGCCCACATCACAATCGTCGCCAGAATTTTCTAACTTTTATAATGGTCGTCCCAAGATTGATTTTCTCATGTCGTTTTTGAGGTTGGTGTATTTTTGATACAAAATGTAACACTTCTTTTAATAGCAAAGACTCTCTATCTCCACGATTCTATCTCTCTGTTTCAAAAAAAGCCCCACGCCCACTTAAAACATACTCACATATACATATAAAAAATATATTTATAAAGAAAAAGGAAAAAGAAAATGAAAAACGAAACAGTTTAACTAATATTACTAGGTAATATTGAATAAGTTATAAACAAATGCAATTGCAAAAAAAAAAAAAATAAAACAAGGAAAATGATATCATTATTATTAAATTTATTTAACTACTGGTTCTATAAACAATTTAATTTAATTAGAATAGTTGTAATTTGAATTCAACTTGTGTATAATTTCGATGTTAATATTGTGTCTCTTGTAGGGAATCACGAAACACAACAAGCGAGGAATAAATTACAATATTGAAAAGGGAAAAAGCTTTTCTCATGTTTGGCATCAGTACTGATTAAATTATTTAAAATATTTTATTATATACTTTTACATGCATACATTTTTTAATGCAAGAATGTTTCTATTCTGCTCCAGATATGTTATCAAAAAGCCACAATAAGAATGTCAATGAAGTTTCAGCAAATGTGATTTGAATCGCCTAAAAAATTACATTTCTAATGTAAAAGATATCAAGTAAATATATATAGTTGTGATTGAGCTGTTAAAAGCCCTTAAGTATAATACTGGTTGTAAGATACTGCTGTATCGCTAACATTTAGCGTTTTGAAAAGACTTTGCCAGGTGCCAGAGAATAGCGTTTCAATCGAATATTTTCTTACATCAAATACAGTATACTGGACTTTTCTTTTTTAAATCATCGAAAATGGCTTCTTTTAAGCTTTTGGAAGTTGTTTTCTCTTTTTAGAAGTGCTTGAAATACAAGCATACTATCACATATGAACCTAAAACGCCTTTCGATGCTCTCAATTGGCTTAAAATGAGTAAATCTATATATATAGACACTATATATATAGTGTCTATTTCTAAACATTGTGCACATTGAACTGTATCACTTGGATTTTAGCTATCTCTCTTTGTGATAGATGAATTAAAAAAAATCTACGGTTTTCATTTGGTTTTCAGCCCACAGGTTTTCATATAAAAACTCTAATTGGTGCTTTAATTTTCAGCTATGGTATCCATCTTACTTTCCATAATAAATTCAGCGATATATAAAAAGTAACAAATATAATTTTCCTTTGTGATAGTAAACGTATTTACAAATATTTATTTGTGGCTTGTGGAAAGTTGTTAAATAATTTATAATAACACGTGTTGTATGAAAGATTAACATTAAAATTATAAAAGTAATACATACAATTAATTGAAATTTATGTATTCATACATTATGCAGTACACGCGCTTGGAGTTACTAATTCCATTCTTTATATTATATGCCGTTTGCACTTGTAACTATTGTTTCAGCAATTTTCTTCTTTACTTCTCCACAACTTATGCTTCTTAACTGCAAGCTTCTATAACACAAAAATCTGCCGAAAAGTTCAAATGAAAAAACGAAGCCAAAAACAAAGTATGGCAAAATTTGTTCATGTGGACGAGGATTAAAGGAAGTGAAAATGGTGCTGCAATACATCTGAAGAAACCCTTCAAACTCTTGAGAATTTCCTACGTGCTGTTCTTACAATCCCAACAAGTGATGTGTGTAGAAAATGTTCTATTTTCTTTGCACATGAAATGTTTCACTCAAATCGCTTGCTTTTATTGTGAAAGCAGCACATTTATATATTTTTTTGTCACTTCAGTTGCTATTCGTTTCAAAAAAAAAGCTCATTAAATTGGCATTTTCAAGTGCAAATATTAGACTTTACAAATTGATAAAAGTTCAACACTGCCTCAGTGGGCACAACTATATAAAACATAAACCGTGACTCCTTATGCTACAAATATGCATGTGTATGTATGAATTTATGTGTGTAAGTATGTAGATATGATATATAACTACATACATGTGTTTAGTCTATTTTAAGAATATGTAATAAAAATATAAAGCTGAAATGGTTAATATATTTTAAAATAATGTAATTGTATGTACGTTATGAATTAGATCTCAAGCTGTTGAATTTTAAAGTAAAAAGGACAACTTTAAAAGCTTTAAGGAATATGTTTACAATTCTTAACCGATATGTGTTGTAGTTATTGCAGCAAAGTTTTTTCTATTATAAGAGAAGTGTATTACACGGAGAAGTAAACGTTTTGTTTAGATATGAAGGTATACAGAGCCTTGTCATTGCTATAAATTTTTAATAATGTTATTAAATTTTTTATATTTATTATCGACTAGAGAATTTACTTAAAATTGAAATATTTATGCCGACAAATATTTTGTCGCAATTTTAAAAACTGTTTATAATTTGTTTGAAATTTTCGAACAAGCTGCACACGCACGTTTTTCTTTCAAACTATTTCTATTTAAAAATATTTATAAAGAATTGGCTTAAAATTAATTTAAAGATTCTTGGAAACTGAATAAGAATAAGAGTTATTTGAATTTAAAAACATGTACGTGCATATTGTGTATTCATTTAGAAATCTTTAATAAGGAAATTTGTTACAGATATAAATGTGATATATTTTATAATTCAAATGAATACTCCGTTTTTGTTATTGTTATTTTTCACAACATGTGCGCACTTCTAAATCGGATGAGAAACGCAAAACTAAATGTAACAGTAAATATCTGCATACATATTTCGGAAGTAATAATTCTAATATGTCCATATAATTATTGTTTAACTTGGAAAGAATATTTCAAATATTATAAGAAATTAAACAGTTTAAATTATTCGTTTTAAGTAATTGCGTACGTATAGAATTAAAAATATTTTTGAGTGGTATTCATTAAAATCATTCTAATGTCTGCTACTAAATTAATTTTTAATATTTACGTCGTCAATATTCATGCAACTATGTGCAATTGATAATTTTTCTTCTTCCGCTAAACGTCTTCTACCGATTTTGGTTGTAAGAAGCAACGTGATTGATGTCTTTCATAGATTAAGAATATGGCTACTTAAATATATTATTAAAAAAGCTGTATACTAGGAACATATGCATACATCCATATGTACGTATATGAATGTTAATACACATTGTTGGTCTCTAGTAGAATCGCCCCAACTCACCTTGTTTTCAATAGAATTTTTCAATGTATGAACTGAAATCACATTGAATGCACAAAAAAAAAATCTGTTGGAAGAAAATCTTCGAGTTAGAGCCTTTCTACTTGGAGTCAACGATATGTACATGCATCTATATACATACACACATATATATATTTGATCCATTTATATATTGATAAAATTATATTGAGTTGAAATTTTCAGTTTTAATTACTTATTTTATTTGCTCGGATTTTTAAATATTAAACTTTTTTTTTTGTAATATTTGTGCAAAAACTGTTACAACTGGTAATATATGTCTGTATGTATGTAACTAACTAAGTAAGTGTTGTTTACCAATAGAGACTGAAATGTGTATGTATGTGTGTAACATGTATAAATTGTTCTTAACTTATATATGCATGTTTTTGCTACAGCAAACCCTCAGCCAATTGTGTTGAATTAAATTTGTATTTTAAATTAAACATATTGAGTCTAATTATGAATAACAATTCTTTATCTTTTATTAACATTTCGCATTAAAGAGCAAATTATTATTTATTTACAAAAGAAACAAATTTAAGAATTCCTGAAATTTTTCCTGATAAGTGATTATGCACCACAAACAATGGGCCGAGTGTATTCGTAATTGGACTGATATTATTGTAATAAGTGTGATAACTTCATTTAAAAATATAAAATTAAAATTATTATTTGATCTCAAATTCTTGTGTTTGTTTTATAATAACTGAAATATATGTTTATTTGTCAAATTCCCATTATATTTCGTTGGAAGAAAGAGAGAATCCTATCAGTGAATATTTTTCCTTTTAGAGAATAAAGGAAAATAAAACAATTAAATAAACAACATCCCAAAAAACAATATCAAAATACGTTCAAATCATAAGAAACAAAAAAAAAAAAAAAATTTTTAAAAAATTGTAAAGAAGAAATTTAAAAATCACAAAAATAATTGCAGTAAGAAAGAAGGAAATTTAAGGAAAATATTAAATATTTTTCAATAAGAGATATTAAGATAATAAAGAAGATAACAAAGAATTAAGGACATTTTAAAGATTTTTTAAGAAAACCAAACACCTCTACTCAAAAACAAATAATAAAAGGAAAATAAAATTAACAGAATATATTGTAGTTTACAAACTTTACCATACAATATAAATCGTATCGTAACGTACTGTAAGTATATGAAATGGAAGATTTTTTATATAAATAAAGCAAGCAGCCAATGACAAAGGCATACAAACCAACCAATCAATAGACAGTCGACAACCAAATAACCAACCGATATTTAACGGAACAAGGAAATATGATTACAACTAAAATAAAATAAATTATTAAATAACAATAAACAAATCAAATATTTAAGAATTAATTTAACATTATAAATAATATAAATAAATATAAAAAAGATTCATACTTTTTTTTTGGTTTTACATGCTCAAACCGAATGAATAAATAAAATAAAAACATATTTTTTCACTATTATATATTAAAAATTAAAAAAAAGTAATTAACAAAAAAAAAATTATTAAAAACAACAGTAACATCCAAAAATATAAATAAATATCACTGGTGTTGTAATTGACAAGAACAACAAAATAATAAACAATATATTACAGAAACGTGCGTATACATACTTGCAATATATTTCACACTCAATATTCTTAAAAAAAAATAACAACAATTAAAGCAGAAAAAGAATTAACCATTTAAATAATCTATGAGCAGAAAAGTATGTTCTAGTTGACTGTATCTTTCTTCGCCATTATTTGTACTACCATTAAACTAATTGAGAATTATGAATTATTTGGTACGGCTAGGAAATGAAATGTACGAGAAAGTATTTAGAAGACCATATAGCTTCGAATTTGATTGTTCAGTTTTAAAACGTTTTACACCTTTTTCGCATTTTGGGACTAACTAAAAATTTAAAAAAATTAATTATAAAAAAATTCAATATTTTTTTGTTTCTTCTTTAAAATTAACTCTTATATGACTGACAAAAAATTAAAAAAAAAAATGTAAATCTAAATGTTTGAAGTAAAATTTTTAACTATTGTTACCGCCCTGTTTGGCTGCTTAACAAACAGAAATTAAGGAAATATTGGTAATACAGAACAGGTACTGAATAGTGAGCTGGTAGAGAATATAGTGTATTCAGAATAGAGTGTGCTTCGAAAAGAATTTGCAGTGGTATTTTTTGCAGGTGCAAAAGCATCTGAACCCAGGCACGTGCGCTACTGTAATGGGATTTCGTAGCGTCTGCTCCCAATACATTTTTCTTCTAGACATACTCAGTAAATTTTTTTTTTTTGCTTTCATCAAAAAGTTTATTCCATTGCTACCACATGACTTAATTTTCTAAAAGTGACGCCTCATAACTAAGAGTTTATGTATTTTTAAATGCTTAAAGGCAGCCGGTATAACGTAGCATTGTTAATAGTTTTCGAAGCATTTTGCCCTTCGCCCCTTTCTGAAGAAAATGTTTCACTCATAATTTGAAATTGATTAAATTTAAGAAGGTTCAATCAAGTATGCGGATCTTAGCAGTTCTTAAATTGTTACACAAAATTCAAAGTGAGCACTCCGCACTTTCTTTTTTTCTTAGTATTTCAAAATAAAGGACATTTCAAAACGAAATCAATTGATTCAACAGCCTTGTCTTAATGGTATTTTCTGTTCTAAATATTCTTCTATTAGTCCAAGATCTATTTTTTTTATGTTCATATGCAATTTAAATAGTAGTAATTGTATATATTTGTGAAAAAATATTATTAAAAATATACTAAAACAAAAAATTAATGTCATTTTAATTTCCAGTAAAAGCAAAAAAAAAAAAAAATAAAATGAAATTAAAACACAACATTTTAAAAGAAACTATAAAACAGAAATAATAAATGCCCAACAAAAATTATGTTCGTTTTTATAATTATTCTATTTTAATGGCTTTATCATAGAGAGAAAATAAAATGCAAACCCTAAAATAAACAATATTATAATCGAAGCCATTTTATGTTTGTCTGAAATGAAAAAGAGCGGAAACCCATAATAAAACCTATAGAAATCTCCTCCCTCATCTCACAGAAGAAAAAAGAAAAGAAAAAATAAAAATTATAACAATATTTTTTTAATAAAATATAAAGACATGCATACATACATTTTATTCAAATATTTGTAACAAAACTAACAAATGAATATTAAATAATCTTAACCATATTCTCAATTATTTGCACATTATTTATAATGAAATGAAAGAAAACAAATGGAAACAATTTAAGCAAAAATATCCCTCGATGATTTTCAAATAAAAACACAAAGTAATAACGACATGTAAAATTAAATGTAATTCTTGCCAAAAATGGAAAATTATTCAACTCAATTATCTGATAAAAAACAAAAATAAAAAGAAAATAAAATATAAAAAGGAAATACAACCTTCTCCCATTCACTCTCTTACACCCATTGAAATTTAAATTACTTATCAAATTGTTTTGAGTCCTTCTTTCTTCCCCTCAACACTAAAAACAAAACACAAAAATTGAAACAATCTTATATCATCGTATCATCATTGAAAAATCATATTTAACTGAAATCTGATAAGACGAAATGTATTTAAATAATGAATTTTGAATTAAAAGAATTAAGTAATTAAGTTATTGCAATATTTGAATGTAATATTAAACACAAAAACCATCTAATTTGTTTTTATTTGATTTTTCATTAAAGAAAGAAGGGAATTAAAAATTAAAGATAAGCAGTGAAATTAATTTAAGCGAATCTATCCGTGTATGTATCATTATCATCATCGTCATCTCTGTATGTAATATTTTAAAACAAAATTAATTTCGGTTTCAATTTTCCGTTAGATTTCAATTATTATTAACATTTTTTTTATTACAAAAACAAAAAACAAAAATAAATAAATAAAAACACAAGAATAAACATTGAATTTCATTGACTGAATATAAAAAATATTATAAAAAATAAAGTTAAATTGTAGTTTTTTAAGTCTTAAATAATATATAATAAATTATGAAGAAAAAAACAAATAAATATATATATAAAAAAAAAATTATAAATAATTGTAAAACAAAATATAAAAAAGATGTGAGAATAAAAAATTAAAACAAAAATTAAACTCATCTATATTGTACATATAATTAAGTACAAGTGCAAATAATAAAGAAAAGCTCTGCAATAGCGAAAAAATCCAAAAAAAAAAAAAAAATCCAGTGCAAAGTTGTTTTATTTTTTAAAAATTGAAAGGCATTTCATTAGGCAAAGTGGAAAATTATGATATGGAATGAAATGATGAATATTAATGCAAATGAGGTGGGAAAGAGCAGCCAAGAAAAAAAAACTGAAAAGGAGAAAAGGTAATATTTTGTATTAACTTCAGAGCTTACAAAAACTCGATTGCTTAATTCAGTTTAAAAAATCCAATAGTTAATTCCGAATTAATGCATGATCTTAATGCGTTGAAACTTCTTCCGAAACGAAGTTTTTCTTTGCCAATTTAGTATTGGCGTGGAACTTAAATTGAATCAGTAGACGTTCTTATGACATTTAGATTAAAGAAACATTAATGGCAATAAAAAATAAAAAATTTAAAAAAATGGAAAAAGCAGCCTTTCCTAATACACTAAAAAAATATCCTAAAATAATAAATAAAATAATTATTGAAAATTATATGCATACATACATATATTGCTAACTAATAATTTTTGCCTTCAGCTATTCGGAATTGAACGAAAGAAAAAATATTTAGGCTAATTTGGTGGATAATAGCATTGTATACAAAAGTTTTATTTTCGGTTTCTAAAACTGACATTGACATTGTGGCTCAATTAGGGCAAACATCACTTTTCACATTCTAAGAACAATTCAGGGAATTCAACTTGACAAAAAATTCATGTGATTTTTTAAGTAGCAACTCAGCAGTAGAGCAATATATTGGAAAGTGGGTAACAATGAAATTTCTGTAGAGGTTCTCGATTGTTACATAGTTGAGCGGGGGGAATCATCGAATGATAAATCCACTACAACAAATCCTTTGCAGAATAAACACGTATTTAATAAGCACATTGCCCACACCAGTCTGTCAAGTAGAAATTATCAAAAATATTCATGTTTGGATATGAAATTTATTATTTACACGTCAACATGGCTACATAACTACTTTTTTTCAAATTTTTGTGTGTCATAAGTATATTTTAAATGAATAAGTTTTTATCAAATGGGAAATTTTTTAGAGTGGATTCGTTAAAATATTTAAAATCCATACTTCGTGATGTTGTCGTTGCTTCTATAAAAATAATGCTGAAGATGGCTACAGGGCTACATGAGTAGTCAGCGGCATTTTAAAATCGGCTTCTATGGTAAATGGTTTATCTTTTTTCTTTGAATTCTTATGACATTTTTGGAGTAGGGCTTACCCTGTGTTCAGCTTTTTTTTAAATATCTTTTGATATTGTATTAATGGATAGATTGTGATCAAGGCCAAATAACGCCTTGAAAAACTTAAAAATAGTTTGCAAGGAAGAAATAGTACGAATTATTTATAAAATATTTAAAAGGAATTTAATTATTTTAAATTAAATTTTTTATTGTTACTGACGGTTAAAATTTTGTGTATGTTTATCCAAGAATATAAATAAATAAGTAAATATATGTGGTGTAAAATAGTTTGGTTAACGTTTTAAAATAAAAAACTATACATTTCGTTTTTATTAAAAATCAATTGCAAATCATCCCAATGTTTTTAAATATTATAATCTATAAATATTATAATCTACATACAAGCACATGTGCATACGTGCATAAACCTTATTTATTTTACTTATTAGAATTAAAACTGTACATGTCACTTACGTTTTACCATAAATGTGTAATACTAATAGGGGCATGCAATGAATACCCCACTCATAAGTGTTTTATTTTGACCCACCCAACAAATACTTTTTTTTTTATAATGACTAAAAATGAAGAATATATATTCCTTATACATTACACTTCTGACTCATTTTCTTTTTGCAACAGGTTATCTTTTTGCTTTTTTCGCTCATGAATGCGTTGATGACGCCGTAAATCGCCAGAAACACGAAATCTTTTAGAACAGACATCGCACTCATACGGCTTTTCACCTGTTTGGGAAAAAGAGTAGCTTTAGGTCAAGTCTTCAGAGTTTATTGAAAATATTTTGAGAAAGAGCATGTAATTTTTATAATACTCTTACCAGTATGAATTTTACGATGGTTTTGCAAATAAGTGCTCGCTCGAAATGTTTTTGGGCAGAATTCACACTTATAGTTTCGTTCACTTGTATGGATCCGTAAATGCACTACTAACGAATACTTACGCGAAAAAGCTTTACCACAAAATTCACACTGATGGTTCTTTTCAGAGCTGTGTATGGAAACAGTGTGATATTTCAGATCTCCCCATTGTCTAAACTTACGATCGCAATGAAAACACTCGAATGGTTTGTCGCCCGTGTGGGTGCGCGTATGGGCTTTTAACGCACCAACGGCAAAGAAGGATTTGTCGCAAATATCACATTGGTGTGGTCTTAAGCCGGAATGAGTACGATTATGATATTTAAGTGCATTGCAGGAATTAAAGATACGTTGGCATTTATTGCAGATGTAGCGTTTACTTCTTCCATTTTCGTTATTGTCATCATTTTCCAAACAAATATCTTCACCATTGTAATCTAAGACATTTTCACTGCAACTTTCAGACTTAACATGATTTATTGGGTGAATTTCTTCTCCTTGCTCTAAAAGGCAGCTGTACTCGTCATCGTCGTCGGTGTCTCCGTTTTCTTGATGGAAATCTTCTTCCGGTTCTAGCTCATTGCCACTCAAAGTGTCTTCACTGTTTGGATAAGGAATGTCGGGACTTTCTTCAATTTTAACACGCTGCACTTGTAGCATTTGTTGATCACTAACTTGATGCGACGTTAAAGGTGGTTGATGTTGATCTTGAACAAAACAGTGTTCATTATTATGCAGGGAGGTTTGAGTATGTGGAAATTGTAAACGTAAATCCGCATCACTTTGTACTGGATGTGTAAGTATTGACGGTGGTGTTGGCAGAGCTGGCTGCAGTTCAGTGGGATTCGGTTCTAACTCTCTGTGCATTATTTTTCCACTTGTTAGATTAGGTTCTGGTTGCAGAATAGGCACCGTGGTCTCGTTGTTTAAAATTGGAGGGAATTGACCAGAAAGGAAAACGTCGCAATAATGCTTCGGCTTCAAATCAATGCCATTGAAACAGTTGTTTGTAAACCTAAATATGTATATAAAGTTACAATTAAAATGTAATTTCTTGTTCAAATAATGTGAAAATGTCTTACCAATGTGACCTTGCACCATTTGATGTGGGTGTCATTAAGTCTAAGGGATCGCAGGTGTCCTCGATTAGTACTTTATCTCTGATACCTTCCAACATATCTTCAGTGTCACTGAATTCTTCGGGCACAAGATTTGGTGTAGTTTGCTGCTGTTGCTGTACCTGCTGTTGCTGAGGTTGATTGTGTGGCTGCAGGCTAGTTGCAGCGACGTTTATTGTTGGTGCTTCCGGTAATGCGTTAGTTTCATGTTGGTGGTTCTGGGATTCCATCACTACACGAACCGGAACTACATCACCGGATGGCGAAAAGTTGTCGAATGAAAAATGAACGTCCTGGAAGACTTGATCCAGTCTGTCAGTCTAAGAAAGTTAAAACAATATTTTTATATTTGCAACAAAAAAAAATTTATACACACATTTTCTAGTGTAAAATTATTACAAACTTTATGTAAAGGTTAAAAAGAAATTATCTAAGCTCTAATATCAAATATGATGCGTTTAATCACAATCCAGACTTTCAAAGTGTTTCAATGATTAACATTAAAATTTTAAAAGTATGTGTATATTGCTCGCATGAAGGAAAAAGGCACTAATTCGCTTTTTTTGCGAGTTTTTTTTAGTGATTTCAATGTATAAACTGAAGATATGTTCAATAAAATAAAAAAAATATTTTGCAAATATACATCAGACAGAATATGTTGTGCCAATTTATAAATTTCTAGTACATGAAAAGGAATAAACTATCAACTTTTTATATCACTTTATGTAAATCCTATACATTATTTACGAAAGCGCTTTGGTTTTGCAATACGTGCATCATATGCTGATAAATTAATATTAATAACGTGTATTTCAGCAATCAACCTGCCAGGTTGCTAGATGTCAGTAATGAAATTCTGAGACTGAAAAGATATCGTGCACTAGACCGATCACAAAGAAAATATGAAAATTTAAATATTTCCAATATAGAAATGTATGCTTTTTTTTAATATTGGTAAACTGTAAACCAACAGTTTCCTGGTTGCAACAAAAAATAAATGTAATGACCTCTATGCTATATTTAAATCATTTTTAAATTATATAAAACAAAGTTTACAAATGAATTATTTTTTAACAAATCGTTTCGAATATAGTTATAAAATAAAGGAAAAATGGAGACAATACAAACCTTTTTAATGGCACATAAATCCTCCCTCACTTTTTCTTGACCTAAAGGATCTAAGGTTGTCTTCATTGAGGCTAGTATTGTATTAGCTGTGGAGGGTTCATAGTGGTGCTTTAAATGGGCGAAAAATTCTAATTGGGAACACGTAGCATGACCACAAATTTCACAACAAAATTGCTGCATATTACTAGCGCCCACTACCAACTGATCGACGTGAGGCAATTTGTGATCATCTAGTGGTACATTCAATTGTAGTTCTGAATCGCAGTAGTTGATTTTTAGCTTCCGAGAAATGCGCTTTTTGTGTGGCAATATTTTGCGGGAACTGAAACGTGATATATCACAGTTTTCATCTATATGGGTATCCTAATAATAAAATAATATTTTAGAATAATTTCTACTAAATATAAAGTAAATTATTACATCTAGAGTTACGTTAGGATCTGTTAGCAATAACTGCTGTACAACCTTAACATCATTCTCCTCATCAGTATTAGCAGAAACTGCAGCTGTATCATAGGACTTTTGCACCGGCATAAGAAAATCATTATTAAGAGGCATAAATACTGCATTTGGTGGTGTCTTGGTCGGTGCAACTGCCTGCTGATGATCATTATTGCCCACGGGGAATAAACTACTGTGAAATTGTAACTCTGTTGCAAGAGTATCTTCGTTATTATGACTTCCATTCTCAGTCTTGGGAAAATTCATCAATTCCAGTATAAAAGGATTATCCCTCATATAGTCTGCTGGCAACAAAGTCTGTAAAAATAATATTATAAAAAATCATTTCAGACGCATTAACTACATCTACAAATTACATGATCTATAAATTCGTTTTCTTTCCGTTGCATAATTTGGTCCATGGTGTCAATGCTATGAGATTCCCTTTGTACATATTTGCCTTTTAAGTCCTTTAAAATGGAACAAGTAGCAAATGTTACTATAAATTACACTTATTGCACCTCACTTCTATCAATCCAATGGGATTCATTTTCGACAACATTAAAAACTTACGATTTCATTATTTTTACAATGGTCTTCGAAACCATTGTAATCGTTTAGTTCCATACTATTGCACTGCTTGATCAGAAGAAAAACTTTGTTTGTTTCTAATCAATCTGCTGATAATTTTAGCCAAATAAACAAATAAAACATCAAACCAAATAATGTCAATTTCATTTTACCGTCACTGTCAAAAGAATAAAAACAGGGCTGTTATAAATGTAATGAAGTTGATATCATATGGTTCAAAGTGATGCCAAGTTTATATAAAACATAAAAACCGCAGTATACTTTAAAGGGTGCATTTGTGCAACACTATAAATTCAAATTGAAACAAAATCAATTATTTTAACTTTTGTTTCTTACTTAAAAAACTTTTGTAATATAATATCGTTCTATGCAGTGCAGACAATGTTATAATTTTAATTTAGTTAAAAGATAATAACAGCTGACTTTATTTTTAGATGCTTTCCATACTGGAGATGGAATATAAAACATTTTTTTTTAATTTTTTCTTTCCATTTGCCGTTACCCTCTTTTACATACTTTTATACTCTTATAAGCGGGCGCGAAAAAGCTTTTTAAATATAATGGTTTTTTTGAAATGCGCTTTCCTTGGGAATTGCTCAAATGAGTCAAGTGTTCAATCAAAAGGCTTTTTCAATTAAATAATCTTACACGAAGCTCGTTCTCGGTTTTAAGTAAATTACAATTTATTTATTTATAGCATTTTCTCTAATTAATAAATCTCATCGCTTATGGCAATTTCAAATACAGCAGCAACCAAATGTGTAAAGAAAATAAGCAGAAGTAAATAAATTGAGATAATAAATTGAAAAATAAATTAAATTCATACAGGAGGCAGTTAAAATTAAATCTATCCATATGGGCACAAGCGTTGATGTTCTCAAATTATTTTCTTTTCCTCATAAAGTTCTTCGCGTTTCAACTGTATGATAATCTTGAAATAATAAAAATAATTTAAAATATGAAAGGTCATTATGGATCAGTGACAAAAGCCACCAATAGCATATTCTTGCTATAAATTTTATCACTCGACTTTGCAACTGATGAACTGTTAAATTTGGTTTTGTTTGTGAACCCCCTCCACACAGATTTTGTGGCAACTAGATAGCACACAGCATTACAGTTACAAATGCGTCACAAATATGTAAATAAGTATGTATGAATCTACAGAAAAGTATTTCAAAGCAATCGCAGCGTGTTTGTAAATAACATTTCTTTGTGTGCTGGAAGAGGGGGAATATTGGAAATATTTATTTTTATGAGCATTTTGAAGTGTTAATAAGGCACTAAATGTTTGTTTTACAAGATGTTCCTTCTAATAATTGCGGTTTAGTAACAACTTGGAAAAGATTTAAAGGAAGTTTATGTATCTACATACATAGTTTTTATTTATTATGGTCATATTGTATTTTGATTTTCTTCTACAAAATAATATTTTAATATTTCCACTTAAGACAAAGCCGGCTCGTAATATGCACTACACCACTTGACACATACGACTTTAACTTGATATAAACGAAATCACAGTTTCTTTAATAATCAGTTAATTAACATAAACGCAATAAAGTGTTTTTACGTAAAGCTAACTTGTAAGCTCACTCCTTCTAAAGTCGTTAACCATATACTGCTAAAGCGGCTACTGGATTACCTATTCAAATGGACGCCCAAGGTATACGTCATTGTCAAAAGCAGCGTCCGCTCCCGAAAAATACTTCGCAAAGAGGAACTGCATCCACATTGAAATTCTTATTCTTATTTGCAACATCAATCATCATCCATTTAACAGCGAAAGAACGGCAGAAAGCTTTCTTTAACTTTAGGGACTTTCAGCTAATGAGGTAAAGCTAGTCATATTTCAGAATATATATACATATATATCATATTCCATATTCATTTGTACTCAACCAAGTGAATCTGAAATAACTTTTGTGCAACTTTTCTTTTTATAATTTGGTATAGCGCACATAGAAATCATCTTAACTGTCCGCTTCTTATTTTTTTTTAAAAATATGGCAAATAAGAAGACAAAATTTAAAATATTACAAAAACGATCTCGCCATTCAAAAATAATTGTTAAATGCTGCAAGTAAATAATACTTTAGAAAAGATAACTTTTAACTTACAGGAAAGTTGTAGTAACGAAAAATTTATTAATTGTATTTAGCTGCAAGCCCTAATAATGACTCCACGATTTTTATTACAATTAAGCCTTTTTTGAATAATGTGGCACGTAGTCATTACTATTTGCAAGCGATTGCCTAATATTTAATTCTGCATCACATACCCCTAATCCCTTAGCTGAAGATTAAATAAGTGATACACACTGGACTGACTGGACACAGTTATTACTTATGAACAAAATACTTTTGCTTATTAAAATATTACAATTCAATTATTAGGAGCTTATTCAGACGGACAAAGTTTTCTTTATTAAAAATATCAAACGCAAAATTGGAACCATGTCTATGCTCTCCTGTGTTATCTTTAACCCTCTCTTTAGCAAACTCTGGACTTTACAAAACAAATTCCCTCTAATTATTATAATAATTAGATGACTGCAATGGTCAATATCTCGTAAAGTACGGATCAAACGATTGTAATTTAATGGCTACTCCGGGAATTTTTTTTTTGGGGGTCTTGGGGTTTCTTTGTTCCATTTATCCGCATTCTACAGTATCGCATCGATAAGATGGAAATATAGGCCAGTGGGATAAAATTGAAAATGGTTTTTATGATGACGAGACTGCAACAGCTAATTATGTGGCCTCCATACAGCTAGAGCCGACACAGTTAATACCCGTATCATTCTCCGAGAGCGATTAAAACATTTGAGTCAAGCCTGATTCAAATATCTTAAATAAAGTTTTGAATTTCACCAAAAATAATAAATAGATTTCTTTCTCGACAAAAACTATTATTTATTTGTATTTCATTAATATTTGGTTATAAAAATAATTAATCAAATAAATAAATAAATAGTAAATAAAAGGCTTTACTTATACGGCATGAGTAATCAGTAGCGCAACATTTATGTCAAAAATGCACTGAACTTAAATGCGGAGAAAAAGTTCATCGAAGTCATCCTTTACATCATCATAGTAAATGTCTTAATGAAGAAATTCAAGTTCTCTGGAATATGAATTGTTTACAAACTAATTTGGATTCTTTTCTTTACGAAAAACCATCAACAAATCAAAAATAAAACATAAAACAAAAATAAAATCAGAGCCGACGCAATAATTTGTATTTAATTTCGTTTTTCTTTTCTTTTTTTTTTTTTTTTTGTTGTTGGTTCTGTTTGAAACTTTAAATGTTGTGCCGACTTTTTGTGCGAAATGATTTTTGTTTGACAGATGGATTCCAATTAAATGCATCATCTCATCTACTTTGTACTCGCAGTCACTCGTCTGCTTAGAATATGATGAATGCTCTTCAAAATTTCATTTTGCCTCCTTTTTGTTATTGTTATTGCATAATGATGCATGGTGATCTACATTCCATTTGCAATTGTATGTGTATGTGTGGACTAACTGGTGGATTGGTGAGAAAGAGTACATGTTTACGAATTATAATTGAAAGTTTTAAGCGATTCCAGATCAACGACACTAGTTACCAAAAAAAAAAAAAACAAAAATCATTAATGTCGGCGTTTCAAAGGCACTTTCGCCGAATTCCTTTTAATGTTTAATCAAACAGATTTATTCCTGTGAATTGTCTTTTGCCTCCTGCAATTACATCGTTTTGGTAGGTGAATGTAAATAAAATGGAATATTTTTTCATTTACAACTTGTTGCACTCTTTAAAAAGGCATTCATTCTCGTCTAACAACGATAAGTGCTGAAGTTTTACCATTTTAAAGTGACGCGTGTTTATGACTGCAGTTTGCCAAACCCTGCAGAGGATACAGAAATAATTTATTTATATTTCGCAAAGAATTTGTTTAATCAAACAACTTCTCCAGCGAATACGGAACCATGAATAAATCTTACACATTCAATCAACCAATTCATTTTCCCAAACTACGCCAATAGATGCAACTGAATGAAAACTAATTTCTTTTCTTAGTTTTCATTCGATATTTTATAAATTATTTAAAATTTTGTCAAGCTTAAGTTCTTTAACAAAAATTATTTTTATTTTTCTGATATTCCTTTCCATTCTGTATAATTTCTTTAGGAAGTAGATGTAACACAAAGTTACTTAGTGAAAGGCCTTCATTCGACTGTGCCGAATTTTATACACCCTTCACCAGGATAATGTTCAATCTCAATTTTGGTGCACTGCAATTATATTGCATTAAAGGAAATTTTAATTTAGCAATACGAGTATGTTTCTTATTATCAAGAAATATTAGCAATTTTAATAATAGAAATAAATCTTCGCCCTTCTCATACTAATGAAACTTTACAGTGCGTTTGATAATAAAAGGGTGCGGCTGTTTGATAGTCGTTGGTGTTCATGCCATATTTTTACATTTTTACCTAAAAATGTATAAAATGATTTTTTGCCAATATTTTTTTTTATATTTATTACCCGATATTGATGATTTTCATATTCCATTTTTTTGAGAAAAGTCTGAGCAGATGGGCTTTTAAGTGGTTGATTGTAAGTAAAATTTACGCCTACTTTACACCGCTACAAAAATATCAAGCACAGACAGATAGGCAGACTGACAATAGGCAATGACACTCCCCGCTACTACAACTTCCAACTTCCGCTGCTACTTCTACAACCAACTTAAGACTGGTGTCATTTCTAAGCCACTCGTCCGACAGCTGTGAAAATTATTCCAGTGACAGCTCATTATATTGTTTACAAGCGTACAAAAGAATTTTGGTGAGAATTTTCCAGAAAAAAAGTGATTCGTGATGGAATTCAAGCGTGATAGTAGCGTGATAGACTCAGAACCATCGCACTCAGCACGTGCCACCCAAGAATGGTTACAAAATGAGGTTCCCCGCTTCATTTCCAGCGCACAATGGCCACCAAAATTTCCGGATACCAATCCGTTGGACTATTATGTCTGGAGTATTTTGGAAAGCAAGGTTGGCACTAAAAAATACCAAAGTGTCGATCACCTCAAGCGTTTTACTTTGTTGCAGTTTTTTCACCTCACCCTGTATATATAATATATATATGTAATATATATATATAATATATATATACAATATATATATGTAATATATATATATAATATATATATACAATATATATATGTAATATATATATATATATATATATATATATATATATAAATTGATTGTCGATTTAATTTAACTTATTACTGACTGCTGTTAAGCAAATAATTACTGCCTCGCCCGATTTTAAGTGATAATTTTGTAACAGCGGCGAATTGAAGTTTGCCACGCTGCAAAAGCGAAGCCTCTACAAGTCAATTGATCGTATTCTTAATACGTCTTTTACTAAAATTTCCTTTTTCTCATTAATCCAATAAAAAAAGATTACAAAACAAAAAATATATATATACATATACAACTCGTAATTTATAGGCTTGTAAAGCAATATTTTAGGTATTACCATCCTCACATGAAACTTATCGCCCCTCAAACCTTTTCTATGGAGATGGATATAAAAATATTCAATGGTTCCAAATGAGCCTGTGATTTAGTTCTCTTTTACGTTTTTGCTCAATATGTATTTCGTAACGAAATACGAGACGCACACTGACGACAAGCAATGAAAAAACTTAAATCGGTTTATATTTATTGCCTCGCACAGTAGTGCCCTAATAAGTGCTGTAAATAGCAACATACTCGTATTAAAAGTCTTTGAAATTAACAAGGAGAATCTCACTAAGGCCCATTGCATATAAAAGTTCTATTTGAACAAAAGATGTTTCCTAAAATTAAGACCAAATAGAAAACAAGGAAATATTCCCCCTAGAAATGAACCAATTCCATAAACATTCTTATTTGAGATGCTATCTTCACACTCATTATATAAACGCACCGCAAAAAAATATGTAACTAGACACATTACAAATCGCTGGATAAGTAATTACGTATGGATTACGTATGCAGAATTTGTCGCGTCGCCTGAATTGTGTGCATTTTCATATACACAAATACTATATATGTTTGGTCTTGTGGCATTGTATATACGCAACCACAAACTTGTCCTTCCTTTGAGTTATGTTTCGTCCTACAATTTGTTTTCCAACTTTTTCAATATGAAAATCGTGTTCAATACGATTTCAAATATGACATTTTGCCATGCCTGAATTCATAACTTTAACAAATTGTGATGTATACATGAGTATGTATTCGTTTGCATACATCCATACATACATAAAAGTGCATATAAAATATCTTTAATCGTTTGTTTGCTTAAGACAACTGAGCCCACAAAATATTGTTTTAGGACCCCTGACCACTGCCATTGAAATTTTAATCGACTAAACAAAGCAAGAACGACACCAGCAAGAACCTTTTTGGGTCCTTCCCACACCTCACATCAGCTACTAGGCTAATAAGCATTCTTTGCATTTATTGTTGGCGAAAAATAAATATACAAAATCCATCAAAATATTTATTTTTAATTTTAAAACTATTGTTTTTCAGCAAAAATAAACAAACCACATTGAACCTCCTTTTCAGTCAACTTAAAAATGTTTCAGTAAGAAAAACAAATCAAATTATATTATTTATTTATTTTAGGCTTAGAAACACAAAATCCAAATTTTCTAAATGCAGCAGTAGCAACCGAGACATTACCTGCTGACCAGATTCTATTTATTCACTTAAATATTCAAACCATCGGCTCATAAAATTCAATTGTTAAAAGAAAATATTTGCTTAAAGAAAAATATTTCCGCAAACAAAAGAGAACCAATTAATAAAAATAATATTTAAATGCAAATAAGCCAAGAAAAAAAAATTTTTTTTGCAGCCACCAACAAAAGTATCGCATTAAACTCATTCTTTGTTAAACACATTTCGAAACTGTTCACTTCTGTACAGGATGAATTTGAAATTCATTTTAGTTTGCTTGTCTTGTAAACAAGGAATACGGCTTTTCCACATACCGGATAACAAGAAATATTTACTAAAATTCTAAATTTGGATTCTTTAATTTGATTTCATCTAAATATAGACAATCCTTAAGATTTTATTATTATTGATTACAAATAAATCTGTACACACATGCTCATATATATATGGGCATACATCTGCATGCACATATAAATTATGCATTTGTCACTTCTCACCATAAGAGACTCTTGTTTGCCTTTAGACAAACTAAACGACATTTCAGTAAGGACGAGAATGCCATATTGAGAAATATCGTCCAGGTGTAAAAACGGGAGGAAAAAATTTATTTCCGTCCGATACACAAGTACATATATATTCAGCCACCGATTAACAGACATACATCGACCAGTCCTGCATAGCTTTAGTTTTAGGAAAGAATTAGATTGATATTGATTACAATTAAATAATTATTTTTACATAATCGCTTCCGAGGGTATAATTAAACAAATTTAATTAAATGATTGCAGAAATTTATATATATTTTAAGCCTCTGCCACGCCACGCCCTATTGAATTTATTAGTTAATTATTTGAAGCTATTCCGTTCTATAAATAAATCAATAAATATATTTATTTTAATTAAATTATTTTAAAAGAATTTAAATCGTAACTGCCCGCCTTTTATTAGCAATACTCTCATAAAGCTTCGCTCATCAAGTCAAAGCTTTTTGTTGTTGCAATCAAATTGAGACACCGCATTGCAAAATCCAAGCCATCTTTATTGCACTACCCTGTTAGAGACCAATTGTCTTGCCTTGCATTTGAGTATTCCTGTCTTGTTTTATTTTATTTTTATTTAATTTACGAATTACTATTATTATTGGACCTGCTTCAACTGCAATTCGTTTTATAAGAATTACATCCCAGCGAGACTAAACTCGAGTTTTATATATATTCGATTATTTATTTAATTTTTTATTTTTTTTTGTCAGTCATATACGACCGACTTGGAGTGTATCCTGCACAATATGCTGATGCTTAAGTTGCAACTTTTATTTAATTTTTTTTTTTTTTTAATATTATAAAGTACTTTTTGCCGCAGTAAATTTTTTCACATTTTTTTAGTCTTCAATATTACGAGTATTTACAAAACACAGCAACGAACACAAGTACAAAGTGTATAAGGATCTGTAGGTTAAAGTGTGCTGTAGGAACGTGAAAATGCCTTCTTTTGTTATTTGTCACGTACTGCGGTACCATTCGTTGTACTACTACAACAAAATGTCCAAAAGCTGTTCGATGTCAAACCAAAGAATACGTGTTTTCCCCAACATTTTGCACAAACACAGTCATTCCGATTTGAAACAACACAAAATGGACAGACAGACATAAAAAATTTGAAACTATAAACTGTAACAAAACACTTGAATCGAGTGTATTTTTCCCTTTCTATATATATAGAACTGCAACGAGGGTTGTTGGTAAATTATAAATATCTATAACCAACAATAATCAACACCAATACAAAATCAAACTTACAGAAACATAATTACGAAGAATTACAGGATTATTGGATGCTACTGAACAGGAATTGGGAAGGGCAAAGCGCCATCTCTTGTTAGGCAAAGCATATATGTATGTGAGTACGGCAAATGAAAGACAGAAAAAAGAAAAACATAACAAAGTCACAAATACAATACAAACTGAATATTTACAGTGAGATTTAATCGTTCTAATGGTAGGCGTCTACTGATTAGAGCAGACCCTTTAAGCTCAGTGCAAATACAGTATAATCTCGATAGTGTGGACAAATAAAAACCAAGTGGTATTGGAAATATCAAAATGTTCGAATTTCCGAAACAAGGGAAAAATTAAAATAGCCTTCTGTAAATATATATGTATGTATATATAGAAAGCTTATTTTTATTTACAAGAAATTAATTTTAAAATAAATTTAATTTAAAAATAATTAATTTATATAAAATTATTACACTAATTGTTGCGCAAATAGTCGCAGTCTGTCGCAACATCTCGGAGGGTTCTTAGTTTTAAAACATCCCCAGCAGGAAGTTCCTGCTCTTCGCAATATTTTCTACAGGCATTAAAAGCAGCTATGGCTTCAGCATGCTGGGTTTTTGGAATATTATCACATTATTCTTCAATAAATGGTTCATCTTCTTCAGTCTTATCATTATTGCTTTCAACATCGTCCTTCAAGCAACCATTTACCTCAGTAGCATTATAAATATCATGTGGTAAATCAACAAGTAAATCGATTACTTCGGCAAAATCGCTACGTGCCAGTCTCTCTAGAAGAACTTCATCGTCTGTGCCCCATTCGTCTTCATAAAGAATTTTATTAAAGCACTTTTTAAGAATATTTGCCCCAACTTTATGCCAGGCACTGCAAGTCAAAAAGGTTACGTTTTTTAATGTATAAGTTTTAAGAGCTTTTAAGAGATTTTCTGAACTTGATAAAATATCTGACCAAAAACTTTAACGATAATTAATGTTTATTGCAAAAGCGAAGGATATAAGTGCAGTCCTAATTATTAATGTAGAAAAAAAGGTGGTGTCCGGATTATAGAGTATTTCATGGCAACAAATTAAGCGTCCGCTTTATCGCGTTGTCCGGTTTTTCAGGGTTCCGACAAATCGAGATTATACTATAACAAAATGCTCTTCCTCAAAAGTGCATTTCGTAATAATTTTAAAATTATTTTCAATTGTAACATCATTATAATTTATTTATTATAAAAAGAAAATAATCAAGTAATTTTCTTTAAGGCTTAACTTTGGGCAGCTCACAAGCTTTGCATGTCTTCCGCCATCTTTAGCTTTTTTATCAAGAGAAGTCTGGTTGTAAATGCAGGATTGTAATCATAGTTTCTGTGTTCTTTCTAATAAATATTTTCTACGTGAGTGTATGTGACATGTACTGCCATGTGGCATGTACTGCTGCTATCAATAATATTTATCGCATTTGTAATTTAACTATTCAGAACAACTTTCATTGAATTATTGCAAGTTCCCAAATAATTGTAAAATGTATAGAGTTTGCAATCGATCCTCGTACCATCATCTCCTTTTCGATTACAATAAGACACCAAATGATGTTTCTGTTTCGATACATTTTTGCCTTGTGTTTGAGTTTTTCTCTTATTTTTACTTTTCTTTGTGCCATCAAGTGTATTTATTGCTTGTTAAGGACTTTGAAATACAATAATACAACATGCTAAAGTTACGAAAACACAACAATTTTCCAACTGAACTGAACTGATGATGCTATTGAAAATCTAAACAAAAAGTAGCAGCAACAACAACGGGAAAGAAATTTGAAAAAGTACTTGAGCTGTATTGAATAAAAGCAGCAGCAAGGCAAATTCAAAAGAAACGAGCTTTTGTTAAGCACACACACACTCACATGCACACAGATGAGGCACACAGCTACAGGACAGAACAGGAACAGAAACCGAAACAGAAACAGAAGCGTATCCATAAAAAAAGGGGCCAAATTGTTTACATACTCGTACTTAAAGAAGGAAACGGCAGCCAACAATAACGAAAATGACAACAACAAGAAGAAGTACAACGAATACTGCAACAACAACAGCAATAACAACAATAACAATATTGAGTAGATTGAGGATTGTGCACTAAACTTGTTCCAAAGCAGCCAAAATACAAACTTATTCTTTTTTTTTGGCTTTTTTTGTTTTTGTTTTTGGGTTTAGGCTGAGTATTGAGTTTGCCACCCCTTCATATTCCTGTTCGATATTTTTTTGCACCATCCGCTGTATCAGTATGTGCTCGTGTCCGTATTCATGAGGGGGAATGAAAGTATTTGCCATCATTATTCATTGTGAGATGAGTTGTGATGCGATGAGGCTGATGATGATGACGTTTAACAAATAAACACGTATTTATAGATAATTACGTGTTTTTTGTTATTGTTGCGTGTTTATTTGATTATTTTCACTTTTTTTTTTTTTGTTATTATTAAACGGTGACAAAAATTTGCGTTGTTTACTTGACGGTCACGTGCCAGGCATGGATATTGTAAAACATTAGTAACAACAACGGCGACGGTAACAAAAAATATGTATGCACGAGTGTGTACTCGTATGCACATGCATCCATACGAGATTGTTCAAGTGATAAATTATTTAAAGATTTTTATTTAATTACTTGGAATATGTGCAAGTGCTCGTGTTTGTACTTACGGCCTTATGGAGTTAAAGTCTTATCGAGTTAACGTGCCAGAATGGTAGATAATGATGATAAACGTTGCTAAAAACCAGGCATGTGCTTGATTGTCGATTTAATTTAACTTATTACTGGCTGCTGTTAAGCAAATAATTACTGCCTCGCCCGATTTTAAGTGATAATTCTGTAACAGCGGCGAATTGAAGTTTGCCACGCTACAAAAGCGAAGCCTGTACAAGTCAATTGATCGTATTCTTAATACCTCTTTTATTGAAATTTCCTACTTCTCATTAATCCAATAAAAAAAGATTATGAAACAAAAAAAAAAGTCGAAAAACGGTTTGTAAAATAGGAAATATGACGACTTTTCCTTTTTCTAATTTCAAGGCCGGAATTACCAACTCGGCCAGAGCATTTTCGATGTCCAAGTTTACATTGCTAATCGGCTCGTAATCCATATGATAACGTGATACTTCATTTACTTGAGAGAATCAGAAACAGAAGTGCGACAAATGGACTTGGTTCAGCAGGACCCATTTGGCGAAAACATTCGATGCATAAATTCCTTTTTTTAAAGCACAATATTTTCCAGTCACTCGCTTATACGAGTAAAAGGCTAGAGTGGAAACCATAAGGAAAATGTTTTATTTAATAGAGTTGTCAAAAGTAATATTTAATTCTTATTTACATTGCATTATATTCACGAGAACTAATATTCTTTTTAATATTAATAATTGGGAATATAGACGAAAATCTTAGTTCATTTACTTTTTTTATATATCCGATTTTTACGTGCTTTGCTAACTTCCCTTGAAGTACTTAATTAATTTTATAAATTTTTTTATGCTAATAATTGTAATATTGGAAGATTATTTTAGTATTCCATTTATAATTTATAGTATAATCTTTGGTAGCAGAATTATAGCAGCATAATTTTTCTTCACTTCTTTGCGCATAATTTCACTATATTATAAGAATTTTAATTATTAACCTCATGAGTAGAGCTTCGTTCCACTAAGCAGTCTTAAAATATGATACCAGACCTTGTTATAATTTCATTTCTAAAAAGTTTTTTATTTCAGAAGAATATCAGTCAGACAAAACTGTGAAATTAAGAACTTGCAGAAATTTTTCATTATCTGGCATATTCTCGCAATGTATTTATTATTAATCATTTTTAAACTGCCAGTTTTTGGCAGAAAATTATAAATAATTCAATTTTCAATAATTCGTTTGCATACAATTTACAAATTGTAAATACTTTCTTAAATGAGTTGATGCAAAAAATAAAAACTAGTTGGGACTTAAAATGTATTCTTCGTCATTTATTTTATTTCCTGTGTTAAACAAGTCCAATTAATGCTTGTAATATGGTTTGTTGCTAAAACCAAAGTCATTAGTAAACCTTCAGCAGTATTTTCCTAACCAATTGAGAATTACATAATAAAGTCTGAAGGTATTTATCAAATCCACACAACGTACAAATTTTAATCGACAAGAGTCCATTTTTAGTTAGCCTTAAACTCATGGGGAAAAAATGGGAAAAATAAGCATTTGGGGAATGGCCGAAATAAAGTTATAATATAAATGCCGTAAGATTTATGGGCGAACGATCACAGTTCGCCAATAAAGTATCCGCCTTTAGTTGTGGGAATTGGGTTTTCTCCGACAAATGTCTCCTTCATGCCATTTTAAGTAGAAAGAATATCTTTTTATTGTCAGTTATAAAAATGAAATCACGAAAAGTCAATTTGCCGACCCCATTTATTCCGTCCGATTTGCTTAAGTAGGTTCACAACTGTCCTCCAAAAATCAAGTAAAAACCGATTACTAAAGCGATTACTTGCACTTCCAAAATAGAAGCCCTCACCAGGTGCATTTCCCATAATCAACATGTTGTAATTAAATGCATACTTTATATGGTTTGGATAGGATTTTCCAATATTTATTTGTGACCACATAAATCTTGTCACTCATTTAATTGTTAAAATTTAATGTCCCAACAAACAAACGTATTTATGCGTACGTGTACAATTTGTAAAACGTCTTTTACCAAATTGGAATGTTTAACACAATTTCTTTTCAGCTTCTTGTTTAAAGTTGACTTTTTGATTGCAGCCGCACCTTGTTGGTTAACACCTTTCTTCCTTGCTTTCTCTGTTCTTTTTACGGTTGAGTTTTGTTTTGTTCTCGTGGACGGCATGATGATGAGTTCATTATGTAGATCAAAGCATTGTGAATCGACAAAAACATATTGTGCAACATATAAATTGTATGATATGGAACCTTTCAAAAGCTGTATTGATACATATTTTGCACGTGTATTTCTTAAGAAGAATTTAAAAAGAAAAATATATTTTTTTGTCAAAAAAGGATAAAAATTGTGGTATTATATTTGTTTGATGATTTTTTTTTTTCATTTAATTTTGTTTAGTGTTATTTGCACGTCTATTGTTTATTAGTTGTTACAATAATGTTGTGTTTGATGTTTTCGTTTGTCGCTGTCTCACTCGCTCTCTGTCAATACAGCAGGATATGAGTTATCAAACAATATCGAGGCCAGAAAGGACAACAAACATAACAATACAAGATGTGTTGCATTAAAGCGGTATAATTAAAGACAGAGAAACTTTTTGTTTTCCTCTTGCCATGACAAACGGCATTTAAAGTAATCGGTAAAAATTAAAAAAAAAATTTTCGTAAAAAAACAGCATTGAATCGTGCCTATGCGGAATACGTTTTTATAAATTATCCTGCTGAGTGTAAATTTCAAAATTTTTTTGGTGGATCATTGTGTTGTGTATTTTAGGCAAGCAGCGATAAGGGGAATGAAAATAATGAAATGAATAATGATTACTGCAAAATAAACACTCAAAAATAATCGTAATCATTGACGTTATCGTCCTTATAATGACACGGTTAACGAAATTAAAGAGGTTCATCAGCACTGACAGCAGCATTAACTAACGCCTTGGTAAATTATATTACAAACTTAGAAAGTAGGGGAGGTTTTACATCTACTAGAGAACTGCTAGGAGTGAATGGAGGATGGAGAATGCTTGTTCCCTATGCTGTAGCAATTGTAGGGAACATCACAATGGTATGGTTAAAATATGGTTCAATATCTAATTTCATAGGCGGTTCACATTCAAGTTTTTTTCTGCATTTCATATGATATTTCTCAGTTTCAGACTAACTCAATTTCAATCATGGAAAGATACACAAACGAGCAAATCAATAAAGTTATTCAGGCTTATTATAAAAGCACTTCGTGATTTTTTCGGTCAATTTAATTCTCCAAATATGCGTACAAACGGAAAAATTGTCTCAGTGTCATTGAAATTTTTGGCCATTTGAGAACTATATTGTTCTATACATAACTGAACCTTATTATGATAATATAAAAAAATGACAATTATGTCCTAAATAATTTCTCTTTTATTCAAAATCAACATCTGCCCTTAAAATTGAAACACCCTTTACTTTTATACAGTGGTGAAAAATAGAGCTCCGTTTTTATTTTTAGTCCTTAATTAGACCAGCAAACTAACTAATAAAAATTTTATTTTCATTTCTGGAGTAGAACCAAAGAAGGATAGCACTAGAAATTGTATTTGAAGTAGACCTAATAGTCTACGCGTTTACTCTTAACATTTATCGATAACATTGGAATCGAAAGAATTCTATCAATCGTCTTGCACCTCAATTATACTTATTTAAGTAATGAATAGCAATTTTAATACTAGACCTGATTTACACACCTCAAATTTTCATGTTCAAACTTAGATTTAGGGAGACAAGAATTGAGAGTTTCCAGAGAGCAAGTAATATAGAGTATATATAGAATAGAGTAAGTAAATAGCCTTCTTCTTCTTTCTGATGATTAAATCAAAACTTGAACAGTAAAAGTTGATGTGTGTAAATCAGGTCATATACACATTTATATTTTTGAGTACTTTTTGCAGCCGAAACTTAAATTTTTTTAATGGAGTAGGACGAGAAAATAATACATCTGGCATGGATTTGTAGTTCATCAGTCTCACAAAAATAGGAATTTCTGGTACGTGTTCGTAGCATGATTAACGACTAAAAAAAATAAGAGGAGCATCGTGAGTTAGGCCAGTTTTTAGCGTCCAAGCACATCGAAGCTTTTTCGGTGCTTTAACAACACTTTAAATTTTTGCATGCATCTTGGATGTATCCGCAGGCGAATGAATAATGCGCAGCCTACTAAAGCGGAAGTCGCTGGTTCTATTCCTGCCTAGAACCTAAGTGTTTTCCTGCGGTCAAGCCGAAAGCTTTGTAGGCTAAGTTAGCTTAAAAAAATAAAAAGTATTTGTACTTTTGACTTAAAAAAGAATTTATTATTAAATATTATATATAGTATATCATATATTATATGTGTAACTTGTTAATCGGTATCCATGAAAAATGAATTTCGTTTGCAAATGGCCTATTAAAGAAAAGAGTTTACAGGGATCTAAAAATATAGAACTGGCGGGCACTTAGAGCTGTAATTTGTCCAACTTACGCAAACAAATTTGCGAAGTTACTCTTTTTATAGTGGAAATGATTTCTTTAAGTGCTTCAATTATCATTTTTAACATCTCTATGTGTTTACAACCTAATTGAGTTGTTGTTGTTTCTTTAATTTTGTATTGCATCCTCAGATGTCGGTTAATGTGCATGTGGACATATTTTGTGGTATTTTCATTTTCCTCAAATACGTATTGACTCTCCGGAAGATATATGGATGGCACTACGTGATATTTAATACATTTAATTCGTCTTTTATGTCTATATTTTCCACTTTGCTTGTTTAAGTCTTCTATTAAAATGAAATCATTGAGGCTGCCTAAATGTGATACGAATACATTTTTTCAGATGTGCATTGTTGTTTTTCTCACTATTTTTCTTCCCATTTTTCCCTTCATTGTTTTTCTTTTATTCTTTAAGTAAAACAATTGTCTCAAAGATACCGCCGCAACTTCATTGGTTAATTGTTTTTCCAACTTGTAGATTTCCATTATTTTCTCCATGAGTCGGCAAAAGGAGTTTGATGTTCATTAAGCTGTTTCAAAAATATTTTGGAATTAAGTTATTATTATGGATAAGTGAAAACAACAATGTTTAACTATCCTTTAACAAGGGCTGACCTGGCTACCCGTTTGCATGGTTTGGTTACGTTTTATACGGCCTGAACATGAGCATTTTTGTGTTAAGTGGTTGTTTTAAATTCGAAATAAATGCGATAAATTAACGACAAGGGATTTAGCATCAATAGATTTCGTTGTTTAGAAAGAAAGTTTTGTTTAAATGCTCCTTTGAAACACACATGTGTTACTTATGCTCCTATGAAGTGCCGTCTTTATACTATATATAGTATCTATACGGTTTTTGATCTCAACTGTTATGTCTCAACACTGCAAGCCCTTTACTGTGTTTGCATATATCAATATTTGATATCCATTCGTACAATAAATATATAGTCTTTGCGCAAATATTTGAAACAACAACTAGAGCACTACTTTACTTACAACTTTGTTTATCTGTAATAGCAAACATATTTTCCCTTAAGCCGGTATTACTAAGTCTTTTTCTAAATTCTTTTTTTTACATGTTATTGTTTTCAAAAATATATAAACTATTTATAATTAATATTATTATTTTTTTCTGCCTAGAACCGAATTATTTGATCACAATAAAACCTAAAGAATTTCAAAAGTGAATTTTTATTTTATTTTTAAGGCCGGCAATGCTTTATATCGAAATTTGGAGATACAGATAAGATAAGGCAGTCCTTTCATTGAATGTAATCACTAGTAACTATGATCGTTGACGGTAATTGTTTTCTGGTGCATGTTATCCTCTCAGTGACTAAATCTTCCTCACGTAAGCATTCCAACAACACTACCGTAACTCTCTTGGTTGGGAGTTACTAATCGAAACCACAAACTCAATAATTCAATAATTAATCAATAATTAATAAAATATAATAATTAAAATTAGTAACTAAAAATTAAATTATATTAATAACTAAAATTTGGTAATACCAAAATTTATACCTCCCTATAAAAATAAAATATTATCCCCCTATAATATTAATATTAATAATTGAACTATCAATTTTTATAATTTATAATAAAATATTTAAATAAATAAATAATCAATAATTAATAAAATATAATAATTAAAATTAGTAACTAAAAATTAAATTATATTAATAACTAAAATTTCGTAATACCTCCCTATAGTAATAAAATATTATCCCCCTATAATATTAATATTAATAATTGAACTATCAATTTTTATAATTTAAAATAAAATATTTAAATAAATAAATAATCAATAAATAATCAATAAATAATAAAATATAATAATTAAAATTAGTAACTAAAAATTAAATTATATTAATAACTAAAATTAAATATTTATGAAATTAACATTAATTATATTTATAAACATTTACATAATTATTTATAAATTAAAACTAAATATTTATAAATTAACAATATTAATAAATATTTATAAATCATTAATATTTAGTTTTAATTAGATCCCTTAATTTTTTTTTTATTAATTAAATAATTAAAATTAAATTATTTATTTTAAACACAAATAAAAATTGTTTAAATCAATTATATTTGATTATAAAATAAATGATTTTTATAAAATTATTGGCACTTATGTTAAAAATTTGATCAAAAATTATCCCCATTAAATATTTAATAAGTAAATTAATAAATTTATAATAATATACATATATCTTATTATAGCCACTTACTATCTCAGCCAACATTAGCCTCATAAACGTATGTACATACTTGTCAATGTAAATACGTCAAATTTATTTAAAACCTATTCTCCAGCAGATATTCTTTACGGAATGAAATGCAGCCATTAAAAAAAGGGGATTTTTGATCAAAACAGCTGATTGCAATAAGTGTTCCGCAGGACAGCATTTAAGCTCGTATGCCACATTCGCTTGCGAAATAGTTTTCTTAAGCGTTAACGGAAAACTGCGGAAAATATCGCGCCATCTGCAGGCTCCTCACGGGAAGCATGTTCAACCTCAACACTTTCTGGCAAAAGTTCTTGGTACACGCATTGAATGTCATTTGCCTGGTACAATCAGACACAGCCCTGCATTTATTTTAAAGATATAGTGTACATATCAGAGTTGCCATATTTATGCTTTTAGGGTATTATATAAGGCAGTTTTGGGCTTTTGTTAGAAAAAGGTTTCTTTAAAGCATTTTCCATTCATTTGTTTGTGGTGGGCTTATTTTGGCAACAATTTTTGTCCTTAACTGATCATTCATAATTTTATATATAGTTATATTATCATATTAATTTGGAGTTTCAGGTCAAATGAATAAAACTAGTGACTCTATATATTTTTTTCTTATCAATTAGAAAACGGAACCCAAAAATTGTAATTGTAAGCGAGCATACAAAGTCCAATTTGTATGTAACACAATTGTATTTAAGTGTCCTGGTGATTTAATGTTTGATGCATCGTCAATATAGAAATAGGTTTTCTATAACCGGTCTTCTTTATTTAGTTTATTTTTTTGCAATTTTTTTTTTTTACTTCCAAAAATATTAATTGATTATATAATAATAATATTTTTTTTTTATATAACAATTTATTTTCTTAACGTTTTTTGCATTCTTATCCTTTTCGAGTACCAACTTTAAAATTTTTTAATGTGTTACTTGCAAAGCGTTAAATGCAACGCATTTCCAATCTTTTATATTTTAAACTTTTTCTAAACTTTTTTTCTTTGGTGCTTTCTAATCTTTTCTCACAACTTTTTTTACTCCTTTTAGCCCTTTTAACCATTTTTTCCATTTATAAAATGTCTATACTGGTTATAGTCCTATTCTAAGGCCAAAAAGGTGTTGGGAATCAGTCTTCAAATGTAGTAAAAATTTTTAATGCGGCGGAATAAATGTGAAAATCTAGCGATAAGCTTGTACCTATACAATCTCACAACTTAAATCTCATATGTGGTGGTATGTATTGGTCGTATGGGTTGCCGATCTATGGATTTACTAGTGTGTTCGCACGGACAAATAAACAACATTTTTTGAATTGATTGGATTAGACTTGACGAAAAGAAATGTTGTATCTTTTAAAGGGAATTAATTAAGTTGTGGTGACAGTACGAAGAAAAGCTTATCCAGTTGTTGATTGTCACGCCTATAGTGTTAACTTTAACTGGTTAACTCTTTCTTTTATCAAAAGATTAATGTTCCAGATTTGCTAAATTCAATACCCACATCAGAAGAAAACTGTAAAATGCCGGTGCAGATAAAAAACCCGTCCGCATGTATGCCGGTGTATACAAATTTATTTAAATACATATGGATGTGTGTATGTCATATGTAGTCGTATGGCTGTGTGTATGTGCATTAGAAATTTCACAAACGCTCAACACCTTGACTTATCGGGCTGTTAAATATTTCCAAAATTGTGTGATCTCAAGACTTATTCAAGTGTAAAACACAAATTTATTTAAAAAAACATTTTTCTTACATTCACATTCACGCCACACGGCTTATGTGAATTACGAGTTTTGACTGCGCGCAGAGCCGCTCAATATTTACAAAATACGAATGTATAGTTGCATGGTAATGAAAACAAACTCTTCTATTTACAAAATTTCCTATTAAATGACCCCTCCTTTAAAGCAACTTTAAAGTTTAAGTTAAAAATCACCAGATGTCAATTTATTTAATTTTTTTTTTATATATGTATATGTATGTATATATATTTGTGTTTTAGTTTTACATTATTAATTTTTAAAAATCTAAATGAGTGCTGGAATATTCTTGTTGTGTGTTGTACTGAATAGAATGAAAAAAAAGAAAAGAAAAAAAAAACTAAACGCAACAAATTAACGTCTATTGGATTTGTTTATACCAAATTGTGGTTTATTTTTCAATAAAAACATTTTTGGAATACAAAACGCACCAAGTCTGTCGATTTGTTATGTTTCTGTTGCTGTTCATACACGGCTATTATTTTATTGTTGTCAAGCAAAACAATGAAAACGAAAAAAAAAATATTAAAAAAAAAATAATTATTTCCATTCAAGTGAATTCCCTTTTTTTAAATTTTACAAGTACTATTGCGAAAATAGTCGTTGGATGTTGGAAACAAAAGTAAACTTAAGTAAGAACCTATTGAACTGGAATTAAAATGTGACCAACAAAAAGTGTTGGATATTAATGAGTCTCGGTTTTGTTTTTAGCTTTTGGTCATGTGTCTGCGTTCGTTAGTTTGAGCCCTATATAATTGAAAAGATACACTCGTCGAAAGAAGCTGGTAGCGCATTTCGTAAGCGCCTCTAAAGTGTAATGGTGGACTGCTTAAGGTTGAAAACGAAAGATTCGGTGTGATTATTTCCACAAATTGTATACAAGTACAAAAACAAATATATGCGGCTATGCAAACAATTAGCTGGAATGCATAAAGAGATGCCGCCAGGATTAGACGAAGAGTGTCTAAACAAGCATAGGGTTTTGCTACTGGTAAAATAAGAATGTCAACAATGCAATTTGTTTACAGTTCATCGTCATGAACGGTACATGTTTGGCAGTATTAGAGCAAAATAATAAATACTGTGACCTTATAAACACGTACGGCTCTTACGGTTGTAGGCGGTGCAATATGACTTATCCACAACAAAAAACCTTTGCCGAATGCCCCTATTGTTTTCTGGTGCATGTTATCCTCTCAGTGACTAAATCTTCCTCACGTAAGCATTCCAACAACAAAAGTCATGGCTCATTGGAACTAATTTTGCCTTCAACCATACTCTTGCTTCCCTGGAAAGCAACTCATTTCAAAGTTTTTCAATTATTTTGAAAAGGATTTTTTCCTCTCTTGAAGTTTTATTTTAATTTTTTTTCTCATTCTTTTTTAATATAAATATAATATTACTGAAATGCCCGCTCGTAATGTATATGCTCCACTGTCAGAGATTTACATGAATTATGCCCCATGGATATTTTACCATTTTGATCTGTTGTTATCGAGTTTTATGGGCGAGCCTAGTGCTAACTTCGCTATTATCATGTTTTATTGACATCCGAAATGTGTTTATTGGATTACTCACTATATAAACTAGGAAAACAGCGTGCAGGACAGTGTTTGCCAAATATCCTTTGAAATAAAATAAAGTTATCATTTAATTACATAATGGTACCGCAAGGTCCTCCGTCTCGACCACATTAAAAACTATCCATGTACGATTGCAATTTGAGAATGTAAAATATAATTTACATTCAAGAAGCAACTACTGATTTTTTTCCTCGAGTGTATTCCATTATTACACTGAAATGAACACATTCAAACAAAAATTTGTATGTAAGCATGTGTGCATGTCAATAATAGTTTTATTATAATAAATTCAAAAGAAAGTAAATGTGTAGGTATATTTTGCAATATACACATGTACATGTGTACATACATATGTATGTATATAGATATGAGTTCATATGTATATAAAATTGGAAAGAAATAGTGAAATTGTTTACAATTCAATGAACTTTAACGATTGTTTGCTGATACAAGCAAATGTCCTTAGGCTGATGATGGGAAGTTGGTACGTTCGTCAGCGTTACCAAGTTATTGGAACTGCAAAACAATTTAAGATTTCTTTTCAAGACTCCATGAATTTTCAAATTACATGAACTAATAATTTTTTATGTGTCTTTCAAGCCTCAATATATGTATGTATGCAGTAATCAAACATCAAGGGTCAAATGTCATTTCGTTGCATCAAATACGTTTACCTAACAAGGACTCAATGTCAAATTGGTGATGCTGTTTGCATGTTTTTTATTGTAATTTTATATGGAAGACTTTTGCTTTGTTAAAGAAAAAACTCTGGTTAACGGAAGTCCCAAAACATCTATTGTCCTTGGTGGCATTAGTACTCAAGGATGACTTTTAAACCATGATACATGGTGTTTTTTAACCAATATTTACATACATACATGCATTTCGTTACCATAACCAAGGCCGTGCAGCAAATGCTGCCCAGCCAGAGGAAATATGTAGTATGCCTTCTCCCTTTATTTTATTGTTGACTCCCAAGTGTGCTGTGATACTAACAGTATTAAAAGCATTTGATCCCATTGCGATGTCGAGCTAAACAAGCGTACAATATTTTTCAGGCACAGCTTGGCTGTACCGATAAATGCTAGTTTTTACAAATGATATTAATGGTCGTCAACACTTTAAAACATAAGGAAATTAAGCATAAAAAAATTGTCAAAAAATTTCCTAAATTTTGTAAATTTCGTAAATTCTATCATTATTGGATAAGCACTGCTCAAGAAAGTATCACCAGCTCAATGTATGTAGATACAAAAGAATGAGCACATGTGCACATGCATGTACGAGTATGTATGTGGGGATGTATGCAATCAGTGCGATAAAATAACATGCAGAGCGCAGAAACAATTCAATTTTATTTTCATTAGATCGTTCGTCTGTTAGTTTCCAGCCAACAATTGCCAAACTACTATTGTGCACAACTTGACACCCCTACGGAGCGTATCGGAATCGCAAACAATTGTTGCTAACTGTGTATGAATATGGCTCGTTTTCTCTTCATTAAGACACAAAATGCTGATATTTTTTGTAAATTAGTCAGGATAAATGAATGCGCTCATACAAAACCATATAAAACCATACAATTCCTTCACATTTGACATTTTCATATGAGAGAATGTACACATGTGTGTGTACGAGTATGTGTTTGTTTGCGTGACGTCTGATGCACAATGATACATTTTATTTGTTTCCTTAATCTTGGCATTATAAAACTAAAAAAAAAAAAAAAAAAAAATAGAAATCAGCTTTTTTGGCAGAAACTAGAAGAAAAAAGAAACAATTGAATAGAATACTTTCGTGACACTGTTGGAGAAGAAATCCTTTTCAGCAAGTCGTACCTGTGAATGGCCTGTAAGAACGGTTGGCTAAATTGGCAAGCCAGATTGAAAGACTTACAATGATGAATCGATAAATGATTATTGCACTTTTGATAAAATACAAATTATGAATTTTTTTTTTTTTGTTACTGTAACAGAAGGAAATACGGCCATAAAAGTGTGAAGTTATAAAAATTAGAGTCTTATTTAACATCTCCATAAAGATGACAGATAAGTAATAAGACTGATCACTATAAATAGATGAATGCATGGGCTCCTGACAATTTACATACTTTTACAATCAATTAAATTACTTGTAAACATTTTCAGAGCCTTTATTTCTACAAAACAATAAAGATTTATTGGCAGATTTATGTATATTTCACTAGAATGTCATTGCAGTTTGGGGACTTGTTTTATAATTGATTATTGCCTGAAACAAAATATGGACTTGTTGTTCTCGAAGACAACATAACTTTTCAATAAAAATACATTTTCTTTACCTATTATTGTGACAAGTTCGAGGAAACGTGTCTGTCAAGCAATATATTTGCTAAAAGAAGTTTGCTTTGCCCTAATGTAAATTTACTAAAAGAAAATATTATATTATAAACCTGTTAACATGAGTTTTATCTTCACAAAGTGATTTTTTTCTACATAACTGCTGATTTTTGGAATAAGCAAAATTCATCTTCACTCTTCTATTTTATTATCATATCCTTGTCTATGAAAAAAAGTTGCAAGGATATTCATATGTATACTAATAGGTTTGATTTGGGCATGGTCATTTCTAAAGTATTACTTTGCGACTTTATGAAATACATATATTATGGATCCATGTAAGAAGGAAGTTTTGCCCGTCTGTCTGTCTAAACTCAATATTTTTGCCGCAGTGTAAATTAAGATTTAATTTGATTTAATATCAAAAGCCCAAAAACGTAACTAAACAAAATTCATTAAAATCGTTTAATAAATACAAGAAATATAGAAAAATATATTTTATAATATTACAGGTAAAAATGTAAAAAATAAGCTATGAATATCAACAAGTATCCAACCGCGAAAGCTTTGATCGTCAGGCCCAGCACATGCCTCATAGTCAAACTCGCTGTTAAGTTTCAAAAATTTAAGAGGAAAGACTTGATTATTTTATTTATTTCTATTATTAAAATATTTAATAATTTTTAGTAATGAGCGATATATTGGGAAATTAAAATTTCCTTCAAAGCAGTAGAATTGGAACATTATTTTGGTGAAGGATATATAAGATTCAGTACAACCGAATATATCACTGCCACTTGCTATAGTAACCTTTCTCTTAATGCGGATCAAAAGTGAATAATAAAAATCAATTTTACGTCGCTTTGTTGGCAAATTATTCATGATAAAAAAGAGGTGTAGGGGATATGAAATGAGGGCCCTTACAACATTTAGTGGAATTATAGAATTGCAAAAATTACAAAAATCTGCGATTCTTAGAACTGGCAAAGGCAATTTTTAGAAAGGACACCTTCGGGAACCTTGCAATGCTGGCACCAATAAATTGTCATAAATTCCTCCTCCCAGTGAGCTAACCAAATGCAACCTTCCATTTGGTACATCATTTATTTCTGGCATGGTACATATATACTTTTTTTGGAACAGTACATTTTAGCAAATGTTCCAAAGAAAGTACTAGCACGCCCTCTCGGCCGAGAATCAATAAGTAAACGTGCAGTCGTATATGTGTTTGTGTTGAATTATTTATAGTGCAACACCTCGTAAATTAATTTTAGAACAATGGACTTGAATTCAATTCTATTCTTTATATTTCATTTAAATATGTATGTAAGTAAAAAAATTGTACTTATTAGAAATTCGCTACGCATTGGGTAGTTAAATTTTAACACTTGGCATCCTGAATACATCCTACACACAGACATGCATTCATTATACGTTGTCAGGCATTGCGTTCTCCGATTGTTGTCCAAATTCCACTCTCACAACGAAATATAAGGCACAATAATTATTGAGTTACAATTTAGTCCTAATGTCAAATGATTACTTTTAATAAATCTTAATGCGCATAACGAATTCGATTAGTTGCACAAGTTCCCTTCTCCGTATGCCCGAGAAGCGAAAATAGCAGCAGATATCAAATAAATTCATTTCCTATACAAATGGAAAATTATGTTCTGATCGTTATTTCTTTTTGTTGTGATCCTCTGTAGAAAATAAATGAAAATGTTTCCATAAAATAGACAGACTGCTTGCTGTACACATGGTAAAAAGCGTAACGAAATTTATAAACAAGAATGATAACACAAAAAATAACAATCTAAAACGAAACAGAGAAAAACGTATCCACCAAGAAGGATCAATTTGATATAGAAGTTATTTTGGTTTGCTGTGTGTGTACGTGTGTGCATGTGTGTGTGTTTAACACAATAAAAATAACTGAATTTGATATCGTTTGGTTGCTTAAGCCGTGTTGTACCAGCATTGAAGGAAGGCTTCATCAAGCTGGCTGACTTGCTCCGTAATAAATCTCCAATTTTTGTAGTAAACAAAATAAAGCAGTAAAATGTCGGACTGCAGAGAAAAATGATCAACCTCGTGTGATTATCTCATCAATCTTTAAGGGAGTCATTACTTGTTCGTATTCTTACATCTTAAACTCCAAGTGGACTTTGGCATTATGTTCAGGGGGCTTGTGCTCCTTATTTTATGTAATGCAAGTGATGAAATATATATTTTCCTGTCTATTTTATTTTTGAAACATGATGGTGGTTAATGTGCATCTGTGAGGTCCAATTAAATAAATGAAAATGAATAAAACCAAATATGAAATGAAAGTGGTCAGCATAATTTGTAATTTTTACGACGAAACTCTAGTCCACTGAACATAATTACTTTCTAAGATTGTGTGCCCCTGCGGGAATTGCCAGCCAGATGAACTATTTTTGGATATGAAAAAAACATTATCAACGCCGATTGGTCGAATTCATCTCTCTCGAATATAATAAATAACTTTTTCAAAATTTCACTTATATCAAAAAAAAAATATTTATATACTTTTATATAAAATTATAAATTTTTTATTAAATTATAATTTAAATTTGAAAATTTCCCACTGCAATTCATCTCTCTCGAATATAATAAATAACTTTTTCAAAATTTCACTTATTTCAAAAAAAAAATATTTATATACTTTTATATAAAATTATAAATTTTTTATTAAATTATAATTTAAATTTGAAAATTTCCCACTGCAATTAAGAAAACGAAAAAATAATTTCTGAAAAATATCAAAAAGTAGACGAAAAGAGGAACCGATTAAAAATTTGTTTTGACGAGTATTTGTATTCGATTCCAAATGAATACTTTTACAATTATAAGGGGATATTGTTAGAAATTATTGTTTTCAATCCGAATAGAATAGAAGTTAAGAATGATGGGGTGGAATGTAAATTGCTATTGAATGCGGTATCCTGCTAAGACGTTTGTAAGCCTACAAGTGTGATCATACCAGAAAATTATTAAGCTGGACACAAACTTTATTCCTGTTCAACAGTACGCCACGTCCACCTATTCTGATGGAAATAAAACCAGATCCAGTTCGTAAAACAGTTTCAATGCGAATAGTACTGAAAAAAGTTCGATGGTACGATTTCATCATCTGTTACTAGTATGTTTATTTTCCAAATACTTTTTGTCTGAACTCTTTATCTTCGGATAAAGCAAATGAAGGAGATCAGTGGAGCCTTCACATAATTTTTCTCATTTCGTTTTTGATAAGCAATTTTTATTCTAATGATGAACTGACTAGTCAAAGCTTTTAAAAGCAAATTCACATAAACGAAGAAGTGCAAGGTAAAGACATGATTCTTCTGCTAGCGCCACACCAAGTGATCTTTCTAAAGAACCAGTTCTCACATGTGTGAGTTTACTGTGTTGATCGCCAATTTGCATTCTTATCAGTCGCTTAAACGACATAATTTTTAAATTTTAACTGCCTCCTAGTTGTAATAAACTAAAATAAAACTGTTTTTAATATCTGAAAAAGCAATTTTTTTCTCAAATGGAAATTATAGACTAATTTGAAGACATGTTTTTTAAAGATTGGGAGTCTCTGAAGACTGTGACTACCTACACCTGACTGGTATAATCTTTATTTTTAACTGAGATAAAATATTATTTAATAGCAATTTCGGGCATCTTATATATTATAAAATTGTTTATAAAATTCACTAAAAATCAGGACTTCATTTGGCATCTAATGAGTTGTTGTGTTCAACTTCTGAAATGGTTAATTGCAGTGTATCGTTGCACTTATTTGTTATTGGTTTGTTAAATACGCTGCCTGTCCCATGTAAACAACTCTTTATCCATTGAAAACAAGTTACGTAAATAGTTGTACTACTTGCACTATTGTAAGAGCTGGCTATCATTAACTCACGACTGGCTGTCATACGTTAGACGACCAATTTAAATGCGTTAACAAAAAAAACATCATTTCCGCAACAAGAATAGACGGAAACGGTTTGAATGGCAATAAGATGAATTTTATGACGCCTAATTTAATTTATTATTCAACAGATGCTCACAATAAGCAAAGTCAAACCATTCATTCTTTAAGTGTTAAAATCACAAAAAAAAGACGGGTTTCAGTGCCGGCTTTACAACGTCATAAAGCTACAAGTAGCGTACATTGTTGGCATTGTGGGAGTTAATCACGAAATAAAGTAATAAAATCTGTAAAATTTGTAAAATCTGGGGAAAGTGGAGGTAGAAATATGAATTGTTTTTGGAAAGAGCAGAGTATTTTCGAAAGCATGTCAAACTTAGAAGGAATAGAATTTGAACAGCGAGAAATACTACGCAATGCGTACAATAGACACGGTGCGGTAATTGTGGTGTTAAGAGTATGAAAGAAACTGTGAAGCAAACATTTTTAAATAAAGTCAGTTAAACATATTTTTTTTGATATTTTTGTTGTTGTTGTTGTTATTGTTGTTAGAGAAACAATAGGATATCAGAACCATTATGAGCAATTATTGCTGTAAATGATCACCCACAGTGGAACCAACCGACCACAATAAGGTGGTTGTTGTCACAGAATGTTTGCTGTAGATGGCCGATTAATGTGAACCGTGTGTTTTATTTAAAATTAAGGTTTTTTCTGCTCTTCTGGGACCAAATTGGTATTCCGTCAGGCACACTATCGAGCACAGATCAAGCTAATTTGTTGTTACACAGCCTTTGCTGAGATAGAAAGTTATCAGTCGTTTTCCTATAAGTGCTGACTATAATTGGAAAAGTGTAAATTTTTTTTGCAGTCAATGATTTGCTTCACTTAGACACTAAGCAAAATTTTCATTTAGATGCGCTTTGTGTATGAATATGAAAAGAGGTGTTCGTAAATGTTATTGCACAGGACCCCATACTGGCAGATGCAAGAAATGTGGTTGCTGGTTGTAGGCTAATCTACGCCTACACCCTAAAACTCTCCCTATTCCTCTATCGCCATCTCTCGCCATCTCTCGCCAATCGTACGTGTATAATAATCGAAGACCACAGTGATTGAGATATAAAGAAAAGATTTAAAGATTAGTTTGTGCTCTGTGTGTCTGTCTTTTGTTAGACTGATGAGAAGATTACAGTGTTTTAAATCAATTAGTTTTGTCGAATCTCGTCATAATTCGCCCTTGATGTTGCCATACAATGGCCAAATATGTATATACAAAACAGGCTATATGGCAAATGCACACAGAGTTTGCAATTGCGGTAAAGAAACACATATATCCTTCACGAAGTAAAAATGGTTGCTTAGCGTGACGGCTTTTTTAACATTCCTCTTCCTGCTAACAGCGAACCAGCAAAAGGATATTTAAAGTCATCATTACAGTACTTAGTTTGGCAAATTTTGTTAGATTTTCTAGCTGTCTCAATTAAATCATAAAAACATAATCGTTCTTTAGTTGAAAATTAAGTGGGCGGACACTACTCTATACAACATAATCTTTAACCTGCTCTATGTCAAGCAGTAATCTGATTGTTCTTTCGCCGCCTCGTCTTTCCTTTGTGTTGCCGACAAGAGTCCTTTTTCTCTCTTCTTTTCAATTTTATGTTCTTTTTTTTTTGGCAACCTCCTTAGCAGCTACTGCTGACAGGGCATATTTTATTTCTTATTGAATTTTTACAAAATGTTAAATGATTCGTAATATTTGTTTTCTGGTTTTCGTTCTCTGTCATATGAGTGCGAGTAAGAATAAAACATGAAAATTAAACAATTAAGTCGTAGGAAAAATTTCAAAAAGTTTTTATGGGCATGTTTTCGTTTATACCTGCCTATTGCTTTTGTTAAGCATTTATATAAACCTCACAATAAATTGTACAAAGATGTCACTAGTCTTTTGTTTTTAAACAATGCCTACTGTGACTACTAATACTCTCAGATATGGTAGAAGTTGACTTCTTCAAACACAAATTTCCGAAAGGAAAGTCACGGCACTGATTTTCATATTTAACTAAAATATTCACTAAAATATATATGTAAGTATTGAGGAGATAAGAAAATATAGTGACTGTGGCTGATAATAATACATGGTTTTCATGGAACAGAAAATGAAGCAAATGCAAGTGGTGTATTGAAGACACCACAAATAATGAAACATTTCATGAATTATATGAAAATCTGCAAACGACATTGAGATAAAAAATATATTGAAATTACTTTTTATCTTTCAAGAAGTTGAAGACAGTTACTCATTAAGTGACTGCCACTGGTTTCAGAGACTTACAATCCTTTACAAAAATTATCAACGACGTTTTTCAAAAAACTGTTGTAAATTGCTCTTATCTGGTCAATAATATTGTACTTGAACTGTCGTGCGATTATGTTGCACACTTTCGATTTCAAAAAAATTCACGAAAAACAGTAAAGGTATCAAATCGCACGATCTATGTGGCGAATTTACTTCTCACCTACCAGAAGTAATGCGATATTCGAAATTTTCTTTCAAAAGGTCCATATTTCTCTTCCTGTAAACAATTAGCACCATCCTTTTGCAACCGCATATTGGTTATGATTTTCGTGAATTTCGTAGGAGTATATTTTATGTATTTTGTTTTAATTTTTTAATTTAATTATATATATTTTTAATGAAACGTATATATTTGAAATGGTTAGTTCATGTACGTCTCAGCATAATATGGTAAACTTTTAGTGTAAAAAAAAACACAAGCTTTTGACTATTTTCATGGGAATGTAATTTTTTATAATGATTTTCTTTTAAAGTTGAAAATAAAACTATTTTCCCAGAAAAATATTCATGATTACAAATTTATACTTAACGCAATTAGCTGGCCTTATGAAATAGGATCCATGACAGGAAAGTCTATAGAAGTGCACCATGTAAAAGACATTTTTTTTGGTGGTAATTAATATAACCTGCAAAGCTTTCGGCTTGTCTACAGGAAAACACACATGGCTTAGGCAGGAATCGAACTTGCGACTGCCGGCTTAAAAATGAGGAGGAATGATATCTGTAGATAGAAATATGGGAGCAGAAACTTACACAATAAGTCCGCAAATCCAGTTAGAAGCTGGTTTCCGACGCGGTCTGAGAATAATTTCACATAATCATCTAATTAATTTACCAGCAAGAAAATCCATATTCGCAGAGGGTGAAAAGTTTATGAAAATTGCTTTTTCCAAATAGTGTAGCCTCCATACGTAGGTCACATCCCTGAAATCATATTTAAACATTACTGTCATAAAGTTTTCTATCCAATAAAGGCTTTTTATTTTAATATTTCAATATATTTCTTTGTTTTATAACGATTTGAACTAATAACTCTAAAAAAACACCCTGTATATAAAAAAAAAGTATTATTACAAAATACTTTATTCACGTTTTCAAACTTTTTATTAAAATTTTTTTTATGAAATTTTTTTTAAATATGCTTTTTAACTTAAAATATGGAATAATTTTTTAAAGAATATTTGAAATGTCTGGTTCTAACTTCAATCTGATAAAATCTTTGCGATTCATATTTTAAAATTAAAAATTGGTTCTCGAATTTATTTCTAAAAAAATAAAGCGGCAACAAGTCCTTTGAAGTCCATTTTTTTTACTATACTGCTCAAGATGAAATTTGAGAAAATTGTTTTTCTTACAACTTGCAATCCTCCGTCACTTCATTCTAAACTCAAAAGAGCATGAAATGAATATGTAAGTACTTTCCTATACAAAACAACTTAATTCAGGCAGGCGGTGCGCCTCATATTCTGTAAATGAAAATGCGAGTGGTAGAATAAACGCTGTGCAGCCATACAAGAAGTAAAATATTAATGTGTTCATTTAGCGTTGTTTCTTAAACGCCCCACTGAAATTGTATCAAGTGTTCGTCTACAATTTAACAACAACTAAACTCACAGCAACTAAAACACAGCAGATGCACTTGAACAAAATGCTTGCCTACCTATTGGTTGTTGTAAGTACAAACGTATAAATATTTGTACGTGTGTATATTTTCTAATTAACCGACATTTGAACACCACCAAGTGAAAACAGAGAGAATTAAGATGAAAACAAATCACACCAACAATTATACCAACCACATTTTATAACAAAATAAACAAATTGTAATACAATTAAATGAGGGGGAATACCCCAAAACAACACAAGAAATCTTTACATGTGTTTGACTACAATATCCGTTTATCCAGCTCAACAAAAATAATTCATTCACTTCCATTTAAAATCTTTCCGATTATATAATACGACTATACATATATGGATTTACTTGCCGCTGACAACACACATCACACGCCTGCGTCAAAGCTATTGCCCTGAAATTTCAAGTTAAATCCTGCATGTCAAACACCCTGTTTTTTAAACGATAACAATCTCGTGTACGAGTATGGCAAGGATTGCTAGAAGTGTTAACCGCAGACTAGACAATAACAACACCTTCAATGTTGTTTAATACACATGACACGACTCGCTTAATAGAAGTCAAACAGGTATACGTATTGATAAGTAAATAAAATCATTTCGAAGAAAAATTTATCATTTCCACATAAATATTATATTGCATATTATTAAAAAAAAATTACTTTCAATTGATTATTTCATTTATGAATTTTTTTTTTGTTTATTTAAATAAATTTATAGAAAATAAAATTAATGTAATAACATTTTTAAAGTCAATTTATAATTTTTCTGCCAAAGTAACCTTTTTTCCTTTAAAATAATCTTTTTTTTAACCAGTTTTTTGCGCTCAATTTCTTTCTGTGTATGAAACCGGTGGTTTCTTTTATTTATGAAATAATTTCAATGATTGTGCAAAGACGCCTCTTTTTCTTAATCAATAGAATACAAAGAAAAAATTCTATATCTACGGAATAAGTTTTGTTAGTATATAAGATTTAGGATTATCAAGATAATAAATCTGAGCTTTTGAAAGGTATGACAACACTTATATGGTTCTATCAGCTGAAACTGTGTTTTCCGCAGATGTCTTACAAATAATATTATATATTATTAAATAAAATATTATTAATTAAATATTTTCACTGCGATTGCAGGCTCAAAAAGGGCTTCCTAAAATTTCAATTATTCAATTTTCAACAAAAGTTGCGCTTTGAGATAAAGTTATATTTATAATATAAAATTATATAAAACTATATGTACATATGCATGTTTCCATATGAAATAAATGAAATTGTCTCAAAAGAAATCCTTTTTAATGTATATACAGTTGTAATCATGCTAATAAGAGTACGGTTAACTAAAATAAAAAACCTTAATTTTTTTGCGAAAATCAAACAGTTTTATTCAGTTTAAGCAGTTTTGAATACTATCGAATAATAAATAATATACATATTTGATTGAGGTTAAAAATTTTACGATTTGTTTGTTATTTCCATTCACTTACCCTGCAGTGGAATTTGGTAAAAGGGGAGTGACTTCCTCCAATAAAAATGGGGGAAATATATAAAGACTATCGATGGCAATAATTCAATATCTATACATACATTATTTGATTAATTATAGTTTTAAACATAAATTTTTTTTTATTGAAAATTTGCATTCGAAACGAAAAAAAACTCTCACATGATTTAAGATCGGTATAATGCACATGTGAAAATTTTTTAAGCGGAAACTCCCAGCTTCAAGGATGTACATGCACACGTGCATATGAACATATTGTATATGTACGTTAAATAAGAATGTCCAAAATACTTTTTAAAAAGGAATTTGTTGTGAAAATTATATGTATGTATGTCATGTAAAATGTAAATATTTGTGAAAGTATCCCCACAAGTTAAACTTTTTAATTGATACCATTGATTGAAAAGGAAAAATTACAAATAGCCAAGCACACATTGGTGTGCCGTGATTTGAATAAGGCCGAGCACAAATCAACCCTGTTTAGATTAATGCTAATAGATATTTTGACGCCGAAGCAACAAAATCCAAAAACAAACACTGAAGAAATAAGAACAACATCCGTTACAAATACGAAAAATACAAAATCTACAAATGAAATTAAAAGGAAGGAAAATGTATAATGAAAATGGGTAGATTTATAGTTTTGTTTTACAAACAAACATGCGTATTAAAAGAGAGACCCGTCTGAACAGCAAAAACACACCAACAAAGATTTGCTACAGATACAGATATTTAGCCAACATTAATAACAACATCAAATACACAACTACCCCAAACAAGAAATTATTCTCCATTTATTTCAATATAAATATTGTGGAAGCTACAAGGAAAACAAACACATGCAATAACAACAACAATCTAAGAAATCATAAAAAAAGGCACAAATAGGGAGGAGTTATAATCTTACACAGATGCAAACTGAACCACACTGATACACAACTCGATATAAACATTTACAAAACAGCACTCGCTACTTATGGATTAACTGTTGAGTACACTTTGTTGCTATTATTAAAGAGAGTGCTCCGAAGGTGGATTGTATCTCTCTCTGTGTTTTCGTAGTGTAGACTTGTCATTGCGAGAGGCGACAAGAGTTATTGGAGTATAAATAGCCAACTCTCTGCTCATTTTATGACAGTATTCATTTGAATCTTGTGGGGAAAGTAATTTGTTCTATTCGTTTTGAAAGTAACATTAAAATATTAAAAAAGAGATTTTCCCAGTAATTACTCAAAAACAATTTAACTAAATCTAATCTAATAGAAAGAAAAAATGGTGAAAAGTGTTAACAACATGGAATTCAAAAGTAACTTCTCTATTGATGCTATTTTATCAAATAATTCCACGCAACAAAAGCAAGCAGAAGAAAAAAAATTTGAAATTCCAACCTCGTTGACTTGCATCAAGCAAGAAGAAAGCGATACGAAATCGTTGTATGTTTCGGAAGGTGAGCTATCCGAGGAATTTGATAATCCTAGCCGAACCAGCACACCCATGAGCAGTGCTGCAGATTCTCTATGTTCCGCTGAAGATAAATTGGAAGATGATCAGAGTTGTGACAGCGATGATGACAAGGGTAAATCCGAAGGCGAAGGTGATGATAAGAAACCTTCCTACAGCTACAATGCGTTAATCATGATGGCCATACAAGACAGTCCCGAACAACGTTTGACCTTGAATGGCATTTATCAATATTTGATCAATCGGTTTTCATATTTCAAGATGAACAAACGCGGCTGGCAAAACTCCATACGACACAATTTGAGCTTGAACAAATGCTTTACCAAAATACCACGAAGTTATGATGATCCTGGCAAAGGTAACTATTGGATTTTGGACCCCAGTGCTGAAGAAGTGTTTATAGGTGAGACCACTGGGAAATTGCGTAGAAAAAACCCGGGTGCTAATCGTGCTCGCTTAGCTGCCTACAGGCAAGCCATTTTCACACCGAAGATGACACGTTATGGAGCAACCACTTCCCCGTACGCTCCAGCAATGCCTTTCAATCCCAGTTATGCAAATGCTGCTACCGCTGCTGCTATTTACCAACGCATGAATGCTGCTTATAATCCAGCTGCCTACACCACCGTTCTCAATCCCCAAATGAGTATGTTCAATCAAATGAGTATGCCTAATGTCAACCACATGTACAGCACTGGCTTACCCGCTACCGCTGAACTTTTTCATCGCATGCAACTCTTAGGAAAATTCTCAGCTAGTTAAATGTGTTAAATCAAAACTCACGCTCAGCGTTTTTTGTATTAACTCGTAAAAGGCAATGCGTTTTGGGTACGAAAGGTGCCTCGACTTCGGGCAGCTAAGGGCACTCCTGCCGATGTAATTGAATGAACCAACGATTTTTCATATATGCAGATGAAGGCACCGCAAATGAATCGATTAGGACGATACCAGTTATCTAATGTTTGGGCAGCAGGCCTTATAAATAAACGTTTTTACTATATTAAACTTGTTTCATACATACTTTTATTGTAAATTTATTTATTTCTACACTATTTCTTAAAAAACAATCTTATTTAATAAATGACTAAAACAAGAAACAGCATTTCAAGAAAATGTTTTCGGTTTTTTCTTTCTCAATTCTTTGAGCCATTTATCAAGCGTGTTCGTCTGTCTTTATAATCACGACTTTGTTTCTTTAGAATCCCAAAAATCGATTTGTCAATAGAAGTCAAAAGTATGTATATGTTTGAGAATATTGTTCTTAAACTAATAATGCCCGAAAATGTCTTAATTATAGTCCACACGTTTGTCGGCATGATCATTTGAAATGTCAGTAACAAATGCTTACTATTCAATAATTCCACAAAACAAAAACAAGAAAAAAAAACATATGTTGTGACAAATGTATTTTAAAGATACTAAAACAAAAACCAAATTGTGGAAGAGAACACAAATCCGAAAGGTTCACTCTCACATCAACTTAACAACATATTTTTCTTACTTTCATACTTCCCGCCTTTAAATTTATTTTTTTTTTCGGCTTTCCTTGACTATTTTAAGTAAAGATCATTATAAGTCATGCAGCTCAATTTGAAATCTCTAGTTTCAAAACCATGTTTCTGCTTTTGCACCGCAGGATCTCTAAAATAAAGAAGTTACTACAGGTATCTTGAGGGCAATTCATAATGTTTCCAGTACAAGCAAATAAAACTCTGCATATAAACATTTCTTTAATTTTTGATAAAAATAGGAATGAATTTCTTATTTTTTATCACTCTGCTTTGAACAGTTTTTAACAAAAAGAAAAATGGTTTTAACTGAAAAAGAGCAGCAGATCATCAGGAGGTGCATTCAATATCTTGTAATAAAAAACATCTCGACCTCATCTTATTGTTTGTTTGTATGCTTCTATTGTTCATTGTATCTTCACTTGCAATAATGACTTTATTAGAAAATTTGAAATGAAATGAATGAGGCGGCATATTTACTTTGATTCGCTGCTTTCAACTGGTCTTAACAGATTTCTCTTAAGGATCATAAAAAATAATTATTATTATCAATTTTTGTTTATGATAAATAATTTTGGGCGTCATTCTAGAATAATGATTTTACAACACCTCCAATAAGTTGCAAGGATAAGTTAGATTTAGTCATAGTATTGGAGGCATTTGTATTTTTGCTCCTTCAACACTGAAAGAAGTGTTTACGAACACGTTACATCTGCATTTTCCTTCCTGCTTTAGAATAACAAAATTAAAACTCAAATTATGAGAATGATGTCAAAAGCAGGGAATTTTTATCTTAAAATTTAAGTCTTTTCAAATGTATGGTAATTCCTTCTGGAGGATGTCGCTTTCATGATTAGTTCAAAGGACCTACTTGTAGATTTACACCTGTAGAAATTATAAATACTGTGACCATTCATATCACAAAGAATTAAGTAAACATTTGCAAAAAGGATTAAATTTTTAGAAAAAAACCATTTAAACAACTTTTTATAATTCGGAAATTATAACATAATACAGGGAATTCGTAATAGGCATAAAGAAGAAATATGAATATTTTAAAAATTTTGTATCCCATTCCTTCGCCAGGACTATGTCAACAGGATTTATTCATCAGTTCATTATGGGATCTTCCACATAATCCTTTATCCTTGTATTAGCAGTTAAAGCGTAACACATACTCAGTCAGCTCAAAAAAAATAGACGGGGAAACAAGTGGCTGGAGCAGCGTCTTCGCCAATTGCAAAATCCAACAATAACTTAAACAAACTCGTGATTAAAATTTATGTGGCGGGAATGCAATCCACGACGTTAGGCTTTTATAGTTAGCGCACTTAAAAGTTCAGCTAACGATGCCTCCTGCAAAAACTTACAATAAAACAAATAAAGCGTTATCAGAAGAACAAAAAACGTTCTTCATTGAATTATATTACCAAAGAATATCAATTGTAGTATTTTGCTACCGGCTTTCCTTTTTGTATTTGTGTTGAATAATTTATGGTGGGGATGGAAACTTCACTACATCGATTACTCCATTCATTTAAGCTTCATTTTATTTTATTCCCAAGTAATTTTTTAAATGGTCGCTTGAAAATTAAAGGAGAATTAATGCAAGTAAAAGTGCCATATTCGACTCTGGCGAATCGTATACACTCTGCGCCAAGATAATGTTCCACTGCTGTTTTCGTACACTAGTGCTATGATAATTACAGTATAATCTCGATATTTCGTACACCTGAAAATCCGGACAACGCGATAAAGCGGACGCTTAATTTTTTGCCATGAAGTACTCTATAATCCGGACACCACCTTTTTTTCTACATTAATAATTAGGACTGCACTTATATCCTTCGCTTTTGCAATAAACATTAATTATCGTTAAAGTTTTTGGTCAGATATTTTATCAAGTTCAGAAAATCTCTTAAAAGCTCTTAAAACTTATACATTAAAAAACGTGACGTTTTTGACTTGTAGTGCTTGGCATAAAGTTGGGGAAAATATTCTTAAAAAGTGCTTTAATAAAATTCTTTATGAAGACGAATGGGGCACAGACGATGAAGTTCTTCTAGAGAGACTGGCACGTAGCGATTTCGCCGAAGTAATCGATTTACTCGTTGATTTACCACATGACATTTATAATGCTATTGAGGTAAATGGTTGCTTGAAGGACGATGTTGAAAGCAATAATGATAAGACTGAAGAAGATGAACCATTTATTGAAGAATAATGTGATAATATTCCAAAAACACAGCATGCTCAAGCCATAGCTGCTTTTAATGCCTGTAGAAAATATTGCGAAGAGCAGGAACTTCCTGCTGGGGATGTTTTAAAACTAAGAAGCCTCCGAGATGCTGCGATAGATGACAATATCCAACGATTTGTGCAACAATTTATATAATAATTTTATAAAAATTAATTATTTTTAAATTAAATTTATTTTAAAATTAATTTCTTGTAAATAAAAAAAAGCTTTCTATACACAGCTTTCTATATATACATACATACATACATATGTATTTACAAAAGGCTATTTTAATTTTTCTCTTGTTTCGGAAATTCGAATATTTTAATATTTCGGACACCACTTGGTTTTTATTTGCGCGTACTATCGAGATTATACTGTACTAAGAAATATTGAGTATTATAATAATTGAAATAAATCTTTTTCCCAGTTACACTATTAAAATTTAACAGCGAATTTTTCTGTGAGGCAAGTCTTGTGGAAGCGTTCGTGGTTTCATATTCCTGTTGGATATCGTAGATGTTTACCTGTGAATGTATAAAATATTTTTTATCTATATGTGTTTTATTTATTAGACGATTTTGGTGATTTTCCTATTTAATAATTTTGAAGAAAAAACTAAGCAGGATTGGTTTTAAATTTTTGTTTTTAAAGCAAATTTTAAGCTCAATTTTCACCGCCACAGAAATATCGAGGGCAGACAGACAGATGGCTTACTTCTTATATAAATCCTGAAATTAACATCCACACACGCTGCTCCCCTTTTTAAAGGGGAAGACCTCATAATAAGTGTCAAAGAATTAAAAGCGATTCTACTTTACAAAGAGAAATATTATGAAAGTAATTGAATTTGAACTAATTGATTTTAAGTTTTTAAGGATAAAAAGTTCAGAAACCTAAAGCAGGATGAAATTTAATCTAAAAGACAACTGAGGCCAATACAAAATATAATGAGAAAGGAACCATCTGTATGCCGCCAATAACAGACGTACACGTACAACTGAATTGATTCAGTAAAGTAAGCCAGAGTTTTAAATTGAGTTACATATATTTTTAAGACTCACTTGGGCGATGCTCTTTCGACATTATAATCTGTGCACTTAACCCTGGTAATAAGATAAGTAACTTATTCCTACGACTACAATTACTACTGTTCCGACTTAACTCATTGCATTTGCTTCTACCACTCTTAACGAACAGACTCACTTTGTCGCTCTCTACTCAACTTCGTGCCCTTTCGAGGATGTTGAAGGTACATGCACATTGTTATTTCCTTTGTGCCTGTAGTGCTGATGAAGCAATTGTATTGCTTGTTATTTTAACAAATTGTACAAATTCCTTTAAGCCCATAAGTTGAATTTCAATGCATTCAGATGCATGTACGAGTATGCATGAAAGTATACAAATAGACTAATCGTTGGGATAAATGTTTGTGCAATTGTGTGTTTTTTTGCAACAACTCCGATGGCGAGCAACGGCTATTGCTGCAGTAGCTGTAACAATTTTAAGGGTAGGGGTATGTGCTTGCCAGTGGTGCTATGTGGTGCTATATGGAAGAGGAAGGTTAGTAGACTAAAGCGGATAATCCTGAAATCTGGTGCAAAAGACAAAGGCCTGAAACCAGATCACTTAATGGCAATACTCTCATACAATTTGCTCATACGAGTTCTTATCAATTCATAATTTTTTTTATTTTTTCAAAACTGGAAAAATTGCCAAAAGAACGCACGCCAAAGGAAGATGAATGTATCTGTGCAACTGTGGCGTGTAGTTATTTCAGTGCACAAAAGAATAGCAAAAGGATCTTATAATAATAAAGAGGATTGAGAAAGAATGAGGAGAGAATGTAGATTTTTTTTTACCACAATCCGCAATGGTATTAAGAAGCTTGTGTTAACCAGATTTCATTGCTATCGGTACGTATGAATATCATCCTTCTCCTCCAATTCGTTTAATAAAGCAAACAATACGACTACCTCAAGACAACTGCTTAAGATGATTCAGTTACAGAAATGGAAAAAAAAGAAATTATTATAATTTGTTTTTTTTTTTTTTTTGAACAAAACTGAGATGGTTAAAAATATTAGGAACAATGAAGTATCCTATTCATAGAGGATACCGTCTAGAACAATATATGTAAGTGGATTGTTTTAATTTAAATCCCAATTCAGTTGTAATCCAACCTACTTTAATTGACAGAATGTGTTAAGCCCATATGCGTTCATGTGTAAATTAAATAAAATATAACAATGCGAAAATAAATTTTAGACGTTCCTGAAACCTACTTTGCAAAAACATATTGTTGTGATTGATGACTTATCTCGGCTGGAATACTTTTGTGTTTCCCCATTTTCTTCTACTTACATATTCGTTCTTTTACAATTTATAAACTGCGGCCTTGTAAATTGTTAACTATTGGAAAAATATTGGCAGTTTAAGCTATTGAAAGTACCTGCTTATATAAAAATTTCCAAGTGTATCAGTATATCACTCACACACATGCTTTATAAAGCTAAATGAAGGTGCTACAGATTAAAGGATTACAATATATAATTTATAAGCAAACATATCAAGGATTCCAATAGTGAGGGATTGTGGGATATTTTTAAATGACATGAAAAAAAAAGGATACCGCTAAAAAGTGACAGCCTATTACAGTGATGTTTCGAACTCTTTTTAATAAATTCCCACAGAAAATTATTATTTATAATCAAAAAATTAATGAGAAGATATTTAATGCTTCTACAATAAGAGAGGAACACAAACATTCTTATACACATCGTGCAACAACGTCTAAAATTACTTCTATATTATCAAAACCAGGAAAATTGTGAGGTCCTTTGCGATGTGACGTTATTCCTTCACATCCACCTAACCCGGTTTTAGCCTTTTCATTGCTCTGCCTTCATATATATTTAACGCAATTTTCTCTATTGTTACCGCTACACATTATCCTCACCTGAAGCCCTAAGGTCACCATTTCCACTGATTCTATTCCATGACAATCAGTAAAATTACTATCTCCGATAGTTGACAACTCTATTCTTAATAATTCTCCTCTGATGCACTTACAAGATAATTTGTTCATTATATTTATGGAAAACGTTTTTATGTACGTGTATGCATGTTTGAGTATATCCGGCTTACGGAAAAGGAATTATGCTTTTTTTGGTTTCCGACAGTTGCAAATACATACAAATCGCATTGCAATGATACACGAGTATTTTAAGTTTAATTATTTAAGTATTTAAGTTTTTAATTATGAATAATATATACAAATAATATATTCTTCCAAACTGTAGCATATAATTCGAACAAAGTATATTTTCATTATTCGCCAGAAGTTTGAGAAAAATAATTGTTATAAAAATGTTGTTCTGATGATGCTTCGAATAAGGTTCCACCGAAAGTTAATTCAAAGCAGGCAAATGCCAAATTGATCAGAACTACTAAAGCCGACGAAAAAATTGCTTCCGCGAAAGTTCTTAAATGTGAAGATTTTATTCCAAAAGATTTAAACTAGTTAAACAGGTAAATCGCCCAAAATAATTCAATTAAATTTTTTTTTAAATTTTAATTAAAAAATATATTTTTTTTTAAATTGAAATTCAATTTGAATTTTCAGATACCGAAGCTTACATAATTTAATATTGAATGTGAAAAAAATTATTTGTTTAGCAAAATCAAAGTTTGTGGATTCAAATTTGTATTCTTTTTCTCAATTAAGACTTTCCGTAGGAGAATGAATAACGCACACCCTACTAAACTGGCAGTCGTGGTTTCGATTCCTGCTTGGAACCGGTGTGTTTTCCTCTGGACAATCCGAAAGCTTTGCAAGTTAAGTTAATTAAAAAAATAAAAATTATATTCGGCGTCGGAAATTAATTGAATCAAGCCGCCTCAATCACATGACTTGGATATCTATTGAAATGTTAATATTAAGACCAAAAGATTTTTTTTTTCCCAATGAGGACATGATATATTAATTGCTTTAAGCAATCCAAAATAAAAATATGGACTTCTGTCAGACTTAACCTTTAACGGCCATCGCCTTGGAAGGCTGATCATTTCTGAAACTTATAAAAATAACCTCTTTTATGCCGTGAATTATCTGTCTCTAAAAATTTGTGCTTATAAAATTTCACTGCAAGCAGCTGTAAAAATTAATTAAAATATCTAATAAGCTGACAATTTTGTAAATTGAATTATTTTTGCTTTTATTAAAAAATTAATTGTGTAGTAGAAGTAACATGTGATGTGTATCATCTTCAAAAATCTTTATTTTAAGTGTCTCAAAACCGGAAATAAAAGTTCACAGTGCAATTAAACTTACTTTTAAGCGCAAGCTCTTGCCCGTTGTATAATCCTTTATCCCAAAAATTATATAAAAACTTAACCGAACACAAAGATCAACTTTAATTAAAAGAAATCAAATGATTGATCATTTATGCAATTGTACAACGTATTGCGCTCATACTCACTTATTCGCTCATGTCTCGCAGTTGCTCGAAGAATCTAAATGAAATTAAACTTTAACCCAAGACAACGATCACAATCCACAAAATACTACAAATTAGAAGAATACGAAATTAATAATAATAAAAAAAAAAAAATTTAAAACACTTTACTTAAACTATTTACGATCTCATACTCTCACTCATTCATTCATTCGTTCATTTAGCCAGTCATTGATTCATTCTCTGTGACAACAACAACACACAACCAACAACAATCAGTCAACAACGCAAACTAAAGTGCCATGATCCTTAATTAGTGTTTGTTCATTATCTTGGCCCATGTTGACCCGATTTTCAATTAAGTCAATTGAACGTTGAGGGCAACAAATACTCGTAACCAGTCAGCATCATCATCATCATCATTAAAGACGATGACTGATTCTGTCCATTACAAAAGAAACCAAAAAGCATCAAAAATTCATAAAAATACGCTCGTAACTACGCCATCAACGCTTCAGAGGCTTTCGCTCTCGTTTGTTTGTTTGTATCTGTATTTAAAATAAGTTGAATCAACATTGAATTAAATATTAAACGGAAATCATAAATGTATAAGTGGTTACACGAATACTCGTACTATAACAAATAGTCAGACTGTCTGCCCAGTCAGACTATTTAGCGAGTCAATAGTGAGCAGGAATACAAACTATAAGTTAAAGGCAACTGCCCTGCCTGCGTTGCATGTCAACGATAAGCGAAGGTTTTAAGTGAAATAGCAAGAAAAGTGTTCACACTAGACAACAAAAATGAAAATGTATCAAATTGGAAAATATTGCAGATCGTGATTAAAGAAATTGCTTAAACTCTAAACAATATTGTGATTTTAATTTGTAACATCTATAGCTTTTAGCTTTAGAGCAACATTTAAATAAGCGAAAATCGGCAGCTTTGCTTTTAAACGGTTTCCCCATATCGCGTAAGCTAAATAAGACTGGAGGACACTGAGATGCAGATAATAGCTTCCATCTGGTATCACAGTTGCTATTACATGCAGACGAAAGTTACTCTAGTCTGAGCTCAAAAGTATTAGAATAACACTTTAATTAAGCACAGGGAAGGCAATTGGCATAACTAGACACCTATTCGCTTCTCCAACATACATATAAATTTTATGAGAGAATCCTTTTTGTTACCTTTTTTCATCCACAAAAAACATTAACTGGGTTTTACCAAGCAAAGGTAGATGTTTTATGACTGAAGGCCTGTCGTCATTTGTTAACTCACTACCCGCTTACAAGGATACTTCAGTGAAAGCTTTTCTATCAAGTATTATATCTTAAATTTGGACCGATGCAATAACAGATGCCTGCGATATTCGTTTATAAAGTACAGTTCATCGAGTACACGCTGTAGATTATAATAAATAATGTATAATAATAATAATAATAATATAGGTGTTTGATATTTCTCATATATTCAATTATCTCAGGAAACTAAAAATTATTTATCAACAGGAAACGCATTTTACTATCGGTGTGAACAAAGCATTTATTGGAAAACAAAGTGGAAAATTAAATTAATATATGTTTGTGTAAGTACTCGTTTATAGAAATGTTTGCATGTAGAGAATTTCTATGGAACGTCTGTGCGGTTGCAGGGAAATAAATGTGCGTCAATATTACGCTGGCGGTTTCATAATTGTGGTGGAATAAGTTTGCCACACGACAAAATGATTGTTGTTAAAATGTTGGCTTGTTGATGAAAAATAAATTGAAAAAATAATATTAAATTCATTTTATATGTAGTGTACCAACAACAACAAAACCGTAGCAACACTTTTTTAATGATGTTTTAATGCAATTACTGACCGCCGGCCAGCATACGAAAGCAAACACACTCCCCACTCACTATTCAACGCACATTTCGTACATGAGTTAAATTGATTGAATGCATTCGCTTCTGAACCGACCGTACTGTAAACCATAGAAGAAAAGTGTAGCATTTCAACATCGGTATTGCTTCAGATAAATCTGAAATAAAATCCAAGAACAACCAAAAAAAAAGAGCGTAGAAAAATTATACGTGGTCGGTCAGAAATGGTTTAGAAAATAATTTAATATTTTCTTTTTAATTTACTTGCTAATGCATTACCCGCAGTTTTCTTTCATTTTATTTATTTTATTTATTTCTTTCAGTTGCTGGAAATAAACAGAGTAAACAATTTAATAAATTCATGATTTCACTTGAGCAGCGAAAATCTTTCGAAGAAATTTTCACGTTTGTGGAAAATATTTCGGCCGACACGGTCATTCCGCATTTTCCATTTAGTGTGTGCAGTATGCAGGCTGTACAGATCTGGGACGTTCATGAATAACAATTTGTGTGTGTGTAGTTGTAAATTTTACTCTAAATAGTCTACAACAACATCCTTATAGAACTATGAAACGAATATAAAAATTTATATAAATTATTTGAATAAAAGAATAATTAATATTTCCCATAATTATTTTGGCAAATTAATAAAGTTTTGTAGAAACCTTTTTATTGATAAATACATTGTACCTGCTCATATTCCACTGAGTATGAATTTTTGGCATTTCTATAAATAAATAATTAGCAAAAACAAATAATAATTATCCTCCTAATTCAAAGTCCTTGCGGATTGCAATCTTATCTCATATTTACTTCGGATGATGTATAAATTAGCGAATTAAAGAGAAATTGATTTAAAGTGTAATTCCTTAAAAGCAAGTTTTTAATTTATTCTAAATAGTCCTTTTCTCGCTTACTTTGCCATATTCTGTTATGTGGAAATTATAAGTAAATATTGAACCCTTTTAAATATGGATTAAGGTAACAGCAGCTCATATCCAATATTTTAAAATGTAAGCCAAAAAATTTTATTCCACAAAAAAAAATTCAATGCCGCTTTAACCGCAAAATTATCAAGTATCATTGGAAGGATTAAGGATAAGCAGGCTTGTAGAAAAAATGTATTGATTTCAACAACCTGCACAAATGTTTCCGAATAACAACCATAAATAAAACTTAAGGATTTAATAGAACATAACCCGGATTACTTCTTTACAAATTAATAAAGCAATAAATAAACCAGAGGTTCCAAGGCTGTAAAGGAGCTGCTTATCGGAGATTAATTATTCGTAGCCATTAAAAACAGGAGTATCGATCTTTTAAAATAAAAATGACTTAAATATATTGAAAAGGTTGTAGAACTAGACCCGTTTATGTGACATTTAACTGGATAGTTCGAAACATGTAAACCACACAGAACTAATTGAAATCAATAGATTTTCTAACGAAACGTTGCGTGAGGCGTGGCATAATTAACAGAAACGAGTGGCGCGAGTAGATCACCTTGGATTTTGTTTCTTGTTTTAAAAACCTCAATACTTCTTTACCTTTGTATGGACTTGGCGTTAAGATGAAGAGTATGATGTTGTATTGTCGTGTAAGTTTTATGTGAATTAGTAAACAGTCAAAAGAAAATTTATTTAATAAAACTTGCACAGCTTTTTGTTTTTTATTCCTACGCATTGCTGGTCACTTTGGTATGTGTGGCTTTTCATATACAAACGCTCGTATGCGCTTTGATACAATCAGAACATTCTGAAGTTCTAAATTTTAAATTGTTTTGTAATTTTGTTTTTTATTAGTTGTATAAATAACTCTGCCTTAATGCAAGGTGAAATTCATTTATAGTGAACATGCCTGAGACCACAAAAACAAGTGTGATAATAACAGCGGAGGCAAGGGGAAGCACAGTTCTGTTAAATAAAGCGAAACGCAGTCCAGATAAATTGAACCAGCTGGTTCAGATTAAGGCACCGAGCTTTAAAATTTAGGAATCTCTGACTTGAAAAATCAACTCAATTAACATTTATTTGGCCTTGTTCTGTTATTCTTTAAATATTAGATGTTAGAATTGAATAAATATTTGCCTACATTTGCTTTTAATATTTCCCCATACGCTGACTTGCATGTGTGTGCAAGGGTGTGTGTGTGCGTGTATGAGCACTTAGAAGCCATCCAGTAGCCAATTTAAAAGCAAATTGGCTTTACCTACTGCTGTCTTCAACTTAATTTGTAAGAAAATCAAACTATTGTCTTAAAGATCAACAAACAAACACAGGAAGCAACATGCACGAACACTAAAACACTTACCGAGCCGCAGACGAGCACATCGTACATACTTATGAGCTCATTGAAAGAACTATGCGCACAGTTGTTAAGAGCATTTGAGTGCCAGTGTAGGATAGGGACGTTCATATGTACTATTCAGAAAGGATTATACATATATAGTTAAAAATGTGTGTTTATTTAAATCTCTTTCAAGAAGCCAGCCCCAAATGCTGATGATGACGATGACGATGGTATGATGGTGAGAAATTTGTTTACAAGTTTTTGCAAAGACGACACAAAGAGCAGAACATCCTCGTTTACATGGCGGCCTTTTAATATCCGTACAAATATTTAAAAAATACTGTGCGAGATTAAAACCCAAAAATGTCTCTGTCAACAAGAAAGCAAAATATGACAAATAAACGAAAGGATATTCGGCTGAAGGATTAAGAAAGTGGTGACATTGCGACAGTTAGGAAAATATAAATTTCTGCGATAGAAGAATTACTCTAAATACACTTGTATATATTTAGTTCCGTATTCAGTAGAAAGAGTAGTTAAAAAGAAATTATATTTTATTTATTATTTTTCTCCAAAGCACACAACGACTTACTGCTGTTTTCAATCGCTTCGTAGTGTAGGGCGTTAATTGGCCAAATTTCTATGAAAACACGACAATTTTACAGTGGCCACGGTATGTGTTTGATGTTCGGTAGTTTGCTTGGTTTGCTTGGTTTGCTTGTTGGCCTGACGAAGAAGAAAACAGCACACAAACAAGTAGTTCTTGTTAGCGGAATATAGAAAAGGGTGGCATGGCATTTAAACATTTTTCGTTGCCGTTGGGTACGTGGAAAGGACACTTAACAATTTGTTTGTTTTCTAGCCAGTAACACTTTGAAAAGCACACAATAAATACAAACTCACGCACTTTTCCCTAAATTCGATACATTGTTTTTGGACACATAAAATAACATAATTAATGCTTGCATGCGGTGCTTCTGGAATTTTGCTGTGAATAACACGTAACGGGTAACGAACAATGAAACTTCATCACTCACTGCGCAACAAATATGTTGCTTGAATGACTTTATTTTATAAATAGCAACACACTTTGAGCTTAAGAAAGAAAAGCTTTAAATCTGAATTTAATATTCTATAGTTTAAGTTTAGAGAAACACGGAAAAAAATCTATCCGGCCTTAATCTGCTTTAAAACTTAAAAAACCTAAAAAAAATAAAAAAAAGTGTTTAAATTAAAAAAAAAAAAAAAATTCATAACACACAATAAGCGAGGATAGAAATAAGCCTTTACGATTATTAACTATTTCGTTCCATTTATTGAAGTCTCTAAACGGCGATTAAATAGATTAAAATTCACCTGCAGTTCATGTTGAATATTTCGCACCCGGTTCAGCCAAATGTAGTCGACCATGTATTACTTGTCACACTGAAAGTTTATAACATTTAATAAACTGTTTTTCAGGTTGAGTGTAGTCATACGGCGTTTGAAAATATTTTACTTGGAATTCTAATTGAAATTAGCAACAATTCATAGATAAATGGCAAGGCAAGAAAATGCACGATGACTGCAATTTTTTGCCTCACTGTATTCAATCGTATTTTATTTTATTAGCTATTATTTTTAATAATTTACTATATTATTATTATAAGCATAATAATAACAACAAAACAAAACCCGAAAAGTAAAAAAAAATTCAGAAAAAAATATTAAAAAAGTACTCAAAAAATTTTTTTCAAATGGATTCCAATGGCGTTTTACATACTCCTGCTTCATAATCGGGAAGTGAGTCGAATATTCGCTACCGAAATTGGCTAAGACCCCATTTATTTCTATATGCCCTTTTGAAGTTGCCTCGAAACTCTTCGCATTTGCATTCCAATTCTGTCGCGTTTAAATATTTTCTTCGGTACAGACAAGCAAACGGTGAAAATTGCTTACTGCATTTCTATGAATTTTTGTGGACGTAATTGGATTTCTAATGCTCATAAATGCACCAAACATTGTTCATCCGAAATTAATCCTTCAATATAATGAAGTTATAACGTAAAAATATTTTTTCAAATACTTTTGTGGATAAACGAAATTCTTTCTACATTTTTTCAATCGATATACATAAAGAAACTTGACTGCACTTTCTTAAAAAGTTTTCGTAAAATTTAAAAAAGAGTTATTCAAATACAATGAAAAAAAATGGAGAAAAGGTGAAAAATTCTAAAAAAAAATTTTATTAAAAACTGTTCAAAAATTATAGAAACACAAAATACTTAATGATTATAAAAACTAGCAGAAACTGAAAACCAAAGAAAATTATAAAAAAAAAATACATAAAAACTTTCGCATTCGATATGAAAATAAAACTTCATGTGTACTCTATTATCGCTTCCGAACCCTGACTATTACGAAATGCTCAAGCAGAAACTGAAAACCAAAGAAAATTATAAAAAAAATACCTAAAAACTTTCGCATTCGATATGAAAATAAAACTTCATCTATACTCTATTATCGCTTCCGAACCCTGACTATTACTAATACGAGTACCAAATAATTCCAAAATGTAATATTTATTTATCTTTTCCTTATTATGTTTATTGTGTGTGTACACAGAACAATATTTCACAGTATGTGACGAGAGCGATGTAAGTACACGAGTTCCGTTCTCGGCAGTTACATTTTTATATAATAAATCGGTATGTAAAGACTCAACGGCTCCTTATGTACACAAAAATGGTTTCTGAGCTCTACAGCTGCAAGTCTCTGGAACAGATTGACAATGATGGAAAATTGAGGGGAAATTTGCAATGTAGTATAATTGCAATATTTAAGTGAATTTTATTTAGTGAATATTTAGAATAGGCTTCGCGTCTACCTAATGCCTATAGGAACCCAACTTTTAACTGAATTCTTAAATAAAAAAATTCTGTTCTTCTTACAAATTTTTGTTTTTTTTTTTTCATAATATTTCATACAAAGATTGTCTGTCCGTGACTTTTCTTTTACATATAATCAATATTAATATGCAAAAATTATGGAATATGAAGAAGGAACGAAATATATTTCTTTGCCGTCAGAATTCATTAGTATATCAGAGATGTTGGAATGCCGATATATGTATATTTTTATGCAGATTATATTTTAGTCATTGTGTTGTATTCAGAAGGCGGCCAACTAGTTGTCCTTTAGCAATTGTAGCGTACTCAGGATAGTGTATGCTTACCGAAAAGGATATTAGTAGGAGGCGGCTAATACATTTAGGCTAGAAAATAGAACATGAAAAAAAAATATTGTAAATATTTAATATATTAAATGAAAAAATTTTGAATGTACTCGCCAATTTTAGAAAACATTTTCATATGCAATTTCACTGACAAAATCTATTTCATCTATTTGCTTATGACTAAAGTAATGTATTAACAAATTACTTTCAACAACGTTTCTGAAGTTCGTTTTTCCAATTTAATTTGCTTAAATTAAAACTAAAAAATACGTAATTCAATTTTCAAATTTTCAAACAAAACTTAAATTAATTTCAAAAAAAAACTAAAAAAAACTTAATTTAATTTTTGAATTTTAAAATTCAAATTTATAATTTTGCAGTTATTTTATTGAGAAATTTCTGATGGAAAAGCTAAACTTTTTGAGTGGTATTCATCATCTTATATTACTGGCGTTCCAATTTTCGTGATAATTAAAATCCAATTTGAAGAAGTTTCAGATTATTTTCTTGCTCATTAAACTGGTATTATTTGCTAAAAATACAAATACAAATTCCTTGATAACTTAAATTTTTTGATCGTTCCAAGAACACGAAAACTATTTCTAGATACATGATACACTGTATCACCGAAGATATATGACACACTGCAATTATATTTTGCTACTATATTGAATTAGATATTTAATAAATTATATTGACATTTCAAACAATTCATGATCATACATTTACCTGATGAATAATTTATTATTTAAAAATTATGACTAAAAAATGGATTTAAAGTTAATAAATATTTTGATCATGACACTTCTTGACCGAGTTGTTAAATAAATATTTAAACACTTTGTGCAATACACATAGTGCTAGTGAGCTGTGCAATATTCTAATAGGACGTCATGTACGTGTCTACATGCAGCCAACAACACACTTGCAAAACGCCTCAATACAAATAATTTTCAAATATTTACACATTTAAATAATAAAGTATTTGCATTATAATGAATGAATGAGGAAATTGAATAGGCAACCACTCACTGATTTGATTGGGGAGCACCTAAAGTTACGGCAATACAGACGACCACAAGCCCCACCCACCATACCTAAAAACGTGGAAAAAATATAACAACATGGCGTCTAAACTGGCCAGCTCAATCAGAAGGTATTGTTTTATATGTTTCGTATGTTCCCACAGGGAAATGAAAAAGCAAATTCAAATGCAAATGCAACAGTAAAGAAAAAAGATTTTGCAACTGTCTTTTCACTTAATATTACAGTGCATTTCGAGTTCATTAAATGAAATCAAATAATGTGGCATACATATATTTCCATTTACGAATTTTTATGTAATAAAAAGCTTATCAATCTTTTTATCTGTTTTAATATTCAATAGAAATGTGATGTAGAGTGTATTTTCGTTATCTGTATCTTTATGAATTTCAATTAACCGGACAAAAGGAAAAACTGTAAAAGCTTTGAATATGAATTCACTCTCGTATGTATGTAATTTTGAATATACACTTAGAGAAAATTAGTTAGAAACTTTTGGCTGTTTGTAATTTGTTTTAGAAATGTTAAATTGTCGTTATACAAAATGTGTTTGCGGCCAGAGAGTTTCATAGAAATACAAACGTCGCCAAATCCAAACTAATTAGAAGATAAATACAGAAATTCTGATATAGTATATAAAATAATTATTATTTTTATAAAAACATGAACGTGAAAACAAATTCAAATTGTCGTTAATCTTAAAGATATTTATTACTAACAGATTGATAATTAAATATATCCTTTTGCTGCACCAGTAGGAGGAGATCCAACTTTATGCCATTACTTATTTTCATTTTTTGATTATCCAGAAGCTTAACTTTTAATTTTACTTGGAATTGAAATAATTTCTTTTATTATCAGACAAACAACATTTGTGTTTGTGTTGAATTATCAGAACTTTTTGCATGATACTATTTGCTTATGATGAACATATATACAAATAAATATGTATGTAATGTTATCATTTTTATAATGTTTTATAAACTTGAAAACAATTCCGCGTTGACGTTAAATAAAGTTACGATTAGGTAAATAATTACTTTTCAAGTAAAAGTGAATCCGAATATAAACACTATCGCTTTTTAGATTTTTCTGATTACTTATTAAGGGCAGCAAGTTTATGTACGCTTTCTAAAATACTTGGATTTGCTATATAACAAAGTAAAGCTATGTATGGGCATGTATGTACATACATATGTAGGTGTATAACACAAGATTAAGAACTTCTTGACAAGAAATTGAATGAATTAATATTCATGGATTTGATTTAATAATCAATTAAAAAGACAAGCATTAAATGTTCACATTGAAATGTGAGGATTTCATATTACCATGTGATTTTTTTGTACATGTAAATTACCTGCAAAGCATACTTGCATCAACCAATGCACATGTGGGTACGAGTATGTTTAGTGTTAATGGGAAAAAGGGCTTTGAGGTACGTTGCTTTGAAAGGCCAGGAAACGTGAGTTTGCAAACTATACCACAAATTATGGAGCAACAAACAAAAACATTCACACACACCAACATAGGCGAGTATGAATGCATATTTATTTAAATTGATGTATAAATGCAGATATACACATGCATATTGATGTAAATCCATGCATGCAAGCATATGCATGCACATGTGTATGCATTTACCTTTAAGTGTAAGCATGTTCTCGTATGTATGTATGTCCTGTTAACCACTGGCAAAAAGCAACACTGCACTACTACTACTACCACTCTATCGCATAGTCCACACCACAATAACAAAACAACAACAACAACAACGACAATAAGAGCAACGACAACGACAACATGTAATTAATATGGTGGATAACTTATGTTTTTGTGATTAAAAGAAAAAAAACATCTGCGTGCAGAAACAAATAAAGTGAGCAAATAACACGTTTCAGAGGCACAAAAAAAACCTTTACAAAAACAACAAAAGCCAGTTGTGTTCATTAAAACAACACCCAACAGACAACAAAAAATTGAAAAATGAAATCTCTGTTATGCATTCCCACATGAAAACCACATACTCGCACACATTAGAATAATGAAAAGAGAACTCTCGTACCACCAACATGGGTGTCGATTGTGTAGAGTAGTTAAACAAGTAAACACAACGTATTGCAACAACAGTACTCACAACAAAATAGAAGAATGTGTGGCGAATAAGAATAAATATTTTTTTCCTTTATGTCACTGGTTGCCATTGCCAAACCATCGAAAACTGTTAATCGCACAAGTTCCACTATTTTGATTGGCTGTGCAAGAACTTTGTGCTGCTGAGAGAAGACGACGAGAGTTTTATGTGTCGCTTTTCCAGTTGGTTGGAGTGCAATGAAAGAAAATACATACTGTATGAAGCAAGCAAAACTCTCCACTGTTAGTAATAAAATACTCTTTGTGCAACTGAATTGAATGTATTTTTAGTCTACAATAAGCATTGCTACAAAACGGACGCTGATGGTAGAATTACGTCAAACGAGTTTAGAAAACAGAACAAGATCTTTCATACTTTGTATGAATGCACACATCCACATATACATATACATATATTTATATAATTAAATATGTTTAACTTACGATATGACCATAATTAAAAGTGATTAAACAAAGAGTTAAGAAGAAGATTTAATTAAATGTGAGTAAATAAAAGTTAAAAAAAAATTAAATTAATCAAATCCAGTTAGTAAAATACAAACGGGCTAAAAAAGTTCTGATTTACATAAAAGAAGAGTGTAAAAACATGGTCAAAATAGATGATCCATGTAGTGTTGATAGAGTTTCAGATCATCAGTCGCCGGTACAAATTACACACTTGCATTCACTACCATCTCAGCAACATCATCAACAGCATCAACCACAACAGCAACAGCAACTTCAACAGCAACTACAACAGCAACAACAAGATCAACACCTACAGGAATTACATTCGCACCATCAAGCGTTGCTTGATACTCATCAGCATTTGCAGCAATTTTATAAAATGGCACGTACGCCACATTTGAAATCGAGTTTCTCCATAAATGCCATTCTACCAGAGACAGTGGAAGACAATAATCATAATCACCAGCACTCCCATAATCACAATCAAAAAGTAAATGATCATCGCGAAACTTACAATCTCTGTGATGACACTGATGTTCAAGATGCCGACTCAGATTTGGATGTTACAAGTATGTCTCCACCACCGCCTACCGACGGAAGTGAGTTAAGTATTAATAGCACCGAAGGCTTGCCACAAAGCCTCCACAACAATCACCAGCATGACGATGACGGCACTGAAAGTGATCTCGAGGCTGGCCTAGATCCGGATGTCGTCGATGAGGACGATCTAGATGGCGATGTAGAAGCAGACGTCGATGGTGATTGTATGGAAGGTGAGACAGAGAACAAAGATGGAAATGGTGAAAAACCAGTGACAGATAAAAAGGGTAATGAGAAACCTCCTTATAGCTATAACGCGCTCATTATGATGGCGATTAGGCAAAGTGCGGAAAAACGCTTAACCCTTAATGGTATTTACGAGTACATAATGACCAACTTTCCGTACTATAGAGACAACAAACAGGGCTGGCAAAACTCCATACGTCACAATCTTAGCTTAAACAAATGTTTTGTCAAAGTGCCCCGCCATTATGATGATCCCGGAAAAGGAAATTATTGGATGCTAGATCCCTCAGCAGATGATGTTTTCATAGGGGGATCCACTGGTAAGCTAAGAAGACGTACCACAGCTGCCTCCAGATCTAGATTAGCGGCTTTTAAGCGCTCTCTTATAGGGCCCATGTTTACCGGGCTCGGTTATCCACCATTTAATCAGTTCCTTTACCCTCCACAAGCAGCAACTACGGGTGCTGCTAACTCCAGCCTCTTAGCTAGTATGTATGGTAGATATAATCCATTTGTGCCAAAGAATCCAGCTTTACCTCCCTCGCCATTCTCTGCCAGAGTCAATAGTGCCATGGCCGCTGCTAATTACAGCAACATGGAAAGACTTCTCTCAGCTGCAACTATGCCGCCACAAAGTCATCCTGCAGCTGCCGCAGCAGCTGCTGCAGCGGCCGCCTCAATGCCCGCCTCTGATCTCTACCAGCGTTTACAATATCAACAGCTACTGCAACAGCATGCGGCGGCTGCTGCCATAGCTGCACACCAAAGGCAACAACAACAGCAGCAACACCAATTGTCTTCGTTACATCATATCAGTCCACCCACTCACCCGCATCAACCTCCAGCAGCTGTCCATCAGCCTTTGCAAGTATTAACACATCTGGGCCAGCCCTCGTCATCTCCATCTCATTCAATATCACCGTCAGCCGTTGCGGCCGCTTCTCCCCCTGCGCCAATTTTAAAACCTGTCACCGTGGTATCCCGCAACAGCTGAGTTTTTATTGCCCAAAGTCTAACATCAGTTGCACGCTACAATTTTGTAAGTTTGCCTTTCTGTAAATATTTAGATTTTATATACTTGTTTATTTTTGGATTTGAAATTCTCATTATTAAGCAGGGCTTATTAAGGACCAAAAAGAGACTTTGTGTAAAAAAGTGATAACAATTATGTGAGTTCCGTAGGATAAGTAATAAAAATGAAAGATAAATTGATTTCGATAAATTTCTTTAGTACATTCTGAAATATTTTTGCAAATCAATTTTACACGCGATTTATGTGATACTGACGTGCGACATTACGAGTATGTGTTTCCTGTGTAACTAAAAACTTTTACAAAAAATATCAAATGTATATTTAAAATAAAGAATTAATTTAAATTAATTTGCATGTTTCGTATGCAGTGCACTCGCACGCTGGCAATGTGTTTAAAATATTAAACAATATTTTTTTTTTTAAAGAAAAAATTTTAATATAAAATTAGATTTAGAAAATTTCGACAACTTTCTTTCAATTTCTGTTTTCGAACAGCAGACAAACAAACTTCATGTAATGAAGAGTCGTATAAGATCCGTACTAAATGATTTTTAAGAGTGCGAGGATTACCATAGTGGTAATAAGCATTTCACCCGGGGAATATATCATGGCACGGATTTAAAACCACCAAAACTGCTCGATAGTCTTGTAATAAATACCCCCAACAACTTTTGAAAAGATAATAAAAACTTGCTTTTTTATATCCGTTTTTTCAAAAACCAATTAATAATTACAAAAAATAGAATGACACCAAACTTTGAAAAACCTTCTCAAATATCTATTACAACGACTTCTTAGAAAAATATTGTAGCTTATAAAGATAGAAATACTTTCTTATAACAATAATATAAAATAGTTCAATATTTGCCAACGTCTACACTACTCTTGATATCGTTGGCAATATATTATTTTAATAATTCCAAGTTCATGCATTAAAATCACGAAAAAAAAAGTTTTTGAAAATAAATAAGAGTTGGAGCCTTTCCAGTTGGGACCAACGATATTATTGTGTTGTTGATTAATAGCCTTTATAATAGCCAAAACTAAAAGTTAGCATTGCAATATGCAGGGCGAATTAATATGGAATTTCCCTTTCCTTATTCGAAAGCTTCTCCTAACAAATATTTTTTTCCTCATGTTTCTTCCAAACATTCTTTTTAGAGGGCGTTCCTTATCCGAAGTGTGTTCACATCATTTTATATACTATATGTAAATACATATTTTTATGTATTGAAATAATTAACAGTAAAATAATTTTGGTTTGATGAATTTACATCACAAGGGCATAGTTTAGATGCGAAAGCATAAGAAAAGCCTGCGGGAAGGACTCTTGGAAGTTGTTTGTGCGTTTATGTTTTAATAACCGATAACAAAAGCAAAAGTGTAATTGCTATAGAATTAACGCCAACTGCATGGGAGTGTTCGATGTGAGAAAATTGCTTAATATTCCTTTGCATTTATGTAACTGTACCACATATGTTTTGTTTACACATGTGTGTATGTAGATGTATGTGTGGGCATGAGCATAGATGCAAACAGCGAATGGGAGCCACTAATTCATGCAAACAAAATGTCACAAAATGTTTACTTGCAAATGTTTTATACTTTTTTTTATTTTTTTTTTAAACATATTTTTAATGGAGTTAGGCCTGGACCTAATTTAAATTTTGATTATTTCATTTTTATTAAATTTATCTGTTTAATATTTCGAACATCTTTTTTGCTGTTCCTGAAGAGGAGCACCGAAGGAGCAGATTGAATTAATAAAAATAAATTGAACATTCGAAAAGTTGATTTAAAGCCTAGAAAAGAAATAATTGGCTTTTTTTTTAATTTTAAAAGTTTGATTGATTATTTTGACAATTAAAACTGATTTAAGTTGAGAAATATGTAAAAAGCATTAGAAGAGCGTACAAGCGAGTGAAATGATTGTAGAAAAAGCTCAAGTGACTCATATTGCTTGAATCAGTTGCTGATTGCGAGACAATCACTGAGAAAAACATTCTCAATACAAAATTAATTGCAAGTACGCTTACTATTTTGTAAACGCAAATTTGTATCAGAATAAACTAATAAAACAAGCAAATAAGACTGAAAGCACAGCAAACTCTATATTACAAGCTTTGTCAGTGAATACTCGATTCAGAAACACCAAACAACATTTCAATTAAAGTAATTGTTACTTTTTAAAATGGAAATTTAATAAAGTGATATAAATCATATAAAGTAGAGGTTATTTTGAAAGTTGGCGTTAGTTAAAGGCATTTTGAGCAGAAGTGAGCAATAGATCACCGTGCTTTATTGCAGGTTTCTTTTATATAGGAGTTTCCTTTTTTAAAAGTTGTTAAATTACACATAATAATAAAAATTATCGGCTTATATGTAATATTTTTTTACAGCTTCTTCTACATTCTACATATTTTGAAAAATGAAAATAAAAGTTAAGAAAAAATGACAACTTCTAATGAATAAAGCTCGCGAATGCAGTTGCTGGTAGGAATGAGTTTGCCCTTAAGTTATCACTCATTTATCGCTCACTTTAGATTTTTTATTTTATTATAAATCAACTTAACCTGCATAGCTTTCGGCTTGACTGAAGGAAAACAGCCAGGATCTACGTAGGTATCGAACACTTCCGTTTTAGTAGGCAGCGCATTAATCATTCGCCTAAAAACTGTATGCCTGCTAGATAATAACCTGAATTTAATTACCGATAAGTTGCGATAAAATGTAAGCGATAATAAACACACATTAGCCAAATATAATTTCTAACTTTGCGCAGGTTAAATACTCCCAACCTTCCGACATACTCGTATATTTTACTAATTGTGTAACTCTTGCATTACAAAACCAAATCATTCAAAGTGAATGCTTCACTCATGTGTCGATCCATGCCTCAATTTTCGAAGTGTAACAAGGGAAGACTTTCAGTGGCTCGCGGTTTTGGAAAATCGGATCTAACAAATCTTTTAAAACAAACTTAATAATAAATCCTTTTATATAGAAACACTGTGCCGATCATTTAGTATTGCTTTGCTCTGTTAAATAAAAACATTTCTTAGAATCCATTCTGGCCCAAAATCCATTCTAGCGTCGGTACAAAACAGAGATCGCAAGTCATTATAAAACGACTTTGAGCTTTTTCGAAATAAAATGAAATAAATTTTAATAGAAAGAACTTATGCAAATTTTTTAAAAATACACCCCCTCCCAGCTTCTTTCTGAGTTTAAAACTTTCTTTCAAAAGCATATTATTTTTCTTCTTCTGGATCCGATCAGCATTCATAAGGCTTTTTTTTATTCTATGCTATTCAGCCGTTAGTTACTTATTTCAGAACCATAAGTTCTTTCTTCTTCTATTTAAATTTTAATTCCAGCTTTAGTGAGCCGCTTCTGATCTTGTCTTTGTTGAAATATCGCATTAAAATTTAAATACAAGAAGAATACAAAAAATATACCATTTAAAGGGGTTTAGGTCTGTTGAAAAAAGCTTGCATAACCTTGATTTGTTATTATTGTTAAGTCGGCACAGAAATAATTTTTAAACGCTTTTGATTTTATAATTTTCCTTATCCGATTTTTTTTTCAATTATTAATTAAATATTAATTATTTAGTTATTTTTGTTGAGCTTAAAAATTCAATACAACTTTCTTTAGCTGCAAAGAAAAATTCGGCGCAGAAGTAGCAGTTCCTGCCGCCATATAAGAAAATAAATCCAGCCATTGACAAACCGAATAAATACTAATCTGTTTCAATAAAATACATTTGGATCAAATATTTTTCGTGAACATCAACACTTCCATGTCAGCATAACAGCGAGATAAATCCTATATAGTCATCTCCATCAAGAAGATTAGAAGGTTATTATTAATTGGCTATATAGGATTTGTATAAAGATATACAAAAGATATATAATATATATATATATGTAAATCTAAGGCAGGGAAGTTGCTTGAAGCTTGTCCGTCTGTCTGTCTGCCTGCCTGTCCTCAATATTTTGGTTGCGGTGTAAACTGAGCTTTATTTTTTTTAAAAATCAAAAATTTAAAAACTCATATCGTCACGAGTTTCTAGAAATTATCCAGTAGGAAAATCACTAAAATTGGCGGAAAAATAAAAGAAATATAGACAAAAAATTATTTCCCACTCTCAGTTGGTTGTGATTTGCGAAATATTTTTTTATAAGATTTTTATAAGATAAATCTTATAATAACTCTGTTCAAATAGAAACACTACGCCGATCATTTCTTACTGCTTTCCGGAAAGACAACTAATTTTTCCTCTGTTAAATAGATGCATTTCTTAAATTCCATTCTGTATATAGAATTCAGATGAAGTATCAAACCACGACGGCTTTCATGACCTGGCACAGCACTTCCCTCGCAGTCAAACGCGCTGATGCAATAAGTTTCAATAGTATAAGAAGATTTGTTTCTATTATAAAAATTTCTAATATTTCTTGCTAATGAGAAATATATTGCGAAATTAAAGTTTACTTCAATGTAGTATAACTATAGTCTACAAAAAAAGCTGTGCAAGATTATTTTGGCGAAGGGTGTATAAGATTCGGCACAGTCGTATACTCATCTACCATTTTTACTGGTTCTTGATGTAGTCGTATTAAAATCATTTCTTATCATTTTTTTTTCCACTGTCTCCTTGCCTAGTGATTGAAGTTGCTTCCTTTTTTCACTTTCGAAAAGCATTGAAGTTAATTTCAGAAAAAGTTTTAGTTAAGTTTTAGAAATTGAAATCCCTCTCGAAGGTTTGAATACATGCAAATATCATGTGGTTTCTAATGATGAATTTTGTTTGTGCGATTGCCAATAAATATTTCATTAGAAGAGGAAAGTCGTTGTTGTATTGTTATACTCGTATTGGCCACTGAAGCTTCGTTTATTATAAGGATATTTCGTTTTCATTTAAGGAAAACGAATGCCAACTCAAGCAATCTGGCAAAAAGCTTTCAATTATCAAACACATTCGCATCTGCTGAGGACTAAACACGAAATCCAGCAAATAAGAAAACCTTGTCTAAACTTTGTTTTGAATCAGTAAAAGTTAATCCAGCCTTTAACGAAATCAATTTATCTTTACATCCCCCCCGTTTGGGATGTAAAATTAAAGAAAAGAGCAAAACTTGAAACGAAGCTGTATGTATTGTAATTATGGAAATAGTAAATATTTATAGTCGTACGCATGTAGTTAAAATAATAAATTAGTTAAAATTATCTATTGTATTTTGAATATTTGTATTTATGTAACTTAATTAAATTAAAAAAAGAAAATAAACATTTTGTTAAATTATTAAATGAATAAACAATGTGAAACGGAATTTAAACAATATTATTAAACAAAAAAATTAAAACATTTTTATGTAAATAAATGAATAATTAAATAATATTAAAATTGAATAGTAACAATATTTATTATAAACAAACAAGTTAAATGAAATACAAAAGAAGAGCAAAACAAAGTATTTTTATTTTTTTGAAAAAGAAATGAAGAGAAAACAAAAGAGGAGAGAAGAGAAACGGTTGCACACCAAGAATGATTTTACCGGAAATCCTTAATATAATTAAAGCAAAAAGCATAAGACTTCTTAATCAAATACAAAGAAGCAATTTTGAACAGAAAAATGAAAATTAAACAAATTGAGCTGAAGAAATAAAATTAAATAAAAAGCAACTAGAAAACTAATCAACTAAAAAAGAAATGTGTGAAGGAATATTTCAAACGTTTTACTTAATTTTTTTTTTTGCTCCATCATCATCATTATTATCGTTCGTTGGAAGAGCGGCCGTATGAAGAAGCAATGAAACATTTTATACGAGATGAAACACTCGTAAAGTGTCACTTCAAATAAGAAAATATTTGACACACGCTTAACTTAACACATTCTCGGGTTGTTCGTTTGTACGTTCACTGGCTGGTTTGGATTTATATTTCTTTGAGATTTACGGCAATAAATAGTTTTTCTTCCCAACTGAAAATGCTTCTGTTGCAGAATGTTAAAGAATCAATTATTGAAAATGAAAAGTAACTCCAGTTTGGCAAAGAGTGATGTATGCCTTCAATTGAATTGATTTATTTGAATTTTTACAATTAATCGTTTCCGGCTGGCGTTATTCATAAAAATTTGTTTCGCCACTAAATATAAGCTGACGCCGGTAAGAGCCCAAGTCTTCGTTGGCAAATGCGAAGCAAGAAAATTTATTTTCATATTTCAAACTAATAAAAATCTCTGGACTATTGGATTCTGAGTAGATCTGTCTTTCCTAAAAATATTTACTACGAACTAAGGCTGTCACTTTTCCACAGCGAATTTAAAGTCATTATTTACCATTAAAAGTCGGATATTTCGCTTAAGGACTTCAGGTTCAGAGCTCTCAACATTATCGCGAAATTAAGTAACTAATTCCAAGTCTGAAAAAACTTAAAATTTGTTTTATTCCTCACAAAATCATATATTTTTTTTTGGCAAAATAGAAATTTAAATGTGCATTTCCGTGACAATTTTTTCCTTTTTTCACATTTCACCTCTTTGTTAGTACAGGATTTTTTAAAAGAAAAATTATATGCGAATTTCCAGAAAATGTATACTGAAATAGTTTTTATACTAATTTCTGAAAATAATTTTGGAAATAAAATAGCCCATTAAATTATGTTTACACAATCCAGACAATTGCTTTGAGTAAACCGTTTCGATGGAAAAATAATTTCGATTTAGAAACAATAATTGTTTTATAAATTAATAAAAGGGAACTAACTTTTGTGAACGATGTACAATGGCAGGATAATTTTTTTTTTAAAATTACTTTCGAGTTTTTTTTTTATTAATCTCTTATTATCGAGAGCGAATTTTTATTCCATATTTAAATTGAAGTGAAAAAAGACTTGCTTGTCAAATCGCATAAAACTTATTTTTCCTTCTGCAAGTTAGGAGAATTCTAATTGTAGTAAAATATGTAAAACTTTCCTCGGCAACTTAAACGTGGTTCGGAAATTTTCTATTGTCAGCATAGAATAAAAAATAAATAAAATTAACAATAAAATAAATGAAATGCAAAGCAAATTTTTAGCAGTCTTCTGAATTATTTATGTGAATGCACTATTTTATGCATCTGCCTTTCCTTATACTGTTCTGTTGACTGTTCCAGATGCCCGGTGCAGTCAATGCTGCCTTCTCTGTGGATTGCCGATATTTTTTTTTTTATTTTTATAAATTATTGTAATAATGTGTGGCGTTAGTGTCATGTATTTTACAATTATCGCACATGTACTCGTACTTCTTAACAACTCTGGCAAATGGAAACACTTTCTTCCATGTATGTATTTACAATTCGTGTCTTTGGGGTCATGTAGCAAGCAACAAGAAGCAACAGGTCTCTTGGTTACCCCACAGCCACAACCAATTTAATTAATACGAAAGAAAATGTGTTTGCCCAACAAACACAATATCGGACTAACGCTGGCACAATTGTAATATTAGGTCTGTTCATTTACAAATAATTGTTATGGATTTTAAATGTAAGTTTTTGAAAGCAGGAATTTCGTTTAGCGGTTGTGTGTCTGTATTTATAAATCAAACTGTTAATCGGAAAATAAATCAAATTGCAAAATAAATTTAATTATAAAGTTTGAAATAATAAGAAATCAGTGTTACAAAATAAATGCCGACAGTTATTAGTTAATGAACCGTGAATCAGGTGTAACTGGGTCATGTGTGGACAGCCAAAGTAGTTAGTAGGTTTTCCATGAATTTGAGTTCTATCGCTACTGCCGACAGTAATAAAATAATAGGAAATCCTAGTGATTCTTTCTCAACTGCTTTAAAATCTAATGTGTTGGTTGTTATTGGAGTGTTCACTGGTCACTTAACATTTACCAGCAAACCATTTACATTTCACTGTTAATCATTTATTTTCTACGAATTTCTGGAACGGAAGTAAAGAATTCTTAAGAAGAAAATAATACCGAAACGAAATATGTATACCTGTGTATGAGATACCACATAGATGTCGGCAAGTTTAAACATCATCTCCAGACATTTCCATAGTTTATTGGAAATTCCAAAATTACAAGCAATGAAGTATGTACAGATGTTAGTCATATTCCAGGGCAATTTAGTAAACAATTTGGAACATCTTCAATGTTAATAGTGAAGCGAACTGTGAAACCCACTACAGATTTACATATTCAACTAATACTGCTGACAAACATACACACACATATGCGTTATAAAACATGTTAATCCAATATTGAAATGTACTGCTGCTTTTATTTTGACTACTGATTTGTGGGCAACGCTTTTTGGTTTACACATTTTCATGGTTAATCTGCTTAATCTTCTATTTATATAGATACGAAGAGTCTTTAAGCCTTGTTAGTTTGTTGTCCAACGAAGTCTGTAGTTGACGCCTTCATATAATGTGTGTGTACACAAGTAACAGGCCATTGAACGTATGATTAGAATATTTTAACGGAACTACATTTTCATGACAATTAAATAATTTTCTTTGAATTTATTTTTCTTTGGGAAATTAATGGAAAAGATAATTTTTGCAAGCGAAAAGAATAGGAATAGGTTTTCACTTTAAGTCTTGACTTCTCAACTGCACACTCGCGTGTTTGTTGGGTGTAAAAGTGTGATTGTGAATTCTTCTGGCTGCATTTACATTTTTATATCTGATGCGGAATAAACACTCATGTACCCTCATTTGTATCGAATTATTATTTAATTAGTGAATGTAAATTCCATTTCTTTTCTCTTATTCTGTTATTGGGATGAAAATAAAAGTAAAAAATAAATAAATAAATTTCAAGAAGTCGCATTCGTAATGAAAGACTCAAACAAACAGTTGTTCGTTCCTTTGCTGGATGCGTAGCTCATTTTCTGTTGGACTTGCGTTAATGTTTTGATTATAATTAAGTTTTTGTCTATACGAGTAATTTGTAGATCTTTAGTTCTATTAGCCCGCATTAAGCATGTTTTTATGTTCATGACCTTTTAGCTGTTTGTTTTCTCATATGCGTTAACACTCGCATGTGACCAAAGTGGACGTTGGAATTCAAAAAGTGGATTTTCCTTTTAACATTGTTATAAAACCATAAATTAATATAATTTCCCCCGATGACTGTTATTTATATATGCATACTCATAAAAGCGAACATATCCTAAGCAGTTTATTTCTGAATATGCCCTTAAATGGAAACCAAGATTAATTAAAATTTGTATCATTTTTAATTCTTTTATACTCGCAATTGTTATCATATTTAATAATTGATCATAAAAAGAAAGAGAAGGAGAAAATTGTGTTGGCTTATTCAAAAATTCTTCGGGTACGCGCATGTTCAGCAAACCTCAGAATGATTTTTTTTTTCTTCTTCTAATTAATGCGTTTTTGTTGTTGATGTATTTAAAGTGGCACTTGGAGGCTGACATTTAATTAATTAATTTTAGAATATAATTAAATAAATATTAGATTTGTAAACACAAAAAAAAAAAAAAAATAAAAATAAAAAAAAATTTCATTAAATAAATTCAGCATAGTTCAGAGCAATAAAAATGCTGCTTGGCTGTAGCAATTGTACTCTGGAAGTACAATTTAAATTAGCAACTCTGCAGTGTTGTCAACTTTATTCGTTCGGCGTTCGATGATTTTTTAATTTTCAGCTTTTTTTTTCTTATTCTGGCTGGCAAAGACTTTAATAATGATAAATTTCTTAAATTTTCTATAATTTTCTTAAGTGTAAAATATTTGAATATGGCACAGCTGGACACATTCAATGACATTATCCGGCATTACTAGTCGGGTGTCCTGCTATGGTCAATTCATTTAATTCATACATTGAGGGTTCTGAATACTTAATAGAAATTTCCATATTATTTCTTGCTCACATGAAAAAATAACAGTATCTAACATAAGTATATGACGGTGTAAACTAAAAATAACGGCATTAGGGAAGGATAAGTGAAATCTCTTTTTAAATATGTAACAACCTTATTTTATTTTACTATTTATATACGGAATATTTCTTTTAAATAAAGTTTTGTGTTCTGGTTATAGCAAAAGCGGTGGCCGGTCTTCACTGCTCTCAAATATTATACAGCTGGATCAAATGCATCATTTTTTTCACTTGAGGTAAATGTTATAAAATTAAGAAGGACGTGACTCAATACAGTAAACGTTACTAAAACCAATTACACGATAATTGCGAAAAAAGTTTCCGTCAACGTTGGTTTTAAAAAAATTTCAATGCATACTTTTTAAAAAAGTCTATAGTCTTACACAATAATTCCAATGCTTAACTTAGAATGCTTATTTTTCGACCAAATAATTTCGGAAAGAACTCGCGCAGTAGGGCAGCAGCCTTGGAAACACAGTTTCCTTTTACCCACTGGTCGCTTTCCGTTTGTGGAATAAAAAAACTTGGTTGTGTTGTTAATCTTATTTATGCAATAAACATTTTAATTATTTAACAATTATTTCTAAAATATAGTTACTATTAATTATGTCGACTTAAGGTTGTTGATTTTAATGTTTCGATTAAATAAAATTAATTAAATTATCTCTTTATATAAATTATTCATTATTTTTTTTTAATTAAATACAATATCTTAAATATGCATTAATTTAGTTATTTATTTGCTTGAAAAAAAAAAGAAACAAATGTAGAGGTTTTTGGGTGGGGTTGGGGAGAGTTGCAGTTCGCCATGCTTGGAAAAAGAAGTATACAAGTACACGTTCTCTTGGCTTGTTATGGCTCGTGTTAAATTGGCGGAATTTACTTGTAGTGTTGCCTCATTTTAATTAATTAATTAATTAACCATAATTGCATTTTTTGTTTTAAATCGATAAACCGAAATAGTGCTTCCTTAAGAGCTGTAAAAGATGAATGTGAAATAACTTAATAAAGATTTTCTAGCCATCATTGGAAAATTATGATCCCTTCAGCATCATCTTATAGAGAGGCAATTTGTAAGAAAGCCAAGCCAGCTACTAGAAAGAGTGCATTGTTTCCTACAATAAACACCCACAAGTAAAACTTTGCATGCTTGAAAATTTCTCTTAAAATTCAGTGTAATTCTCTTAAAATCAAATTCATATATACCCTATATATCTAATATTTCTTGATCTGTTTATGCAGAAAGCTGTAAGCACAAGTGATATATATATAAGAAAAAAAATTGTAATTATTTTTAACGTTTTTCACATCTATCTATACTCTGTAGGTTCTTGTAAAACTTTCCCCGAATTTCCTGCCATAATGAAAAGCCAACAGGTTTCTCATTAAGACCAAGTCGTTTTAAATTAAATATTTTTCTTATAAAATGTGGTAGCGTGTTTGATGTAGTTGGACGAGTACGTGCACGAATTGGTTAAATTGGCTCAAATGAATCAAGGCCCGGTGTCTGATTGCCTCCTCTTCTTTCAGTAAAATTCTGAATCTGTAAATAGTGCAACATAGCAGCTGCCCGTATGCACTCTATTTGTGACTGAGGAATGGAAATTAAGTATCGCAAATATCATTAACATTGATTTGCTTGCTGTTGGCAAGCGGAGAAAAAATTTACATTTTTCTTTGTAAGTTCGTTAAAATTATTGCTGTTTCAATTGCCGTATCTGATTATTACGGATAAACTTAATAGGAATAAATTTATATCTGACTTGTAAGATTTGTTTTGCTTTTACTTTTATTTAATATCTGGTTTGCTGGCAACACAATTCCATTCAACATGCCAATTATGGTCCCATTATCCAATCAGAGTAAATTTATTTGTTTGTCCAACAGTCCAAGTAATAGAAGTATTTTCTTCCATCCATCCGTCCATCTCAATTGCAAAAATCCAAAAAATAAGCGACAAATAAATATGTACGAGTATATACATATATATATGTATATGGGTGTGTGGGTGTGCTCACATGTATGTAACTTTTAAACGGCAAAATACAATTTTGAAAGTATGCATCAAAATTATTAGATCAGTGTAAGCAGTGATCATGTTAAGTGGCTCATTTTTTTTTTATTTTTTTTTTCATTATTTTTATCTTATTCAGCGTGTAGAGAAAGATTTTTTAAAAGACATGTGGAAAAATTACTTTTAAAATGTATGATTAGTTCGTCAGATGTTAAATTGAATAATTTTGTAGAATTTGTTTGTGTGGGCGGGCAGCGGTACTGAAGCTGGTAGAATTGAAGGGAATTGAAAACTGTAAAGAAAAATTTCTTTGTAGTTAAATTAAATACGCGCAAAAGAGTGATCTCTACTGAATAATCCTTTCCTCCAAATGGAAAGTGGAGAATACTTTCATCACATTTTAAGCCAGCAGATTACGGAATGCGGTATCTCAATTCGAGCAAGTCGTATGTCAGAACGAGAGCTCAAATTCTTTTTAACTGTTGCCAATCTAAATATTTTTGTATTTTTGTTGGATGTCAGAGATCCCAACATTGACGCCAATATATAAAAAAAAGTGAATAAAAATTTAATTTATTTTATTTAAGAACAGTAAAAAATTTGTGTTATTAAAACTTCGACGAATCAGAATTTTGCTTTTGTAATATGTTGTGAATGATCGTATACAATATAGTTACATAGCAGGCGACATTGCAATAGCGGCTTTTGTAATCACATGCTTGTGTAGCCTGCTGATGTGAATGTGTTGAGTACATAAATTGGAAATTTTTCCAATTTGAGTGGTTCAGTATAAGCAGCACATCCTTCTTTATTTGTTTATACAATATAGTTACATAGCAGGCGACATTGCAATAGCGGCTTTTGTAATCACATGCTTGTTTAGCCTGCTGAGGTGAATGAGTTAAATACATAAACCGGAAAATTTTCAGAATTCACTAGTTCAGTACAAGCAGCACCTCTTTCTTTATTTGTTTAATTCAAAAAGATAAATTTCTTATGTGAAAAAGACGCTCCTACCGGCAAAAAAGGGTGTTACTAGCATATAGCTATTCAAAATTCTCATTACTGATCTCTTTTACTGCAATTTAGTTTTGAACTCGTGCTATAGTGCGTTGACGCACAAAATCTTTTTCTTTCAGTTTCTTTCCCCTTGCTTTAAAATTTTCCTTACACTTTCTATCATCCTTTCCTTTCTCTCTCTCTCTTTCTCTCTCTCTCCATTACGCTCTAAATACCTCCAGACTTGAAAAGCCAATATGCCAACGTAAATTGTTGTTTTTTCTCCTCAACAGCAATTTGCAATAAAATCTGTTTTATTTAAGAAAACTTTGCAACTGCAATAACTCGCAAATATTTTGCATTGCCAAAAGTCCATGCACTGCAAAACCACAAAGTAAACAATATAAAATTTACATGCTACACAACTACACTACTTTAAAGAGCTGCAATGAACAGGTATAGTACAATCCGTTTATTTAGAAAAGGGAAGTGGACATAATTATATTTATATATTTTATACTTTGACTTTTCAATTACACTGAAAAAAATAAAAAATATAAAATTATAACATTTTATTTAAGAGTAGTAAACAAATAAAATAATATTATAAATAAATGAACAGTACAGAAACATGTTTTCATATTTTTGTATGCTGCCATTATATTTGAAATAATTAAAATATATATAAAAATGAGAATGGCATCGTTATTGAAAAGTTTAATACAAATTAAAGTTACTAAAAATGTTATTAATAGGCTAACAGCGCTTTAAAAGTCTGTAGTGCATGCTAGAAACTGATGAAAGTGTTGCTGATCGCTATTATTCCAGCACGTCCAGCTTTTCTGCTGGAGCATTTCTTCAAAGCCTTTCATTAAGAGCTAATATGTACATACATGTACCAAAACGAAAACTTATAAAACACTGTTTGCTTAAATCATCGTCTGAGAAAGTACAGCTGAATGTCCTTTGCACGCTAATGACCGACAACACCTCAAAATGAATAAACCAAAACACATTTATTAAAATCGTAATAAATCTTCTGAATTTAAATTTTTTCTTTTCTCTGCTTTCTGTTAAAGCACGTCTAACATCAGCCACAACGAATCAAAAATATCTACATATAAATGTATGCAGGCAGGTACGTGTTTGGGAGCGTGTGTGTGTGTACGAGTATAATGTGTGTGTATAAAATTATACAAAAATGTTTTTATAATGGCTGTGTTTTCTTATTGTTTATTGACAATAAATTGGAGTAACAATGTGGTTACAATGAGACAATAGAATTTGTTTATGCTTCAAATTATATTTGATCAAACCGCTCCAGAGCGTAAACTTTTAGCCATACAAACAGCAAAATATTCAAATACGTTTGAGCGTTTCATTGTCATGACATGCCACTGCGATACTACTTGAAGTCAAAAGAAAAAGCCATGACGTATTATAACAATATTACGATTATAACTTGTTCATTGTGGCTGACTGCTTTACTTTGTTACACTCACCTCTAAAATTTTACTTATTACATACACACATTTCCATTTACATACACACATGCATGTCCAAGAAAACGTAACTGCAAGAAAGTTAACTGCATACCTGACTTTAGCAGACAGAATGGCTGACACGTCAATCGTGGCTGCCATTGTTTATTCGCTAAGCCACACTATCATACAGAAATACACACATCCCCACACACACACACACACACACAGGCAAAGTTTTGCAAATGGAAAACATTTTTTTCTAAATACATTTAAGAGATTCTTTTTTCTCACACAGACATTTTATTACGGAGCAGCAAACGAAAATTTACAAGTAGCCGTTCTGGACTTTTAGTGGAGATGGTGGCTTGATGAATTTTTAATAAAACAATAATAACGTACGCTTTCGCAGGCTTACCCAAATGAAAGTAACTAGAAGTCACAAGCATTATGAGTATCTGCTGTGCAGAAGGTGCCTTCGAAAAATTATCGTTAGCCGTCAAGGTAACTTTCTGGTATAATAAATCATTACTGAAGCATTTGCATCATGCATGTACGAGAATATAATGAGAGTTGGAAGCCTTTATATAAGAAGAAGAGACATGGGGTTTGACAAGAGCTTATTAATAGAGCATCGCAAAAAGGCACTTCAGCGTTCAGTGGCATCAACATTCATATTAAATGATTCTATACAATATCAATTTATATTATTTATACTATTTTATATTATTATATAATATATTGTATTATATATCTTTATATATATCTTATATATATATCTTTAAATATATCTTATATATAATACAATATATTATATAATAGTTTCGCAAAAGTTTCCCCCAAAAAATTGGAAGGCATGACATTCCAAAAAAAAGAACATGATTTCCAGATATCGGTTGTCTAGAAATGTTTTTTTTTTAAGTTTGGTGCAAGCTATTTTTTAACGGCTTTATTTTAAATCTTTTTTTTTAACTTACTCACCTTGCAAAGCTTTCGGGTTGCCCGCAGGAAAATGCCCAAGGCCTAGGGAGGAATCGAACCAACATCCGACATCCGGTTTAGTAGGCTATGCATTATTCAATCGCTTACGGAGCCACCCAAATAAGTGCTCAGAAACGATGTGTCACCAATTCAGAAAATATCGGTGTCAGTTCCAGACACTTTTGTCTTTCCATGCAACTGTCTGTTCTGTTCATGGTATTCGCCAAGGGGAGCTTTTTGTCCGCAACATGTACAAAAATTACATGTTACCTTTTCTAACCATATTATTAAATAAAGCTATAATGCAACTTTTTGTTAAGAACAGCGTAATAGCCAATTTGACGAATTATCCAATTGCTCTTCGCACCACTTTCCGAAAATAATGTTCCGTAGGATTATAATTTTAATGTAAAAATGCACTGAAATTGATTACCGAGTTTAATTGATCTCCAGTGTCTTTTTAACAATAAAAATTGTATTTTCCGAAATATTAAATTTAGTTTTTCTAGTCCGGCCCGGATAGTGGTACAGAAGCCCTGTGGCGACGTTTCTAACCGCAATTTACACATGACGTATGAAAGAAATTGTGCGAAATTGAGGAGAATTTTTTTATTTTATAACTGCCAGAGGAGGCAACGAGATGAGATGCGCTTAGCACACTTTAGTGGTCAAACTTGTTTTATTAGTGGCCAAACATGTGAATCAGTTCAGGCAAGGATACTTCTTTATAATATATTCAGTTTCATGACGTTTAATATCTTAAATATATCGTCAACGTTACGAAAATATTAACTTAAGTGATTGCCGTGATGTTATCAAATCAATGTATATCGTTAAAAACTTTTCACTCTTTATGTTGGAAGCTGACGGCAAAAACTTCGTCTTCTTCCCATATCTACTCTTTTAGCTCCTTATATTTCATTATTAGTTGTGTTTGTTATTGCTAGCAATTAATGAATATTCTGATTAAATATTCTGAATTAATTTATTAACTTTTTTGGATTTATATTTCGAAGTCGACGTTTCGTATTTCCAACATCAGCCAACTGTGCCTACAAAATGTTTGCGAAGATAAAAAGCTGGAGGGAAACCTAGGAAAGCTACGCGTTAATAATAATGTTTTACGAAATAGTGGCAACTATTTTAGTTTTTTTTTCTGTAAGTGTACGGATCTGTTGCATCTAGAGGGAGTGGTAATGTGTGGTCGATATATCCATCACTTTAGAGTGATTGGTTAGGGCCGTGATTTACTATCCCAAACAATCATAGGATTTGTCATATATGGCCATTGGATATGTGACATATTGTTTTGACAAGCGGTACAATTTCGAAAATTTTATGACAACTTTCAAATTTGTCAATTTTCATCACATCAGAGTTGTATTTACTTCAATCAGCAAAGCAAGAATTTATTTGCATCATACTTGTAAGATAGTGCGGTACCCTGTAATGCGAGTTTCCAAAATGGAATGGAATCACTTCGGATTTTCGTATGAATTAATCGTCGATTGTGGAGGACAGTGAATTATGATCTTCAACACCCCGGATGAGTATTTAAGGGAAATATGTTTTGGTAAAAAAATTCATTGAATTTGAAGTCCTTCGTTTCATAGAAATGTGTCATTTTATATAGATTTTATCCACCGATTTAGTCAGTTATAGCGAGATACAATACATACTTCAACAATAGGTACCATCACTTTTGCCATAAAAGCTTTCGAAAAGAGAGGGGAAATTTATTCCACAAAGTTTTGGATATTTCACTCAAAACTGTAGGTTAAATGCAGGGTAGGATGTAATAGAAAACACGCTTTAAGCCGGCCAAGCTTATGTACATCCTATCTTATATCTTAATTAATTACTCGTATATACTTTTTTGTCTCAAGAAACCCAGTTTGTGTCAAGTGGACTTCACGCGCCGAAATTTCACGAACATTTTTCTCTTGTAAGCTGCTTCACCAAACTATGCCCATGTAAGCAAGTATATCCACGTATATGCATTCCTATGTATGTATGGCTGTGTGTATGTTCTATACTTGATGTTCTGAATGCGGCTGGCGGAACCATTATTTACTCATTATAATTTTAATTGTTATAAATATTTACAATATACATTGTTGCTGGTGTTGTGTTGTCATTATGTTGTATTTGTGGAATGTGCTAATAACATCAGGTGGGAATGTAAGCGAAATTTTAATGCAATTGCTGTAGCCAGTATTGCCATATTCGATAAAAAAAATACAAAAATTCTTTTATCAAAAATAATCCAAAACATTAAAAATAGTTAATAATAATAATAATAGTTAAAATGCTGGCATATGCATTTAAATATATTGCACAATATATATATGTATGTGTATATGTGTCGTTACATGTGTGAGTATGCACTAATTTGTATGATTATGAGGAGAAGAAAAAGGTTTGAATAAAATGAATAAATCATAAAGACTAAACTAATTAATCGGTTTTTATTTAAATTGCATGGAATTCTCGAAAACTAAGAAGCAGCAGAATATTAAAAATTCATTGATATTGATTATTTTGGATTGCCATTTATTTCATATGTGCATTTGAGGGCATCTTAACACAGATATACAGAGAACTTTTGCCCTGAAAGGGTGCAAGCATTTTCTTGCTCTTTTTTACATTGGCTAATTTTTATCAGCTCAAATGTGAAATAAAGAAGGGATAGAAAACAATTGAGAAGCAACAATGTTGCCCATTAAGTATTTTTATACCCTTCTCCAAAAAGGATGGAAGGGTATAAATAAGTTTGATATAGGGGATGCAATTTCAATAAATATTGATTTCCGACCATATAAAGTATATATATTCTGGATCGTTATAAGAAGGGGAGTATTTCGTCTGTCCGTCTGTCTGTCTGTCTGTCTGTCTGTCTGTCCTCATTTCCTTCCGGTAATTTTGTTGCGCTCAAAATTGACCTTAAATTTTGTCTAAAATCAAAAATTTTTTTACCTATCTGTTCTAATTTCTTTCAAAAGTACCACTTATAAAAAAAAGCAAAATCGGCCGATAAATAAAAAAAATATAGCCAAAAAATAATTTCATATATTTATATGAAGAAAATGCAAAAAATCCACGCTGAGTAACAAACCAAGAGCATGTGTATTGACAAGCACGTCTACGTTTGCAGCCAAACTTGCTGTTAAAATTTCGCTATAAAGTTGGGTAGATAAACGACTATTTTTTCTTAATTTTACCCTTTTTGAACGACATATGTGCTATATTTTTTTTTTTTTTGAGTATATTTGTAAAGCAACGGAGCCACTGGGGATCCGTGGCGGGATGCTTATGTATATGAATAGAAAATGTTTGTTTTTGTTTTTGTTTTTGTTGTAGCAAACGCAAATTCATTTGGTGGTGGTTTTGTTTGTGTATACTTTTATGTGTTTGCAATACGATTGTATAGTATTCTGGCATATGAAGTGTTTTTTTGCCATCATAGTTTTCTTAAGCATTTTTGTACATGCATGCACACAGTGTTGCAAAAATTTCTCCAACTATATATAGCTATTGTGTTTCGATTGCCTGCGATATGGAGCCATGAGAGCCTCCGTGGAGCTGTTATCAATGGAGATCTTGAATTTGGTGGGTGGCGTCGCAAAGAATTCCTAGCGCTGCAGAAAGCAGCAGAAAGAGAAAGAAAGGTAATCTTAGAAAGTAGTAATCGGTGAACACCTCCTCACGAAGTAATACTATGACGATATGGGTACGTTTTTAAGTTCTTCTTTATGTTGCTTATTTTTTGAGAGAACATATCCATGGAGAAGGGTATACAAGATTCGGCACAGTCGAATATAGCACTTTTACTTGTTAAATTAAGTTTTAATTTTTATAGTTAATGCTTTATGAAAAAAAGAAGAAAAAATATTATTTTATGTAAATGTCTAAAATATTTTTAATTGTATAATTTTTTTTTTTTTGGAATCTTTATTTATTGTAGTAATTGAAATTAAAAACCATATGTTTCAATAACGATTCTCTTGCAGATAAAATTCAGTAAAATAATTCCAGTTTAATGTATGTATAAAATAAAGATCTGGCATATGTCCAACGCCTTACCTCCTCCATGTCATCTTACTTGTTATATGATCAAAAATAAAATGCTGGAACTTATTTCGAGAAAGCCTCAATTAGAAAAAGTTTACAAACAAATTTGGTTGATCATAGAAAAGTTCATACAATTTGCCTTTTTGTATAAATTTTTAAATGTTGGCGAACTTTCATTTAAGCAATTACAAGTTTTATGCTCTTACGTGCACGTATACGTTTACATAGGTACGTATGGATATGGCTTACCGATCGCTCTAGAATTTTTTATTTATTTTGATTTTTCTTAGAATTTATTTAGCTTATTCTATTTAGCTCAAGCAGCCTGTGTAATATCAAAATGAAGGAAATTGTTGGATGTGGAGACGTATCAAACTGTATTGCCAAATACATATTGAACAGCGTGTACTTGAGATATTTTTACTACTTCATAACTTTGCCTTTGCGGAGTTGGCAGTGGTGTAATGAATTGATAACTCTATTTTCCTTCTATATTAATTATTTTGAAGTGGCCTCATCATGGCTGCCGTTTGCAGAAACTTAAAAGTAATTTATGGTTTTAGGAAAGAATTTTTTCTGCAATTGTTGCTCACAAAATGCTGGTGAAAGTCAAACGTCCTTAAAATTGTTACACTATTTTCTTTAGTACAACAAAGTATTTCGTTTTTGCGCTAAAAAGAATTATAGTTTTAAGCCCCTGTTCGGTTTTGAGCAATGGCTCTTGCTGGCCTTTGTGGTACATGGTTGTCGCTTGTTCAAGTTGTGAAACAACAATTACGCTCATTAGTTAATGTTTTAATTTTTTTTACACGTTTACATGTACATACATGTAAATGTGTGTATGTGTGAGAGTGAGTGCAGGCGTGAAGGTGTAGTTGTTGGAAAAATGAATTCATGTTGCATTCATTGTTGTCTGTTTATGTGGCTGGCTGGCTGGCTGGCTGGCTGGCTGGCTTGTGATTGCTTGGTTGGCTGGTGGTTCGCTACCTTAAGTTTCGTATTGCTTTTGTTTGCAAAGAGCATTTTGGTAAGAGTTTTTATAAACCGGCAATAGCATTATCCATGCCGCATGTACTCCCCTACATATATCGTGCATACGCACACATGCACACTCACGGTTGGCTGTAAGCACATTGGTAGTGAGTGAGTTGACTGGTGGCTCATTTTAGTTTCGGCTTGTTGAAAAATTTCGTACATTGTAATTTAGCGTTACACTTTTATTTCTTTTTTATTATTTCTTTTTTTATTCCTTCAAATATTCCTTTGTCTTCCTCATACCCTCGACTATACATTCAACGTTTTTTCTTTTTACATATTTCCATAATTTGTATGGTTGTTGCTTTTTTGTTTTTAGTAATTTTAACAGTTTAATTTAGTGAATTGTTTTCATAAAGATATTATTGTTATTTAATATGAATTCTTAGTTTCGTTTTAATTTTATTTATGCTGATCAAAATTTATGAATTGTAAGTATGAGTTTTTTTTTTTAACAAAACAAAGAAATAAAAAAAAGAAAAAAAAAACGCCATTAGTCGGCAGTTTTAGTTCATTCCTTTTTTTTCTCATTTTAATTTCATTATTTAAGCGAAGCGGCTTCCATTGTTTTCAATAGTCTGGCTGAATGGTTGGATGGACGGTGTGCCAAGTGTTACACAGTAAGTGTTGTTAAAGTAAATGCCCCAGTATTCATTAGGTAATGAATGCTCACGTATTATTGGGTGGTTTTGTTATTTTAACAGCTTTAGAAGAAAATTTTTATTATTTATTGTATGCAGTAATTTAATCAGTATACAGATGTCTTGAAATGTCTTGAAACGACTTGAAAGGGAAAAAGGTGTTATTTTTCTGAAAAGATATAAAACAATATGTTAATTGTTACGTACACCAACTTACGAATAAGGCTCCGAAGATTGTAGGCAGCAAAGAAGATTTATTGCTTTTAAGTTAAAACTATTTGCCAAAAATATCTTTTCATTGTCCAAAATATATAGAAATATATATTTATGTAAAGGTGTACATATATAAATATTTTTTCAATATGTATTCGTATATAGAAACATAAAAAGCAAATGTAGAAGATCAATGCCACCACTGTAGGGCAGCTCGCAGCAGTTACGGATCCTTGCAATTGTAATTGAAATATTTTTCATTTATAACCTTTTGATATGATGATATTTAATTTTCATTAAGTTATATGCATGGTTATATGCATGGGGGAAAAATTCACTACATATATTTAGACGGAAGAGATCGGGAGGAGTACTCCTTTTCATTTTGTTTGACTTCTTAAATGATGCAAATTTTAATAAAAAAAAAAATCTTAACAAAAACTTTCATAGTTGCGCACAGTGATCGGCATTACTGCCCCGCCGAGTGGTGTTTTCACTAAAACACTCCCCCTCCTCTTTCTTTTCTGGGGTTCCCTTTCCCTGTACTGATTTCTATATTACTTTGCAAAGTATCAGAACCTCTCGTCCTATTAGTGATCATTAGCTTTAATTAGCCCGTGTATGGAACCTTCATACTATCCTGTAAGCCACTAACCACTCCTTGTAATGCATCGGCTTTCCGGTAGCGTTCCCCCTTCCAGCACCATTGTCACCCTTGAGCGAGCTTCTTTTAATAATATTTAACGAGCAAAATAATATTGTTATAATGGAAAATATTTATTATTATTATTAACTGTTTCCAGAAAATACTAATGGATTTCATCAGGCGAATACATATGTATATCATTTTTAAGGGACAAATAATTTTGTTGGCCTAAAAAATACTTTTTCTAACAAAATATTTAAAGTTGGATTTTAGCAATTTTTATCTCATTCATGCCATCTTAATTAGCAATTCATTAAGTTTTTTTTTTTTCTTTACATATAAATTTTAATTAATCTGTTAAAACTTTTGAAGAAGCGAATAAATTAATTTGAAAACATTCAAAGCAATATAAAGTGATCCGTAGGTAGAAACGTGATATAAAATTCAATGAACTCGAAAGCCGGCATTTAATATCATTTGCAAAATTCCAGAAGCTTAAAAAAATCTACAAAAATAAAAATTTAAATAAATTTTAGTAAATACATTTATTAGTTTACAGCCTATAAATGTCTTCTATATCTGCACCACCATTTGCCATTTAAGGTTAATATTAAGAAAATAATAATCATTTTAGAATATTTTCTCATCATTAAAACTAAAAATGAAAAAAACGTTAAGGAAATATATAACGAATTTGTGAAGGAAAAATATTTTTTTCAAAACAACCAATCAAATTGTTTTATTGCACCGTAAGTCGATGTAAGTGATTCTGCAGAGTATATTCTAATTTGAAGAGAACGTTGCCAGCAAAAATAAGTATATTCAGCTGTGACATTAAGACGTGATAAGGGGCCTTGCAGAGGGCCTGCTGGCATTTTCAGAAAATGTTCAAAATTAATGTGTACATGTGTTTACGTGACGAGTCTGCTTCAGGAGAGTCAAGAATAGAGAAAAGCTTATGGCTGGTCCGGTTGATCACCAGGAGTCTAGGCAGGAATCGAACACGCCACTTCCGCTTTTCATTTCCGCTATTCATTATCCATTATCCATTCTCTCAAGGCAGGATTTACTAATGTGATTCTTCCTTGGCAAACGATATTTTTTAAATGTTATTTTTTTCAAAAAGCATGGCCAATTGCAACAAAAAAAATTTTGAAACCATTTTTAAAAAAGTTCAATTTAAAACAACTGATATCTGCAAGTCACGTAATAAGTTTGCTGACGAAGCGAGCATATATAAAATATGTACTCGTATATCTAAAATTATCGTTAAGCTGGGCCCAAATATAGTTTACAGTTGCCATCAAAGGCCTGAACAGTGAAGGCCTATGGATCTGTACTGCCATTTACATGATTTGTTTTCTTAATCATAACAAGGACATTGGAAAACTACAGCAAACAGTTAAAATAAAAAATGGAAAAAAATCATTTGTTTTGGAAAACATCGAAAATGGTCTTATTGATTCCAATTGACTGCACACAATTGAAGTTAAGTGCCTGCAAAATGCCAAACGCATCCAACGCTCAAACAGCTTGATGACTGGGCAAGATCTGTAAGCAGTTGTGGCAGCGGTGGTACATAAATTACTAACGACTTGAGCACTGCAATTGCACATTGAGGGTGATTTTTTTCATTTGAAATTTCCTTAAGCTGCGTTCACAGGACATTGTATTATTTCAGTGTTGTTCCACTACATTCTCGAATATATTGTGAGAAATTTCAAGCACTTATCACTTAAAATATTTTTATTTTGTTATTTCTGTTCTTTCCGAATTTTATGCATTTATTACTTTTCGTTTAGCAAATCTCAATAGCTTAAATAAGTCTCGAAAATCACGAGTATAATCGATTTGAAGAGCACAGAAGTGAAATATTGAACCCACAAGTGGCTCTCATCAGCGGGGTTTATGATTTAATTTACTTTCATAACTTTCTGCGCAGTTTTAATGTGAGAACATTTATCAATATAAACACATCTCAAGAAGTCAAATGAAAAGTTCACTTTTGGTCACAACTTCCGTTTCTTGAGAAATGTAGAATGCGAAAAAAAACCGACAATGAACGACAAACGACAATTAATATTCAGTTTTTGTATGTCTGTGCGCACAGAGGTTTTATTTGCCATAAAGAAATCAAACCAAAATAAAATAAGACCTCCACGATTATACAATTTTATTTAATTCTTCATCTTTCTTGCTATGTAAAACTCCAATCAGCGTCTTTTCTTTTACATGGAATCATCATAAAGTCATAACATTTCTGACTTGTTTCCTTTTTCTCTTTTGGTTTTCCTTTTTCCCGTTTTTGCCCACATCCACATCTTGGCAAGCAGTTGTCATAAATTTAATTCTCCATTTGAAACACCATTCATTCAATTAAGCCAATGAATTGTTTGTATTCCTCCCCGATTTTTCATTCATTTGTATATCTATATCTACTTTGAACATTTTAGTTGAGAGCTACGTTGAAGAAAACGTTGTCATCTCCATTGGCATGGGCATCGGCATCGGCATCGGCATCGGCATCGTCATCGCCATCAACATCACCATCGTCATCTGCATCATAATTACCATTTAGTTTTTATTTTATTTTTTTCACATAATTTTTGTACTTCTCCGTTGTCGTGTTAAACTATTTTCCTCCTATTTGACTTTAAATGAACCTGAACGTGTATATGGATGATGCCATGAAAGGCGATGCGATTATTGTACAACTTCATCGGGCATACGATTTTCTGACAGATCTGCCATTAATATTACAATACTTTTCGATTGTAAGTAGCTTTTAAGATTGCCCCCCCTAAATAACGTGCAAGACAACAAACTCTCCCTTCCCAGTTGAATTCACTAAATTTTAACGCTTTCGAAAAGTGTTTCGAAAGCTGTTTCGAAGTTTGAAGTTAAGTTATAGAGTGCTGCAGTGATTCGTCTGTTGACACCTCTATTCGGAGCTTAATTTATAGTAAAAACATGTGGAAGTTATAGAGCGCTGCAGTGATTCGCCTGTTGACACCTCTATTCGGAGCTTAATTTATAATAAAAACATGTGGAAGTTATAGAGTGCTACAGTGATTCGCCTATTGACACCTCTATTCGGAGCTTAATTTATAGTAAAAACATGTGGCGGCAAAGCTTAAACAGAGAATACTTGCTCGCTAAAGGCCAGTCAGTATTCACTATTCTAGTCAATCGCATGACTGCTAAAGTATGACAGTGTGTACTAACAATGCATTTGTGAGATCGGTATTTGCATAAAATTATAGTTCCCTTCAGATCAGAGGATCGTTTAGTGTAATTTTTCTATAATGTTGTGTGTCCTACAAATCCTTTTTGATGCTATTCCTTCAAAGAAGTTTGAATTACGTAAGAATTTTTTTTTTCATGAATGAATCGCAAGAACGTTTAGAATGAAAACTGGCCTCGAACAGAGTATACAAATATTTTTCATGAATTTTATTAATTAATTTATTTAAATTTTCCTATTAATTGTAATAATTTGATTGTATTTGATGAACAAAATTTCTTTTACTCAAAATATTCATGCTCCTGGGAGGAGGCGAAACATTTGTAAGATTTGCGTTTGGATCTAAACAGTGCAGAAGAGATGGGCGTTTATTTTTTTCAAACTAACAAATATATGTGATTTGAAAACAGCGACGAATTGTATTGAAAAGTTACTGAAGTCCGATACTGAATTTGCTAAACACACAATTTTGGTGTTATATATTTTTTTAACGACATGTTAAGTGTTAAAAAATATTTTTATGGCGAAAAGATATTTTAATGGCGTAAAGATATTTTTATGCCGAGCAGCTTCCAATTAATGCTCTACGAGTATTATTTTTGCAATGGAACATCCCATATTTTAGTAAGAGATGGTTGCTTAATATTGCACTGATATCACTCATGTATAATTTTTATTTAATTTAGTTTGCTTTAAACATGTTTCTACATCTTTAAGTTGTCGTTTGCTCTTGTTGTTGATGTTGTTGATGTTGTTGTTGTTGTTGCGGTTGCATTTGTATTTCTGACAGACTCCACTAATCAGACGCAGGTCAAAATATTTACCACTTGACCCGATTGATTTAATAAAATAGTTGAGTAGCAAGACATTTGTAGTCTTGTATCAACACATTTGCCGCTCACAGTCCACTTCAACTAAGAATTGTGTAGACTGGCACAGTGGAGCGAAAAATAGCAAAAAGCTTAAACTAGCTTTCGAGAAGATCAGTTTGTTTTTACGTAGTTGAATTAAAGTTTTTCATACTTTTGCTTTCCAAAGCCTAGTGTGGAATGAAGAGATCTTTCTGGCGATCTTGACTAAAAGACTAAACATTCGGAGTGACTTGTTGTGTAGATGATAATATTATTCTTTATTAATTAATAGCAATGTATTTAGCAAGAGAAATACATGAAAATATTTGTGAAATAAAAGAAAAATGAAAAACAGCAGCCGTAACAATAACTACATTATAGCTGGTACATTATTGACGTTGAATACGTGATCGCTGATCATTGTCGTCGTCGTCATTGCCTGCTATACATCTTCATTTAACTTTTAACTCAACATCGTTTATCATTTTCCAAAAACAATTCGCTACAACTAACCAGAAACAACTTTTGGAGCACAGATGCTTGCTTATCCGATCTACGTAAATGAGTGCGGCGTGGCTGAATGGCTAAATGGCTGACTGCCTAGTCATTCGATCCGTCGCTTAGTCTGCCAAACTGGCTGCCTTTGTGGAGCTGTTCTGTTGCTGTACTTTGCTTTATTGTATCGTTTTTTTATCTACAATTCATTCAAGCGTTGCTGTCAACACTGATTTGCTGATGTTAGTTTGGCAAATAAAAAGAAAAAGTAAAAAAGCGAAAGAAATTAAAAAACTACAAGCGTATTAATTAACGATCATCGTTAACTAATTGTTGTTGGGTTTGTTTGTGTAATTTCGTAAGATGATACCAAATTAATTTTGTTTCGGCCAAAACATTTTACAAGGAACCCACAAAACAACAAAAGAGATATCAAAGATGATCTGCGCATGAACAAATGTCAAATACTTATCGTTCTGGTAAATGCGAGTCAGAGACCGGCAACGAGTGTGAATGGCAACTTAAAGTTAATTCTATCATAGCGAACAGAATACTCAAAACTTCACATATTAAGAGCGAATGCGAGCAGCTGCATTTACTATGAATCTTTGTTTTTAGTATCAGGCACGTTCTCGGTAAATTATCAGTCATATCCTACATACCGTATTAATACTCCTTGCAGTTCATTAAGCGAAGAAAACTCCATGGAGCTTTTTCGCTCACATACTTGTACTTGCTGCAGTTGTTGTTGCTATTTATTTCCACTTATTTAAGTTTCGCCAATATTTCCCTGATGCTTGACTGGTCACTGTTTGTTGGAGTTGGATAAGTTTTGATGTTTGCATCTTGTTTAATCTTTAAGATTTCAGTGTTTATCCTCTTGTTTTTATTTATGTTAAACATGATTTTCGTTTGTAGGCACTTTAAAGATATTCGGCCGTGTTTCTTCTTACGCCCCTTGAATATCAATACATTTTCATAATAACCTTGAGATGAATAGTTGTGTCAACTGTTGTTGGCTTGTATTGATTTCATTAGCATCGTTTATTCGTTTAACTAAAAAAGGGATTTATTTATAAGCGTGGTAAAAGGTAACTCTTCACCCCTCACATTCTCGCTAATACCGAAACGAAGGCCGAAATTGAAACACATTACTATTTAACTGCTGGTCTTCCCTCCAATAGTACAATTCAATAATGCTTTAACGTATAATCATAAAATATTAATAATAGAAAATAAATAATTTAATTGGAGTTCGAAATAATAGTTTTTTTTTCAATATTTCGAATTATTTTTATTCGTAAAAATTGAGGATACATTACAACAAGCATCATTAGCTTCTAAGGTTACACGCTCTTGTTTGGAATAAGAATACGAGAATAACGAGACTTACGACTGTTGTAATCAGTCATACTGTTCAGTTTATTTTCTCTACATGCGAGTATTTAAATGAATTCAAAATATGAGAAAAAGTTAATCTGAATTATTAATTATTGAGCTGAATGATTACAATTTAAAACAGTCAGCTGACTCGCAATTCCCCAAAAAACCCAACTTTTTAAATAAAATGAAATTTTCTCATATATATTATCTTATGCTTTAGAGACATTTTCTCTGCTCCTGGAAATATTTTCAAATATGTATGTATGTATGTATGGTTTTTTGTGTAAAATTATGAATTGTTTTTAGTATTTATTTAACTTAATTAAAATTTTAACGACACTTATGAGATTTTATAAATTATTTTTAAAGAATTTTTTACCTAAATTTATTTTAGATACTTTTTGCAATATTTGGCAAGAAGAAAAAGGATTTCAAGTACGTTTCCATGCAAAAAGGTTAAATGTAATAAAAAACAAAATAAATAAATGAAAAAAAGGAACCTCGTAAAAACTTGGTCAAGAGTCAGCGAGTTCATTGTATGGAAAGAAAAAAAAAAATTAAAATAAACTACAAAATGTTTTTTTTTTTTGCTTTCGATTTATTAGCAATACAGTAACGAAGGAAGTCCTTAATAATTCTTATAGTTGAAATTTAAATACCCTTTAATTCCTATGAATATAGCAAAATAATTTAGAAATTGGTATTATGGAAGCCTCGCTGCAAGGACTTTACTTGCAAAAGAGCAGTCCTTCAGACTGTACATTCAGGCGTAGGAGTAATGAAAAGGACATGAATGAAATTTGCAACAACAAAAAACAGATTGATGAGAGTTAATGTGCTCCCTGAGAAATTTCTAATAGTAAATAAAGGCAGCCAATCAAAAGCGTACAGTCTCTGTAAAAACTCGATGAACAGTTAGTGAGTTCTCTGTATGAGTGGTTTTAAAAAATCCTGCAGTTATTAAAATATTAGCAATGATTACAAATTGCTAAAGATTATCTTATTGGCAGTAAAGTTAATAAAAAATATGAAGACATGAAAAATAAATTAAAAAGAAGCGGAAAGATAGTCTGTTAAAATAAACGCATCCGTTTGCAGGCCAGTGAGAAATACATCTGAAACAATATTTCAAAGGAATAGAGAGTTTTTAAGCAGAACAGAATAAATGGATAGGAAGTGAATTCAGGATAATTATATGGGGTTTAACATATCAAATAGCATATCGACAGCTTGTTTGGCAAACTAAGGACAATTCATTCAAATATACTGCCATAGAAATTTACTTTTCGTTTGCAATTTACTCAGAGATAAAATCTGGCAAACCAACCATCTGAAATAATATTTGCAGTTACGTAACTATACAACGAAGGCAAATTTAATTTCTGTTCTGCATTGCAAATTGAAATTAATTAACTTTAAGCTCGCAAATTTTTTCAATTTCTCGAGATTACATTGCTGTGTGGAATTCTTTAATAACTATTTTCCGAATTCTAGTCTAATAGATTTGAATTCTTTTCTCCAACACATCAAAGGAACGCTTTCGCGCTTTTTAAACGCTTTATTAATAAAAGAGTAGCTTGCATGTTTGCCTTTTTGTAGCACAAGATTTTTTTTTCTAATCATAATCGTTATAAGCCAATTGCAACAATTAGCAGCTTATTTACAGCCTGATACGACACGACGTAAAAAGTCAATATTGCGTAATTGTTATACGTGAGTTTCAAGAATAAATTTTATGTTCCAAAATCCTATCCACACACTAATATTAAATACAGTGAGTCCTAATGCTGTGAACACTAAACAAACGAGCGTTTATAGTATTTGTTTTTTTTTTTTTATTTGGTTAGATTAAGACCTCGTCGGTTTATTGACAATAAAAATGAATTCGTTAACCTCACAAGTTGCAACAATAAAGCAAACATTTGTAATGTTTGATTATTAAAAATAAATAAAGACAATAAAAGGAGCGTCGAAACGCAGCAGTGGCAACCTCGAAATCAGTAACAACAAATTACAAATTTCTCTAACAACAAATACAAATATTTATTGTATTTTCGCAGCATAACAGATTTGTTGCACATACGGAACTACAAATAAAAATGGGATGGAAAAGGGTGAAGGTATAAATTACCAAAATGTGCGTGTAGTTTTGTTTCTAATCGTTGCCGTTGAAAGCGTACGATCATGGTAGACGAATGCGACATATGCCTGCAGGCTGCTTGACTTTACAAAAACTACACTTGGAAAATAATGTTGAATGCGTGACTCGTTGCTTTAATTTCAACTGGACGTTTAAATGTCTACAACTGGCAGCTCCAAAGAGTAGTTATAACAATAACTGATGATAACGCCAGGTCGTAGTTTAATCATGAAACATATTCACTACTACATGTTGGACTAAAGAAAAATTATTATTTTCACGGCAATGCGGCTACGCGGCGACCTGGTTGCACAGCCACACACTACCTACATATATTAGTTGTGCCCAACTTGTAGTGATTGCTAATTTTATGAGCGACAATGAACAGAAATTGTACTGTCAGGATAATAGAGAAAGTAACGATTGATAGGATTTTAAAATTTAGCTAAATTTTATTCATCAGCTTCAAACAAAGAAAATTATTTTTTTTATAAATAAATTAATCCAGAAACTTGGTATGTTGTATGGAGATTTTTAATTAAATAATTTCATTTTCTGAAATGCGAGATAACTTATCCTTATAATGTTCATTCTCAACTTTTTATACTGCCGCTTTGTATACTCCCCGCAAAAATGCAATGGCAGCCAGCGATGTTTGAAGTTGTGTAGTTGTGAAGACTGCTGTAGCTAAAGATGCGAAATGCTTCGGTGCGCTATTTCAAGGTTTAGCCAGCTGACCAGAGAAGAATCACATATAACTGGACAAAAATTATACACATTTATAAAAAAATTTCTTTCAAAATGTCAACGATAAGCGAAAGCAACTAAAAAAACACGAGAGAACTTATCCATTTGGTATATATGTATGTGATATTGAAGATGAAATGTCTTTACTAAATGGGAATAGTTTGCTTATTAGGAGTATATGCAGTAATCCACACCTCCGCGTTCTAAAATCTTGCATTTGTACAAAACGTATAGCAAAAGTTTGACAGCTCTCGATTTAATTAGACGTGCGAGTTCGAGCACTGAAATTTTCGTAGAAACTGCTTTTATTAAAAGATGATGACGAGTAGCTCAAATCCAAGAACAGCAACTAATAATACCACTTTATTGGTTTGGCCTTTCTAGTAATGGATTTTCTGGTAGCAAAGTATCTGGTTTTTTGACATTTTGAGGACTAAGAATAAAGATCATAATACAATATTTGGAATAGCCATAGAAGTTGTTTCTGTGGCTATTTCTGTCAATGTTTAAATTCTTGATTAATAATATTACAATATGGTCACACTATTAGTAAACATATTTAACAAATAGAACAGCAGACGGCACGTCATGGCTAGCACTTATAAAAACAGTATGACCAGAAATGAACTTTACCCTATCCAGCGCCTGATGCCCTAGCCTAATCTGCAATGACCCCACATATTCATGAATGTCCACATGCTTCGGTTACTTTTTATTTTCAGTGTATTTCATTCTCAGTAGTTAAATGGTGCAACCAGTACTTAAATATTTATTTACATTCCCATTTATCACACACACACACACACACAAACACACAAATGACATCCATTTATATTCGTGATACATACAAGTAGCAATCAGTTATCACAGCGATATGTAGCATACCCAGCAATCTCATATAATCGAATTAGGGTGCAAATGCATGACACATATTTTCATACATTTATTCACGTTTATAGTGGGCCATGACGAATGCGAAAACAAACCAGCAACACGGTTAAGGGTGAGTGAATGAGAAAGCAATCAGGCGAAATTTTAAAACTCAAATGATGAAAATCACACCGTGTTGTTTTAATTGCGTATAAACCTTCTGTAAATAGTTTATGAAACAAGCTTCTGGGATATTTTGATTTCTGCTTGTGTGGCTATTGTAATTGTTGTTTTAAAAGCATTGCAACATGAATTTGTGTGTACATACAAAATGTAATAATAAGGTAAACACGCAACAGTGGCGCTGGCAGCAATTATTGCAAACATAAAAATTAAATAAAAATAAAATAAAAAATATAAAATATTCAAAAATGCAATAAAAAAAAAAACACAAATAGAAAATAGATGTTTCAATATTGGAAAACAAAAAGCAACAGCCTACTAAACAGGAGGTCGCAGGTTCGATTCCTTACGAAAGCTTTGCATATGGATCTAAATTAAAAAAAATTATTCGTAATAATTTCAAGTCTCAGGAATTATGTATGAGTGTAAACAATTTTGTAATGTTTGAAAAATAAAATTAAAAACAGAGATTTTTTCTAAATCTGTTTGTTACTCTGTGTAGCAGGAATTTTTCAGAAAATTTTGTTAGTTCCTCTAAGCTTTTTCTGTAGCCAAACATTGATTAACAATACATTCAATGTTATAATTGAAAAAAATTGAATTTTATAATTTATTTTACTTAGTTTTTGTTTAAATTTATTAAAGCGAATTAAGAAAAAATTATTAAAAAATTCTAATTAAAATAAACGTTAACCTAAAACCTTATCTATATTATTTAAAACAAATTTGTTTTTTATGCAAACCAAAAAAAAAACAATGTTTCTGTAACAAATTAAAAAAGAGCCAAAATTAAAAATTTATTTTTAAAAAAATCTTAATGTAAATTTTAACAAATTATTTCTGAACATGGCGATTTATTCCTAATTAATCCTGCACAGAAATATTGTGTAACTTCCCCCATAGAGAAAACTAACAAAAAAAAACTGAAAGAATAATATATTTTTTAAAACATATTCATATACATATAACTTATGCATATACATATATTTACGTAACATATGCATATATGTACATATAACCTTACGCATATATGTACATTTCCAAAATTTCTACTTACGCTAAATAAAGGGGGAAACCGTAGATATTCAGCTAATCTAAATGCTGGCAAGTCAACATTTTCGAGATGGTTGTCATACTCCAAAAAGCACAGTCGTAGAGCAGATTATTTTTGTTACACAGTGTAAGTGATCGATTTTTATTATTTCGCATTTGGCTGTTTGTTTGTTGTTAAAAATTTTAATATTCAACATTTTCACACATAATTTGTTAATTAATTTCATGTAAATTTGAATTTACTGAAGAAGTTACTCTAGAAGTGGTGAAGTATTCTATTAAGGGAAAGAAATTATTTATTTATACTCAACAGAACTTAACCCCATATAACGCACACATTCACATCACGTAATGATTTTGCTTTGTGTAAAACACTGTTCATAATCGCAAGCACATTGCCACACCATCATACATACATACATATCGACATACAGCCGCGGCATATGTCCTTATATATGCAAGTATAGCCAATTTGTAGCTTATTATAAACAACCCCATACCACTTGAGGGAAATGTGAAAGGGAAATACATATATATATATGTATGTATGTTCGCATATCCCTCCATTTGTCCAACCGACTGACAAACAATACATCCATCCAGTCAAGCTTACTAGGGTGCAAGCGTAACTGATTTTGTATAATAAACATTCGTAAACACGGCAGCAGGCATCAAAATAATAAAATGTGAAATAAAGGAGGCATCCTCCTCGTCGGCCTCATCCAATATACATGAATACATATTTACGCAAGCGTCTGTATGGATGTGTGAATGTATGCTGACAAAACTAACAACAATAGCAATAACAACAAGAAATGTCGAGATTGTTAAATGTGGTTCACGAACATTTTCCAAATAATGGCGAAATGGCTGCGACGACAGTTTGATATCTAAATATTTAACAAAAGAACTACAAAGTCAAGCTAAAACACGGAAAAAGGGTGCCTGTCTGTCTGTCCGTCCATCTAACATTTATGTGCATGTTTATTAGAATACGCGCTCTAATACCCGCAAACTCATGCAAAAACGAATTTCACGTGTGCGAGATTGTGTCAGTGTTGCCATTTATTATTTCTGTTTTGCACTTGATCCTTATGGCCAAAATTCGGTATCCAACACAGTCTTATGATCCGTTAAATATGGTATGTGTGCTGGAAAATTAGAACAGTGTGACCTACAAGGCATCTGTATGACACATTTTTTGACAAGTCGAATAACTTATAAAAGTGTATGAGTTGCATTTGCTCCAATTAACAAAAAAACAAATGTGTTTGCATCATACTTGTATGACAGCAACTTCTTTTTCTGAGAGATTGAGATGAGATTTTTAAAAGAAAATGTTATAATATCGGATTTTCGAGGGAATGAATCGTATAACTGTCTAGAAATGGAAAGTATGCCCTTTAGCGGATAATTGAAATGTCTTCTAAATATTTCATTTTATGCTTCCTGTAATGCTGAACACAAAATATCCTGAAGTGGCTACTATCATTAGATTATGATTAAAAACAATTTAACACATTAATTATTTCTTCGTCGTTGTAGGTTTTCAAAAATGTAAAACATCAACAAAAGTAAAATATATTATTATTTTCTAACGAAACTTACAGAAGAATCCAGGTAAAAAAATAACACTCTATGTGCCTCCGTAGGCGAATGAATAATGCATAACCTACTAAACCAGGGGTCGCGACTTCGATTCCTGCCTAGACCTGGGGGCAAGCCAAAAGCTTTCTAGGTTAAGCTAGTTACAACAAAAACCTCTTTAGGTTTTAGCCGTGACATATTTAAGAGAAGAGTTTGCTAAAATATAAAAAATGGGGGCTTAAAGATGAAAAAGCTTTAAATGTTGTGAAGAGATAAACTTGCAATTCCTACGCTTAGTAGTCAGCATTACAAATATTTATTATTTATGTTTATTTCGCCAAATTATTAGCACTTTGAACTTTTTCCGTCTTGACTAGCTATAACATTTATAATCTGTCGAATATTAAGCTTTTCAAAGGAACTAATTGGCAACATTGAAAGAAAATGCAGCAGCCGTGGTTTGCCCTCGTACGTTTCCTCTACTTCTTTCATTTTCAAAGGTACACAACACAATACAATCCTGATACCGAATGCCTTTGCTAAGTTGCCCATAATTGGTAGAGCCAATATTGACAATCGTCTCTGTTCGCATGTGTACGTATGTTGCATTTAATGGATTCTCCGTAACAATTCAATTCATTTAGCTTAACCCATGTTTGATTAACAATCACCCTATTTTGTCTGCTGTCTATTTTTTTTCTCAATGTCTTTATTAAATTTGTATTCATTGCATTCATTTAGTTTTTATATTTAGGCATATTTGTGTTTAGCATGTACGAGTAAACGAGTGTGTTAGTCGGCGCGTTTTTTAACGATCATGTTGTTGTCATTTTTACGACTGCCGTTGTGCAATAATATTTCCTTTTCCCCTGTCAAAGTGCTAAATATGGGAGTGTCCTAGTCATTTATGCTTTTTGATCCCGTTTGCAGATTTCGGCCTCTAATGCAACATTGTTCTATGCGACTCTCTTGTGTGTATGGGCGTGTGTGTTTGCATGTACTTATTAGATTGCAAGATGTTCTTCTATATGTGTATGTTCATGTTCACGTACTGCACATGTAAGTGACTGTAATGAAATTTATTAGAGTTTCTCAGCTTAATGATTTATATTGTTTGCTCTCATTTTCGTTCACACATTTTCTCAATATGAAATTTTTTTCGCTTCATTCCCCCTTTAAAATCAATAAATTTAAATGAAATCAATGAAGAAACAAAAGCAAAAATTTCCGAATAAATCCTATTCTAAAACAAAAAAAATAACAACGTCAGGCTCTGAAAACGCCTGATATATATATATATATATATATATATATATATATATATATATATATATATATATATTTTAAAGCTGAACTTGTATAGATATTACTTCTTCACGTTTATTTTATGTTTCAGAATATATTTCTTATATATTTGCTAGTAATAAAGCAAAGCAAAATTTTCAGATTTTTGCCAGGTAGGACTCTTGGTCATATTAGCGCTTTTTTAGTGATGAAATCGTCAGGCCCTGTAAAAGCTTCTGTATATACTTTTAATGCCAAACTTACGTTTATATAACCTTTTCACGTTTATTTTATTTTTTGGAATATATTTCTTATATATTTGCTAGTAATAAAGCAAAGCAAAAATTTCCGAGTTTTTAAGGTTATATTAGCGCTTTTTTAGTGATAACATCGTTAGGCTATGAAAAATCTTATGTATATACTTTTAATGCCAAACTTACGTTTATATTACTTATTAAAATTTAATTTATGTTTTAGAATATATTTCTTATATATTTGCTAGTAATAAAGCAAAGCAAAATTTTCAGATTTTTGCCTGGTAGAACTCTTGGTCATATTAGCGCTTTTTTAGTGATGAAATCGTCAGGCCCTGTAAAAGCTTCTGTATATACTTTTAATGCCAAACTTACGTTTATATAACCTTTTCACGTTTATTTTATTTTTTGGAATATATTTCTTATATATTTGCTAGTAATAAAGCAAAGCAAAAATTTCCGAGTTTTTAAGGTTATATTAGCGCTTTTTTAGTGATAACATCGTTAGGCTATGAAAAATCTTATGTATATACTTTTAATGCCAAACTTACGTTTATATTACCTTTTCACGTTTATTTTATTTTTTGCAATATATTTCTTATATATTTGCTAGTAACAAAGCAAAGCAAAATTTTCAAATTTTTGCACACTGGTCATATTAGCGCTTTTTTTAGTAATAACAATACTTTATTCACGTTTAAAAATTTTCGATTTTTGCATAGTAGGTATCTTAGTTATATTAGCAATTTTTAGCGATTTTATTAGCGTTTGTTGCTCAATTTTATTTATACGATTTATGATCCTTAAATCAAATATTACGACCGAATGATCGCCCTGGTCTATAAATGTTAATATTTGGCCATTGAAAGTATTCATTTTGTCAGTCTTAAATGTATTTTACTCTTTCATTTAAATTTGTATATGAAAAAACGCATTACAAAAATATCAGAATATCTATGAAATGTATTTACAAGAGTCAAGAGCTTTTAGTATTATATTTTTATGGGCATTTTATTAGGTTCATCTGGAATAACTACTCGTAAACTTTTAAATTCCCACAAATTACTGAAAATGCTATAAAAATATTTTAATACTTGGGATTTTAGTGGAATCTTCAAGAGCCACCGTGATAAAACATTTAAATTCATGGTGTTTGTATTTTCAGAAAAAGTTTTTATATGAAAGTTGTTTTATTGGACCGCGTTCCTCACTATGTTTTAAATAATGTATTGTAGCCGTAATAAGTTTTCTTTTTTTTAATTGGCTTAGCTTTTCACACGGCATAAATTGAATTGCCTCAGTTTTTTCAGTATGATGAAATGCTGAAATTAAAGCTCCCAAATAAACAAAGCTGATAAGCTTTTTTAAAATTAGTTTACAACAGTTGCGGTAGTGACTTTGTGTCCTACACGGCTATATTAAAACAGGATTATCTGTTAACAGACGTTCCTTCAAAGTTGCGCAGTATTTAACTCAAATCTTGAATTGCTACCCCTTTTGATTTCTAACTCCGATTCAGTGCGATTTTGGCCATATAAGATTTTATGATAATTTTTTACCAAATGCTGACAAGTTGATAAAAAAATTTTGTGCAGATGCCGTAATTCAGATATTCAATCTGAAAATTTGTGTTAAAACTAATCATTTTTTCCGCGTAATTTCTTTCAAGGAACCAATGAAACACAATGTAGAAAAATATAATTGATACGATCGTTTTACAGTGATCAGTTTTGCTGAGTTCTTAATTAGAAGCATTTCAGAAAATATGCGTGTTATACACAGAAGTGTACTTATTAAAAAACAAAAAAAGTCACAAAGTAAATGAAAGTGTAGTCCACCTACTCAGATGGAAAATAGACAGAAGAGGAGCAAAAATATATTGTACTATAAAAATCAATAGGAAATAAATAAGACTAACACGGCATGATCATCTTCATAAACTAAAGTATTTTTCCAATTAATTTCTTACTCTGCACATTGAGCAACTTAATTTCCTTCTAAAATTAACTCAGTGTCACGAAAAAGCATGTAAATCAGAAGCGACTGGCAAGGCCACTACGGCTAACCATGCTTTTATATTTCCTTCATATAAAGCCAATAAAAGCTTTAGACAATATAATGATAAGTAGCACTTTCGCTCATTCCCTAATCTGGCATACACGTGATAAAGTAACTCCGTATTTACGATAAAAATTCTAAGTTGAGTGGGCCCAGGATGTAATAAATTAATTCAAACTATTTTTTCATTTCATTTTAATTTCATCTCAACCTTCAAACATCACTGAAATAAATGAAACGAATGACTATTCAGAGGAAAGATCCATTCATCGTATATCCAGATGTGAATTCCACAATTTCTACGGCAAAATTTATTTACAACAAAAATTCTAAGTTGAGTGGGCCCACGATATAATAAAATATGTAATCCAAACTTTTTTTCGTTTGTTTAATTTCGTCTCAATCTTCAAGCATCAGAATTCAGAAGGAAGATCCATCCATCGTACATAAAGTTCTGAATTCCACAATTTCTAATTATGTAAATTATTATTCATATTGAAATTCTATTGCGGAAAATTTGCTCTAAACATTTGACCGTCTCGCCATCTGCTTTTACTAAGAATACTTAACCAAAGTAATTGACTTCAAGTTAAATTTATTATTATTAATTATTTTATTTTATATTTTTATTATATTTCTTTTTTCAAATATTTTTGGCAATAGATATTGAAATTAAAAATAAATAAATAGCAAAAAAAAAAAACAAAATAATAATAAAAAAAATTATCTTTATATAAAAAAATCTTTAGCTGGAATCTATAATAAATTATATTTAACAGTTTCAATTAATAATTCGAGTTCAGCATAAAGTTTTGTCTATTAATTAAGTCGCCTTAAATGTCCTACTAAAAAGCTCTAGATATTTAAGTCAAATTCATTAGGCAGCTCCACTTCCAATATTTGTTTGGTTCCCATTATTGGATATTGGAGAAGCTGCATTAAGCATTCCTGGATATGTATGCCAACTGTAGCAAACACGTAAATTCCTTTACAAGCTCAGTTTAAGTGTAGCTAACGAAATATAAGCGTAGCAACTTCCTTTTCGATTGTTTGAACTCAGTGTGATACTGCAGATAATGATAAACATAAATACGTTTTTATAACACATGTAGATATTTAAATATGTTTTATAGAAAAGAGAAAAAAAAAATTATATAACTTAAATAACAGGAGATTTAGTAGGATTAAACCTGTTAAAGAAAAGCAAAATCAATGGCTTTTGTCATTGACCAGCTGCACAGCTAAACACAATTATAAAATACAACATGCAGATGAGAGTGTAAATTCGCGTGTAAACACTTTGATCACCTGCTGGTAACAGCAAAATAAGGGACATCAACATCAACGCCTGCAAACAGTCAAGCCAGGACTTGTGCATACAAACAAGCCAACAAACTAACGGTTTAGAATTCGGCACCAAGAGGATCTTTTCTTTCGCAACAGCAGTAGAATTGATTAAAACAACTTATAGGTTTCTCTTCATCATGTTATTGTCTGTTTGTTGCCTCAATTTTTTTTATGTTTTTTTTTAAGTTTTTTTGGAAGCTTAACCAACTTGCAACACATACGTATTAGCAACAACAACCATAACAAAACAGCAGTAACACGATTGCTTACAAAACAGTTCACAACAAGGGAACACCGTAAAAAGCTACTTCAACTTACTGGAAGATCATCACTTGGAATACACTCGTCTCCTCTTTATTCCCCATTTTTTATTTCTGCTCCAACAAAGCGCTGAACTTTAAATCAAAACAGTCCATGGTGTCGAATATATTGTGTGCATAGCAGTGACTGGAATTAAGACATCGAAATTAAAATATACTTGCTAAATGAATAAATTTTGTTCACAGGTTTAGCAAGGGGGGAATAGAGAAGAAAGCTATGTTCTTATGCTGGCCGTAACAGCATACCAAACTAACTTTTAAATGCCATATTGTCTAAAATCACAATTGCCAATCGATGCCTCCACAAGTATCCTGTTATGAAGTGCAATAAAAGCTTATAGGGTTTACGATAACAATATTAATACGATTCTAATTATTTTCAGCTCAAGGAGTTTATATCAGTTTTATATCAACATTTAAATAATATATTTACGGGTACTTTCATTGCGTAGCCTCGTCAACAAAAACCTAATGCATAAATATATATTTTTCTACTCATACTAAATTCTCAAAAATTAATATTCAGCAGATTGTCAAAAATATCTGCTGATCAAACATCAATAATAAGGAAAGCATTAAAACTATGTGCTGATTAAAAATCAATATTCAGCAGAATTTTAAACACATCTTCTGATAAAAGAATGAATATATTGCCGAATATTAAAAATATCTGCAGATCAAAAATAATTATTCAGCAGATTATTAAAAATATCCAGCAATTAAAAATTCAATATTCAGGAGACTATTAATAATTTCTGCTTATTAAAAACGCATTATTCAGCAGAATCTTAAAAATATCTGGCGTTTAAAAACCCATTATTTAACAGTATTTTAAAAATATATTGCCGAATATTAAAAATATCTGCTGATGAACAAATTATTATTCTGAAGAATATTAAAATTAAATGGTAACGAAAAAGTAATATTCAGGAGATTATTTAATATAACTGCAGATCAAACATTTTTATTAAGCAGAATGTTAAAAATATCTGCAGATAAAAAATCCATATTCAGCAAAATATTAAAATAATATGTTGATGAAAAAACTAATATTCAGCAGAATATGAAATACAACTGCAACTCAAAAATAATTATTCAGCAGAATATTAAAAATATCGGGTGATTAAAAAACCATTATTCAGGAGACTATTAAAAATATCTGCAGTTAAAAAATCAATATTCAGCAGAATATTAAAATTACATTGTAATGAAAAAACATATTCAGCAGAACATGAAACACAACTGCAGATCAAAAATAATTATTTAGTAGAATATTAAAAATATCTGCAGATAAAAAATCAATATTCAGCAGAATATAATGCACAACTGCAGATCAAAAATAATTATTCAGCAGAATATTAAAAATATCTGGCGATTAAAAACCATTCTCCGGCATTCTATAAAATATATCTCCTTAATAAAAACGTATTATTCGGCAGAATATTAAAAATATATATGCTGAGGAAACAACTAATATTCAGCAGACTATAAAAAGTAACTACTGACTTAACATAATTATTCAGCAGAATATAAAATATATCTATCGATTAAAAAACCATTATTCAGCAGCCTATTAAAAATATCTGCTTTATAAAAACGCATTATTCGGCTGAATATTATAAATATTTGCTGTAATAAATAATTAACTAAAGCAGCCGATTCATATTAATGTAAAATTTTAGGGGAATTTCTCACTCGCTCAGCGTCTACGAAAATATCATCATAAAAACGTCACGGGTAAAAAGTTCCAATTCAAGTAGTCATTCATTCGAAGAGTTCGTCCCTTCCTAAGCCAGAACGAATACTTCAATAGCGTTTGTTTAAATGACTTGAATTTAATTTATTTAATATTTAAAAAAACAAACATTAAATGGTGAATAAAACATTGCTTACGATTATTCTCAATTGAGATTAGAAAATCTCCTTAGTACTTTTCCTTCTTTCTGAAACCCCTCACGAAATTCTATTCATCTAGTTAAGAGTTTACAAAACGCAGCGAATTGAAAGCTGAGACAAACATTATGAAGACTGGAAAGTAACTGTTGTCGTGCGTTGTAAACAAACTACATCAGCGGCAACTTTGGCAGGAGCAATAACAACATCAGCAACTGAAAAGAATTTGACTGGCAAATAATATACATATTTAATTTTAGCAACGAGCTGCTGCCAAGCAACAACTAAGGCCGTCCGACTTACATTAGCGATGTTGAAACTAGAAACTTCTGCTTTTCAGCTGCAAACAAATTTTCATACGTTCCTCTATTAATTTTCCATCCAACTTTTAAAAATATTAAAGCGGCATGTTGTATGATTGAAGAAAGAGAACGTGTTTTGCCATAATGCCATCTACCAAGTCGATGGCGGAGTGCGCTAAAATGTTGAAAATATTTTCTCCCAAAAAAAAAAAATACATCAAACGTTATATGAAATATTTCTTAGCTGAAAATATATCTCAAACTCTGATCTGAAAAAAAAAACTGTAGAATGACGCAACGAAAAGCATCGAAAAGATACGAGCCAATCACTCGATGGCATTAGATTCCGCCACATTGTCTTTCCTCGAACGCATATTCGTCGGATTATTAAATTTGAAGGACGTACCATGACAACACTCCTTCGAAGCTGCTACTGATCCATTTACATATACAGACATACGAAGTCACGTTTATTACAAATGACACATTTGAAACATCACTTTATCTATACATTTAGGCGAGAAAAAATCGCTAATTCGGAATTTTAAGAAAAAAACAATTTCTTATTATTCAATTATACAACTATACAATTATTCACAACTGAGGTTTGGAATTTTTATTGCAAATGACACATTTGAAACCTCACATTATCAATACATTTAGGCGAGAAAAAATCGCTAATTCGGATTTTTAAGAAAAAAAGCAATTTCTTGCAAAAAAAACCGGACTGCAGGCAATTGCTATGCTGTCGTTACTGTAGGGTGCATCATTACTCTGCGCCAATTCGAGCATTTCCCCTTGTGAAGAGCAAGAAGTCAAATCATAACAAGCGGCAGTAAGTAGTTGATTGCAGTTCAGTTTTGCAAGTGTTTAGCTATGATTCAAAGGCAATCCATTTAATAAGATGAAAATACACTGAATCTTTTTACATATTTATTTATTCTCATGCTCATACTGGTACTCGAACAATGCTGCAGATTTCCTAAAATATATAAATTTAATTTTTTTTTTTTTATTTTTTAGTATTGTTGACCGCAGCGAAAAAAGAGAGAATATAAAAAGGATCACAGCGTGTTGTCTCTGATGCGTTGATCATTCATTATTTAAGAATTGAAAAGTTAATTAACATTTTTTATTCTCATTCACAAGAAAAGCGAATCGGAATAAAAAAAAAGGTAGAAAATAAAAACTAAATAAAGATGCATTGCTTGGCAATTTGCGGGTATGAATTTATTGAAAATACAAGAAAATATTTTCTGCTATAAACAACAAGAGCAACAACAACAAATGAAAAATTTATAATCCTGAATTAGTTTCGTTTTATTTGCTTTGATTTTGGTTTATTGCTGCTGCTGCTGCTGCTGCTGCTGGAGCTGCTCTTGCTATTGCCATTGCTGTTATTGCTGTTGATTCTGTTGCTTCAATTGACAGCGTAAATCTGTAATTTGTTCAAATTAAGTTGTTGGACTTACAACCAAAATTAATATATATGAAACTGAAATTGTTTGAATTATTTACTAATGATAAATTTGTTATACTTTTAGAGAATAATTTCTAGCTTAGTGACCGGCAGAGACAGAAAAAAATCCTTGCAAATATTTTACATTCAATAGAGTAAGTAAAGCGCAACGAGCTTTTACAGAAGTTTAGTAATTGGCTGTCCGACTGCTAAAGAATTTACAAATTTGATATTAATCATAGATACGCCTCGGATGTGATTGCGCATGCCCGGCATATAATTAACTAAGAAAGGTATCGGATTCTTTCAATAAATATTTAAATCATTAGAAAATTCATCGTAATAGGAAAAACCAGAAAAATAAGTCATGATCCCATAGTGTTTAACATAAGAATTATCACACCGTTCCCATAGAAACCGAGCTGGTTTGTTTAAAGCGGGGTACATCCTTCGACAGAAGAAGAAAACAATGTCAAAATAAAATAAAGTCTTTGTATGACCGCGGACTGGACTTTTATTATCACATTATCAAGGACTAATTTAGAGGAAATGAATTAGCCATTCGAGAAACAGATGGAGGTAATTAAAAATTAAAACTGACTTGAAGCACGACTGTCTCTACTTCCCATTCAAGAGCAGCTTCTGCAGTTCAGACTGTTGCATGAAATATTTTGGAAATAGAAAAAAATTTTAATTTTCAATACATTTTCGTTCGGGGTGTACTTTCCTTACTGATAATCTCTAATCAAGTTTTCTCAGACTTGCAGCTCTGCAACTCACGTTGTGATTTTAAGACTCGAATTAGTTTTGCAGTGACCGGCTGCTTTTTCTTTCTCATCGCTACCAACTTCTAGAACTAGGATGCTAAAATGCAAATCGTACAACTTCAAAATCATTAAAAAATAAACCGCATGAAATGGGAGTATAGTCGGAAGGCTATAAAAGGACTACAAGTTGCAAGCCAGCCAGCCAGGCCGTCATTTAGCCTGCCAGCCAGACTCTCATTTAGCCTCCCAGCCAGCCAGGTAGTCAGATAGCAAAGCAGTTATCCAGTCAACTAGCCTGTGAGCTAGCCAGCTATCTAAAGAGCTAGCTAGCCAGCCAGCCAAATAGCCAAGTAGCCCACTACCCAGCTGAACAAGCAGAGGAGTCAGTCATCCCCATTTAAAAACAAGTCAATGTCTATCAGCATAAGCGATAAAATAGTTTTTTTATGTTGCCGGGAGAGCACAAACAATTGTATGTATGTGTGTGTGTAAGGAAAATTTCTCTTTCAGCTCTAAATTTATATCTTTAAGATTTTTATTCACAATTGAGGTTTGGAATTTTTATTCCAATCAATGATTTTTTTTTTTTTTAACAAATTACAAAAAATTTAATGTTGAATATAAAAAAATAAATTCGGAAATTTTGTTTTCTTATTCAAGCAAAAAAGGTAAGCAGTCGAATTTAACTACTTGCTCGTAGATTATGTTATTGAAATCGTTCACGGTAAATAAATTCAAAAGAATTTGAAATGTTGAACAATTAATGTTAATGATTCAATTATAAAATGTGGCTGCAGCTTTTTGATCTCTATTAAAATTAACGCACTTAAAAGCGAACTAAAGCAATAAGGAAAAGTGAACAAATTTAATTAAACACAAACGCAGTCGCAAAAGTATTTAAAATAGTCATTTGAGGCTTGTTTGCATATAAAAATTGTATCTGCACGAATGAACATGTAAATAAATATTAGTACGCATATTAAGTGATCAAATATAAATATAACTATTGACTTAATTGATCAAACTACTCCGATTAGGCGCCATTTAACATTTAAGACAGCCGATCAAATAAAATGCCTGTCGACGCCAGAAACCTATTTAGATGTAACGCGAACGCATTTCCATAAGTGAATGTTCAGCCAGCCGGGCATGCAGCGGCCAGCCATCGACCAGGCCACATTCTAACCAGCTAGTCCTCACTTCAAATGATTATAAAAACTTTTTTATTTCTTGCTAATAATAATAATTTGTGTTAAAAAGAATAATACCGAAACAAGAAATTAACCAAAAAAAAAGGAAAAAAATAAGTAGATGACAAATATTTTAACACAAACGTAAACAACCGTCGTTAAGATAAAGGTTTAATATAAAGTAAGTTAGTGGATGCATTCATACGATTTTATTGCATGGCGTCGAATTTTATACATCACTTTGTCAATCACAATAAAAACTTGGACTTGAATTATTTAATACACTTAAATTACCATAAATTACTTTCAAAACAGCAGTAGTTGTTTGATTATACTGCGACATTTCTTAACTACAGTTTTTATGTTTGAAATTTTTCTCGACGGCTTGTGCGTTAACGAAGCAGCTTAAAGCGGGGGCCTCTATAGAGAGCGCTGAAATTGTACTGCGCATACATTTTTAAAATGATTGAATCAGTTTCGGTTATCATAACATAAACAGAATTTACTAAAATCGTTTAGCTTGAATTTTAGCGATGAAACTTGCCGCTAGAAGCATTTCCCTGTCTAATGAAATGTCATTTTTTCAAATAGTTTGCCTCCGTAGGCGAATGAATAACGCGTAGCCCACTAAATTGGAAGTTGTGGGTTCGATACCCGCCTAGCCTCTGCGTGTTTTCCCTTTGCATTTTTTGCTAAAAATTGTCAAACTTTGAAAACGTCCGTTTGTGTATTTTTTAATGAAAAACTTGCGTTTTTACTGCTCTTGTATGTTTATTTTATGTTTTCAAGTGTTTAAAATATATTTTTGTTAATAATAAAGAGTAAAAAATTTTTTCGAGATTCGATGTATATTTAAATTTTTGATACTCTTTGCATTTTTGGCCAAAAATCGTTATTTTTTAAAAACGTCCGTTTGTCTATTTTTTAATGAAAAACTTGCGTTTTTACTGCTCTTGTATGTTTATTTTATGTTTTCAAGTGTTTAAAATATATTTTTGCTAATAATAAAGAGTAAAAAATTTTTTCGAGATTCGATGTATATTTAAATTTTTGATAAGGGGATACTCTTTGCATTTTTGGCCAAAAATCATCATTCTTTGAAAACGTCCGTTTGTCTATTTTTTAATGAAAAACTTGCGTTTTTACTGCTCTTGTATGTTTATTTTATGTTTTCAAGTGTTTAAAATATATTTTTGCTAATAATAAAGAGTAAAATTTTTTTTCGAGATTTGATGTATATTTAAATTTTTGATAAGGGGATACTCTTTGCATTTTTGGCCAAAAATCGTTATTTTTTGAAAACGTCCGTTTGTCTATTTTTTAATGAAAAACTTGCGTTTTTACTGCTCTTGTATGTTTATTTTATGATTTCAAGTGTTTAAAATATATTTTTGCTAATAATAAAGAGTAAAATTTTTTTTCGAGATTTGATGTATATTTAAATTTTTGATAAGGGGATACTCTTTGCATTTTTGGCCAAAAATCGTTATTTTTTGAAAACGTCCGTTTGTCTATTTTTTAATGAAAAACTTGCGTTTTTACTGCTCTTGTATGTTTATTTTATGATTTCAAGTGTTTAAAATATATTTTTGCTAATAATAAAGAGTAAAATTTTTTTTCGAGATTTGATGTATATTTAAATTTTTGATAAGGGGATACTCTTTGCATTTTTGGCCAAAAATCGTTATTTTTTGAAAACGTCCGTTTGTCTATTTTTTAATGAAAAACTTGCGTTTTTACTGCTCTTGTATGTTTAGTTTATGATTTCAAGTGTTTAAAATATATTTTTGCTAATAATAAAGAGTAAAATTTTTTTTCGAGATTTGATGTATATTTAAATTTTTGATAAGGGGATACTCTTTGCATTTTTGGCCAAAAATCGTTATTTTTTGAAAACGTCCGTTTGTCTATTTTTTAATGAAAAACTTGCGTTTTTACTGCTCTTGTATGTTTATTTTATGATTTCAAGTGTTTAAAATATATTTTTGCTAATAATAAAGAGTAAAATTTTTTTTTGATTTTTGGCAAAATTTCAAATTTTTGATAAGGGGGTACCCTTAGCATTTTTGTGAAAAAAACATTAAATTTTAAAAACGTCGGTATAGGTATTTTTGAATGAAAAATTGGCGTTTTTATTGCTCTTGTATGTTTATTTTATGATTTCAAGTGTTTAAAATATATTTTTTTGGTAAAAATAAAGAAAAACAAATTTTTTCGATTTTTGGGAAAATTTTCAATTTTTGATAAGGGGTTACCCTTAGCATTTTTGTGAAAAAACCATGAAATTTTAAAAACATCCATTTAAGTACTTTTGAATGAAAAATTGACGTTTTTATTGCGCGTGTATGTTTATTTTATGTTTAAAAATCTTTAAAATATATTTTTTTGGTTCAAATAAAGAAAAAAAATTTTTTTCGATTTTTGGGAAAATTTTCAATTTTTGATAAGGGGTTACCCTTAGCATTTTTGTGAAAAAAACATTAAATTTTAAAAACGTCGGTATAGGTATTTTTGAATGAAAAATTGGCGTTTTTATTGCTTTTGTATGTTTATTTTATGTTTTCAAATCTTTAAAATATATTTTTTTTGGTAAAAATAAAGAAAAACAAATTTTTTCGATTTTTGGGAAAATTTTCAATTTTTGATAAGGGGTTACCCTTAGCATTTTTGTGAAAAAACCATGAAATTTTAAAAACATCCATTTAAGTACTTTTGAATGAAAAATTGGCGTTTTTATTGCGCGTGTATGTTTATTTTAGGTTTTCAAATGTTTGAAATATATATTTGCTTAAAATAAACAAAAAAAAATTTTTTCGATTTTTTGGAAAATTTTCAATTTTTGATAAGGGGTTACCCTTAGCATTTTTGTGAAAAAACCATGAAATTTTAAAAACATCCATTTAAGTACTTTTGAATGAAAAATTGGCGTTTTTATTGCGCGTGTATGTTTATTTTAGGTTTTCAAATGTTTGAAATATATATTTGCTTAAAATAAACAAAAAAAAATTTTTTCGATTTTTTGGAAAATTTTCAATTTTTGATAAGGGGGTACCCTTAGCATTTTTGTGAAAAGAACATTAAATTTTAAAAACGTCGGTATGGGTATTTTTGAATGACGAACTTATTGCGCTTGTATATTTATTTTATATTTTCAAATGTTTAAAATATATAAAGCCAAAAACTTTACAGCTTAAGTTAATTAAAAAATATATATTAGAAATATAACGAAAATCATATATTTTACGAGCATATATTTTTAATTAATCGAAAAGTTTAAGTGAAATTTTCAGCAATAACCAATTTATTTCGAAATACTTTTTAGCAAAAGAAAAGTATATAAAAATAAATTTACAATTAAGCTTAACACCGCCACTGGAGTTTATGATATCATTTGCCATTTTACAATGGCGTTTGAAACTCGATACCCAGCGCTGGCTTCTCGTCTAAGGCAGACGTGTGTACGGCAGAAGCGAAAAACGTTGCACTAAACCTTCACTCCTTCAACCAGCTGACATTTTATATTGCGTTAACAGAAAGGAGCACAAGAAACACTTTTTTTTCAATAATTTACGTTTTTAATTGCACCCATAAATTTATTGATTGAAACCATTTAGCGATTGCATGCTTATGCGAATAACATGAGCGTCATTAGGTTCGAACCAGGTTCGCTTAAATGATGATGAGCAACGTTTCAATGACGATTATCATCATTATTATTATTGTGATTGCTGACAGTCGACTGGGCCATTAAGAATGATACAGGTGTCGCTACTAGAATTTCATTATACTGACGTGAGTGAGCGAGTTTATTTTCATTTTTATTATTATTTTTTTTTTTTTAGAAGCTGTTCCATTTGGTTTGCTTAAATTGCACTAAATTAATAATTATTTCACAACAAACTGGAACTAGAAATTTAATGACAAAAAATAATTTATGAACACAAATATCACATTTTTCAAAAATATTTGACAGCGTTTATATCTAAACGTGCTTGTACAGCTTTAAGGGAATAACTGTGACAAGAACTGGGGAAAGAATAAAAGTCGAATTGTTTTGATGTTTTTATACTCCTGTACATACTCACGTGCGATATGTCTTAATTTCATGAAACCAGTATATGGTAGCTGTGCCCGAACCTGATTACAGTTGTAAAGTAGCTATTAGAACTCTAAAATGTTTCAGAAATAAGCTGTTGCTTAATTACAAATTATTTGTGCATTATATTATATGCAAGATTGTATTTAAAAGTGCACTTTTGAAAGAGAATTGTAAATTTGAATTTTCTTAAGAAGTATTTTAAACAATCGGAGCGTTGAAGTGTGACTTTTTTACTTCTTTTTTTTTGTCAGCAAAGCAGAACTCAGCACTCTCTGTAGAGCCTCTAGTTTTATGTACAAGGGTTTAATTGGCAGTGGAAAGTGTCTGCTAAAGATTTGATTCCTAAATAGATTATTTGGCTAAAGAATGAACTTCTACTGCGACAGGTTGTGTTATTTACCAAGATGTACTCTTTATGAAGAATGAGGTCTTCGTGATACGAACTCATGGAGCAGAAAGAGGGCAAGAATTTCTATAAAATGTTTATACAGCTGGCATAAATGCCCCCTTTATACATTCCCCCAAAATATATCTTATTTTTAGATATATCAAACAAACATAAAAATATGTTCCAATATTTATTTTAATTCTTTATTTTATGCAACATTCTCGCTAATACAATTTATTTAATTGTACGTGTATTTTGTTGCAGACTATATTTTTCCAACTCTGTATGTTTCTGTAAAAAATAAATGAGAATTACTTGAAAAGAAATTTATGACAAGAGCAGCATGCATTCGATACTCATGTATTTGGATCAATAAATTTCCATACCCCCATAAAAAAACGTGAGACCTTTTGAAACATATAAGCAAACTTTGATTACGTTCTTTACGTCATCATATTTTCATAGTGCATAAAAGAGGACAGAAAAATTGGATATAATTGGCCACCATAAAAATTGGCCATCAGTATATTCCATATTTAATCTCTATTTTCTGAATTAGAGAAGCAGAATATATTAACGGTTTAATCATTGAACTACAGTGTTTATCAGGAGATGCCAGCAAGGCTGAGATAGTGGGGTTCGAAGCCAACCTCCGGGAGTTATAATGCAAAATATTTTTATAAATTTTTTGAAATGTGTCTTATGTATGAATTGTTATTAAAATGGCGACAGCACAGTCACTTAACATTTGCCAGCAAGCAATTTATATGGATAATAAGACAAGCAGCCTGCCCCGCGTCTTCTGTATTAATAATTCTTAGGCAAAGTAAAAATTATTTATATCAGGGAGGCATTGCAAATGCCTCCCTGTTTTCTGGTTGAAAATTGTTTTCTGGTTGAAGCATCGTAATATTTGCAAATTACTGGCCAAATTGCATCACTCGCCAATCCACAAACGACGATAAATTATTCGTATTTTAATATTTTATTTGAGCAAAATGGTAATTAATAAAAATGGGCTTCGAAATCCTTCTAAAAATTAAATGCTCCTAATTTGGGGTGAGGAAAATCCATCGTTTAAGGTATTTTTAAAGAAATGAAATTGTCGAGATTAAAAAAATTCTGCACTCTTCAGTATTCAGAACATTGACGTTTGTATTCGTTCGTATACATATGTGTGCATGTATTTAAAGCGCAGGCCCCTCCCTTTTCTTGTATTCCCACTAAATAAATCGATTATCAATTCGATTATAAAGTCTGATCTGCCTCTTCTTTAGCTTTTTAAATCTCTTCACATTCAAATGGCAAAATGATCGCAAAGAATTTTTAATTCTGTCCACTTTTTTCGATTTATTTGCAGTCGTCACATGTCAAAGTTAAGATACATACGAGTACTTGTTTTGGGAAATTGGATCCAAACAATCGTGTGGTATTAAATTATTTGCAGAAGAAGAAAAAACATATTTGAATAATTGCTAATCTTTTTAATTGTTTTAAAAATAAAGTCTCCATTAATTTCATACTCTTTGCACAGCGTTCTATTGTTTCTCCACTTTATTCATCATGATTATCTGGCGCATCCTGTACATCCTGTTTATTGTTGCGTCCAACGATTTTTTTTTTCATTTTGTCCTCAATTCTATTGTTGGAGGAGGCGTTTAAATGTTGATGTGCTATGAAAGATGTGGTTTCGTTTGTTTATGCAACAACTACACGAATTAACACATCATAATAATACAATAATAATCTTATATAAATTAAATTAAAAATAAATAAATGAGCCGAGATCAAGCCTTCATTGAAAATGGCTTGTGCATAAGCCATGCACTCGAGAACCTTTAATACTGAATAAATGGTAGCTGGAAAGGAACAGCAAAGAAAAAAAGGAAGAGGCATTTAGTTGTATAAGCTTAAAGGTAAATGAAGTAAAAGTCTATGATGTCGAGGGAACGTAAGCCATAAGCAATACCTGCACCGTAATAGTGGATAATCTGTTTATAATATATTTTCCTGCCACCTTTTTTGTGCTAAAAAATGACCAAAGCCATGACGATTTCAAGAGCAGCTAAAACGAAAAGTTAATGGTCATTGGAATACCTTCCCAGTCAATCAAATTGTTTCTTACTTAAATTGCGAGACAGGATTAAATGCAAAACATATCGGGTTACACACCTGATTGCTACTTTCAATGGAATCAAAATAAATGGTAAATTCAAGCGATTTCCATACATGAAGATACACGGGTCAGCGAAAAATTGCCGTCGCTTTTAGGCTGATGACAATAAAGCTGATTATGCTGATGATGATGTTCAATTCAAGTAAAACCAAATCCATATACATACATGCATATACACATATTCCACATGTCTTCTCCAATTTGATGATTCTATCACATACAAAATTCCCTTTAAAAGCGAGCAGTTGAACAATTTCTCAGCGTTATTTAAAAATGGTGAGAAGTCGTAAGACGTTCAGTAGCGATTCCCGAATTATCAACAAAAATTTTTACTGCTCACAAGAGCTTTTATTTATATAAATAAGTAAATTTTAATTCGTTTTTTTTTTTGCTTTTTTCCTTGCTAAGGCGACATTCTGTCCTAAGATTTTCTTCCAGCGTTTATGGGTAATAACCAACAGTTGGCAATCATTATATACTTTATGGCCACTAAAAACTGAAATGGCTGCAATTTTTCGTAAAACATCTAAAGCAAGCCGACCTTACAAGACTACACCATTTCGATCACTGTAAAATGCCATCATAATAAACACACCGCAAATGTGCAACAGCCACATCGAAAGAGAGATACAGTAACTACAACAGCCACAACAACGGGAACGGAGACGACTACCGTGCCCAGCCACTCAGCCGTTGTGAGACATAAGGTCCCGACAATTTAATGTTTATCGGCTAATGAAGTTGACAACATGCGGATTAGCGTATTTAGTCAGCGTCACCACCACCATCATCAACAGCATCGTCATCGTCATCGTCATCGTCATTATCACGATCATCATCGCCGTCAGCAGTAACATCGCAAAACTGCCCAGCCACATTTGAAGCAGAATCTTCTCTAAATGGCAACAAACTGAATTTATATGCTTAATTGTGATTTTATTTCTTATTTTTCATTTATTGTACATCGTTTACTGACTTCTTAAGTCTTTTCCTCATTTAGTTTTAATATAATCATTTTCGTTTCTCTCTCACACCATCGCCATCGACATTGTCCGCTCTTCCTGCAACGCCAAGGACAATATGGAACTTAATTATAAATTAATAGCTTTGCAAGTTATCATTAGATTAATGCTTTAAATTCTTCCACACACATACATACGCCACGAAAGTGCAAACAATGTGCACAAGTTGAATTGGAAAGAGGAGTGGAGGACATTAAAGCATAAACTTGCGATTGGAATTTGCTACAATTTGTTGTACTCCGTATGCATGTTGGCGCAATAAATGGCAAAATCGCCATTGAGGAAACAAACAGTTCGTGTCCATGCATGCTTACACGCACACACATACACTCTCCCTTGCATTTGCTTCTCTTCGCAGCTCGTGTAAAAAGTAAATTATAATACCAATACAAGGCCAACGTGTCATTTTTCTTCAACTTAGTGCACATACAATAATTTATGTGTCCTGAAAATCGATTACAGGGAATATGGGATAAATAGACTCAAATACTAGGCTTTTTGTAAAACGGCAGTAGTTCAAAACTTTTGGTTACCTCTAAACTAAAAACTCTTCAAGTACGACAAATTTTGTTCTGAACAAATCTAAGCTCTGTTTAATAACATGCTGTGCTCGATTTTGTCAAGCTCAGAGCTTTCAATTTCCTACCATTAGTTCAATAGAATTTGCACTTCATTTTTACACCTGAAAAATTCTTTACGGCTTTTTTTAAACACTTTCATTAGAGGTGTGACTATCGAAGGATTGGAAAAGCAATGATTGGCAATTTAAAAAAATTGGAGGAAACACTAAAAAAAATCAAAATATTGCTATCCACGACTTATGAATTTAATTTTAATTTTAATTTAATTCGTTATCTATTAATCGTTTAAAATTCTCGTACGCAATTTATTTGTTACAAGTCTGGCCATTTTTTCACAATACATCTGTCTTTAATTTTACCCTGATTTTTTCCCAAAAGTAGGCCTTCGCTTGCGACTAGTTTGTTTAAAAACGGCCAGGAATTTTTAATTGGTTTTATGCCTAGACTGAAAAAGGAGTCTGGATCCAGACAAAGTAGCCTTTTGATATATCCAATGATGCAAACTTTTTTGATTTTCACAGGATCATTTCCAACATTATGAAAAGACATAGACATAAGGCAAATAACTTAATTATAAGCTTACGTGATTGAATAGGAGCTGTAACTTTTATGGTCTTAAGCTATGGAGAGGTATTGTGTATACGTATTAAACAATTTTAATTAAGAAAGGCTGGGGGTGATTCGATAGATGCGTGAAGTTGGTTCTTGTCATGTAAAAATCCAATATTATTTACAATAGTCGATTTCACAACATAAGTTATCTGAGGATGGTTTGTAAAATATTTCAGTTAACCACATATCATTCCAATTAGTACAAATTGATCACAGATTACTAAAAATGTATTTCTTTGCCGACAAATACCAAAAATTAAAAAACTTTTTAAAAAATCTCAAGTTTTCAGAAATTTTTGCCTTGGCTTCTGATTCTTGGCATATCAATTTCTATTAGAGGTTAAATAAAATATGGCGAGAATTGCCTCTCTCCTTTTTATGATCTATTCAAATAGTTAGTATTAAAATCATCCTAATAAGTGCAACATTGCGAGCATGCTTACAGAATACGAATAACAAACAGAGTGTCGCCGTTTCTTTTGATTATGGAATGGAAATAATAAGAAAACGACATCTGCTAAAAAAAAAATATTTTCAAATAAAACTTAATATCGTTGTCATTAGAGTCGATATCTGCTGGCGATAATGATTGGTCCTTTCAGCTACACATTCGACTACATGCATCATATAATACATATTTTTACATGCATATCCATTTGCAGAAATGTTTGTTTTACATTTGATTTGGACTTTATTTAAAAAGGACTTTTCACAATACTATAAATATGATTATTCTCAAATCTACTCATGTATTCGTATATGTGCTTACGAGTTGCCTTTGTAAAGTTAAACAACAACAAGGACAACGCTAAAGGATAAAATCAAAATGTACAAACAGAAAACTACAGAAACGTATTGAGTTTCAATCACAGATAAGCGCACAAATATTACCAATGAAGATACAAATTATTCACTGGTAATAACAGCAAATAATAATGCTGCAACTGAAACATGATCGAGGGCAATATTATAGAAACAACCGTGAAACAACATTGTGCAACATTAAAATAAAATAATAAATTATAGCAATAACAAAAAGATACAGAAATCAGAAAAATAAACAAATGTTTGAAAAACGAGTATTAAATAAATTTGTAACGATTTTCAAATTTCAAGAGTGAGTTTTTAATGCAATCCGCAGTTCAACCCCCAACTGTAAAAATTGTTGGACAAATGAGTTAAAAATTACAAGTTGCACTTAAAGAAAGGTTGGTATATGGAAAATAGAAATTTTTATAAAATCCCAGATGTGACTTGATGAGCACTGCCGAATTACTTTCTTAAAGCCCATTACTCAATGAAAAACTTCAACTGGAGAAACCCCTGCAAGCAGTCATTCGCCACACACAGTAAACTTTTATTGTACAAACTCAGGGAAAGGTTTGTCTTTTACTGGAGAAGGAAAACAGAGAAGTGAATTCAAACTTCACTCACCAAAAGTCAAACCTTCAATAGTCAATAAACTGTCGATTCACTTCTATTAGTTCTCGTGACCATTTTCACAGTTTCCCATATTACTACTTCAATTCTACATATTGGGGGCTATTCTGCGTTTCGATTTGAATCGACATTTTTTTCGTCTGCCAATTTTGGTATTCTACGTTTCGATTCCGCTCAGTTTCTTTCGATTGTATGTATTCTGCATTACGATCGGAGCTCCGTTTTTCTCAGTTGTGTTTTTGTTAACGGAGGAGTCTTTTTATCTGTGTTCTTTAGTTAAAAGCTTTAAAATTGAAAAAAATTTAAGTATAAAATGAAATGAAATGCTCAGAAGCGATTAAAAAAACACTTAAAAGTATTTTTAATTAATTCATTTAATTAAATTAATATTTAATAATGTTACAAGTCAAAAACAACAACACCAGAGCTGTATGAAGTAAGAAGTCATAGAATTTTGCTGCGTCTCACGAGAAAAACTGTCTATCAACCTTTCACCTTACTTTGTTTATCAACAACTTATTTTTATTATGTATAAATAAACTTTTTGCATTAAATTTAACATTTGTTTATGAAAATGATAACAAACTTAATTATTTTCCTATTTCATTTCATCATTCCACAGTGATGCTATTAATTTTGTAAACATTGTTGGCTTCTTCTTTTTCTTTCGATTCCGTTTTTCTGCAGAATACCAATTTTCGATCGCAATGGAACTGAATGCGGAGACCTATTCGAAACGCAGAATAGGGGTGATTATCATCAGTTTTATATTTTAGCATAAAAGAATACGTAAATGTATATTGCATATGTCCTTGAAGGACTAAAACAAACCACTCGGCAGGGGCTGATTAAGAGAAGCGACGTGGCCGTACAGAAAAACCCCAATGTCTCTATTAGAAGAGCCACTGTAATAATGAACTACTGAACTTCTTGCTCTCTTTCTTTGTTGTCCTATAATATGTAGATATATCTCTTTAGAGTTATAGAGAGCACTATGCCAGTGCCTTTCCGAGATCAGCTCTCATGCAAAAGTAATGTAACAAATATTGCAAACAACCAAATAAAATAAATACTCCCATTAATAGTCGTGGTCATTTGCATAAAAGTCATGCAAATTTTTAGGAGTTGATCTGTTTTACTTAAATACTTATAGGCTCAGGATGTTATTCCGCTTTCGAATACCAGAAATTAATACTTTCATGTGTTTTCTTATGTCTTTTAACCGGTAAGCCCTATTTTGATATGTTGCATATTAAAACAATGTATAAATATTTACTTTCATATGAGTTCTAAATAGGCTCAATAGAGCATTTCACTTCTAGAATATCAGACTTCAAATAATTCTTAAAATATCAGCGGCAAGTAAATATAAAGTATCGACGTACATATAAAAATATTATTAATATTAATTAAATATTATTTGCCTTTTAAGTAATTATAAATAAAGAATTGTCTAAAATTGACGGCAAGTCTTACACAATGTCAAGTTTCTTGACATTTTCACACCATCATCAGTTGAATTTTTCACGAGACTTACTTGCGAAATTTACTTTTCCCAAGGAATTTATAATTATCCAAAGTCATTGGCTGGTTAAAACAGCGCCCATTTTGTAACAGAATATTTTGCAGGAATCAGCTGTTTTTGTTACCCCAAATTTTTTTTACTATTGTGCAGTTCCCAAAGAGAAAATTCTTAAAAATACCATCTCTACCAATTAACCGAGAATTTTTTTCTATTTGGCCGAATTCTTTCCCCACATTCCCACACTCTGTTTCAAAATCCTTAATCTTCTCCTCAATGCCGTACAGATGTTTAGTGACGGCGTCCGATAGTTCCTATACTTTGTGTCGGCTTTGTGTGTCAGCACAAGCGGCTCGAAATTAAATATGAAAAAGTTTTTGTTGCATTTTAAGCCGCAAAGCCACAGTGAACTTAATTCCGTATTAAAATCCTATAACTTTTCTTTCAGTGTAGCTTGGCTCTTAACTCTGCATGAAGCAGGAAAAAAACAATCTTTAACAATTGCAACCGGGATTTGTTTTGTTTTTATTACATTTTAGAGTTGATGGCGATGATACAGCCGATAATGAGAATTAGTCAGTATTGAGGGATGAATTGGTTTGGGTAGGTCTTGCAAAGAAAAGCAAGATAAGTTTTAAACAAATAAAATTTACCGAATTAGGCCGCTTATAACGGCCAACTACGTGCACGCACAAACAAACACAATCGTCATTGTGCGGCCGTTGCAAGCAACATATTAATGAGAATATTGTTAAATTAGAAGACTTTGAAATGTGATACGCCCAACCACAATATAATAAATATGTTTCCAAAATGTATTTAATAAACAACAAATACAGACAAATGGGCATTACGATGCGAATTGTGTAATTGGAAGGCAACTCCTGAACAACGAGCAATAATTCTGAACAACGCAAAATGAAAATAAAAAAAAAGTTTTTTATACCTCGGAAACAGTTTTTATTTCTATACGGCGTTTTGTGTAGCAGCTTGACTTGTAGGTAAACAAAATTTCTTTTAATCCTTCTTGAAAACAAAGACGGCTAACATGCGAATTGTCATGCAAGACTTGGTACGTCAAGAATTTCAACTGAGAACAGATGTCTGTCTATGGGCACTGCAAAAATATTAAATTTTGCATTAAATCTGATTGCACAAACTCAGAAAAAGGTTTCCTTTTTACAGGAGAAACAAACAAAAAGTAACAGAGAAATGAATTCAAATTTCACCCACCAAAAGTCAAACCATCAATAGTCAATAAATAGTGTATTTAGTTGAAGTAGTTCTCCTGACCATTTCCACATTTTCTCATATTACGACTTCAATTCTATCATCATCAGTTTTATATTTTAACATAAAAGAATACGTAAATGTGTATCTTAATAGGCTTATAAACCGAATTAAATACGACACTTACTCTACTTGGTTGGAGTGTCAATTGTTTTCCTTTGTAGATGATGTGGTGGTGCTCTCTCTCCCCCTCAGTGGCTGACTAACAGTATTTTGTTAACATGGTTTATAGCGGCAAGTCGTTGGCTCTTATTTTGTGTGTGTTAGTTGACACTCAATTTGACTTAAAAAGGGAGTCGCATTACAAGCCAACATATGCTGTCAGATGTGTGTAAGTACGACAACTTCATCTACCGCCTGGTTAACTACTGTTGCTCCATCCGTTTGTTTCATAGTTTATGTTTTTGTGGCAATCAACCTCAAGGGTCCTTAAGAAACTAGCAGTGTATACGGTTACGAATACTTTGTTATGCTTAATGAAGTTCATATTCTTGGATAATTTGACTTGTTTTCCAGTTGTTTACCAACGGTGTGGTAAAATGGATACCGAAACCTTTAATGACCCTGGGGAAAAATTAATGACCCTGGGGAAAAATGGTGACTAAATGTCTTGTCAGTGGAAACACACATTTTCATAATGTAAATCAGAATGCACTGATTGTATTTTACTACTTAAGGTCACGAGGCCAGATGTCGTATAAGTGTTAGTTTTAACCACATTTTGTTTAATAGTTTTTTAATAGTTTTTTTTTAAATTAATCATTCAATTTCTTTTTTCTTTTTTTATTCATGATCTGTAACCTAAAAGATAAATTGAGCAGACATAATTGGAGATCATGGAATTGCTAGTTTTGATTACGTGTATACCGAGGCCAAGAATAACATTTTGAAAATACTGCAGAGGAAAAGTGAAGAAAGGCATTCTGAAGCATACCTCTCAAGTATGAAAGTAATTTAGAAAAATTTATTAATTGGTGGGAAAAAGGCTTTCTTGTGGTTCTTCTGAACAAAGAGACTGAACAGCGGCCTTGAGCAAAATTACATGTAACTAAATACCAATTGCCAGCTTGATGGCTCCCCCGATATGGGTGTAAGATGGTCTGGTAGGGAAAGAAGCAGAAAATACTTTGAACTATGAATACTATGAAGAAATCAACTACCACAAGAGTCGTGTTTGGATTCTTTTTTAGCTTTGCGTGTGCTCATAATGTTTCTTGTGATTTCCTTCAGTTTCAGAAAATTCACTTTTATGCTCAAAATTTCTTCAAAAATAATCTCTGTTTTCTTACTTCAGATTTCAAACTTCTTCTTCACGTGTTAACATGTTATATATATTTCTCGCTGGTTAAAACGTTCTTAAATCAGTAAGATATAAAAAATTGATATTACATCAGCTAAATCACCACAAAACTTAATTTCATTTATTCAAATTATTGCACTCTCCTTAGCTTTAGGAGTTGTGGTGCTTAGCAGAAGTTGCGCAATATATAGCAATGTCTGAGGCTTGCGAAAGCGGCCATCATCCTCGGCTTTCTAACCTTTGGGTTGACTCCTATTCCATTAATATACATAGAATAAAGTCCTTCTTCTGAAAGTACAATATCCACAAATGCAGCTATAAATTTTTTTCTTATTATGCAAAAAGGCAGGCAACAAATTAAATAACATGGAAGGGGGTTCAAAAATAGTAGCGAATCTCTACTTAAACTAACAAACATGTTGCTTATCCTTTATGATACTTTAAAGAGCGAACAAAATTAAAATTAATATGAAAATAAATTTGTGCCATTAACCTCACATATCCGTCTATCTCTGCGATTATTTCAGAGGGGTTGTTCTCTTTTTCAACGCCCCCATAATACAACGGTTATTTCATTGCAGCTTGAGTTTCGAAACAATAAATCCTGTGAATATTTTTAGTTATCAAAATTTGCTTGTGTGTTTGTGTGTGAATTTACAAGAACTAAATGGTCCAGCAATTGCATAAAGACGAGTGAGTACTGCAACCGTTAAAACAATTAAATTTTGTTTGGTAGTAAAGCCACGACTTTAATGGCGTGCCACAACGGTCTTACCACGAAGCAGTCATTGTTAATCAATTATTGTAACATCTTTATATTGTTGTCTTCGTGATACAAAACCTTTTCGATTCTTTTATGTTTTTTGTAAATGAACAGTTAAATATCTTGTAGTATTTGTAGCAGGAGGCATGTGCTGCATGCTGTTTAAACAATTACAATTGACACTTGTATTGCAACAGATTTACACCTGGTGCTTACTACCACTAACAATAAATGCCAAAGCTTACAAATATTTTTCACTTGCGAGTCAAGCGATTGAACGAATTGCTGCTGCTCTTCTATTATCTGTGATCAGGCAAATGAATAATTACTTTTTAATATGGAAACAAAACAACAATGAGCGGCAAAATAAAAAGCGCTTTGCTTTGATCGCTCTGTACAACAATGCAAGCCAAAATACACAGAAAAAAGTTCAAAACAATTTTTCTTTATAAAAAGAAAAATCCGAAATCCATTCCATCATCATCATTCTTTCTTTTTCAACTCAAAAATTCTTCCATACAAACATACATACACGTACGAGTACTTACATACATATCCGTGAATACTCTATGAGCTTCTAATGCAAACTTCAAACCACAACGAATTGCGTATGAGTTTTTCAACATTCAATCTACAATAAACATGTTAATATTGTTTGTTATTAGTAACAACAAACCAATTCATAGCGAGCACACCTTCATGCATACAAACAGGCATTCCAATGGAGTACAAGTTCGAGTTGTACAATACAATAAAAATGAACATCAATACGTTTGGAGCACGATTTGTAAACAAAACAACATGGATCTTTCTTCAAACTTCTATTTCTTTTCTCTCCTTAAAATCTTTTGTAAATTTATGTTTTCTTAAAAATCAGTTGAATTGAATAATGCAAACAAAACACAACAAACACATTAAAATGAGACCCGGAAAAAATGAGTGATAAGCAATGACGTTTTACTTTTTTCTTTAATCTTAACCATCCATCCATCCAGCCATCCAGTCATCCATCCATCCATCCAGCCATCGAATATATATTTCAACTAGCAGTATAATGAGCGTAAGACTGTACAACAATCCCTTTTTAAACTTGACCAACTGCCACTTAATTGCAACAACAACGAGTCATTTCACTCAACGACATTTGGTCTGTTCATCTATTTGAATTGCTGTAACTGGCAACGAGAGCCAAAAAAATTAAATAAATCTCTTTTCAAAAATTGCTAAACGGCTAGCGAAATCTTGCTTGCTGATATACTCGTGCCGTTGTAATATATATTAGTGTAAAAGAATCATTTAATAATGTATATAAAAACCGATTTCAAACAGAATTTCCGTAAGCAAAATCAAACTATTTTCAAATTGTTTTTGTTCGTATATAGACTTTCCAAACTAAATTCAATAACTGCATAGATTTGAGGTTTAGCCAGAATACTAAAAAAAATACTGCTCATAGAATAGACAGCATATGATGCAGTTACCCCACAAGCTAATGAGCATAATTCATTACTTTTTATTCTTTTGAAAGTTATAAATTACTTGCCATTTCCTAATTTAGCTAAATATTTGTATATTAATTGCGATCAGAAATTTTGTTTTTAAATACAAGCACAAAACAGCTGATTAGAAAATGTTTGCCTCCTAAACATTTCCAAAAACTATTTTATCTTTCACTTTTTTCAGTAAAAATTCTTACAAAGTTGTAATTATTTTAATTAGACGAACAGCCCTACTACACTTAAATTTAGGGCGAATAAGCAGAACCGTTCTCTTTGTTAAGAAACCTATAGGGCGATAACGATTAACCACAGAGTCTTATATTATATTAAATTATATTATATTATATTATATTATATTATATTATATTATATTATATTATATTATATTATATTATATTATATTATATTATATTATATTATATTATATTATATTATATTATATTATATTATATTATATTATATTATATTATATTATATTATATTATATTATATTATATTATATTATATTATATTATATTATATTATATTATATTATATTATATTATATTATATTATATTATATTATATTATATTATATTATATTATATTATATTATATTATATTATATTATATTATATTATATTATATTATATTATATTATATTATATTATATTATATTATATTATATTATATTATATTATATTATATTATATTATATTATATTATATTATATTATATTATATTATATTATATTATATTATATTATATTATATTATATTATATTATATTATATTATATTATATTATATTATATTATATTATATTATATTATATTATATTATATTATATTATATTATATTATATTATATTATATTATATTATATTATATTATATTATATTATATTATATTATATTATATTATATTATATTATATTATATTATATTATATTATATTATATTATATTATATTATATTATATTATATTATATTATATTATATTATATTATATTATATTATATTATATTATATTATATTATATTATATTATATTATATTATATTATATTATATTATATTATATTATATTATATTATATTATATTATATTATATTATATTATATTATATTATATTATATTATATTATATTATATTATATTATATTATATTATATTATATTATATTATATTATATTATATTATATTGTATTATATTATATTATATTATATTAATTTATTTTTGCAATAAGCTATTGAAAAAATATATAAGAAAAGAAATCAGTTGCATAATCTGACACCACTGCCTTATACGAGCTTGACTTAAAAAGTGGAGCTGCAGCATTTAAGAAGAAAAAAATTCACAGCAACTCAACCGATATTTGGCTAAGACTCACTCAGTTACAAAAGCAGTTAAAAGAAAGTAAGAAAACATATATATGCAGTTACCAACATACCAAATGTATTTATTTTATGTTTGTGCATAAAAATGTTGTATTATTGATATTGTTGTAATTGTGGTTTAACGGCCAACTATATATTCCTCCTGCCATCCATCCATTGGGTACATCGTGTTGCCTTTAATCACGAATAAGACAGCAAAATCAACAAAAATGTCTTTTTTCAATTTATTCTCAATATTTTTTTATTTTTTTTTTCTTTTAAATAGCTCGTGTCAAAAGACTTTGATTCATTAATCAAAAAAGAATGAATACAAAACGAACAAAATTTAAATACAAATAAATACCTGAAATATTTTTGTTTAATATCTTAACCTCATGTTTCGATTTTGTTTTAGATGTTTTTATGGGTTTTTTTATTTGGCTTGGATGCACGGTACGAATGTATGGTGTTCATAATCGTTATTGCTACCAAAAGGTATACACCTACACACATACATACATATGTAGATGCATATGCAGATTATTGTAAATGTATATGAATGTTTATTATACGAGTGTAACGTCTAAAACAGTAACAAAACAATCGCCAGTCAACATTGTTCGTATGAATTAAAAAATTTGGACGGGCCTAAATTACAGCATTCGATATCGAACTAATTTTTCATATACATATGTATTTTTAAATCAATTGAATGTAAATACAAACATATATTGAATTCCGCAGTTCTTCCCCCGAGCTTTAGAAAGCTACTTCAGAATGATGACGTGCATACTTTCCCAAACATTGCTTAGCATTAGTTTTTCAAAAGTGTTTGCTTGAAGTTTTAGAGATGAGTTATGTATAAACACATACATATATTTAAATACACACCTATGTACATACACACACCCATAATTATTTACAGAGATGCATTTGCAAAACCCAAATAAGAAAATTCAAAAAAGAAGAAATTAATAAAAATAAATTTATATGGAGCTTTTTTTTTTAATATATATCTAGCTATGTATGGATGTGTATGTACATATGGATATGTATGTACTTAAATGTGTGTTTATTAGGATATGAAGGCATATGAATGCATTTGTGTATTTATTAAATTTTGAATGAAAACTAATCGCCGATAAAGGGCAGCATGTTTTTACTGGACAACTCCCACACACACATTCACTTTACACATATTTGCAGCATGAATTATAAATGAAAGGCGATGTTGATCCGAAGTGTTTTACTACGTACTTTATTCTACAATGTAAGCAGCACTGCAGATGCAACGCAATGTCAATATTAAAGACTAGTATAAGACAAACAGTTGTATGATTTAATTTTCCGTTTCCAAAGAAAGGCGAGCAATTTAAGAGTAATAAATTGGTCAGCGGAATATCAAAAGTGGCCTTTGACCTGATTTACAACCATCAAGTTCTCCTGGCCAAGTTTTGCGCTCTTTCTGCTTTCTCAGTGTAAAATTGAAAACGTGAGTTTTGAAAATAAAATATTTCTAAGATCATATGCACGTTCTTATAACCAAGTCGTTTCTGTAGAATTAACACCAACAGCAAAGGCAACTGCTCATAGTTTCGTGTAAACTTAAAAAATCCCTCAGCGAAGACCACTTTGATAAAGAGGTCATGGAAGTACTATACGAGGACATAATTACAATTATTAATTGGTTGCGAACCTCTACTTTACTTTTACTGAAGAGACTAATTGCTTTGGCCCATGTTCTTTGAATTCGGACATTGTCGTTAAACTCCGTATATGTATATGTAGAGATTTGTGTTTGCTTTGATTACTTCCTGAAATCGTTTAAGGACTCCTTTGATTATCCCTCCTATTTAATAAAATCGCATAAAATGGCAATTTTTTCTTTTCAAAAAATCGGCAATTTTTATTCTATTTTTTCAGCAGAGGTGACGTATTTGACAAATCGTACGACTGCCTAGGATATTGAAACGAGGCCTTTACAAGCATTCAGTCAATATGATTCAAAGCTTATGCTATTCAAACCGCTTCACTTTCTTCAAAAGTGACTTAAAATTCTAAAATTTTTAACTCTTTATGAACGCTTTTAGAATTTCCGTAAGCGAATTAATATTTCATGATTTTACAGACTTACTCGGATTTAAAGTTACAGCATTGAAAGCCAAAAGGTATAGTATGCGATTTGCAAATACAATAAAAAATATAAATTATTAAATTATTTACAATTTTCATAATTTTGATTTTGTTAAAATTCAATTCTTTACGCCAGAAGTCAAAATACAACTTTTCAAATTTTTAAAAATTATTTGTATTAATAAAGTAAATAAATTACAAAATTTTTTAAAATGTCCTTTTTCTAATATAAAATTACAGTTGTCAGATGTCTCTCCATTTTGTTGTATTGGTTGCGTGTTTCCAGTGACTCACATTTAAATAATAAAAAAAATTTATATGTCCTGTTTTAAGGGCTTATCAACAAATCGCTGGTGTTGGAAATAAAATGTGTGGCGAAAAATCTGCAAAGTGCCAATAAATCGGCGAAAATGGCAGCTCAGATTGTAGTGCTGAAGCACACACACACACCCAAACAAACTTCTAAAATTTTGCGGTGGTGCATTATTTTAATTGTGGCAAAAGGAAACCAACCAACAATAATAAAAGCAGTAATCACGATAAAAAATCTATTGCCGTGGTTGGCTGTCAGTTTGACTATTGGCAGGCAGGCACTCAAAACGAACCAAACATACAGTCTTCAGCTTAATGCCTGAGTGACCGAGTTGACTGTGGGACTTGTTTGTTGGCTGGATGTATGAATGAATGGAGGATGTATGTGTAACATCAGCTCTCGTATCGTTTGCCCTTTTCGTGCAACAAATGAGCAGCAATATGTATCAATGTCCTGTGTGTAGTAGGCAACGATTGTATACTTACATATGGACATGCACACATATCCATACATAACTACATACATATGAATATATGTATGTCTGGGTTTGTTTTTATTGTTTTTATACACATGTCCACAAATATTGATGTAAATGTGGCTCGATGTTTTTGTCAGTTGGTTGTATCCTTAGGGATCTGATCTAAAAACATGCATTCATATGAAAAAACATTGGCAATTTTGGTGCGTGAGGAACGTTATTAAGATTTTTGCCGAGAGTTTTGAATGCAATTGTATTGTATCTGCAAGCGAAAGTAGCAACAGCAGCCGTCTGCCGTTTATCTCTGCCAGTAGTTTCATTGTTTAGACCTTGATGACAGCAATTGCCAAAAATATTATAATCAATCATTTGTGTGATAATTGTGTTTGATTGTTTTCGATTTGATATATTTTGGTGCACCCATAAACAGCATTCATACAATAAACAATTAAAAACACAACATGGCAAAACATATGCCAACTTTACTATTGAAATGTTCATCATAATAACTCAATTTTTCCAGATATTTTTCGGCAAAATATCTGGGGAATTTGTTTGGATATGTAAAAAGAAGAAGGTGTTTACGAACTAACAACTTCTAGGTAAGTTACAGTATCAGTTTTTGGAAAACGAAAACAAAACGAAATGCAGTATGTGGAGTAAGAAATAAAGAACACTCTGCATTCGAAAGGAATCAAGTCAGCCATACTCGAATCAAAAGGAAAATGCTGGCACAAGTTCGTTATAAACATGTAAAATAAGGGAAGACTGTGTTATGTATTCGCAAGAGATAAAGTCCAAATTTAATAAAAAAAAATAAAAAAATTAAAAAATTTTAATTTTAATTAATTAAAATTTAAAATAAATTTATTTCTTAAAATGAATTTATTTCAATTATTAATGTTAAACTTTGGTCTCTGGTCGCAATTGTAACCGGCAATTTGATCTCCTCCATTGCGAATTGCTCAGTCTTTGATAAATTTAATTAGCCCCATTCCCTTCCTTCTGCCATTTAGCAACAGTTTAATGATACTTTTAGCAGCGGCGTGTAAATATATTAAATATATGTAGTATTTCGAATTTGAAGTCAAGCGTGATCTATTAGCGAAATTGTGCTGATACACTAAAAGTGTGTAACGAACACGGTTTTTTACAAGTGTAGGGAACAGATCCTGTAGATTACGATGTTGACAGAAAAATTTTTTTTTATCGAAATTCACGAAAAGAAATAATTTTAAATTTTAAATAAACATAAACATACTTTCTGGTATTAAAACATTTTGAGAAAAATTATTAAAAGTGGTCCCATATTTGAAGAAATCCCCACCAGCATTTGAAGGGAAGCCGCGGATTAATATCTAACCTTTCAAAAATAAAATTTCATCATTTCTATTATAACCGTTCGTGTATCGTTAATTCTCTAACCATCTGACGATTCTAACACTCGAAAAATAATCTGTTAAAACCACAACCGCTAAATAAAGAGGTAAAATAAAATGTCAACAAAAAATATTTAATTTTCGAAAAGTGAACAGGAAAGCAACGAGTAAAAAGGAGAAAAATGGTATCATAAAAATATTTTCCGCCAAATGGCTAAACGCAACAACAACAACCACGATATGAAAAACCAACCCAACAGACAATCAAAACCAAATGTGCATTCATTCGTAGTGACAAACACGATGTAGCTTCAACAAATGTACAAATAATGCTTGAATTCTTGCGATAAACTACAGCAAATTAGTGCAAAACTTTTAAATAAATTCTGCCTGAGAGCTACAAATTCGAAATTTTCTCAACGAGGCCAGCATAGAAATCTTTTATAGTATAAATGCAAGTATTTGCCCACATGCATATATTCACTTTAATGTCCTCTATTAGCCTCACTACAACAAAATAAATACACTAGAACGAGTGCACTTTTTAATAATTTATAACACCTGCGACAAAGTAGTCTTGAAATCGTTTAAAGAACAGAAAACTAATTGTCGTACAAAGTGAATTATATATGTATTTGTGCTGACGTCGTGTCAATATTGTGCATCGCTAATTTAAATGCTGCTAGTCGCTGCCTTAATTTTGCTACAGCAGTCACTGCGTCACTCTATTTTCTCTTATATTCCTTTTTCTCCAGCTCCGCCTCTACCTACTCTATCGCTTCCCCTTACGTAGTTAAAACAAGGGGACCCCAACTGTTGCACTAAAGTGGTAAAAATACCCTCTCAGGTTAAGCCAAAAACGGTGCCCATTAATTTCTCTATTATGTACAGACGTACATATATTTAAATATGATAAAATATAATATATACGAATATATATATATCTTCCAAATTTGATTTATTCTAATTCTCTTCCGTTGAAGGTCCTCTATTCTATAAAAAAGTTTATACTAATTAATATTTGTATTAATAATATTATTTTTTTTATGTTTTATTTTTAATAATGATGCTACACCCAGAAGTAGCGAAATGTCTAAAAATAAAATTATATATTTAAATTTTTTATAAGAAAAGATAACTTTCAGCGGTAGAGAATCGGAATACTTCGTATAAAATATGTATAATAATATTATTAATTATAATAGATAATATAACGAAAGACATTGGAGATTTCCTTCACGGAAAAAACATTTTGCAGATTGGCGAATAATTCAATGTAAATGACGAAATATTTATTACGTACTCACAGGCAATGGGCCAAAGTATCACAAGACTGAGAGGAATTAGTTAAAAGTCTGGTCTTCCTAATCGCAACTTTGATGTCAGCAAAACCATTCATGAAGTAATATCCTTCCTGTCCAATGCATCCTACAGCCTTAAATAATCATCCACTTGATTTCATCAGTATAAAAATTTTAAAGTCAATATGTCGGTAAGAAATTTTTTGTCAGTATTACGATAACTGATAAACAGAAGTTATATCGTCTTTTAACATTTATTTTGCATTTATTTCTTTCTTTTAAAGTATTCTGTATCTTAATTATTATTAATTATTTTATTCTTATCGTGTCATCTGGCATGCATAAAGGGGAAAAATTCGAAAGAAATAAATTACTTTGCCAAAAAGGAATAATTCAATCGAGAGTAATTTCTGTTCAATTCTTTAGGTCCCTCGTAATTCGAAAAAAGCTAGACATCCTTTTTTTTCTTCTTTAAACCGTGCCGTGTAGTTTCGCTTACCTTAAAATTACTGCATGAATATATAAATGATACCAAACAGCTAAAAAGTACAAAAATAGGTACAAATATCCCCTTTTTCTATCCTTTAAAAAGTGGCACAAAAATCCAAACGTACTCATATTTAAAATATTAATTGGATTTATTTTCGTTGATGGAAAATAAATTAAAATAAAATGTGCATCTTAAAAGCCAGTCCAACTTGTTTAATTGTGGCTAAAATGAAAAAGGAAAATATCTTCAAAGTTTCAAAGGACTTTTTGGCAGGCCATCGTACATTCAGAGTCAAAATTTTTATACATATATTTAAGTCTGAAATGATGCTTATGTTGTATGTTAGCAGAGCTAATGTTGATGTTTGTTATTTGTTGTTACTTCTCTTGACTGTTTTGTGAATAGAATTGAATGGCATGAGATTTTTGCTCCTTTGTAGCATGAACTATAGTTGAAAAAAAAAATGATGCATGAATGAGTTGATCATGGCATAAATGTCACTTTCAATCATTTAGCGAGATGTTAATAATCCAAATTGAAAAATAGTGAAACAAACTGCGAACAAAATATAAAAATCCAAAATGCAAAAAAAGAAAAAACAAAAAACAAAAGGAAAAATGAACGAGGAAGGACTTGCCAAGAAACAACCGAAAAAATTGTATACATATGCATGTATGTTTGTATGTACATATATAAAACTATACATAACATATTAACGACGAGTAAGATGAAGAGTTATTTAAAATTAAATTAAAATCGAAAATTTTTTGGTGAACGATTTATCATATTTTGATAAGACAACAACAACAGCAGGATGCCAGTATTCTTGATATTGTTTCTACTATAGTATACCGCTGTTACTCCAGCATGTGGACTAGTGACTCTATTTAAACAATTCCATTTCAACTAACTAAAGGTGGCACAAACAAAGGTTGTGTGGAAATTACGATTAAGTAAACCTTTACGCCACTTGCTGCTGGAATATGCATTATAAAAACTGGATGGCTTTAGGAATGAAAAGCATGAACATACCTAAGCAGGTTATTATAATCCTACCACATGTGTTCTTGAATAAACTGCTTGAAGTAACTGCTTTACGAAAAATTCCACCTTGTAATCTCTAAAATAAAATAAAATGCCTTCATATTTTGCTTTAAAAAAATTTTCAATAACACCTCGTATTATTTTCTTCAATTTTTTTCATTTTTATCGCCACATAAAATATTAAAATAATTCTTTAAACTGTGCCATCTTACTTAAAGGGTCATTGTGATTCCATCTGTCATAGATCGATAGCTTTATGAATACGGCAACCAGTCCACTTTACTTAAATACACTCCCGAGTGTTTATACATTTCAAAGATAATACTACCACGAAATAATATATGGAACCCAATACACAACATTAGCGGTCATTTAAGAAGCCATACCATAATCAGCGGGTGTTCAATTCAATTCGTATGAAAGAAATTGATCGAATTGTTTTATGAAACCACTTGCAGTCATCGCATCTACGAATGTTTATCATCGTTTGTGATTATTGCATTCATACATTGCACTAAATACGTATACGATTCAAAGAAGTTTTAAAATATATGAAATGAAGTTTAATATCACATTCAGTCGTGAAACCATTCTATGCGTGACAGATGGAATGAAAAAGCTTGATGGCACTGCTATAATATTTCCTGTGGTACACATGCATTTGTATTTCAAGCATAAGTGCTATGCTAACTAATATGCAACTCCGTCTAGAAAACTATGAGTTGGAGCTTGAATTCATGAGCTTAAGATTGTTTTCGTAAGATATTTCGAAAAAGTTCCTCTATTAGTAATTAAATAAAATTCCCCGCTACGGCTCTTTCTAAAAACTTGAAAAATATATAATGATATGCCTCAGGTGAGCGGGGCTACTCAATCAACTGCTATTGCATTTGTTAAATTTTTATAGCAAATCACAGTCCTATAAGTATTTTGTGCACTGTATCTGCCGCATTGTATACGTGTGTATCATATGAAAAAAAAGGAAATAAACTGAAACTGAAATTAATTTGTTTGTCACTTTACGGAGTAACGAATGTTATTCATCGCTTAAAGAAACAGAATAAAAAAAAAATAATCAGAATAAATCCCATGTTGTCAAACGATTAAACCTCAATTTTCCTCACATTTGATGGGGATTAAAGTCTACGTACGTTAAACTACGAAATGCTCTGATCGCAGATGTATTTAAAAAGGAATTATAAGATATTTGGAATAAACAATGTATATGGTGTGAATAACCGAGAATTATTTAAATGTAGATTAAAATCACTATCAAAATATAAGGAATGTTCGAGAACTTAACAATAATTAATTTATAGTCAGCAGATACAAAAAACACTCGAAGACAACAAGAACATTTACTGATATCATTATTAATTGATAAATAGAATAATAACAAATAATTAGTTATTCAACAGCTAGAGCAGGTGCAATCGCGTTAAATAAAATTATACGAATTTCACCATATTTCTTTTAAGATTTTTAAATTTGAAATTTTGCAACAAAATCCTTAAAAAACTTTTAAAACTCGAGTTTGGTCTTGGATAAGTATTTTAAATAAACACGGTTAATTAGACAGAAAATTAAAAATTACAATTTTGTCTCAGATGTTGGCCAATGATGAAACAACAATTTAAAATTATGAACCCAAAGTGTTATATTGTTTATTACGAGTTAATCTATTCTACGCAGCTCCATTTGCCAATAATCAGACACTTCCACTAAGAAGGTTTTGGGAAAATTGTAATAACCTCATAATGATATACTTAGAAACACAAGCAATTTTATTTGATTTAAATTTAGGGGAATAAAACTATATTCCTAAATATTTTTCAAAACGAACTTTCCGTAATTTTCCCTTATACCGGTGTTCCAATTCCACAATTACTTTTTTGAAAACTTTATTATTTTACTCCTGAATACAATTTTTATATAAAACAATAATAAGTAGGAGATAAAAGTTGCAGCGCCAAAGTGCACAACTTTTCCTCTGTCGCATTATTTTGAAAAGCCTTTGACCGGAAGTTGTGTAAAGGATGTTGGCAGGTATTGCCATTATTGCCGGCTACGTCACCGATATCATTTCTTCTAATAATTAAAAGAAAAAAGATGCGCTGTTAAACCATTCTGTGGGCCCCACAAAATGCTCAATTTTAATTTTCCCTATTTATTTTTAAAAACATCGGAACCAGTGAATAATTTTTTCATAAATAAAAATCTGTATATTTTACTTCTTCGCTGTGTACTGTGCCGGTCAAATTTTTATCTATTTTTATCTATTTGTATATATTTTATCTTTTCCTTATTTGTTTATTCAAGCAATCGAATTTATGCACAGAGATTTTGTCTACAATTTCTATGTTTTTTTTCTATGTTTAGTTTAATTTATTTTAAATATTTTTTTATTATTATATTTAGTTTATTTCTTAGCCAGTAAATATTTAAAATAAATTTTTTTTATAGTAATTATTCATTTTTTCACCGAAAAAAATATTTTTTTATTATATACATATAGTTTATTTTTTAGGCTTTAGGTCAATTAATAAATCAAACTCGTTGAATGTTTAATTAATTTTCTTTTATTATAATAATAATTAATATAATAAAAAATTCATTTAAGGTCAAATAATTAATAAACTCAAAAAAAAAGGATTTTTTTCAAATATTAACTGCTGTACAATAGAGAAAACTTAAAAGTGTTTCATATTTATAAATTTACACTGAAAGTTAGTTAAGATGACTGTACGAGAGGCTGATGACGACAAATTGTTAAAAAATGATTTTTTCGAATTATAATTTGCATTATACAGAAAGATAAATAATTACTTTCACCTGAAAAGTGCAAATTTTCCCGAGTGCAAATTACAATGCAAATGTTGATGGCAAATTTGCTTGAATTAAATCTGCTATTTTTCCGTTAAAGAGGAAGAGTAAAGCCAATTAGTTATTGAAGCTTTTTATGGTTGCCCGAAGGGGATACGAAGTTTATGTGCTGCGGCCAGTGTTAGTAAAGTTTACTTTCGTTTTAAAGATACCGATTACAAATTGTTTTGATTGGTTATATGATAGATATCAAAACCGAAGCAAGTAAACAAATTAGACGTCACATGGATATTTAATTGTTTTATCGATTCCCTTTTTTAATAAAAAAAACAGCTTTTCTAACCTTTTGAGAACTTTACATTATTTTGAGTAGGAAAAAAAATACGGTTGAAGATAATCATTCCAATCAACTACACAATTGTTGGTATACAAGAAGGCCTGTAGCATGTTAAAATATTGCATCCCATTTAATAATTTCTTCTGAACTTCTGAAGACATTTATCACTTTTATCAAAACGTTGCGACAGTATTTTCTGGTACTTATAAAACTAAAATACCAATAATGATGGCGGAGAGGTTGATGACGGCGGTGATTTACATTAATACACATTCGAACATCAACGGACGCAGTAGCCGCAGCAGCAGCCTTTTAAAATCATGTTACACATACTTAGAGGCCCCATTGAAGGGGTATTTACTATTGTGTGATCAGGTTCACACCAAGGTATTAAGTGTTTGTTTAAACTTTTTCATATAAAATTGCTGTTCATTTTTCATGCCGCTGGTACAAGTTTTATTCTTTTAGCGGTTTTTGTATCTGGTTTGGGTTTTATAATTTTTTTTTTCCGTTTTTAGGTTTGTTCTCTTTAATCTTCAGGTGTGTAATTATTTGTGCTTCTCCTGTGTTGTCAACGTATCACAAAGGCTTTGTTATTGTTGTTGCTAGTATGTTGTTATTGTTGTTGCTCCTATTGTTATTGTTATTAAAAGTGTAGCCAAAGAGAACTATACAAATGTTTTTTAAAGAAAAGATTGCGCGGTTCGTTTGATGCAACTGAGTATAAAAGACACAAACTAACGTAATAGACTCAATGATATGTGTCTCGTATAGCATACTTGTATTCAGGAATCTCATCCAAACCAAATTAACATAACAGCCTAAATAAAGACATTACCCGCGGACATCGCAGCAGTCTTAATAATTATGGATTTTAATCTTGACGTTTTCAACGCGAGAATGAAAATGAAATCATTTAATATTCAATACAAACATTTCATCCGACTACCAACAAACCTTTTCATATATATACTTATATGTATGTATATATATACATATGAAAGCATATACACACATACTTACATATACCCTATTAATATATTATGTATGAATGCTAAGAGAGGTAGTGCTGCCAGTTGAATGTTTACTTAGGAATTTGTGCTGCATTTGAAAACGAGATTTCTTTGTTCCTGCTAAAACTGCATTGATCATTAATATAAGTAATATTTATTGCATTTAGTAAAATAATTGCAAGTTACCCCAGCGCTTGCTATTCCAAATGAAACTATTCACAGATATTATTTTTTTAACTCATTATTTAATGAGCATTCTTATGTCACCTTTTTCGAGCAATTCAATTTAGACCAGAAAAATAGCAGTTTCGCATCAACCTATTTGTACAAGTAACAGAGTCATTAAGAAATTGCCATAAAATTTTACAGCAGCCTGCTAATGATATAAATTACTAATTTTGTACATTGGGATTCCTCGAACAAGAATTAACTCTATTGTTTCCTGGCATCTTGTGTAGAAAACGTATGTAGAACTTTTGGCAAGTGATGTGATTTGTAAAAAGTCATGAAAATGTTTATATAATAATAATTTACAAGCGATAAGAACGTGGGCAAAAAATAAATTTTATTTGCATAGTTTTTGTATAATACAAAAATAGCTATATAACGCCATTAACGCCATTTTCAGCTATAACGCCATTTTAAAAGCACTCACACACCTGGGAGATTTTCTTGTGAGAGAACATTGTGTAGGATAATGAACCACGAACTTTCCACATAATTGGAAAGTAAACAAGATAATAATCAAATAAAACCATATACCATATATATAACCATATATATATATATGAATATACCAAAGTAGGATATATTAATTCAAGGTATATGCAACCAAAAAATCAAATATAAATAACCAATTTAAACAAAATAATGACATCTACTCCGGAATAAGGGATATACCTAAATGTTTTGCATAGTTATCAGGCTTTGTTCAGAATTAGTTAAAGGTACATGAAACCGCAGCTCTCTGGTCACGATACACAAATGGCAATCACTATTTCTGCGGTATCCTACTCTTAGATTCTTGGCCAGATATTAATATTATTAGTAATATAATTAATATTAGTAATATTATATAAAAATTATTCTTTTGCAACTGGTTTATGACAAATATCGCAATGTATATGCCTTCAAATGCATTGTCGGTATTGAAAATTTTTGATAATTTGACGGTGGGCTTTATGAAGATTGAATTTAGACGTCGATTTCCTTGCCCTTCAACACCTACTTTAAAAATACTGCAGCTTTCAACCTACCAGGAATACCACTACCAGCGATAAAATTTATCATAAGAGTTAACAGAGCATACTTCATCATATACAATCTAATACAATATCGCCCGATACAGCTAATTTAAGGTTTCTTGAAATCACGATCCTATATCATAAATCTTCCCTGTCTTGAAGTCCTCAAAATGAATTACTGTCATAACGGCTAGAGACCCTATCACAGGAATTCCTGCATGCCTCACCATCATTTCAATTAAAAAAAATTAAAAATTAAAAAAATGTTTAGCTACCAACAGCTTTTATATATACAAAAAGAAATATTTACCAAAAATTCTGGAATACTTTAAATACTTGGAATACTTGAAATGCCTCTCGGTGAATTTCAAAATTCAAAAGAATTTCAAAAATTATTGTAGCTGCTGTTATTAAAATTTTTTACTTTTAATTTTTCGTTATTATTATTTTTGTTGCCGTTCCTATTGCATTGTGTTACGAGCATCCTGTCGCAAAGTGTGATATCCTACGCGTGCAAGTTTTTCACTCCGTTGGCAATTATTGCTATATGTAACAGGTATATGTTATGAACATATGCGTATATATGTACATGGGTGCATATGATCATAGTGAATTGTTGGTATAAGGAAATTTTGACATCAGACCGTTATAGGGCAATAAGAAAGTCATCAGCTGATCTATCAGTCTTGCGTCATATGCACTCGCTTTTCATGTACTACTACTGGCTTATCTATTAGAAATAAGATAAATATAATTTCGAAAATATATTATCTATTTAAAATATACATTACCAAGGATGGTAGACGACCTGTGCCGCCTTGTGCCCTATTCTGTTAGCATGTGCGTAACTATTACGTAACGTTTACGTTATTTTTACAAAATAACCAATCAAAGTCATATAATGCTTTTTTGCTATTTCACAAAACGGACTTGATCCTTGTTAATGAGAATCCCACATATGTACACACAGACTCATTTTGAACTTATCTGCAGGGTGTATAATATTCTGCCTTGTCTAACATGCACTTCTCATCTCTTTTTTATGATTCAATTTTTTACCTGCGTTAAATTATGTTCTATTTAATCGTCTCTTACGATTCGATGCGGTTCGTTTTATTTTAAAGTTTTGGTTTGTTTTTGTAATTAATGTTGCTTTAATAAGCCGTAGATTGTCATTATTGTCGGGTATATATTTTTTTCTGTTGATGTTTTATATTTTGATGTTATTAGCCAGGGTCTTAAAAAAATGTGTCACTTTTTTTAAATTAAATTTCTTTATTGAAAAGTTTTATATGCAGATTTGAGCTGAAACAGGTCTTTTATATATTGCGTATATAGAGAGAAGGTATACAATCATTTTTTTTATTATTTTGTCTTTTTAAATTTAAATCCCATTTGTTAGGTGTAGTTTGTGGATTCAGTGTTTATAATTAAAACTATTTGTTTTTTTCGTTTTTTCTAAAAAAAAAAGCTGTCAAAACTTGTCGCAAAAATATTTATGTTCTCTTTTCGTGCCCTTAAACACTTATTAGCAATGTTTGATAAAGAATGTATACAGTGAAAACTTTAGAGAGGGACAACTAACATGAGCGAGCTAACGAACATATTACATTCTAATAATTCCCACAGTTACTCTGATCAAAACCAGTAAAATGTTCATCAGATTATGTCAGGTTTTATCAAAAATTATTGAGAATACTTTTAATAACAAATAATTTTGATGAGATAATTTTTTATAAAATAAGCCGATAATAATGGAGCAGTAAAGCAGGATTTATGAAAGGAGTTTCTCCCACCAGAATTGATTCTCAAGGTGATATTTTACTTTCAAGCATTGCAACTTTAAGAAGACATGCTTCTACATCATAGCATTTATATGAGCAATTTGTAAATATTTGCATACGTATTTTTTAGGACGCGAAGTTTTTGTTGGCTTTAAGGCCACCTGCTGGTCAAATGATGGAGGAAACGTTTTCTTTCAATATAAAGAGCAATGCCGTAATAAAGTATCGACGTACATATAAAGAAGTTATGGGCAAATTAGGCATTCAAATAAACTTAGTGGAGAAAATGTCATAACTTGTGATCATATATTTAGACAAGGACTGCACACAACAGTGCTTAATACAAACCAAAGTAAAATAAACGAAATAAATATTCAGGACTTTTATTAACCTTTATAATTAAAAGGGAAAAATTGTAAGAACAAAATAAAGTTATTTTTATTTTACTCTTGTCGGGGAACATAAATGCTCCTTACGCTGAACATTCGCTTATGGGAGCTTTCACTGTACACATACTGTACAAGTGCATACATGAGCATAGATACGAGTATATTGATGTGGCATATATGATTGAATGCATATGGAAAATATGCTAATAGATCATTCATTTGTAATCAATTAAGTAAAATCTTTAAAATTGGGCAGCTACTGTTTCTAATACGGTGACTACTTTGCCAGTAAAATTAGTTGCAATGGTGTCATGCTCTTCTCCTTGTCAATGCTCGTAATTACGATATTTAATATAATAATTCAAATTAGATTTATTAATTTCATTTCGAAATTTTTGGAAAAATAATACTGATATTTTTGTAAATCCGCAAATTTAATAAAAAATTATGAAATTAAAATCTTAAAAATAATTCCAACTGAAACATGGAGAGTTCTCATTGAACCTGCATAATAAAAATTTAAAATTCTCAATAAAACGATTATGAAAAGGAACTATTGAAATCCACTGCTGGGAGAAAATTGCAAACTCTATGTTTGAGTTGTTGGCATGTCAGACGTGAATGGCAATATTTGGTATCCATGTGAATAGCCAACAGAAAAAAAAAAATTGTCTCCTGACCCGAAATGCTTAAGTACCTTATTCGATTGGATTCTTCATGGTATACAAAACACAAATAACACTTTTTTTTTATTTATTATCATATTAATATACAATAGGAAAAATATATTCTCTATTGCTCGTCGTCCTTTTCAGTTTTCATTTAATTTTAGTGATACTTTAATTACACTGTTTTGTATTGAAATGGAGCAAAACAAGAATAAAGTTTATTTTCTAAGTTCTTCGACCAAAAATTAACTGCATTCGAATTATTTTTGAATTATGAATTATTTTTATAAGAAGCCGCAATCCGTAAGTAGGCTTGGACTTTACTTTGGCCGTAGAAAATACTTGATGAAGGAGTTCGACACTCAATAATCCCCACCCAACACAACACTCGTACAGAATTTATTGAGTTTACAGAATTTTTATCTGCGAAAAAAAAAACCTCTTTCGCGAATGTGATTTCAATCTGACGATGTTTTAATCCGAATGCTAAAATTCTTATTTTCCTTCGTTAATTTATTTATGTATATATTTTTTGTTTTTTTGGCTCATTTTTGAAAGGCAGTGTCGTCGTAAAAATGATTACGGTGATTACCGAAAGCCATGATCGGCTTTTTCAAAGTGAAGTTGTTAATATAAACAGCAAACAACGAAGAGGAACAAAAATATATTAACGAATTTGTGTTTTTAGTTTTATAAAGTAATAAAAACAATAAAGATTATAAAAATGCATAAATATTTAAATTGGAAATGCATTAAAACAGAAAATATTCATAATCAAACCGATAACAATAAAATGAAATCAAATAAAAAAGAGAATAATTATGTGAAAGTGGAAGCCGTTCTCTGTAGGTTTCAGTTACAGTGCCATGCTGGAGATGCATGCAGTGGTATTCAGTTGCATTCACATATTAGATATTCTTTTAATCTTTGACTAATGTTTTTAAGACTAAATTGAGTCATATTGTGTGCTGATTTTAAATTCTCAGGTAGCACCACAAATATTTAGATGTAGCCAATTAAAAAAGATTTCCATAATGAATGCTATCAATGCTGTTAGTTTTCCCTTTGCAGTCTTTCTTTTTGGTCATTGTTCAACTATTTCCTTATTTTTCTCTTCCATAGTGCATCAATAAATTAAGATGTTTTCAGGTAATTTTCGTTATTTGTTTAACAATAACTAAAGTGATGTTGAAAACGTGTTGACGCGGTCATTTACAGGTTCGGCTCGGCATTTGGGCAGAAAGAGTGGCAGGCAACCTGTAATAGAAGCATCTGTACAGCTGAACTTGAAACAGAGGCGGATCACTTTAGCTTAAGCTTTTGGCTAAGGAATATACAACTTTAATGGAGGCCATTCCGATGAGAGGGAGATGAAAAGAAGAGTTAAAAATGCAGATAAGCCCTTTAGATGCTATAACTGTGCTTTCTTTTAGTATTACAAAGAGAGTTAGGGGAAGGAAACAAGCAACCATACAACGAATGCACAACATAATTATTTCGGTAACAAAATAAAAAATTCTCGAAATACAATTTACAAAATTATATTTTTACAACTCTCCTTATAAATTCAAAATATATTTGTGGCCTTTAAGAACTGAGTTAAGTAATTTTATAAAAAATAAAAAGTAATTTAAAAAAATTGTATAAATAAATATTTAAAGTATATATGTGGCCTCTAAGAACTGAGTTAAGTAATTTTATACAAAAAAAAAGTAATTTAAAAAAATTGTATAAATAAATATTCAAAATATAGATGTGCCTCTAAGAACTGAGTTAAGTAATTTTATAAAAAAAAAAGTAATTTAAAAAAATTGTATAAATAAATATTTAAAGTATATATGTATGTGGCCTCTAAGAACTGAGTTAAGTAATTTTATACAAAAAAAAAGTAATTTAAAAAAATTGTATAAATAAATATTCAAAATATATGTATATGTTGCCTCTAAGAACTGAGTTAAGTAATTTTATACAAAAAAAAGGAAATTTAAAAATATTTAATAAATAAATATTCAAAATATATATGTGGCTTCTAAGAACTGAGTTGAGTAATTTTATAAAAAAAAGGAAATTTAAAAATATTTAATAAATAAATATTCAAAATATATATGTGGCCTCTAAGAACTGACTTGAGTAATTTTATACAAAAAAAAAGGAAATTTAAAAAAATAGTTTAATTTGAGAAAATTAATGAACATAAAGAATTTTACGAAATTTTTTGAGGTTCATTCTCAGCAAAAATCTAAATATCAGAATTAAAATTTAACAAAATCGAAATTAAATAAATTCTATATAAATCTGTAAAATAACTAAATCGAGTACGGAAATTCCAAGTGGCCACAGTGAGCTAAAATATTTTAAATTTTGAAAACATTTTTAAAATAAGTGAACCTTCTTAAAATAACATAAAATTCTAGGCTTTTTACAAAATCAAACTTTTTGAAATTTAAGGATTCCACACCATTTGATACAATTTAGCTTAAAGCACTAAATATAGAAATGTTTTTTTTTTGGAATTCGTTGCATTTTCTCTATAAAATAAATATATTAATTTATTAAATTATTTCTAATTTTGTTAACAGCGTGCTGAGTGATGTAACTAGTAAAATATGTCACTGTATTAAATGTAAAACGAAATTTTTGTTTAAAATTAAAGCTGTGTATGGCTGTGTATGTGTATGTGGGCTGTGTTCCGTTTACTGCAGGTTACGCACCTGCTTAAAATTAGTTAAATTATTCATACTTAAAATAATGCTGAGACACTTAAGAAATCTTTTTGTCACTAACATTTTGTTGTTAACACTCGCATAATAAATTCGGCTTAGAGGAAAAATTATGATCATTTTGATCAGTTCGGTCAGTTGTTTAGACTGTTGCTGTACAGGTGAATATGTAGCAGCTACTAATTTCATTATAAATCTATTCTATTTTCAAATTCTGACAAACACCGCTGGAAAGAAAAAAATTAGACAGAGAACTGTTTAATGGTTTCGATGATTAAACCATTAACTCGTTTTTATTTTCTATAAAACTATGAAAAGTTTTCCAAACAGAAAATGTATATTGTAATATTTTTTTGTTAATGTGTCAAATGTTTCTAAGTAGATTTAAGCCATTATGTTACTAAAAATGTAAAAATGAACAAATTCAAATAATATGGTTTTTGATCACTTAATTTGCTGTTATTTAGTTTTAATCTTGTCAGGAAATTAAGAAAAAAATATATATATACTCCTAATGCAACAAAGAAGAAAAATATATAAACAGCTCAAACTGGAATATTCAATAAACTAAGCCCCAAGTGAAAACACAGAAAAATTATCTACCGGCTTTGTTCCCTTTGTAATTATTCTCGTTTGCTTCTTTTTTTTGTAGTTCTTATAATGAAAACACTTTCTGGAATTAAAACTCTATTAACCAATTCTTGCTTGCTTGCGGTAATTTATTTATTTTTTTTTTTTTTTTTTTGTTAAAAGTGTTTAGAAAATAAATAAAAAAAAAATAATTTATAAATTAGATAAACTTAAAGGAAATTTATGTTCTTACGTAATAGTTTCTAATTTAAAATGAGCAAATTGTTTTATATAGTGCGATGCATATTGTTGTGTGGCACTGTTTGCACATAAACTATTTACTTATTAATTAATTATTTCAAATTTACTTTCTTCAGTGTAAATAACTAGTTAATAATTACACACGTACATTTATTTATATATTTTCAGTGCCTGAACTTTTGCGCCAAACCATTAGATTAATTAAAATGTCTCTGGGAATACAAACAAAGGAAACAAAGGATTCGTACTTCACATCCATATCTTTATAATGGAGTTTCTATATTTTCTGATCTTATCAAAACATTTTCCACTGTATGTATGGTGAAATCTATTACAAGAAAAGAAAATCTTTTCTTAGTTTCTTGTTTTAATTTAAGGACAATTTGCCGACAGAGCAAATAATGTATTGGGAGAAGAGCAAAAAGAACATGCGGCATGTGTTCATTTATATACGTATGATTACGTGACTTGTTCTGATCCCAAGCAAGGAAGCACAAAAAGGACTACAAGTTTATTAGTAGTTCGTATCTCTTAAATTGTCTACTGCGAGCACTTGTGCAAAGTATCATAAATAATATGTTGCATGGTGTAGGTAGATTTAATGATGACAGCTATTTAGTTACAAATGAAAGTGATAAGAAAGACTTACAAGGATTTTTTAATTCGGTGAGTTAACAAAAACTACATAAAATCTCAATGTGTGGTCCTACATTATTCTATACAATTTTATTACTCATTTAAACTATATGTTTGCAATACTTTCATATCACATGGCAGACGTCTAAAGACTACAATTGTTAATTGCTTCTTCAAAGAAATATTAAAACTTATTTCGCTACACTCAAAAGTTGAACTCAAAAAGATATAAAATAAATTTAAGTAAATAAACTTTGCGAGATGTCAGCCTAATATTTTTAATTAATTTTTAAATCCAATAATGGAATTTTCGGCAACATTTTAAGGATTTTTTAAATATCCTTTTTTAACTAACTTATTCTCCGAGTTATCCTCAAATTAAAAAACTTTTTTTCCTAACTCAAAGCTCTTTAATTAAAAAACAAAAAATAAATATTCTACTGAAAAAAATATTTAAAAAAGAAAAAAAATTTATGTAAAATTATGAATTTCTTTGGAAGGCACGAACTATTTGCTTTTCATTTATTACGAGTAATTTTTATTGCAGCTAATTAAGATTTACTTAACCTAAATAAAATTTTACCGCAACTTCGGACTTTTTATAAACAATTTTTAAGGCTTTTTTGTGTCTCCTTTTTTTTCGTAGTGTATGTGTGCATGCCATGTTGAAATTTTGTTTTAAAAAACTTTAATATAATTTTACAATTACCATAAACTTAGCAATAATTTTTAAATGCTGTTTTAAAAAAAGGTGGTTGCTTCAAATAGCACGCAATGCAATTAGTTTATAGACAACAAGAACTGTAGACAGTCACACACGTCAGTATATCTGACACATGTTTATATGATAGAATCAAGAATATGGCAAGCGGCGGCAAGTGAAAAGCGGTACTACGTAAGTCGACAGGAAAGCCTTCTAACTAAACATTCGTATATCTAATTATATTATTGTATTGGAATAAATGACTGAACGTATAATATTAGTGAGCCCATTATTTTACTTTCCACTTTAAATGGCAGCTTTTAGCGATCATTGCCATCATTCTTAAATGTTATTCCTTGAGTGATATTCGCTAACTAACCATTACGATTCGCTACAACAGTATGCTATGAAAAAAAAGGAAACTTGGCGGGATCTCCTAAAAGATCTCAGCAAAAGCACCTTTTCGTAAAAAAATCCCTGCTTTTTGTGTGATATCGCTGAAGCCATTATAAAGAATAAAAGTATTATAAATGAATCCTTTCTTGTATTTGAAATTCACACACATGATTTCTTATCAAATTACTTTCTACACAAGCTGCTTCGGTTACACCATATTCATTAATCCTTCTACTGTGTTCACTTCTTGTCTTTGAACTGTTTAAGGCATTTCAATTTAATATAAAGAAAATAATTCATATCTTATTACTTAATCGCAATCAATTTGTCAAGATCCCTACATACGAGTGAGTGCTTGAGCAGTTTTAAAAGACTTATTATTGGAAAAAATAACTAGATAATTTGGAAAAAAAAATGAAACAAAACTCTTGAGATCTGTTTTCTTCAAGTACAAAAGAAAAGAAATTCTGCAGAATATCTGTATGGACGTATACAAAACTCGTAATTATATACGAGTGCGAACAAAAAAGAGTACCTTGCAGTTACAGCGTGTGGGTAAAACATGAGTATCGCACTAATTTTAGAAATTCTATTAGATTTTGCCGCCCATAATAATGAGAGAAGAATGTATTGTGTTCCTCTGTTGATGGGTTCGTTTGCAAAATGAGCAGAAGAAAATATTTACACAACATTTAATAGGAACACATTTAGGTTTTTTTTGGCCAGATGCGAATATTTAAGCTGTTAAGATGATTTCGATTTAATCAATAATTTCGGCACCTTTTGGTAAACATGAGACAGTCTTTTATTAAATATTTAATGTCTTCGATTGGATTGTGGATTGAAACCCCATTCAATTATCGTTGAATAACTACGATAGACCTGCCTAGAGATCATTTTACTAACATGTGATTAAGAAAAATTGCACAGCGAGAAATGTTTATGTATTTTTATGCACACGAATTACATTTCCTTTTATTCATAAAGTGTCTCCTTTATCATCTTTAAACATAAATAGAGCAAAGTTTGCTTATATTTACTCACCTGCCTCCGTAATTTCAGATTTTACCTGTCTCTGGCAAATGAATGAGTGTTAATTTGAATGCTAGCACGTATTATGTTGGAATTAAGGGCCGATGTAGCTTAACCTGCGACTAATTAGTCCAAATCCTCTGATGACTCTCCATTTCATTACTTATCCAACAATTTCAACTTCATACGCAACTACAACTTTAATTCATAATAAAATAACACGTTACTGCTACAATGGTTTTTTTAAGTGTATTTAGTAGCTAAGGGAAAGCTATGTTAGGGATAATATGAAAGGGTAAGAAGTTTACTATACAAAAACTAATTAGCAAAACGCCTACTTTTCCCTTTTAACTCTCTTTTGTTCATCTTGAAAATTAAATACATGCTTGAGTTGTATTCGTGTCTACATACTCAAATGCATACAAGCATATGTATGTGTGAATAAAGAAGTAGGATTAGCAAAGGGAGCACATACCTACATGTGTATACAATTCGTTTCCAATGGCATTACACAGGCATAGCACACATGTGATTTAACAGCCACACACAGCCATTCATATACAATTCATATTTAATATGCCTCCTGAAAAAATATCCCCACATGTGAACTTACAAACAGATTTATAAGCAATATTCCAGTTATAAGGAAGGATATGTGATATTTTATTTATGTTTTGTTTGTCAAATTATACAACAATCAGACATCCTGTCTTTATAAAAAAAACACTATTCAAATATTTTGACTCAATTTCGTGTGCTGTTTGCATATAATTTTCCTTTATTAAATGTTTATTTATTTATTTGTTAATTAATAGAGTTAATAATTTATTTAACGTGCATACGCAATTATAAGCAAAACATTTAGAAAATATTTTACAACAGCTAAGGGCAAAAGGATGACCTCTTATCCTGTATCATTAATAAAACCGTACAAGTAAATGATTTGATAGCATGGTCTCTGCTATTGGTCACATGTGTCTCCCTTTGCACAAAGCACAAATCCATATGTATGTATGTATGTATGTACATGTGTGCATGCGTACTCTTTTGTGTATATTATTTTTCTAATTTGAATGGGAAAATGCCTTAAATATACAATAAGTTATTTCACTCGTTTTAATAAAAATTTTTTACTTTCAAAACCATAAAAAACGCTTTCCATTGTAGAACAGGAAAAGGATACACATGTGCTGTATTTGTTTGGATACTTGCATTGCAAGCACTTATTAAAATTACACAATAAAACACGTTGACCTGGGGAAACATTTACAAAACATCAGTGTATGGTATTCACTTAGTTATGGTTTAAACTTTTATAACAAGAAAAAAGAATTTCCAAAGAATGAAAAATAAATTCAAAATAATTGACGACACCGATGACACTGTGCGAAAGTATCCATATGTGCTCAATTTTCTTGGAACAAAATGCAATTGTACATATATACATATATATAATTATACATATGTATATATTCACCTAAATATGTATATATTTCTTCTCACAACATTAATACATACACTCATTACCTTGTTAAATCGCATGACAAAAATGTTGTTCTTTACAGAACAGTTTTCCTTTTTTGGAAGGGTAACTAAAACACGCACAAGAGGTTGGAAGATTGTTCAATATTGGCGCAACCTCTTATTTCATGCAATTGCACTGATATAACTCCCAAGTGTTTTACATGCATGCGCACGAAAATATGTAAATCCACATGCATATATGTATGTACATATCGCGAATGATACACTGAGCAGATCTGGATGAGCAAAAAAAAATATTATTTCGGAATTCATCTACGAAAACTCCACTTTGATATGTAATAAGATTGTGTTATTTACACGTGCTCCTCTTTGTTCTAACTAAATAATAACGGCAGTCAAATGTGACTGAAACAATGTGGAATATACAGGCGACATGTTATAGCAGGGGTGAAATGGCAAAGATAGTGAAGAATACTTTTTCGATAGACATTTTTGTTTTGGAAAATTTCTAAAAGGATCTCGCCATGAAAAATGCACTTGAGGAATGGTGAAACGACCACACCATTTTGATGTCTCGCTTTCTTAAAATTTTGTAAGATACTTCACACCATCTCATTTTAGTAATATCTGCACCACCCAAATCCGACAGAAAATTTAATACCCCTCTCATGAATGAGACGGTACTTTAAGGAGTTACTACAGCATATAAAAGAGAAGCTCAACGGTCGCAATATGTGCCACATATTGCTATTTCTTCGCTACTACAATGGAAGCGGTGCTGGTGGAATCACGGAACTTGTTGCCCAAAATCGCGGAAAATGCAAATAACAATGGATGGTTTTTAGACCACGTTTACTCTTTACACTAAGGTGTCCCGAACGCATTGAATGAAAAATTAAAAATTTTACAAATTTATCTTGGAACTACCTTGGAATCAAATTGTACAGAGATGGGGTCAAGAAAAATTTACTCTGATAATGTCGATTGTTTATTAAAATGCAAAATTGTGCTATTTGGCGTGGCGAAACACTATTACATCCACAGAAAATCATATTTCCTATCGCTCTATAAGGTGGCGAAGAATTGATTCATACGTCTTCGAAAGCGATGATAGTCAGAATATTAATCAATATGATGCGACGTAGGCACATGATTAAAAATTATCTGGTATTAATCTTTCTGGCATGTTGTTGCAATAGGACGAAACTACATATTCGTAGAAATTTTTGGCGAAAGAATAATTTCACGTAATGATCTAATTAATGTGCCACGAAAATTGTTAGGTTTAAATTCAATGGAATATTTTCATTAGGGATATGTAAAGTCTCTTGTCTAGGTCGATAAACAAAAAGCAATTAAAAAAATGTATATCAACATTTGAAGAGTTATTTGTCAATACGCCAGTAAATACAGCGATAAATTTGTGAATGTTCACATTCCTTTTTTAAGGATTGATATCATAAAATTTTCTATCCAATAAAGTCCGTTTCATTAATATTAAAATTTTACTTGCTTTTGTAACTTTAAAAAAAACATCTTTCTGTTTCCTATTTTTGCCGAAAAAGTGTAATAAATTAAGTTAATAATTTCATGAAACATATATAATTGTTAAATAAAGTAAATATTTTTTTTTTATTGCTAACACGCTATTTTGAATATCATGCATTATCTAAAAATGCATCCTTGCTTTTGTTAAAACGTGGTATTGCGAAGGAACGAGTGATCAAAATTGTTGAACACTTTTTGTACAACAAGAAATAAAGGGGCACTTTATATGAACGCCCTGTTCTAAGAGGAATAATGTGATGGCAAATAATTGTTTAAAAGTGAATAATGAATAAATAAATAATGAATAAAATTATTTATTTTGTCTATTGTGCTAGTCAAGATAGCTGCATTACGTGATTAAAATAACATGGATTAATATCGAATATAAAAAAATTTTGGTTGTGTAGATTTGAAAAATTTTTCAAGGCTTGCTTTCATTGGAATTTTTGTGATTCTCAGTTGGTTTTTGAAAAAAATCAGCTACAAGTTTGGTTTTAGCAACAAACTAAAAGCAGACATCTTCGAATAAATAATCCGCAGCCTACTAAACCGGAGGTCGCGGGTTCGATTCCTGCCTAGACCCTAATTGTTTTCCTGCAATCAAGCTGAAAACAAAGCAGGTTAAGTTAGTTTAAAAACAAACAAAAAATAAAAAAAATATATTTCATATAATATAAATATTAAATTTTTTGTTATTTAAACCCCATTTTCCTTCTAGAAGAATCTCTATTTTGTATTATAAAAAAAGTAGAATAAAACTTTTAAAAAACAAGTTGCAAGAAGTGAGGTGTTATATATTTCTTGTTATGTTACTAAGAAACTTTTCGATTTCTAACGTGGTTTTAAAATAGTATTACGAAAGTTATACGAAAGCTAAGAAGCCTGACAAAAGATACATTTTTTCCACTCTAAATATAATAATCGATAAATTTCTTAACTTCTTGCTACTAAAGTTTTACCACTTACGAAATTGTTAACGTATGTCTATAATTAAACGACGGGGCTGATATGTACTCAGTTATGAAGGAAGTTTTTAATTTATGGCAATTTTTTTCCACCTTACAAATAATTATAATTTGAAATACAACGTCTATAGTAACTAAATACATTATTGTAAAAATTCGTTTTATACGTTATCTAAATAGTAAATTCAAATAAAGATTATTAAGACAATGATTCATGTATACCAGTAAGTTCAAATTTAAGAGTTTTAATTTTAAATATTATGAAACTTTAATTTCAGTCTTAGGTTTGCCAGTAGATTCCTGAAAATTTATAAATGTTACAGAAAAGTTATTTTTGGACAAGTATTAGGAAAGTTTCAACTTTTTAAATACAATCCAAAGGATTAGCAACTCACATTAGTTTTCACTCTAATTTCGTTCGGATTTTGATGGGATGTATGAGAGTCATCAATTTTATTATACTCAGATTCACCTAATAAATGATCCACAGAATTGAACATACAATTTTTATTATTGTTGTGATTGTTCTCTCGTTGAGGTTCCTTTGTATCGTCGGGAGTATCATCGGTGCTTAACGACATCGTTACTGAAGTAGTATCAACAGGGGTCTCTTCCGATTTCTTAACGTGCAACATGTCAATTTCTGTTAGAATGCCTTTAGGTTCCTAAAAAGTACTTGTACAGTTATAATAAACCATGCAAGCAGAAGTTACTTCATACCTTTTCAAGAGCCGCATCCGATACTTGAAGATGATAATTATTATTGCAGAATTCTCGCAACAGTTCGATGCCCTTTTCGCGACAATTTCCATAACGGTTTTCCCAAGCATCCAGCAGTCGATTGTAATAGCGAGGGTGTTCAATAAATTGAAGGTATTTATGGGTATCAGATGTTGGGAAGACACGCTCCAGAGGGGTACAACGATTTAATTCATCTTCAGACACTAGCAAGCAACGCACATCATCAGGATTAAGGTTTTCCAAAATAGCATCTAAGTATTCGTCACGGTATTCTAAAGAACGATTTGTAAATTGATTGTGTTTTCGTATTTCATCACTTCTAAGGCAAGTCGTAAAAATTCGTTTGTCATGACACAATGGACCCTTCAAATTTAACGCCTCCAATACCTCTTTTTGGCTTTTTTCATTAAGTTTTGGAGGCACCTGATATAAAGCTGTATTTAAAATAGACTGTATCAGAGGCCCTTTTACATGCAAGTCTAGTGGCAATTCTGAATGTAACGACGGTGATATATTAATCTCTAATAACCAAGGAATAAGATTCTCATCTAATAAAATATCAAACCCAAACAGTTCATAGCAGTTATATCGAAAGTTCACATTCTGTCGATATGTACGATTAAGACCAGATTCACCACTTATAATTGCTCTGATTACTAAATTGCGAAGAGTGGCCCATAAACGTTTAGTGTTGACACCACGAGATTCTAGACAACACCATAACGATTGTAACGTCCACTTATGACCCTCACAAGCGTTCACATTCTCGTTTTTAGAGTAATTACTCGATAACTTATTAATACTATAATTTGTTAGATGCATACAGCGTTCATCGAGCTTATTCAATTCGGAACTGTATTTAACTGTAATATTTTAAAATTATTTTAGAATTTTTTTAAATATAAATTTTGTACGAAAAGTTTACCGGAAGCAAATCTAGCCAAACCATCTTTATACATGTAGATACGCAATGGATTTATAGAAGTCATAACTACATATATGCGCATATCAAATTTATTGTCATTTATTAGCAAAGGGCGCTCTATGTACCTGTAAACTTGAGTTTATTATTAATTCTCTAATTAATTGTAATAAAAGGAAATTACTTTTGTACTACTAAAGGACGGTCCTTAGGAAATTGGGACCATTTATTTACAATACTAATACCAGTTCCCCTAGCACTGGCAGGCGGCTTAATTATCCACTTGGCTTGTTTTGAAGCATTTTTAGGCCAAACTTGTCGTAAATCGTCTAAATCATCAGGCATTACGTAGGACCTAAAAATTTATTAAAAACAAAGGTTAGTAATATTAAGTATGGGACATATTTACAGTCCGCTCCATTTGATCTTTATTGGTTATTCAAAAAAGTTTTGATGATGATAATAAAAATTGATGATACTAATAAACAAATTAAATATTAAATATTGCTGATACTAATAACAAATTTCGAAAAACCGTTTTTTAAACAATCCTTTTATTTTCAATCAATGCTAAAAACTTGGCTAATAAAATTTGTTATGAAAGGGATTAAATAGTTATATATTATATAAAAATGCATTGAAATTGAATATTTTGGAATATCAGCTGGTTCTTATGCGCATTTAAATACATGAAATGCTTCTCAGATCAAAAGCAGATTTAAGTTTACTTAAATCAGCATTGTAACAAGAACAAAGCCTGGTTTGAGCCTGCAAGCATTTTTGTAGACATTTGATAAAAAATAAGACTGCACTACCTTAAAGTATTTTGCTTACTAACATCAATCAGAATACAAAAGAAAAATACAAGAGAAAAAGTTATATTAAATTTAAAGTTATATTAAAATACTTAAATGATCACAATTAAGTAATAGCAGTTCTTTCCTAGCTGCTTTGACTTAAACGATCATCACTACATCATCACTACATACTAGTTGTTAATAGTTCATCGCATATTTTCTTGATGGCACTTACAAATTAAATATAAAAGACGGAAATCTTTTTTGCTTTTACCGTTTAAATATATATTCATATGTACGCATGTATTTATTGAGTGCAAGACTACCTACAATTTTAATACAATTTTTTTCAAATTCAAAGAAATAGGTATAATTTATGCCTGACAATATCTGCGCTTAACAATCCCTTGCGGGGCCTTAACAAAAGTGAAAAAGATTTGTTCGTAATTTAGATAAGGATACACGCATAACTCGGCTGGGTTTACATATAACGCATGCAATATGTATATGAAATTTTCAATCACCTTTGCATGAAGCCAAATTCCTTCGTGCCAAATTTTTTAATACACTGCTGTATACTGCGCCACATAGTGTCCTTTCGTCCAATACGAAACGAGCCTGGCATATGATTATATTTTTGATGCGAACGTATTGTTCGAAAACCAGGACTTTTCATATGTTTTTCCCAAACGGCCATCCAGTCGGTGGTATCTAAGACAAAATTACAGAAATGTAAATACACATACATACGTACATATGTAGAGAAAGAGATATTGTAAAGCTAAACACATTATTAAACAATTTAATACATACTTTTTATAATGCGGAAGCCCGAATTTAGAACGATACGTTTAACAATTTTTGGTAAAACAGGGCTCAATTTCCATTTCAATATTTTGTGCAATTGAGGAGGCATTCCGGGGCCACATTTTGCATAAGATGAGAAATTTAAGTAAGGAGGCACATTTGGAAATAAACTTGGCGATAATATACAGTCCGGTGTATTATATATGCGAGCATTCGGGTCATTTTCATTATTTTCTTTAGTAATTTCTTTTTCTAAGGAAGGCCGAGAATTTATATTTTTACTTTGAAAAGTTTCGTCACCATCTTCAGCAAGATAAAAGGTTTCACCGGTATATTCATCCTCAGAATCACTGTTCGTATATGTGTTGATATCATCATCAATAGCTAAAAGTAATTAATAATTTTTATTGGACAAGGTATAAAATTATATAGGAGATATTTACCCTCACAAGGATCGTCATCTGCTAAGCTATTTCTATTGAAACAGTCTCCATCATTGTTGTAATTGTTTGCTAAAGAAATAATACCATAATTATTATAATAAGTGAAATTTTGTCTTATCATACCGTGCAATTGGCTTTTATTATTATTGTTATTGTGTACACCAGGCGTCAAGTAATTGGCGGCATAAAAGCTCGCCTCATAAGCAGTAGCAGATTGGGAATTAGTTAAACCATTTTGTATTAAAATCTGTTCCTTGTCTTGATGGCCATCAAGTATACTACTTGCATGGAATTGATTTACACTAATTTTCATATTATTCTTTGCGGGTGAAATGCTCATGAAACTGGTTGTGGATGCATTATTATTTGTATTATTGGAAGCGGCTTTATCAGCAATATTTTTCGGGGGACTATTATTGCGCATAACACTTGACACCTGAATTCTATCAGCAATTGGACTTGATCGTTTTGCACTGTGTGAACTTGGGTACTTAGCACCACTGCCCGTTTTAGATGGCATCTCTTCTAGTGGTCTCTTTAAATGCAACTTTAGTGAGTTAGTAAAGCAAAAAGGGAGAAGCGAAATGATGTGCAAACATACAAAAACACAAACGTAAACATAATAATGGCATTGGTTATTGACGAGTTGTAATAAATTATGTTATTATTTTAAATATTGCTGTAAGAGTAAAGTTTAATAAAATGTATATGCATTTATGTATGTAAAACTTAACACGATTTAACATATAAATTAGACATTTTCCAAGTTATCGATAAAATTAAAGTTGAAAGAACCTCTTCTCGAATATAATAAATTGAAAAAAAAAATACAAACATATTTATAAAACATTTGTTGTTTTATGCGCTATTTTGTCACGAGCCCTAAACACTATTAATTCGTACACCAGTATTTTTTTCAGAATAAAGTTTTAATTATGTTAATTACACCAACAAGTTTATACTTTTCTGAAAGATTGTTCTATTTCCTCTAAGCTGATTAAGAAATATTCTTAAATTCTGTATCAAAATGTAAAAAAAAAATTAAGGACACTAAAATGCCTTTATTTTTTATTAAAAATTATTTGATCACTATTAATTCGTTCAGTGCATAAATTCCGCTCAAGCTAAATAAAAAATCAAAATGTAAACAAAAATTTTAAATGTAGCGTTACAACAAGAGAATTGGAATGTATCGTAGCCAAGAAAGAAAAGTTTTCCACTTTATTTTATTCTATTTATCATATTTATTAAAAATGGCACGTAATAAACCTGTTTGTGGAGAAATTCCAATTTTAATGGTCAATAAATTCAAATAAGGAATGACATATGGGCAGATATCGACTGATCTTAAAATCCTAAGATGTGCAAAATAAGGCATCGCTATAAAAGATCTTTGCCAATTATCATTAAACTAAATCGTAAAACCTCTGTTCGAGATGTAGCCTTAAAGTGGTCTCAGGTAATTGGTCACAATATTTTTGTTTAAAATAATCAACTTGCGTTTTTGTTCGTTTTTTAAAAAGTCCGGTTTTTAATATGGAACTTTTTTAATGTATGTCTAAAGAGAATGAAATTATCTATAAAAAAAAGTATAAATTCTTTTGTGTAGTGGCTATAGTTCTGAAAATATACGTGTTTTAAAAGCACATTGAATTAATAGTGGTTAGGGATCGTACATTCCAGCAAACAAATGTCAGTTATGGAAAATAATACAATTGTCCACTGTGTAGTTCGACTTTAATAGCTCTTACTAAATATAATTTTAAAATTAGAAAAGTAAGCTTTTATAAAATTTATTCATTTGAGATATATTCACTATTTAGAAAAGTGGTTTTGCTGTTGCTCAGCTTTCAAAAATGCAATGGAATGTAAATCGGTAATAAATTGTTTTACTACTAGATGTTGAATTCTGTATTTTACTTAAATTTTTTTCCTAATAAATACTTTTATTGTCAAACAATGTGTGACTAATTGTGTATATGTAGGCTATAATAAAGAAAAAATATATATATTTATATCATTACCATTATTAAAATGTTTTGTTCAAGGTCTTTTTTTAAGAATTTAATTATAATAAATTAAATTTTCCACCGATCCATTACAAAATAGAATTAATAATTTTATAAAATATAAAAATATATGATATGTATGTATACACATATATATTTTTGTTATTATCTTCTAATATTGCTGAAGATTAAAAAAACTGCATTATTACATGGCTTTGAGGAAATTAGAAATTGTGCTTAACCGGACAATGTTTCGTGGCTTAAACTTGCATTAAAAAAAATTATTTTACAATTTATAAATTTGTAAATTTTACTTTTAAGTATGATAAAATCTAATAATGTAGAGCATATATCGATGGTCTCTGGTAGAAAGAGCCCAATTCGCTTTTTCTTTTGGTTTTTACAATTTTTTTATTGATCACATTGTAAAAACTGAACACACATTGAAACCACTAAAAAAAAAATTTATTGAAAAAATAATGCGAGTTGGGGACTTTCTAGTTGAAATCGACGATAAATGTACTATATCTGTTTTTTATGAATATGTTTTGATCTAAATGGAGATTAAAAAAATGTAATGATTAGGACTGTCATGAAATTGGCTTAATAGTGATTTTTAAATAGATTAGGGAAAAAGAAAAATTGTACAATAAATTATTTTTCATATTTCTCATATAAATATTTTTTTAAAAAATTTTCGCAACATAATCACACAATTATAAAGTTATACAATTTACATATTCTCTTCGATAAAATTCTACAGACTACTTTAACAGAAAAAATAAATAATTTGAAACGCTTTACAACTACAATTAGTATTATTATTGGGAGATAATACGGCGCGCAAACGCCTCGCCACAGAAAATTTTGGTTTTTGCAATATAATCACCAATATAAAGGAGTGTAAAGAAAATAGAGGTTGTAATTGATAAAATAAATATATTTCATTTACTGAGACTAAAAATAATGAATATTGAGAAAACCGAGCTCGCGTGATAATTGAGATATTGGAACACAACATTTAAGACAAACAGGTGTGTTATTAAAAAAATTAGTATTCACATAAATTTTGCTACTCAATTTCTCTCACAAGTAATGCATAAACAAAAACTTGCTATGTAAATGAATGTTTGTACGTAAAATAAACAACTCACCTGACTACTCGAAGAAAAATCTGCTGCAGTGGTGGTTGGCGTTGCGGCAGTACGTACTCGAGGCTTATTTTCAATTGGTGTATTTATTTTTGCGTTACCGCTACTAGCAAAACTATTTATAACAGCGCCATTACTCTGACCTGTAGCTATTGGAGATAATGATGAAGTAGTTGTTATTGTTTTAGCATGGTTAGCATATTCTGTAGCATTGATGATATTATTATATTGCTTTGTTACATGCGAGAATTTGTTGGCACAAATGTTATTGATCATTTCTAATTTGCAACCTTGTGGCGTATGAGCATGATTATGTGAGCTCAGCAGTTGTTGGGGCATATGCTTTTTAACGTAAATGGCATCCTTATACTTTTCCACTTCTTCACGCCATGTTTCATGAAAATCTAATATTTCCAAACACTTTTTGCTTTCATTATTACTAACGTTCATACAATTGTTGGTAGTGTTCTCTTTGGCACGTTGATTGTGATGACTATGATGGTGATGATGACCATGACCGTGGCCATGAAGTTGATTTAAGGAATTGTGTGCAAAAGGTTGAGATGGGCTCATATTTGTTGTTATCAAACCAACTCCAGTGTTCCTCTCTTTTCCCATTGACCCTGATAAACTAATATGTTGCTGTTGCTGTTGTTGTCCAAGACGTTTATCAATTATAGGAGACATAATAATGTATTGTATATTGAAATTTAGTATTAACTTTTCATTAAAATTTCTAGAAGAAAATAAGTGTATCACAATTTAATTCTGGATATTTTCTTTCGATTATATAAAACGTATGTATAGATAACTATATGCAGATATATAATTATTCATATATTTTTAGTTATTATTTTTATTTTTAAGTTTTCTTAGCGTTTCCACTAGTACTTTTTCGTAGAGGTACAACTTAAAAGTTAAAAAATGCAACTGCAACTGAATTGAACTATTTTGAGTGTGGCAAAGACCCAAGTTTTACACTTTTACAACTTAAGTTTTCTATGTAATTCGATTGTATCTGTCGTGACTAGAATACAGCGCGCGAACGCATCCCCAGACAATTTGTTGATATTTGCAATAAAATTAACATATACACTTGATCGAACTCGATGATCAATCGAATATTTTTATTTTGTTCTGTTTCACTTGCAATTTGAATTATTTTTTTTGTCTCTGAACTGCATGTACGAAATATAAATGTATATGTAATTTAATTTATGTACATATGTACACATATACATATATCAAAAAATTATCTTATGCCAGAAGTTCACTACTTATTCAAACCAAAATAAATAAACACTCAAATAAAAAGGTCATAAGCCAAAAGAACACTAATAAGACATGGCTGGTCAGAAATGCATTTATACATCCATACATAGATATGTTTATATGTGCATATGTTCGGGTATATGTATATACGAGTCATTTGCACATTCTAATAATCTCCTAATAATTTTCTTCAGTAGTAATTGGCATAAATAGTACATTTTATGAGCATGAGATACTAAAATTTATAGTTTTACATTTTGCAGATATTTTTTCATCTTAGAATTTTTAAAGATTTAAATTGTTTTTCAATTTGGCAATACGGGTAATACTTCCTGTATCCAACCTTCTACAAATATAAAAACTTAATTATAGTGTACTCTCTCTCTCCTATTGGAACGAGTGCTCTTTCTTCCATATGCAATAAAAATGTCAGGTGTTTTTCTAATTTCCCTATTGAAGTAAGGTATTTAATAAATTTTATTCAATAAATGACCCATATGTATAGCTCTGAAGCAAGCGATAAACTAAAAAAAAAGAGTTACGTCCACTGGACTAGTACACTATTTAAATTTTAAAAATGTTTACCCTGAATAGTACATCCCGTAACAGATTTACAAATTAGTCAACCAATACATTTAGAAACATTACAATATGTTTTCCAGCAATGCTTTGCAACATGTTGCTAGATAATATAAAATATTCAAATAACTTTTCATTTTCTCTAGTTTAACAATATTTATTATAGATTTCTTTCTTTACTTAATAACAAAATTGTATACTCAATAAATCATGAATCATACGAAGATTATTCGCTTGATTTAAAGTTTAATATTTCCTGCAAAAGAACAAATGAAAGAGATTTGCTTTTTATATGCATTGTTGATGTTAAAGCTGAGCACTTTCCTCAAAGTGCGTGTATAATAAACTGTGACGTACTATCAACATAAAAAATTCGTACATATGTATGTACATATATATGTACATGTATGACACATTTGCAAATAAAAATTCTTACAGTCTCACACACTGTTATACGCACATACATAGGCATTGCAACTTTTTAACCACATAACTGCACACACTTCTGCTAACACTTATGAATGCACGTACATCCAAACATACATGCATACATACATAAATACATATATATGTAGTAAATCGCTTATTAAACAAAGTACACACTAGAATTTATTAGTTTTTACAAACTTTTAGTGCATCTCTACACACAGCAGCATATGCTTACCCAATTACTCAGATATTTTATATACACACTGATAATTTTGGTAAATTTATTTGTGAATGAGTTCCTTCGTCTGCTTTTTTCACATTGAATTTTATAAATAAGAAAAGTTTATAATTGCCTTTTTTGTTTAACCAAAAGTTTTTTATCACAAATTGTTTTGATAACTATACCAAAACGTACTTGAACTAATTTATTTGTAAGCAATATAATTAAAGTTCAATATTGAATTAAATCAATTATATTTGGCAGCAAACACTTGATTAGCAAAAAAAAAAAACTTGAAAGCCGGTAATATGCGGCAATTCTCTTTATATACATATAAATGTATGTATATTCACCATTCAAGTTCAATACATTTTCGACTTAAATTTTTGATTTTTATATAAATTTATTAACTTTCTTTTATATCACCACTACAAAATGATTTTATTTGATAAAGCCACGCGTTCCAAGTTCTAATTCCATTTTGCAATTATCCTTTACCAATTTTGCTTCATAACAGCTGTTTTGTTAAGTGACATTCAATATTTTATTTACCACACCAAACCCAGCGAACTTTTCCACGTGTTCAAAAAAATTTAAATGTGTTATTAACTATGTCGGAATTTTATTTGTATAATAATATTTAATAAATATTAATTTTTAGTTATAACCTTGTGCGTGATTAAACTTTTAATTTTCAGAAATTTTCTTATAATTTGCATTTACCGTCAGTTTGTTGCAACTTTCAATCTAAGTGACTTTTGAGAAGAAATATGTTGGATAATATGAAAAGACAAATTCATAGTGCAACTGCTGTTATTGGCTTGCCTAAATTTTTAAAAATAAATCGCCAATAGTTGATACTGTGAGAAAACATTATTCGTTTACAAAGAGTATGGCAACATGAAATTAAGTTCACCACTATTTTAATTTACATAGCAAAACATAAACAAAATAATAGATATTTTTTCTTTATAATTATTTTATAAAAGGATTTTCCTTGAATAAGAATATTTAAAGCCAGCAATGTCAAAAGTTTATTTAATACCCGTTGCGGTATTTTTAATATTTCAAGTTACATTTATTGGAACGTAAGTATAAAGAAACAAAATGAAAACGTAAAGATTTCGCTAAATATTTTATGGAAAACTTCTGCGTAGATATATCGCGGCTGTTTTACAGGGTCACGTTGTGCCCACTATTCCCTACATAAGTGACGCAGCCACTTATTCTCCAGAGAGCTGCGTTTTCGGTCAGTTAATTAATATTGGCAGTGCATTGTGTGAGTATGAAATGAACCCTATATTCGAATTTGCAAAATATTTTATGAGTCATGAAAGAAAATTGTATGCGTATGAATGTAAATTTTATATTTGTTGATTTAGTGGGAATCACCATCTACGTACGCTATCGTCAAGTTAAGCAATTATTTGATCATCACAGTGATCTGGGCAACAATTTGTTACGTTACAACCGCATAGCAGTATGGTTCGGCTTAGCGTCATGTTTAGGAATTAGCATTGTGGGTAATTTCCAAGAAACAAATGTGCGCATAGTACATTTAACGGGAGCGCTTTTTTGTTTTGGATTTGGAACTCTATACTTTTGGACGCAAGCTTTAATTTCCTACATGATATATCCCATAGCTGGTACAAAACGCAATGCCCATTTGCGCTTGGCCATGTCTGTAGGATGCACTATTTTGTTCATATTACTAGCTGTGACTGGAGTCATGTCTCACATATTATTCAAGGGTTTGAATCCCAGGAAATGGTGTGTAATTGTTCGAATATTGGTAATAGCTTACAAAAAAATTTTTTTTTTAGGTATCCCTCTGATGGCGGTTGGTATTTCCATGTCATTAGTTCTGTTTCCGAATGGATTATTGCCACTGTCTTTTCATTTTATATTCTTTCATATACGGAAGAATTCCGTGATGTTGATATAGATCATCCACAAATACGTCTGATTTCGTATTCGCTAACTTTGCAATAAACGAAATGAAATCTAACTATTGTAATTGTAATTCTTAAGTGTTTACTTATGCATTTCAGGACACAAAATTTTGTATCTGTTGCAAATTCCTCTGATCCGGAGCTTTATTATTTTTATTTACTAACATATGACCGTACATATATACATTATAATCTATTTTCTAAAATTATATTTTTTTTATTTAGGCACCTATTATGGTTCACAACAGTTATAAATTTGATGATGTATTTTTGAAATTGTGATTATGGTTTACAACAGTTGTTTTTAAGTGTTGTTGTCAGATGCATTTTTTGAAGAACAACCCTGTGAAATACACAACATCTAGATGTTGTAAACCATAATCAGAAAAAGTATAAGTGTTGTGTTGTCTGCTCTACAACACAACACTTAGGTGTTGTGAACCATAATAGGCGCATTAATTATTGATAAATTGTGACTGAAACCGAAATTATCTCATACATTTGCAAGTTTTTCGTTTTCATTTAGAGCAACATTTGACTATTGATTTACAACATGTGTGAGATCAAATTTTGTATTTCATTTGCCTATTTTCTTTGACTGTAAGATAGTACTATAAAATATTTACTTAACTTTAGGAATAATAAACAAATAAATAATTAGTTTTAATTATCAATTATTGGAGGTGAAAACAATTTTCAAATTATTGGAGGCCTATTCTGCAAAATGGAAGGATTATCATTCACAAATTTTACACCAAAAATTTTTAAAATACTTATATAAAGCACATTGGAGTCTTTTAATTAAGGGGCAGAGTACGTTTTCAAGTAACATAGAGTAGCAAAGAAGAGTTTACTTACGAATAAAATATACCCTATTTTATTTTTCAAATCTAAATTAATTACTATTAGTAGTATTTTCTTACTCTATTTGAAAAAACATGTTTTTGAAATTAATTGGGATTTTAATGAAACATGTAATACATGCAATACAATCTCATGGGCCTGAGCAACAGTCGGACCTCATCTCGACCTGGCTGCCACCACTAGAAGACACCTTTATGTAGTGCCATTGTTATTTTTGGCACTCGGAATTAAGGGATTTAATCCGCCGACTATCTTACATTCACAATGTTCTCTTTTTATTATAATCATACTATAATTTTTTTTCATTGTGGTCTTTAATATATTTCTAGGAATGTATATATGTTCATGGGCCAATTTATATCTATATATGTACAAATATAGTGTATATGTACAAATATAAGTAATATATATATAGTGCATTACACACAAGTTCATTTTATTATAATTTCCAAAAAACAAATTTCTTTAAAAATGAGTCTTGCATCAATAAGATAATTAAGGTAAGGACCATAATAGTACTGATTATACACTCTGTTGAGATAAACCCAACTGAGTATATAACTCTTTGGGTACATCTAAATATACACGATCAATTCCTATGGAAAGTATTAGATTTCTCAGTTTATCAACATTAACAAAATCGTTTTGCGATGACCATATAGTAAGAGTACATTCAATGTCGTTCCTTAGAGCTTCTAACAAATCCTGCAGTTCACTCAAACTATTTGCGGCAATTCCTGCTCGTACAGGAAATGTTATAGATTGCCCCGTACAGGCAACATTATTCTTCTTTATAGCCTCTAACATAGAATTTATCTCTTCACGAGTATAGGAGCCATCATTAGCAATAGAAGACCAATTGGTTGTCCAACCAATCGATAACACCACCTTTTCGAATTGAGCACAACCGGCAAAAAATTTGTCGGGATTGACTGGTTTAGTTACTTTTTCATTTACAGGACCTTCAATAATATCAGCATTAAGCCAAATGGGATAGCCTATCTAGTGCAGGTAATTAAAAAAATTATTTACATATAGTAAAATAATATATTTCTTGTAATTGCATTCAAACCTCTGGTATTTTTCTTTTTAAGATTTCTAAGGCGTCCTCAAAAACTTCAGTCGATTTGAAATCTAATTTAACGCCTTTTATTTTCTCTGTGTTTTCGTTGTGTTCTTTGATTTGTGAGAGAAATGATTCTAGCGACAAATCGGAAGTTTTAATTGGAGGATGGGCCATTATTGGTAAATTTGGTCCAGCATTTTTTATTTTCCCAATAACTATGTCGGCTTCTATGAAATCAACGTTACCTAAAACAAAAGGATTCGCAGTTAATTTAAAAAAAATTACAATACCAAATACTATTGTCGTGTTGAAATGTGGTGCTGCATTGCTATTGGCAATAATTTATATCGCAAGTCTTATTTGACAAAAAAATTGCTTATCGCATAAAATATCTAGAAAATTAATTTAATGCATACAAAGTCAATTATAAAGCCTATTGCATTATATAATTCTAATTTCTTTTAGTAAAATCCCTAAAAACACATGAGAATTTCCTTTCGCCGCATTGTTTATATGTGTATAACTTATATCATTGTAAGGAACAGCACTTACTGTGGAAAGCATCCGTTAACTGCTTTTGATTATTTACGGCATGTGCCCATGTTAAAACCGTCAAATTGGTTTTGTTATCCATTTTCCACTGTGTTGTCTTGGAGTCTTTTCCGTTTTGGTTTGCGTCAGCAGCAAGAGATGGATTTTCCATTCTTTTTGATTGATAGTAAAATTATGCCTGAACTTTATTCATATGTAGGTTATTGATATTTAAGATCAACACTGTATAACTTACATTTTTATGTCAGATTTTTATTTGAATGACTTGAAATCGCAGTTTTATTTATTGAAATGCAATATTATTTGGCAAAGATAATTTTGTTTTCTCCCCACTACTGTTATTGCCAATGCACTTTTAAACGATTTAAAAATCGCTGAAAGTAATCAAAGAACCAGTTGCATTACTGGAATGCACATTTTTTAACAACCAAACATCCCTTTTGTGCACTTGCTAATATCTTAACATCGCCCGATTTTAAATTTATATTCAAAAAACTACACATCTTTACAAGATGATCTTCTCTCATGGCTTGTCACTTAACATTTTTCGATAATTTTATTGCAGTTAGAAAAAAAGGTGGACTTTCATTTGCCTCAATACACGAATACAGGGAAAATTTTGCAATGTAAAGAACTTTTGAAATTTTCAACATCTTCCACGCATTCCTCTAAGGTATTATCCAACTAAAGAAAATTTAAAAAAAACTTGTGACCTCAAATGCAATAGACATGTGGTTCAACAAGCTTACCTGGTAAGTGATTGAACAATAACAGCTGTTTAATGTTTTCGGACGTCATTGTTTTATTAAGGCTTAATCTGTTTGCTTTTGACCACTGGCACACGGTAGAGCTCCTGCTACTACTCAGGATAGTTCACATAATAATAAAAGTAAATTTTTATTCAAGTTCTGACTGTAAACATGTTTAGTTATGTCGCCTTGATGGCATTGCTTTAAGCAATTTTCTGAATATCGTAAACTTTTTTATTAAAAGACTTTACTAATAATAATCTATCTACCCGCATGAGCTTTAGAAGCTTTTATATCATTAACAAATGCTGGCCTTCTAGAAGGTCAATCCTTAATCTCGGCCCGCCAATACGCAATCAAATAAATCAAAAACATCTTATTTATTATATATTTATCAATTTCAAGCTTAGTTTTTATATTATAAATCGTTTTTTATTTAAATGCAATTTAATAATGAATTAGATATGTATATATATGTATGTATGTATGTATCCAAAAACATATACAGATATGTAAGTTTTTTTCTTTATTAGATATTTATTCATTACTCGTATAACTACTAGCCGTCAGTCTCTTGGGGTCATGTATAGCTTATGCCTATGGCCTTCTTATTGATACTTAAAATATTTTCCACTATTAAATGCATATAAATCGAATTTCACGACTATGCTATTCACACACGGTGTGAAATATTACTCACAGCTTCTTAGAACTCAGGAAGTGTCGAGATATGCAACCATCGCCAGTATCTAAATACAACTTTCAAATAATATACTAATATATTCCGGCTATTTATAGCAAAATTTAATTCAATTAAAACAATTGTTCCTTTTTCTCCTCACGATGGTACACGAAGAAATATTTATCGAAATATTTTAAAAATACTAAAAGCTTAAATACATTTAAGCTTAGTTGATAATTAAAAAAGATTACATTAACTAAAGGCAAAAAGCAAGAAAGATAAAGAAAATTATTTGGTTGATATGGAAACTTAAATTTTGTATATGTGTATGTAGAAAGGTCCTAACTCGCATTTTTTTAATATATGTTTTCTGAAGTGATTTTAGTGTATGAACTTAATATAACAAGTTCATATACAGAAATCACTAAAAAAATTATAATAAGCAAAACATGCTGGTTAGAGTCCTTCTACCCAAGATCAAGGATAAATTACTTACATACAAAAAATGATAAACTTAACATTAGGGGAAAAATGACGAAGAATTGTCACTCAGACTATGGCTTTCAATGTATATTTTTGGTTAACGATTTTACTGAATTAGTCCTTCATTGGCTTTAGGAATCTTATGAAATCTAAAAGTAAAGAAATATATAAAATCTTATAAAATGCCAGAATATAATTTATCAGCTTCTGGTTGCATTTAATGGTAACGTTTCATTTGATGAGTCATTATTTAAAGAAGCTTCATTTACTGGACACTTTTTGTGCGATAAAATTTCGTTTTTCTGTTCCAATAAATTAGTTTGTTCTAACGGTAGAACTGGCGAACTCTTAGGAATACTTGGTAAAGCAGTTGTCGACAAGGATCGTAGCAGTGCATTTCTTCCTTTGGGATCATTCCACAAACGTGTTGCATATTTTGCTGGATACCAAAATGTAGTAATTGCACCGAGAGCTAATACGCAGCCTGTTATTGTTTCTACCAATAATACTATGAAAGGCACTAAACTGATATCTGCTGCAATCTCTGGAGTTACGCGTACCCGTTCTTCAGCCCACATAATGGGAATAAATGTTCTAGGTAAATTCTCGAAAGCACTGGAATTAATTCATAGAAATATTTAGCATTTTTTAGAGTTTATATATAAAAAAGGTTATTTATGTAGTTGTTTACGCGAATATTTTACGATTGTTTCTTTTTTCGAAAAATATGTGCCTTTTCAAAACAGCACATGCGTTAAAAAAATAACGTACATAAACGATAAACTTTTTGTTATTAAAATAAAATTTAAATGTCATAAATTCCCAAAAAAAAATATATATTAATTACTATTAATAGCCTGCCGCTACCTAATTGTCCAAACCAGTTGGATGGAGGCTGGCGCAAAATGCGACTTTCGATGTCGATTGAATTTTCATGTAGTGAATATGAATGCTCACCTTATAAGCTCGCTACCAACATCCCGCTGTCAACATTAGATTCAGCGTTGTCGAATTAAATAGACTTAGAGATTTAGTTTTATTTACCTACCTAATACCATCTACAGATTCTAAAAGATAATTTGCTTGAAAGCCACCGCCTACATCCAATGGAAAGCCAGCATTAGGCTCAAGAGCAATGAAGAATTCATGTTTTTCCTTTTCAGGTTTTAAACCTTCAACAGCATTCAAATACACAGGATCGGCCTTGTAAAAGTGCGGATATGACATGTAAATAGAAGAATTGTATTTACAAGGTGCAATACTAAATACGCCAGACGCTTCACATTTCCCATTTATACAAAAACATTTATTGGCAGGATATAAAGTCCCTTTAGAAAAAATGAAATAAATTACAAAATCAAATGAATGTATACAAAAACTCACCATTATCAACAGATCTTTCAGTGCCACTAAATCTATAACCTTTTACTCCATGTATAGTAACGGTTTCTGTATAATCCAATGGAACTGCACGACATATGTTGGGTACATAAAGATCTATTGTATCCTGAGGTGTTAAATTGGATGGAAAAAATTCTCCCATTGCACCTTTCACACGACCACATTCACCTTCAAAAACACTACTATGGTTGCGGTAGTTCCATTCATGTACTTGACCCATTTTTGAAATATCATCAGCGCCGGTAAATACATTAAAATGGCCATCATAATAAGCACTATTATTTCGCTTCAAATATTGGAATCATATTCCACATTAGCATTTATTCTTGTTTTTTTTTTTTTAAAAAATTAATCAATCTACCGTATACAACCATCCAACTCGATCGAACGGCACTTCAAGCGAAGGTATTAGCTTCGAAATATAACCACCAATTGTAACCAAAGGGTCTTCATACCCCGCAAATAGCCACTCATTCACTGTGTTAGTGATAAAAAATTTCTTATTATAACTATTCAAGCCAGTATTAAGTAAGAATTTTTCAACGACTGATAAGTCTTTAAATCTTAACGCGGAAGACTGCAAAAAAATTATTAAAATAAGTATTTCATAAAAATATTGATCCGTTATCCAACTTACATGTGCCACTGTATCTACAGTAGTTACTTTATCTTCTAGCGTTCCATTGCTGCCATCCTGGTCGAAATAAAATATAGCCTTCTTCCGAAATGATACCGAAAAGTTCGTATGCCATTGTATATCAACTTTATCCGGCACTTCGCGAAATCTATATGGTCCAAGCTGGTCGAAATGTGGTTTTTTCTTTGATCCCTTATAAAAGTCCTCCGGATTCGTCCAATTAAATAGGTAAACATCAAAATATAATGGTATTGGAGATACTTTCCAGGCTGCGTAAGTGGGCGATTTTTCACTTAAGGCCATTTTCTGTAATATTTTTGTTACACATACATTGTTATATATATATATTTGTATATGGCTGTATTCGTACATACGGCCTAATTATCAATTTCCCCACGGAGTTTTTCTCCCTTCCCAATCAATGATGTTTACTATTTATTTCATACTACGCAAAAATTAAACGACAAACTAAACAAGTTCCTTTCTGGCTTATTAGGAATTTAAATTAAGTTGAAATTACTAAAATATTTAGTGTGGGTTTTCATATGCTTGTGAAAGATCTGAGGGGAAAGAAATTGCCAATTTAATCTAAAAACCTTCATTCATTTCAAGTATTTAATTTCTTTTTTTTTTTTAATTTTATTTCTAACAGTAACACTGTAAAAACTTTCTATGGAAGGAGTTTAGAAAAATGCCAAGCATTTCTTGGATTTTTTCATATTTGTGATATATTTTTTTTCGGGGTTAGTAATTGTTGGTTTTTTGGAAAGAATTTGGAATAGCAGGAACTTGAAAAATTTATCTGCGAGATTTATTGAAACTTAGTGAACGTACTAATAAACAAATTATATTATAGTTATATACTTATATAATGAATATTTTTCAAAAATAAGGCGAGTTTTAAGAAGGCAGTTTATGTGAAAACAACTGGAGAAAAATATTTCCAGCCCCTTGTGTGACTCATACACTTTCAAAATTGTTTAAAAAATATATATAACCATTTTTTACAAATATATGAAAAAAAGGTGCCACAAAAGTTAATTACAGGATAGACCGGCGTAGAAGATATTTGAAGATTTTCGAACCGAGAAGTATGCAATCTGTTTTGTTAGTTTGAATTCACCAGTGGCAGTGAACCACCCATCTGGCTTAAATAAGGTTTCAAATAAAAGATTTATTGACTTACCTCTCCTCTCATTTTGGTAAATATTTCAATAAAATTCAAATAAAGATAAACACCAGCCAGCAGGAATATTAAACCCAGTCCAGAAACTATAAACTTTTTAGACAACGCCATTATTCCAAAATTCGTAACAGCGAAGACAGACTATATTTTGGCAAACAATTCGTTAGTGAATATTAAAACAGCAGTAGACTTGTTTGGAATCGACTTAATATAGCGGTTGTTGCTTGACTGCTTAAAAGTAAATAAATTAAAATAAAAATTTAAATAAATATTTATTATACATGAGTATGATTCTGAATGGGGTTACGCAAATACGCAAAGATAAAAATTTGAGCACAATCATAATACAATCTAATCATAATCTGAATTATAATCACATCTGATTCAGATATGTGGTGGAAATCGATTTATTTCAAAAATAAATCGCAATTCCAAATCTTTATATAGCTGATATCTTTCGAACGAACTCATAACTTTCATGTACACATATCGATGGCCTAATATAAAAGGCCCCATCTTATATAAAATTTTGTTAAGGCAGTTTTATAAAATATTAAATATTTTCAAAGATATATGTAAATATAATTTAAGTCGTCTTTCAACAAAAAAGGAATTAGGAGACTATTTTGTAATATATAAAATGAATGTCGTATAATTTTAAGCAGATAATTTTAGAAAATAAACGTTAAAAGTTAACGCTAAATAAGCTACACCATTTTTATTAAGCTATCGATATACATACTCGTATCTCCATATATGTTTATTCTTTTGATTCATGTGACATTATCAAATAAGAATCTCTTTCTTTTACAATGTAATTAACACTACTGCCAAGATATGTTTCAGAAAAAATTTCAAAAAGGGAATACTCGTAAAAGGATATTCTACAATTAAATAGCCGGCTTTGATGCATTACGACTCTCCATACATTACAAATGGTCATAGAGCATCGCAGTAAATCAGCAAGCCACTACGAACATCTCAAATTTCTTCTATTACGTCCTCAAAATTAAATATTAGTGTAAAGTATTACATCAATTAGTTAAAATTACACTGACTTAATTAAATATTCAAATTTTCAGTATTAAGTTTATTCTGAATATAATATCTCATTTTTAAATTTCTTTACAAAAAAAGATAATAAAAAATGTAGAACTCGCATTTATCGGTTTCTGAAGAATTCTGCACGAAAATATTCACAGGCCATAAAACCAAACATCAATCAATCAACACACATACACATTCACAAACACAAATGTATTCATACGAGTCCACTCATGAAGATTTAATCTTATTAAATAAACAGTTGATATTGAACTAATACTCACTTTATTTAATACTTACTTTTATATACACTAAAAAGCCAATAATATAACACTAATTTTATGTAAATATTTTTATAATTAATTTTTATTGCTGTTGAATTAGTTAGTCGCACTAGTTTATGAACGCTACGCACTGCCTAAATTAAGTACTTCTTAGTGCGTGTGTATACAATGTAAATATTTATATGGCATATGCTTAGAAGATGCGGTCTTGATTCGAAAGGAATGTATTTATTATTGTTCTTTATGTTAAAATTAATAGTGGTAAATTATGAACGCACATATTAGTTTTTAATACCGATTTTAGTGATTCATTTCTTTTTCTGTTATCAGTCATGTAATCTTAAATAAAAATTTGATAATTTGTTCGATCGCACTTAGCACTGCTTTGTTTTTAAAAAAATCTATCAGTACACACTGCCGCCTTACACACACCGCCGTCTTGCTACCGATCTCATTACCCAACGATCTCACTACGGCTACTATTGGCTTGATATTAAGTAGCTATAAATTTCCTAAGTAAAGTGTTTGCCATCAGAGTGACCATTGAAAATGACAAAGAGTGACACAAAAATGGGACTTTTGAAAAAAAGTGACAAGAGAATAAGCAACTGCTGCAAGGCGAGGTTGCTATATATAATTGCTAGGGTGAGCAATTTTTCCCCACTTGATATAAACATAAACGTTTTTTTTTTTACCAAAAACTGTGAAATGTTAATTATTTTTATATGGCCAGAATCGTTGCCAATTTAGTAACATCCAAATTTTTTCCGGCTTAACGGTCACGCTTTTTACTTTATTAATTAACAGTGATTTTTATTTTATTATTGTTATTTTATTTTTATACCAACAAAATAAATTAACATACCACATGCCTTGTAATTGATGTAAAGACTTTCTTTTGATTAGAATGAAATAATTTTAGAAGTGATAAACTTGTACCAAAAACGGGTAAAAAGCGTAAAATAATCTAAAATAAAAATTAAAATGCCCAAAAAAAAATATTTCACAAATGTTAACACTATATAAAAAGATTTAATTTATAAGAAAATAAAGGAATATGAATAAAGTCAGAATCTATTAATATTTTATTAAAAATAAAATAAAAATTTATTTAATTTAAAAAAAACCTTTTATTCGATATTATTTTAGCTTTAGTTATTTGATATCATGTTATTTATTTTAAGCAATAGGATCTCGTTTTATTTAAATTTTAATGCGCTATTTGACCAACATTTTCTTGACTTCTTCAGAGAATTTTTAATAACTTATTTAATATTTAATTTCTATTTCTCTTATCTGTCATGAAATCGGAAACAAAACTTTGATACGAAACACAAACATTCACATGTATTTGCTTAAGAAATTATAGCAGAATGTTAATGTTAATTTTTCAAAATTAGAAGAATTTCTTTTCTACAAGAAGTAATGTATGTATATTACCCGCTTCTGAAAAAAGTACCAAGAAAACCTGTCAAATGTTGACGTTCATTCGTATGTACCAAAAACTAGTTTTGATATAATTTGAAATTATCATAGTCGAGAAAGATTTACTTACACACACGCATAACTATATACCTAAAAACGTCGCATATTTGGCGCCAAATGAGAATAGCATCCGTATAATGATATTTTAAAAACATAAGCTGCATAGAAATGCTTACACACACATACATATTTGTCTTATAACATTTTTTAATAGATCCTTTCCTGTATGTACATACATATCTTGCAAGATACCTTCATATCTTTTTACAAAAACCTTTATCTTCCTTTTGACGTTTCTACTGAATATCACAAATATTTAATAGTGACGCTTCCACAAATACAATAACACAAATTCTATTACAGTGAACTCTTGATAGTAAGTAAAAGCAAATATATAAATACTTTCCTTACATTGAGTACTCTAAAATATAAAAGCGTTAAAATATGATAAAAATTAAATATTATTTTGGTATTTTTTAACTGACATTAGATAAACAGCCCACATCTGTTTATTTTTAAATTATTTTAAATTATTAAAGCAAATTTAAATCTTTATTTCACTATAAGCTACACTTATTTTTTTTTTTTTTTTTTAAGCAACTCTACCTGCAAAGCTTTTGGCTTGTCCGCAGGAAAACACCCAGGATCTGCAAGAATTGAACCCGCATTATTCACTCGCCTACGGAGGCATTGAATATTGGAAAAATGGCACATCTTTTCGCCTAATAACTTTGCTGTCTGTTCTTTTTGTAAACTAAATTATTAAATAAATCATTTTTTAAATTAACAAATCACAAATAATTTATTTATGATGCGAAAAGCATATTACAAGCGAAATATAAACTGGCAGGATATTAATTAGTTCATATTATCGCGGTGGCACTGTATAATGATAAAGTACTAAATAAGAAAGAAAATATGAAGGGAAAATATATTTTCTATGAATTAGGAAAACATGAATCGCCTCGAATTTCATAAAATGAGATTGCATTGGTATTTGAGTAAGCCGACGATTGTGCTCAAATTGATGGTGGTTAACAGCGTCCTACTACAGCAATATTTACATGCAACATACATTTCTAAAAATAGGTACGATATAATTCTACTCAAATGTATCGGTTATATTCCTCTACCTGGAAAAAAACAATTACATATTTTGAATTTATGCATTTCTATGACTAAAAATACATTAGAAATTTTTATGTATTTGGTTTTTTCTCTAACGATAAAAATTTTATACAAAAGATGTACTTAGATTTAAATTTGTAACATTTGCATTAAAAATATATAACAATTTCCCAAAAAAATATTTTTTTACAAAAAGTATTTACATAAACTAACCCAAAATATTTGTAATCAGTGTTAAAAATTAGAATTGAGTATTCCTAAATAATTATTTCTAAATTTTTTGAATTAAATTTTTAAAGTTATTTTTCTACGTACAGAAATGACTTGACGACACACAAATAATGATGTACCCTTAACCTAAATATATTTATAAATAAATGGGGCAATTATTTATTATTTACATACGATAGGATGCATACATACATGTGCGTGTATATTAGTTACAGCTAAATAAAAATACATCAGCTACTGTAATTTTCCTGAGCAATATTTTCTAACTCTTTCTCAATATCCTGTTGCCGGCTATCCTCGAGACATGAATTTAAAGCTTCATCCTCGCCTAAGTAGGAAATAATTACCGGCAAGCTTCGGCGCGGATGCGCAATATTAAAGATTGATGGGAAACTTTGGCGTAGTTTGTACAAAGATTCCTTTGCCCTTAAATCATTGTATCTCTTCACCATTTCATCACCGTCGTCTTCATCGTCGTCGGCCATTGTATTAATTTCAATGTGTTGACTGAAACGTTTGATCCAGGCTCGTTTCAGCGGAACCCAAAGAAATAATACCCCACTCAAAATAATAACTGAGGATCCAAAAATATGACAATACATTTCCATATTATTAAGAATTTTCAGTAACAATGCGGAATGTTTTGAAATACTCATACGCATGTCAAACCACATAACAGGAAACAATAGGCGACGTTTTGTTTGATATGATCTGCATCGATTTGTAAAGAGAATATTAAGAAGTATGTAAAAAAAGGAAAAGTATTCTCTACACTTACTTTATATGAGAACTTGGTTGTACGTAGAAGTTCAATTGCAGTCTAGCTTTAAGCGCCAACATAAAACCTGTACGTGGTTCTAATACAACCGTAGTTGTATGCATATCCTTATCTGGCTGCAAGCCTTCGACTTTTGATATAAAAAAAGGATCAGCATCCAGGAAGTGGGGATTGGAAACGAAAGCAGGTAGGCCAAACCAACAACTGGTTATATTGAAGGTGCCATAGGGAACACAATCTCCATTACAATAACATTCATTAGCAGGATCTAGCGTTCCATTATCATAGGTATTCGGTGATATTACGTAGCGATACCCCAAAACATCCTCAACCATGACTTCATCTAAATAGTCTAATGTAACTGAACGACAAAAGTCTGTGAAAAAGTATGTGATCGATTCATTCTTTTTAATGTTCGTCTTTTGAAATTCTCCAGCTGATCCCCTAACGGCGGAACATTCTCTAGGAAATTTCTCAGTATAATTTTTTCCATTCCACTGTACAAGTTGACCATAGTTATCCATGTCCCCAACGCCGGTACCAATGGTATGAGTCCCTAGGAATTCTGTAGAACCATTTCTCTAAAAATATTCCAAAATGAAATCTATTATCAAATTATTTATTATAATTTATTATAAAACTTAATTGATTCAATAATTTACATTAAAAATTATAAAAAAGTTTTTAATATAATCCCGCTTTTGCAAAAGAAAAAATTAGGAGTGAGAAAATTCTTAGCATAGGATTATTGGTAGGCGGATAGTGGTGTGTAAAAAATATATTTTCTAACTTTGGTAAACCACAACAGTCCGAGTTTTTTAACTGATACAGTAACATACATTAATCCCTATTTGGCCTTACTCCATAAGCAAATCCAATGCGATCCCATGGCACATATAAGTTCAAGGAAGTACGAAAGGACAACGGAAGTATCGATAACAAGTTAACAATATTATCTTCAAATCCCTTGAAGAAAAATTCTTCAGCCGTTCTTTTCCAAACAACACCAGTATGATAAAACCTTAAGGCCATGTCCACAACGGATCGCTTCATATATGACCAATAGCGGGTTTTTGCAGCGGCAGACTGGAATTTTAAATAATATAAAATTTTGCTTTCATTTTCAATTGAACATTATCATGCCATTTTGGTACATACCACTATCAAAGCGTTGACTGTTACAAGTCTATCCTCTAATGGCCTTTTACTCCTCGCCTTATCAAAATAATACCAACTCCTTTTGCCATAATCTAATGTGCTATTTTCCGGATGCCATCGGAAGATTTCTTTTTTAGGTACCTCGAAAAACGAATAAGGACCAATTTCTTGTAATTTTGGTTTGATGCTCTCGTTTGAAAATTCTTCGGAATTTGTCCAATTGAAAAAATAAAAATCCATGGTAACATTAACATCGGGACTTTTAAACATCTCAACTATCTTATTACCCGGCCGTAATTGCATGTACTAGAAAATTTAATAAATAAAGTTATGATTTAATTTACGATTAGATACACTGACCCCTAAAAGTATACTCACGCGATCAATAAACCGATTTACAAATATTTTTGAAAATACTGCACAAAACACCCCCACCAGCGCCAATAATATGCCAAAAATAATGTATAAATACTTCACGTAGTTCTTCGTCGACCGGAGAATGAATCTTGGAGATCGTTTGGACATTTTATATGGAACCTGAACCTGAATGCAGATCAAAGAAATGTGAAACAAATTTTAAATTACTATATACATATGTATGCATACATATGCCAAATGCACTTGGAGACGGAAGAGGAAAAAGTGTAATTAATTAAATAAAAATTTGTTTGTTCTTATTCCGTTTGATTTTATTAGTTCTTACTGTTAATTAAAGCGACAATAGCAGTAATAATAATATCTTATGGAGCCATTTGCACATTATTAGAGGAAATTAAATGAATATTTTAATAGCATTTTGTGTATTGCACTTAGTTGTAACGACCAGTGTCAACAACATCGTAAGTATTAACAATTAAATCAAATTATTATACAATTAAGTCAAAACGTATTTATATGATAAAATCGCAGATAAATACACGTTCTGCAAATTGAACTACCTCCGCCACTCCCCCCAAGGCTACGGACTGAATGCAGATTCGCTTCTAGTTGCGATATTTTAACACTTCGTCAGATTGCTTCAATAGACAGGTTTTTTTTTATAATTACATGTATGAGTATTTATTAGCGAAAAAATAAAGTAAATAAAATAAGAAATCAAAACTAGTAATTGTAGCTTTGCGGTTAATATCGTCCATAATTTATTCTGTATGTTTTCCAATCAAAATAACCGTAGCCTTACTAATATATTTTCGATGCTAATTCATACGGAAGATGGACAACATCGCGGATGATTTTTATATCCTCTATTCATATCCTTCATTCCTACTTTTAAACAAATACAAGATGCTGATAGTTTTGGGTTATAATATACCTATGTTTGTATACCTAGATACATTCCTATGGGCTTCCAGATCCAAAACTTGTTTAAAATATTCTTTAACGAAAATATTTTTCTCCCTTCGAATTGTTAATCTTCGTATCATTATATTTAGCTGCCAAGATCTTCTCATGGCTACGAAAGATTTCTTTTCCAAGTCCCTGATATCCCGTAGAATCATAATTCTAATTAGGGCGACTTCAAAAAAAAAAAAAAAATAAACAGAAATCTGTGGCTAAAACACAGCATCCGATGTAGAATGAAATTTCAATAAATTTTAAATGGAAATGTCAGTCGATACCGAATGCCCTGATGACCTTTTTTCTTGAATTAAATAAATCAATTAAACAAGCAATAAAAATTAATTGCAACTTCAATTAAATAAAGTATTCCTAGAACTATTAACACAGGGTATTATTAAAGGGTTAAAACCCTTAAAATATATATATGTATATGTATGTATTTATAAGTACATATTCAATTATTTTGAGATCAATATTAATAATAAATGCGCTTGTAATATGTTTGCTATTAGCAAAAAATATGCATTCTCATGCATTCTCTACAAAATATATATATTTTTTTATACAATATATTTAAGTACAAATATTTTAACATTATACTGTATATTATTTTTCGGCTGATAAAGAAAGTTACCTCTACGCCTCTGCCAAATAAGTCTATTTCAGATAAGCCAACTTTATTCCAGTTGGAAATAATGGTGAAACAATTGTCAGCTTCCCTGCTGCACATTACCTTCTAAACACATCACTTTACATTCTCTAGAACTAACTGTTTACCCGATTTGCCAAATCATATTTGGACTTATGAATTTAAAAAATATATATTAACCATTTGCTCATTTTCCTTGCAATGGTTAAACTAGGTTTTGGGTTAATAAAAGATTGCCACCACCGGGGTGTAAGAATTATGGTCCCCTTGTGATGGCTGGCCAGAGAGAAGTAGTAGAGTAAAAAGAAAGAAAGTAGGCAAGTATATATGTAGGGCATAGCATGGATTAAGCTAAGGAAATAGTGGATATGTAGACATCTTTGCAAAATAAAAAATTTCAGTTCCATGAAAGTCCTGCTCTTTATGATATCGCGCTATGAATTAACTATGTTCTTAACATACTGTGATATGTTGTGATATATTATACTCTTTTTTTTTAATTTGATATATATTTGATATGAGACTGACTTTTTATGCTAAAGTGATAACTTTTAAAATGGCCTACTTTGCTTAACTCCCTTCCGACATTGTACTCTGGGTCCGCTGAAATTAGTCATTCATAACTCTGCTTCGTTTTCCCATTCTCGAACAAGATTGAGCTGGCATTGAATGAATAGGAATGCTCAAAAATAAAAGGTCATAGCAAAAAAATTATATACGTGATAGCAGAGTGAATCACTCAATTGATCTGGATAAGATCACTCAGAGAACTCAAACATAAACCATTTTTTTTTATTTCTACTTTTTGTTTAATTCTCTTATCACACATTTTGGTATAATACTTTAATATTTGGAAGCAATGACGCCGTTCTAATGCGATGAGCATAATGTGATATAGAGGAATTGGCTTGGCGAGAATTTGCCCCAAAAATTTTTATGTGGCAAAACTATGTATATACAAGTTTAAAGCTAAGTGTAGAATTAATTGCCTAGACGTTGCAAAATATATATATATATAATATTCGATAATGAAAACAAAAACCTTTTTCCAACCTCATTTCTTATTCAAATTATCAATTTCCTATTTAAAGCATTAGACTATTAATTATATTTAATAACAATATATTAAAATGGTTTGAAATGAATGCAATTTCTGATACATACGATTAGTAAACGACGACGTTAGTGTATAGGATCAGGCAGACACACACACCAATACACTTTAAACTTGCATTCAATTAGTTTAATAAATACAGAGGCATACATGTAAGAAATATTTATGTATGATCAAGTTCGTTTAAAGAATTAAATTAATCAGTTTAATTTTATGTTGAGTTTACGGGGTCAACATCTCTTTGATTGTCATTAATAACACGATTAGCAACTTTAGTCGCATTGAATTTTAATATTTACTAACATTTGCAACAACATTGTTATATTTCATTAGTTTGCTAATAATGTCTTGTCATTTTGTTCACTTGCATATTTTTTATAAACCGTAACTAAATCGGAACTGTTTTGTACGGTATACTGAAAAGTGTTGCCTTAACGAAGAATACTTGTGCCACTAAAATTTTGCTTGAAACTTATTACAATTTAATGAACTATGACATATAATTCCAATATATTTTTCATATCGTTTTACTAGTAGTTTTATCCAGTTGAGCATTTCAGCCAATTTCGGTTCTGCAGAAGAAATCAAATTTCAACTACTGGACTGCAGCCATCATTAATTGCTTTGCAAGAGAGAGTTCAAGAAAGTCTAAGTAAAATAATAATAATGCGGAAAAAATGTACGACAAAAATTAATAACTACAAATATGGTTTGAAACTTGTTTTGAAGTTCGCTATTTTTCCTTAGCTGGTGTTACCAGCAGCAAATAAGTGGTTATCCAAGCATATACACACATATACGTATGCATATGCATGCATGTAAATAAATTTTAGAGAATACATTTTGTAATGTTTTTCAAAGAGAGAGAGAGAGGAACACACCAAATCTCTCACGAATTTTTTGATTTTTCAAATATACGAAAAACAACAACAATTTTTGAGTTTGTTTTTGTTTTCATTTAAATGTTTACTTCTGCAACAAGTGTTTACACCAAAAACCATTTTGGCGGGCAATCCCTAACAGCTGGCAACGTTGTCTTGATTAAAATTCTACTGATGAGTTTGTTTTTACCAAACGAAATGCATGCATACAGACTAGTTCAACCAGACAACAAACAAAATATACAACAATTGTTGTTAATAAACAACAAGTGTTATTGTTTAATATATGAGACCTTAAGCCGTATGCTTGTTTTTGAATTTGTTTGTTGGTTGGAACTATATTTTAAATGAGTAATTTCATTTTCGTGAAGTGTGAGGCCTGCTGTGCTAAATGTTTTAATTTATAGCAGGACGATGACAAACTCATACTGAGTGGCTCTAAAATTTAATGTTTACGTTCACTTTCACATTTTTTTTTCTTAAGATAAAAACTATCAGTGATTTTACATTAACAAATTTGTCTGATATTTGCAGAATAATTGGTTTGCTTGAAATTACTTAAAGTTGTTTTCCACTACTATATTAATTTTGAAACATGATGAGGCCAAACTTTTTTCTAATGCCAAAATTTTTTATTAATTATTAATTATTTTTATTTATTAATTGTCTTATGAAACAAAGTTTAGCTTGTGTGATTTGGCCAGAGTGGAGACTTCAGTTTACTTCTCACTCAGAATTAAAAAAGTATGTTCCAATTGATTGACCGCATAACTGAAATAATCTAATATTTCTGTAATATTTTTTCTCAAAAAAAAAAACTTTTGAAAACTTTTTGTTTCAGTGAATTTGAATTTGAGTTACAATAACAATAAATTATAAAATCAAGAACATGCGCCAAGTCCGCATAACAATCTCATCAATCTTTACAATTTGTTTCAAATTCTAATTTCGCAATATTGTGTGATTAATTTCCAGCAATCGTCTGAACTTTTGGCATGCTCATCATCACACTTTGTATCTTCTTCATCTACAGCAGCATTCACAAGTGACAAAGTTGGCGCTAATGCCGATGTTTCTAATGTTTGCTGTCTAATGCATACAAACCAGATTTCTATCTGCAGATTAGGATTTTCAAATGTTATTATAAAAAAGCATTTTTTTATAATGTTGTCGCCGGTTTACATTGATATTTCTGTAAATGTGAAGGAAGATGACATACTCTTGTTGTTGCTAGTAACAACAACAATTAACATTGATTTATTTGTAAAAATTTAAAAATAAAAACGTTGACTGATAATAAACTTCGATTTCCTTAAATGAGTATTGAGAAATTAGAATAATACCTTTCTTCCATTTTTCTGTTAATAATTCTTTGCCAGTTTTTTCGATCGAGATGAGTAAAATTAGAAGTATCGGTTTTGTTAGAAACATATTGATTTAGGCACAACTGCCACCGCATGCAGATTTGACTTGATATTAGTTAAGCAGCTTTAGAATAAAGTATACATACACACATATACACATACACATATCCATTTATTTATTGTTATCTTTTTAAAACTAATTGCATATTTATTTTTAATTAGCAAGTGATTTGATGAGGTTTCAAAAGGTTAACCATGTACGCTACATACAAATTTAATTATATTTTTGCTTTTTTTTTCTTATTTTTTGCAGTTAATTGTCATTCGCGTTCAATATATTTAAAAAAGGGGTTATTATTGAGATTATTTTGTCTGTATAATTTATTTTAATTTTTTATTAGCAATAAATGCAACAAAATGTATGACACAGACAAGTTAAAAATATCTTGCGTTTTAATTTCGAAAATAAAAAAATTTATTTCAAATATTTGCTTAGCTTTTCTTCCTTTATTCAGTATGCTCAAATGTAAATAGTTCCTACTCGGTAAGCTTTTTCCAAATATTATCTTTATGCCACTATTAGTATTAAAAGCGAAAAACGAATATTTATATTTTTAGAGAGTTATGGGGCCACACGCCTTCCACTATTAAATGTTAGTGAAAAATGCGCAAAAAAACCTTTTTATTTTTATCTTTGGAAAATGTTCTCGATTTGTTTTTGAAACTTTCATTCACAAAGTATAGTATAAAAGATGAAATTTCTTGGTTTATTTCCGATACATACCAATTATGTTCTTAATAAATTGGTAAAGGTTTTGTAAATCTTTGACGAAATACAGTCACTGAAAGTCCTTCTTGATATAAAATTAGATGATCTATTAAATGCGGCTTAAATCGGGCTTAGCTACACAAATCAAAAAATATATAAAAAGTACCTTTTGCGTTAGGAAATTGAAAAATAGGCGAGGCGTATTTTCCGAGCTCCTCTACAAAATTGCGATTGTTTAAAATGTGTTTTTAATTAAAAATAATAAAAATGTTTAATTGGAAATATTTTTATGTTATTATTATCAGCTTGTTAAACAGTTTATAATTTTAGCTTTTTCACTTGTTTTGTTTGATTTGCAGATAAATGCAGCAAATTCTAAAAAGAAATCGACACAACGGAAATCGTAAAATATATAACGAACTAAAACTAATTTAAAAAAATTTTAAAAATATTTTCCATCTTTAATAATTTCATTAATATTTTATAATATAAATAAATATTATAATATTTAATAAAATAAATATTTAATATTTTATTCTTTAATAAAATAGAAAACAAGTCTAAAATATTTCTCTTTATGTTTTTCCTAAATGAAGTGAACTCTATTTTCCCAAAGCAATACGTGGAAAATAAGAAAACGTATATTTCTTTGTTTCTCTATATAAAATATATATAAAAAGTACGGCCCAATTACTCCCCTAGGCAAGACAAAACAAAAAAAATCACCCTTTCACAATTCATCGTCTTTTCAACAATCATACGTGAACTCTCATTGAACAAATCCACTTTGCTGAAAGTCAGTCATAATACACATCCTGTATTATTTTTGGACCAAAATTCTGGTCTCCTTTTGTTTACACACAAACTTTGTCCAAATGGCCTGCCCAATATTTTGTATATTTTCTAGCCCTGAAAATATTTCGTAAATAATTTTTCGGATCCATAAGGAAATGAAGCAATTTAAACGTTTTTCGTGAAATTTGAAAGATAATCAGATCTGATAGAGCGCCTCGTGACTTCACGCCACACACACCACTGTTACTTTGCTAGCAGCGTAAATATATCCAGAATATTGTAGAATATTCTTTATAGTTCTTATTTAGTATTAGAAATAATTTATAAGGAAAAAGTATTTTACCGGTCAGACTAGTCATTATTTAAAAAATTATATTTATAAAATTTTAAAATTTTTTTTCTGCAAAAAAGTGCGGTGAAAGTCTTTAGGTAGTAATAAGTGCACTTGTGGTTAAATAAGCATGTTGCTAGTAGAGTGTGTTCCAGACATGATAATTTTGAATGCAATTATAGATGGGATTATAGAAATCGTATTTTGCTCTAAAAGGATATATTTTCTTTTCGTGTATATAGAAAGCGTTGATTAGAAAATATCACTTAAAAAATAAAATAATATAAAATATATAAATTATATTCAAAAATTTAAGTCAAAGGCAGCTGCCATGGTCTATTGAGTACATTAGTTAATAATTTGTAATTATTAATAATAATTAGTTAATAATTTGTAATTGTTATCTTATGGTTTTAAAAAAATAAATAAAATAAATATTTTAAAATACAAAAACATAAAAAACGATTAGGCCAGCGGTTGCTTGCTTGGTAGTCGTGATCCTTGTGTTTAGGGATAAATAAAAAAATTGTTATAATATTATCTCTCTATTATCTTATATATCTTATTATGATTATCTATCATACACATTCCAGTCAGATATTTTACTTATTCAGAAAATGTACAAACACTTAATTTTGTAATTTTCCCATTATAATTTAAAACTTGAATAGATTTATTACATATTTAATAAATGAATTCATTTCTTTAAAAATATTTTGTATGTATTTTCTTTCTTTTTTGTTGTTGTTAATAATAATATTTTGGTTCCATTCTAACAGATATTTCTTTGTTAATTATCCTTGAACATTATCAGAATTAATGTGGCATTAAAAAACAGTAAAAGCTTACGAATTTACTTAGTAATAAATTAAAAGAAATATTCCTTTCTACCTTTTTACTTTAACGTATATTAATTTAATTATTTATGGATATTATTAGCCACTCAATTCAACTAGTAGTTATTATTACTACCGTTAATTTATTTTATTTCATTTAATTAATTTTTTTATTTTTTTTTTAAAAAAAATTTGAAGTATTTTATTTATTTAACGCACTTTTACTTTGTTTTGCAATCATTTACACTTTGAAAATTTATAAAAATAATTGCTTTGAGATCAACACATGTACAGTTGTTTGTACAATGTGCATTTAGATATTTATTTTTCTCAACATTAAGCCAAGTTCCAGTTTCAAATGTCGACTGAAATGTCTTCCTAAAAGCGGTTTGTATTTATTATAATTTGCTAGAATTCTAGGAGAATATAATTACGCTGACTGACTACTTAACTTACTTACATTTTGAATAATTAAACTATTATTTAGCAATTAATTTACAGAAAAAATCTTATGAAAAACAATGTTTATGTTTTTATTCTATATGTTGAACTTTACTGCCCAGAGTCTTGTTAATTACTATTTTAAAATAAAATGCAAATGGAAATCAGTCTGGTGTTTTACAAAAATATGTAAAAAATGTAAAAAAATATATATTTATTACATACAATATATAACTATACAATTTAATACAAACCTGGTAACTTTGCTATATGCTTTAAAAACTTAACCCGTATTTGCCACAGCTATTATTTTAATAAAAATTGGAATTTTTTGATTTAATTTAGTTTAAATGAAATTTAAAAGGAAAAATAAAAATGTTACTAATTAAGAAATATTCATTTTTCCGAATTTTTGATCATAAACATCTCCATTCATCAATTGGCCACTTTTCGTGGAAACTACCATAACTTAGTTGTCTATAAAGAGGGCTAAAGCATACCTTCCCATTTAATTGGTAAAAGTTGTCAAAAGAATTTATTTTTATTTAAGTTATTTTGGCTAAAAGTTTTTAATGTAATACCTTAATATAATTTTAAAACTTTAGATAAGCACGGTGAATATGATATTGGACGCTCACCTATCGAAAAAATTAAGTTATCTAGACTAATAATGAATCATGTCTTCAAGAAACTATGTTTGCTTTGAGCATAAACAAAGTATTAATTAATGCTAACTTGTTAATGGCTTATTAAGCTTATCTGATCTTAAAATCCAACACAATTTTTTCCGCGAATATTATATTATAATTAAATATTTCCATAATGCCACTTCAAAAAGCTTCTGAATTGAAAAATTAAATAATTTTTACAAAATTTAGCTGCAGCATACAAAAAGTTAAGAACTGGTTTCTATATTGTTAATTAGTTTATAATATTTTATTATTTATTATTAGTAATTCTCTACCGTTAGATATAATAATATAATTTTAAACTTGCAACTTACCTTTTTTATTATACTGGCATCACTGTCTCTGATTCTCCGTTATAAAAATCAAAATCAAATCAAATCATAGTTATTCTCAGTATTTACTCTGTATCCGTATCACGTAGTCTGGTGGCTTCTATATAATGTATGTTTATCACATCTCAATTCTTATATTGACAAAACGTAAACAAGTCTCACAATAAACAGAATTACACTGAATATCGCCATGAACCACATATGACCACTATTAATATTATTTTATTTTGTTCAATTTAATTTCAATAAATAAGATTTCAAATATCACTGGTACAATATTCCCAAAATTTAATTTTATTTTTACAATGTGATACAAAGTTTATATCGTACTCGTAAGTAAAGTAGAATAAATTTGAAACAACGAGTATCAGCATTGAAACTGCTGCTCTTATTACTGCTTACTTTATACTTATCGATGACATTTGTAGGCGCAGTACATCGAGAATATACTTTTTTTACAGAGCTATTATGGAAGCAGTTGATATATTGGAATGTTATAAATGTTGTAATATGTTAAGCCCCAGTTATCCCAACTACGACTTAACTATTCAAAGTTGGCATATCGTTGAGATTAATATCTAAACTTTAATCTCCAAATCATTATAAAAATATAAAATATGCAAAACCAGGATTAGTCAATATATTAAGTTTTTTATCAGATTCTTCTAGAAGTTCCGGCCACAAAATCTTATATATATATTAACAATAAGATTGTAAATATATACATATATATATATACATATATACAATATAAATATAAAATATATACATACAATCTTATAGTTAAAATCTTATAGTTAAAAAATTTGAATTTAAAATATCTTTGCATGAAGCAGAAACTATTTACGATTTGGAGTAACAGATTTTACTATCACGAACATTTATTTAATATTACATATTACATAAGTATATCCGGTTGAAGCCTTTCTAATAAATCGTTAAACCCTACCATTTTATACTGGAATATCTTGTCATCTACTATTTGTCCCAAAAAATTAACAATTATTTTGTTAACTTTTTTAATCGTTGTCAGAAATTAAATCAATCTTATTAAAATTTTCACATTATAATAAAATAAATAACTTGCTAATCCATTTGAATATGCTTATTTTTTACCTTTTTCCATTTTGGATTTAATAACTTGGTTTTTCACTTTATATTTGAAACGTTAATTTTTAAAGTTATACAACTCATTTTATAAAAAAATTAATTAAATCTCAATTACAAATTAACATAATTTTATATTTAGAATCAATTTATAATGAAAAATAATTACAAGCAGGAATATGTTGTCAAAAATCTGCTTCTTTTGAAAATGAGGCAAGTATGCATTGAATATCAATAGTGATTATATTTTATTGCTTAGGAACATAAATATTACAATAAGAAATTAAATTTATTAGTTATGAAAAATGAAATTGAAAAACATTTTTTGAGGCCCCAAATGAAAAAATATTAGCAAACTGACATGATATAAAAAAAGTGTAAATTTGAACAAATAAATTAAATTACTAAATCTAAACAAAATCAATGTGTTTCTGTAGTGAATGTAAATTTCAATACTCCAGGCGGATTAGAATCCACCACAAAGGATTTAAAGTCCAATTTTAAGAAGAAATTATTGTACATGTAGCGCGGATTCTGAAAACAAATATTTGCTTTTAAATAAGTGGAAATTACTACATAAGAATATTTACGATTGGTAATTTTACTTTACCTCTAATACACTTTTATCTACATCAGTATCTTTAAGCCATAATTCTAAGGAAGTAGTACGCCACTTTTGTTTCTTTATTAAATCCATACATCGCCATATTGTTGATATACTAAAACACTTACGAGTGCTAGTCAAATTGATCAATCTTAACTCAGGACAGTTTTGTAAGAAACTAAAGACACCGTGCTCGCTATTCAAATCACACGAACATAAATGAATTTCCTCCAAATTGGGAAGTTTTTTGCTAATTTGAAGTAACATGTGATCAAGTACACCGTCTATACCATGTCCACGACACCCGTAGAATGATAATTTTATTAATTTATCCATATGAGAGAGCTCTTGAAAGAACCGATCAAAGTTATGTAACATACCGTTGAATTTAAAGGCCTCAATTTGCTTAAGCTTCGATCGTGATATTCTCTCCAATACATCAAACACAAAATTTTTAGAATATATCGACAGTTTTTTTAGTTTAGGCATACGCAACACGTCATTGATTACATCAGTATCGAAACACAAATGATAATCGGCTATTTTAACATGTTCCAAAGTAGAACAATTTTTAAGTTCTATCAAATCACAGTAGTTTATCTCATCACAATCTTTCATTATGTCAAACTTTCGTAGTTTTAATTCTTGAAATACATTTCGAAAATTATCAGAATCTAAAAAATGGCATTCATCCAATGACAGCTGTCGTAGAGAATTCAATTTGGACAAATATTTTCCAGTTATTTGGCAGGCTCTTAATTTGAGTATGTTTAAGTTAGGAAAAATGTTTACTAACATATTTATATCTTCATCGACGAACTGATGTTCCTCTTCCACACCTTCATCATCTAAGTCGTCTATAGTTTTGTTATCCGATATACCTATCCAAATAAATGTATGCGTATGGGGATATATATTGTTATTTAATAAACGTAAGTAACGAATGTTACACTCCCTCATAAGAAGACTATGCATAAATACTGACACCTCCGACATAAAACTTACGAAAGTGCAATCATCCACATTATCTATCAGCTCTGGGTAAATAGTTATGCCATTCAATTTAATAGCCCACAGTGATTGTATTATACTTTTGAACCTTGTATGCAATTTTGAAATCTGGAATTGTTGAATAATATTCAGGTGTTTCAATATCACTTCCAGACAGTCATCATTTAGATCTAATAGTTGAGGGCCTTCTTGAAAAAAGGCATCTGGAAGTAGACACAGGCAAGTATATTTAAACTCAGAATGCGTCAAAAATTCTGTAATTTGTACATGTAAACAATAACTATACGCACCTTTTGTTTTCAACATTATTATAGTCCTGGAGCAGCTGTCCTATATTTTGTGGATGTGCTGTTGTTAATGGTTCGTACACATAACAGGAATCTCACTTCGGCTGCGTATTAAACTGTAATCTATTTTGTTATTTTGTGATTTGTACCATCACCACAGGGTAGACACTTCTAACTTCCATTTATTGCTCGTTCTCTAATTAATCTTTTACTTTACCCCCATAATGATTACAATGTCTACCCTGTGTTACAACGACATCAAATTGTTGAAGTGGAGGTACTTTTATAATCCTTATTATTTATTTATATAAACAGTAAATAACGAAAATTTGTTGTGCTTATTTTACGGGAGAAAAAAACAAGTGAAAAAAAAAATTGATTGGCAGAGTGACCATTGTAATGACAAAATGATAAAAGTATTGTGATTAAGTACCAATAAGGTATCCGTCGTGAACTATTACACTTCCGAAAATTTTAGCAAACATAATTATAAATAAACCGCTAATAAATACAGTTCGAAATGACACAAGAATATTTAGGAAAGGTATAGTGAAAATCCGAATTCTTCTCAATTTAGTGATATATATGATATTATTTATTACGATAGTAAGAAAAACAGTAAAGAAAAATTCTTGTACTAAGAATGTATTACGAAAATTTCATACAACTAAATAATTTTTTTAAAAAATTGCGCTCATTTGTTGCCTATTGGTTGTTCTTTGATATTTTGATTTGACGAGTGTAACAACTTGTTCGTTCCAATACACATGTAAATGAAAAATTCCATTATCAATTTCAATTAATTTTTTAATATTTTCCTCCATAATAGCTTTCGGCAATTAACTGATTTTAATTCCCAAATGATCTGCTTGGTATATTTTAGAATCCATAAATTAAAGATTACGATGAGATTTTAAAACGATTTCGTTCAGTAAAAGAATATTAATATCCTTGTAACGAAAAAGCTGAAAAGCTGTTAATGCGGTCGTATAAATATGGTTACATTAGCATAAACGGTTATATTTACTGCGATCGATGATAGCAATAAAATATAAGACAATTGTTTCCTTTCCTTTGATTATATACAACACGATACATTCGAAAAATTTCCTGCTGTCAACGTTAGCTTAAGTATCATTTACAACACAAACATATGCATAATAAACTACATCTGGCTATGCTTTTAACACAGTTTCACAGCCATAGAATATTTACAATAAAATAACAAAAACACAATTCAATTAAATTCCTAGACATAAACAAACGTTCAATAACTCGCAGCTCTTGTAAGTTTTGGGATGACTAAAATAACAGCAATAAGTAAATACTATAGAATTCTTAAGAAATGCAAAAAACTCGATATTAATAATAATATTTATTTAATTTTTAATTAAAAATATCTTAGAACAATTTGTTAAAAATCTTTAATTTATTAATTATTATAAAATGAGAAATAGTAAAATTTAGAAATAAATCTCATAAAAATGTGTATAGTAAACAGCATATACAAGAATTAAAAGGTATACCAACTATTGTACTATTCATATTCATAATACTTATATTGTGAATATCAGGTTTGGTATACCATTGTATGTATGCATATACATAAGTATTTATTTATATTAATATAAAGTAGGACTTTGATATATGAAATAGTTTATATATGCATACCTATTAATTGGCCTCTTTGTTTAGTTCATGTAATAAACATATATATTAGGGAATGTTAAATTATGTTTCAAATGATTAATAAGCAATCACCACTTTACTTTAAATTATTGATAGAAAACTGAAGATGAACGTATATATTTGCAGTGTGCTAACATACATACATACGTATGTACATATTTACTTATATGCATATCACAGTACATAAATATCTTTAACAGAAAACAGACTATACTTCCATGGGATCAGATTAATATTTAATAGTAATCAAATATTAGCACTGTCGAACAAATTATTTCCCCCATTTGTTAACGTTCCCTATAATAGAAATCTAAGCTATTAAAACTTCATACAGAGAATCCAACTTAATTAATAAAATAAATGTATGTATGTATGATTTAGGGGAGTTATATTCTAATTTTAGGATCTCTAGATTGGCTTATACATATATATATAAAAGTGTGTGTGTATACTCGTTTTCAAAACGCATGGCGGTTTAGGAATTACCGAATTTTGAAGTAGATTTTATCTTGCAGAAATTTTATTTAATATCATTTAGTAGCCTGTAATATTTCACTTGAAATTAAAATCTACTTCTTTTTTGTCCTTAAAACTAATTCTAATTACTTATTTTTGAAACTTATTGCTGAAGATGTTGTGTTTAAACTTTCATCAGTATTTGAGTTTGCAATTATTACAGGTAATTTGGCATGGTGTTCTAGTAAAGGCGAGCCATCTAGTGGTGTTTGCTGTTTCGCTGGAAATGTTTTTGTTTGCAACGATTTCATTTCGTTCATTTTATAATTACAGCTTTCCAAGCTATTTCTTCCACTTTTCATTTTTTTACGAATGTAACGAAGCTGTTTAACGGGATACCAGCTCAATAAAATAAGTCCAACGATAAGTAAAATTCCACTCACTACATAGCCTGCCATTAAGGCCATAGGAATCATTTTAAGATCGTTAGCTAGTTCCGGCGTAATACGTACTTTTTGCTCAAACCATATAAGAGGAAAGAAAACACGTGGTATATTTTCATACAAGCTGTTCAAAATTAGTAAATACTGAAAAAAATGTAATATTTTAAATGCCAAATTCTTACGTTATTGATGTAATGGGTTCAACCAACATGTTCACTTGAAACCTAGCCGCTACATCGAGAGCAACACCAGTTCGTGGCTCTAGAACCATATAAAATTCATGGTCCTTTTTATTGGGGCTTAAACCCTCAACCTGGCTTAAGTAAAATGGATCGGCTTTATAAAAGTGTGGATAAGACATGAAAACTGGAGAACCAAAGCGACATGAAGATATATTCATAACACCTGAAGGCACACACTCACTTCCGCAAAAACACAAATTTTCGGGGTACAAGGTTCCTATAAAAAATTCATAAATATATATACATATTTAGATTTTTTATTTAGATACGAGTACGATTTATTATCAAGGATTTACCATTATCTATCGATCTTAAGCCTCCTGTATATTTGTAGCCTTTTAAGCCTTCAATTTCTTCTGTACTTGCATAATCGAGTGGTATTGTGCGGCACATATCAGGTGTAAATAGTTGCAGTTTACTGCTATTTGTCAAATGTGGTGGATGGAATTCTCCAGCTGACCCATTAGCAAGACCACAATAGGAATCATAAAAACCTGTGTGTTTTCCATAATTCCATGTATAAATTTGGCCTAATTCAGACAAGCTATTGACCCCCGTAAGTATATTGAAAACGCCCGTCAAATCCGCACTACCATTGCGCTGCAATTTCGAGCGCACATTTAAATAGTTTTGGTTCAATTATTTCACTTTTCTTACTTACCGTATAAAACCAACCAAATTTATCAAAAGGTACTTCTACATCATTACCAAAGATCGGTACCGAACGAGCCATATCAATCATGTCATCACTGTAGCCTGTGAACAACAATTCATCAACTGTTTTCCTCACGGACATTTCTTGACCATATAGCTTTAAACCAACATCCACCATATGTCTGCGAACAGTATTCCAATGTTTAGCCTTACTGGCTGCAGACTGTATAATTAAAAATACCTTAAAATATTTATTACAAAAAGATATAAGTTGGTTACCAATGCGACAGCGTTCAGTGTTATAATTTCGTCAGATAGACTCCCTTTGCTGCCAGCAGCATCGAAATAAAATAAACTTTTCTTACGATATGATACGGAACCATTATTTGGATGCCAGATTATGTCAACTTTGTCTGGTTTCTCTATAAAACGATATGGGCCGCACTGTTCTAATATAGGTTTGGTAGAAAAATTCTTAAAATCCTCTGGGTTTGTCCAATTATAAAGATAAATGTCTAAGCCTAAAGGTATCGGTGGTGTTTTCCATTTGTCATACACTGCAGAGTCTGGCTTTAAAATCATTTGCTGAAATAAAGGAAATATGTATAATCTAATATAACTCACTTTTGTTATTTTTTTTTAAATTTGAATGTAATAAATTTTGCTCAAATTTATTTCATGTTTTTAATCTATGATTATTTAATATTGACCTTTTTGTAAAATTATTATCATTTCACTTTCACTTGGAATGGCAATTTGTAACACAATTTGTATTATTAAAACCGCGAGCTAAAATATTATTCGGAATACTTGTTGCTTCCCGCAAATTATTTTTAATATTTTTTTTATTTACGTCTACATCTATCAATTCCTAATTAAACGTTTTCCTTAATATTCCCTAAATACTCTTGAATTGCATACTGTTTTAGTTCCTAAGAGATAGACTTTTTGTGCCATCTCTAGGAAATGAATAACTAAATTCGATTATGCATATTTATCCTCATTAATAAATTGGCATTAAAATATTGCCGAAAATATTGCTAAGTTTACATGCTTTTCATAAACTTTTATATTTTCCGGCTTCGCTTATTGCAATAAAATGAGAGCCAACTGTTTCCTTTTGCTTTATTATGTAGACTTTAATCACTTCATATTAAGGACTCTGCTGTTTACCCCTCAAGGTTCTTATCAATACTTTAGCTACTCTGTTAGGCTGACTAAAGGATGGTATTTTCAAAACAGATTCAATGATGTTAATTTCTAAACTGACTGATATCGTAGAATCGGATATCAAGATAATTGCCGAAACGGTATTTCAAATAGTTAGCAAAGCCAATAACCAGACTGTGGAACATAACTCACAGCTGGCAATGCTACCTCAATAGTGTTTATCACCTATGGAATATTTACAATGCAAATAACAACAAGAATAAACACTACAAGTAATAGGATTCTAAAGCCACACACAAGCACACCATACTATGTGTACTTTCGTGTAGTGTTTACAAGCTGTGGAATGACTACAATAATAAACACTACAAGTAATACATTAACAACAAATGTGTTTGTCAAGCGTTTGTTTTATTTAATTACAAAAAATTAAATAAGCGATATTATTAATAAATTATTTGGTTCTTCACATGAATATACGTATATACATAAATATGTGCATTTAAAAGCACTATAAGGAAAAAAGCTGGGTTAAGGTAATACTTTCCCGCTCCTGTTACAAATAGTTATAAATCACATATTCATTTTATACTTCATCAAAATCGATTGATGAAGTATTATTATTTTCACACATTCCTATTATTTCGGCTGGAAAAACAACTGTGTTTAGGGATACAAAAAAAAACTTACGACCAAAACAATACAGACAAAAATTGCATAAAAATCTACGCCGCTGTTTCGATGAGTTTGATATAAATTTATGGACTGAGATATTTTTATTTATTTACTATAAAAGCTTAGGCCACATTAAAGCTTTACTGTATTCAAATGAAGGCATGATCCAGATTGTATAGAAAGGAACCCGAAGTGGGATTATTAAAGTGTAAAAATAATTAAGAACTTCGATTTATAGTTTTCAGTAAAAAGGAAATAGTTGTCGCTTATTTTATTACAATCAGGCGAATCTGGAAAACATCATCGTATGTGAAAAGGGCAAATGTAAATACACCAAATTAAACAAATAAGAATATGTGTAATTATGTATATTTACATTCCGCTATATTTACATACATTTCCCTGTATTTTTCAATTTATTTTTTCAAAACAAATCAATAATGAAAAATAAATAAATGATATCAATAAGTAAAATTGTTAGTAATTTAGATTGACAACAAAGAACAAAAAAAAAATAATAATAATTTTTATTAAATAGATAAACAAAATAAATTTGACTTACTTGTTCTAGAATGGCATTAAATATTCGTTCCCAAAACATTCCAAAGAAAATACCAACCATTCCTAATATGAATCCTAAAATACTTATAAAAAGTATTCGGCAGCACGGCGTACAAACTGCAAGGCTTTGCGATTTCTTTGGCATTATGCAGTTCGATTTGTTATGCGGTCGTCTGTAAAACAAAAAACATATTCGCTATTAATTTTACGTTCGAACTTATAAAATGCAGTAGCTGAAATTTCACTAATTGTAGCTTTTTGCAGTATTTAATTTTCATCTGCTAATATTTTTCAAGTGGACAACAAAAAATACATGAAATAGAAATAAAGTATTGAGTGTCATACTGATAAATAGATTTGCGGTGTTTTAATTTATTTAATGCTGTATCATTACTACAACAATTTTAAATATCATATAACAAAGGTTTTAATACTAATATTGTAAAAAACTGCAGTTCTATTTACTTTAAAATTATTTGATGGCGTAATTAATTGAAATTGAAAATAAAAATAAGTGTGGATAATTAATAATAATTTATAATTCTATTGTGGCGACATTTGTGATTATCATCAAACCCTTCTCTGATACTCAAAACTGTAAATTATCATTAATATTTTTAATATTGCTGTTGCCACGATATATTTTCGCACATTCCAAGCTAAGCTCAAAGTACAGGGCATCGATATCTAAACGACACAGCTTATGAATTTTTCCAGTACTATTAAATTAGTGATCAAGCCTGAACATTTTCCAATTTATGACATAAAGTTTTAACCACGACTTACTCCTAAAGCGAAGTGTGAAGGCCCCGCACTTTGATTTGCCTGATTCATAAACTATAATAACATCTTAAACTCGTATTAAAGTTGAAAAAGACGAAAAAAAATCGATTTTCCCAATTTTTGCAATGCATTTGCTGCGGGGTCACCGCACAACAGCCCACATCCTCAAGTCATATTTAATATTAAATGATAGATAAAAAACGAGATAAGCGAAATTTCAATCCAATTTTCAAGTAATATCTCTCCTTATCAATGAAGAGTGAACTAATTTCCCGGAAGGAAAAGTATTGAGACTGTCTACTGTGTTATACTACAAGTACAAGTGGCACTTAATACAACATTAATAATATAGAATGATAATTTTAACATGTGCATGTCACTGAATTAATTATTACTGATATTCGTACTCTCGACAAAAATAAACGAATTTTATTGTATTTTCACGTTTGGAATTCACCTTAAGGAGATATTCCAGGAGAATAGAAGGAGTTGGATGCCTAAAAATCACTAAGGTAGCTACCTTACAAAAATCGAAATTTTTTGTGTTTTTTAATTACTGGCAAATATATAAGAAATATACTCGATTTCTGTGGTAAAAAATCAGCTAGTAAAAGTAATATAAGCACAAGTTCAGCTTAAGAAAATGTGGAATTTCATTAAAGGATGACTGCCAAAAGAAGGAAATCATGAAATCGCGCATCACTTTTACTTTTAGTTAAGTTTTTGCCATTTTAAAGTATTTTCACGTTTGGAATTCAACTTAAGGAGATATTCCAGGAGAATAGAAGGAGTTGGATGCCTAAAAATCACTAAGGTAGCTACCTTACAAAAATCGAAATTTTTTGTGTTTTTTAATTACTGGCAAATATATAAGAAATATACTCGATTTCTGTGGTAAAAAATCAGCTAGTAAAAGTAATATAAGCACAAGTTCAGCTTAAGAAAATGTGGAATTTCATTAAAGGATGACTGCCAAAAGAAGGAAATCATGAAATCGCGCATCACTTTTACTTTTAGTTAAGTTTTTGCCATTTTAAAGTATTTTCACGTTTGGAATTCAACTTAAGGAGATATTCCAGGAGAATGGAAGGAGTTGGATGCCTAAAAATCACTAAGGTAGCTACCTTACAAAAATCGCAATTTTTTGTGTTTTTTAATTACTGGCAAATATATAAGAAATATACTCGATTTCTGTGGTAAAAAATCAGCTAGTAAAAGTAATATAAGCACAAGTTCAGCTTAAGAAAATGTGGAATTTCATTAAAGGATGACTGCCAAAAGAAGGAAATCATGAAATCGCGCATCACTTTTACTTTTAGTTAAGTTTTTGCCATTTTAAAGTATTTTCACGTTTGGAATTCAACTTAAGGAGATATTCCAGGAGAATGGAAGGAGTTGGATGCCTAAAAATCACTAAGGTAGCTACCTTACAAAAATCGCAATTTTTTGTGTTTTTTAATTACTGGCAAATATATAAGAAATATACTCGATTTCTGTGGTAAAAAATCAGCTAGTAAAAGTAATATAAGCACAAGTTCAGCTTAAGAAAATGTGGAATTTCATTAAAGGATGACTGCCAAAAGAAGGAAATCATGAAATCGCGCATCACTTTTACTTTTAGTTAAGTTTTTGCCATTTTAAAGTATTTTCACGTTTGGAATTCAACTTAAGGAGATATTCCAGGAGAATGGAAGGAGTTGGATGCCTAAAAATCACTAAGGTAGCTACCTTACAAAAATCGCAATTTTTTGTGTTTTTTAATTACTGGCAAATATATAAGAAATATACTCGATTTCTGTGGTAAAAAATCAGCTAGTAAAAGTAATATAAGCACAAGTTCAGCTTAAGAAAATGTGGAATTTCATTAAAGGATGACTGCCAAAAGAAGGAAATCATGAAATCGCGCATCACTTTTACTTTTAGTTAAGTTTTTGCCATTTTAAAGTATTTTCACGTTTGGAATTCAACTTAAGGAGATATTCCAGGAGAATGGAAGGAGTTGGATGCCTAAAAATCACTAAGGTAGCTACCTTACAAAAATCGCAATTTTTTGTGTTTTTTAATTACTGGCAAATATATAAGAAATATACTCGATTTCTGTGGTAAAAAATCAGCTAGTAAAAGTAATATAAGCACAAGTTCAGCTTAAGAAAATGTGGAATTTCATTAAAGGATGACTGCCAAAAGAAGGAAATCATGAAATCGCGCATCACTTTTACTTTTAGTTAAGTTTTTGCCATTTTAAAGTATTTTCACGTTTGGAATTCAACTTAAGGAGATATTCCAGGAGAATGGAAGGAGTTGGATGCCTAAAAATCACTAAGGTAGCTACCTTACAAAAATCGCAATTTTTTGTGTTTTTTAATTACTGGCAAATATATAAGAAATATACTCGATTTCTGTGGTAAAAAATCAGCTAGTAAAAGTAATATAAGCACAAGTTCAGCTTAAGAAAATGTGGAATTTCATTAAAGGATGACTGCCAAAAGAAGGAAATCATGAAATCGCGCATCACTTTTACTTTTAGTTAAGTTTTTGCCATTTTAAAGTATTTTCACGTTTGGAATTCAACTTAAGGAGATATTCCAGGAGAATGGAAGGAGTTGGATGCCTAAAAATCACTAAGGTAGCTACCTTACAAAAATCGCAATTTTTTGTGTTTTTTAATTACTGGCAAATATATAAGAAATATACTCGATTTCTGTGGTAAAAAATCAGCTAGTAAAAGTAATATAAGCACAAGTTCAGCTTAAGAAAATGTGGAATTTCATTAAAGGATGACTGCCAAAAGAAGGAAATCATGAAATCGCGCATCACTTTTACTTTTAGTTAAGTTTTTGCCATTTTAAAGTATTTTCACGTTTGGAATTCAACTTAAGGAGATATTCCAGGAGAATGGAAGGAGTTGGATGCCTAAAAATCACTAAGGTAGCTACCTTACAAAAATCGCAATTTTTTGTGTTTTTTAATTACTGGCAAATATATAAGAAATATACTCGATTTCTGTGGTAAAAAATCAGCTAGTAAAAGTAATATAAGCACAAGTTCAGCTTAAGAAAATGTGGAATTTCATTAAAGGATGACTGCCAAAAGAAGGAAATCATGAAATCGCGCATCACTTTTACTTTTAGTTAAGTTTTTGCCATTTTAAAGTATTTTCACGTTTGGAATTCAACTTAAGGAGATATTCCAGGAGAATGGAAGGAGTTGGATGCCTAAAAATCACTAAGGTAGCTACCTTACAAAAATCGCAATTTTTTGTGTTTTTTAATTACTGGCAAATATATAAGAAATATACTCGATTTCTGTGGTAAAAAATCAGCTAGTAAAAGTAATATAAGCACAAGTTCAGCTTAAGAAAATGTGGAATTTCATTAAAGGATGACTGCCAAAAGAAGGAAATCATGAAATCGCGCATCACTTTTACTTTTAGTTAAGTTTTTGCCATTTTAAAGTATTTTCACGTTTGGAATTCAACTTAAGGAGATATTCCAGGAGAATGGAAGGAGTTGGATGCCTAAAAATCACTAAGGTAGCTACCTTACAAAAATCGCAATTTTTTGTGTTTTTTAATTACTGGCAAATATATAAGAAATATACTCGATTTCTGTGGTAAAAAATCAGCTAGTAAAAGTAATATAAGCACAAGTTCAGCTTAAGAAAATGTGGAATTTCATTAAAGGATGACTGCCAAAAGAAGGAAATCATGAAATCGCGCATCACTTTTACTTTTAGTTAAGTTTTTGCCATTTTAAAGTATTTTCACGTTTGGAATTCAACTTAAGGAGATATTCCAGGAGAATGGAAGGAGTTGGATGCCTAAAAATCACTAAGGTAGCTACCTTACAAAAATCGCAATTTTTTGTGTTTTTTAATTACTGGCAAATATATAAGAAATATACTCGATTTCTGTGGTAAAAAATCAGCTAGTAAAAGTAATATAAGCACAAGATCAGCTTAAGAAAATGTGGAATTTCATTAAAGGATGACTGCCAAAAGAAGGAAATCATGAAATCGCGCATCACTTTTACTTTTAGTTAAGTTTTTGCCATTTTAAAGTATTTTCACGTTTGGAATTCAACTTAAGGAGATATTCCAGGAGAATGGAAGGAGTTGGATGCCTAAAAATCACTAAGGTAGCTACCTTACAAAAATCGCAATTTTTTGTGTTTTTTAATTACTGGCAAATATATAAGAAATATACTCGATTTCTGTGGTAAAAAATCAGCTAGTAAAAGTAATATAAGCACAAGTTCAGCTTAAGAAAATGTGGAATTTCATTAAAGGATGACTGCCAAAAGAAGGAAATCATGAAATCGCGCATCACTTTTACTTTTAGTTAAGTTTTTGCCATTTTAAAGTATTTTCACGTTTGGAATTCAACTTAAGGAGATATTCCAGGAGAATGGAAGGAGTTGGATGCCTAAAAATCACTAAGGTAGCTACCTTATAAAAATCGCAATTTTTTGTGTTTTTTAATTACTGGCAAATATATAAGAAATATACTCGATTTCTGAGGTAAAAAATCAGCTTGCCATCTTCTAAAACAAAGTATTATAAATGCGATAAATTCTCCTTTTTTCAAAACTAATTGAGGCACTAAACAGTTTCCCCTGTAGCTAATCCATCTGGAGATTGTAAAACTCTATGTCGTGTGTAGTTGAAATTTATAAAAAAAAAAAAACACGCCTATCGGAGGATATGAAAAATACTGCCATAGATTCGTACATACGAGTAAAACATTAAAATTAAATATTTTCATATTGTATATTTGTGTGTTAAGATAATTGATAATTTGTGAGAATAACACGGTTACATAGAAACGTTTTCTAGATTTCGTTATAGTGGAGGTTTACATTGGCGCCTAAACTAACACTAGATTAATTTTCCTTTTATTTTGTTACAGCCCACTAATATTTTTTTGATAATTAGAATTATTAATGGTGATACAACTCTTTTAATATATTTATAAAGACCCGGAGCAGGCACTGTATTTATATTTTTAGCTTAAAATTATTCTTAATTCCGATAAGCCGGCCACTGGCTAAATGTTGAAATAACTATAACACAACTGTAACTATAAGTGACTGATAGTTGGTTCAGAATCCTGTGGAATGGAAGAGAAGTTTTTCGCCAGCATATTTTCAAAAAAAAATATTAATTTGTTCCTTTAGAGGCATATAAAGTATTCTGTATATAATTTTTCGATTCAGGAGCTTAAAATTATTCTTAATTCCGATAAGCCGGCCACTGGCTAAATGTTGAAATAACTATAACACAACTGTAACTATAAGTGACTGATAGTTGGTTCAGAATCCTGTGGAATGGAAGAGAAGTTTTTCGCCAGCATATTTTCAAAAAAAAATATTAATTTGTTCCTTTAGAGGCATATAAAGTATTCTGTATATAATTTTTCGATTCAGGAGCGTATTAACAAATTGCTAACGAAATATGGAAAAAAAATTAAAAATATATATACTCGTACATAAAAACGGCGATGAAGCCTAGAAATATACATTAAGGAAATAAAAAAGAGATAAATTAATGGTGAATATTTATTGTAAAGATTATATCGGCTAATGTCGTATTAAAATTGTCTGAAAATGATCTCGAAACATTTGATAGGAAAAGTTATTATTCCTGAATTCCGGAGAGTAGAATGGAGAGACATAGACAGTACCATGTATGCAGCAATTCACTATTTTTCACTTTTATAATTGTGATATAAAAAGAAACAAAGAAAAGTTTTATTGTATGAACACAAATGCAATGCAAAAAATCGAAAATTGGCACAAACAAACAATGCACTTCATTGCATTTTATATATCCTTGGTCGCAAGTAGAAAGGCCCTAACTCGCATTTTTTTCTTTGCAGTAGACTTTTCAGGGATTTCAACATATGTATGAACAGAATAAGAAAAGAAAGTGCAAATTAAGGCTTTCCAATTGAGACCAACGAAGGAAGCGGAATGTGGCGACGAAAAATGTATGGATATATCCTTCTCCCCAATTCTAATCATTAACAAATTAACTGCTTGTAAACTATGCATTATAATTTCATTCCCACTTGATATTTGTCACAAATTTAAGCATGTTGTGTGCAAGTATAAGACTTCCAACCAGCAATTCAGTAGACAAATGAAATTTCAAGCCATTTCTTATGCAAATTATTATTATTACTTTTTTTCAGCTAAGCTCACATCAAAAATTTAGTACATGCTGATTACATTACGCGAACATAATAGCGAATGCGACTAGATAGATCGTACGAAATTATGAAACACATTATCGTCATTGTCATTATAATGTCCGTCCATTTATTCGTCATGCATTTACACATTCATCCATATTTGTGCTCTTTAAGTATGCGTACGTTCCCTTTTGTTTTGCATTTAAAGAAGCAGAACAAATGAAAACTTATAAAGAACGCTAAAAGAGTCAAAGACCCAAAGCAGCTTTGGGGTCAATTGATTTATTCAATTATAAAACATTTAGGCTTCTTTACAGATCATTTAAGAACTAAAAAATTTGATTTTAAAAAGTCAATTTCAGTTTATTTGCTTCATTCAACTTTGGGAGGAATAATTAATTTCTTATTGTATTTCGCACGCGATATTTGTCACTTTAAATTTATTATAAAAATTTCTTTAATTATAGATAGTTATTCAAGCGGTAATTGCAATCAATTACTGCCTTCTCAATTAATTCTCTATATATTTTTAATAAAAACCAACAAAAATCTTGAATTGATAAAAAAATTTTTAAAATAACGTGCATGCATACATACATACTCTTATGTGTGTGCCAGTATGACTGTTAAGAAATGAAATGTCATTACTACGAACAAAATTATCGCTATATCGTAGGGTGATATATCAGTTGGCGTTCTTCCCGAACTATCAAAGAAGGCTCTTTAAGAACAAAAAAAATATATTAATTCATAAAATTTTTCTTATTTCTTTTTCCAAACTTTAAATAGGTTTGTACTACCTCAAACGAATGCTTAGCGCTATACTCTATTTCAGATAGACGAATGGAAAACAAGCCATAGGCCCTAAAGTAAAATATTTTTTAAGAAGTGGTTTCCAAAAAAAATCTCAACATTACCTATCGAATTGTAACTTGAGAAATTATTTTAGATTTCCTTAAAGGCCTTCACAACGAAATACAGCTGATCATTTCGACATTAAATAACAGCTGTTTTAATTTTATAACCATTATGCGTATATCCATTGCAAGGAAGGTATCCTCATGATTTTTGCCTAAATTCTTTATCATTTTATATGCACACAAATACATATATAAGTTTAAATAATTTTTCTGTCTATAAAGCTTTACATTAAGCGCGAAAGGTATTTATGTAAAAGTATTGTAATAGAAAATATTAAGCAATTTTTTTCCAACAGCCAGCAGGAGTAATTTGATAGAGAACTACTTTAATAGAAAAATAAAATAATATCTCGGAAATATGCGAATGCATTTAGAAATTGAAATGCAAAGTTATATAGAACGTGGATCCTTTCAAAATCAGCATCAGGAGAAGCTAAGAAAGCTTACACTGTATGTTACTCGAAACTAACACCAGTAAGCAGTAAAGGATATAATATCTGCTCTTCTGTGTATCCCTTCCAGTTATGTTCTTATTTGTCAAATGATACAATTGCCAAAGTGAAATTTTGAATTTCTATAAAAATGACATACATAATTAATAACAATTGAATGTGATTGCTTTGAGAATGATAAGAAATTATGCAATATTAGTGACATATGAATTACCACACGCACATTAAAGTAAAGCTGCCATTACACGATTTGAAAGCTGAGATAACCTTCCTTTAACATTGCACTGCTACAACACGAAATTAGGTTTTTGCACACATACAAATGTATGTACACATGGATACATATTTGCATCCATACCTTCAGATGGTGTGCAAGTCCAATACAAAAAAGAAGGAAAGAAGTCATCTAATTCTGAACAAAAATTTACTTACTGATCACTGTAATGTAGCATAAAAGAGTACACATAAGCAAAATGTACGGAAGATGAGAACAGTCATGGTCCACCAAACAAGCGAACTTACTTATTGCATAAAGAGGCGTTGGTGAAGATCATTTCCACTTTACGCAAGCTTTAATTTAATTAAGTAATATCAAAATTATTACTTACACGTGTAGACAGTCATATAAATGCAAATGTATATCAAAGATGGGGTTCTGATTTCAAGCAACTTTACTCAAACGTAAAAAGCATTGCAAAAAAAAAAAATCAAAAAAAAAATACAGCTTAGGGTATTTGCACATGAGACCAACGATATGTATTTCGAACTAGAATAATAACTTTGATCTGAGCTTTATGTATCTTTCCGCTCTCATGTCAAATTTTCCAATCCTACTGCTGATCTATTATTTAAACAGATCGAAGGGAGTGCTAAAGCAGCACTTGCTTAAATTAAAAAACAGCTTTTAAATTTCCTATTAAAGATTAATATTTATGAAAATTTCTAAACGTCAAATCGATCTAATCATACATCCACTTAAAATTTTTTTTAATACAAATTTGTTTAATTCATGATTACACATTAAATACTTCTGTGTTATTATTGTTTTTATAACAAATAAAGAAAACAACAGAATTTTTATTTATGTATCCATGCAAGTATGGATTGTATTTGCTGTAGAGACCCCCATTAAAAATAAATAAAAAATAATATTTTTTTTTTGTGATACGAACCTCTAAATGCGTTAGAAATGAATAAGCGAGCCAGTATGTATTTTGATAATGCTTAGGACGAGCAAGAAAAAATTATACTAAACTTAATGCCTACGAATTCCACAATATATGAGTATGACGAAAGGCTCTAGTGGCATTTACTCTTTGATTGCAAGAATGAAAGAAATCTAAATTTTTGTTGTAGAGTATAGAATCGAATAATTTGTATTCGATTAATCAATTTTCGTATAACTAATTAATTTCACAATAAATACTGACTGTGGTTTCATCCAATTTTGTATCCTCAACTGCTACATATATTTAATTAGTATTGTATGTACATGCACATACATACATATGTATATGGCTAACTTGTTAACTATGCGAATAACACACAGATCCATACATAATTATTTTATTTTAGCTAAAGTCATAACAAAAGTTTGTTATGAATTGCTCTCATATGCTTTAATATATCTTGCGTTGATGAACACACAGAATACGTCATACGTCATACGTCACACGCCAACTTTGCCAACTTCTTTACCAATTATGCATACACACCCATACATACGTACGCATGCAGGGATTTGCGTTTCTTATTGAATTGTCTTTTATTTATAGTAACAAACATGTATACGAGTAGATGGTGAAAATTAGAGTGTGTGTGTGTGTGTGTTTTACTAAAAATAGAGAATGTGTGGATATGTATACATCTTCTGAAAAGTACCATGATATAATCGAGATATTTATCTTTAATGTGGTTATAAAAGAATGTACTTAAGAATTTAGATATACAGTGCAACTCTGATATAACGAACTTCGCTATAACAAAAAACTCAATATAATGTATGTCTTATTAAATTCCTTTAGTAAAGCACTTTACTGCAAAGTTTTGCGTATAAAAATACTCTAGAGCTACTATATAATGCACAAATTCTGAGGAAAAACGCATTTAAACACCACAATCCTCAAATGCCTCAATATAACGAAAACAGAATAAATATGTATATCAAAAATACTTGCATTTGGATTTTGCGACAATAAATAAAAATAACACAATATTTTATAAAAAAAAAACATAATAAAATTAGCTGATGGACAAAAATGTGTTTTATTTGTAATTTCCATTATGAAATACATATAAGCTTTTAAATAGAATCTGAATTAACAGAACTGTACTTATAATATCGTTATAGCAAGCTTTAACTGAATATATTTATAGCGCAGCAATAGCTATAACGAAGTATTTTACGAAATCTTGGAATTCTTTATATCGTAGTTTCACTGTACTAAAAATCTTTTGCAAAGCTATAAAGAAAATTATTTAGCAGCACTTTGTTACCTCCAAATCTAATATAAAAAAGGTACCACTGTGCAAATAATAGTATGCAGCAAACTGCACAACTCAAAAAGCAGCTCATAATTGAATTTTAAGCGTTTTCCACATTTTGCGAGATCAGCGTTTTTGGATTACAAATTTAAAATGATTAATAAACGAATAAGTAATTGAGCAATAAATTTTCTTTTTTTTTAATTATTAATAAAAAAATTCGTCAGCTGAAATCTTGAAATTTGAACAGAGGTTTTTTTAAATTTTTTTTTGAAAAGAAAAATAAAATATATAAATTTAATTTACAAATAAAAATGTATATTTACTTAATAAATTTTAAAAAATTGAAAAAAATGTTTGTGCAGACATTGAAGTATAGCAAGTTAATAGATATAGACATGCTATACACATATAGAAAGTTATATTTCTTATAATGAAATTTGATGAAACCAATACTTGGGAATTCTTTTGTTTAAAAGAATACTCAACGATTATTTAGTAAATATTTGTAAATTGCATTATTGTCTCTGTTACATTTTATTAAAGTTATTAAAAATAACTTGAATACACACAAATTTCAAATTTGAAAAGAAAAAATTAGCAAAAATGGGTCACTACGCCACACTTTTAAATGTAACTGAAAATAGATTTAGCTTATCATTTAGTTTTGTTTTAAAATTAGTATATAAAGCCGATAAATCAATTATTTGTCTAATAGCATTTTATCTTTAGATCCTGGCAAAGTTCTAATGATGTGTCTCAGTAAGTTCCTTGTTGTAACAGTCGAAAAAATAATCAGCTAACAGGGGCCAAGGTTACCCATAACTAAAGTAATAGTACAGTAGAAGTTCAAATTGTAGTGATTAAAGTAAGAGGAAGTTGTAAATAAAACTGCTTCAAATGTAAAATTAATAAATGTCACGGAAAAAAATATATACTAAAAAAAAATATATAATATTAAAAGTTTGACACTTAGCAAATAAAGAGTGCTACTGTTTACAATTTTGATTCAGAAAAAGCTAAAAAAAAGTATAAAAGTGTTGGCTTTAGCCTAAAAATTATAATAAAAGTTAGTAAAAATAGGGTCTTTGATTTGCGCCAGAACCATTTATTGCCAATAACATGACCACACTAAGCCATTGTATGACAGACGCAGTCTGTGTAGCAAGCCAATTATGATAATAAATTTAAAGTTAACTGCGATACAGAAAATGTAGCGGAGAAAACGGCAGTGGCATTTAAGGGATACTTCAAATCTATCAGCAATAAAATTTAAACATTTTTGGTGAGATTTTTCAGGGAATTAGTTATAAAATATGGAAAATTAAAAATAAATAAGAAAATAAACTAAAATTAAATTATAATTATAAATAATTAACTGAATAAGCTTACCAAAGATTGGAATGAAAAAATATATAAGAAAACAATGTACTCGTATTGTCTAACTTAAAAAAAAAATAGTTAATTTTTAATATTGAAAATTAAAAAAAAAACGCTTGATTAAAATTAAAGGAATTAAATTAAGCTAATTCTTGACACTTATCATACCGAAGACGCTAGGAGGCTAGCAACTGCAATGTTGCAACTGTGATGTCAACACAGTTACAGGACAAAGGATTTAGCTCCCATTTTAGTTTTGCGCGTTTTAGTCAATAGCCTGTTGTCGTCTATAGTATATTCTTAATACTAAACAATTTAACATAAAATTTTTTGCAGCCGATGCCCTCAGCAGCCATATTATAATTATATTCATAATTAATTAAATTCATATTATTATAATATTAAGTAAAAAATAAATAAAAAAAAGTTTTTGTACCTTCTTTATACTAAAACAGGTGGCTGATTATATAAATACACACACATACATAAATAAATATGTATGGAAGTGTACATATATTTATGTAACTGATTCTTAACTTATGCAATCCGATATTATAGTCACAGGTATTTTTCCTACTTTCTTATATGCAAAAAATACTTGTCAATTAACTGCAAAGATTTATATATACATACATACAAACTTGTATGTGTGTATTATACACATGTGTTTATGAATTATATTCACTTTATTTATGAATTATTTATCTTTGTTGAAAAAACTGAACTGTACAGTGTCGGCTTCAAATTTACACTTTATTATTTCAATCTCTCGAAGTTTTATAAAAAAATATTAATTTTTTTATAAATCTATTAGTACAATTTTTTTACTTGGGAGCAGAAAAAAGCCGCTGAACAATTTTACTATACAGTATGCGTACACACATGCATACATATATCAGAACATTGCAATTGTTGTATTCTAAAGTATAAATTTAAATTTTCTTATGTGTACTTTTTATCTTTCTTTTAATTTCCCACATGCTATAGAAAACAACTGTAATGAACCGCGTTGTCGAGCGCTTTGATAAAAACTGTTGTTATTACGGACAGTGAATGTGGCAACAAAATGTGTGGAAAAGAACTACAATAAACAGCAAGAACAGATATATCTGAGTAAAACGAAGCTCCAACAATAACGAATGATTTTTATTTAATGTTAGTGATATTTATTGATATTCATTGGATGAGATGGTGTTGTGTTGTTGGCGCTTTAGTAAGAGTTGTATTCTCTAAGAACAGCGTTGCCGCTCTAATTATTTTTTAATTAAATACAATCTTATCGTTTAACTTAAATAATTTACTTTGCATTTAAGAAACTTGTAAATGTCAATTAACTTAGCTATTAGTAAATTTATTATACTAAATTATTTCATTTTTTCAATAAACATTATCTAAGAATAAATGAAATAAAAATTTTAACAAATGCATATATTTAAATAAAATATATGTAATATAAGTAGATCTGCCTTAGCATGAGTTGGACTGCGTATAGGAAGCAGCTGATGCCGGGAAATAATCAATTTTAATGCAATTCTAATATTCTGCAGGATATGCATATTTGGTATCATTAGTGTAAATAAGACTAACATACTGTATAGTAGAGGTTTATGCGATAAGACAAATAATACGATCAGAAATAGGATTTTAAGAATTCATTTTCAATTTTAACGCGGTTTAAGCTTAACTACAGTTGCCTCATATACCTTTAAGGATTTAACAAATAATAATATGTTAAGACAGGCGAAAATTACAATAATTGCTGCCAAAATAAAAATTTCCCTCAAATTTGAAATTTGAAACACTTACCTTTATAGTTTACAGGGTTTAAAACAGCATTTTAAATGTTCACTACAATGTAGACTTAATAAAGTACACTTTCAACCAAAAATTTAGATTATCTTGTGTTTATTTGATCTTTGTTTCTTTGTACCAAATATTTTGAATTTTGATATTTGATATTTTGAAATGCATATTGTTGTATATATATACAAATGCATGTACATATATATGTTTATATATGTACATTTATAATGTATTATAATCTATTATAGATAGTAATGTTTTGTGCGAGTGTGGGGAGAATCACGACAAAAATAATACGCAAATACTAATTTCTGACCGTACTTTTTTAAAGCACAAAAAAAAGTATAAAAGGATATAAATTAACTTTTTATTTAAAATTTTTTAAGCCTTCGGTATTTCTATGGTTCATTTCAAGTTCACGTTCTTCTTTCATTCATCAGCAAATATATATTTTTTTTAAACAATTTAACCTGCAAAGCTTTCGACTTGACCGCAGGAAAACCCATAGGGTCTAGACAGGTATCGAATCCGCAAACTCCGATTTCTTGGGCTGCGCATTATTCACTCATAATTTAAAAATAAATATAAATTTTAACTTTTACATTTATTAATTTTTTATACTGCAAAGAAAGCTTTGTTTTTACTAAAGCAAGAATTTAGAACAGGCAGCAACAACATATCTTATCAAATCGAGTACTAGATATGCAGGTATATCAGCATGTTGTGACTTTTACCTTTTATTAAAATCATACATGTAGTTCCAACTATTATTTTATTAATTGATTCTAGAAGAAAATGCCACTAGTAAGATAATTCCCCAAATACGCAATAAAGCTTATCTTTACTTTTCTAAAATATAATAAAAAAAATTTATAAGAAATTTTTTACAAAAGCATAGGGAAAAACTAAAAGATTTCATAAAAATGTATCCACCATGTCTTTGTAATCCAATTGCAAAAAAAAATTTAAAATATCACACAAATTTACAGTCTTGGAAGCTAAAAATATTTTCAAGTATTTAGATGAATCACATATTTGGATATTGAAATTAAACAAGGAAAAGTACAATGCGAGTACAACATAATTGCAGCGGAGCATATTTGTTGGTTGCTCATCTCACATCAGTAATTATTGATTACAAAACATTTTTTGATAATTACTTTACAACGCATGGCTAAAGCAGAATATGTGCAACGGAAACAAATGGAAGCAGTAAAGTAGACAAATTATAACGACAACCGAAAATATTATTATCGCCAGATAGCAGTTGCTTATTTCAAATTCTTCCAGAAGCTGATATAAGCTTTGTTAAACTATTCACCCTTAATAATATTAATATTTCACCTTTAATAATATTGGGTCCAATCTGATTTATTTTTTCTTAAATTTTTTTTATTTATAAAAAATGTTTTTATTTTCGACAGCTTAGAGTAACTGCTTCAGAAATTATTAAATTTGACAAAAGTAAATGTACGTATGTAAATTTTGTTTAAGTTGAATAATTAATAACCCATAACGTTATACCCATATTTATAAATAAAAAAAATCTTAAACTCCATAAAATAAAATTACAATAATATAAGCAGATTGAAAAACACTAAGCTAAAACATTTTTACTATTTTAATATTTAAAATATATATTTTTTTTTTATTTTTGTTATATTATTTTTATGTTTTATAAACACTTTTTGTACATTTGCAACGTTATAGTGTTAATACGATAATATATTAGTTTATTTTATTTAAACATATTTTTATTATGTTATATTTATATATATATATGTATGTATATATATATATATATATTTGTAATTAAACTATCTATTTTCACATGTAAGTATAATAATAATAGTATCATTTAAAAAACAAATTTAAAGTTAAATTTTAAATAAAAATTTGTACCGCAAGAGTTAAAAATTGATCAATTTTGTAATGCAGCTTCGAAAACTTCAAGCTAGAAATTAATTCATATTATTGATTAAGTGGTACTGGTCATAGGGCATAGCCTTGTCAACATACATATGTACATAGATACATATTTACATACAAGTATGTGTGCATATAATGTGATTAGCATTTATAAACGAAAAGACTCCATTTTTACTCTACAGCCAAATGAAATGTAATATATTGTGAAATGTATTGCCATCATCATACAGTATTTATTGTGCAATTACATTATGAGAAAAAAAATTGGAAGGGAGAAAATTTATTCTAGTTCAAAACATACAAATTTGATATTAAATATAGCATAAAATATTAAGAAACCAAAATAATTATCAATCGTTAATTCGTCCAAAAATTTTACTAAAAATAAGTTGAGAAAATAAATTTGTGGCAAATTTTAAAATTAACTAAATTAATGAAATTAACTAAATTAATGGAAAATTATTTCTAACTTTGAAAATTATTTAAATTATACAGGCACATTACAAAGCGTATTGCAAGCTGCATTACAAGCCGTGTCTTATATTTTCTCATTAACTAAGAGAATATTTTAAACGAGAGTGGCAGAAAAATTGTTACAGGAAGCGGAAAGAATTTTCTCACGACAATTTAAGGCGGAACCAGTGAATTTACAAACGCTGGCAGAGGTTATAGTTAATAAGTACGAATATGTAGAAAATTTTTTAAGAATATAAAAATAGCATGTAGAAACATATTTGCACATTTAATTTAAAATTGATTTATACAGATTACCATACGATTCCATACATGCGTACGAAGTTGTGTATGTATGTATGTATATGCGGGCTTTAAAATTAATCACTTACTTACTCTCATTAGTATAAATGGTGTCTAATTACTGTGTGTAGCATGTATATACGTACATATAAATTTCTATTAGCCTATCGCAGTTTGTGATCGGATTATCGCAGGTTACTAGACCAAAATTAAGTCTATGCATGTACACATGTTACATGCATGTTTCACTTTACTAAAGCACCTGGCTTTCAAATCCATATTACACTCAATTTTATGTAAACATAAGCAGACATACATATCGCTAAGTACTCTCGACGCAGCAGGCTAGCCACTGCAAAATGTAAAAAATGTAACACATAGCAAATAGCATCAGAAAATTAATATTATAAACGAATTTAAAATCCACAAACTTTTTTTTCGCAAATTTATGTATATTGTTTTAAAATAAATAAAACATGAATGTACAAAAATTACAGCGTCAAACTTATAAGTACCCTTTCGTAGATTATTTATTTGATAAGATTTTAATGTATGAGTGGGTGTGCAGATCACATATGCTTGCGGGCATGAATTACCACCAAGTGCATGAATTATAGCAAGTATAGACGACGTGTAATTTACTAAATATTTAGGTATTAAGTGTACATATGAGGTTTAAACAAAATATTGTGGCTTTCTCATAGTTATGCCGTGGTCGGCCAAAGCTGGAGTTAAATCCTCAATAGCAAGTGTGTATTTGCGATCTTTATTTGATTTCTTGTCCTGAAATAGTTTATAAAAAAATATAAACATTAAATTATTTCCTAAAAATGAATACATACACATAGTTTGCTTTCTACGGAAATTAAGTACCTTGTTTGATCCGTGGCTACCAGAATGTTGGCTGTTGCTCCTTGTCTTGCAATGCTGTAAAGCATCGTTGGCGATATCTGATATGAACTTCTGTGCAGTTACTGATATAATACGGACAATACGGGGATCTACTGCTTCAAACCCAGCGCTATGAAGATATTTCTCAGCTAAAGCATCTGGAACAGTTGGAGTATAGTCTTCCAAATGCTGCAAAAGTTCCCCAAGTTCTTCTCCAGGTGCTGGTTTTAATTCTTCAGGCGCATATTCCAAGGACGTTGGTGCCTCCTCGTTTCCTACAACCATATCGACTTTTACTTCCAAAAAACTTCAGCAAAGTTTATTAACTCAGATGTCTATTATTGTTGTTAAAATGTTGGTAAATATCATCAAAACTGCCTTACCTTCCAAAATTACATACCAAACGGAAGCAACAGGGTGGTCGCATTTTGAAACACTGTAAAAAATATATGTATTTTTTTCGATAAAGGAAGCTAATCTTAAAAGATTTTTTTAAGTAGGGCTGAAGGTTTTGTTTAAGGCCTCATTTCAACCTTCTACACAGTAAAGGATAAAGTAGGATAGTGTAAAAATATGCCATTTTATTCTTTTTGTGGACATACCGCACCATTTGCAAAAGTGTATGAAAATGTTCATAATATAATAGTTTTTGTGCGATCAGAGTTGCTTTTACATCAAGCTTCTGAATAACAAAAACAAAACAAGAAAAAAACTATCGAAAAAAATGTTTGAAAAATTTTGTTAATAGTTCAATTTATAAAATATTTTTTTCCTTTTTAATTTTAATAATTTTGAATATAACTAAAATATGTTTAATTATAATATTTTTGAAAATGGCAATCAGCTCTTTCCTATAGCAGCATATATAATAGGTTATATTTGTTTATATTATACAACCAAAATATTTTTGTAGTCATTTAAACGATAGTTTGCCACTAGTCGTTTTGTGTTAATCTAATGACAATTGTATGACAGGAGCACACTATGCACCGGCACACACGCAGCAATCAACAATGAATAAAGTTGATGCAATATATATTGAAATTTTGCAAATTGTACAAACGCATTGCAAAGTGTATTCATATTTTAATTAACTGTCAAAAAATATAATCCTGTAATAAAATTTGACAGCTAGCTTAAACAGTTGATCATAATTTGCTGAAATTAGGCCACCTGCCTGAATTCGCTTTGATGCATACAAAAAAAAGACGTAATTAACATAGAATTTACTTGCATATTATTTTAATCCAATGAACATGGCAACGCTATATTTAAACACATGAAATTTGTATATGATATTTTTGCAAACAACAATTAAATTGGTCTATAGTCGTATTGTGTGCCCATATTATTTAGATTTGATAAAAATGATTGGAACGAATTTTGGAATATATCGTCCTGCAAATGCTAGTTCGAATACAAACAATGCTGTTCCATCTGCATCTGTAAATCCGGGTCAAGAGGTATTTTTACGGCACTTCACTTACTTAAAGTTCGTATCTTCTTTAAATCTCGTTTTGAAATAATTATTTAGGGCTCCCAATTAAGTGATTTCATGCTGCAACTAGAAGATTACGTTCCAACTGTCCCAGATGCTGTAACAGCATTTTATCTTAATTCAGCCGGTTTCGATTCTAATGATCCCCGCATTATACGTCTCATATCAGTTGCAACGCAGAAATTCATCTCAGATGTTTCAAATGATGCCTTACAACATTGCAAAACTCGGACAAATAATCAAAATGGCAATTGTAAGTCGATCAAACCGAACAAGGATCGTAAATACACCATGACCATGGATGATTTAGCTCCCGCTTTAGCGGACTATGGTATCACCGTAAGAAAAGCTCAATATTTCCCTTGATTTATATTAAATTTATTTTCATATACTATTTTATAATTGTTATGCCAATATCAATTTGAAATATATAATACATAGCAATAAAATTCTTAATTCTTCGTGTGAGCGAAGAAGCTTTAGTCTTTTTGTTTAATCGTAAGATATTATTGGCATCTAATGAAACGCTTAAATGAACGCATCGTCCCACCAGCTGATCGGAAAGCCATAAGAGCGGTTACAATAGTAACTGTAAAATTTATTGATAGCGAGACAGCATATAATTGTTGACTATTTAGCAAAGTGATAAGACTGACAAATAAATGGGAACCGACGACATACACGATTTGTGCAAAATTAGTGGTATCGAGAGCATTAAAAAAAATAACACTCCAAAAGACATGTAGTAAGCAGATGGACAATGCTTGCGTTGCGGACACTATAAAGAAACTGCCAGATCCACCAAATATACCTAATGTTCCAGGTCCAGTCTGTGAGTTATGAGAATATTAAAAAAATTCACATTTCTAATTTATCGATCATAGGAACTCACCAAATCCGCCAATACATTTACTAATGCGAACATTGCAGAAATAATACCAAATCCAAAACCTGAAACATATGCTAATATATGTTTATTTTCCAGTAGCCTTCTGTCGTCTGCGACTGCTTCCAAACCTTCCTCAAATCTTCTTAATAATAGATATAGCAAATATCGAAAATATTCTTGGAACAAAACAGAAAACAACGCTCCAAATGCTAAAATATGCCGCAATGGTATAACAACATACCAAAAAAGGGATGATGTTAACAAGGACAGCAGCCAAAAGAACGCTGCTACTACAAGTATTATCACACGTATAGGATTTTTAGCGATTGTAAATACGAAAAGAGCAAGCGGTGGCCCGAATGCTATCATAGTACATCCAAAAAATTGTGGTAACGTCATTTAAACGCTATCTAGATAAGAAAACAAATTTTTTACCAATCTAAAAAAGCAAACCACAAAATTTAAAACAAGCAATGTCAAAACCAAAATATAAAAGATTCCATGATGCCATATCGATTTTTTTTTTTGGTAATACCATACCATATGTGACACTCTACAACCTGTGAGTGAACTTCATTAAGACAAAACGGTTGAGATTATCAATAGGGTAGAAAAATATGTTCAATAATGGTGCTATTATGTTATGTATTATCAAGTACATGAATAATATATATTTTCACTTTGCAAACACACTATAAGTAAATATCATAAATAGTATACACCATTTAAAAATATAATGCACAGCTACTTGGGAAAAATTACAATAAAATGTACATAAGTCCGGCAACTTACCTAATCAGATGATTTACAACTTATGGGCATACATATATATATATATATATATATTTAAATTGGTTTGAAACTGACTCAATCATCGAAAAAATATTTATCCACAATTAAATTTACTGGTTGTTAGGTAAAACTTAAATATTTTGGAATCCGTTGGGAATACGACAGAACGGTGCAAAATGATTCAATGCGATGAAATGAAAGATGATGAGACTCCCTCTAACACGTTAGAACATTTCACTGAATTGGAGCAGGTGTTGCAAATGATTGATTCTATGCAAGGCACGGATGCACCAGGTTTTGAAAAGGATTTTGAACAGTATACAGAGGTGTTGAGCAGGTATTTTTTGTCACTATCATTCACATCAATTTAATTGTTGACACTTGAATTTAGATATCAAGAACAGCCCCATTTGTTAGATATACATTTGGAATTAATATTGCAACGATTGCTCAACAAGATAAGGAACTTTTCTTTGCCGGAATCTCTAATGCACGCTGCCTTTAAGTATCTTTATATAATTTGTAAAGTCAGAACCTATAAGGTTTTGGTCAAGTTTTTGCCTCATGAGTTAAGTGACTTAGAATTCGCCCTAGATTTGTTAGAAAAGCAAAAGCCTACAGAATTCAAACATTGGGAAACACGATACATGTTATTGTTGTGGATGTCGATTTTGGTGTTAAATCCATTTCATTTATCTCGCTTGGACGCGTACAACATCTCGAATTACTCAACCGGAAACAATGAAATCGTAAATACAATAAACCAAAATAAAACTAAAATGGAAAGAATCTATGATTTGTGCAAGTTATATACATCTACAAATGACACTTGCAGCACTATTTCAGCATATCTCTGTGCTAAATATTTTGTAAGGGCCGATATAAAAGATATATATTTAAATAAATTTTTAGATTGGGTTATATCGCAACATCAATTCGATACGCCAGAAGTCAAATATGGGCAATTGGCAGCAGTAGCTGCTATTTTAAAGCATGGAAAACGTGATGACTTAGTTTCGTATGCTGATAAATTACTACAATGGATTATAAGTTGTCAATATAAAGACGGTTCGGACTTTTTAAAATACAAGTTTTATATAAAAATTATACAACGTATTGGCCTGATATATTTAAAGCCTCGGATTGCCAATTGGCGGTACAACCGTGGAACGAGATCTTTATCAAAAAATTTAGCTCAAGAAAGCGAAAATTTAAAACAGCAAAAAATTGTTATGGATTGTAGGCAAAAGTCTTCAGAAGTAACTTCAGAAGAAGAAGTTGTAGTGCCGGACGCCATAGAAGAAGTTATTGAAGAACTATTGCAGGGCCTTAGAAGTGGAGGTAATGATGTACGCTGGTCTGCCGCAAAGGGCATTGGTCGTGTTACAAATCGATTATCAAGAGAATTAGCTGATGAAGTTATAGGTTCTGTAATTGATATATTAAATCCCTTGGAACCACATGAAGCGTGGCACGGGGCTTGCTTAGCTTTAGCTGAACTTGCTAAGAGAGGCTTGTTATTGCCATATCGGTTAAAAGAATTGGTTCCGCTTTTATTGCAGGCCCTTTTTTATGATGAAATCAAGGGATACATGTCAGTAGGACAGCATATACGCGATTCTGCTTGTTATATGTGTTGGGCTTTCGCTAGAGCCTATGATTCAGAAGATGTTTTGCCTTTTGTTCACGATATTTCTTGCAGTTTAATAACCGTTGCTATATTTGATCGCGAAATAAATTGTCGTCGAGCTGCTTCTGCAGCTTTCCAAGAAAGTGTGGGTCGCTTAGGAAATTTCCCATTTGGCATAGAAATTTCAACTACTACAGACTTCTACTCAGTCGGCCTTAGGCAAAACTCTTACTTGAATATCAGCGACTTCATAGCTCAGTTTGAAGAATATCGAAAACCACTAATAGATCATTTAGTTGAACGTAAAGTAAATCATTGGGATATAGCAATAAGAGAACTTACTGCTAAAGCTCTGAACAAATTAACGCGACGTGCTCCTGATTATATGTCGACTGTCGTTCTTGATCGACTGTTTTTAAAAACCGAGTCAATTGATGTAAACACTCGGCATGGCAGCGTTATTGCAATTGGTGAGATTGTGTTGGTTCTAAGTACACTTGCAAAAGAAAATAAAAATGAAACTCAAAAATTTTTATCAAACCAAACTCTAAGTAATATAAATGAATTGATTGGGAAATTCATCAGAAGAGATTTGTTTCGCGGCATGAGTGGTGAAATAATGAAGCAGTGTTGCACTGACTTTATACGTAATTGTAGTTCAGCCAAAGTGGACGTAACAAGGCAATGCATAGGTAAGATATTATTTTGACAATAATATTTTTAGTTTTAACTTTTATTCTTTTCTGAAAAAAATACATTTTTATTTCTATACAGAATCATGGCAAGAAATCGTTGATAAATGTCTAATAAATAAAACCGCTTTGATTCGAGAATCCGCCACAAATGCATTTGCTGTATTGTGCAAGAGTTACTATAATGCGCCAGAACGTAGTGCATCTAATAATGAAATTATTAGATTATATCTTAAAGGAGCAGAAAGTGACACTGAAGAACATATACGAATGGGTTACATAAGTGCTCTTGGGGCACTACCCTTTTTTATGGTTACGCCACATTTAGATGCCGTCTTGCAAAGTCTAACTAAACATTCTTTAACGCCCTTACAGGCTATAGTAGTAGGTGAAGTATTAAAGGAAACGCAAAATCATAGTACACAAAATTGGAGTGAAGCTCGTAGAGATAGTATAAAGGCCCTAAGTAATTTAGTTAAAACAGTGGGATATGACACGCATAGCAAAGGTATTATGGCTCAGTAACTTTTGCTTTGTATAAAAATAATTTAATATAGCTACATTGACTTTTTAGTTTCTTTTGCCAATCCAAAATATTTAACAAAAATAATTGATTGCTATTTGAAAGCAATGGATGAATACACACTAGACAATCGTGGTGACATAGGCGCATGGGTCAGGGAAGCTGCCATGAACGGTATATAAAATTGAAGTAATATTTATAAATTCATTACCTAATTAAATTAATATTTTAAAGCAATATATGAACTTTTTTCGAGTTGCCCCAAGGATATTATAATACCATCGCATATTCACGAAGTAATGTCACATTTTATGCAACAAGCGGTAGAGAAAATTGATCGGACAAGAGGTCTGGCAGGGCGGCTTTTTTGCCAATTCGTACATTTGGAGCCAAAACTACCACATATACTTCAACACGACAGGCTAAAAGAAATTTTCCCTTCGGATGTGAATAGTGTGTTATGGCTTTTTGCAGATCATACATTTCCTTTGTTTTGTTCTCTACTCAGTCTACCGGAATATTCAAAGCGCATATTGTTGGGACTTAGTGCCAGTATTGGTCAATTAACAGAATCATTGATAAAGTACTCATCATCAGCGTTGTTTCAATTTTTGCGTAGCCATCCTACAGAAGTGCCAAGATTATGCAGTGAGATTACGTTGAATTTCGAAGAAAATTTATTAAATGATCGTGTAACGTATCCTATGTTAAATTTTCTTGATATAATTATCGCTTCAGGTAAACTACACACATATTCTTTTATTGCCATTTCATTATTTTTATTTGCTTTCTCTTAGGAATCATAAACTCAGTTCTACTTGATGAATCTTCTACATTTGCTGATGACATTTACCGTTTACTAAATTTAGAAATTAAAGGTCACAAAAAACTTTACAAAATGGTTTCCAGCATTAATGTTTTTTGTCAACTGGTGCAAGTTCCCCGTTTATACAAGAAAATCCTTTCAAAACTATCTTTATTCTTGGGTCTTACACATGTACATATACGAAAAACTACTGCTATAAAGTTATATGAAGCTTTGGCCTTACATGGAGATGTTGTCGATATTTCTGAAGAAAATATGGATGAGATATTTAATCTTCTTTCTGAAACAGATTGGGGATTACCCTTAGTTGAAGTAAGACCTGTGCGGAACCATCTATGTGATTTAATGGGTATTAAACCACCCATGTCAGCTGCGTCAACATCTGGCATTTGTAATAATAATATTTAAATTTTGCTTAAAAATCTGAAAAGTACATACGAATATATACAATATCCATTATTTGTATTAAAAAAGCTTATTACAGCTTAAAAAATCGCACGGTTGATATTACCGCTTAATTAAAATCATTCCGAAAAGTTTTGTTCTTCAAAAGTACTGCCTATTTTTCGTCTTCAACATTTTCGTGTATTTCTAGTATTTCACATGTTAAGCATTTTTTCCTTTTTTGACTTGTTAGTATTTTCGTTATTTGGGCTATGGTTTGCCTGCTGCAATGCGTCTCTAAAAAGTTTTTAAGGACCTTAATTATTTCACTACATTACAAAAAATTGTTTATATATGGAGAGCTAATTTTCCTAACAACAAAGTTCCAAATGTTTCCTCTGAAATCTTATGTTTAATTTCTTTGCAGTTAGTGCTTAGAAATGGTAGGTACGCGAACATTCGACTTTGCATATAAGAAATTATACACTTCTTAATAAATTAGATTATTTTACAACTCCAATAGATGTGTATACATACTTGCTTGCCTTGCTTTGAGTGCGAAGTAGAAAATGTCCGTTTTCATGTTTATTTTTTTTGCAGAATTTATTTATGGATTTGCCAAATTAATTTCACATAAAATATAATTTTTTTTTTTTTTTTTGATTTTAATTATACTCTTAATCATATAATCATGGTATAAAAATACCATACATAAGACTACTTCTATGACAAATTTTCGTCATTAGTGAAATATATAGATATTAGTTTTATGGAGGTGTATACAATTTAAATTCTGTACTTGTTAAGCTAGGGAAAATGTCGGAAATTTTATGGAGTCCAGAATTTGAAAAATCTTTTTAAGGTTTACAGCACTTGTTTACTAGTTTGTTGGACAAATTATTTTCGAATTCCAGAATTCTTTGAACAAGGTTTCAAACTAGAAAATTTATAAACAAACACATTTATGACAAAATGAATATATATAAAATAGTTTAGAAAGTCGTTTGGCTAAAAGTTACTATGTGTATTCCTTTTTCGGTTTGTTTTCACTTATTATTGCTCGTAAATCACATCTTTGCCTTTTAACGGAATAGACGTGTAAAAGTTTGTAACGCAATTGTAACTGATTTCGACGAACTAGATCTGTTGAGACAAAAGATAAAATGTTAAATTATAACAAATTATGAATAATTTTAATACATACTTAAGAACGGTTTCTTGAAAGTCATGCAGCTGCCGGTCCGTGGCGGTAACATAGCCGCCACTATTTTTCTTTGGCAAAACGTGTAGGGCAGCTTTCAGAAAAGCCTCCATCTGCTCTAGTTCTATAACGCTTTTTAATTCAGTCAATACTTCAGCTACATCTGGCAGCATATAAGAGAATAAGCAAAAAACGGAGGCATGAATGAGATTCACCACTAGAGCCTCTCCGTTTTGTGCTGCTATTTCCTTAACTAATGGTTTGCATTCGGTAAGTTTATAGCTTGTACTCCGACCCCATTTTAAAAGATTGCAAAAAAATTTCATAACTGAAGAGTTCGCCTCGCGATGATCTAGTGTACAAGCTAGCAAAGCACACTGAAAGATTGGTGTAACTAAAGCACTTTGCAAGAACGGCAAGGGACAACAATCTATAAATCTTGAACAGAGACGGAAGAAATCGTCAACAGTATCGGGGTTATTCTTTAGACCATTCTCCACTTGCAGCATTTTAAATGTAGGCTCTATGACAGCTTTTAACATGGCCAACAGCCCGTTGATGCATTCTTCAACTTTAGCAAATTCATCTACCAACACAGATCCCAAATATAAAAAGCAACTGTGATGGTGTATAGCATACAACGTAACCATTTGATGAATTAGAGGTTCCACTAACATGGAAGCCTGTTTGCGTACCATTCTAACTCCATATCGTATAAGGCGGCATGTACGCTCCATCACTCGGACGTCTGTCTGATATTTATCCATAACACGTGATATTAAAGGCCAGGCTTCCGTTAAAATTTGTAAAGTTGGATGAATATCACCATCAAGAACATCGGGATTAGTATGTCTTATAACAGCACATGCCCTGTCCACCCAATAAGCGGGATCACTTCTTCCATCTTTGCGTACTATGGAATTGTGTGAATCATTTTCCATCATAAAAGCTAAAGGTTGCAATTGGAACGAAATTATTTCGCGCATGGCTGGTTCCAATTGTTGTCTCGGTAGGCGAGTCAAAATAAGAGATATTCCTTTAAGCAGACCAATTGCCAAGTCGTTACTAATTTCAAAACTATCTAAACTACGAGCTATTTCCACTAAACCACTAATATGATAAACCATCTTTTGTTGACAGGATGAACAAATCGATGTTAATGATATTGCAGCTGCCGCAGCTAATCCATTCTTCTGTTGCAAAGAATATAACAGAAAATTAAGAACAGATTGCAAAGTTTCAGGATGATTTTCAATCCAATCACATAATTCTCCCAGTAACAATATAGATGTGTAGCGCACTGCTATATGAGTATTTTCGGGCAAATTTAAAATTGCTTCTACTACATTTGGGATAACTTCATTCTCATCTCTGCGAAAAAATATTAAATTTTTATATTTAAATTATTGAGACACTTTTAATAATATACACAAATCAAACATGCATATGAATATAAAGCTAAAATTAAAATTATTCACAATTTATAAAAAGCTATATATAATCGTATATCAATGAAGAAAGTTAATGAGGAAATTAAATTACGAATTGAATTTTCACAAAATTTCACTTGCTAGAATTTTCACTTGCTAGACGGTATGCGTTTTGGGCATTTATTTATTCAATTTGAAATTTGCATAAAATAATAGTTTCTATGTGGAGAATTAATTTAGCAGCTGGACAAAAATTGGTTTCAATCACTTTTGCATAATAATGTGGAATATACAAAGAAATTTTCATACGATTTAAGCATTCCAAAAAGTTAAGATATTAAAGCGAATAAAAATACTCAAGATGTTTTTTATTCTAAATCTAGCGTAGTGGGGATTGACATTAGCCCTTTTACACTTCTCATCTTTTACCATAAGAACTTTGGCAGATGCCTTGAAAATGTGTCTATGTCTTTTGTGCTTTTTTATATTTACTTGAACAATTAATTTTTGAATCAAGGTCCGATAATAACAAATTAAATAAAATAGTTACTCACGGTATTATATTTTTTGCCACATTTTGCATAATAAATAGAGCAGACTCTGTTGATTCCCAGGTACTTCCAGGTTCTTGAAGCTTAAAAAACATTTGTTTGAAACAATTGCCGGAACCAACGATAAAAGCCACATCTTTGATTAAATCTGAAACTTTACGTCGAAAATCCTGAAATTAAAAAGAATAATAGTATGTGAGTAAAGGCTGTGTGAGACTTAAAGAGAAAATCATACATTAAAACCATCCTTGTCATCGATTAAGCCCTCGTGATCCGGTTCCATTTGTGCCAAACGATATAAAGCTCCTATAAGGCGTTCTATATAAGGTTTAAAGTGAGCCGTTAAGGTATCATTATTTCTTTGAAATAATTCTTCGCTTAGACGGCACCATAAATTAAACGTGATTTCAGCAACTTCGTAATCATAATGACCCACGCAAATAAGAAGCAAGTCCAATCCTTTTATCGAGTAATGAGGTATTTCGTCACTGGTAAAGATTTCGTAAAAAAACGCCTCACAAAGAACTGTGAATATTCGACAATAATTCATAATTCTATCGATATCTTCTAATCCAACTGAAGTATGATATGCTGTCTCTAGCATACTGACAGCGTTGAAGATCTGTAACATAATATTGGCATCCAATTTATCTTTTCTCCCAGTTCCTTCTATGCAACTTAAAAGAGAACATAAGCATTCTGTACAGGTATCATGTAATTTTCCTGAACAATTCTCCATATTCAATAAATGAAATATTTGTTGTGTGATGGAATTTTGGGCTGCTTGTTGCAAAGAAATTGCTTGGATGGACACCCAGGAAGAGTAACAGCGTAGAGTAGAATTTATAATTTTTTCTTGAGGGATTTCTCCATTTTGAGTACATATACAAAGGAATTCCATGACCTTCGGAGCGGCAACATCCAATTGCTTGTGAATTTCATCTCTTCTATTAGCACCCAGCCGTAAGTACCTAGAGTCAATTTCTTCTGGTATTAATGTCAAAATTTCCAAAAGAGGCCAAACAGATTGAGGATGTGGCGAAAGCATTTCTATCAAATCGACAACCGGTTGCTTCCATGATGACATTAACAAAACTAAATCAGCCACTGCCAAACAAAGCTGTGTTACAATTACTGTGTCAGTTTCATTAGAAATTTGACCAATATGTATTATAAGCGAATCTCTTAAGGATTCATGTGAATTGATTGGTAATTCATCAAAAGAATTTTGTATTTTATTTCTCATAGTTTGAGCTGCAAAATAACAAGAATGTAGGTCACGTTTTTGTTGAAGCAGTTCATCTGCAATTGTCCATGAGTATATCTAAAATATTGTCGTGGGTTAGTTATAAATAAATTTATGAGAAGGGTGTCACTTACAGATTTCTGAAATTCTTCCAACCATTTGTTTGCCTTTTCTTTTTCCTTAGGATTTGTATTGTGGAATAATGTGCATATCCCTTGATATACAAAATCTGCGGTGGGTGCAGTGTCCATGATAATTATTACTTTAGTAATTTAGATATATTTGGTAATTAAATACATAAATCTTAATGTATTTTGTAGTAAACTAAAATATCTTTTTTTTTCTGCTAGTAATTTTTTCACTTCACCTTATTTAAGTTATCAAAATTGCAAAAATGTGCAACTCAGTTAAATAATTTCCAACCATGTGCTTTATAATATTTACCTACACTGAACAAAATTTGAGTTAGATTAGACAGAAATCTTATTTCTTTTAGAAAATCTTAAAATTCTTATTTGAAAATAAATTGTTATTCAAACTAAAAATAAATAAGCATAATTGTTAGAAGCTACAAAACCAAATTTCATTATTGCAGCAACTAACATACACATAAATAAATCAGTATTGATACTATAGTCCTTAATATGTAGTTTGTCACACCTACAGACACACACATGCATACAAATATTAATCCCAACAACATTCTATATATGTACATATGTATACAAATTTACGCCTCCGCTCAAAAGCAGATGAAAATTTCAACATAATATGTACATATGCACGAATACTAACATTTTGGTCGTTTATAGCCTATCCAAACCAACAATAACAACTGATTTGCGATCAATTTGCATTTGTCAATTCATTTGGTAACTCCTAAAGTTTAACACAATTGAAATTTGTTATAATCAAAGGGCTAAGCATTATGTCGTGCAACTAAAAAATAATAAAACTCCTACAGTGGATGATATTAATATCACTTTTGTCACCATTTGGTACGACTTTTTTATATTCAAGCATTGGTACATTGAATTGCTCGTTATATTTGCAAAAAATCATTCAAATAATGTATTACACCTCCGATGTAATTGTAAATGCTATAAAATGTGAACGTGCTATTTAATCCACATTTAATAGCCGGTATAAACTGAATTTGCATAACATGAATGAGCACTCGCCCTATTCTGACTTACGATTCTAAAGCCTCAAACTTAGTGCCTGCAAATCAGATTTACATATATACAAGGATATTAAAAATGCAGATTGTCTAACTTTGAAACAATAAGAATTATTAATTGGTAGGAAGTGCTTTAAAAAATTTCATTGTGTTTCTTTTTAGTTTGACTTTTTTTGAGTACATTTCCTCTAGTCCGCTTCTAGTAGTAGTTTTTTATATCTAAGGATTAGATTTAATTGGTTAGGAAATAAATAAAATTTTTTTAGACAAGAAATAAATTTTTCGAGCACCATATAAAATCTCCACTGACATTTTTAGTGTTTCATAAAGTATATTTAAATATTAATAACAATTGCCAGAACATAATCGCATTTATCTACAATCTTAAGTATAATTTGAATGTATGATTTTTAAAACATACAAATATTCGCCGGGTATACGTCGTTCCATAAGCAGTTCAGATTTCATGTGCAATTCAGCTAAGATGTCAATTATTTCCTTTGGATTATTTTCTCTCAATAAAAGCAAATAACATACACCACTATGCGATAGAACTCGAGGCAACTTTTTAATTAATTCATCTATTATCCGCCTGCCACTTAATCCACCTGCCCATGAATAAACCAGATTATCTTCTGTACAATTTTCAAATTGGTTTTGTCTTAATTCATCATCAGTAGTAACTACATATGGAGGATTAAATACTAATAGATCAACTTCTTGCAATTTAAGCGCATCTGCAAGATTTCCTTGTATACAATCAATTTTTGTATTATTCCGAATAGCAGTTTGCTTACTTATTTGACAGGCATAGGGATTAATATCGCAAGCTAAACATAATGCATTACCAGCAAGATTCTTTGATAGAGCTGTAATAATCACACCACTACCGGGACCAATTTCTAAGCAAATAGTAGGTTTTAACTCATGTATAAAATCCAGATCTGATTCCAGGGCATCCATTAGTAAAAAAGTATCTTCAGCTGGTTCATAAATGTGATCATAGTCCTGACTTGATAAATGATCGATATGTGGAGTTTCCATGATAAAATTAAAAAACTGCTATTACCTTTATGATTACGAAATATTTGTGCTTATTGCCGAATCTAAAAGCGCTTGCCTTCTTCTCTGCTCCTTTTCAATAAGACTGTGCAAACCGTTTAAACGTTCTTGGCTATTAGTAAGAATGTTAGCAATTAGGGTCACTTTATGTTTCACGTTAATTAATTCCTTCACTTTATCTGAGAATTCCGGTATATTATGCTGCGCATCTTCAATACCTCTTAATTGCGAAGATAGTACATCTAACTGAGCTTTCAAGTCTATTTGAGACTGGCGTGTAGATTGTATACGTAAGTCTAATTTCTCTACAACAGGTTTAAACACATTTAAAATACCCTCTGCCAATAAGTCTCTGTTTTGATTGTTACAATAATTTTCAGTATTCTCATCCAAAGAAGTTACAGTACTATCCGAATCTTTGTCCATTATTTAGAACGAAAATTTTACAAAAAATATTCTCATTAAACCACCTCACTTTTCATAAAGCACCAAATGTATAAGGTGGGCATTTTGTACACAAGGTTGCCATGCCGTTGTTTTGCTAGTCTATGATTTTGACAAAAACATGCCTGCACCCAAGGCGAATTGCAAACAGGTGACATCGGGAATGCAGATGATTTCTTTTATTTTTTTTATAAATGTGAACATATCACACAATCTAACGAATCATTCACACAAAAGTGATATCAAGTTATAGCCTTTTAGTTTATGAATTCAAATACTATTATCCATGTATTACGAAAACATATCTTATATGTTTGTTACATGCAAAGAAAGTAATTTATTCTATTTGGCGCTGTAGAAATGGTTTGATTACCATATTAATTTAAACTACAAAAAACTTTTATCTATACTTTCTGCATTTTTTTGTAGGTTTGTCACAAAAGAATAATTTTACGTTCAGCCCCGATCAGACAAATATCAGTTTATGAAAATCTTCAAATACTTTTACAAGTTGTATTCGAGTCAAAAAAATAACACAGCTTTAGATTGCACTATAATACATGCCAAATTGTGCATGTGTTAATACTTTGTGGGATAGTGAAACAAAGTCTTAAGCACTAACATTAACAAAAACACTTGTTTGTGCTTTGGAAAAAAGGACCTAGTTATTCAATTAAAAAATAATAAACTTATCTACACAAATTAGCATCAGCTTACTTATGAATTCAACAGTGTGACGATGAGCTGCGCAAACGAAAGCTCGATAAAAGCACATTAGCTAATAAGCAAATTAAACCAACTTTCGACATACTAAAAGCTTTGCTTCTTAATTGTTCAGTTGAATTTTTACGCACCGTCGTGTTCAGCTATTAAAATTGTGTCAACGGAATTCCCCACAACGATAGTACAAATTTTAATTGATCTTTCAAAGGCAGAATCCTTAGTCTGGCAAAGTTAATTTAAAAGTTTTTAAGCTCCATTGAAAAGATAAATTAAAACTTCTGTAGGAGTAAGAGAACCCTAGCAAAATTATATTAATTTAACAACCTAACAAAATATTACTTCATAATTGTAAAAAAATATTTCCGTTAAATTAATTTGTTTTATTTAAATACTTTTTGCTTGTATTAATATGTTTGTTTTTATTATTACATATATATGTATATGTATATATACTTTCATATCTATATGGTTTATATATATATAATATATTATTATATGTATATATATATATATATATACATACACATGTGTATATATAACGTCTAATGCTTAATTAATGGTTTTGTGTTTACTTTTTGTATTTTCTTGAAGTTTTGTGTTTTAATTATATATACTTTTTAAATAACATATAAAAAGACGACTTAAAGATATAGAGCGAAAATGAAAATAAGGTATATCTTTGTCAAATGAAAATTATCCTTTCTTAAAAAATACAATTAAAATAAAAGAAATAAAAAAAATATTTCTTAAGATAATTTAAAATTATAATTTTTGTATATTTTAAAGATTTTTTGTTTTAATTAAATATTAATTTAAGAGGTTTTGACTACTACATTAACATTACGCCTGATCATCGGAACCTGAACCGTCGTCGATATCATCATCCTCTTCTGAAAACAATAAAATAAATTATCAAAATAATAAAAAAACCAAATTAGTAATAACTAATTTACCTTCACATGGTAAATCATCTTCGCCATCATAAGGGATATCATAATCGTCGCTTTCATCACTATCTTCATTACCGTACTCCTCAAGGGGTTCATCATCCTCATCAAGATCTTCTTCATCGACAATGAAATTCCTTTCATTCTTGGCTTTTTTTGAATCTGAATTCTTAACCTTTAATTAAAAAAGATAAATTGCTGTCTTATTGAATTTTTAAATTAACATCAAAGATATATTACAGCCTAATATATTTAGTCTTAAATAAAATAATATATTTAATATATAATATATATATAGTGAGCACGCGAAATACATACAAATTTATATATCAATTATACCCTAAAGACGAAATAAATTGGAGTTAATAATACGCGCCGTGCTCTAATAGTTAAGTTGTGAATTATGAAGTGACTGAAGAATTCCCACTGTGATTATGCCTTTGCTAAAAAGCTTATAAGAAGAAGAAGTAACATAATGTATTACATCCGGTAATGGTGTATGAAAGAAAAGCTCTACTAATGCAAAAACTAGCTGTGAAAATACATATAATTATGTACACATGTGGGCACATTTTTTACATATGTATGTAAAGTGTATAAATGTAATTAGTATCAAAATGTATTCACAAACTCATCCAAACGGTCATACATATTTATAAGTTTTTCTTTTCCAATCTCATAGTACATTCTGGTTCATGTTTCCGCCTATCATCTACAGTATTCAAAATCATTCACTACAGGATATATAGTGAGTCTTATTGCCACGTTGTTTCTGTCAAAAAATATCATGTAACTCTCTCATCGTCACAGTGGTTTATGATTGATTTTATTAAAACGTTTTAACAATTAAAACACGTTACTTTACCATAATTCACTACTACAAAAAAAAGAACTGTCAAGACTAATGTTTACAGAAATGGCGGCAAAAATAAAGAAGCATACCTTTCTGGTAGACACCCTTTATAATATATTTACATATATAATATATTTACATATATAAGATATGTATATATAAACATTTGTGTCAGCCATAAATTTTTGAAGCCCACTTATTTAATAATCAGCTAAACATACATATGTATGTTCCTTTCAGATGCAAATCTATACATATGTATATACATACATACGTATATATGTATGTAGGTTATTTATTTCTCTTTTTATTGTGTATAAAAACAGTTTGTCCACATTCGTTTTTCTCTGTTTATTTCCTTTGTTTACCATATTATTCATATCAACTGTGCTGTTTTTACTATTTTGTTGTACGCGGTAATGTCGGATAGCTGTAGTTTAACGAACGCTAAATGAAACAAGGTGAGCAGATTGAGCTTAAAAGAGAATGTGAAATGAATGGCATGCGCTCGTAGTGGGAAAAAGACAAGCACATAGATAAATTATTAGTTGGTTTCTTTTTATCATTAATTCGGTTTTAGCTTTATTTTGCTTTCGCTTGCTTGCCAGAGATTCTCAATTAATGTATCTTCATATGTATACAACTCGTATCTACATTCATACATACATACGTATGTGCTCATAAATTCTGTTTTAGGAATGTTACAAATTTACATTTTTCTCGATTTTTGTTTTGAACCTAAGTGTGTGTTTAAAATAAACAAACAAGTGAATAATAATATATGTACAAAAAGATGTGCGGCATACGTTGTCAGTTCTACGTACAAATAAATGTATACACATGGATGGAGAAATATATGAAACAGATATATATTAATAAAAATAATATGCATACACCCATAGAAATTTCTATCTGAGACTGTACATGTGCTCTTGTTTTGAGATACATACATACACATATTCACCAATGGTGCAACTTTAATTAGCGTAAAAATATTTTCGGTGAAGAAAATTTTAATTGTTAACTCAATCCTATAAATAATTGGCTTTTGTCACTAAGATTTTCATTTTATACCCTGAAGATTAAATTAAAATGCAGATTTGAAATAATCATACCCGCAAATTTGTATGTGTATCTATGCTATCTATCTATCTGAATATGTATGCAGGTATGTTCAATATAAAAAACACGAGTGCGTGTACAGTACCTAATATTGATATTGAAATACAAATCTAAATATTTAAAATACCTTTTTGTATACTTTTACAGAAAATAATTCTTTATACTAAAATTTGTTGTTAATACGCATTTGCTTTTCCATGTCAAAAAATATATGGACAATTTTGATATCTAGTCTGTATTTCTCATTATTTATCTGTATTAACTGATGTTTACATGCATTGCCAGAAATTAAAACATATATATACGTAATGTGTGGTTGATCCATATGAATATCGTATCAACGGAATCCGAAACTAAATGGATTTCTTGTTCACCGGCAAGGTAATTTTTAATTATTGTAATTTTAGTTTATTAGTTCTGCATGTATGTATGTATGGATATGAATATTTTTAGTTTGCTTTATTCTCTTAATATTAGTGGTTGTAAAATTCAAATAGATGCGTACATACATACACACATAAATAAATATGTATGCATGTTCACACTATAATAATGAATGAAAAATCATCTACCTATGGAATATACGTGTTAAAAATATAAAGGCTGTACTATTCTATTAGCGCAGAGTAGCACACATATACATGTGGTGTAGGTATGTGAAATAGTGGTTGTGAAGATAATTAAGTGGTAAAATATACAATTTTGTAAGTGCTTTACTGTACTAATAAATACAAAACATGATTTTTCTTCCAGTTATTATTTATTAGAGTTTAATTTACTAGTAGGATGTATTTATATACAAAGTGTGTACACATTTATGAAATCATTTTTTTTATGTACATAAAAAATTTTAATATTTGTTTCCATTAACAAAAATTTCTGTTCTTTACGTTTGTATATTTATTATGTATTTACTTATATATGTACAAACTACATATTTATATTGTCACATGTCACGTTAAATGCGATTTGATTAATCACCTTTTAGGATACAGGAAATTTTATAACGTAACAGAATATAATATGGCAGCAAAATTATTGACCACAAAAATGCGCGCGCTTAAGGCATATGTACACTACTTTCAACTTCCAACTTTAATAATTATAAGTGACCACCTTTAAGTACACATAGCCAATGTATGTATGCATGTATCACACACAAATTTTCGAACCTTTTGGAAAGTAATTAAAAATTTTTATCGATTGATTTTCTTTCGTACCGGAAAGTTTACTTATAACAAAGCATTACAACACTTTTTACTAAGTACAGTATACCTACTTTATATTTAAGACATGCTTTCGAATCTTGTAAAAAGAAAAAAATATATACTTACTTCAGACGGCCGTTTCTTTCCTTTTACATTCTCTTTTGCGGGTGAGGTATCATCTTCGTGTACCTCGTCCTTTGACGCAGTTCCATTATCGGTCGCCGCTGTCTTGCTATCTTCTATGACAGCCTTCTGTGATTTTAAATCATCTTTAACAGTATCGGCGGCAATTTTCTCAACAGCAACATCACCGTTATTTTGTTGTTCTGTGGCGGCAGACATTTTTTTAAGTTTAAAATTTACAATAAATATAAATAATTTTATTCTTTGACAATATTATATAACTTTAGTTGTTATATATAGGTGAGGTATGTGTATTTTTTTTATATTCACTTAATAAAATTTTATAAAACAGATCAAATATTTTATTTAACTCTTTTTTTTTTTTTGGGAGAAAACACTTTTTACCGACAACCGTATTCAACGAGCAACACAGACACACTGTTTAACTTTTAGGACAGCGGTATGTATTTAACTTTTAAAACTTTTCTTCTGTACTATAGTTGAGTATGAGTATCAGCTAGAATCCGTGAGTATCTGTATCAGTAAAACAAATGTATATATCTTGCCTCTCTTTCCTTCTCTATTAACAAGAAACGCTTGTCTAGTAATTAGTTCGACAATAAAATATAAGACTACAGCACACAACACAATTTACTACAGTAGGTATTTGAGTTAAGTAGCAGACAGCCGTTCGTACTGACAATGAGCATCAAAACACAGATATACATATATACCTACGTAATGTTTTACTCTTGATGTGTGCAATCCATGGGATGTATAAATATACGAAAGAGTATTTATTTGTCTGCTATTGTGCTCATACAAAAACAATCATTCTTTTTCTGTTTCAATGAATGATGGGAACGAACGGTACTCTCGCTCGTCGGCTGTCTTTAGGTAGTAAAATAGTGTAGTAAAATTTAATTTAACTGTCTGTGCTCAACCACCACCGAGATGTGTACCCGTTGGATGTCCGTAGTCGACTGAAGGCGTCTTTTTCGTTACAAGCTTAACGTTGTTGATAGTATTTATTCCAAATGTGCAAAATCTTTGAGGTTGTTAAGTTTTTGGACCATTATTGGGTTTAAAATTGATCAAATTGTTCTGGAATAGTTCGCAGATGATGAAGAAAGTTTTGATCTATTCAGGTAATATAATTTAATACGACTTGTAACAAATATTACAAAAAAATTGACAAATTAAGTGGGTTTCTTGAATAATCGCATAGAAAAAATGCTTGGGTTTCTTGAGTACAGTTGACTCAAAGACTTGCTGTCTAATGTTTGGCGGCAAATTTGAAAATTTTATTGACGTGAAACAACTCTTAGCATTAAGTAAAATAGGTGGTTGGTTGGTTAGTTATCATGTCAAGTTGGTTGGTGGGTCGTTTGAGCAGACAAATTGACAGACTACAAAGCGATTGCTTGCTGATGTGCGTTGTCGCTTGTTCATATACATACTTGTGTACATATATTTTCGTGTTAAGGTATATATGAATATGTGAATGTACGTTGTTTTGAACAATGTGTTCATTCTGATAAGTAAATGTTTGAAATATTATGAATGCACTCACATTAATACATGCTACTGTACTAGTACAGCGTCTTGTTTGTTTTGAAAAAGTATAACGTTGAAGGCAAATTGAATTGGTGTTACTTTATCACCACTACTCCATCAGATGTATGATTAATACATGCATTCATATGGATGTATGTCCGTATGGTCCTATAGGTTAGTTAATAAGGTTGAATTTAATTATTCTAAATCCTATTGCGGACGTCCCCAGTTTTTATACACGTATGTATGTATGGATGTCGGTGGTATCGATAAATTGACAGAACACAAAGCAGCCGCTTCCGACCGTTCTCTAGGCACACACATACATCCGTATGTATTTATATGTATATATATATACCTATGCACAAATATACTTTTGTTGATATCCTCTCGAAGAACGAAATGTATGGTATCTAAGTATATAAATACAGTAGATAATGGATACAAGAAAATCACTAATATTATAACGTTTATCCTAATACAGTAGGCGTTCAACAAATAAACATTTAATAATTTAAACTGCCAGAAATTATAAGCTGCTATAATGGATGTGACTTTTGTGTTATATTTCGTCGAGTAATTACAGATGTACATATATATTTATGCATAATATTTTTAACGTGATGATTTCGTATGGACGTTTGTAAAGGCCTTGTTTGTTTACATAGTATTAACACGTCAAATTTAGCATATATTGTAAAAAATTATTATAGTGTAACCTAAAACCACATTATTTTTTCGACAGTCAAATACCATTTGGAAAAGTTTTCGAAAATCTTCATGAAATGATAGATTTTGTCTGATCAGGGTTGATTTCACTTTGAGGGGCTGAACAAAAGCAACAAAAAAGTGCAAAAAGTATATTATAAAAGTTTTGTTTAGAGTTTAATTTCGCATGGTAATCAACCCTTTTCTTCAGTACCAAATAGAATAAATTAAACAAAGAAATATACAAGTTAATTGTCTTCTTCTTAATGTGCCGTTTTATCATATAAAAAACCTTCTAGATAACGATAATCATAAAAATTTGCACACGTTTTGACAGCATCAGGATAGTTCTACGTGTTATCGTTTTTTATTATTAATAAGTGTTTTTGTTTTTCGTGCGCGACAATCTGTGTCTATTATAATTTTGTTCTTCTGAGATCTTTTCTTATCCGAAATACTTTTCCTATTGAACAATTGTACACGTTCCAAGGCATACGTATTATTTTAAGAGATATTTCATTTACATGAGATGTTCTTGTATCCCTTATGTACTGTAATAATTTTCTCCATAAGCATCACCAACAGTGTTGACACTACGCAAAAGTTATTAAAAGTAACTTTTTTAAAAAAGTTAAAAAAATGTACGTTTTTAATTAAAAAAAACACATTACAATATATTTTTGTAAATTTTTTATCGACATTTTTGCTTGATTCTCAGAAATTTATTAACTGAATGTGTCAATTGAAATGTAATGTACATATGTAGTATATGTACTGAACCTGATTTATTGGGGTTACAAGAACATCACATAAAAGTTATCAACGAACTCTAACAAAATTCTGCCGTTTCGAAAGTAGGTGGAAGCTCTGAAAGATTGTTAGTTATGAATGATCTTTATTATCTAATAAACATAATTTAATATAAAAATATTTACTTTTTTTGAGAGACTTGTCGTAGTTAAATGCAGATGTAATATACTAGCACTTTTTATTCAAAATCTTTTTGTTTTTTGTGTCCACATATTGTAAATACGCATACCTATTAAACCGGAGGTCTCGGGTTGGATTCCTGCATAGACCCTGTTAGTTTTCATGTTAAGTTCAAAAACATATATATTGATATTAAAACTTAAAATTTTTGTCTTTCATTTGTCACCTTGAGCTATTATTACAAATGTCGGTTGATAAGATTTCATTACTTGGTCTGTGAACTTAATAGTGCAACCTATACGTATGTATGTATATTTATTATTTTTCTTACCGAAGACTTAATATCTACTGCGAACATATAGCATATTATAGAGGTTAGTTTTTTATGTAATTGTACATATGAAAATAAAACAAAAAAAAATTAACTGAATATTGATTAAAATATACATCAAAACTTCTTGCTCTATTTCTTGAAAGATTAGTAACACAATTGGAGTCTAATTAAATAAATTAATTCAAAATTTAATTACTTATAAACAAATGATCGAACTAAAAACTTTCTTTTAACAGTATTTTGCTTGTTTTATTTTTATATGTATAATTTTTCTTTCTAATCAGGTGTTTTTGGCCGAAGTTTATAGGCTGGCAATTCTGTAACTTTTTTAAATGTACTTTTAAGCTACAATTGTGGTTCTTGGTTTTTTTTTTTTGAAATTGTCTTATGAAAAGATATAGATTTATAAATTTATATGTGTGTTACATGTACATCTGTTTAAAATTGTTTGTATACTTTCTCATTTTTTCTTACAGGTAAAAACTTAATATTTTATTTTATATAATATACGTGCGTATTTAAATAAAAGAAAATAAATAAAGAAAAGGTTACATACAGATGTGTATTAATTCTTAATCGATATCATATACAAGTACTCAAATATGTACTGCCACTACTTTTTTAGTAATAATATCCAAAAAACTATGCATGCGTATGCAGCACTGGTGCTTCATATAAAGATAAAAAAGTATGAAATGTTGGCGGCGGTGTTGTTTTAAATTTTAAGAATAATAGAAGTGTGAAAAAGCAGCAAGGCACAAATTGGACATAACTATAAGCATATATATATATGCATATATAAATATGTGTTCATGTGTAGGTTTATGTGTTTCCATAAAATTAACGGCCTAAGTTTATGAAGAATAATATGTATTTATGTATATAGACATGTGTATGTCTATCTATACCTGTAAGACATGTGGTTTCATAAGATTTATAGTTCGCATTTGCTGGGCTTAAAATCGATACACCCACACGTACATACTACATATGTACGCAGATGTGTTTTTGCAGCCACATCAAATTTCCGGGAAAATATGCTTATCTACTCCTAAAGCAAGCATTATTTTTATATAACAAAAATAGATTATTTTTAGCATAATTTGTACATACACACATAACACATACATACTTACATACATATGCACTTATTTACATGCAGACTTACATATTTCCACACATATAGATGAATATGTCAGCCATTATTAGACTTCAAAATGTACATACATACATACTAATCGAAAACAACAGTAAATTTATTTACTCCTTGCTTCACATCTAGATATCGCTCTTTTAGTTTTCTGTGTGTTGCGTTGCCATCTGCATGGCTAGAAAGCTCATTGCTTGTATGCCTACGTAAGAGAAATACTTGTCTCTTTAACACATTTATTTGAGCTGGTATAAAGATTTTTTTAGCGGGGACAACTTTGAGTTGGCAATACTTCTTTATTGGATAAAGCATTTAACACGAAGATGTGATTTAATTAAGGCCTCGTTTCACTATCCTACACTGTCGAACAATTCATTTACATGAAAATGCGATAGTGATACCTTCTTATTTTAAGAAATCGCATAAAAATGGCGTTGCTGGTGGCACACTATCATTTAAATGTGACACAAACCCGGATGTTTTATAGTTGTAAAATATAAACAAATATAGTTCTTTATATATTTAGTGTTGTAGCTTTTCACAATAATATAAACTATAAATAATATAAACTTTAATAATAATATAGTTTTTGCACTTTTTTTTGGTGCTTTGCATTACAAATAATAACTTTTAACAGTTTTTGAAAATTTCCAAAAAATTAAAGATTTCCTTGTACATAATTGCAATTTTAATTGCAAACATTATAGATTTTCTCAACTAAAGGTATGTAAGATTTTATATTAAAAAAAAATAATGTTGATGTAACGGAATTACTTTATTAATTTCTTAAAAAATGTGGAGAAAAGGATTGAATAAATAAGTATAAATATATGACGATGAATTCTTATTCGACAAATTCCATAAAAACGTATTTTTTATATATTACTTTTTATATAAAATTTATATACTTAATAAATTTTTGAAAAGAATATGTGTTTATATTCCATTGTATACAAACCAACCCTGTTTCAAATTCTATTAAATGTGTTTAGTGGGATTTTTAATATGTCATGACATCTGATTTTTGACAGCTTCACCGCATCCGTTATTGGCTGTCTCCTCTTTCTTTGACAACTGAAATTCGTCAAGATGGTATGTGCCAAGGAAATTTTGCTGAATGTTTTAGAAAAAATCACAAAACATCCTAATAATTTAACTGAAAAACTGGTGTTTATAAGACTAAAAGTGTAAAGGACTAAAAAATGTATAATATGATGCAATTATGTGTTTAAAAGACACAGAAATCTAAAAGTAAAAAGTCTATTTACATATTTATTAGAAGACTCAAATTTTATAAAATGTTTTGTGATTACTTGTGTAAAGGATAAAATTAAATATGAAATTAAGTGTTGCAAATGATTTTTTTTTTATTTGAAGGTGAACGTGCCAAAACAACGTCGCACTTTCTGTAAAAAGTGCAAGTGTCATAAATTGCACAAAGTAACCCAGTACAAGAAATCCAAGGAACGCAAGGGTGCTCAGGGTAGACGTCGTTATGACAGAAAACAACAAGGTTTTGGTGGTCAAACTAAGCCCATTTTCAGAAAAAAGGTAAGAATATGAATTGAAGCACAAAACGGTTTGAAAAGAAGATAAAAGCAAAAATTTTTGAACTGAGGCCGAAATGAGGTTGACAGGTATCAACAGAGTGGCTGTTGTACATTGTTTTAACTGGATTAATTTTTTTTGAGAGTGGCATGTTATAGTAAAACCATTTTGCTGTTATTACTTAAAATAAGCTCTGTGGTGGGATAAAAGTATGCTACAGAAATAAACCATGTTTGTTAAATTTTTTCAGTTTCATAAAAAAGAACTTTTTTTTTATAGAATGAGGAAATTTAAATAGTAATAATAATAATAATAAGTGCAACAAATAGAAAATTATTAAAATTAATTAAAAAAATTAATTTCTTTTTAGGCAAAAACTACTAAAAAGATTGTGTTGCGTATGGAGTGCACTGAATGCAAATACCGCAAACAGTCTCCTTTGAAGCGTTGCAAACATTTTGAATTGGGTGGTGACAAGAAACGCAAGGGCCAAATGATCCAATTCTAAATGAATTTAATTAAGAACTAAAAATGGAATTAGCATATTACCATCTACTAAAACATTTTCAGTTAAAACCAATTATTATGTGTTTCTTTTACTGTGTAAATGTATGAAAGGTGTATAAAAATACAATTTTCTAAAAAATTAAAATAAAGCATTTCAACTGGACTTGCGTATGCGATTTTACATAAAATTAGTTAAGAGAGAAAAAGGTGGGGGAAATAGTGTGACTATGATAGAAGACTTGTAAAATGGATAGCGATTGTACCATAGACATTTTTTTTAGTTACGTTGTTAAGATAGGACAAGATTTTGTAATCTTTGTAAGCAGTATTGTAGTTCTAAAACATGGGTCATGAATGCTGAAAATTAAGTGCCAGATCCGTTTTCGAGAAAACTACTCAATAAAATTGCACCAAAAAATCCGTATCAGATTTCTGTTGTGTGTAGACAGTAACGTGCACGAAACGATGCTTGAAACGACTAATTAAAGCAAAATGAATCATTCGTGTCAGATTAACCATAGCGAATTCTTATATTTGTATTAAATAAGCTGATTTCTTATGTTATTTCGAATGCGTATGGCTTAAAAGTGATTTGCATGCGCATCATATGGGAACAAATAACGTCAAATATGATTAAGCATTCTTGCAATTTTTTAATAGATGTATTGCTTTTTATATGTGCATGTACAAATACGATTAGATGAATATATCACCGACGTACGGAAATGGTTGATATAAATATATAGATGCAAATATATTTGTATAGAGGCATAACGATACGCTCTTATAAGATGCACACTTCCAAGTCTAACAATTTGGAAAAACCGTGACAAATTAACATAAACGTTAAATGTTCAAACAATTTAACACTTTGAGTTAAAATAAATTAGACAGAAAGAAGTTCTTGTAAGCTAAAAATTGACAATAATATTTTTAACACTTAATAAATAATCATGTATGATTTTCACAGGAATATAGATAAATCATTGTCAACAGATACAGCTCACTTTGTTTAATCATAAAAAATTATAATTGGACGTTTACTAATGCAATTAAAAAATACAATACTCTTCCTTTTTTTAGTTAAATCAACTTTTCATTAACATTGACAAATGTGAATAGAAATGAAAGATTAAGAATTTTAGAACAATCTTCATCTGCAATAACCAAATGATGCAAATGTTTATCGGCTCTGAGCATCAACAATTAAAACCATTCGTATGGGAGAAGAAATTTGATCAAGGGAAACTTACAGAAAATAGAACTGAAAGTTAAAATTGCGTCTTATGTAAAAACTATATTTATTTCATCACTGTTGCATACTTATACATAGGTACCTAAATATAATATGTATATAATTTATTTGTTACAAAAGAAAGTTAATGAATCGAAGATAAAAGTTCACCATTTATGAGTTATCAACTTTCTTCACACGATTTTTGACTATCCTCGAGTGGGATCATTGTATTAGGATTACTAAAACATTTCTAATTATATCAAGCCAATTTTTCTTTTTTATTCTACTTACTCTAACATGCTAGGATCCAATCCTTCCGTCTTCATTTTAATTTTAATTGCGTGCGATGGAACGCCAACGTGAAGCATTTTAAAGAATTTCTTATAAGAATCGTGTTCCGAAACTTTGATTTCATTTAAACATTCCTTCAATTCTTGTAACGTTGAATCAACTTCGTTTTTTTCTTCAAGTTTTTCATGGGGAACGTCGTCATCCTTACATATTATTGCAATTTGTGCAGATTTATTTTGTACATCCGGTATAGAAGCCAACTTAAAAAAATTTGCAAATAAGTTTATATTATACAAAGTAGTCGTATTTTTTAAATTACTTTAGCTTCTATAATGGTTAGAGAAGCTTCCACTTTTTGTAATTTGCGTTCTAATTCTATGAATTTAGTTTCACATTGGAGAGCAAAATCATTCAGAAAGCCACAAGAGTTTATAAGAAAATGGTTAACGAAGGCCAGTACACGTTTTTGATGGAGTGGTGGAAGCTAATTAAAGAAAAATTAATGTTAACATCTCCGAAAGAAAGTACGTCTACCTGTGTTTTATCCAAATTTTGTGTAAGCATTCCTATAGTATCCATAGATTAAAATATATCATTAAACTAATGTACACTTCTTTTGTAATTGTTTTTATATTTAGAGCACAGGGTGGATTTGTTAACATATGATCAACAGATGTAATAAAAAAGGGTCTACCCTGTGATATCATGTAATCAAAATCACTTGCATCAATACAAAGTGAAATAATTACATCATTTAATTCGGCTTTGTAGAAAATAATACATGTTTTTCTATAATGTCTATTTTTAATACGAAATATATACTTGAGGAAAAATGAAATCAAAAGATTTTCTAATATAATATAATAATATTAATAATAATATAATATTATACAACATATAATATTTTTCCTTATGATGGTACAAAAGGAAGTAGCGAAATATCGAAACATAAAATAAAAACAAACTAATCTGTGTATAAAAGTTTTATGGTATTGTTGCCACAATTTTATTTAGCTAACGTGCTTTTTGATCTGTGTCTTCTGCCTTTGTCATAGAGTCTACCCTGTAAAACTTCTCTTAACATCTGTAAGGCAATAACACTGTTTATTAATAGTTAGTGGGAAATCGTTTGAGAATAAATTTCAAGTGCTACATATTTTAATTAAATAAATAATTTAGGAAGCTTTTGTTTCTAAGAATTCAGTATAAAACTTAATTCATTAAGAAGTGCTCTGCTAATTGTATTATTATAAAAGCAGTAAAAATTATAAAATTTCTTCATATGTATGTGCCATAAAAAGTTATATACAACTGAGTCATAATTAAATACATATGTATATATTTTTGTGTGGATGTGTGGATGCATGCATGGGTGTGTGTAAAAACTGCAATTACTGTTAATTTTATTTGGCGATTGGAGTAAAATGTTTATGTATCTACATACATTTATGAGAACAATTAGATGAATACATATGTATCTAGGTAGAAATGCATATTTACGGTTCTTTTAGCACTATTCGTCTTGTTCATAAAGTTTTCAATACAAGCTTTTTTATTATATTCATGAATTAGTTTTGTAATTTACTAATCATACTAATTAATAAGGTAGAGAGGTAGGGAAATTCTCTTTAAATTGCTGCAACAATAAGAATATGAAATGTTAATAATTATTTAAGAATTTTTATATTAAACAAAAAAATTTAAAAAATTCATAAGATAGAGAATTAATAAAAAAAACTTATTGGTCTCAAAGGAAATTGCTCTTTGTTTTTTTTTTGTAACTCCATAGGTGCTACAGATATACTAGATTTAAGGTATGTTCTAATTTTTAATCTATAAATTATTTAATAATTATTTATTGCTGTTGAGTATTTTCTTATGAAATTACTTACATATCATTGTGTATCATCTCACACAATATTTTACATCCTTGATATAAAACTACATCTATTAATTGCTACAAAATTATTTCCCCTATTGGCATCCAAATAGGTAAATATTCTGTTATTCTTTAAAAGCATTTTAGTAGCGCGAACTTTATGTAAGTAAAATTTATCTTTCATTGGTAATCTTTATTGAAATAATTGCCAATAATATCAGTAACCTATCTCTTGCGCTTCTATCCTGCTGCTAGTATTTCTTATTTTGTTTATTAGCTATTGTTCCAGGCAATGAAAGTTTTCTTTATGAACTTCTAGTAGTAGTAATTCTAAAATTTTCACCATACCATTTTGCCGCTTAATAAACGACTCCAATGTATCTTTTGAAAAATGACAACTTCAATTATTTTCAATACATTCTTTCAAAACTTGTTACAATATTTCAGGTTGCTTCTTTATAGGCAAAATGAAAATTTAATTTTGAAAAATTTGAATATCACTTGATACTTTCTTCTTTTTTGAAAAATGTCATGTCATTTGTCTGAAGAAATCGATGCTTAATGCTTGGAAATAAAAATTACTAACAACCCGATTTGGCGAAAATTAGTTAAATACAACGTTTCATATCAAAAATTGAATAAAACTTTATGACACTATTTCTAACACAATTCATTTTCGCAAAAGTTTCTTTAGTACATTTCAATTAAACAATCTTCATTTTCAATAAATGATAGTGTGATATCAGTTACTATATATATGTTTATCTCTAGAACATACATGTCGGTGGGAAATGTAGATGATACGATGATTTTTTGTATAGCTTTGTGCGGTACAAAATACACATATCGCATGCCTACTACAAAAGTGACTCAATTCAAAATTTTATTTTTCGGAAATTCCAGGAAATGTTTCTTTTTTAAGTAAATATAATTAAAAACAAAAAGCTTGCCACCATTAATAGAAAATCCATACAGATTATAACAATAGACATGCATTGGGCATAGTTTAAACATAAAACTTTATAAAACTTTATTATGAATGCATAGTTTAAGAAATGTAACTTAAGCATGTTACGCTGCTTCGTGAGCAAAATTATATTTAATCTTATGAATATAATACATTACAGAATTTTGATGTATACAGTTGGTTTAATTATATATATAATGTTGGTCTCAAATAAAAATGCTTAGGGATTTCAATAAGTGAACTGTATATATGTACATTGAAATCCCCAAAAAAATCTTTTGAAAAAAATGCGGGTTGGGTCTTTCTATTTCAGGCCAACGATATATATGCACATGTGTATGCAATTATATACATTAATATAGCAACGTATCTATTTTTAATGTTAAATATAATACACTGAAATAAAAACTTTTAGTGTAATTTCATATTTTTTAAGTGCGAGCTGCAATGGCTTCGAGTACAAAAGCGTTTTCTGTTGGAGGTTCTGATAGTCCAGATGACTTAGGTAGTTCCGATGAAATAGAAGCTGGTTCGTTAATTATAAATACTTTTCGTACACAATTGTCGCAAAAAGGTATGTTGAAATTATTGCCAAACCGTTTTTTGAGTGAAATTATTACTTTTAGAAGTGTGGGAACGTCCTGCGTCTTATAAAAATTTTAGTTTACCTGAGGATGGAACTCCATTATTAATCTTTGAGATTTTATCAGCATACATCATGCCACCAGAAGGAGTAGATCTTAATGTAAAACGTTATGTTGTTTATGATCTTAGTTTACGTCAAAACACAATTTTTTCAGTAGATAACTTTCCAGCTCGTTTAAAAAGACGTTATACTCACTTCCGTGAACTGTATAATACATTAAAACAAAATTATCCTAACGAAATGGCCAAAATTAAATTTCCAAACAAAGCTATACTGGGCAATTTCTCATCGAAGCTTGCAGCAGAAAGGGTAGTCGCATTTGAAAAACTTTTGACACACATATCTGGAAATTACAAAATGAGAGATACAATAACATTTTTAGACTTTTTACAGAAGGAAGAATTAACAAAAGCATGTTATTTACTAGACGAACGTAATAATGATGCGAGCATACCTATACTTGAAAATAGCTTTATTTTGTTAAACAAAATTTTCACTGATCGCTCTAAACCTGTCCTGTTAACACTATGTCGATTAGTTGTTGCCTGCACAATCAGCCCTGTGCCACATCCTTCAGCAGAAAAATGGGCTTCTTTAGCCTTAAGCCGTTACGAAACAGTATGCGATATAGATCTGTTGCCTTTATATGTGCCCTTATTACACACATGTGCCCATTTGTGGTATGTCAACAACTTTATATAAATTGATAATAACAATATATAATTTCACTCTGTAATCTTTCTAGGTGGCAACTTGGTCGTGATCAAAAGCTAATTAATGATCGGCTTACCGAAATGTACAAACAAGGCATTAATACTACGGATTCTACCACGTTAATGCAAGCTATACACAAATTAGATCCTCGATCAGAAATTATATGAAATTAATAGTTTCGTTTTATTATACATGACCCATTGTTATATAAGCCATACATAGTTAAGCTTCATAGGGAAGAGATAACGGAAGAAGAGAATATTTCATTAATCACATGCATTTCATTTAAGTTTGAAAGTCGTTTTTATATTGCACAATTACTAGATATAATTTATGTAATTTACTTTTTGTGCATAAATGTAGAATGAATGTATCTAGGCCCGTCGAAAAGTATCTTACTATAAAACTAAAAAGTATTAAAGAGCTGATTAATTAACAAGATACAGATGGTTTATCATAATAAAAGATTAAATATGCTGATTTTGGATATGCGTGTTGAATATAGTCAATATCGTTATACTCACTGAATAACCGTGCCTAATATCAACACTTTTATGAAGTAACATCCGATTGATCACGAATATAGAAGAAAGTAATGAAAATATTTCCATTATTAATTTCAAAAGAACGACCCCGAACTCAATATTTTATTACCTGTATATGTATGGACGAGTATACTCTAGAAGGTCGATGTAACCAAAAATGGATCGAACGAATTGCAATACTGCTGAATAAACATGATAAAAACTTAAGCAAGAGCAAAAAAAAAAATTGTGATATACTCTTGATTAGTTAATTATAAATTGTTATTAATAATTATTAATTAAGAATTAATTAATCTCTTATTTATTTATCTTTTTTAAAAATACATTTTCAAGTAATTATTGCCAAATATTTTGTGATGTCCCCGACTTTTCATTTCATTATAAGAATTTAAATATATAAAATTTAATTTTATGATTGAAAAAGATAAAAATTTCATTTTTTATGATTGTTGTGGGTGTAGTTATTCCAGATCTTACAAACACCACGATGTTGGTGTTGGGTGTTTCAATAGTTGCAAGTTTCATAATAATTTTTCTATGACCTTAACTCTGTATTAACGTGGCATTGCCAGATGTGAGTCATTTTGAATAGCTGAAATTTCTCGAATGTATCCTTTTGTATACGAGTATATTTTGTTGTGCCCATATTGGTATAACATCATGTTGTGTAGTATTCATGACGTCGAAAATTGCGTTCGATTCTTACATACATAGATAGAAATAATTCAAATACTAATATCGATTATCGTCTGAAGCAAATTTTTCTATGTCTATCACTCTATAGCACGCTATTCATCCTAATACAGATATTACAACTTGTTGAAAACGTGTAAATTTATTTGATTTACAACATATTCTTTTCCATTATGTTCGATTACGACCTCAGTTGGCTGATCAGAAATTTTTCGCCGCATTATTATTGTATTATGTTTCACATAAGATCATAGAAAATGCAGTAATTATAGCAAATCTTAGAACAAAACCCCTATTAAACGCAAGAAATACTCCTAAGGGCATCCATTGTGTTAATTAGTAATTATTAGTATTCGTTGAGCTATTAATCCAACAGAAAGTTATTAATTGCCATCCAAACAAAAAAGAAGAAAATTTACAATTTTACATTATAAAAATAAATTTTTTGCTATCGTATTGATTTCTTTCTGCTGCAAATTATCATTACATCTCTCGCCACTGATTAATCCGCAATAGCTGCCATTGAATGATAATAGTGGTTGAAAAACAGGTCATCTCACATTTTCTTCTTTTTTATTGCAGTTGTAATTAGTATTATGTAACTAAAAAAAATTAATAAAACAGGTATAAAATTAAAAAGAAGGTTTACTTTACAATCCAAAATATACATGCTGCCTTCCATATGGATGGAGTTGGGATCGTGAGTTAATTTTTGCTAACTTTATTTTGGTCACTCCTCTGCAAAAAATGTTTCATTCGTAAATACAAAACACTTCTGCGAGATTTGTATTAACATGTTTTTATGTGGCGAAACTTATTGTATGAGAGAGTTGTGTGATAAGAGAGAGTGTTATGATAATAGCCAATCACACCACGTACATATATCAAACATCAGTATACAAGCAAATGATGAACGGAGAAGTAAAGGCAGTGAATTTGATGATTTGTTAAGGGATAACTCTTTTAAAGTTTTTATAAGATTTTCACATTCCAATAAAGTGTCAGCTCTAACCAACTCCTCGTTATGCTTTCTTTACGAAAACAAAAATGAAAATTGTAACGTTTTTAACAGCATTCCAATTACACGAGTTTGATGGCAATAAGAAAAATGGAAAATATTTAATTTATTTTTAAAACAATCCAACCAAGTTGGTAATCAAGAATTTTGCCCTCTCACTCGAGTGTTATTGCACGGCAATTATTTGGGTAAGGGCTGTCTGAAGATCTGCTCTAGCATGCGTTGGAAGGTCGCATATGAACTAGTTCTTACTCTGAGGTAATCCATTTTAATGCATTTTTAATAATCTGCTTAATAATACAAAATTTTGGGATCATTACTGTAATTAAAAATAAGAACTAACCATTGCTCTCATAATAAGATAAAACATTATTTACATACATATATTGTTTAAAAATGCTAATCTGTTGCTTGAGTTCTTTAAGTAGTTGCGTGTCCGGCATCGTGAATGTACCCACGCTGTATGTGCTATTGTAACGATTGTATTGTGATTTCGGATTCATCCTGCCATAAAAAAATCTGACCTTCAATTTAGCCTATAAAACTCAAAAGAAATGAATTCGATATACATACATGGCGAGTATTTATTCGTACGTGAGTATGAATATACATGAGTATATTCCCTTACATATTGTATGTATGTACATGTATGCATACAAATAAAAAAAATCCTACCACAAAAACCAGCTTAAAAGCATACCAGGGGCGTCGCAAAAACTTCACTCTAGCTATCCTTTTTTCACCTAATTTCGGCATAATTCGTTGCGTGAGCGATTGGTTTTAGAAAAACAAAATAAGGTGTTACTTATTTTGTTAAATATTTTTTACTTTTTTGTTATAATATCAATTACGTACAGATGTATTAGAAATGCATACACATAGATTTATGAGTTTTAGTTTATATACATATTTAATCTCATAAATGAATGTACATACAGATATACACATATAAATAATGTTTACTATGACATTGAGAGATAAATTTGTCTTTTTATTATTATTTTAATCAATGCGGGTTTAATGGGAAAAATATTCTACCGCGGCAGTCATACAGACGGACGGAAAGCTTTTTTGCAGTAGTATGTATATATGCATATATATATATTTTTATTATGTTAATACAGACGGTTATTGTAGACGTTCGACTTGTACTGTACATCTACCAAAGCTCCGATTTCCATCTCTGCAGTTTTCAATTTAGTCCGTCTTGCTTTGTTTTGTACGCATATGACCTGAGAGTAAATTAATTTTATTCTAGAACCAATTAAAAGTTTGTCGCATATAATTAAGTGAAAATCTCATAGCTTTCAGTTACATTAAGTAATATGTTTTAATTAACATATAAACATGTTTAACATAAGATACACCTTTAATGTAAAATTAATTTGTTGATGTGAGCACTTCAACGCAAAATAATACTAGATATCGTGTAGTTAAACGCTGAAATTATTATAATACACACATAAAGCCACCGATCTTCCTCCATATTGACAATCTGAGTTCTCAACGTAAAACCAATATACGCAAAATCGTATATGTTCTTGCTTTTCACTGATTGGGTTTTAATTGTCTCCAGAATAAAACGAATTTACTTTTACCCCATATGCCTAAATACGTGATTAATAATTAAAATTATACTTGTATTGACTTTAACAAGTCTTTCGTTTTTTTTTTTAATTTTATGTGTTTTAATCTATTGAAAAACATTGTCCTGTATTAGCAAATTAACCTACGCGACTTACTTTACAGTTGGGGGAGTTTTTCGTTTTTTCAATACAAACGGAAAAATATGCAATTATGGCTGTTTACACTCAATTCTAATCCTCCCAGAAAAATATCACTATATGTATACTCGTACTTTGTTGTACGTGCAAAGGCAACGATAAGGTTAATACTCTTATATTTTAACTGTAGTTGAGGAGAACATGAAAAAACCAATAAAAAAACACATTTGGGTTTTTTAATACAAATACAAAACAAAAAACAAAAAAATCCCCAATCATCAAATGAAATAAAACAAAGATTTCATATTTCGGATTTCGCGTAAATAAAACAAACATTGTTCGTTTCCTAATTCAAAAGATAGAGAGTATATAAACTTCCCCAACATCTCTAGAGTGGTATCAATTCTATTTGTTACTTCATTTAATTCGGACACGCCTAAACTTTGAATTTATTTAATTAAGATGAGATTAATAGTTTGTTTACTCTGGGTTTTTGCTTTGATTTTTGCATCTGCACAAGCAGTTGACAAGTCAGGTACGTTTTCAAATTCATTCATACGAAAACACTTTAAAGTTAAATTTTAATCTACAGACTGAAATTGGATGTACATATATATATACATATGTACATAGCGACATCAAATAAATTATTGAATTATGTATTAATTTTATAATAAATAGCTTAAATTAGCCATATTAAAAATAAAAGCAATATAAAATAATCTTATTATATTGAAAAAAAACATGATCATTTTTATGTGGGTAAATTATCGTTATCTATTGTTTTTATTTTATAGCTTGTCTGCAGCCTAAAGAAATCGGTCCATGTCGAAAATCGGATTTGCAATACTATTACGATTCCGAAACAAAATCCTGCCAAAAATTCATATATGGAGGATGCCACGGTAATGATAACCGCTTCAACACCAAAGACGAGTGTGAAAAATTATGTGTTTAAAGAATATATGTATGTTCATAATTGTATAACTAAAATTAAATATAATTAATGCTACAAGTAAAGACTTTAATCTTTCATTTTAATCGCCAATATTCCAAAATATAATATTTAGGTGTATGCATAATACACAAACATACACAAACATAGACATTTTAAAAGTACAATAATTTTATATTTGAAATTTAAACACACAATTTTGCAAAAATTTAATAATTAATTTGCGCGCGGGTCATTGGGTCGATCGCTACTTCCGGTAGTTATAACATAAATAATTTTTCCTCAAAAATCAAATTAGTCAAGGAAAAAAACAATTTTAATAAGAAATTCGTGCTTTTTTTTTCGAGGCTTTTAAGTGTTAACTATAAGTTTTGATTAGCTGCTTGTAAAATTACCCACAATACAGCCCAAGAATAATGTAAATTACATACGCAAGTTAGTTACTTACTAAGTTTTTATAATTCCAAGTAGAATCTTTGTTAATATCTTATCTTTACGGATAATTTATTCGTACAGTTCAGTCATGATATATGCAATAACAATTTCTTTTGAGGAAACGGAAAGCAACTTTACTTTACGTATATTAAGTAAATGTTCACATATCTAACCCAATTTATCTTAGTTAAAAAAATTAATCTTTGTTTATAACAAAATTGGTTTTCATTTCAACAGTTATTATTCTAAATAATTATTTATTGTGAATGAAATGTACTCGAAGAGTTCATTGAACTGGAGGTCATGCCGAGAGTAGAGGAATCACGTTGTGCGGCCACAGCTGTACGTTGATAGCGAGCAATATGATCTAAGGAGTGCGGCAATATTGGACGAACACTATGTATTTCTAGCAAAGTTAAATTATCCAGCTTCGCATAAGTTCCTTCACCTTTAATAAATGCATCAATTGAAGTGCGAAGTTTAGATTCACGTATATCATATATATCTTTTATTATTGTGCGAATTTCCTCACATCTAGGTACGTCATCTGGTGCCGCACTCATTACTAATTGGGCTTCAATCATATAATGTTCGCTAGGCATTTTGGTGAAAAATCTTTAAAGTGCAAAAATTTAATAATGCCTTTGTACACATATGAATATTACTACGTATGCAAGAACTTATAACTCACTTAACATATAGCTTATATATAACTTACTTAGATTTTTTTTCTTCCTCTTTGATTTCTTCTAAAAGATTCAAATCCATCCATTCAGGCGGCACAATTCGACATTTTTGTTGTTTTCTAAGATGTATTCCCAACCAAAGGGGAACATGCACAGGAATGCCAGCACGAAATGGACCGACACTACCCGAAATTAAATGAAGAGGGTCAAACGAAAAATTTGGTATAATACCAATTGTAGATTTTTCACCAATAAATTCTATAACACAAGGTTCCATATTTGTTCACTACTTAAATTAAAAAAAATTTGTACTTGACACGTACTTTTAAAGCCGCCAAATAAATAATATAAACAAATAAGTAATAAGCAGCTGTAGTGAAATACAGAATTAAGCAACTGTGTATAGTATTGCCATTGCGAAAAAATGTACCCACCTTCACAAAGGGAAAAGTACTACCAGACAGCTTTAGCACAGCTAATTTTTTATTTCTTACAAACTGGGTATTGAAATCACTAATAATGATAAACTTGCTTATGTTTATAAATTAATTTTTGTAAGCATAATTTCAAAACATTTCAAAATTAATTTCTTTTAGTAGAATTCTATTTCAAATTAGCATATTAGAATACATGAAGTGTGTTTTTATACATATATATGTTGTGTTAAAATTCGTACATATGCAAAAAAAATTAAAAATTCTTTGACGCTTTTAAGATCGAAATTTCGGCATATATTTTTAGTACTATATTAAGTAGTCTTAATATAGTACTAAAAATACTACTCAAAAAAAGGTAGTGATAAGAGGCAAATACTTGGTTGTTTTCTGTTGATTAAATTTGTATTTAAGATAAGGACAATGGCAACACTGATTAACAAAAACTAAATAGTTCAGATATCTTAATTTTTCTTGCCTTGGAAACACAAAAAAATAGAAAAGTAATATAAACTTTGTGCTACAAGATTCCGATATATCGGATAATATATAAGTCGATATTCTTGTATTGGGCATAAATACTTTAGTATACTGCAATTGTATATATTTTAAGATATTTGTGCAAATCCACTTTTTTCATATTCTCTGGTATATACACTGAGCCGCAAGGATATACGTGTGCCATTGAGGTAACGTTCAGTTTGTAATACATTCAAGAAGTAGTAAAAATAGTTAAAAATCAATATGAGTGCTAGTGAGTGCAATGTAAAAATGGATTCTGGGCCATTAGAAAATGATGGAATTTTTAAGGAAAATAAAATTAATTTTAGCAAGGAGGTGAAACAAGTTATTGATAAGGTAAGGCAAATAAATAAAGTCCAATGCCTTGCATTTCATAAATTGTATTTATAAGGTTTTAAAATCCGATGATCCTATGGATGCTCCCGAATTCAATTCCGTTGATTATATAAATCAATTATTTCCGAATGAACAATCACTTGCATCTATCGATGAGACTATACAGCGTATGCAATGTGAAGTGTCGCTAATAGATGATAACATACGGTCTGTTGTGCGAGGACAAACCAATACCGGCCAGGATGGGCAGATGGCCTTGTATGAAGCACAAAAAGTTATTAATATATTATACGATCATATAATTGATGTCAAAACTCGTGCTGAAAAAACGGAAGAAATGGTAAAAGAGATTACACGCGACATTAAGCAACTAGATTGTGCCAAACGTAATTTGACTTCTGCCATTACGACACTTAACCATTTGCATATGTTGGTGGGAGGAATTGAAAGCTTGGAAAAACTAATAGAAAAACGATTGTATGGTGAGATTCTGAATCCTCTTCAGGCCATAACTGAAGTTAATCAGCATTTTCAACAATATTCAGACATTGAAGAAATAAAAAATTTATCTCAGAGTGTAGATCGTATACAGGTGAAACTGTCGCAACAGATAACAGATGATTTTAAAGAAGCATTTTCGTGTAACACTTCCAGTAACAGCTCCCATCCAAGATTGGGCTTGAATCAGTTATCAGATGCCTGTAAAGTGGTTTCTGTATTGGATCCAAAAGTAAAAAAGGATCTTTTGAAGTGGTTTATTGCTCAGCAATTAGAGGAGTATCTTCACTTGTTTCACGAAAATCAAGATATTGCTTGGCTGGATAAAATAGATAAACGATATGCGTGGCTGAAACACCATCTTCTTGATTTTGAACGTAAGTTCGGTAATATTTTTCCTGTAGATTGGGAAGTCTCTGAAAGAATAACTGTTGAGTTTTGTCGCCTAACACGAGAGCAATTGTCACACATTATGACTAAAAGAGCACAAGAACTCGATGTGCGTTTACTATTGTTTGCCATCAATAAGACGCAGGCTTTCGAGCAATTACTCTCCAAAAGATTTACTGGAATTACTCTAGGCTTTAATAACCTTGACAAGGCTTCTAATGAAATACCAAATGAAGGTGTAATATCTCATGCGGGCATTGTGTTTCACGATCAAATTGGCAGTTGTTTTAAAAACCATTTGGACATTTACATAAAAAGCATTGATCGCAATTTATCGGAATTAATTGAGAAATTTACAGAACAATTAAAAGAACCTTTTAAAGTGGCGGAAGCCAAGACTACCGTGTATCCAAGGTATTTAATTGTACTTATTACTGCCATTTATTAATGTAATATGTGTGCGTGGGTGTTTTCTTTAAATTACCTTCTATATATGAAATTAGTTCCGCCGATCTTTTTGTTTTCTATAAGAAATGCATGGTTCAGTGTAATCAGTTGAGTAATGAAGAACCCATGTATGAACTGGCAATGGTATTTAAAAAATATTTACGTGAATATGCTAGCAAGGTGTTGGAGTATAGTATACCGAAATTAATAGCTTCAACGACGTCAATTGGTAAGTGCAAATTGTTTTACACTCTTATTTATTTAAAATGTATATACACTCCTAATGGACAAATTCTACTATATGGCATTAATGTAATGCATATGTACTGTTTGGTGAATGCTGTCAGTTTTAATACACATAAACACTTATAAACTTTATTTTTTTCAATTTTGAACAAGTTATGATTTTTTTTATTTATATTATTCATATTTATCTATAATTAATTAATTAACATGACTTACAATATTTGCTTATATTAATATTTTTTAATTAGTTTTTTTTTCTATTATTTTTGTGTTTTTGTTTTATGGATTAATCTGTTAAGTGGATTGTTAAAGCACAGTTGCTGAGTCGAAGTTGTAAATCTCTAAAAACACACCCTTTATGGGCGTAAGAGTAAAAACGAATTTACCAAAATTCCTTTCATACCATTTTTAGATAGATTTCATTGTATAGATTTAAATTACAAATAGTTCACTTTTCTTACTGAAATATTAATGGCAATGCTTACTGTACACCTTTTTTATTACTGTGTGGTGAATTAGTTGTTCATGAGTACGTGTGTATGTGAATGGTAGTTGTTGTGAAAAGTGCGTGTTGTGAATGTGAATGCCATCACTGTATTAAGAATAATTCACTGTGATTGCTTGAATGACTCAATTGAATGAGATCTTTAAAAATTTACTGTTTTCATTCTAAGGGGCTGTACAGAAATTGCACAATTCAACGTTCATCGTCTCAATTTTTACTGAAAGTATGAAATTTTAAAATTGGTGATTTATATGAAATTGTGTGAAGTGGAGTAAAGTTCCCAATGCAATCATTCGGAAGCCTTTCTTAGTCGACCTTCAGACAATATGAATTTTACTTTTAGGGCAGCCACTTTCTAGGCAAGAGATGCGATGAGAAAGGAAACGAGTACACATCCGCATGTACTCCCGTTCCACACTTTACCTTTTGTTTTCTCATTCATAACAGTTACTCACAGTTAATAACATTAAAATTGCTGTCTAATAAGAATATTATAGTGCAAACGCCAAATATACTTCAAAGAATAAAAATTTTTAAGTTTTGCAATTAACACCGTATTGTCTGCATACAGACCTAGTGATCTAAAAAAGGTTTTGTACTTGGCAGGATGGAAAAAAATGAAAATTAAAAGGTCAAAACACTAGTTGAAGAAGTTGATTTTGGTGGATTTGATACGTTATATTTTGAATTAATCAAATATTAAAAATATAATTTTGGTGATATGATTTTTTGCTTTTTATGTGACGATATGTATATACTAAACTGCACATGCATAATATTGATAATTTTTTATGTTTGTACACTTTTTTTCGCTCTCATCTTTTTTAAATTTTTTGATGTTTCATTATTTCGCATCGATAATTTTAATAAAAAACTCATTATAGTATTTAAGAGTTTAAGTATTACAATAGTGAAATTAAATAGAAAAAAATTTAAAATAAATTTACCAGGAAAGAGTATGTCTTTATTGACACGTGATATGCAGAATCTTTCTATGACTGCTGGCCAAGTAATACACAATTTCTTAAAGGAAGGCGATGTGCAACGTTTTTCAAAAGATGATCTTATACGTATTTGTTGCGTGCTAACCACAGCGGAGTATTGTCTAGAGACAGTGCAGCAACTGGAAGATAAACTTAAAGAGAAAGTTGCCGCAGCTTACGTGAATAAAATTGATATGTCTGAAGAGAAGGATGTGTTTCATCGGTATGTAAATTTTAATTAAATACGATTTTGTGTTTCGAATCGAAAGGTTTCAACTCTTTAAATTTTTGCATTCAAGAATTATTTCAACTTGTATACAACTTTTGGTTCAGGATCTGGAAGCGGGCTGTGAGGCTTCTCTGCAAGCAATGTCTAAAGTGCAGTGGCATTTGATTAACAATGTTGGCGATCAAAGCGCATTTATTTCAAGTATTTGTGTTAACTTTAAACAAACTGTTCCCATATTGCGCGATAATTTATCAACTTCTCGCAAATATTTCACACAATTTTGTCATAAATTTGTTAACGTTTTTATACCGAAATATATTAACGTTTTGTATAAATGTAAGCTAACGCTTTCGGATGGCTCTAACAATGTCTTGGGATGTGAACAGTTATTGCTTGACACGCATAGCTTGAAAACCGCTTTGGTTGATTTGCCATCTATTGGATCAAGCGTCAATCGCAAAGCTCCTACTTCATACACTAAAGTGGTTGTTAAAGATATGAGTCGCGCCGAAATGATTATCAAAGTTGTAATGACTCCCGTCCAACCGCCAGCCCATTTTACACAACAAGTTTTAAAACTATTACCAGATGTTACTATTGCCGAATACCAGAAGATTTTGGATATGAAAGCGATTAAACGTGTCGATCAATTGCAGCTAATTGATCTTTTCAAACGTACTGCCTCAACAGCTGCCTTTGCAGGTTTAACAGAATCTTCTGAAAATGTTTCAAATGGTGAAATGAATGTAATAAATCCCGCTGAAATGGCTACTAATAATTTAATAGGTGACGCTACTAGTCTTGAGACTTCGGGTTCAGCTCAACTAAATGCCAACGTGACAAGTTCAACCCCTAAAAGGGCTTTCATTTTTAGTGTTGGAAGTTTTTCTAGCGGAAATAACAGTGCGGACAAAAATAGCGATGGTTCGACCCAAGCAGGTAGTGATCGTGGTCGTATTCGTAAATTGGAGAGCCTTTTGAAGAAGAGATTGCCTTAATCAGTTTCTAGTATTTTTTTTTTGCGGTTTTAATTTTAAATTCTTGCATAATTTCATAACATTCCATTGTTTTAAGTTAGCTTCTAATTCTGTGCAATGTTAATGAAGTTTAATAAAAACTTTTTTTGTGTATATTGGAGAATGAAATAGTTTGAACCTGCTGCTTACTAAAGTGCTTACTATGCGACAGGATATAGTATACTAAGATAGGCTGTTATAATTTCTATTTTTCCATTTTTCTATTTTATGCTACATTTTCTTGGTGCTTTCATTTTGGGTAGAAACTAATGGCTTTTTTTGTCATTAATCATTATTAATGACTGTTCTGAAATCCAAGTTTATTTAAGGAGGGGCTTTGTTTTTCTAGCTTTCATCCCCTCCTCATCTAGGGCATTGAGCCGGAATCATGAGGAAGGAATATTCGAAGAGAATATAGACTTGTTTTTCATAGAGATTCTGATGTCGTACCATACATTCCTAATTTCTTTTTGGTAGATTTTTTTTAATATTTTTAGTTTGCCTATGAAATATCAGATAAGATAGTAGTAGGGGGATATGCGTGCTCACATATATATTATCATCGATGTAGATTATTTGTTGGTAAATTTTATGTGACTACTTAAACATTCCACGAACAATTAACACATGAGATATTAGAGAACCTGAGCAAAATTCAGGAAAAGTTTTTGTTTTTAAACACTATGGGTACTAAGTAACCCATGATCCTTGTTGTTGTAACTCAAATTTACAATAACATTCAGGAAAAGTTTTTGTTTTTAAACACTATGGGTACTAAGTAACCCATGGTCCTTGTTGTTGTAACTCAAATTTACAATAACATTGGACCAATTTATTAATTCTTCAAACATTTTCGAACATGGCAGCTTCCCTTGAATTTTGCCTATTTATTGTGTAAGAAGCAAATGCTCAATACATGCCGCCCTGAATCTTTTTGGAAATAAGAACAACTCGGTTTATGTTTAATTAGAGAAAAAGTAATTCTTATTTTTATTCATTTATATTACTTTAATGGAAATATTGTTTTATAATAATATTAATCTAAACAAACAACCTAACTATGACTCTTTTGTATTTAAAAAACCTAATCTCTAAAAATATCGATATATCCACTTATAATTACTTACTAGAGATTTATTTTTGTTTTCTTAATTTATATATATATTTTTTTTGAAACACACGACAGAAAATTGTTATATATGGTTTTTGTAGATGCAACATTTTTTTAAAGAATTTAAAATTAACTGAATATCAAAAGATTTAAGACACAAAATTTGAAATAAAAATGAGAGTAAATTAAGTTGAGACATTTTAAACTACAAATATTAAATTAAATTAAAAAAAATGTGTGTGTTGATGATGACGACTTTGGTTTAATTCCAGCACGATTTAAAATAAAACACCTTTACAGCTCTGCTTAAATGAACAAAACAAGCTTAAAGGGGTGATCAATAAAATGCGAATAATTACTTTCGTTTACATATTTAAACAAAAAAATTAATTTGACTAATTGTATGAGTAAATATATATTTTTTTTAAAAAGCATTCGTTAAATTAAAGTAGCAATCTAAGGCTACTTAAGTGAAGCTGTTTAGTTCATTTTTATTCTTTTTGGTATTAAACTTATGGTATTTTTCATGGTATTAATAATATTTAAAAATTATTTATATACAAGCATTGTTGAGCTTAAAACCGAATTTGTGTCTTAATACTATATAGTAATTTTAACTTTAACTTAAATACATAGTATTCATAGCAATAATAGATACGAGTTAAAACTGTTCTTAGTATAAAAGAAATTAAACTGCTACAATTTTGCTGGGGTCAACTTTTACTCTGAGAAATACGGTATCGTCTTTTATAAAGGGGCGTTTGTAGAGTAAATCATGTGATATGAAACGTGGGAAACCGAAACCCAATTGATCGGGTTCATTAGAAGGCCGCTGGAAATTTTCCCAAGTAGGATCGGGTACAAAGGATTCAGCTACACCACCTTGGCCTGCCTGAGCTCCTTGCTCAAAAAGAGTAAATGTTATAGAATGACCGAAAGGCCATTTTAGTAAGGCATCATATTCGCCCGGCAATACTTTGATGTAAACCGAAACATGTGAATTTTCGCCTGGACCATTGCCATTCAAAAACATAGACGCTTGCAGTTTGTAACCATATTGTGATGTATAAAATGGTGGCGATACTAATTCCAAGCCATCTTTGCCTTTCGCTTCTGACATTTTAGCCGACCATTCAGTTATTTTCCATAGCAAAGTACCTGTAAAGTTGATTGACAATTTAGAGACGGCTGATTTTAGCATTTGTATTTGTTGCCCTTGTCTGGTTGACAAAGCCACCATCAAGGATAAATGTGATGATGCATTGGCCTCCAAATGGGCTTCCAACATGTGCCGGGGTCCCTTAAATCTGCAGCCGGCTTCTTTAAATGTGCAAGATATAGCCAAGGCTTTACATTCCTCTCTTAAGTGAGCTTCCATATCAGCTCGCGCTATTGGACCCACATCGCAACGTTGTGGACATACAGCCGGAGCTCTAGGACATTGGTTCACATGTAAGGCCAAAGTGTCGGCCGAAAATTCTCTGTTACAGTGCAAGCAACGTCTCAAACGTTTGGTGCAATCCTTAGACTTGTGCAAAGTCATACGCCCTCTTAATATTCTCTGGCCACATTTTGCCTCACAGTAAATGGGTTCTTGACCACATGTGCCGGCATGCTCTTCCAGACCAGCACCAGAAAACTCACTTTGACAAAATTCACACTTTGTGCGTCTCATAGTGCAAGTATACTGTAAATGATCTGTCATCATTATACGAGCAATCTGTGCTCCACATTTGTTCGGGCACTGAGTAGCATCATGCTTACATACATTCAAATGAGCCTAAAAATTACAGAATAACAAATTTATTAGAACAGACATCTTTAAATAATAAAAACCAGCCAAGTGGTTTGTTACTAGAAATATTACCAACTTACTTTAAAAGTATTCTTTGCTTAAATTCTTAAACGTTTTCCAAATTAAATTCATGAAATTATTAAGAATTTTTTTTTTAATTTTCTATGTTTGTTTAATGCCCATAAAAATCCCATAAGTAATAAAATACTAGTAAAAACATAATAAAAAGTATAATAATAATTTACATTAAGCAGTAGGTAAACTATTAACATTTTTAACCTTAGCCGCAGTGAATCATTTTAAACAAGAATAAAGCAAATGAATTTGTTCAAAAAATAATTAATAAATATAAAGAAAAGCCAACGAGTAGCAATTTCTTGGAATAGGAAAAAGGTAACTTTCGGAAGCTTTTAAAAGTTGTTGTTATTCTATTAGAACTTTAGAACTCAAACAATTGCATAGGTGACCGCAAAGGTTGGTTTTCTTTTCTTATTAAATTACCTTCAATTTTCTTAATTCATCAGACCATGCACAACCCTGTTTGTGGTGAATACAAAATACCAAAGAACCCATTATGGCCTGCTTAGGATCCGGACCAGGATAAATCTGAAATTGCAAAAAAGAAAAAAAAATTGTTAATATTATCGGCATTTTAGTCTAAAAAGTATATTTATTTTGTGTCAAATATCATCAGAGTCAAATCATTTATTTCTATATAAAAGTTTTTTAAATATTTAATAACTATTTGTGTATGCAAATGTAAATATAATAAAAAAAAAAAAAAATGTAAACATAATAATTTTTCAAAAAAAAAAAATTGTTTTATAATTAATTGCCATTTACTTTTTATAGCAGTACTTATAACTTTTTTCCCCCCTTTAAAATTTCTCTAACTTCCGCTTGTCAATTCCATTTCTTACTGATATTTTTGCTATCAAATATACTCTTTCAATTCTCTTTATTTAACGGATATCAGTTTTACATAAACGCATTATTAATTTCAAGCGCATGAAATATGGAGTGTACAATACAGAACCATACACACAAAATATTGATAAATATTTATAAAGCATATTTTCCCCCAAACAAAGTGTTTTATTTTTATCTTACAAGACCCTTAGAACCGAAGTTCTACCATGAGGGCTTGCTTTTTAATCGTTTTTTCTTTGTTTTGAATTTTCAGAAAAATTAACATTGTTTATTCGTTTGTGGGCCATCTGCAGTTATAACCCCAACTTAGTAGCATGCAGGCATATATATCCATGGACAACATATATTTTTTGTGTTCATATGTGTATGTAGGTACGTACGAGTATGCTCATTTATTCATAAAAGGGGGAAACAAGTAAAAGTTGGCTTGACTGTTGTCGCATATCTGGATAATTGTGCTTGCAGTTGCATGCCAGGCAGTTTTATCTTGGCTTGTGATATTTATTTTTTTTTTTTGTTTAGCATTTTTACATATATTTACGCTGCTGCACACTCATATATAGGGTCTTCCAGTAATAGTTTTTATTTTGATATTTTGACATCGTTTAAATTGCATTTTCCCCAGTTTCTGTTGAGCTACTGTTCTTGGTGCGGTTCTTTATAAAGCTTATGGCACAAATAACTCCAATTTTCCACTCGATTAACAACTGATGGTGATGAGAAGGTCCCACGACCAACCGGAAATGCTGCAATTTTGCGATTAATGTTATTGTATTGGTCACATTTGTACCTCTTCCTAATCAATCGTATATGTTTTACTGCTCGTCTCTTTTCGGTTGCATGGTTGCACACTGGCGGATTAATGAAAACGCCAAGTATTGTTACAACACCCTGTACACATTTATATATGCCTATATGTGTATAGATATGCTAAAAATTAAATCTAATTCCACATCCGGTTTGATTACGTATGTATATACAATGCATGTGTGTGTGTGTGTGTGTGTGAATGCTTTGAGTTTTTTTTTTGAAGGCTTAAGATGTAATTTATAAATCTGACCAGATATCGAAAAGAGCGGCGAACTCTTTGTGATGCTTTGTGCAAATTAGTCAATTTTTTTTTTAATTTGCTTGTGATCTGTGGATTTCATCAAATTTATTTTCTCAGTAAAGAAGGATGTATAATTCACAATGTCCTCTAAATTTATTAAAATGTGTAGTGCTACTAGACTCTACACAAAAAACCAAACTTTGGAAACAATTAATTAGGTACGCTGCTATTCAAAATAATTTCAATGTAATTTACTAAAAATTATTAAAATGTATTACTAAAATGTAATTTTTCGGAAAACAAGAATGTGTGCACTTTTTACTGCGAAAAATGTGGAGGTCATTAATTATAAAGGTGTGAGGCAATGTAGTTTTTTTATGCAAATTAATAAATTATATACTTATTTGTGCAAGTGTATAGTTGACAGAAAAAATTTATAAAAAAAAATGTTTTCAGAAAGTTCATAAAGAAACTTTATTTTGCAAATTAAAAAACAAAAAGTAGAAATGGAAGAAATATTTGCAATGTGATAATAAATTTGATTTTATTTTATTACAAAATATTTCTTCAAATGTATTTGAATGCACGGTAAAAAAATATGTGAAATAAATATAAGTAACTAATTTCTTAAAAATGGCTCATAAGACTACAAGTTTTCAAAAATATTTCACTTAAGTAAATAATTCTTACTTAGATGGAATAAAAATGACTGGAAATAAATAAATGACAAAATTATTTCTTACATTGTAGGAAATCAGTCTAGACCTGAAGGTAATAGTTTCTAAACATAAGAAAATGTATAGTTCAAACCTTAAGAAATGTTCATCGTAGTTGCAAGTAAATTATCGGCTAAACTAATGACTGTAAACTGATTAGTTTATAGTTTCTATTGACTTCCCGTCTGGAAATAAATTTCTGTATTGCAATTTCATTTTTGCTTAATTGGGTATACCAGTTCGCAAACATATTTCTAGTTTAGTGAATTTTTCATTTTAAATAAATGTTCGGAGGGAGGGTCGTTAAGTAACGGAGTGGTGTAGTTAGAATTGCCCTTAATTGGTTTCTTCCAAGACATGTTTTTCTGAAAACTGTTTGAGAATTTAATAAAATTGTTAATTATAGTTTAGTTGCTCAATAAATTTTGAGGCACCACAATTGAGAAAAACTTGCTTAATCTGAGACTGATTGAATAAAATAGATACAAAAAAAAAAAAAAAAAAAAAAAATTAAAAAGGGAATTTAAAAAAAAATATTCTCGTTTTGCAATTGTATTTAAAGACAAATTTTTATAACGATACCTTTACTCAAAATATTTTTTTAAACTTGGTTCATATTTTTAACAGCAATGAGAAAATTATTTACTGCATTTCTTTCTTTTTTTTTGAGTGTAGTAAAATAAGCTTAATGTTTAAAAAAAAATTAATTAAAATGTAATATAACTTTTTGTAATAAATTGGCAAAAGAGTCATTTGCTAACTTCACTACCTGTTGTAGATTTCTCAACAGTAGTTACACAAAATACAATTACAATGGATTGTGAATTGAAAATACATATATTTCCCTTAAAAAAAAGTTTCTATTGTAAACTTGAAGAATAAAAATAAATTTAATGAATACGAAATACAAAAACGAAAGGGGAAGCACATGAACATGCATATGCACATGCATTTGTGCGCAGTGCGCTGTACAGTGCAGGGAGGTAAATTTTTGTGGGTTATGAACAATGTAATACTCAAGTGGGCAATAAATAACTTTGAAGTCATCAAACTTTATTAGAAAAAGGAAAACAATTTAAAAAAATTTTAAAAAAATATGCTTTAGGTCTACTTTAAAAAATGCATTCTTCTGCTGGAAATTTCTCTTATTAAACGTCGCATGGGTCTTTAGAAGCTGCAAACTATTTAGTTAACAATGTGTTTACAATTTACGATTTAGTTTCAGACATACTCAGACAAACAGGGCATATGCTAGCCATATTGCAAGTCGTCGGAGAACATAATAAAACATATTTATGCATTATTTCCGTTGTAAGTGGAGATGTGGATGGCTTTGGGCGCTGCTGCTCTTTTAACATTTTAATAATGCTTATATGAACGAATGAGGCCCAAGCAATGCTTTGTATCTAACTACATATATATGTAAGTACGTACCCGTATGCATGCATATATGTATACACATATAGACATACTTACATATGTACTTTTTGTTTGTCTATTTGTTAGTTGTCTGTAAATCTAAAAAACAAACATAATTCATGATAAAAGCTTAGCAGTGCCATTGCCTGGTTGCTTGTATTTCTGTCCAATTGTCTATACTTTGTAGGGTTTAATAACTCGTGTCTGGTTTCTAGATGATACATTTTTTTCTTATGCACACATACACACATATTTACATATACACGACATGAAATCAGCTCCAAAGTAATGATTCGAAAGAAATGCACGTGTCATTTTTTTTCGTTATAATTTCTTTAACATTGTCAGTTTTATAAACAAATAATTAGTTAACATTTGAACACAAATCAAATTTTTTGGGGTGTTTTTCTTTATCTGATAATTTTCTGAAAAGTATTTATAACTTTTTTTTATTTTAAGCCAGATAATAGCATACATTTGTATACATATACTTGTGTATTTGAAGCTGCGCATGCGCATGCGTAACGGGAATTTTTAAATTTCGCGGTTTTACTTGCCTTTATGATTGTACGTTTTCATTTAAAGCCAACAATTTGAATTATTTTATTTGTATTATTTTAACTGGAATGATTTTAATTCACATAAGTCTTCGCCTACAGCTACATATATACATATTTATCATTTTCATATATAAACCTGACAAGCTTTAAATTTTTTTTTTTACCATAAACCTTAAGTTCCCACATTTTTATTAAATTTATTACTATTTCTTTGCTCAAATTTATGGAAATTGATCAAATTTATGAATATTATATGTACATATATAATATATATTTATATATTTATATTTATTTATTTATTACTTTTTTATTTTTTTTAACGAGAACAATATCAATTTTATTTCTTAAAATTATTAATAGGAAAAGTGGTTCGTTTTTCTAATAATTATTCTTTCATGTTAAGAACTTTAAAATGGTACAATTGAAAATTGATTAGAAAACTATTATCTTAACCAGGGAAAGAGGTTAGCTTACGGCAGGGAAAGAGTTCTAGATTAAAAAAATTAATTTTATAAATCTTGTTTTTAAAGTTAAAAGAAAGAGAAAATGTTCAATCTGAATTTATATAAATTTCACAATGCTTTCTTTAGTTTATTATACCTCAGCAGTGTACATTATTGGATTAAGTTTTTATACCTACACTTTACAATAAGTTTCTGAATGAAAAAATTAAGTGCGAGCTAAAATAATAATTTTTTATGCATAAAGAACACAAAATAACTAAAAAGGAAATCCTGTTTTTGGTGGGATAGAATAAGTTAAATTTTATTGCATGTCATCGTTAAGCTTTCCGCAGTAGTTGTAGAAGATCACTGCACTGCAGAGAAATACTTATGCCTGGCTGCTCCTTTTCTTTATACTGTTGCGATAAATTAACAATTGCAACACAAAATTTTGTTTTCTGAAGATTTCTTCTATGTAAGTATGTAGCAAATGTCACTACAAATAATTTTTTTTTTGTGCAACCTGTAACACGAATTACCTGGTGACAAGTTTAGTCAATTTAGGCTTGACACCACAAGAATTCTTCTTTAAATAATTCTTCTTTAAATGGTTTGATTTTTTAATTGTATTTTATACCCTTCTAGCAAGGAAGAGTGTGTACATGTAAGTAAAAATTATTAAATTGCACATTGTGAAAGGTTTGTCAGATATTGTGTACAATTCACAAAGTTAATAATGCTTCCAGCTTAAGAATATTATGAAATTGTAATATCCGGTCTATGTAAGCTCTTGATAAAATAGCTGGCGGATCAAAAAATACAATGTGTCATACATATGTAAATATGTAAATGCAAACATACATGCACTCATACATATATATATATTAAATAATATTAAAAAAATAAATAAAACAAGTTTTAACTCGAGCTTTAGCAGAGCCAAATTATTTATTCTCAAAACATAAATAGAAGTAATAAAAAGCTGAAGTATTTGCATAAGAGAGCGACTTACATACATATTTCGTTGTTTTATAAACTTAAATGTCCGGTAAAGAAAATAGATACACTGCAAAAAATATCAGACAAAGAAGATGTTAAAAACAAGAAACGATGTTAAGAATGTAACACAATACTTTGAAGTTTTGAAACCACAATTTGATAAGGATGAGTGTGTTACGCTAGTCCGTGAATGTGTTTTATTATTCTCACCATGTTTGCCTTTTCTGAAATGTTTTTTTTTTTCATTTTGGCTTTCTTAATTGCGGATACACCTTTTTCGTCAACTGTTTTTGACTTTGCCTTTTTGTGGCTGCACTAAATTTTAAAGGCTGCCAAGTATTTTTTTAAAAAAAGTAAATTTTTTACTAAATTCCCCCCAAAAAAAATTTTTTTTTAAACATTAAACTTTATTTAATATTGAGTGAAGTGCACTTCTTTAATCATTTCGATCAAATATGATTTGGGCATTAATAAAGCATGAATAAATTAATTTATACATATCTATGTACATTGTACGAGGGTAGGTGAAAAATGTCTGGCCTGATTAAGAAAATCGATTTGATTTGGTTTTCGTTTCGCTGTTTTCAACATAATCTCCAAAGCGATGTAGTAAAGCAGTGATGCCATTTTTATAGCGCAATTCGTCCAAGCCGTCGAAATACTCATATGAATATCATATAAAATTTTATCTGACCTCAATTGCTTAACCTCTGTTTTTATGTAACACAAGAAAGTAAATGTTCATACAAAATTTATATTGGCTTTCTTTCATTTGAATGCCAAAGATCTTCATATAAATATTATGTATGTGTCAGATTGCATCAGCTGGAAAAAAGAATTGTGGTTTTGGTACTTATCTCGAGCTGATAGCCTTTAGCTGCTAGTGCTCTTAATATTACTTTTATTTATAGAAAATTTGAAATAAAAACGTAATATTTATCTTTTACTAACTACAGATTAAAGTTGCAGCAGAGTCAGAGTCAGAGTCAGAGTCAGAGTCAGAGTCATAGTCAGAGTCAGTAATTGGTTATCATTTAATACTCAGATAATACTTTCCTTGAGGTACTTTGTGCCACTATGATTCAAAAGAGAGAAATTAAATTCTTATAAGGTTATAAAAGAAACACCAGCGTTCTGATAAAATCGCCAATATTTATTGGCAGTTATTCAACAGAAAAGGTTCCTTATCAGTAAACATTAGAAGCATTAAAGATGTTGCACATATACGAACAAAAGTTTTGGGTTTATTTTAATAATAATTATTATTTAAGTTATTCCTCAAACATTTTTTTTTTAAAATTTATTTTTATTTACATTTAAAAAAGTTCCATGTATTTTGGGAGATTTCGAAATTATAGACCTTAAAAAAGAATTTATATACTTAAGTAATTCCAGGCGTTTGTAAATCCTTTTTCAGTAGTGCTTAGTGTACCCACTGAAGTATAATCGAGTACACTGTATGAAGTGTGAATACGGGCATACACATACAGTGTTAAGTAAATGCATAAACTATATATACTCATATATGCTGAATTTAATGATAAAATAATATTGTGTTACTTTATTTTATTTATGACATTGGCTTTATTTGATATATCAATTGCACTAAAATTGCAAAATTAATATTCTGTGGAATATATTTTTTTTAATATTATTAGAATTTTAATGTTTTATTTATTTTTAAGGATACATTAAACTTAATTATTGTGGTTGTTCTAATAAATATTACTTTTGAGATTTCAGCATGACTTAAATATCCATCAAAGACAATATTGTACTACTTGAAATAGATTCTATAGTACGATTTACATATATCTTCCAGATTTTCTTTTTTGCGCTTTACTTAAAATAAGCATAAGTTTTAATCGGAAGAATTTTAATGGATTATTGTCAAGAAATTGAATCTAAACAAAATCAGACGAAATAATTCAGAATAAAAATTATATTGTTTTCCCTAAAAGTATTTTTTAAAAGTCCCCAAATTTATATACAAATGCTTAATGTTGGCAAGCATGTTTACATCAGTATTTCTCGTTCTCTGAGAAGCAGGTGAATGTTTGTTGATCACAGTGGTTATTGCTGACTGCAACATAAGTAGCGACAGCAGCTGCTGTTACCTTGCAATTTCGTTTTTTTACAGAAAGTGCATTCACAGTTATTTGAAGTTATAAATTTGTATGCCAAACATTTTTTGTACAGAAAAAATTGAAAAAAAAAATATTTAATAACCAAAAACAATTTCAAGAAACGGCTGATGCATTTTGGCCTTTACATTACAGTGCAGGTTGTAAATTGGCAAATATTAAATCCTGAAAATACTCCATAATTGGATTAGAAAATAAAACTGTTCAGAATTGCAGTGGCCTAATGTCGTGAGGTGCATGTTCTTTACATTTAAAGAACAATTATATCCGAGTTACAGAGTTTCTTTTTTATGAAAGATTTTAAAACCGCAGATCATAGAACCGCGGATACTTCTGAGATTCTAATGTTTTGTACTTACTGGCTTCCACTAGAATTCGGGATAATAAATGTTTTTTTTAATGCTGATGCGAAATTAAAATTTTTTTAAAAGATGGTTTTTTCTTAAAAGATTTTTAATAATTTTTAATTTTTTGTAAATTTACGGCTTAAGGCGCACAATCTTGTATTGATTTATTTATGCCGATTCGGAAAAGCAAAATTTAAATGCTGAATCAATTTTTATTTCCATGAAATTTAAATCCGTAATACTTAGGCCAAATCTAAGACATAATACGAATAAAAGGGATTTGAAAAACTCAGTCCAAAACTACAAATCGATACTCAGACTATCCAGATGCTTATACTGCATGAAATCTAATTTCTACAATTGGTTCAACAATTTCATTTTTAGGAATTTTATTATTTTTTTATATTATTTGAAAAAGCATAATATCTATACGATTATTAGCATAATATCTTGGCCGAGATATATTAAGAAATCAAAGTTTCGTTACAGATTTATGAGGAGATAATTTTGAGAAGTTATCGAGAGTGCTAAATTCAATCGCATTACAGTTCAGGTTGTAATTCCATATTCAATAGCTTAAGTTCAAAAACTGATTTACGGAGAATTTTTCCCGGACATTTGAATATTTAATGATGATTGTGCAAAACCTATATCAATGCTTGCTAAATATATAGTTCAAAAGTTGTTACATAAGTTGTAATTCCATATAAACAATTTCTATTATTTCAAGTTTTCCAATCACAGTTCTATGTGACCACAAATGCTCATCTTACATCGCTTGTTGGGTTAATACCTCCAATTGACTCTACTAATTTTTATTATTTTAAGCTATATAGCTTAAAAAATATCTAAATCGGCAAAATGTTGAATAAATTTTCAATATTTCTCAGCACTGAATTTTTTTTTTGAGGAAACTGGAAATTACTTTGGTACTTTGGTACTTTTAAAATAAAAAAAAAATTACGTTTTCATTTTCGGGGGGAAATAATCAATAGCTAAGCAATATTTTTCTTTGGAATAAATCCGCTAGAGAAATAAATTAATTGAGAAAATTCGAGGGGAAGAGATCTGTTGTAGCATGTTTTGTCATTAGAACACAAACTTTGAGAGATTTTTACTGAAGCATCGTATGATAAACCTCTATGGTTTTTTTTGTTTTTTTTTTTTTTTTAAATATATATGTATAGCCATTTTGAATCAGCGACGAGATATCAAATAATTATCTGTGTTCGGTGTTTCCTTTAAATAATTTCTTAGTGCACTTCGTTATTAACAATGAATGAACAATTTTCCAAAAGTATCTCAAGCATAACAACAACTTGAAGAGGCGAAGAAGAATATCATGCTAACGAATGTATTAATGTTTAATTATATCGCAGTTATTAGTTAAAGACCGTCAAACAAGCAGGGCATCACTTATTACTACCTAATGAATTGAAACCAATTTTTCTCCAAACATTTATTCGTTTTCTTTTTGTACTTGAAAGTACGAATACAATGGGGAAAATCATTGAATAAATACAATATAATAAATAAATAATATGAGAAACATGTGTTTGTGGAATTTGAGAAACTGAACATGAAGTAGAAGGCAAAATAAAAAAGAGTAATGTCGAGTATGTATGTATGTATATATGTATATGTGCATGCATATCGTTGGTCTCAGGTAGAAAGGCCTTAAGTGGAATTTTTTTTGCAATAGATTTTTTTTTAGTGATTTTAATATATGAATTGAATGTACATTGAAATCAGTAAAAAAATTTTTACAAAAAAAAAATTTGTGTTAGGGCCTGTATACTTGTTTAATTATATCGCAGTTATTAGTTAAAGACCGTCAAACAAGCAGGGCATCACTTATCACTAAAAAAATCTTTAAAAAAAAAAAAAAAAAAAATGCGTGTTAGCGCCTTTCTACTTGAGACCAACGATATGTAATAACATATTTACGAGAGAATATAAAGAAAAATTCCGTAAGGGCATGAGACATGCAATTAATTCGATGCATGTCATGAGTGACTTGCGCTTGCAGCTCACGTCATATCATATGCACAAATATCCATGGTGATACCATACGGTACACATGCGCACACACACATACACATAGAAAAATGCGAAATTACATTTCTGAAACCAAAATGCGTACCGCACTATTTCTTATAATATAATTATTGTTCAACAATGTCGGACAATTTCCAATTGTGATAATTACATTTATGTGATGATAATAATGATGTTGAGCATGTGTGATATGGCAGTGTGGTTAAGTTGCAATTCATAATGCGTACCTTTTTTGTTTTTAAAATGTGTACAGTGTGTTTATAAGAAAATAGTAGGTAATAAAAAAGTATAAAAAATAAATTAAACAATATAATGCACAATTTGTTAGCGCTCATACGTACATACATGCATACACACATTCGCACAAACACTTCAAGACCTACAACTTTGACTTGTCTTACTACAGATTTCAATTCCACATAAAATATTTTTATTATTTATGCCTGTACGTACTATTTACTCTATTTTGTCGTAACCTGCCTGCCAGTAATTTTGAGTGAATTTTGTGCATGTGAACAATGTCACTTCCGTTTGCCATAAAATTGTAAAAAAAAAAATATAGAATGATGTACAAAAGAAAGGTTTTTTTTTTATATTTTTCCATAGAATTCTTCGTAGTGGATAATGATGCAATTATTTCGTTATTTTGAAATATTGACTGTAAAACTTGTTTGAAGTAATTTTTAACTGGCGCGAGTTACACTCAAAAAAAAAGGGTAGAATAAAATTAGGCAAAAATATGTGTAATAAACGTGACTTCATAATTTAAGACGATCTTATTTACATCTAGAGGGAAAGTTTCCTTAAAATGTGAATATGTCTAATAAATTTCATAAGTTTTCATCACAAGTGTAAGTAAATTCTTTTAGATAAAAAATGTCGTTTTTTTAAATAAATTGGCTAGACTAAAGTTAATTTTTTTTTAATTAAGCAAGTTCAGAATATATTTTTGGTTCATGCCATTTTCCATTTTATATACATATTTAAATCTTGGTATAATCTCAAAATAAAATAATCGACTGCTGGCTCTTTAGAGAGACCGCCTTTGAATATAATGGTTGGTGGTTCGAATCTCAGTTCATCCAAAATATAATAGAGTATGATTCTTCAGTTTTAATTTCAGTTTTATTTACAATTTAATAAAAATAATAAAATTAAATAGATTAATAATAATTAATTGACTAATTTCAAAATTTTAGTATACAAATTGGGCAAGTGGAAGAATATATTAAAATAGATTAAAAAAGAGGGAAATTTAGAGAAAAAAAAAAATACTAAAAATACTCGTATTTTACTGGCATATTTTAAAATATTTACTTAAATTTAGTTTAATTAGAAAATTCTTTACACTCATTGTCAAATTAAATTATGTAAACTTGAGTTTCCAAATACCGCTTGAAAAGTTTTCTTAATACTAAGAAGGAGGTTATGAAGTGATCATTCGAATTCAAAGTTAACAGGAGGAAAAATCCTTTTTATGGGATAATGGAAACTCATGGTAATCTGAGAAATAATACTACGATTATATATTAGAAAATGTTGCTCATGATAAAATCTTTTTATGGTAGACAAAGTTGTTTTAACAAGTCGCTCCATTAACGTAACCAATAGCTTAAGTGTTCAATTGTCTCTCTTTTTTTCTTAAAGTACTGCGTTTTAGTATGGCTGGTAGTGGTATAAAAGATTATTTTAATGCCAGTAATTGTTGTTTGCGAGCAGATACAAAAACTCACTTAATAAACCTGCTTTTTCCATGCAAATATGTAGCTTTTTCTGCTTTTGCTGCTGCTGTGGCTGCCGCCTTAAAACTTTTTTAATTTTTAAAATTCTCTTTTAAACAAATCATGTTACGGCGAGTATGGATACACTTTGCCGGAGAAATTGCATAATCTAGTACACATGCATGTGTATTAGTTGAGCACAAAACGCCTTTTAACTCTGGCATTTAACTAAACTTACATTCAACTTAATTAAAAAACATAACAAGACAAGAGAACTTTTTACAGAGATTTAAATTGTAGTGGATAATGAAGGTTGATTTATTTATCAAGAAGAACGAAAATAATTCATAGCCAACTATAAGATTTATGAAATCTTTGTGCTCGGAAAGAGCTTCAAAACTTTTTCAATGTCATTTTTTTGTGATTTTCCTTTGAAGAAGACATTAATTCATTAGTGGCATTAGCTGCTGTTTGGAATGATACATGTGAATCACATGTGTGCATCTTTAGATATTTAAAGGGCAACTTTCAGATTAATTTGTTTAATAAAATGTTACTTTTTTTTTATTTCTTTTGTTTTCAACATCCTGTTTATTTCGTTTTAGTTTGAGGCTCTTATGGCAAACGGAAGCAAATGTTGAATATCATCTTTTCTTTTTTAAACTTTAATTTTCCCACACGTTGAATATGCAACATGTGTCCTCAAGATGTGATTTCTTTTAATTACTCTCTTGTCTCTTTGCTTCATCTAAACAAGTATTCTTTTTTATATTTTAATAAAAAGTTCAAACTCGAAGTAATTTTCAAATTCAATTACACAGAAAGGTTTGAATAAAAATATTTTATTACTTTGTTTTTTTTTTCCTAACAAGGTTATAGCAAATTACGAATGAGGCAATTTTTTTTTGCTAGACACTTTAAATAAAGCCGATTTCCTGTCATAAATTAAATGCTTTTAAATCGAAATGGTAAAAGAATTCTGTTTTGAAGTAAAATTTTTCAACTTTGAACATTTTTTAATTTTTGTTGGGCAAAAGCAAAATAGTAATTAAATAATAATTTGCTCGATTGAATAAGATTTTGCGAAGTTGATCATTTACTTACTTCTCATGGGGTTCATGCAACAAATGTCATTTAGTTAAATATTACATAATTAAAATCGGGTTGACTGGTATATGCCATATGCTACCAAAAAAAAAAAAAAAAATACAAAGTTGGAACACACCACAAAGAAGTTTTGCATCAAATGGAATTTATGTCCTTAAAAATTGCACAATATTCATTTCTCTTTTATCAACTGCACTTCAACCTGAAAAGTTTTCTCGCATCCAACTTCTAGACAACAATGTAATAAATTATACGCTGTTACAAGCACAACGTAAACAGCTGTTTATGCTTACGATTATGTTTTTAAGATTTGTGTGAGCTTTTGTAATAATGTCGGCAATAGCGGAACGTTATAGTTTTCTGTGTCCGGTTTATTTTAAATAAAAAGGGGGCCAGATAAAATGATCACACTTGACCATTTCCATGTCCCCATTTTCTTAGAAAGTAATGCTGTTGTTGTAGAAGATATAAAATATTCTTATTGGAGCGTGAAATCTTAATTAAGGGAATCTACTATTGTAGTTCGTTTCAATGAACTCCCATCACATTTATTGGTCTCGAATTAGAGATACGTGTATAAGCCTTTGGTTTAAATAAGTTTAAAATATACTAGAATATATTTAAAATCATTTTAAAAATACTAACAAATGAAAAATCCACATAATGTACAGTAAGCGAACTTTAACGTAACGTCGAGGGCTGAAGTCTTTAATGGAAATTGAGATGGCTGCCATACACTGCAATCAAATAAGGCTTCTAGATTTATAGGTATAAGATATAGTACCAAACTTTTGCATTTTTAAGTTAGATTGAAAAGAGGGCCAGAAACAAACAGGAGCTAGAAGCCGACCTGTTGTGCGCTACTCAAAGGGTTTCTAAATGGTTTGCAATCACTTCTTTTGAGATGACTTAAATTTACTAGCATGTCAGCCTCAGGGAATTGGGCCTCCATCCGAGTAAAGGTTGCTTATCCTGTTTTGCCCAAGATCTCGTTTCGCTAAGACTGAACAGATTTTCTGATTTATCTTTGTCTGAATTTCTCTAAAGTTCACTCTGTTCTCTGATCTGTTCGCTCCTAATCCCTAATAGTACTATAGGGTCTACGTTTGATAGGTTTCAGCCAGTTTCGATTCGCCTAAATATATTTCTAGTAACGATTTTGAGTAAGGTTAGAACTGATAAATATCAAGGTATATTTTATTTTCGGGAAATTTTCCAAGTAAATATTCGAGAGGATAATTATTACAGGGCGGTTTAAATTCTTTAGCAATATTTTTATAAGGTAGTCACTCTACTATTAATTGCAACAGCAATATTTTCGCCATTATTGGCGAATTTTACGTGGCGAATTTTCACGACAAATCTTTGTTATAATTAATAATAGTGTGACTGCATTATAAAAAAACTATTGCAAAAAAAAAAAACATGGACTAAACATGGTCACACAGTGCTGAGTTGTTCGTTGTTCGCTGGCGTATGACGAATTTTGACCAACATTATGATTTTGCATATTTTCGTATAGTGAAATATATTTTATTTTTGGCGAAATTCATTAGACACCGTGATATTTACACAGCATGATAAGTGTAAACGTATTGTATTGTATTATGGTATGAAATTTATTTATAAATAATTATTGTGGTGAATAATTAATCAATTCTAGTCTTTAAATCTCACTTTCGTCTGCAACTCCATTGTTATCAAAGTCGATCTTCATTCAATATCAGAAGGAAGTGTAAGTTTTAATTATAAAATAACTCCTCTTAAAACATTCAACACTTGGCAGAAAAAGTAATCTTAATAACAAATTGACCTATTTTGCTAATACTCGTATTTGTTTAGCCGTCAGCTGATTTTTGTTAATATTTCTTTTTACATGCTCATATAATACGCTAAACAGTTTTCTAACTTTTTGTTACGCTTCAAAAAGTTTGCTTCAACTAAAGTAAAAGTCTATCTAAATAATTATTTCATCTAGCATGTTTTCGTGTCTAATTAAATTTTTTAAAAAATAATAGAATGGAAAACCACTGGAAGTTAAAATAATTAATTATTTTTCTGATCATATCTTTTTGGTTTCGTTTTTATAGTAAGTAGAGCCTAATAGAAAGATGGTAAATTGATTCATTAGCTTGAATTTCTTAATTTTGTAAAATTCTGTTATTTAGATGAACGCAGACTGTCATAGTGAGATCTTTCGATTTATGTTGCACTAGAATTTTTATTGGATTAAAGGTAAAGGGAGCAGCAAACAAAGAGAACAATAATTTATTTTTTATAATTTTACGAATATTTGACGTAATGAAATTTCCATGAAATTTAATTAGTTTATAGCGATTTCAACTCTAAGCAATTAATTTTGACGTTAAATTACCTTTTTATTGTTGACCTTTTTAAATTATAACATGGTTTTTAGTTTTTAAGTCTCACAATTGCAAAGATAGAAAACATTATTCAAAGCATTAATTTTCTTTAACTTACTATTTGCTCCAATTCCGTAATGGGCATGTTGTTATTATTATTTGATGAATGTGTTGAAGTGCCAGAATTCGAAGACACTGTTGATGATGATGACCTAGAGGTAGCACAGTTTGAGTTTTTATTCCGTGGTGGCGTAGGAGGTGGTACTGGACTAGTTACATTTAAATTTGAACAATCCTTAGAGTTACGATTTGGTGATAAACGTGACGGAAAACTCAAGGTTTTCGTCCACTGAGCCAAACTTCGCCCCATTTCAATGGGCTTATTTTTAATTTGTTTTAATACACTTCCAGCCAATGTTATCACAATATTTTCTTTTTTAAGTTTTCTTTATATTTTCGAATTTTGCTTAAGAAATTTGATTATGTTTTAATTAAAACCAGTTAATCAATTTTTCAACTTATTTTTTATTTATAATTTTGAAAATATTGTTTATTTACCAACCGCCAAACGTTTTAAATTCGTTCCGATCATTCCGCTTGTTAAAGAGCAACTGAATTACAATAATTGTGAAACTTCTTTTGCTTCACTAGTCAAACTTTTATATTTATTCCGAGCATACATCAGTGCGCACTAACGTCTTTCTGAACTGTTAATAAACACATTGCGTTGTGTGTTGATAAAGATACAGTTCAAAATATAATAATTTTTACATACACCACCACCACTGTCATTAGCAAAAACAACAAAGAAAACCAGTACGCCAGCACCACGACCACAGACTACAAGAGACAGCACCAGTTGGCATTCCTTTTGCTAGTAAAGCCACATGCACATGTGTGTGTGTATGTTTTCCTTTTTGTGTTCTGTGGTATATTCCTTTTAAGTCAGACAGAGAAGGCGATATAGTAAGAATGCATTTTCGACAGAGATGCACTATTTTACTCTGGTAAACTCGCACTTTAATAAATTTAAGAGCGTATTAAAACGAAGAGAAGCAGTAACTGAACGTTTCGTATTGAAATTATGGGGGTAGCCAAGTAAAGTTACGTTCACGAAAATAACCCAAAATATCCCTAAATTAGCTTTCTACGCAAAGGAAAGCTGTTTTAAACGGTGTCTAAAATTTTTCGAAAAAAATCTTGCTACTGTTATATAAAATCGAACTTATTTTATGAATTGCAAGCACATTAAAAGTTTAGTCAGTCTTCTCGTACGTTAAGAATTAATCACACCTTTGTTGTAATATGTATTGTATATTGTTTATGACTTCATAAGGAGTACAATAGACTTTTCAAAATATGAATTTTTTTACTCCAATATGGAATTCAAGCAGTGGCTCCGGCAGTAGTTTTCTTTCTAGTTAGTGTTGATAAAAATATTTTATCTTCATGATACTTTTGTTTTGCAACCACAATTAAATAAAAATAAATTAGTAATTAAACAATTATCAGAGATAGAAAAGTATTGGGAAATAAATTAAAGTTAATTAAATTAAAATAAATTCTGGCGAGATTTTATTTGATTTCATTTCAATACCGCATATACATACATACATAACATTTCAACTGTTGCTTAACTCCTCATCTTGCACAACTCATTAATGTACATAAAGGGTGCCCCAAAAATTAATGCACAATTTGAATTGTGTATCCAAATAAAGGCAAGCTTTTAATTTGTGTAACAAATTTTTTCTAACGCATAAGAACGCTGTTGTTTTGCTAACCCTAAAGAGGCAGTGTTTTTGGGGTTGTCAACACTTTACTGCATGCATTATTGTAAACTTTTCTCATTTTTTCTTTTTAATACTATATATAAAATAAAATCATTTTCATAATGAAAATAAGTTAATAAATATTTTGTTCTTTATTAAAATATTTTTCTCTCTAGTTTGGAGAATTGTTGATAATTAAAAATTTAAAAATTGAGCTTAATTTATGAATAAAGTAAAAGTAGGAATACAGAATAACCAGCTCTCGAATGCAGTCGCTAATAATTCGTATAGAGGTGAAAATTAGGCGTGCTGTTAATTATGGTTGAAAAGATAGCACAGTTTTAATTATGTGTGTATGTAAGTACATACATATATATTGCTAAAATATACATATAGTTTTTTTTAATCATTAGAGAACCAAAGTGATTCGATTTATTAGAAATTCAAATTTTTATTGTATATTTACATACATAAATAACCTTTCAACCTTTTTGAAACGTGCTTACGAGATAGGAGTGGCACTTTTCGGGGACTATATGCTTTTAACTTGTTGTCTCGCAGTCTCCGGCGAATGGTCTCGACACTTGCAGCTACAGTAAGTTCCTTCTTAAGCTCTGTAGCTGGCTTGAATGGATACTTCTTTGCCTCTCTGACCAAACGTTTAACCATTAAAGGCGACAAGACTCTCTTTCGTCCACGTTTTTCGGGTTTCTGGGTAAATTTCAGTCCGTTGATAATCATTTTGTTTGAGCACCCAACTAATTTTCCGATTTCCTAATATGGTTTGTTTTCAGAAACCACGTTTTTTATAATAACACGTTTTTCGTGTGTGCAGTGCTCTCTACGTCCCATTCTGACGAACATATATTAAAATATTCAGTAAATATTATGAATTGCAATATGAATTTACCTTACCTTTAGTGTTTTCCACTTTTATTTTAATTATCAAAACAATATTCATATATTTTAACAATTTTTATTACGAGGTGCTATTTTTGTGACTGCACTGATATTTAACTTTTGTGAAATGATCGATCATTTCTAAAGAAGCGTTAACTAAGTTGTGTAAAAAAATGTCTCGTAACACGAGTAAAGACGGGTACTACGTCATCGCTTAGTTATATTCAAATAATAAGCACAGAAATTATTTTTGCACTGGTATGCAAATGGATTTCAATGTTGGTGCAATTTTTTTGACCGCCACTGTAAATATATATGTATGTATATGTATATTTGAAATAATTATTAGAAAAAATGTTTGAATTTGACAGCTTAGAAAATTCACTTTATAAAAATGAGAAAAGAATAGAAAATTATTGGTTATGAAAGTTTAAAACATCTGTTATTCGTCATTTTTAAGCCTCAATATAAATTAATCTATAAATGAATTGTGTTTAAGTACACAAGAATATGTTTGCATGGGTGTGTGCATACAAACGTGTGTATAATTTCATATGGGTATTATGTTTGTATATGCATACTTAACATATACAAATACATATACATACTTGTACATTTTACAGATGTTTAATATGAAATTACAAAGGAAATTTTCTTCCTGCACCTTTTAACAATCTAACATAATTTTGGCCTCAATTTAATAACTTGTAACTCATCGTAAGCATGCCTTTGCATGCTTCTTGAATTCATCGAGCATCTACAAACATTTTTGTGTGTATTTTCTTTCGAAAAAATCCGGCTTGCAACGGCCTTGTGAAGGTTGACTTCACTCTTTACATTCACATTCCTCTTTATCAGTAGCAGAGGTACGAGTATGCTGCACCGTCACGTTTAAAACAGACAAAAACGCTGCGGTGTTCGTATTTTTGTTTTATAAATGATCGCTACGTATTTCATTTTTGTTGGCAGCGAAAGCAACTTGACAAGAAACATGTTCCATGTCTCAGGTTTTACTTATTAATTTCATTTTATTATTTATTCTTTAACACCAATTTTCTCTCTTGCTTGCTCTCTTAACAGCTTTGCACATACATACTTTGTAAACAGTTGGTATGTGTGTAAGCATAAGTAGGCATGCATGAATTTACTCAAAAGAAACAAACAACAGCAGCTGATACGTTTCTTCTTTCTAAAATAAATCAACTCAAAAGAGAAAATTGCCGAAATTGATAAAACAACTTGTTTATAGCCATAATGCACACACGTATTTGAATGTTGCAGGAAAAATCATTATTGAACAGGAAAATGCTTATTATTAACAACATACTTGGTCGGCATGCATACACACATATACTAGATACATATGGATGTGCATTTGTATGGGTGTGTTTGTAAGCAAGCGCTTTTCATGTAAAACTTTCTTATTGTTTTCTTATTTCAATTCAAAATATGTATATATTTAACGCATTAATTATATGTTAAATTAATTAAATGTTTTATAGAAAAATTAATATATGTATGTTGGAATTGGTTGCTTCTTTCGAATTACTATTTTAAAGTTAAAAATTTATAATTTACTAAGATTTGAAAAAAAAACGCAGATGAAAAAGATTGTATTAAGAAGATTTGATATCTACACTTATGCATCTGGCATCACCGCACTATTGAAAAATTAAATCTAAATTCGGTGTGATTTCACTAAAGTGATATACATTTTCTTTTTGAACTTCTTTCTTTATAGAAATATGAAGAATTAAAAAAATCGCTTTTGAAGGTATTTATTCATTCTTCCGCTTTCCCCTCTCATCTTAACTAAATTTCCCCTTCATATTTATTATACAATGTAATTTTATTATTTTTATTAAGTTCTTAATCAGTTTTTCTGGAAAATCACGCCTATTTTAAACGAACTGATATTGGAATTATCATTTGAAAAGACCGTGTGACTTTGAGAATATGGCAATGTTTACATAAAATAAAAAAATATTGTGAATTCAAAGCAACTAATGAAATGTATGTTCTTTTTTGAGGAAAAATGATTTTCAATCCATTAAAATATAGCCAGAATGCAAGTACATAGAACTTGTGAACCGATCAGATGGAACCCAATATTTTTTACCTTAAAATAGTTACTTGTGCTTGTGATGAATATTTCTCAAACTCTTTAGAAACTTTTTTCTTTTTAATAAACTTTTTGTGGGGATTGCGATACATATGTATATTTCCTGAGATGTAAGATAGAGTAAACGCTTCTTACTCACTTGAAATAGTTTTTGTTACATCTTTGTAATATTTTCTTAAATTAAGTGAAAATTGACCGGAAATTAGAACATTTTATTGTGGCTATTTTTACGGAATTTTTATGCTTAAATTTCTTTTACGTTTCTCTTTTTTTTTTTTTTTTTTTGAGTGTTTTATGGTAATTAAAGAAAGAAAACACAAAAGGCTTAGAAAAAGGAAATGAGATAAATGTTGAAGTTTAATTGCTGCTAGATTTATAGCAGCTCGTCTTCTTATTAATTAAAATGGAAAAGAAATGAATTTTCCAAATTTATTTACAAAATTAATATTTCGAATGCAGTTTACAGTTTAAAAAAATTAATCATTGTTAGTATTTTGATCACCCATTTCTTTCTTTTATTTATGAGTAATTATTATTACTGTTTTATTTGATAAAAATGTATTTTTTTCGTATTAATGGAAAATGAAAGGCGACGATTTAGAGAAGAAGTGTAAGATTTTCTAGTTGGTTCATGCTGTGAAGTGAACCACAGTTTTTAATATTGTGCAGAATGTTAATTTTTGTTAATTTAATTAAATATATTAAATTTTTTAAATGTTTTTTTTTGCCATATACTTGTTTTACGTCAGATTCCCCTCATGAGCATTTGCTCAATTTATGAGGAAGGTATAGATCGTATAAACCTTAAGTTAATTATAGCCAAGTGCTATTAATTCTGGCATCCCGCGTTACATAATTCTTTTGCTGGACTTTATGGCTTTTAGGATTTCGTCAAACGAATCGATACGACTTATATAAAATCTAAATCTATAATCTTTAGATCTATTATTATTAAGTAGAAGTTAATTAATATCCTTTATTTAGCTTTGCTGAACCTTGAGAATTATATTTCCTTAAAAATTAGAGTTTATAAGTAAAATTTGTTTCAACATATTTTAATGTGTTTGACATTTTAATTACACTAAACTCCCGGCATTAATATTCCAATAAAAAAATTTAAAAAAAAATTTAAAATTACCTAAAAAAGGCAAAAAACAAATTTAAAAAAAAAAAAAACGAAGAGATCAATTTAATACAGCATAAAGTATTTAATTTTTATTTGAAACAAAATTTTCTTTTAAAATGTAGTGAGGTGGTAATAAAGCATTGAGGATTGATTTTTTGTACAAGGTAACGCAAATCGATAGCACATTTTTAATGAATTTTGCTTTTGAAATTTCAATAAGTAATTTGTAAGATAAAAAACTATTAAATAAAATAAAACGCTTCTAAACACTTCCTAATCAATTCAATTTTTAACCAATTTAAATTTACGATTTTAAAAGCAATGAATAGGCTTGGGAATTACTACCTCATCTCCGCTGTTCAGTGCATCTAGTCCGAGGAACTTTCTTATCCTTAACGTACTATGACCTATTTTCTTGTTTTTGAAATCGACGAAATGGCATACGGGAAAAGGTGTTGATAATGAAATTATCCTACAAAGAAGTATCTTTGGAAGATTCGGAAATTTTTCTAGAGTATAGAAAAAGTGGAGAAACATTTCACAATGCGCATAGAGTTCAAGTGAGACTACGTTGATAAAAAATTTATTTTTTATTCAAAACTTAATGGACTTATTGATCCGCTCTCGTAAATTATACATATCCACACACATATATGCAGTTTAGTTAAAATTGTTCTTTTTAGATATCGTGCGCTTCCTCTGGCACAATCATTACAAAATTATCAACATTAAAGGGATAGTTTTGCATATAATTATTTAATGCGCAAAATTAAACAAAGGAAAACTTGAGAATTTCGCTGATACGAACACTGGTTGCATGGAATTAAGGTCATCTGCTTGATACAAAATACTGAAATGTTTCTGCAGCTGCCTTTAAAATTTGCTAATCAGCCAATTCAAATACAAAAACAATCTTCAGTCACTGGTACAATTTAAGTAAATATTATTATATATCTAGTTTAGAATTTGCGGAAGTTTTATTATTAATATTATTTATTTATTTACTTAATATTACAATAATATGAATATAATTATAATATGGTGAGAAGTTCTGGCTGCTGAGGACATCGGCTATAGTATTTTTTTTTCTAACAATTGAATGAAAATTGTACTCAAAGAAATATTTAATTCAATTTAGAAAATATACTTAATTTTAATTAATAATTAATTTTCCTTAATAAGTTCGTATGATGCAACCAATTCATAAAAGGATTTTCTCATTGCTGTTAAAAATATGAAATTTTTTTAACATTAATTTTTGTAAAACTGTTCGACTTATTTCCAAGAATTTTTTGTTTTAAATTACCTTTTTAATTTTAATTTATTTAAAGAATTTACTTAATATTTTTTTTTATTAAATTCTAAATCAAGTTGTGGAAAATCATATTTGTATTTTGTATTAAACCATTCAAGAATTCTCACGAGCCCACATCGTTATTTTAATAGAAATATGTTGAGAACTTGTTCTCTCAAAAATTATTTGTTTATCGTCACATTTCATAAAATTTTTCCAAATAATTTTGTGTCATTTTTTGAACTAGTGGGTCTTTACTTATTTCAGATAATTCTTTTTATATCTAAGTAAGTTTTATTTAACTAATTTTACTACACAATTTTTAGGTTGAGTGTATTTCATACCATCATGAAGTATAACCAGTGACTGAATAACTGTGTGAGTGAAAGTTTTAATGATTTTAGTAATAGATTATTAATAATATATTAATTAAATAGGAAGAGATTTAATCTGTTATAATTTCGCATTGTTTAAAACAATTTAAATTCTTCAACTAAAGACAAATGAATATAAACGAGTCAAAGAAATTTTCCCACCAAAGAAAAACAACAATAATTTGTAAAATGTATTAAGAAAATTATTGGTAATTTAGTGCTGGTAAGAAACATGTTCCATGTCTCAGGTCTTCTGCACAACAGACAGTTTTCTTCAAATGCTTTCTTTTTATTTTATTTCGAATTAAATAAAATTGCTCCATTTTAAGCATTTAGCAGATTTATAGTGCAAAGCAAAGAAAACTGTCTAGAGATATCGATTGCTTGTTTACGGCTGCACATATTGTTGAGCAGACATGCCTATTGCATGCACATGCCTGCACATTTATGTATTCGTACATGTTGTTATTGGTAAAGCGCAAGTAATCTCCAATTCATACGATTCAATTGCCTGTTTCTAACATGAAAATTACTATTGAACTTCCTATTGTTTTGATTTCCATTTAAACAATTAAAAGAGAAAAATCTGAAAAATGTAATCATTCAGTGTAATTTTATTTCCATTAAACAGCTTAATAAACAGCTTTAATTGCTTAAAATTTACATAAATTGTTTCTTTGCAAAATATTTCTTTGATTAGTCATACAAGTTTGCTTCACATTCTTTAGTTGTGACGAAAATTTGACAACTTTAAAAGCTGTTAAGTTTCATTTTTCAATATAAGACTGTGTTAATGCACACCTGTAGCAAAATACACCGCTATTTTTGTAATCCGATGGTATTTTAAGCATTGCACTGACCAGTGTGTATGTGTAGGAATGCGAATGCATTCTTTCTATAAAAGTATAATACATATTTTTTTTAAAAACCTATAGAAAAGATGAGCAAAACATATCCTAAAGAAAATACCTTTTAAAATAAAGAGTAGGTAAGAAAAGTTCGATTCTATAAAAGAATAACATTTAAAGATTTTTTTAAAAATGCTACTCAAACGCAATTTATATGACATTTTCAGTTAAAAAAATTTTTTATAACCGCAACATTCAAAGAATCATAAAGAATAATACAATTTTTTTATATTTCCCGCTTTCAATAATAAATCCGTTCTAGTTCTACTAAAAAAAATCTATAAAATGAGCCAATTACAACAATACGGGTATTTATTGTCACTTATTCTCATTACTCATAATCGTTACAAATTTCATTCACAACTCTCTGAAATACCTGAGACCATGTTGCTGCCTCTTTCCTGTTAAAGAAATTCCTTTTTTTAATATTTCTTTTCATGCATAAACAAACACACTATTAACACACTACACCCATACAGTTTTAGATCATTATTGTTAGTTTACATCAAATACTAAAAAAATTTAAAGAGCCCTTTGCTAAGCTGATCAATCTCGATGTAGGTATGACTTGTTTATGCCTTTGTATGTGTGTGTGCGTTTATATTAAAATCTTGTTCTTACAAAGAAATTTTTTCACCGTAAACAAAAAAAAAAACAGCATCTCAAATTTTTTTTTTATTTATATCCGCTCCGTTAAATATGTAATCTGCATGACTTCGCAGAGGTCGTTCGTTAACTGTTGTTTCAAATTTAAAACAAGAGTGTAAAAGAAAGACGTATGGACATGTCGACACCTCAAAAAAAAGACACAAAAAAAAACAAAAAAACAAAATAAAAAACAACAAAAAAACAACAAAAAATGAGAGTACATAATAAGACTTCAAATGTAAATTTAAAGATATTTATTAGCCATGAGTGTGAATAGAAGGTAAGAAAGAACAACTGGGTATTTGATTACTACTCGTTTATTGTGAATTAAATTTTATCAGATTTTTTAATCAATGAATTAACATTAATGATGATAATAATGCATGTTCTGTAAGTCACATGATTTTAAATTCCTTGTAATTTGAAGGTGTTTTGAAAATCACAAATATTTTAAATTTTTTTTAAGTATTTGGTTTTTTTTTTTTTTGTGTAAAAATATTAAAAAACTAAAAGGGAATTGCAAGGGTTTGCAAAGAGGCTGCCATTGTTTGAATGAATCGTACGACTGTGTAGGATAGTGAAATGATACTTTTACTTTGCTTTAAGAAACTACTCATGTAATAAGAATGGAATTTTTATTTTGCATAAATTATTTTATTTTATGCATTTTTCAAAGTATTTAACTAATGTATGTTTTCCTAAAATATTTGAGAGTCTTAAATAAGCTTTAGAAATAAAATATTTTTGAAATTGAAAAGACTTGCTGGCGGATGAGTTTAAATATAAATGTATTTGCATCAGTTTGTTTCTCACAACGTTATTGAGTGTAGGTGGTTGAAATAGTTTTATGGAATTAGTTCCTATTTTTAAGATATGGTTTCTATAACAATAAACAAACGTGGGATTTTATTTGTATATTTGCTTTATTTGTTTTGTAACTTTTCAGAGGTTGGTTGGTTTTGTTATCTTTATAGTATTAAAAAATTATATTATACTTTTTGCTGTTAATTAAAATAATTATAAGTTGAGTGCAGAGCATACAAATTAAATACTTAGAGATTTAATTAAACTGTGTCGTCTCTTTTTAAGTTAAATATCGTATCATTTAAATTTCTCCTGCAATTGCTTTACACGCAACTAAATATCTGATACATTTTAATTTACTGTCTTAAACTATACTTGAAACATTGCTTTATCGAAATGTGCTTGTAAATACATTTTTTATCATTTGAATAAAAATTTTTGTTTAAAGTCACGTTACTTGCATTTGTGTCAAAAACTAGATTCATGCATATGTGGATTTATTTCATTTGGTTTGTTAAATCTTTTGTTTACTTTGGCCCCTGTTTTTATCATATAGTTAAACAACCTCACGTTCACTTAGCTATTTAAAAAAAAATATTCATGCGATAAAACAGTCAATGAAAAAATAAAGTCTAGTAAATGAAGTCACAGAGATAAGATTTCTACGAATAAACATTAAGAAAATCACACTCTCAAGAACTTCGATAGAGAAGTATTTTTAAGGATTTGGCTTTCCACTAAAAAACTATATCAAAAAGTATTCAAAAAACATGAATTTTTTTCAAATAACGCGTGTGGATTGTATTCTGGCTTAGATACTAATTCTAGATACTGTGATAAAGTGGGTCTTTCTTATTATACTATGAGTACAAAGATAGCGATTGTAGTTTCATGTTTTCAGTGGTTTATTTGGATTTAAATGTAGGTTCTTTCGCACGCAATTGTAATGATGTACGGTCGGAAAATAATGTTCAAGCTTTAAAAACCTTTAGCGAAAGAATTATTTGCTTTTAATATGATTCATTATTATTATAATTTTTTTTTTTATTTTTGTGTTTTATTATTATTTTCATTATTATTACTATTATTATTATATATTTTTTTTTGCTAAGAAGTATTTTTGGTCTTTCTTTTTACAGTCTTACATTTTTATTTTTTATTGGAATATATCATAAAAATAAGGCAATAATTAAGAAATAGTAACTAGACAAATCAATAAATAAAAAAAAATTTCATAAAAAAATGCAATAAAAAAATTGTCGGACTTTACTAACTTTGTACATAGCAATTTTAAACTTGTATGTGATACCTCTTCCTTATCGTCTTTTCCGACTAACGAAGATTTAATAAGAAATTGGGTTTAATGTTAAAAGCAATTATAAAAGTTGTTTCTGCCATATAAAATAATTTAATCCGGTTTCAATAGCGATTTGAGGTAGACTGTATGAAATCCAAGATGTGAGACCTAATTTAGACATACAAAGGTTACTTTGCAAAGTCTTGCTTTTGATAGGGAATGAAGAATAGAGGTGAGTAGAGGGAAGTTCACCATTCGTTGCATGGGCACATTGCTTTTGTTATAAGCTTTGGTATTTGGCGTTTTTTAAGAAAACTTCAGAAAGAAAACTTTTTGTTTGGGAACACGGAAAAAAATTTAAAAGAGATTTGGAAAGAAGAGATTTGTGAAAGTAATCTTATCGATGCCTTAAATTCGGTGCTACCTATTTAAAAAAAAAACTTCAATATAATTAAAATTCAAAAATAATAGGCACAGTGGCAAGTATAGCACAGATTTTGAGAATCTTTTTCAATTTTTTATATATAAAAATTCCATTTCCAATTATTTACATAACACCCTTTACATAATTACTTCCAAAATATTTTGTGTAAAATATTTTTCATTTAGGAACATATTAGCAAAATTTCTTTATTTTTCGTATAGGCAAAACTTCTATTTTGTAGGTTGTCGACAAGTGTTGCGAAAACATATTAGCTAGAGAACTCTTTGAAACCAATAAGATAATAAACTATCACTTGTTACCTGTTTATCAAGGAATCATTAAGTAGAGGTGTGTGATTGTCGTCACACACCAGTCAGTCATTGTCAGAGTTATTATTCTATCCAATAGAATAGTTAAGTCTAATGACTGAGCGTAATGAAGAAATTATTTGTATTGGATGGTTTTTGACTTTTCCACGTTATTTGTCCTTATTCCCAATTCCCAATAATCCAAAGCGTAAATAATTTTTGAAAGAAGTATTTGCTTGACAGCGCTTCGGAAAGATAACGAGTAACTGTTTAGAATTTTAAATATTGCTGTGTAGGGAGTATGGGTGCGCGTGTGTGTGTGTGTGTGTTTGTTTGTTTATTTACTGTCGCTTCCTAAGGTGTTGAGTTTGTAAATATTTTTCGTAATCTCGTATTTTTAGGTGCGTATTTGTATTTTGTTATCGTATTGTTCGGTGGGTTCCGTCAAAACGTTAAATAAACTATGGCACTGTTTAAGGTTCCCTTTTATAATTTTGTTATTTGTTTGAAATTCAATATGAATCGTAAGAAATATATATTTTATTGCTTTCAGTTTTAATATTACTTAAGGAGCTGCCTAATTTTGGTTTTATTTATAATGTGTTGTTTATTTATGCAAGAATATTTGTTTTAACCCTTGAAAAAATCCATATCGTTACTCAGTGTGATTCAGAAGAACAGAGTTCATCAAACGTTGTTGAATTTTAATTCAAAGAACGAAAGACAGAAGTTGTGAACCAATTTTTACTTGTTAAATTTTTTTAAAAAAGCATTATGTAAGCATTTGTGAGAAACCTACTGCAAACATAATGACAGCAATTATGGACATTTGAATTTTATATTTTATTTGAAATATTTTGATATGTTAATTTTCAAATGGGTTTACTATTAAAGATGTCTGTAAATATCACAAAATTCTTTTGCATATATTTTTCGTGTTTACACCGATGATATCAGGAAAATGAATTTATTTTTAATTTGTCTTTTAATTTAATTTTACTAAAATATAATATCAACTGCCTTGCCTGTTGTCAGTTAAGGCTGCTTTTGGTTGAGCATAATTGCCACAGCAGCTGCGCTCAGCATCAACTCAATTGTTTAGAGTAGCAAAAGAAGTAATTAAACAGGTCATGCCTGTGAGTGAATTTGCTTGTATGAGTTGAAATGCTGCAAGAGGGAATGTAGTGAAAAGGAGCCCCTTATAAAGATGCACATATAAAAAATTTATACAAACTATTGGTTGTATATTATGTTGGTGTTGAATTATTGTCCTTATTCCCCACACATATTACTTTATATACGTATATATATATATATAGATATATATTTTTTTTTATTTGCATGAAACATATTTATACAGCTGCTGCTTGTTTATTTTATACTCGTATTATTGAACCGTTGAATTTTCATAGAAATGTTGTCTACTTTTCTCTTGTTTTCTATACCACACATACATATGCTTATCAAAAGAATATCAAATATAAATAACACATGGCTTAGATATTTGTATGCCTGAATTGGAAATCTATCGAATAGAAAAGAATGTGCTGAGTTTATTTTAGCTGAATCTTCTAAAGTTTTCGGTAAACATGATGAGAATATGAAATTACAAATTGGAATTTATTTTCAATGATAAGAGTAAAATTAAGTAATTGAAAAAATCATTAGTGAAGTATTTGTTTTTAAATTTATTTTCTTAAAATCATTCAATTTTATCAAATTAGTTATTACAGTCGTAACATTTAATTAATCAAGTTTGGTTGTAAAGTATTCACTGAGAATAAAACCTTCAAATTACATATTCATGTAGGCATGTAAATAATATAATAAATTATGTAGAAGGAAAACAGGAAAACAAATTATCTTTTGCTCTCTGGCATTACTACAGGCATTACAACATTGCGAAGCAATTCGGTAATGTCAAATGAAAGCAGCATATATTCAAGCCATTCAATCGATGTCAATAATGGTAATCAATTTATCTCATTGTGCTCTTTAAATCTTTTATATTTATCAGCTGTCCCCACTTAATTTCGTTTTTGTATTTTCATTATTTTTACATTGTAAGAGTGGTCATAAATTTTTATTACATGTGATTAAAACACTTCTAGTTATTGTCTCTGGCTGTTGCCTTATTTTGACACTGTGCAGACGCAATATGCTTAAGAATTTCATTTGTTTCAGTGCAAAGAAATTGAGAAAAACACATCTGTCTCTTAGGCAGCACTTATTTGAATCAATACTTCAGATAAGAAATTGAAGAAGTAAGAAAAATAATAATAAAAAGCAATATATGCAGGTTATGCAACATCTGCTACGCCGCCTAATTATAAAAATGAAACATTCAATTTGAAATATCCGTTGCACTCATACATTGTTCTTTAAACAATTGGCCGACCTTTTAATTCAAGGTGTTAGAGAAACATTTGAAGAAAATATACAATTAATTTTATTGTAATTTTGCTATACACACATTCTAAATTTACAAAAAATGTTAATTAGTTCAATGTAAGTGAGCCTCGCATACATTCTTTTCTCTTAGTTGCATTTTGCTGTGACAAACACACATACATATACTTACAGCAGAAAGCTAATGCACACACGCACACGCACACACACACACTCATTTTTTCTATGAACACAAGGCCAGTGCGAAGGAAGCAACCTTTAAACTAGTTTTGTGTAATGTGTATGTGCCTGCGTTGAAGCTAGAAAATATTCTCATTCGTTTGTTAAACTTTTTGCAGAAGCAGTCCAACACTCTTGAAGAAAAAAGTAAAACTTGTCGTTACCATTCCCGTAAATGGTAACAAACTGGTAATAAACTTTTACTTTACTGTATGTACTTACAGCTCGTCATTTATTTATCTATGTATAAGTATATGTATTTCATGGAATGCACAGTGGTACGATGAACTAAAAATAACAATTTTATTTAACCAATAAACTATTTGAAACTCACGTTGAAAGATCTAACTGGGATTTTCATTTATCGTACCCTCTATGCTTGCGGGGAAATACTCTGAAAAATTTCATTCTGCCAACTAATGTTTTTCTATAGAATTTGCAGTGGACCAATTATAACAAAATTCAGACAATTAGGCAGTATTAGAGCAAGCATAGTGTCTGTCTGTGTTATAATTTGCTCGCATATTCTTTGCTCAAAATAGTGTTAAGTATGTATGTAGTTTGAATACCACTTTCATAAGCGATTTTTAATTGAAATTATTATTTTACAAAATTTATTATAATAATTAATAAATATTGAACTAAATAATTTTTTAAATTATTTATACGTAAGCAAAGAATTAAAATTTTTAAAATAATGTTTAAAGAGTAATATTTCGTTGCATATGAGTTAGCATATGTCCGGTGTGACCAAAGCGTGATTCCTACGCGGATCAAACACATTATGATGTTAAAGGCCTTGATACACTAAGACCCGCATATACAGTCGTAGGATTCATTCACACGAACATCTGATTTGATACCGTATTTTAAAAAATTGCATCAAAATAGTGTTGCTGCTGCCGCACTGCAAATTATAGAAAAATGATGTAAATTGAAGTAAATGCAAGCCTGATCGCATGAAAATTGTAATTTCATTAAAATTTTCATACACCTTTGCTTGTCTAACAGTCTAACATTTTTAAGCCGCACAATCATTTTTAGTAAATCGTATAATGGTGTAGGATACTGTATCAGACCCTTTAGCTGCATTTATGTAGTATCTGAATTGTAGCTGTTATTGTACTTGGGAATATAATATTTTTGAATGCCCTGATCACTACTTAAATATCACTGAGAATACAGATGCTTCTTCAATTTTTAATAAAGAGAGTATGCACGAGTTAATGTGACAAACTTGGAATGAATTAATCGAAAACGAAACACTTGGAAAACAATGAACATGTGCAAGATATTCATTTAAATCGCATCCGCTTGCATGCATATGCACATACGCAAGTATGTATGCACTATGTGTATGTATGTGTGAACTTTGTGACAAAACATTAAAATGTACGTCATGAGCAATGTAGAAGGTTCCTTCTGTTGTTGTGTTTGCTCGATTTTTTATGACAATTAAGCCCCCTGAACTTTTAAATTTAAAATTCAATTATGCACTTAATATGATTTTCATTTCCCTTTTCTTGAAAAAAAGAGAGTAAAATTTCAAGACTTTTTAATTTATTTTCGACTATAAGGCTCTCTGACTCATCTTGACATTAAGAAGCCGTTATTTTTTTTTTATGTAGATGCGCTGTACAGTGTTTGATTTTTTTTTTTGATTTTCGCTTTTAAGATTTATTTATTGAATACGCGTTTTCTAAAATCAATAAATGGAATGACAGATGATGCTTTTAAATTCTTTCTAGCACTTTAGATGAATTTAATTTAGAATCAATTTTTTTAACTAAACAAATATGTCACTATAGTAAACAGATAAACTAATAAGTCTGTCATTTAACTTGTCATGGTGTCTGATTGTGTGATCGGTAGTCCAAAAGCCATAAACAGGGAATCCAGAAATGTGCGCCTTAAATACACACAGCCATGGACACTAAATTAGCACAAAACTTTTTCTCAAAAAAAAAATAAACTTAATTTTATTATTTTACTTCAAATAACAAAAGGCTTTATCATAAATATTTAATATATGTGTTCTACTTCAAAAATAAACAATATTTTATACAAGTCCTCGGTCGTCTGGTAGTTGAAGCCATCTTTTAATTAAATATGAAATTTTGGCTGGACACTAAAATAGCACAAATTAAAATTTCTTAATTAAAAAACCAAAACTTTTACTAATTAATAAAAATTTGGATATTTTTTGAATATTGAGTAGAATAACCTCTATTTTCAAATACGGCTTGGCATCTACGCGGGGCTAACTTTTCATTACATTTTGGCAACGCTCCTTGGGAATCGAATACCATGTACTTTGTATTTCGGTCCGAATATCATCAAAGTTCTTGTGTTTCTTTTGAGCGATTTTACGTTTTAATTTATTCCAAAGGTATTCTATAGGGTTCAAGTCAGGACTTTGAGCCGGCCAGTCTAAAACAAGTACTCCCTCTTCAGCAAACCACTCCTTTACAATTTTTGAGGTGTATTTGCGATCATTGTACTGCATAAATGTGAATATTATTGGCATTTGTTCAAAAGCATTTTGTTGCATTTCGTTCTTGAGAATATCCAAATACTGATCAGGGTCCATTTTTCTATTTATTTTCACAATAGGTCACATACCATACCATGAAAATTATCCCCACATCATAATGCTACCTCCAGCGTGCTTAACGGTCTTTTTGTGTAGCGTGGATCTAGTGCCTGCCGTTTAGGGCGATGTACTATCACTCTACTCTCCGGTGTCATTCGGTTTACCTTTGTTTCATCAGTCCAAATTATTTTTTTTGCAGAATGAGAAGTCTTTTGATCTATGGGTTCGAGCAAAGAGTAAACGCTTCGCAATATTTTTTTTTGACGGGAGTGGCTTCTTTCGGCTTGCACGTCCAAAGAGCTGTGAATCGTTGAGGCATCTTCACACAATCCTGCCCGACAAAATTAATTTAAATTCAGCGTTAATCTCTTTGGCAATGTCGCGTGATGATGCAAACGGATCCTCCTCTAACTTTCTGACGATAGCCCGATCCACTGCTTCTTATGTTTTTTTTGAAACGTTTGTGTTTTTTTGCTCTCCGTTACAAAATTATTATTGTTTTTAATAGAATAAAGTACATTATATACTAATTTCCGCGATCGGTTCAGAGTTTGTGCAATTTCTGATGTCATTTTGCCATCAGAAGGAATATTAATTATATTGCTCTTTTCCTCAGGCGTACAAACTTTTCGCAGTCCCATTATTAACAAAAATTAGTTAAATTATATAAAACTTAAAAAAAAACTACTTTCGATCAATAGTACGCACAAAAACACTTCTTACATCTGCTTTATTCCCTTTGTGCTAATTTACTGTCCATAAGAAAAAATGCCCATTACACATTCTAGCAGACCAAACAAAAACGAAGGGAGATAACGGTAAAAAATTCTTGTGTGAAGGAAGCTTGGAGGTCTGCTTTGACAGTGCATAACAAAATAATACACTACTCAGTCAAAAATTTTAAAAAAATAGTTGATCAAACTTAAAATCACTTTTGTGCTAATTTAGTGTCCATGGCTGTACATACATACGTATTAAAAATGTATAAATATTCTTTTAGAAATACTTCTAAAAATATCTGTAAAAGCACACTTTTTGCTTTTGGTGTATGTACATATGTATGTACATATGTGTGTAGGTATGCGTGCAGAGTAGTTTAAGTTGCGTCACCGAGTTTTATCATTTCCATTTGCAGAGCCATACATACAATTTGCTTGAATATTTTTTTGGGAAAGTTCCAAAAATAGCTTTTTTTTAAACACACTCCCCTCTATACAGGCTTAAATTAGGAATCTTTTCAAGAGCATGCATGCACAACTTCTTTTGAATTTACAAACTTAAAAAAAAAATGCAACCAATTTAATTAAATTTTTATTTGACAATTTTTAATGATTTATTATTATTATTATTATTATTATTATTATTATTATTATTATTATTATTATTATTTATTGAAGATAGTTTTTTAGTTTTAATTAGATGTTCTATGAATCTGCAGTAGCTGTAACAAAACATTTAGGCAAAGGTTTCCTGATGATCTGTCATGCCACGCAGTGAAATACCCCACAGCTGATACCCCACAACAATAAATTTTATGATATTTTTTTAGTAAAAAATTAATTTTTTACTTAATACTAATATTTGGTATTTTATTTCATTGTGAATATCAAATAAGGATTATTATTATTATTATTTTTATTTTTATTATTTTTTTTTAATTAATTATAATTATTACTATTATATCAAATATTTGATATATTGAATATCTAATAAGGATTATTATTATTTTTATTGCTTTACTAAAAAATTAATTGTTATACTAAGTATATTTCCGAAAGTCGTCACCGCTGTAAAGCCCCCGGTTAATATTACTTATTATTAATATTATTTAGTCCAAAGTTATAGGTTAAAATTATTTAACTTCTTTTTATATTTCATACTATGATATTCCGATTATTGCTAATGAAACTCTCTTCGTAATATTATTAATTAATATATTAAATACAAGTTCTGAGATCGTATGAAATATATAGAAATGAAATATATGTATACTTCTCGTTTCGCTGTTAGTAAATATTAAAGCAAATGATTTATACTTACTTCTTCATAAGTATTCTCCCGGCAATCAGAGTACACCGGGCTATCAGCAATAGAATGGCGAAACATTGCACTACAATGAAAAAAAAAAAAAAATTGGCAATTATATTTTTTATTTGTACTGTTGCGATAAATAAATTTGCGATCTTAACCTAAAAAAATTCTTTGGTTAAAAGAAATGCATACAAATATTTGTCTCCCAATTTCCTATTAGGCTCAAGGAAAATGAAAGTCTCTAACAACATTTCCGCACTTGTCTTTTTTTAACGTATTTGCTCGATATTGACACTGGTAGCCCTACACCATTTTATAGACAACTAATGTTGTGCACACTGTTGCGCATGCTCTCCACTTGGATTGCGACAAGAGTATATGATGTTGACAGTAACACTTGCTAAAGTTTTCATGTCTATCAATTTGGAAGTATTGTTTACACTGTTAATAGTTTTAAAAGAAAAAGCATTTGAAATACTTTTAAGCGTCTTTTTTTTTTGAAGCTCAAATATTTTATCATGTTAAAGAATTTAGCTTCAAACAAAAAGTTTTAAAAATAAATTCATCCATTTTTCAAAGCGTGTTATTAAATTTAAATTTCATCTGAAGCATTAATATGCTTAACTAGTTTCAAGAATTACGTGGGCCGTTTATTAATTAGTATCATTGCATTGAAGTATGCTTTGATAGCAAAATGAAAATGTAATAATATTTAAATAATATTTATCGTCATGACCTTCAAACCTTTGCTTGAGGCATTTAAATGTCGAGGCTGATTATAAAAGTAATAGTGAATTTCAGGGTGTAAATGACTGAATAGCATGCTATGTAGTATGATATATAATACAATTGTCATTTGTTTCACATTGAAGTGAATATAAGGGTTCGGTGATGGTTTATCAGCAAAGTGACCTATTTATTTTTGTATGGTTGGCTGAAGTAATTAGTAGGTGAGTGAAATAGAAATTTCTAAGTTTGAAGAATTGATCACTACGTTCGGTAGTAAAAGCTTTCCATAACAACTTCTCTTAATGTTTAAGCTTAAGTAAAATTACAATTTACGTTTGTAAATTCCTAAATGACAAAATAAAACATATTCGCTGACCTTTTTCTTAAGGTCAATGATAATAATTTCGTACTGCCAGTCTGTCAGAAACTATAAAGGTGTGTGCGTATTTCATGCAATTCTCGTATTCTTTTTTTATTGAATATTAGTTGAAGATGTAACGACTTTTGAACAGCAACTTAGATGTGGTTGGGTAATGTAGAGCGAAAAATGTTTAGGTTCTTAAGCAACATGAGGTTTATTTAATCAAAAAGAAGTTTTGTTAAAATTAAATAAAAAATCATTTGGATTTCTTATATTTGCTAGCAGATGTGATTTTGTTTTTCTTATAATAGTTTATATAATAGTTCCTTGGCTTTAAATTATTTTTGAGACGGCCCTCGCAATTAGTTTTGAATTATTAGATATTCTCTAAAGTCAAACTAAAGTTTTACCTTAAACGTTGACAAGGAGTGGGCGCGTTAGCCGATAAACGTGTCCTTGAATCGTTGCTGTTATTGTTCCTTTTGCTGTTGCTGTTGCTGTTGCTATTGTTATTGCTTAGATTGGTATTAGAGCAGGAATGATGAAGTTTGGTCGTGTGGCTGCTGGGCAAACAAGATGTGTTAGATTGTGAAGATGTCGATGATAGTGATGGCGGCAGAGGTGGCGGTGGCAGCGGTAAATTTTGTTTATGATGAAAAGGCATTGTTGTTGTTAACATTTTATCTTTGAGTCTATAGTATACATGCATACTCGAGCATACATATGCATGTGTAGCTTAGTTACATCCATCCACACGTAACGACATACATACATACACGCACACAATTATACACTTTTCGTTTAAAAATTCTTAAATATTTAGTTAGTTGATAAATATTTATCACCACATGCCAAAAATGGTTTCCTTTGACAAGCGAACTTATTTTATTTTTAGTTTTGAAATCGTGTGGATGGATTGTTGGTGCTTGATTTGAAAGCACACGCTCGTTTTTTTTTTTTTGAAATTTTCGCACGACTGCTAATTTGTTAATATTTCATTAATTCACGTAGGTACGTTTGATTTTATTCTAACATTATTTTAATTCTGCATTTAATGAATAATTTATTGGCTTTGCATTAATTTTAACCTTAAAAGGAAAATTTTTAAAATGTTGTTACATCGTTAAAAATCATTCAAGTTGTTTGCTGCTGTATATATTTCGTTTCTTTTTGAATTCATTATTCTCCATATTATTTTCATTTAATTGTTGTAAATTAATTCATTTTATATTTAGTCCATGCTTAGATGCAAGAAAACCGTTTTGGAAATTATTTATGTTTAATTTTTTTTAGTAATTTAGTTTTTATAAAAGTTGTTTTATCCATGAAACTGTAATTTAAAGGGTTTACATTTTTTTTTTATATTTCTTTAAAAATTTTAAATGTCATCATTTAAAAACTTTCAAGTGTTACTTTTTGCGGGCAAAAGTTTAGAGGAAATAGCACTGCAAGCTGTTGCTGCTGATTCAGTTGTTGTTGTTGAATTAAGATTAAAATCTTAGATTGATTATAATCACACCGGGATACGTCAGCACTTGGCAAGTGGACAATTAGTTCTACACGTCAATACGCTACAGGAAGCCGCTTTCATAAAAATTATTGGCGTAACCATCATCATCATTATCATTATCTTCTTCATAATACAAACAAAAAGCCAGGAAAAAAATGCAGAAGTAATGAAAAAAATTTATATGTATATGCATGTAAGTATATATGTAGGAACAGCACCACAAACGTATAACACTGTATGATGGGTTGTTTATTGCAAAAGGTATAGACGAATCATTCATCTGATATGCAGACAGTCACTCATTCAGTCAGTTACACATTGAACTAAACACAAGACAGTATAAGGAAAACATTTAAACTCGGGTGTCACTGTGGCCCAAGACTACACAGAAATTGCAAATGAGTATCAATATTTTCTCTACAATTTAAAAAAAAAAATTGTTATATAAGAATTGCTATTTAATTTTAGACTAAAAGGAGGCCTTGTAATGCTTTTGATAGGGTGGACCATAATTTTTTTACTTATATGATAGATGGTAGGCAAATATATATTTTCAATAAACTCCTCTGTACTATACTAATAGCTGTTACTCCTTTCCATAAAAGATTTATTGGGAAATCTTTAGAATAGAAGTCTTCTTTACTATACCATAATAAGATTTATTATAAACAGATTAATGCCGAATGGAATGAATGAAACTGACTTTCTAATAAAATTTTTATATCCGTAGAAGGACATTTATTGACCACACAGCAAGAGAAATATCTTTCAACTTTTAAGTAGAAGCTGTAACTTAAAGGAAGTCATTTAGGAATATAGTCGTTTTCTCTCTTTATAAATGATCTAGAAATGATGAAATATTCTAATGATCCTGTATACAGCGTGTAAATCTGACACTGACTTTAAGTGCGATTTGGACTGTCAAAGGTTAAACATAATGATTCATTTCTTAGATCTTAGAGCTTTATATTTCATTGAGCCTAGTTTTACACCTACAAATAGAGGCGATTCTGTTTTACGAACTCACTAAAATAAAAGGAATAAAATAATAAAATTTTGCACCGGTGTAAAAGCAGTTCGTTGTCTACAGTTATATTCCAGGAACCATTTAAATGTCACATTTGTGCTTCATGTAATAAAATAAAGTGTTTGTCCTGAATTTGCTAATGGAAAATATACCTTTTATTGTTTCTCCACGTTCATCATATTATTCGAATCCACTGCCTGTTAAAGTATGCAATGCTAAATGTGACAATATTGAATCTTTAGTTCGCTTTTGAGCTGATTATAATAAATTTCATTCCCAAATGTTAATATCGATTTTAAGCTGGTCATCATAAAACATGTTACAATGATGTAATGTAAAGGACATGGAGTATTTGCTTTTATTAAATGGTGCTCTAAAGGATTTACTGACACTAATGTAATAAAATTGCTTTTATTGCTTCGTATTCAAAATATAATATACATATAGAAAGAATTTAATCTGCCTGAGAAGATTTTCTAATTGTTGCGATAGAGATCTTTCTGCATATTTAGTGAGATTATCTTGGATAAGACTGTTCACATTGAAAATTCTAAGGACAATGCTTTATGTTGTATTTGTAGTACAATTATAAACTATTTCACAACATTCTACACCCCACCTAATACCGATATACCATACAGCCTTTCAAACAAATTAAGCTGATGCCGATCCATTCAGAAAGATGTTTTTAAATGCAGTATTGTTCTTTTTCAAATTCCTAAAATGGTGGTGAACAAAATTTATTACTAAATTTTTTGATGTATGTGATAAAATATGTTTTGCTTGTTTTTTCTTTTAAAGAGCCTCCAAGGATATTTTTTTTTAATAAATTAATTAAAAATACAAATAAAAATGGATCTATAGACATTAATAATAATAAAGAAATGATAAGAGCAATATTTTTGTGTATTCCTATGGGTAAAATATTTATCTTGTTCTATTCAATATTTTAAACCAATAGATTTTGGGTAAACAATTTTTTTCTTTTAAATTAATATAATTAAAAAAATAAAGAAATAATTTAACATAAGAACTTACAATTTTGTTTTGCAATTGAGTGCCACTGTGCGACTTATCTTTAGACAATTTTTTAAAGATATCTTCTTCTTTTGAATGCATATTAACAATATCCAGTCTTCTGAAAGCACAAGAAACTGCTACTTGTATAGACTTTTTAACACACAAGTAGTTGTGGAACATTGTTGTACATTTTAATATTTGCAACGAATAGGTTCGAGTACTTTGATATTCTGTCTGCTACTACTTAATGATTCCTTTTATTTCATTTCATCACAATACACTCAAAAACACACTTAAGCTAAGTTAGCCAACACAAATTCTTGATATCTGTGATCGCTTTGTTGCAAACTAGGCGTGTGCTTGGCTGCCTGGCAAATTTTATATGTGCAATGAATCCGTACCGCATTTCTTACTCTTTAAAGCATTTCAATCTAATTTCATTTTTCGAGTGTAGAAATATATTTACCACAAGCTCTTTGTGTAATGTTTACAATTTATACTTGGAAGTTGAAACATATTTCTCTTGCTTTGTGGTGATCAAATGTCCTTCTACGGATGTAAGTTTAGGTATTAATGTTATTTGTACGTTGATATTTATTTCTTCTACCATTCATTCCATTGGTAACCAAACTGTTAATCAGTAGACTCTTTTCGAATATTCTCAAAGAACTACATATAAATGTCATTATTTTATAGTGAGAAAGTCGTGAGCGAATAAAAAATATTTTTAGTTCTACAAATTTGCAAATAATTCTATTTATGGGAATTATTGGCAATTGTTTTATAAATAAAATAGAATATTAAATAAACATGTAAGCAGTTTGAAATTCCAGATTGGTAGCACAGCTATAAATTTAAAGCAATTACTGTTTTGGACAGCACTTCAGCAGCTATAGAAGTGAGAAATATATAATTGAATATATAATAATTGAATTCTTGTGGCAAATTTCATTTCATTGAAGCATTTGAGTGAAGATGTTCTAATGATCTGCATTAGCACGCAGTGAAATGCTTACAGGAGACAGCTGATACTTCACAACTGCAATTTCAATTATTATCTATTTAGAAATCATCTTTTACATTTTTTTATTTTATTTGATACATACGCGCCCCTTCTTCATTTTTTCTAAATAAAAATGAAATAAATTAAACATTATTGTTCACATATATTGTGAGAAATAAAGTGGGGGATTTTTGAGAGCACCAAATGATCCTTTTAAACTGGCGAAATTATTGAAAATAATAGAGAAGATGAAAATTGCAACATTCCTCAATAAACAAGGCATATGGATTCAAGACTGTTGCACTATTTAGTGCTTTCGAAATTTTTATTAAATATAATTTTTAATAAATATTATCATTTGCAATTTCTTCTGAAGAAGCTGATCGAAGTTTGGCGGGCTATTGCATGTTGAAAATAAAAAAGTAAAGCGACAAACGATTGTTTTTTTGTTTTTTGATTTAAATATTGTGATTTTAGAAATAGCCAGAAATATGCCTTCAACAAATGGACAGGTCGGGATTATGAACATTTACTGTTAAGAAAAGCCGGCTGAGTGCAAGGAGCTTTACCGATTGCCGCTCTCTGCTCTCACATCCATAAATGTTGATTATTATTATTTTGCAAATCCAATATAAAGGGGCATGTGAGAAACAAAACCCTCTTCTTGATAATGAGTATGTGTCGTCTGCTTATAGTCGACAACATTTATAATAACGTTACGGCCAGTCTGTCTGCTGCTTTTTATGGCGATCAAGGAAAATTATTAAAATTGTTGTTGCAAGTTAAATAATCGAACATAAAAGTATTCAAGAAAGAAAAAATTAACAAAGTTTTCTAAAGAGGGGAGCATCCAAAGAAATTACGTAAATTAACAACAAAAAATGAATAAAAGTGATCCCAACATAAAGCCGTCGTGCATTTTACATGCAATATCTCTCTTTCTCTCTCTCTCGCTCTCTCTTTCTGCCTCATTCTATTATGGTTTTATCCTTTTCATTTCTTTTGGGTTCTGTTTATTTACCTCAAAAATCTGAAAGACAAAACTTCTTAAACAAGTTTATGAATGAGTATGATTTGAAATTTTGTCAATGAATTTCTTTAAAACTTTTATCAGTATTTTTTTTTTCTGCACGACGTTCTCTGGAAACATAAAAAATGTGCCCAGACTGTGTAGCAATAAATAGTGTTGCTATAAAATTATGCCAAAATTGACTTTATGCAGACGTACATAAATACATAATTAATAAAACTCGCCCTTACAAAGTTGTATATCCGGTAATTATTATTTTTAATTTTTTTGTTTTTTTAATTTCCAAGGTTTCAAATAAGAGATGATTTAATAAATGCCGGCTTTCGGTTGATTACATAAACAGCAGCTTCCTTTTAATTTTAAGTCTTAAAAATCCATATGTGATGCAACGTTATCATTATTCTGCCTTTCACACCCATGTTTACACATATAACGTCTTTAATATCCGTTTTATATAATCCTTAGAGTAATTAAATCACGTATAATGTTACTTTTACACTTGCGTGTTTTTAAAATTTAGAAAAAATTATGACCAGCGATAAGTTAACAGAATCAAATTACCAGTTTAGTCTTGAAGCATCTTAAGCCTTAAATCAAGTTATTGTGGTTGTTGTTGTTGTTGCTGCTGCTGTTATTGTTTTCCTTCTGTTCTGTATTCTTTAACTTCAATGTTTGCCTGAAAAGTAAACGGAAGTTGAAAAATTAATTACTGCAGTCTTTGAAAGATAAAAAAGAAAGAAAGTAGAAACCTTAACAATGTAGCCAAGCATTTTTTGACATCCGGATGGGTTTGTTAATAAAAAAAAGCAAACAAAAATATCAATAAAAAATCTGTTAATAGTATAAGCAAATAGTAAAAAAATGGTAAAGATAACATACAGATATATTACACTCAAGAAAAAAAAAGATGATTACTCGTACATGAGCTAACATTTTTTATTTCGATAAATCTTACGTAGCTGATATAAGACAAAAGAGTTGCATGAATGACATATAAAAATTACGCGGAAAATTGTAAAAGCTTTTACATAGTGAAAATCTAATATAATATAACAATAGTATAAAATGCAAATAAAATTTTTGCCCGGCTATTTGAATAGATTATTACGACACCCATAAACTTGTACAGCACAGTGTTCAGCAAAACACCATGGTTCAGTACACACACTCTACTTGTACAAATAATCAGTAAATTTTAAGGTAAATCATGTCTTTAAATTGAGAATTATTTACACTTTCAAGACTTATGAGAAGAATACATAGAATCACATTTTAGCACGGGTTTTGCATTTAATTCTGCAATCTTTTTATTGCAACATTAAAGCAACAATCATTTTTGCATTGACCACAAAGTGTAGCAACATGCCCAGAACATGCAAAAAAAAAAAATTTATATAAAATCACATCTCTGCAGTAGCCATTTCTAAGTATATATTATTAGAAATATTTCTAGTTGTATGTGCACATATACATATGTATGTACATACGTAAATACAAGTTACAGTCGACAGTGTGCATAAAAGGCTATACCGCGAGGGCCAAATTTAAGTTTTTGTTTGTCTAGCCGGGCCCGTTCTCCAAAAATAAAAATAAAATAAAAATTAAAATTAAAATCTATTTTGCGATAAAATAAAATAAAAATTAAAATTAAAATTAAAATCTTTTTTTTACACGTTATTGCGAGTAAAATTATAATTTTTAATTGGTGATCGTAATGAATTATTTAATCCTTATTCATCCTGTATGTATGTATTAATGAGTAACTTTTAATTTTCACAACTTCTAGAAATGTCTGCATTACTTTCAGGATAATCCAAATACATTTTAAATTGGTATTTTAAAATAAATTCTCCGGTACATTCTATCCACATTAATTCATGCTGTAAAGAAATTATTTACAAAGAAAAAAAAAATTAATTAATTATGGAAATAAAAATGGAAATGTAAATGGAAATATAAATGCTTTTATATTAAATATTTTAAGCTCACGTAAAGCCAATCGGAATCAATCAGAACTTTATGCCTTTAAAAAATGGCCATACAATTTACGAAACGTCAGACGCAAGAAAAATCTAAAAATTGTCTTAGTTAGTATGAAGCGATTACAAATGTAAATATCCATACAAATTCCCCTCAAATTTAAAAAATATATTTTTTATATAAAAAATTGTGGGATAATTTTTTAAAGAAACTTTTAGCGCCAGTCGTTTTCATTGTATTTCGTCAGACGTTCTGAAACTAAAGTTTTAAACTCAATTGCAGTGGGTTCTAAAGTGGCAGTTTGGCACATCACTCTAATTAATTTCATATCATTATTATATGGGTATTTCCACAAAAATTTCTACATTTTGTTATATATCTACATGGTTTTCTTTAAATGCTGCTCTTATAGAAACATACAGTTAAATTTTACTTCCACTGAAATTCGATAAAGTTCAACGTTACAAATTAATACAAAAATAAGGAAAAGAAAAGATGTACATGATGAATGTGTGGAATAGGCCATATGATTTAAACACACTTCTCGTAAAATAGATTTTAATTTTTATTTTCATTTTATTTTTATTTTATTTTTCCTATTTATATTTCAAGTAATAGAAAATAACTACTTATAAATAGTTAAAAATAAAAGCTTTGAAAAGGATGTCTTTGTTAAATTGCAAACTGCTTTAAATGAGTATGTGTGTGGGGCGACACACGGCAACAATTCGGATCAACTACTAAAGGGCAACAAAAAGTTACCTGGGGCCCACAGGTGCCCATTTCTGATGCAGATGTATTATAATTATTAAATGGCATGTAACATACTCTTGGTTTCATGATCGTCACTCATAAGAAACCTTTGTTGTTATTACTGCATCTCGTTCCTGGGCATAAAGCGTCTAGAGATGTTTTGAAATCTAAGCAAATACTTGAGGTTTTATATCTTATAGTTTTTTCTTTTTTTTTTTTTTTGTAGAAGCAACTTCAGTTAAATTCCAAACAGAAGAATTGCAGTTGGTTTTCTTCCTTCATTTCCCTGTTTCATTGCATTTTGTTTTTCAGTTCTACGGTTGGCTGCTTGTAATGGATCAGTTGGAGCAGACACTCTGGTGGATATTAATTCTTGAAATAAATGATAATAACGAGTTGAATCATTATCATCACTATAATTGTAATTATAGTACAAAACTATGACCGCCATGACATGCAGAACGATTGTTGAATGCATGCATGCGTCTGTGCGCCCGTGCGTGTATGTGTAGGTATGGTTGGGTAAATAGCATTTTAATATAGGAAAAACGTACGAGTTCTACTTATCAAATTACTGCTTAAGCCTTAACAGAGAAAAAAAATTAAATAAATACAAAACGCGATAAAACATTCTAAGATTTTCACATATGAGTACGCACTTCTTCGTTCCAGCTTAATATACAGCAGATATTTGAAGCACATGCTCTGTGTGGATATATAGAGAACTGAATTTTGTTAGACATTTGGAAGCAGGTTGCATTTTCTCTAAGCAATAAATTTGAAAAGATGTTTAAACAAGTTTCCGGTATTTGAATTCAGACATTTATATTCATGCGATTTTGCATTTTCAAATGTTCTGTTCTATAATGTTCTTTCGGAAATCTTTGTACTGCATACACTCTTTCAAGCTTACCAAGTTTTTGATTTAGCGAAGAACTTTTTTAATTTACTTTTATAATTTTCATACACATATGTATGTACATACATATTTATATATATATAAAAAAAAGGTATTAAAAAAAAAAATTTCAAAATAATACGAAAAAAATATTAGGGAAAAGCATTACTTAACGTGTAAATACAGATCTGGAAAAGATTACATGATGATGGAAATGCGCAAAACCATTAAAATGGGCCATTTCGGCGTCCATGTTTATTAGAATTAAGAAGGAGGACCAATACATTTTCAATGAATGCCTAATAAATCAACGCATGATTATCAATTTTTTGCCTTTAATCGGCTTAATATATAAAATCAGCAAACGTGTAAGCCAGATTTAAAGCCGTTTAAATTACGACTAAAAACCATTTCATTTTGGCAAATGTGAAGTTTCTGAAAAACAAATAGATACCATTATTTTCGGAAAATGTTTCTCAAAAACAGCTGTTACTTTCTGTTTTATTACAGTGTTGCCATATTGACTGGTTTGAATTGCGTGTAACTTAAGCAAAGATTGATTTGTGAACTCAAAGCTTAAACTGTGTTTAAAACAATTAATTTTAGTTAGCAAAACTCTCGTTTACACCTTTACTGGTGTTTGGTTCTCAAGTGGAAATTATGAAAAATTCTTTTGCAAATATTTCGTATACTTAAATGTTGCCATCATGCATTTAGTTATAAAAATCGTATTATTACAAATCCATAATTTAAATCCTTGTATTGATAATTATTAAAGAAAAACATACTGTGCATGTAGCAGCAAGTTGACAGATATTGTGGTTAGAATTTTTTAATTCCCATTTCAAGTTTTTCTTGTTTTAAGATCTACCAGCTACTAAACAGTTGCTTTTGTGGTGAAATATTTATACGATAATGTGTGAATAAAAATAAATTAAAGTGTTTAGGTGTACGAGTAATTTCTTTATAATGCGGGTAAATGCTTACAATACCAAATATAAAACGTCCCTTTTCTTTGTTAAAGTATGTAAGTGAATTCTTTCTTTAGGTTTATCTGACCATCTGTATACATACAGTTTTGAAGCTGAGCTCTCAGTTAGCGCCGCCATGAATGTAATTTTATTCATTTTATTTACTTACATATGTACATACTTACATTTTGCTATGCTTCCGTACCATCGTGTGCACAAGCCAAAAAAAGAATAGTATTTTGCTGGCAGTTGGTTTGGCATAAAACGAAAAACAAGCATAAACTTGTTTGTGAAAACTTCATTGAGAAGTTAAACAAAAATCGTATAATAAATCAGCCGAAAGTAAAGTCTTAAGAAATATGTATGTATGGCTATGTGTGGATATGTATTCACAAATAGTACTATTGAGCAGGTGTTAGTATGCAAATTACATGCGGTCTTCTGTGATTTTTTATCTGACTGTTGGTGGGAGGTTCTATTTCTAGTTCATAGCATTTAATTTCTCTTGATATCTTCATTTAGAAATTTTTTAACGTATAAAGTAGTTTAGAAAGAATGAAATTATAAGTGAACACTTATAAAATTATGGCTTTCTTCTGAAAATGTTTGAATGTTTTGCGAACTTAAGCACATGAAAGTTATATAAAAGCCAAAAAATTTTATTAAAATTATTTTAATTTTAATTGAAAAAATTATTTTTCTTTTATTATTATTATTTTTAATTGTTTTATTCACTGTTGCGAACACCTTCAGAGGCCTTCCTTAACAACAATTTGATTAAAGTGGTCAGCTGTCCATGTTGGTGTATATGAATGAAATTACAATTAATATTGAAGAAAACTAAGTTTGTATGGTTTTGCTGGGCTACGAAAATGTGTCATTTTAAGAACGCAGCACTGGAGGTGAAGTTCTTTAAAAAAAGAAAAAAACTTTCATTGTGAGAAATGTAAAAAATTTCCTAAATAATCGGCTGGAGAATGCAAAACAACGCTTGTCTTTCAATTAGTTATCACACACAGTTGCAAATAATGTTTATTTCTTGCAATGCACAAATGCTTGCACAAGCCTCTCGCTTTGCAAGCTATTCAAATTGCCCAAACAAGTATTTTTTTGCCAACTTTACATCTCATTTTTATTGACACACATACCAAGAGAAGAGCAAATACATACACATACTCTTTTCTGCCTTTCAGTGATGAAAAGCAACTGTTTCTTTCTGTTTTCGATTCTACTTATAACCAGTTTTCACAAAGGTATGACTCATATACATATGTATGTATATCTCATCATAGTAAATTTTAAGCATGCATGAGCATGTCTGCTACCAAGCAAATATAAACCATGGGAATATTTACTGAATGCCGAGGAAGAGGTTTTGATTTTTAACGCGTAGCATGAATTCTGCCTGAATAAATGCATATCAGCACACCCAGTCATATTTTGTTAGGACAACAAAACCAATTTTGCACAAAAAAAAAGAAAAAAATGAACAGAAAACAAACACAATGAACAAGTGAATTAAATGAAATACAAAGTTAAACATGCCACATGCAAAAACAATATACAAAAAATAGGCTGAAAGATCAGTCGTCTACTCGCAAGTTGAATGTAAACTCGAAACAGGTTTGCTGCTTAAATCTTTTGTATTGATTAACTTGTGTCGTGATTGTTCTTGCTTCCTTTTGTTTACATTCTGGCAGCGGCACAGAATTGAATTTTTTTTTTTAATATATTTTTTCTTTATTTGAAACAAATTAAAGCAAAACCTTCCTAAATTTTTACACAGCAGCAAAACGACTATTAATTTGTTGCGATCATGTAGATTAAAAACCAGATATTTGTAAGCTAAAATGAAAATTTCCAATATTTGGTGGGAAATGCATAAAAGACTTATAAGAATACTGTATTGGCAACTTTTTTTCGTTTGATAGAAACAGCATAAATGGGAAAATTTCAAACAAAATAAAAACAAATATGTAATTAAAATATATAAAAGAGTATTTTTGCCATCTTTGTTTTTGCTGAATGCTGCGTAATTTACAAACAAATTGGCCAAAATGAAGTATTTTTTGTATGACGAGGTCTGCATACATAATTAGCGAGATGACTTTTGGCTAGCCATACATGGCTAGTTAGTTATGATCGCTACGATTCGTGGAATGTTGTAAGTGGTTGACAACAAAACAAGTACTTGATTGCATTTTATTATGAAATTCTTATGCAAGAATTGGGACTATCTATTGGTTTTTAGAGGCACAGACTTCCAATTTTCCAAAAATCGTAATATCACCTGTCACAGGAAGGCCTTGAGCTTTGCATCCGCCAATAATAATAGTTGGCTCAGAGTGAGCAACTTAGAACTCCATATACAGTATGGAGTCAAGATCCCATTTATCATATAGGCCACTTGACAAGGAGATCACGTAAATTACGCATCATAAATACACTAACTTTCGCTACCACCCATATGACGATTTGCAAAGAAGTTACAATTTTCGACATACAACGGAAATATAATGAAATCTACAACAATCACGCTGGCATCTACTTGTGGCGTAAATTCTCAAATGGTGTAAATTTTTATTGCATTTCTCTTTAATGAAATTCTAATGTATTCTATTGCTTTGTTTACCTTTGCTTCCTTTATATTTTCTTGTTGCTCGGGGTCAATGTCCCGGTAATTTAATTTTACACAAAACCCTTAATGGCAACGATCTAATTGAAGAAGAGACTGATACAGAATTACCTGCACCTTCCATTTGGCTGTATTACACAGATGATTTGACTGTGGCTTACTTTATTGTGATTTTGTAATTTTTTTTTTCGCTTCGGAATTTTTGTATTGTAAATGTTTGCAGCTGAAGAAAACCTTTTCTTGAGATTCTTTCGATTCACTTATTTTCACACAATTATATTTATTTGTCTGTTAAGTTTGTTTGGTCTTGTAAAGCGACACATTTTATTCAAATAATATCTGTGTTCTTGTTTACATCTTGTAGATTAAAATCTTGTCTTGTTTTGTTCTCAGGATTTGTGCTGTTTTTATTCTTTTACTATGCTTCGTATTTAATGAGTGGGCGTTGCCTAAAAGTTTTTCATATACGCAACACAATGGCATTAAGTTTTCTTTCTTTTTCGATTTGAACTGCTTCTTATTGGAACACAATTATTTACATGAAGTTTTTTTTTTTCAAGAATGTGCAGTGGAGGGCATCATTGGAATGTTTAAAATTATGGCGATAATTTATTCTCTCAAGTTTATTTGTACAATCAATCTTTTTATCTGTGAGTTATTGTATAGCATTTTACAATATTCATTTTCATATCAAGATAAGATAAATTAATTTAAGTAAGTATTGTAAAGAAAAAGTGAAATTCGCTGGAAATTTTTGAAAAGAGCTAGATAATACAGGGTGGGCCAAAAGTCACAATGGGGTTTAAAAATTTAATAACTTTTTTGTTTATTTTTTTTTTTTTTTTTTTTTTTTTAAGATTATGAAATATACAAAATGGAAATTTTTTTACGCTAAGTATGGAAAATAATGTCACTTAAATGACCGCCGTTATTAGCTTCGCAATGATGGGCTCTTTTGAGAGCATTTTCCATAACATCTTTCAACATTTGTGGCTGTAGCCCTCGAATTTCTGCAACAATGTTGGCCTTGAGTTCAAGGATTGTCTCGGGCTTTTTGACATATACTCGCTCCTTTAAATAACCCCAAAGAAAATAGTCGCATGCTGACAAATCTGGCGAACGCGCTGGCCAATTAATTTCTGAATTTCTTGAAATTATTAATGGCGACGATATGCTCTTTGCGTTAAAATAATTGATCGCTGATTTAAGTAATAAAATTCTATTATTCTTGTTCTTTGTTCAGTTGTAAATCCCTCCATTATTTATTCTCCAGATGTTATTTATATAATCTTAAAAAAAAATAAACAAAAAAGTTATTAAATGTACAATATTTCAAGTTTTATTGCGTTTTATCGAACGCAGCCATTCCATTGCTTTGTTTTTTTTTTAACTATATCGAATAAAGACTATTTTGCTTTACAGTTTCAGGTTGAAAAAACCTTTTTTAAAAAAAGGTAAAATATTTTGTTGAAATATATTTTTCTCATTTTTATAAAGAAATTTCTGTTAACTTGTTACGGGCAATTTAATTTTTGCTTAGTAGAATAATGTGTAAAATATTTTAATTTTAAGTTAAAATAAAAAGGTTTCTTTGCCATTATTAATTAATTTTTTTTTTATTTATTTATTTATGTTGTCCAAAGGAAGTGCACGAAAAATTTTTTCCCCAAAATTTTTGTGTTTGTGTATTTGAGTGTTAGAAATAAAAGAAAAATAAATTTTGTTAATTGGTTTTTTTTTGCTTTTTTTCCCTTTTTTTTTGTTACTAACCTAACATGCAAAGCTTTTGGCTGGACCGCAGGAAAGCACTCAGGGTCTAGACAGGAATCGAACACGCAACCTCCGCTTTAGTAGGCTGCGCATTATTCATTCGCCTATTATTAGTTAAAACTAATATAAGAAAATCTTTATTTCGCTGGCACACGTAGTTGCTATGCAAATTTCTTCACATACTGAAGCAGATTTTCAAGGAACCTTCATCCTAAGGAACTCTTATCCTAAGAATTCTGTGCAATTTAAATAATAACTAACAATTGATAATTTCCCATAAGAACATATTAACTATTGAAAATTTAATTTTTATATATTTAAGTGTTAACTACCACCGATATTCTGGCATGTGCAATCAAATAAAGACGATTAAGCGATTTTCATTCAAAAATCGTTCATTTCCAAATATAAGCAAAAAATATTATAATAGTGAATCATTTAATTATAAAAATAAATTCTCTAAATAATATTTATTTATATTTAATTAATAATTAATTAATAATATTTTAATAAATTAAGTATTAATCATTAATTGACGGAAAAGGACTTTCTTTTGGCGAAGGCTAGTGAAATACAACAAATTTTTATAATATGCTTGATATAACTTTACGTGAAAAAATTCAAATCTAGTCGTATAAGCAACTCAGCTTGGATCGGTTCACATGCTTATCACTATCTCGCTTTCAAAATATTGTACTTTTAAATAGAGAAAACAATTACAAAGTTTGTCTTATGTTAGAAATGTTACAAATAAATAATCTACAAATGACATAAATAACTAATTTTGGATCTAGAGCGGGGAAATTACTTCAAATTTAAAAGCATTTATTACAAAAAGTCACGTAAATGTTTTATTAATTTTTATAATAATTACTTTTATTTAAAATTCTATTTTTTGTTTGATTTGTATATTAGAAGTTTATTAATTTGCGTTTACTATGAAGAATTAAAGGCTAAAAAACATATTTCTCTTGATAACGAAGGGATATTGATATTGAGAAATTAAAGACATACAATTTTTTATATAGAAAAGAAGCTTTACTGAAAATATTTAGCAGATTTCTGTTACTAGAAAATATAAAATCAAATCCAAATAAACTAGAAAAGACAGACGTGAAACTACATTTATACATTCGCATACAAGACTTTTTGTGCGCATAAAATTTTTTGTTCGCAACATGGCTATGAGGCGTCCACTGAGTTCAAAATTGCAATTTCATCGTTATTATTATTATTATATTTTGATGAAATTGTTAACTTCAATGGAAAATGAATTAAATGCAGATATTTTGACTGATGAAACAAAATTACGCTGGCTGAAGTGTTCATCATCTGTTTTGAACTATTTTGCCAACAATAGTTGCAATATTAATTATATATCAATGTGCTTGTAAGATCGTAGATATTTGAAAATGAATAAAATTTCAATTTTTGTTTGGCTCTGCTATACAAAAATATTTCACATTTAAAAACCTCTGTTGCTAAATTATTGCCAAAACGACCTGTTATTAAAACATATACTCGTATGATCTGAATTCAGCTTTATGTACTTATTATTCCGCGCTTTTCGAGGGTCTCCCCTATATATATCTTTTTATACGTTTGCGAAAAAGAGAAACCGAAATTTATATCCGCAATATTTTATTTTTTTTTCATTGCTATTTTCTAGCTTCTTTATGGTCTAATTTTGTTATTGAACAAACACTGTATTTTCATGGAAAACTTTTTCTGTGTAACACTTTCCTTCAAACATTTCTTTGTTCTTCAGTCTTTTCTCTAACTGCCAGCAAAACGCATTCAAAATCAAATTTTCTTTGTTAATTTATTTCTCATTTATTATTTGATATTGAATGGCTATGCCACTACGATAATTAATTACGGATCAGAGTCACGTCCCTGCGGTCACAATGCCGGACATGGGCAACGGAACTTTATATGGCAAATGTTATTCTTTCACAAGAAAAAAAAAGAGAGACAACAAAACCAACAAAAAGGAACATGAATGAACAAAGTAATAATAAACTAAACATTTAATTAATAAACAAAAAATATTAAGCATTTGTTTTAGTGTTTCTTTTTCTGTAAATTGAAAATTGTTCAATTAAACGAATAACAAAAAAAAAAAGAAGAAATAAAAAAAAAATAAATAAATAAATAAAAATCAAAAAAAGAGAAAAATATTTATGTTGCTGACCATTAACGGAAGTCCCAGCTAAGCCAAGCTAAGCTTTACCTTGTTTGATTCACAGCTACGCCTAAATGGTACCATAAATGTAATAAACTTTTAAAACAACTTCCTTTTTCTGAAACCTTTTCCAAAAGCAGTTGAATATGCTGCTGTTTGAATATGAATGACCTTCATAATTATTCAGAAAACAGAAATTCCAAAAAATCCATTTTCCATTGTGTGATTTTAATTTACAGGGCATTTTGTTTCCACTTCTCTTTTTATTTCTTTTCGTAAATTTCTTTTTAAAAATATTTGAATTTTATTTGAAATTTTCACACTATTTGCATTTTTGAATAAATACTTCTTTTAATGAGTTTGTTATTATTTTTATGTTTACGTTGTCGTGACTCGAACAACTCCGAATGCTCAATAAATTTCATACAACTGACAGACAGGCAGATTCGATTTTCTTTAAAGAGCACTTTGACTGACGTTAAGATTTCCGCTATTCAAGCCCGCCTTTAATATTAATTACGTTTTATAATAATTATTTAATTTTGTTTTTGCATGCATACGTTTTTATTGTTTGAACCGGTTTGGAATTTCATTTGAAAAGAAAATTCTCAGGCTCGGTCGTTGTTACGCGTTCTTTTGCGGGAAAAATATTCCATTATTGTCTATTGAATGGCTTTGTTGTGGCAACTTTCCAATGTTGGCATGCTGAAATTTCACAGTAGTTTCAGAGAAAAGTACGTATCCCATTTACGTGATACGTACACAATTACGGATCATATATCAATTATGAAAAGTATGTGTGCGTGTGTGTAGGCATGTGTAAATGTGTGTTGTTTCTCGCTTGTCATTAGCAATGAAGTATGTATTAATATTAATATTTTTTAAGAAATATAACTAAAGCGATTTAAAAAGATTTGGAAAATCACTTTGCAAACGAATTTAATTAAGTTCTCAAATACGAAAATGATTTGAATTCATCATTATTTCGAATTTCTATTTCTCTGCGCCATCTTGACTCTGTAGGCTCTGTAGGCTCTCAACAGCAAAGCCATTTAAAATTTCTACTGTATTTGTACTGTAAAAAGTTACTTTGGTTTTCTCATGATGAGTTTTCGTTTTACAATACCATTCTTACAACTCATTGCTAATTATGATGATAAGCCAATTTATAATTATTGGATGTAAGAAAGAGTTTCGTTGACTAAAAATTGGTTACATAAAACATTTTACAACTATTTTTCAATACAAAAAACTTTAGCTCACAGAGCAAAAAGGAACACCAGTAGCCGGTCTGATGGTTTTACTAACTATTATAGAATGTAAAAAAGAATGATTTCGTAAAATTTTAATGGACCGTAAACAAATTTTACAAGTCATGTTATTTAGTATAATTCTTGTAAATGCCGCTGAAAGAAAGAATTCCAATTGAATACTGTGAGAATTTTACAAGACTTTGTATCTTGGCTAAAATTGTATTTTTATTTTTATTATTTTTTTTATTTTTTTTTTTCATAATCAATTCAACCTGCAAAGCTTTCGGCTTGTTCGCAGAAAAAGACCAGCGATCTCTATTTTAGTAGGCTGTGCATTATTCATTCGCCCACCGAATGAAGACTTAATTAGGATTATCAGTGCTTTCAATAAATGTTAAAACTTACTCGATAATCTTAATTGCTCTGCTTTCTTGATAAGCAGAGCACATTTACTATTTCAAGTGCTAGAACAATTTTCGTTAAAGCAAAATATTGGCCTCTTTCATTATTGGCATGATAACGTCGCAATCGGTAGCCAATTTTAATTTAAGGTAAAATAAAAAAAAAGTTTTCGCTTTTTATTGAATATTAAACAGATTGTGAATTGTAATAAAACAAAGAGCTCGTGGGAATACATTGAGCTGGTTAATTCCAATTTTTTTATGTCTTTGGATATTTAAAATATTAAAAGGTTTCAAAAATTCACATTATTTAAAATCGAACAGTTATTGGACTCGAAATATTGAAATGTGGTTTGTTAAAAACGTATTTTTGTTAGGTGGCTTAATTTTTGTTAGGTGCAACTATTTTGAAACTCTCATATTCACCATTTTTATATACAATTTTCTTCAGATAACACCGCTCTTAGGCCTGTGCTTTCGTATAGACCACAGAAACTTCTCTCATGATCGGCTCTATTTGCAAAAAAAAGAAAAAATTAAAAATATTTGTTAGGTGGCTTTATTTTTGTTAGGGGCAACTATTTTGAGACTCTCATATTCACCATTTTTATATACAATTTTGTTCAGATAACCCCGCTCTTAGGCCTGTGCTTTCGTATAGACCACAGAAACTTCTCTCGTGATTGGCTGTATAAGAAATTCATATTTTGCTTCGCAAAAAAAAAGAAAAAATTAAAAATATTGATATTTAAATGGCAGCTAACCCATAGATTTACTTAATTTTTTTTCTTTACTAATATTTTATAATGTTGTTATCTTTACATCCGTAAGAGGTAAAATCCGGCATCCTATATTCGATTTCAAAGGGGTTTTCAAAAAACTGTTGCATGCAAACTCCCCATGATGACAAGCTATTTATTCTCTCAACGAAATATTTATAGTAGTACCCCATATTTGATTTGGAAATTTTTAGGGTTCTAATAGGTTTCAGTTCATGTCCTTTAAATTATGAGATTTTTAATCAACAGATTTTGGTGAAATTTAAAACATGACTTGTAATATTGCTCAGGGCAGTTATTTGGGCTCTCTGGTATTTCTGATGCTTTTAAATGAATTCTTTAAGTCCACAGATACTAAAAATAATCTAATGTGTGCTAATAACGTGAGTCCTTATAGAGCTGAATCCTGAGAAATGCAAATTAATATCTTTCGCATAATGGTCAGCAAATATAACGAAGTACTTTTGTAATACTATATTCAAGGAGTTGTAATCTACTTTGACAAAAAGCTAAAGTTAGGACTCATGTGACGTTCATCATTGGGCGAAGGAGCATAGCGTCCTTACAACAATGATTGTAACAAGAATTGTATTTCCCTGGTATTTGCAATTATAAGTCTGGCCCATTGCCAAGTAGGGCTCTGTAATTTATGATCCTCAGTGCAACAATATTAATATTTTTATTTTATTTCGCTGCTTTCCACCGAACTTAGGCGCTTTTTTGACGTCGAAACCCCACAAAAACTCCTTTATCTTCTATTAAAATATTAAAAGCTTCTGGCCACATTCATTTGGTGGGAGATGTTTGTATATCCAAGTCTTTTTAAAACTGTATTCATTTTGTGAATGTATTGCAATTCTGCTCAGATTTAAATACATGTAGCTGTACTTAAATAAAATTAGTTCGACTCTCTCTAAGACAGTTCAGGTCCCGCCACTAACTTTTAAAAACTTTGTTTCCTTTTTGCAAAGCTTGGGAAAGTTTAAAAAAAAAATTAAAAGCACATTCACTTTTAACAAAAAATATGCAAAAGGGTTCAAAAACCATAAATTTCAATAAAAATTTCACAAGGGGAACATACATTTCATTCGTTACATTCTAGTGCGATGGGGGTTCATTCAACCCCTCAATCTGAAATAATGAAAATGTCACGTGTTCTTCGCCTATTAATTAGATTATATATTACGAATTGCATGGGAATTATTATGTAAAACATGTCTCATCGAACAAGCCCTTTTTTTTAGTTTTTTTTAAAAATATTAAATTCAATTATATTACACGTATCCGGAAATCAAAATGTGGTGGAAGAGTGAGGTAAACAATTCAATCACGCTACATTGAAGCTTAAATATCACAAGGAAGGGTTTGATGAATAAAAATAAACTTAATCTGCCTTAATAAAAAAATAAGGACTTAATAAATAATCTTTAATAAGAAATAATAAAAAAGAACTTAATCTGCCTTTTGTTTTTCATATCCAACTATAATTGCCGGTTTATTCTCACCAAAAAGGCTGAATTTTAAACATAAATCTTGTATTTAAGCTGAATTGTGCTAAAATTAAATTTGATTTTATAATTTCACTTTAATAAAATAAATTAGTTGAATCTCCACAGTTTAAAAAAAAATTAATTTTTTTTTGCTTTTCCTAATAATTTAGGTACGTGTTCGATTAAAGATTACGTGGTAAATATTTAAGCAGTTTTAGCAAGAATAATGCCATGTTGTCACTAGTGGAACGCAACAACACCTAAACGCATCCCTTTTTAATTGCTCTTCGCTTAAATTTTGTATCGTTCTTTTGTTTAGTTTTTTTTTTAGCTAAAATTCTAATGAATTTCAAAGAGACCGACATCAAAAACTGTCAATTTTCGCTTTAATTTATTGCCTCTCCTTCATTATTTTTTTCGATTTGTTTTGCATTTAACCTTTTTTTTAGATGTTTAAGAAACAAACATTGATAGAACGGAATCCTTTTATTGTGGAAAAAGAATTAAAATAAATATTTAGGTTCGGTTGGAGTAATGATTTCCTCTGAACAAAAACAATGCCTGCTAACTTTGGAGTTGCCATTAAGTCTTTTACGACTGATTCCAAAATATAATTTTCATTCCCTTTTTGAAAATTATCAGCAGCTGCAGGTATCCTGTTTCCTTTTAAAATTGTGCATACTGATATGGCTGGCATTTTAAATTTGTTATATTACGCCTACAATTTAATTTAGTGATGCATGTCCTTTGTCCTTTGAACCCAGTTTCCTTTGCATATTAGTTTAAAATATAAAACTGCAATTCATTTTACTTTAGCCAGTTAGGCTACATTTTATAGGAGTAGAAATATATTTTAGCCAAGTTATAGGTATTCTGTTTCATTACATATAGCACGCTTGACTTGCTTGGAAAATTAACATAAAAGCCATATGGCACATGCTGTTCCAAATGTCGGCTTGGAAGGAAAATTATTGTTTCCATTTCTCCACGCCAGTTCACTTTCCTTTGCTATTATTAAATAATTTGCGTCGCTGAAATGAGAACTTGTAAATGAATTTTAGAATAGAAATAATGATAGCCGATTTTAAAATAGGACGTATGAAAAGGATATCATGCCAGCCGTTACATTGACTGTACTCTGCTTGCGTAATGGTCATATTTATTATGTTTGGCATTACGTACGCTGTGCAGATTTTTTTTTTTATAATTTTCCACAAAAGTTTATTTTTGTAACGATTTGTGGTGGCAGCAAAATGCATGGATGGGGAAAAGTTGCTAAAATCTTCTGAAAGAATAACTACGTATTAAAAATACGATGGAAGAGAAAATATATACATATTATATATACGTTCTTTATTTGAATACGATATCTTTTTTGTCATCTTTTTCCTGTAATAAATAATGATCACTTAACATTATGAAGTGATTTACAGGAGAGAATCCTTTATTATTTAATGCCTGCCATTGTTTGCTTTTACAATCTCTATTATGAAGCAAAACAGCAAGGAAAATATCTTGGCTGTGGATACTTTTCTAAAAAAAAAAAAAATTTTTATATATACAGATTTTTAAAACAATTTAAAAAATAAATAAATAAATAAATGATTAAATTTGAAGCCTGTAATAGGGGAATATTTATATTTGTATGTGATTGTGATTTTTCGCGTAGCAACATTTCGTTGTCCTTTTCGAAATTCCCTATTAATCCATCTATTCTTTTTTTTTATCCACTTTCCACTTTTATTATCATTTTTTCCGATTTCGTTATTATATACGTATATATTAATAAAATCGTTTAAATAAATAAATATCTGAAAGCATACACGGCCGATTTTGTGCACTTGAAAGAGCATGAGCTTTTATGTGTTCTTTGAATACATTGAAAAACAATCAGAAGATAGTAAGAGGAACTGCATCCTGAAGAGAGGCAAATTTAAGAGAGTTAACACCTGCAATCAGTGTCATTAGTATGTATTGATGTAAAGAACACAAGAACAAAAGAGAATACAAATGTGAGTGTTTAGGGAAAGTGAATCAACTCATTCTATTTTCTGATACGTGTGCATACGAGTATATTACGTGTTTAGCCCAGCAATTACGTATACAGCACACTTTTAGCTAAAAATAGAATTATAATAGGCAAAGTGTCTACGACCGGAATGTTAGAAAACAATGGCTAAATATTAGTACACAAGGGGTGGAATATGTGTACATACACATATTCCAAGCCAAGCAATATCCAGCCACTGGCGCGACTATTGCCGAATTATAGAATATGAGTGTGTATAAACAATGGTAAGAAATGGCAAAAGCAAAGAGGATCAGTTAATTCATATTTGTACATCTATATGTATGTACGTATGTATTCCTAAATGCATGTGTATAAATAAATTTCATATTCGTTTACATACACACATATGTATGTATGTATATTCTTCAATTCTCAGTAAGATGATGAAATGCTAACTGTAATGTGTTTTCATTTTTCTTATATAATTCTCGTACACCTCCGGAAGATTTATATACATATGTATGTAATTATGCGAGTTGTATGTCGGCAAGTTAGGGCAATCTGGCTCTACCGGAAAATCTTGGTCTTCCAGGTCTGAATAATGAAAGTAATGCCCATTGAATGAATATACGTTGCCCAGTGATATTTATAGCAGCTGCGATGATTAAAGCTGGAAGAACGTGTTTGCACTTTTATACGAAATTATTTAAATCGTAACTTGATATGCTTTAACGCAAGCTGGCTCTTAGTAGATCTATTATAGTAGATCTAATAAAGAATTATACGCCTGAATTTGACTTTCTTTTATTTATGTGAATTGGATAAAAAATTATGTTTTTTTGGTACTTAAATTGGACTAAAATCCTGAGAATTAACACTCAGTAGAGTACATATGTATGTATGTATATCCTAGTATATCTCTATATACCTTATATAAAAATGCAGGGTTTGTTCGTGATCAATAAACTCAAAAACTACTGGACAGATTTTGATCAAATTTTATATATGTACGTATTCTATAGGCCGTGAGGAGTGTTTCTGTGTAGTTTAAAGACCGCCTGAAAAGATGGCGCAATATTTTTTTTTGTGTGTTTGCCCGGTAGAGATTAGCGTCATAATTCTATGCTCTGTTTCACTGAAAGCCTTGGGTCCTTAATCGGTGTGTAGCGACATTAATTAGTAACTTATAATTATAAAAATTTTAATCGTTGCATTTTAAAATACATAAAATATGCAAAAACATAAACCGTGTATGTTATTACAATTTTGATTTTTGTATTTTTTTGAATAAAACATTTTTTTCTATTATAAATAAGTGAAAACACTGATTTTGATTTTCTCCAAAAGAGAGTTCAAAATAAAAGAAAAATTTGGGGCCAGCAATGTGGATCGGGCCCAACTCGTATTTAATAAAAGATAAAGTTGCTTAATAACTACCAAATACAGTCAGTAGAATATTAGTTGATCTTAGTTAAAAATAGATTGTTGTGGAAGGTCAGGTAGCTGCTATACATTTATTTCGATAATGCAGAGAATCAGAGATCCCTTGCAGAAATGCTTTTTTCGAACCACTGAAAAAAAATAATAAAAAATTTATATTTTAAAATTATTTTTCAAAAATTATTTTTCAAAAAAGATTTTAACCTTCAAAAAACTTTAAATAACTTACAAAATAAAACTTATAAATTAAGAGTTCTAGATTATTGAAGTAAAAATTTTGATACTTCTTAGACAATGAGTACATTACCAAAATGTATTATCACTAGAATGTGAGGCGACTCTCAGTAGAAAGAAAGCCTAGAAAGCGATCATGACTAGAATCGATTAAATACGAACAGAGGCATCTACGGCTAGATTAGAATCGCGCTAGTAATGCACTATGGGAATGTTACAGTTATATTATGACAGTAGCCATATATCTACATATAACTTTTAAGCTAAAATTAAATAAAATCCATTAGCAATTCCTCCAAAAAAATTGAGATGGACCATAACTACACCTTGGCTTGGCTATGATTACCCCTTTAAAATGATGGAGCTGAACTTCGATGAGACTAGTAGTGCCAGTCGCACTGCACTTTTCTTAAGTGTAGTTAAATTAATGTGTTGCGTTGTAAATTTTAATAAAATGTGATTATGAGCTGAATAGTTTCAAACTATTTTTAATGACCGCTTCACAGTGCAATACTTACACGTCAGTTTTCTTATTTTACTTTGTCATGTTCGTGTTATAACGAAAATATTCCTGTGCATGCAGAATGTTGCCTACCATAGTTGTTAATTCTACTTGTAACAAAAAATGTCACGGTCGACAAACTCCAAATAGTTCTTGGTTTTATACAGTCTTGGCCAGAGTACTCGAGTCTCCGGCTCTTAAAAATTTTCAATTTACTTTCCATTAGTGCATTTATAACCATTTTGGTATCTTTTGTTAATTTTACAAATGAGTAGTTTTCCTAACAAAAAAAAAATGATAATAAAAGTATTTAAAGTTTTGAATTTTTTTTTTTTTTTGCCAAATGACTCATGGCACGCGTTGACTTTGTACAGTCAATTTTTTCAAGGAATTTTTAATGGATTTTATTTAATTTTTCTTTCTTGTGCGAATGAGCTTTATAAATAATTCTTTTATATACATACTTAAATATACATACATATGCACTATATATGTATGTAGATTCATAACATTAGGAAGAAAGTGCACATGTGACTATGAGTCGTATATACGAGTATTTAATAATTTAATGATGTCATTCACTTCCAGAATTAAATAAAAAATTTATTTAAAAAATACCAAATACAGAGCTGAAGACCCCCCACGATTGCTGATGCAGGGCATATTTTTAGAAATTCTTTTTTTTATCATTGAGTTTCTAACTTAATGATACATTTGATTTGATGTCAATGTCTGCTTATCAATCTCTGTTCTCTTTAATTGAAACGATAGACAACCATTTAGTTCTTCTTCAACCCGCATTTTGTTTTCCAACATTTTACAATTGCAACCAAACGATTCTTAAAATAAACGCCTTCATTTCGTAAAAGTACTGTGCAGCAATTGTTGCAGTTGTGTGCAGTGTGTTGGACCTCTTTCAGGTCACGAGCGATCTGCTTGGCTTGATCCCATTGTGCGGGTGCTTGCAATAATTATCATTCGAATATGTTAATGTTTAAGACAGAATGTCAAACGCAGATGCCAGGATATTGTTTTCATAAAACAATAGTTTGAATAACATATTATCCAATAGTATACAGGGGAATGGAAATATCTGAATGGGAGATTAATTTTATTTAACACATGGCGACTTAAAACGAACATGAAAATTCTGAACTACTGAGCAGTTTTTCTGTTAAATTTTTCGAATTTCTGAAATATTTTAATACCTTCAAGGATTTAATAAATTTATCCTGCAAATAATACTTTTGCTTGAACTCTGTTTTATTGTTCTATTTTTGTTCCATTTGTTTTTTTTTTATTTTATTGCATAAAATAAATTCTCCAAGATTAATATTCCGTGGAAATTATATTTGCTCGCATTTAATAATAAAAAGGGAAGTTTAGCGGAAATTAAGGTTGTGAGAAGGACTCAACAATAAAGTTGAGTTTGTTAATTTTCACATTCTTTTTCATTTTTTGGGAATTTGTTAAACCTTTTTTATTTGTTACCTTTTGAAATAAAAGCAGGGGTGCGGCCCATAATCATATCATTGGCTTAGTCAACAGCCAAAAGGAAAATGATTTGTGGTAGAAAATTCCGAGTAAAAAAAAACAGAAGTTAATTAAAAACTATTTAATATTTTTCAAGCTTAAAATTCTTTAAAAAAATCCTTTTAAATTTTTTGTTATTTTTTTTTTGTATTTTTGCTTTGAAAAAAATTTATTATATTTAAAAAATTGTTTAAAAATTATTTTTAAAAAGGATTTTATAACCCTTAAAAAATATTAAATAATTTTTAAGATAAAAGGATCGAATATAAATAGAAAGGAGACAAATTAAAACTGTTAATTACTGAAGAAAATTTTTTAAAATGGTCTTTTTTAAGCGACACTGTTCAATAAATGAAACCTTTTTGCAGAGAAGTGTACTTGATGGGACACACTGGCTGGAATTTTGAAAATTTGTGGAATTCTTTAGTTTTGAGTTGTTACAAGCGCGGTCAATAATGTGATTCTGAGTTGGTTCCATTTATTTTATGAAAAGAAAAATGTTTCTTTTTCTTGCATTTAAGCTGATTATCCCTTCTGTGAATAATTAATGGTTCCACATCGCATGCACTTAAGCGATCCAACTTGAGTAGCTCTTAAAATACTTTAAATCATCTGCTGAATTCCCTACAGATTTTAACGTATTTACAAATGTGTTTAAAATAATTGCTTTGGATAAGAAAATGCATTCTGTGCAACATATGCTAAGAGTGATGAAGTTGTCCTGTTGTAGGATATTTTTCTTTTAATTACTTTCATTAGGGTGGCTTAATAAATCATTCGTGTATTAAAAACATATAATTTTATTTAACGCTCCAATACTTTATATTTATTTTATTTTAAGTTTCCTTTTTCGTGCCATGTCATCCTGGCGAACGCATGTCAGACACACTTTTGATATAAACAAATTAGAATTATATATGTATTTCTTATTAGCTGTGGCTTTCGTTGCCCCCAGCCCTTAATATTGCGTTTTAATATTTTTAATAATGACTAGTAGATATCTAGTGGAACGAAAGTTAAAGGCATTTTCTACTTGAAAATATCCTTTTATAGTCAAAACGGGTTTCGCTTAAAAGTTTTGTTTATCTTTCTCCTGGCAAAATAAACTTCGCTTAATGGAGGGATGAATGGAGGATGAAGGATAATGACTTTTAAAATCAATCTCGTATCTTATTTAATAAATTATAAATAATTTTAAATTTAATAATTTTGAAGTATATATCATTTTTTATTTCCGGTTATGTTTACAACACTGGTAATGGAAAAGTATTTGCTCGGGAATGAAATATTTTATGGAGGGGTAATGAGCAGCCACTGCTAACCGGTAGTGAAGTAATGCGAATGCACAATATTTGCTAGATATCGCAATGACAGAGAAAAAAGAACTATAATTCTTTTTCTATAAAGAAATCCAATGAATTAGTAAATATTTCGTCTGGAAAAGGATATACAAACAATTTTATGCTTTCAAGCAAAAATTAGAAAATATTTTGAAAATATATTTAAATTTAAAAAAACTATTTTTCACTTCAATTTAAGCAAAATCTCACTCGTCCTTTTTACATGAGGCCGTGCACCTTTTGTTTATTATGTTGTTTGAGTATTCTAATAAAAAAATTTGAAAAAGTCTACATAATAAATAAAAATAATTAAATTTTGTAATTATCTTGAAATAAGATGTCGCAGTAAAAGTAATTTTAAAGGATGTGTATTTTTAAGCACTTTAAAATGGCTAATTGCCTTTTCGTATTACAAAAATATATATATTTTTAAAAAAACAAAATTTTGGGCAAAATTGTCATTTAGTAAGAATTACTAATTAAAATTAAATTTTTTAATATTCAATAATTAATTAATTTAAATATATATTATATTGATAATATAATTGATACTCCTGGTAAGTATATGCCAATATTGCGATCACTTGACGGCAAGCAATTTATCATTGTGTACCCTGGAGCCTTTCGCACTATTTTGCAATATATTCTTAATGGCAAACTGGTATAATAATCTGTAATCGGTTGATATCGATAACGAGTGTAAAAAAGCTGTATTTATGCCAATATTGGCGGAAAATGGCAGGAAGTAAATTTTTTAATAGCTTAAAAATATCGGCTATTCCAATACAAAGTTCCCCTATTTTTGGGTATCGCCGAGTTGGGTATCCTTCTTCTGATAAATCAGTTTTCCGCATAAGCCATGAATCTATGTAGACTTCAAAAATACATGTGAAATCGGGGATGAGTACGTCAACGAATGAAATGTATTGAAATGGGAAGGATGCCAGTCCCGGTAGATTTGAATGTTTTGTACTGAGAACGACGAACTTTTTTTTGGTCCGAATTGGTTGGTGCCACGTGATGTGCAGAGCATTCTCAGTAAGTATTTTCCAATAACAGATGGATTCCCTACAGAGATTGTGTGATTTCATTTCGCTAAACCTTTTTTTCTATGGTCAGTCAAAGCAAGTCCGATTTATTTATCAGACTCAGAGAAAAATATATATTTTTAATGTAATATATATTTTTAAAATATATATTTTATTTTTAAAAATATATATCTTTAATGCCCCAGACATTATTTTAGATATAGTGCCAGGCCTTTTCTTGTATTTAAGCCCACAAGAGAAAAACCCTGTGTACTACAGTTCGTAAAATAGCAGGGCAATAAAACAAACCTTTCCTTCCATATTAATGAAATTTTTGGCAGCTGCACAATGAAGTCTGGAATGAAGTTGGCTTATTAAATAAAAACTATATTTTTAAACAGTTTGCATATAAAAATTGTTAACAATGCATACAATTGCTTTGTTGTAAAATGCAATTCAGTTTTTAATATATTTTTTTTAAACTTTATCAAGTATTTCCTGTAATTTGAATATTTCTCTCAGTTTCAAGAACGATGCATTCATTCATTATAAAATTTTGTAAAAGAGAGCCAACAATGCTTGCATTGTGTAATTTAAAGTGTTACTTGTCCTTTTGTCACATGAAGCAGTTAAACAGCCATCATTATGCTCGTACTTATACTTTAGTATGATCTCGCAGTAGTCCTGTACTTTCAACCCTGTTTTATGAAATTTGTTATTTTATGTTGTTGAAACATCATGCCATTTGGCTGGTTGATGGTGGTAAGTTGTAACTCGGTAGGCATGCGTGCCACACGTGTTCGAAATTTCTCCTAATATTATTTTATGTTTGTTATAAGTATGCCCCTTTCCATTGTTAAATCAGCCAATTCACAATGCGTTTTAATCCTTGTACTTGATCCTTTTAATTTCGATTTTGTATTTATAATGATTTCCTGTTGAAGAATAATAGATCAGGACATTTAAGTAAGACTTTACAAACGAAGCACACATAAATACAGACATGCATAAATAAATGCCCAAAATATTAATTGATTTTATTGATCATGCGAATATGTTGTAATTTAGTTTTCTACGCAGTTGCACATATACATTTACATACGAGGTGAGATCAGAAAATAAACGTTATTTTTAATTTTTCCTAAAAGTATTCATATATATATTCATTAACATTCATTTTAATCTTCTCCCCTTCAAACTTAATACAGTTTCGTTGATTCATTTTTTCGAATCGTAAAACGGGACTACCGTATTGTTAGTCCTGGCAATTCAAAATGGCTGATATTGCAAACATACATATGTATCAACATAACAGAAGAAAATGCGAAAATCGAGCATACGTAACTCAGGAAATTCGGCTATGTTTTGATCACACCTCGTAGACACGTATTTGTAAGGACTCACACTGATTTTCATTGTTGGAATGAGAACGATATAGAAACATTTGTTACCAAAGTTAAGGTAGGCAGAGTATTTTGAAGTTGTATCCCTTAAATGCTTTTCTGAAAATTAATCGTGCAAACCGCAAACATTCATTATGTTTTACATATAAAACAAAAGCGATGTTATTTGCACAAAGACAGATGTTGTAATCGCCAATATAATTTGAGGGTATCGGTTTTAATGGGCACAGTGTGGTTTTGATTTAAAAACCACAACGACTGCGATATTCAGCAGGCGTTTGTTTGCGCTGGGCCATTTATGGCTTCGATTGTATTAATTATTTCATTTTCAAAATCATTTGTTGTATGCTGTACGAGTACTTCATGTGATATGAAATTGTTCTGAATTATATATGTATATGCATACATATCCTATTTTACTTCTTGTTCATATTTTATTGTTTTATTTTAAGCTTGATTGCGCTTTCGAAATATCTAAAAAATTATATATTAAAAAACTATAAGGAAAACGAGTCTTATTTTTTTTACAGGCTCATATTTTATTTTAATTTCTATACACATTCATATTTCGCAGCTTTTTATTATAATCGTTTTTCCTAAATCGGAAGTGTGAGTAGTTCTCAGATATCTCGCATGTCCTGCAATATTAAACTCATATAAAACTCATCAATACGGCAAAAATTATTTTTCGTTTGAATGATTTTTATTTTTAAAAATTAGAAATTTAACATAAAATTTATTGCGGCCAAAGAAGACGACATGATACGGATATCTGGAAAAGAATACTTTAATGCGATACCAATTTTAAGGAATAATGAAAGAGGTAAAATGATATCAGTAAACAGTTCACACATCTAGACATTTAGAGATTGCTTTGGAAACCAAAACTTTATTCTATTTTTCCTTTTTCATATTTTTTTCGCTTCTGCTACAAATTAAATATTTTAACAGGAACATCCTACCAAGCACGTACTCTCAAGCCTTGACCCAATCCAAGTTATCTGCAGCTGTATTTAAATTGATCCACACACGACTAGTGTTTAAGCGAAAACACTTGAGAATGTTTGTATTTTAATTTAAAATGCCCACATGTGTAGAAAGTATAAGTATTTTTAGAAAAGGATAATTTTTGGTTTTGTGTCTTTTACAAGTGCGTGATGTATTTCTGCTCTTTCTCAGCCACTAAAGTAAAGCAGATGTTTTTGTTTTCTGCACAGATCGTCCTTCGTAAATAAAATTGTAAACAGATGAAAATGTAATTGATACTCAAACCAAAATGGTTTTACATATTTCCAAGGGGTTTTAATGTATTAGAAATGTGAAGTAATTCCTTACATGTGTGTGTGCTTCAGGCTCGAAATTTTAGAGTGTAAAATGAACGCCAGCATGTGCAAAATGAACTCTGCACAAGATCAAGGACTCAAAGATCAGTTTGATCAGTTTTTATGATTGTGGTCCTTCAAACATTGCTGTTAAAAGAGGTAATTGCCGCGCTAATTGTTCCAATGGCATTTTAAATAAAGAAAACCCCACCGGAGAATTCATTTCAAGTTTATTATCTAAAGTTCGTTATATTAAAATTCCTACGATTTTATAACTAATATTAAAAAAATTCATATAATAATTTCTATACAAATTAGTTACTGTTTGGCATGAAACCATTAGAAAATAATAATTTAGACAAAAATGAGACTTGAGAGAAATTACCACGCCAGATAACCTAAAACTCTTCTTCTTCTCGCAAAGAAAATGGGATTATTTTCTGTATTTATGTAAAAAAGACGCGGTAGGTATTATCTCCGAATAAATATAATATGACATAAACTGTAATAGATTAAAGTATGGTCCTTTAGCGGTTTTTTTGAATTGCGAATTTTTTTTTTTTTTTTTTGAGTTTGCCTTGAGCTTAAAATAGTTAAGCAAAAACGCAGAAACTTTTTAAACTATTGACGAAATACTACTCAACTCAGTCTTCTGGTATGTCGCAAGCTGTTGTCATTATTTGCACGTAAAATTTCTGTACTCTCCGTAACGCTAACGGTTTGCCATTCTAAAATTTTTAAACTGCTTAAAGCTTATTTTTTTAATGGGATATTTTTAAAGCTGCCATTCTCTTCAAATTTTTATATTTCTTATGTTGCCCAGGTGCTTTCAGATGGAAAAGCTCAAGTCCTTTGACTCTATTAACTGCTGATTTAGTCCTTTTTCAAAATCATGTATTGCGAGTTATGCTGTTTTTGATGCCATTTTGCATTCAAATGCGTTTTTACGAAGGGCACAGATGTAAGAGCATGTAATTTGGACTTTTTCAGTTCAACAAAGGACATGACAAACGTATTGAATAAACATATTTTTGTGATTCTTCCTGCATTAAAAGTCAAACAATCAACATCCTTTAAATAAGAGTTTGTTGTAATTCCACAAAAACAAACTGAAATCGCCTGCGTGTTGTTGTAGCAGCTGCCTTTAATTGTGGCTGTGTGTCCTTCTGTGAAATTCAACATTCTTTAACTTCCTTTTGCAACTATTTTACCACAACTGGCTAAAGGGTGAACTAACTTGCCTTGATGGATTACATTCAATGCAACACATGCATTAAAGAACACCTTTAAATGTTTTTCTCTTTTATATCATGTTAGTCCTTCCTTCAGCCATAATTAAAGACCAACCACAAAATATCCTGTTGTATTTATTTTTCGTATACTATAAAATGAAACAGTTGATTCTGCACAACTTTTTGCTTTTTAACCTTTTTCCCATTGATCAAGACGCAGAGAACGTACAGTGTAGGCAATATTAAGTTGCAACATTCTTATTATTACGACCTTGCAATGTCGTTGTTGGTCTCAATTTGTTTTTTCTTTTGTCTTGCATAGTCTTGTTGCTGTTGTGGTCCATATTAACGAGAGCCACTTAAACAACAGGTTACAACAATAGCAAAAAGATAAAAAAAAATATATATAATAAAAGTGCACAAGGCATTTGAAATTTATTAAATTAAGTAACTGCATTTGGGCTTGGCTTTTTTTGTGCAATATTTTGTGCTTTTAAAAGTCAACCCACCAAGAGAGAGCGATGGCGTTGGCACTGCGCGCGGCTGCATGAAACTGCAAACGAAGATTTTCCCAAAGTTAAATGGCCGCTTTTTAACATTCCAACATGCAACGTGCTGGCTGCAATTTTGTGCATGTAAATGCTCTACAAACGGCATACTTTAGCCCCTCATTAGGACAGCTGAATCGGTGAAATTGCAACTTAAAATAGTATTGAAAACTGAGTATATTAAACAGCGGACTTAAACCTCATGTCCCCATTAATAGCTAAGAAATGTCTAAATAAACTTACAAGCCCTTGGGGGAAGATATCCGAAATAAATTGTGACAGTTTCCGTTCCCGATTTCTTAGAATTCGAAAAGAAATCTTTATTTGGGATATAGAACACACGATATTCGTTTTGGCCAGCCGCACTCGATCTGTTTGCTTTGTGCACTTGTCTGCAATAGTGTTTCTAAGCTTTATCTCCATTAGTTGTTTCGTAGTTAATTTTTCTGTTGCATGTTGTCTGCTCGTATGTACAGTTTTATGTCTGCATTTAACTGTTTGTTCTCTACAGCGATGTTTCAGCAATAATCGCAGCTTTAATGCGATTTCACAATGAGTAAATGCTCAGAAAATTCTTCACATTAATCGCAAAAGTATTTGCTTTAGATTTTTCATTTAACAAAGCCGCTGGTGTTTATGGCCAAACATTTACGTTATATGAGTGCAAAACAGCCTTATTGCAGACTAGAAAAGTCACGAAAATGTAACAAAGTCGTACGAGCAGTTATAAATATTTAATAAAAAGCGTTGTGGAAAAGCTTTAATTTTAATTACATTATGCGATAAACTGAAAGGTCATAATTAACTCGCATTGTCAAAGTTCCGTATTATTAATTAAATTCTATATTTAATAATTTCGTTAACATCTTAATAAAAATCGGTCTTAACGTTTAAAACGTTATTATGTGGTTAATAATTTTGTTTTTATCTGACATCGATGACCATTTTTGTCTTTAAATGCGTTCTGGTCTTCATTTCATCTCTCACACTTGTTTATAATTAAAACAAAAATTATAAAAAAATTTTTATTTCTTTTTTTTTATGAAAAAGCAGTCAAACTTTTTACCCAACATGGTAGTTCTAGTTTGCAATAAATTTTATTAAAGTTTCTTACTTTTAAGGAAACTTGTATTTTATAATTTTTTGCAATACATTTCTAACACTAAAAATAAGTGGATGCGATTTAATGACAATGAAAATTAAAAAAAAAAATACTCGATTTTGAAAGCAGTGCTGACATGTATTCACATTTTTCTATTTCGATTAATCGATTCAATTCAGAGGTGATTAGTATAAGGCGATTTTAGAGTCAATTTTATTCTGTCATTTCATTAGGAATATTTCAATAATTCGAGTAGAAATAATAAAAGGCTTAAAAGATAGAAAATAGTTTGCATACTGACGTACATCAAATCGTCCTTCTCATCTAAGAAATGTTGCTGTCGAAAGTTGCAATGTGCGAGGCCAAAAAATTGGCCACGTAATTTCAGTTATGAGAGGGGTCTGGTGCCTCGCATATGTTTCCATTACATCTGTGCATTATAGTTACTATGTTGTTCACTTCTCACTGCAGACAGAATGATTTGGATGTGTAACCAGGCAATTGAAATAAATTGTACAATATTGTATAAAACACTGTTTTCTTCAATATCCTGCATCTATTCTGTGCTTTCGAATGTCGCAATTTGTGGTTGACCATAAAGAGTGGAATGAGAATGGCCAAAGTTGCACAATGTTTTCTAAGAAAGAGAAAACGAGAATTATTAAGTGTATAGGCGGATTATTTGTACTGCAGAAACGGAAATCTCTATTAACATATAAAATAAGTTCGTTTCTTTTTGTCAAGTTTTCCACTAGCACAGCGACAATGTGGCTATTTGAACGTAATTTTTTTTTTAACTAACTTAACCTACAAAGCTTTCGCCTTGTACGCAGGAAAACACTCAGTCTCAAAGCAGGAATCGATCCCGCAACCTCCAGTTTAGTAGGCTGCGTATTATTCATTCGCCTACGGAGGCACGCAAATCAATTCTACTTTAGTTTTGTCAGCCGCTCTCCATCTAATTACCAGATTACACGATTTAATTAAGAAAGGAAAATTATATCAATGGCTCTAAAGCTTAGTATTTCCCCCTCCTATTTATATCTTAAATTATAAATCATTATAATTATAAGGCGCTGTTTTTATCTCATGTGCCTTTTTTCAGCTTTTTTCACTTTTTTTTTATACCCTTCTCCAAAAAGGATGGAAGGGTATAAATAAGTTTGATATAGGGGATGCAATTTCAATAAATATTGATTTCCGACCATATAAAGTATATATATTCTGGATCGTTATAAGAAGGGGAGTATTTCGTCTGTCCGTCTGTCTGTCTGTCTGTCCTCATTTCCTTCCGGTAATTTTGTTGCGCTCAAAATTGACCTTAAATTTTGTCTAAAATCAAAAATTTTTTTACCTATCTGTTCTAATTTCTTTCAAAAGTACCACTTATAAAAAAAAGCAAAATCGGCCGATAAATAAAAAAAATATAGCCAAAAAATAATTTCATATATTTATATGAAGAAAATGCAAAAAATCCACGCTGAGTAACAAACCAAGAGCATGTGTATTGACAAGCACGTCTACGTTTGCAGCCAAACTTGCTGTTAAAATTTCACTATAAAGTTGGGTAGATAAACGACTATTTTTTCTTAATTTTACCCTTTTTGAACGACATATGTGCTATATTTTTTTTTTTGAGTATATTTGTAAAGCAACGGAGCCACTGGGGATCCGTGGCGGGATGCTTATGTATATGAATAGAAAATTTTTGTTTTTGTTTTTGTTTTTTGTTTTTGTTGTAGCAAACGCAAATTCATTTGGTGGTGGTTTTGTTTGTGTATACTTTTATGTGTTTGCAATACGATTGTATAGTATTCTGGCATATGAAGTGTTTTTTTGCCATCATAGTTTTCTTAAGCATTTTTGTACATGCATGCACACAGTGTTGCAAAAATTTCTCCAACTATATATAGCTATTGTGTTTCGATTGCCTGCGATATGGAGCCATGAGAGCCTCCGTGGAGCTGTTATCAATGGAGATCTTGAATTTGGTGGGTGGCGTCGCAAAGAATTCCTAGCGCTGCAGAGAGCAGCAGAAAGAGAAAGAAAGGTAATCTTAGAAAGTAGTAATCGGTGAACACCTCCTCACGAAGTAATACTATGACGATATGGGTACGTTTTTAAGTTCTTCTTTATGTTGCTTATTTTTTGAGAGAACATATCCATGGAGAAGGGTATAGAAGATTCGGCACAGTCGAATATAGCACTTTTACTTGTTTATTCTCATCTGGTTTTATTTCCATTTCAGATTACTTGGACTTGTTTCGTGAAACACTTTAAGCATTTTAAGCAAAAAAGACAAGGAAATTTACCTCGAGTCTTAACACCTTAAATGCCATACACTTTTCACTTCTCTAACAAATTGTGTAGCTAATCAGACCACGTTTACTACTCGTATGCAAACAAATCAATAGTGCTTAATTTGAGAGGAAAAACTTGAAATTTAGCAAATACATATTTGTAATCTTTTAAATCATTCATAAGCAAGTCATTTATCCTCTACGTAGACCGCACAGTCTGACAATCAGGCAATAAATACGAATATTTAAAACTACTACAAATGCCAAGACAAATAGGCAATGATGATGATGCCACACACTTTTGGCTCTAGCGCGCAAAAAAATAATGAAAATAAATTTTCATTTTTGTTGCTGTTGAAAGCGTCTGTATCGATATTGTATGTACGAATAGAGCACCATGCTTGCTAAAAATGAAAAACGAAAAGAAATTTTCACAGTTTTCCAATGACTGCTGCAAATGCTGAATACTTGGTATTGAGATCGGAAAACTCCTTTGAGGATTTGGTTCAAAGGCGAAAAACCGCATCGCATTGCCTTTGTTGTTAATAAATGATGATAAATTAATTCACTTATACAGGCATACATACATGCTTCAAAATGTACATATGCATACATACATCCATACATACATTCATACATCCATTCATACATCCATTCATACCTACATCCATACATATTTATGTTAAAAACTCACATGCACACAAACTTGTGTGTAGTATGGATTATGAATGCCAATCGCGTATACCGCGTGATTTTTCGGGATGTGCAGCTTACATTCAGCGGGATTATTAACAAGGGCATGTATGTAGTAATGGAGGGCGTTAATTTTTTCTGAGAGCATTCAAGTGGCATGTCGAGTGCGTCGTATTGCTTAGCTCTTTTCTTATCTGGTGTTACATGGGTGTGTTCTTTATTGAATAAATCTCGTCTAACATCTGCTTACACGTTTGACGTATGGAAATTTTTGCCATTTGACATCAGTGGTAGAATGATCGGTACCACGTTTTATGATTACACATTTGGCGTTAATAATGCCAAACAGAAAAAGGAGTTGAGCTGCCAGCAATCCCAGTAAATTTTTTGCAAATTCCCTCTCATTGAAAGTTTATACTTGGCATCCCCAATTTAGCATACGCTTCTGAAAAAATACTAATTTTGTTATTCCGTTCATGTGCTTTTCTCACGAAAAAGGTCAAAGTGTAAAAATTTACACTTATTCCAAAATAGGAATGAGTATATGCATGTGGTTGTGTTTATGCATACATACACACGTTTTTATAAGGATGCCTGCCTATTGTTTGCTTTATTTTGTTCCATTTCTAAGAAACCATGAGCAAAGCTGTTGTATGACTGTGGTTGGAAAACTCACCCCCTTTTCGTTCTTGTCGTTTCAAAGAAAATTCACTTGTGATAAGCATTGCGCAGCTGTTGCCATTCCCATTCACATTTTCATTTTCATTAAATTTTCCAAATATCTATTTTCCTAAGTGTTTTTTTTATTCATTTGTTTTTCACCCGTCCACTTTTTTCCACTTTTCACTTTCTTTATTCTCTTAACTATAGGAAAGAAAACAATTTTTTTTTTCTCATTTTTATGACAGCAAAATACTTTTCCCGGCAGAGTATGTATGCCCATTGTTTTCATGTTACAGACAGCATATGGAAAAACTTTTAGTGTGTGTTTGTAAGTGGCTGTGTTTTTCTCCTTCATTTCCCCAAAAATGTATTTTTGTTGCCAATATTGTTTTGAATATGTAATGACCACTGTTTTCTGTGCTCCTAATACTAATTTCGCGTAATTTATTCAATTTGTTTCAAGAAATTTATATCACATTTAATTGCATAGCCGCAATTTTATTGTAAAACTTTTGTGGCAAAGAATAAATTTTCCTTAAAGTTTTTTTCCTTTGAAATGAGTGATGAAAATTAAATTAGTTTAATAGTTTTTAGTTTTTGTTTTTAAAATAAAATAAATAAATCTTGTTTTTTACTGGTTTAAAATATTTTTTGTCATTAACCAGGCAATTAAAATGCTTTGTGAAGGCATTCAAGCAGATGTAATTCTTAGAAGCTCCTTAAGATATGCAGTATTTTATGTATAACTAAGATAAGGTGGAAATGGTTTGAAGTAGCATGTTCGCGAACCATGTGAAATGTAGTGAATTTTAAAAGATCTCCTTGTACGTAATGCTGCCAGACTTCATTAACAGAGTTTAACTGAATTGTCTTGTCAGTAATAAGTTACTGTGTGTTTTAAGCTGCGTGAACACCAACGATATCGATAACTTTTATTTGGCAGATACGAATGTTAAAAAGAGTTAGTTTTTTCAGCCTGAATTTAAATTTTTAAATTTCAAATTTTGATATTAAATTTTGGAAAAAGAACTGCTATTGCGATTTGGCAATTTAATGGTTATATTTGAAGTGAAGAGCATTCTTAAATCGTTAGCGAATCACCAAGTTCTTTGTTTGGTGCGGTTTACACCCTAGAGGCATTAGCTATCGAAATCAGCTATCCAGACATGCTGACAGAATTTTTGTTGTTAAAAACTTATCAGCAAGACTTGCTTCAAATAAAATGGCACAAATTGATAAATAGTCGATTTTTCCACACTTTTACTAAAGTTGGGATTCTTCAATTGTCAACGTCCTCTAACAAAATAGCTGATCCGAATCATATCAATATAGTAAATTCAAATTGTATATGATTAAACTATACATGATTTTACTTTTGGGCAGGCCATCTTTATGCTTTTTTAACGAGGCATATAGGCAATCAGCTGATTTCTTTTGATATCAACAAATCCGGTTAAATATTACCCTATAACGAACACTCTTCATCCATTTTTGTTTTTGAAGTATCCGATCAACGCTGTATATGACTTTCGGCGTCCTGTATCAACTCATATGTTGATAGGAATTTCAGTTGTCTGCAGCGATTTACGAAAGAAAACTCAATAAACAACAATCAATTCTACAATATTGCTGCTGCCAACTGACAAACTTAGAAACTCCCTTCATTTGATAAATAACATCATTTCGAATTACTCTTATGACAATAAATCCCTCATGTGCTTGCTGGCGCGTGTTCATTCGGAAGACAAAAATATATCAAAGAAATGTACCGGCCTCAATACCAGAAGGTCATACTTTATAAAGTAAAGTTTATTTAATTTGTAATCACAATTTTATAAACTGTTTAGTTGCGAGCATGATGATCTCCTGTTACTTTTAGCGGTACATTTCTTTGAAAAATGTACACATTAATGGAATATCATCACTGCTTTGATCAGAAGCCGATAAACTACACAACTGGAGAAGGTTTTTATTGGTACGAATACGTATAAACATGATTATGCTTCTAAATGATTATGATTCTAAAATGTGGGGTGAATTTATTTCTGTAAATGGAATGCGTGCCAAATGAAGGGAACAAAGCAACCTCGGCTTTCTTTGATGCACTCTACAAAACATTAGTAAAAGGCTACAAAGTGAGCTATAAGGATATTGTATAGCTTCTGTTACAATTATTATAATGGGAAATGACATGTTATTAAATGATGTAGTAAATAAAGATAATGATTTTGGTTCTTAATCTTAACAGGATGAAATTAAATGCCAAGTAATGTGTTTACTACATGTCTGGCTGTATGCATACTTGTCTATGGTAGCTCCAAGCAAAATTAATATTTCGTACATGCTTAATTATCTCGTAGCATTAAAAGAACAGGTTTCTATTCAAGTGGATTAAACAGAATAAGTAACGTTTTGTTATCAGTAGACTTTCTAGGAATGGAGAACTTAAAAGCAGCGTCTGCCCAAATAGCTGTTGATGCCTAATTTCTTTCTTACAAAATAAGATTGCAATGACATTTTTAATTCTACATGTAGCCTATTCTAGAGCGACATTGGAAACCAAGTCAGTAAAAGTATAAATTATAACGAAGACGAAGAACATTTACCACAGACCTTTACGGATGCACTATAATATTATAATAAATTATATTATATTATATTATATTATATTATATTATATTATATTATATTATATTATATTATATTATATTATATTATATTATATTATATTATATTATATTATATTATATTATATTATATTATATTATATTATATTATATTATATTATATTATATTATATTATATTATATTATATTATATTATATTATATTATATTATATTATATTATATTATATTATATTATATTATATTATATTATATTATATTATATTATATTATATTATATTATATTATATTATATTATATTATATTATATTATATTATATTATATTATATTATATTATATTATATTATATTATATTATATTATATTATATTATATTATATTATATTATATTATATTATATTATATTATATTATATTATATTATATTATATTATATTATATTATATTATATTATATTATATTATATTATATTATATTATATTATATTATATTATATTATATTATATTATATTATATTATATTATATTATATTATATTATATTATATTATATTATATTATATTATATTATATTATATTATATTATATTATATTATATTATATTATATTATATTATATTATATTATATTATATTATATTATATTATATTATATTATATTATATTATATTATATTATATTATATTATATTATATTATATTATATTATATTATATTATATTATATTATATTATATTATATTATATTATATTATATTATATTATATTATATTATATTATATTATATTATATTATATTATATTATATTATATTATATTATATTATATTATATTATATTATATTATATTATATTATATTATATTATATTATATTATATTATATTATATTATATTATATTATATTATATTATATTATATTATATTATATTATATTATATTATATTATATTATATTATATTATATTATATTATATTATATTATATTATATTATATTATATTATATTATATTATATTATATTATATTATATTATATTATATTATATTATATTATATTATATTATATTATATTATATTATATTATATTATATTATATTATATTATATTATATTATATTATATTATATTATATTATATTATATTATATTATATTATATTATATTATATTATATTGTATTATATTATATTATATTATATTATATTATATTGTATTATGATACACTCCCAAAACGAAGAAAAGTTATGACCATTGCTTTCTTGTGAACTGCCAGGGCTGGGTTTTGCTTTCACTTTTTCCGATAATGCTAATATTTTTCCTTGACTATATTTTCCTTTTAGTTCAACACTTTCAGTATTTTGCGTTAGTCACCGGAAATATTTTGCAATCCTTTTTATTTTTTGTTTTTTTTACTCAAGATTTTATTTCACTTATTGTTAATATACGTAACAATACCTACCAGAGAAGTGCTTGTATAGCCTAAAATTATTTTTTTTTGATACAGTGTAACAGATCTTTCATTCCGTTCTTCCGGTCATTAACATTTGAACCACTACGATGATCTTATAAATGTGGCTGCGAATTATTCACTATACTTTCCCAAGTCACAATACAATTTTTTGTACAGGATGACGGCACACGGGTTGATATTTCTATGAGAGTGAGTTACACTGTTCTTATGTGTACAGCAGTGACATGTGTTTACAGCAGATGGGAGCTCTTTGAAAGCATGCTCATCTCTGGCTGAGCTTATCAAACTGACCATCGAAATTTTATCTCGCTATAATGAGTGCCTTTGTAATAAAAATTGTATCCTCTATTAACTATACGAAAACTTTTTTATTGCACTCACTTTGGAGAAAAGAGAGATAACAATTAAATTTAACTATATGAGTGCCAAGTGAGGCATGATATTCTTCCACTTGCCGCATGTGCTTCACTTGGTATCATTGCTTGTGCGTACTTATCTTTGTATCCTCTAATATAATTTTCTCTAACAAATAAGTATTTTTAATGCATCAGTATTAAGAAATAAATGTAATTTTTGAGGCTGGTTAAATGTAAGAGGCGAGTTGTGTATCCTACAAATATTTAAAGGAAATTTGTCATTATTTGACTTGCCATATAAAACAGTTTTTATTTATATTTCAATTCACTAATAAACAAACAGTCCGCAGCTACTTTTTCACAAAAGCATTTGGAAATTATTGTCTGCTACTTTACTTTTTATCTTATTTTTCAAAGGCAATTGCCGCTTTGAGTAACAGGAGTGCAGAATGCTTTGAAATTTTTAAAAGTTTCTTTGCACATGACATTTTAATTTTAGTGGATTTCTTTGATCCTTTCCCCGCTCTTCATTCCATTTCAAATTACCTATTGATATTCATCAAAGTTAACCGCTTTTTTTTGTTTATTTTTAAATCGGCTATATAGATGGGGATGATTTTATATATGTTAGTATGATGCGTGTTAAATTAAAAATACAAAAAACTGCTCATTGAATTTGCGGTAACATAAAATTCAAAGGAAATCGCCGCATTAGTAAAGGACTTACATACACAACACACTCATAAATAAAAATGAAATCGTTTCATAAGTAGTCAATTTGCATTTCAAAGACCGAAAATGGGCGATGAGATAATTGCTGGTATATATTTTTTTTAGAAATAAACTGTTGGTGAGGAGCAACCGCACCAATAAGGTTCTCTTTTGTAGCAATCAAAATAAGGGGTTTGCAAATTTCAAATATTATTTTGAACTGAGTATTGACAACCATCAACCACCCCACAACACCCTTCTTCTTGGTTTGGTTTGTTGCTGCTGGTTTCAAAGAAATTCACCGCTTTGAGTATCAGGATATCATAAATTCATATGAGCCTGCGAACATGATCAAACCTTTCACAAATTTATTAAGCGGCGATATCAAAGGCTGGCACTACAATTGACATTTTACTTCATAATAACGTGTCATGATTTAAATTGTTATGTGTGTGTAAATTGCAACGATGCAATTCATATTTCTCGTCTGCAATGGCGAATCTCTGTGTTTGTTTCCCCCTTCTAAAATTTAACCATATTATGCCACCCATCAACGTTCAACATGTTGTAATAACGGAAGTTTTATGTCATGTAAATAAATGTTCAATATTAAGTAGTGATTGAGCGGTTTTCCCCCTTCTGACCATACACTTAATTTTTTTTATTAAAAATTTTAATTTTTAGTAGTCATTTACGTTATTTGAAAAGAAATTTTATACTACATTAAATAAATACAATAAAATACAAAATACAATAAACTAAATTTTATGAATTGTAGAGCAACCACTACGTCACGCACTATATGATACACGAGTCCCTCTGTTAAAGTGCAAAACTGCCATTATTAAAATTATGTAATCCTAAAAGCAACTGCAACAATTCTGCTTAATTTATTTTCTAGTTTATTTATGGAAGTTAAAATTGCAAGGACATTTTAATAAATTATAATATTGTTGGTATGATTTTATGTTAAAGTAAATAATAATAAGCTAATAAGCTATTTAAGATTTACATCACTCTTAAAGTATGCTGCACTACATTAATTCAAAATAACGGCCGTACTTGCTGGATTCCAGAAATTTTATCAGGGATGGAAATCGTTTAAAAGCGTTTGAAAGCGTGTTTCTTAACACTTGAATCTTATTTCTTTACAATTAGCGACGCGGCCGGCCAACGTACAAAGGTAATAAACAAGGAGTTATCAAGTTCCTTCGTTGCGATTAAATCAACTGATAGATGAACAACTCAATATCGAAAAAAGCAGACAAAAAGGAAAACAGCTGTTTTTAATTTGTAAAGGAAAAAGTCAAGAATTTTTAAATTTCATATAAACATAAAATGTCTAAAATCTGCAAGAACACAAAACTAGCCAATAAGGAATTTTTTATAGCATTTTAACAACTCCACAGGCGATATTCCAAAATTAAAATAGTTGGGAAAAATCAATGGTACAAGGGAAAATATTTCCGGTAGTTCACCTCCTCGTTATTATTCTCGACTGAATTAAATCAATTATTTCCGATTGCAAATATGTAAGAGGGGAGTATATTCCGGTATATATATTTTCACAATTACATTGTTGGTTACAAGTAAAGTTGGTATGCCAGTTCATCACTCTACAGTGCCCATATTAACTCATCTATATACTTACGTGTAGGAGTCGCCTTAAGCCCAAAAACGAATAACGTGTAAAACGAAGGATATGTGTACTTTTATTCATTGTTCTGAATTGAGGCGTTTTTACCACCAATGAGTGAACGAACGTTCTTTCGTTCATTCGTTCTTCCTCATGAAATGTACTTGTAAAACCACAAAATTATCGAATGAATGAATTAATTAATAATAATTCTCCCTGCGACCAGCGCACATGGTAAAATTTTCAAAGAATTTACCGCTTTTTATACCAGGAAGGCAGAATTTTTTTAAAATGAAATAGCAAAAGTTTCCTTTTAAAAATAGAACATTTTATGCATTAGAAACAATAAATTTGTCATGAGTGTGACACGATATATCAAATATGCTTGTGTGGAAGACTATTTTCATATACAATATTTAAATATCTGAGCATGCTGGTCTACAATCATGGTACATACATCCCCTCAATGCATGCCTGTACGAACACTTATTCGTATAAGTTGGTGTGTTATTGATGACGGTCTGCAATCAAATAGCGTTAAGTGTGAAAATGTGCATGCAGTCATCGGGGTTTTTGGGGTTTTCTTTATTATTAACTGTTCAAAGAAAAGCACCGCTCTTCTACCAGGATAACAGCAAATGTCTATAATAGAGCATGTTTCCTTTTGCCTCAAAAAACCATATAAAATTGATAATTCAAAAGAAAAGTTTTTGGCAGTCGCGCAGTCAGACTACAAGTGGGGCAATAGTTAAATAGTTTATATTAAAGTTTGAAAGACAAACAACTTGGATTTACGCCAACGAATTTTTGCCAGTACACAAACAACTGCAAATAAACACTTGAAAACGAGCATTGCGCCACACGGTGTTTAAGTTTTTAGTAAACAGAATTTGAGTGGTGGGGAAAAATCTTTGATAAAATTGTTGTGGAATAAAATCGCGTGTTCCCCAGAATAAAATCGCAAGTTCGCAGAAGCTTAAATTATTATACATGTAAAGTAACAAAAAGGAAAATGTTTTTTAATTTTTTAGTCTCGTAATATTTAATCAGTAAATACTTACTGATTATATAAGAAAAGAAAATTACATACATAGTTTTCTTTAGATAATAAAAACAATAAAATTTCATAGCGATTCTTTTACGATAGTTTTAAATTAAGCGAAGAAAAAACTGATTTCCAAATTTTAACACATTTTGTGGACACACCTTTTTTGACAACCGCGAGTAAATTTTTTAAATAATTGCCAGTGACACATTCGACTATGAGTTTGCCTTGATCTCTTACCATGTGGAATCGAAAAAAAAACACATTTTCGCATTCCCCCTTACGTCTAAGCACTTTGGTCTCATATCACTATTGTCGTACACCGTTCAACAGCTCTTTTAGTTAGAGGTTAACCTGACAGTGTTTTGGTTGCTGGCCGTGCTGCAATTAACGAAATAAATCTGTTTGCCAATTTCCCTTTTGTGAAAGTGACAACAACATATACAAAGAATATATAATTTTAATCCGCTTTATATCGTGTATCTATTTCTATTTCTTGTATGGATAAGTACTCGTGTGTGTTATTACACAAAGTATGTATGGATCAGTTTCATTTATATAATTCTAGAAGCCATATATTTGTATTTATCCAATTTATGTGATGATAAGCATGGCTTAGTGTGTATCTGTTTGCCTTATACATTTCGTGTATGGATAAGTATGACTTATTACTCGAAGTATGTCTTCGTATGGATTCGTTTCTTTTATCCATTTCCTATATGGATAAGTATGGCTTATTACTCGAAGTATGTCTTCCTATGGATTCGTTTCTTTTATCCATTTCCTATATGGATAAGTATGTCTTATTACACGAAGTATATACTCGTATGTATTCGTTTCTTTTATACATTTCCTGTATGGTTAAGTATATGTTATTACACAAAGTGCATGTGTAGTGTGTAGCAGTTTAGCTTATCCATTTCCTGTAGGGTTACCCTGGAATTAATTTGTTATTAATCAGCTTGTCGACGACACACCAAAGAATTGTAAAAGTTTAAAAACTGATTTGAAGAACCTGCTGGGGAAGTAAAATTTCAAAAATTGTGTGTATGAAGACGACTATGGTGGTCATGACAGAACAGTCTGTCTGCTGTACTCGAATAGTAAAAGGATTTTCTTGATTCATTTTTTTCTTGTATGTTTTTACTCATTTCTTTATTATCTGCTTGATTGTATTTAAGTTTTACAGTTCGTTCCTGTTCTTAATCTGTCGCTGTAATTTTTTTTTTTTTTTTTTTTTTTTTTAATAACGTGGTATTTTAGCTGATCTAAGTGATGGAATTAGCCTGTTTGTCTGCACTGTTACTGTGCAATAATGTTTTTATACGAGTGTATTGCACGTATGGAATAATTTTTGCAAATTGTTTTATATTTTCGATTTTTGTAAATATTTATTATTTTGTATTTGTTTACGAGTATTTAATGCAATTTTTTATATTTATGCACAATATTTATGTATACGTTTTCTTTGTAATAAATATATTTCTTGTGGAATAATAATGAATAATTAATTATGTAACTTAAATATGATTTGCTGTGTATATTGTTAATAAGTATGCCCACTTTATTCTTATTTGTTTTATAATCTTAATGGGTTTTAATTTTTCTTTGCGTAATAATATGTATATTTTTTGTGTTTCATTAAGCAAAAAAAAAAAAAAAAAAATAATACATCAATTAAACATTTAATACACGTAGTTAATAGTTTGATTGTTTTTGAAAATATTTTTTAAATTGTTGATTTGTTTAATAAGTTTTTCATAAAATGTGCTGTTTTACATGATTAAATTTAAATGCATTATACATCGTACAATAATAAATTTGTTTAATTGTGGTTTTTTAATTCTCGTAGGAATGTAGAGGATTAGAAATTTTTAATTGAATTGTCTTTCATTTGATTTCTTTCGAATTACACTGAGAGATAAAAAGAGAAATTAATTGTTATGATTGTGTATTTTATTTGTCTTATTTATTTAATAGTTCAAAAAATCATTATATTTATGAACTGTGTACTATTTTTTAGTATTTATTTCTTTAATGGTCATTCAATTTTGTGTATTTTAGAAAATACCTCTAATCAGTATATATTTTTATGTTTAAAACATTTATTTATTTATTTAACAATTTACTTATAAAAATGGTAATAAAACGGAACAAAAAATTGCATGAAAGCCTAAATTAAGTACATTTAATTTAATTTAATTTAATTTAATTTAATTTGTATTTTTGAATAAATTTTACGCTTTATGCATTTATGATGTAATTTTCATAATAATTTTACTAAAAATATTTAATAAATTGTATAGTGTATAATGTTTTGAAACGTTTTTATGCAACATATAATATTTACTGAATGTCATTATTAAAAAAAAATATATATTTTCTCATTTATATGTAAATATTTTGTATAATTATTTTTTAAAAACTAATTATTTCTATGCAAGTATTTATTTTGTCCGCTCAGTTGCTTCTGGTGCAACTTTTCTTTCCTATTAAAAGTTTTGTTTTTTTATTATTATAAATTTCAAAAAAAAACTTCATTTTTTTTAAGCCAGTTTTAGTTTTGAAGTAAAATGCGGTTTCCACAAATCGGTCGACATGATATCGAAATTTGCGTAAAAAGCCGTCATTCATTTATTCATTTTCATTAGAACTGTGGAAACCGCAATTTATTCGAATGATTTTAGGAAGTGAAAAATTGTAAATTTGTAAATTGTAAAAATTGTAAATTTGTAAATTTGAAAGATTGTAAATTTTCGAAAATATTGAAATTTAACTTTTCTTAATTTGCATTAATATTTTTTCTTTAGAAATTGAAATTTTAAAAAATGCCTCTATTCCAGGCAGATATTTTATTACTTCAAATATTTTGTGTTTTAATTTTATAATTTTTCCTACTTGTATGAAAATCATTCGTATTTGTAATAACCGCTTGGCATGAGAAGAATAAATGTAAAGCTGCCTAAACAGTGGGTACTCCATATAGAGTTATCCATAAATTATTTTGTACGGTTAAAAGCTTTGGGATATACTGTTACTATACCCGCTAAGCAATTAAGGTAGAGTACAGTTGCCAACAATTGTATGACATCATGGTATTTAAAAATAATTTTTCAAAGCCCACCACGTATCACTGCACGTATCACTGCATAAAGGGAATATGAAAATCTAAAAGCTCTGAACGTATTGAAAGACGAAAGAAAAGTCAGCTGAATAATGAAATTCGTAGATTTCTAAAATTCATAAAAACGGGGCCAAAAGCTTATTTCAATGTCAATGATAGTGCCTGCTGAAAGGTTCTTTATTCTTCCATTGGAAAACATGGGAGTATTTTATCATTGCCTGAATTCTTTACTTAAAAATAAGTAAACAAAACTATAATAAAATTTTGAGCAAGAAAATGAAATTATTTAATTTAAATGAAATCTTGGAGACGTCCAATGTGAACCTATAAAAAGGAAAGCAAGTAAAATGAATATCTTAAAAAATATATATAAATTGTTAATGTTGATGATGCTTTCTTTGTGCTCATACCTCTGAAAATACATTTAAACATTTTGTGTTAGTTGGTTGGTAGTCATTGTCCTGTTTGAATGTTGAGTAGAGTCCTGTCCGATTAGGAACTTAAACCATTATGAGATTGCGAAGAGATTAAAGAGATTAAAAATAAAGTTGTGAGAAATAAATAAATAAGAAAATTAAAAAATTAATTAAAAAAATTATTAATTATTAAAATTAATTAAAATTAATTAAAAATTAATTAAATTCTTCAATTGGAAAATTCGTGTGTAAAATTTAAAATATAACAAAAAAAAAAAAATAAAATGAAATAAGAAAATCAATTACGAAGTTTTTGCACTGAAGACATTTGAATTGCCGTCAAGTATTTAAAATAGCGCGAAATGTCTTCAACTTTTGGTTTATTAAAGAAAATGATTTTTCACTACATGAACACTTTTTAAAATATTTGAAAACTCGTTTAATGAAAAATAAATTTTCTTACATGAATTTTTCCTAAAATCATCATTTCTCTTTTATAATTTTCAGTAGAATTTCTTTATTTTTAATTTGCTTGCTAAGTATCGTTTATAAACATTTTAAGGTAAAACTTTTATAAATCGGCATGTAAATACGAATTGAATTCGAAACAAAATAATAGCAATTAATTAATAATTATTAAATTTTTTTCAATAGTTTTGTTTTTGTTTTTTAATTTACACCATCATCTTGTATTTTTGTAAGTAAAAATAAAATTGAAACAAGTTAAATGGTTTTCATTTGCTACTAACACATATCGAGGAATATGTTTATTTAATTATTTTAATAATTGTTTTCGTTTTTGTTTTTGTTTTTGTTTTGTTTATTTGATTACATAATTTGCAATAGTGTTTGTAATAATTAATTTGAATTTTTGTTAATAACGATAATAATTGATTAGTGTGTCTTGTTTTATTTCTACCATTTAACACCACATATGATTTATTTTTGTGTTTTAATGAATTTAAATTAAATATTCAATTTTGTTTTTTACCAAAGATGTTGTTTTGGTTAATTTTTTTTTTTTTTTTTGGTTTTTAATTATAATACTTTTGTTTAATCATTGCCACAGTTATTGTAATATTTATTTTCGATAGTGTGTCAAGTTTTTTTAGTTTAAATGGAATCTAGTTTTCCTTTTATTTAAATCTATTTAAATATGAATTATTTTTTGTTTTCAATTTTCTGTTTTCAATGTTTAACGTAACTTTTTATTAAACTTTAATTAAGTTAATTTGAATTGATTTGATTTAATTTAATTGTATTTTATTTTATTTTGCTTCAGTTATTTAGAGGTCTGCTACTCTTATTTAAACTAAATTCAATTTAAATGTTTTTCAATTATTAAACGGATTAATCGTGTATCGTACTTGTAACTTTATATTTTATTTAAATCCATTTGAAAAGAAAACTATTTTGTGCTAGTGGTGGTATTTTGAGCTTTTGCTATTCTCTTTTCCGTTTTCCGTTTTCCGGTTTCCGGTTTCGGTTTTCCGGTTTCCGTTTTTCCAAATTATCAAATATTTTGTTTTCTTAGCTGCCTGAAGTTCTCTTCCAACATTTTTAATACTCATGCAAATGCAATATTTGAAATTTGAAAATTTTTTTATTTCCTTTTTACTTTCTACTTTTTTTTTGTTTTTGCTTTTGTTTTGGTTTTGGTTTTGCTTTTTTATTTTTGTTGCAAGAAGTTTATCTAACCGTTGCTTGTAATATAAATTGACAATTACGATAAATGTTAATTGTTTTTAAGCCTCTAAAATATTTGCTTTGCAGTGTAAACAGTGACACTGCTCTCATTTTACATTATCATTTATTTATACGACTTTACACTTTTGTTGTATGTAATAATTAAGGTATGCATATAGTATGGTACTTATACGTAATATTCTATTTGTTAATAACTTTGCTTGTATAGTTGTATAATTATTTAAAAATGGTTTTGTTTGCTTGTAAGGTACACATAATATTGAATGATATTTGATTATTTCCTGTTGTATATTTTTCTGGATTTTTCTTGCAATAAATTCGAAGTGTATTTATTAGTGTGTATGTAAATACTATATATATATACATATATGCATGTATAGATGGGTGTATGCATATGCCCACACACATCCTTACATACGTATATGGAGTTGTATTTATAGCATGTGAAACTGTATTTTATTCTCGCCTCAATTAACTATGCATGTAATAATACAGTGTAAATGTTGTATCGGTGTAAACAAAGTTAGACATCTATAAATTAGAATTAAATGATATTTTTTTTAGTTGTTTTTGTAGTACACTTATTTTTCCATTCAAAAATGATTTTTTCGTTTTTTTTCTTTTTATATATGAACATGTTTAACATAGTTTTCTTAATTGTATATAGAAAAGGGTTTGTATACAGATATACTACATGTACAATATATATGTGTATATATATATATATTTATAATATTTATGTATACTATTTTATAAGACTTATTTCCTACCAATTATACACATATATTATTTTTCATAAATATTATGTTTGCAAAGGCCAGTTGCAGCTGTTTTGAGTTAATAAGACGTCCTGAAGTTTAAGCTAAAGGGCTGGTTTATAGAAAACGAGCAGAATCATGTTATCGAAACTCAAAACCTTAACTCGACTTTTGAAAACATTTATTGTAAATAGAATTGTAAAAATTAAAATATTATAATAATACTCATCACTTTCTGGCATTCCAATTTAAGCCCGTTTCGAACCTTTGACATTCAACTAACATTAACAAAAAAATTTTTTTTTTTAAATTTGTTTCAAATAATTTCAATTCAAATTAAAAAAAACAAACGTAGTAAATTATAATAATTAGAATGATATAATTTTTAAACAAAATAAAGTAAATGAAAAGTAGAAATAGACCCCTTCGAAAAATACTTTCAAATGCTTCAGCTTAAAGGATAAAAATTATTTATGTACATATAAAATCGCATACGGGGAACTTAAATAACTAGATTAATAGAACTTTTATAGAGGAGTTAGAAAATATTTTTACTTTTTCTTAACATCCGTTTTAGAGGAGGGTTTAGCTACTTCCTTATCCTTGTTAGCTGAAGCAGTTGAAGTTGACACTTCATTTGGTTTTTCGTCTTTCGTCTTGAATGATGTCGTTGCTGGTATGTCTTCAGTTGCTGCAGCTGATGATAGCTCCTCCTCTTCTTTAAGCACACCCGTTTCTCTTGGCTCAACATCTTTTTTGTCATTAGATGTATTTGCCGGCAAGGCTTTCAAAATAGCATGAACTTCTTCAGCCACAGCCATAAGCACAAATTCGAACTGTTGCCTCGTTGCCACTAAGCCAGCTCGTTGGTCTCTCAAATGTTCCAGTGTGGCGGCGATATCAATTTCTCTTGCTCCCTTGTTCATACGGCCTAATACCAAATCTAACAGTATGTAAGCGCCCGTGCGACCTGCTCCTCCACTACCATGCACCACAATAGGGCACGAACGACCTCGGTAGGACTTATTGACTTTCCTACAAAACCAGAAAATATTTTCCCAAAAAAATTGTAGAGCTTAAAAAATAATGCTTAGCATACCTTCTAAAGTCCAACAAAGCTTTAGCTTGCGTTGGTACCCCACCTTGCGGCCACGATAGAAAATGGAATTGGGTCACTGTTCGTGTTTCACTTGTGCGTAAATTTTTCAAATAGAAAGATCTCACAAGATAATCGTCACACCAAATATGTTCACTCACCAAATGGACCTGGCATCAATTAAATGAAATTTGCACATGTTTAACAAAATTTTCACATGAGTGTGATTGTGATTGTGGGGAGATAAAAATACCTCATAGATATGATAGACCTCGGCGCCTTCTTCCGGCCAATAACGAGCGCAGGCAATTTCTCCATTTTCTTGTAGTCGACACAAGGCGACTATAACAACAGCGCCCTGTTCCCAAATCATTTGCCAAAAGTGAGCCAGTGTTGCGGGCAGAGGTCCTTGAGCGGCTACATAAGCCGGAGCACGAGGGTCATGATCAGTCTGTTTTAAAATTAATTACGTATTATATCTTACTTTTTAACTAAAACCTGCACTTACAATACTGGAGGCATTGATATAATCTAAGCCTTCAGCATTAGCCAAATGATTGAGTACAACGCGGGAGTGGTCGTACGGAGCCGGTGCTCCCATTCGATTTAAATTCACACATTGTGGTTGCAAGGCGGCATCACGAGCACTGGGCTCTGCTTCATAGCGACACAAAGCTTCCCACTCTCTTTGAAGGCGTCCTTTGTTTCGCAAATGATCCTCCATATATGACTGTGAGATAAAAGCAACTATTAATTTTTCATTTAAGATAAATATAAGGATTGATTGAGACTAACCAGAACCATATGACCCGTAGAAATATCCATGTTTGTCAAAGCCGGTTCTTCGCTCCACGATGATGTACTGGAGCGAGATGATGGTGGTCTGTCATTTTCTTTACTTAAGGATGTTATGCGTCCGCTCGGAGGTGGTTCTGTTGTATTCCCTTTGCCAGCCATGCGGGCCCTACACAAGTCCTGATAGTCTTTACTGCAAGTGTCAGCACCTTCTGCCCCAGATTGAATACCACCCAGCTTGTCACGTTTCTTGTCATGTCGTTTAATTAAAATCAGTGTGATGAAAATTACAATTATGGCTGCTGCTCCAGCACCGGCGAACATAAAGGCCATAATGTGAGTAACGTCGGGAGATTGATCACTCAATTCGATGCGAGCAGCAGAAACACTTCCATCGTCGTTACGTTTAATTTTATCACCTACACCAGCTCCTATTACGGTGACACCCAAGCGTCGTAAAATATTGTTCTTGACTCCGCGACTCTCATTGATAGCGCGAGCAATATCGGTGGCGGTTTTTCGTTCGGGGTTATTTGAATCCACCCGGAATGATACTTCATGTGGTTGAACGCTAAATTTTCAAACAAATTTAAAATGTTTTATCAAAAGGACAAGGCCAACTTACGTTAAATAAGTAAAGTATCCTTGCATGTGTAAAATATTCGCCAACTCATTCATAATTCGTACACCATCGCTCCAACTGTCGATTCTTTAAAACATGCAAACATAGTTCTTTCGTATAAAATGATTTGGATTGATATCTTTCGGTAGTACTTACGGGTTTCTTACAAACACATGAGCATACTCGGTGTCTACAGTGTGAGGAGCGTGGTCTTCATCTGAATGTTCTTTGACGACTTTCTTCTTTTTTATCGCTTCATTACTGTCTGCTACGTGAATCGGCAAATGTTCTTTGTTAACTGTAACGTTCGACTTTTGATTGAAATCCTCTTTCATGGAAGGCGGGGGACCAACAAGGGGTCCCGGTTTCTTAACATCCAATCTCTCATGTCGCGTAAAACCCAACATATTAGCTAGCAGTTCGCGTGCTTTCTCTTTGCGTCTTTCTTTTTCGTAAGCACGATCCAGTTTTTCTTCTTCTGCCATAGATATAAGACCACCTTCTGTGAATACCTTTTCGGGTCTGCGATGATTAAGATTTTTGATATATAAATTCGATGAAAGCATTGCTTCCTCCTCCAAAGGTGTCAACGAATTTCTAAACAAACTCTCTTCTATCTCACGATTGGTTTTCAATTCATCTTTCTCGGGGGGATATCTGCGTTTAAAAGTCGAGATTTCAGTATTATCTGGAGGCTCCTGCAACTGCACATTATTTGAAAAGGGTTCCTGCTGTTCCAAACCTTTTTCGTAAGCCAATTCGCGGAAAAATGATTTCTGTACGGATGGAGATTTTATTACACCCTTGCGGGCATTCGTTCTTTTATAAGGACCATAATATTCGGGAAAGTAAAATTCATTTGAGTCATTTGGTTCATCAGGCACATAAGCAGGGGCAGCGTCCGATATTGCCAGCGTCTCCCTTTGATCTGCAGGCCTCTCAGAGGCACGCTCATACGGCTGCGGATCGGGTTCTGATTCTGCAAGTATTTTATACAATTCCATATTGTTCTTAACATCCTGCTTTGGCCCATTATTCAATTTAGCCTGTAGAGCTGCCTGTTCTCGCTGGATCCGGTCACGTTCCTGTCCCAAAAATAAATCCATCACATTAGCCGGATTCATTTGCGATTCGCGATGTCTATCAAACTCGCCAAAGTGTTCTAATTCCAATGGTTCATTGCGCAATCGGCGATCTTGTAGTTGCAATTGATGAAATATGGTGTTAATGCCATTCGAGGATGGTGCCGATTTCTTTAAGGGCGGATAGTAAAGGTTATTCGAGAATATTTCATTGGCCGGAGTAAAGCGTACGAACGCCAAAGCACTTGCAGGGTCTACATCAGCCAAGTTAGCACAGAGATTGGGTGGAAGATGTGTTTGTTTTCGCATAGAAAAAAGTGTGCCCTGTATGCGGCACTGTACAAATGGATGATCCCAGCCTAGCCCGGCGCCCTGCAACTCCTCGAGCATAGAGGCGAGTATTTGCGTTTGGTCCTTCGTAAGAATGGTACTGTACGAAGGAAAAGGTTACCGATCTTCGGAGTACATATTTTCACAAATGATCTTTAAACTTACTTTTCAATGTCTTCAATATCGACCCCACTGGTTGGTATGCATTTGCCAAAGACGTTGTCTACAAAGTTGAATTATTTCAAATATAATTTCTCCTTTAATTTAATTATATTGCTTGTTAAAAGAGGAGACAAGGACTTACCATCGTAACATATTTCGCTGCCTTCCAAACACAAGGTTCGGACAAATTTGCAGCCTGAAACATAAAAGATGAAAAGAGTGAATTCTTAAAGGACATGAAAAATATGCGTTAAAATACACTAAAATAAATTTTTGCTTTATTGTTACTCCGTCAAGTGTGTGTTTTTTTTTTCTTGTAACTTAACCTGCAAAGTTTTCCGCTTTATATATTTTAAACAAAAATTGAAAAATTTCTAAAAAATTGAAAAAAAATTTTTTTCCTTTATTTTTAGCAAATATATATTTTAAAGATTTGAAAACATAAAATAAGCATACAAGAGCAATAAAAACGCCAATTTTTCATTTAAAAATACACAAACGGCCGTTTTCAAAACTTCACGTTTTTTTCACAAAAGTGCTAAGGGTACCCCCTTATCAAAAATTGAAAAATTTCTAAGAAATCGAAAAAATTTTTTTTCCTTTATTTTTAGCAAATATATATTTTAAAGATTTGAAAACATAAAATAAGCATACAAGAGCAATAAAAACGCCAATTTTTCATTCAAAAATACACAAACAGCCGTTTTCAAAACTTCACGTTTTTTTCACAAAAGTGCTAAGGGTACCCCCTTATCAAAAATTGAAAAATTTCTAAAAAAATGGAAAAAATTTTTTTTTCTTTATTTTTAGCAAATATATATTTTAAAGATTTGAAAACATAAAATAAGCATACAAGAGCAATAAAAACGCCAATTTTTCATTCAAAAATACACAAACGGCCGTTTTCAAAACTTCACGTTTTTTTCACAAAAGTGCTAAGGGTACCCCCTTATCAAAAATTGAAAATTTTCCCAAAAATCGAAAAAATTTTTTTTCTATTATTTAATTTGTCATTTTATTTAAGGATTTCGAGCTTCCGGGATTTCCAGTTCTACTTTTGATTCTGCTTAGTTTCTATGAATTTCTGAAATCACGGTAGAACAAAAATTGGTTTGTAAATAAAGAAGAAGACACGCCCCTCCATACGCTCCCAAACACAATGAGAAATTTTTCTTTGTATGTAATGAAAGCTGATCCAGCAAAATAAATTAAAGGACATTTTCTATCATAATTTTAAGGATGAACTTTAATACAAGTCCTAATGCCCGAGCACACAATGGCTGTTTGTATGTTTTCATAAGCATGTATTGTCGTGTTTAGTGTCATTTGTTTTAATATTTTGTGTGTGTGGGTGTATGCAATTGATATGACACATTAATTCCTTTGAACTATAAAGACCATTTCACAGATATTATAAACAAAACGTAAATATTATGATACATAGTCTTTAATATACGAGTACTAAATAATATTTGTACTGGAACATTAATTTGCAATTTAAAACGAAATTTTAATGAGTAATTTTACACTTCCTGGTTGCCAAAAATGGGGTTTGCACTGCCAATAGACCCCAACCAATTCCATAAGTTATCCATGGCAGATGCATGAAAAAATAGTTGAATTTTAGCAAATGGACGGGGCTAGATTGCTTTCAAGGCTTCTAAAAAAAAATCTGCTAAAAAAGATTAAAAGGAGCTGCTTCATGCCATCTCTACTCGTCCTCAAATCGGACAATAAGTTTACTTAATGAGCCAAAAGCTTTATGAGGTCTTATTCATCCCACATACCTCGGTTTCACTAGTGTAAAATTCTAACCAAAATAACTCAACGATAATTATCTGACCGTCTCTGTTCACGCGGAAGCATGGACCGTGATATTTGTGTGATATATTCAGATTATTATTACGCCAAATTCAGAGACCTTGCTAACTTGAAGCATTTATTCAGAAGTGGTTCTCATTGCTGAAAATTACTTTTGCACCACAAGTGGCATCGACTTCCAATAGAAATTTATATCTTTTCCACTTGCAATTAAAATCTTTATCAGGTCGCGGTGTACAATTTAATATCACTGTTATTACATTTCTGATTCACTTAATTTATTAATTTTAATATATATTTGTATTCGTTTCCTGTTTCCTTTAATTTTTATTTATGTGCTTTCCCATTCCTCTGCACATGAAAGCCGTGGAAAGGGATAAATTAATTTTTGTCACGTCTTGTTGGCTTTTATATAAAGCTAAATGAAAATATTAATTATACTATTAGTGAACGATGTGTACGGCGAATAGAAGAAGGTACGAGTATATATCGCGGTTGATTTAAATAAAGCTTATAAAGTGTAGTAAAGTTCCCTATAGACTTTTAATGTAAAACTAATATGCATAAGACACATACACACACACACACATAAATACATATACGAATATGGGCGCATATGCCTTTCTTCACTTTGTACTTTAAATTCCCATTATTACAATTACAATACTTGTTCCCTAATATAAGCCGATGATTATTTGCTTTTGTAGTTTCCTAGAGAAAATAAATAAATAATTAATTTAAATAAATAATTTAATTGAAATGAAAATATTCAAATATTCAAATATTTATTCAATACATACGAGTACTCTTATTAAAGAAAGCAAATTTTTAAAAATTGCCAATAATACGGAAATCCGCCTTTCCTTATTGTTTTTGCCCGTAGTGTGTTTAGTTAAATGACACCAGATTTTTTTTTTTTTTTTATAATATATCTTTAATTGATTTTGTAACAAACATTGAATTTTTAAGTGACTTTTTTTTAAGTGACTGTTTTTATTTCATTTACTTGTATATTTCATTTGATCTTCTTCCTAAATACAACTTTTTAATTGAATATCCGATTAAAATCTTAAATAAGCTTTTTATGTTACAATGACACAAGATAAATTCATGTGACAATTTAAGACTGAAAAAGAATGTTCCTCTAAAGTAAACTTATTGACAAATCTGTAAAGAGGATGACAACAGATTTAAACTTTTAATCATTAAAGCAGAAAATAATTATTTTAAATTTGTTGGAGATTTTGTTATTTAGATGGCGTGAAGCTTGCAAATAAATTAAACCGAGATGGAGCTTTCAATCGGTTCCAGTAGCAGTACGATTTTTAAAAAATTTATAAAGTTAGGCTAGACGCTACGAATTTGGTACAAGTAGCCAAATAAATTATAAACGCGGGCCTTCATATTCGTCTAGATGATAAACGCAGTATAAATTGTCAACACTGTCCAAAACATAAACTCGTTACAGCAAATATTGACCAGCTACGCTGTATTTGTCAGATCTGAAAGAGAAGTCATGCAGTTTCAATATGCGTGGCAAATTAAAAAATTAAAAGAAAAAAAATCTAAATTAAAAGAAATGACAACTGCAAGAATGCAAACAGATTGTGTTGCTGTAATTCTCGTTTAGTGTCTGCGAAAATTATAATTATTTTTTTATTTATTTATATATATATATATTTTTTTTTAAAGCTGTATTGAAGACGGCCTAACGACTTCTGACAGGATACACTGCGTACATATTGCCATCAAATCTGCAAGCCATCGATTATTGAATTTAAAACTGTGTTGAAGAAGGTATGAATATGAATATGTTTATATATATGCTGGCTGCTGAGGGCAGCGGCTTATATAGCTGATTATATTTTTTGTGGATTTGGGGAAAATACATTTTTGATAAATTACAAAAAATGAAAATGAATCCAGAACTCTATAAAATATCGTTAAAGCTTATAATAATAATCCATACGATAGTATATGCTTATATATATATACACACACACCCACACATCCGAGTACATATAATTATTTCTCCTTTGACAGGCATAATTCTTTTCTCTTTGAAATATATTCTTTTGTTTCTATGCATGTGTGTACATCTTATTGTGTTTCAGTGTGAGTCGTGTATACACATGCCTTCCATATAATAAATAGTTTATCTTGTACGTGGTGAGATTAAATTATCATTAAATAATTAATCCTTACACGTTTGACCACTGCGCACATCACGCTGAATGCATATCCAAATAATTTTGCACAATTAGATCAACTTTTCACTCATTCATCCCATAAACGAGCATCAAAACAGAATATCTTGAACGTACATGCGTACCCATACACTGATACTCGCATTGGCATATGCTCGCCCCAAGCCAAAGGGAATAATAAAATAATCCCTGCGAGCTCTTATTCATGATAATCATTTTGCAATATGCAAGAAATCAGAATGGCCCACATGGAGATAAAAGCATACAAAATACACATTACAGCATCAGAACACAACCACAAGGCGTAGTCATGCCCAGCGGCAAATGTAACCTTTTCGGAAAAAGTATACACTACTGGTATGTACACGTGCTGGCACACAAGCTGTTCAGCAAAAGTGAAATTTTAATTTGCGAATATTCGGATGTGTGAATGCAAATCTTACTTTGAAATAATTTCAATTACTTTTTCAATTTTTTTTTTCACAGTTGTAAAAAATGCTTACAAGCCCACAACGACAGAATGAATTACTGTACAACTCGTTCTGTTTTGTTTTGTCATTTTATTATTATTTCCTTTTAAGGGAAACTGCCAGTTATATACATGAAAGCATGGAACTACTGGCTACGTGTTTTTACAGTTGGGCTGTTCACAAAGTTTAAACCATATTCGGCTACATGGCCAGATTTAGGAGTTCAGGAGTTTTCCAGTCAAATTAAGAAATAGCCATGAACAATTATTTGGTGAAAAGTTATATTTTATAATTAATAAATAACAATTAATAACGCTCACTAGTGATAATGCAGTTAAAATAAATCAGCTGTTTTCCATTTGCTACCCGCTGAGAAGTGCGCGTATTTTCTTAGTGTAAGAAGTTCTGACAGAAGTTCTGAGTTCAGCAGACCGAGCCGCGAAGAAATTTATAAAACTTTTTAAATTAAAACCAAAAATTAAATAAAATTACAGCCATTACACGGTCCAACTTGTCAAATTATGAAAGGTGGACATGAGGTGTCTAGTGTATTCTCTCAGAACGATGCAAAACTGAACAAATTAAAAATTAAAACAAATTTCCATAAAAATTTAGAAATATTGATGGAAACAGATTGAAAAAGCATGTAACGAGTAACAGCCTTTCAAATGAAATATTCCAGCAGAGTTTAGACTTCAAACTGCCTCAAGGCAGAGTGATACCCCACACCACGGATACAGTATATATGATGCTACTGATGATATCTTTACATATATTTATTACTTTATCACGTTTTGTTTTTTATAAAAAAGTCGCAAAACTTAAGCAATGTGCTCTCACATTAAATAATGAACTCATGTCAGTTAACTGATGGCTTCGGTCCGCACGGTCTTATAAATCAGTTTGTTGATTGCATAAATGCAATTAAAAATCAAGCAGTTGTTTAAGGGAATTATCAACGTAAGTTAGAAGAGGAGATTGATAAGTTATCTTCACATGATGACTGGACCGCGACAGTATTTGGGAATAGCGATGGGAATATAAAAAATAATAAATAAATTAAGAATAAATTCTTAAGAATGCAGTATGTTTTCTTATGGAGGGGTGAATTTCCCCCATGGTTAGTATAAGTATCAAGAAAAAAGGAAATCATAATAAAAAGGCTTCAAAGCCTTATTTTATTTCTTTGTATTCGATTTTTCTCGTATATTGTATTCAACAAAAATTTCCGCTTGGTTTTCATTTCGTTTTTACTTTGACGATCTAAAATTAATAAAAATTTTATTGTAAATACAACTGAATCAAAGCGAGATTTGACAGTTTAAAAAATATGTAATGAACAGATGACCATCATGTGACAAAAGAGGATCAGCTGTTTGAATTTGCCTGCAGTGGAAATGGAATCTTAATTAGTTACTACTGTATGTTTGTAAGCAGCTTTAACTGGCGAAACTACAAAAACAAAACAAAAAAAAATAAAAATAAAATAGGAACTCAATACTTCTGAGACATGCCACGTTACGGACTGGCCATAATCTATAAGTAGAGAAAAATAAAGCAAAATATTAAAATTTCTGATAATTTTTTGTCTCCCAGTGATGATTTTCCTGATTTCTTGTTGTTAATAATACTTTTTGTTGTCGTATTATTTTTTTCTGCCACTTGCTTGCATTAATTTAATTCGAATCTGTGTTGTGTTTCTGACAATGTATAGAAATTTTAACACGCACACAAGCAAACATACATACATACATACATAGAGAGAGAGAAAGAGAGAGCTGCATTACACAATGTAGATATCACTTATCGATATTGAATTGTAGGTCCAACTTTTTAAAAATGGAATAAATATATATTTTTGATGCTGGGGATCTTTAAAGAAAGGGCTTATGCCGCCTCATATGTACAGTTACTACGCATCGGAAGCGCGAAGCATTGCAAAAGACGTCGGTTCGGTAACAACAACCTTCGTTTAATTTCCCGACTAAATTATTTACTTAGACATGACTTTATAAAGCATGTGCCAACTGAAAAATTAAAAGAATAAAATATTTGGCTGCCTGGGGATTGAACTGTTACCATAAGATATGTTGAAAGCCTCTCATATTTGCATGAGCAGAATTCTAGCGTGCGTTCATTCACTTCCGCTCAATACTCAAATTTTAATAAAATTCAAACGCCTTTTTTATGACCTTAGAAGCTCTTTATTTTATAATACGTTTAAGTTTTCAGCAACTTCAAGCACATATAGGGTTTGCTTTTCTCACAATTTATGTTTTTCTTGTTCAAGTGTTTTTTTTTTAATAATTAAGTTATGAAGTTAGTCGAAGAGAATGGCTTTTTAAGCCATAACAAATAGTTTGATTTTCAAGTTTCGTTTAAGTACTTTCAACAGGAAACTCTACAGGTAAAAATCTGCAGCTTTATTTTATAGAGAAAACTTTTGAGTGCGTCTTTTAGTTACCATGCCCGCAGTAACTTTATAAATATCTTTTATTTCTGCTCGTCCACATGAAGAGCATTTTTTTTTTTTTTGTAGAAAATTATAAAAGTTTAGTTGTGATTGCAATTACAGAGCAGCATCATCAAATGAATATTTTCCCCTCTTTCTTCAGATAAACTTTATTTACTGGTAAATAAATTTTATTTTTCCTTATTAGATTTGTAAATGAAATGTAATCAGAATGCATGTATTCTAATATCAAGCAATAAAAACATAAATGAAATAAAATAATTTGTTCTTAAGTAAAATGAGTTTATGAACAGCAATGCAAGGCATTTTCCGAACCAAATACTGGACATAGAATTTAAAAGCAAATTTTCGCCAAATTCAGAACAAACTTTTATTGCAAAAACATTAAAATAAATATAAAATATCATGCCGTGAAAGCTAATGTCATTTTCATCGCATTCCTGAATCAGCAGAAAAATGAAATATTATTTTATTGAAAAAACATAAATTGAAAAAATGTATTATAAGTCTATATCCAAAAGGGCATTATTATTCGAGTTTTACTCGAGCTTAGTTTTAGTTACTTCATGTCATGTTAAAATTTACAGTCCAAATGTAACAAATTAACGAGTGGAAATAACAGAAAAAAGGGATTTTTCATTATGATAGAAGGATCTGTGACAATTATATGTGAAAGGAAACATGGGGCCAAAGGTAGCCAGCCCCATGTTTCATGTCGGGGGTATACTTTTAGCCGACGTTACATAACACGGCTATTGAATTTCTCGTGCAAAAAATATATTTTTGGAACCACATTTCATTTATAGCTATAACCTTCATTTCTGGCCACAAGAAGTTTGTTGCCATCTCTCGAAGGTGAACATCATTCACGGTAATTGCTTAGCCAGCCTAATGGCCCACACCACCAGCCGTAGTGTCGGCAGCCCATAACACCGCTAAACAGTCATTTTCTGTGGTTATAGCGGCTATTCAACGGCTATTCAACAATCAGTTCAGCACTCTGCTTGTCAACGAATCCACTGAGGACACACAGTGACTTATAATAAACATCGTACATTACAGAGTAGCTCATTTCAGATTTAAAGTCTAGAAATCAAGATAAATCATCTTATAATTCGGAATGGGCTTGAAAACTGTACACGCCCTCATTAGTTTATTACAACATGTTTTGCTATTGAATTCTTTTTGAATTTTTAAAAAAGGATACTGAACTTTCCTAAAGTGTATACGAGTAGTAAATGTTAGTCGTGTGCCTCGATGAAGTAGCTTTTTGTGGGCCAGCCTGTAGTGTGATTATTGTGCTTTCGATTTCCTTACTAGACAGTTTCAATTTACAACATTTGAGAAATAAATGTAATTTTTGCTTTCATCATGATCAGTACTTACCAACATTTCCTTCGCTGAAAGCCTCATGACTGAAGAGGCAGACAATCAGCAGGGCGTGCAACCAAATCCCCAACGAATCGCTACTTAGTCGGCGTTCTAGCCTCAAATGGTGACCGTTATGTGAAATAGTTTTACGTTTCTGTTGATGACGTTGATAATGTAATACTTGAATGCCAAGCTTGGTTCCATTTAGTGGATGCCGGTTCTTGCCATGGCGTGTGTATTGGGGCAATCGTACCAGTTGTTGTTGTGATCGTAATTTTTGTAGCTCATTGCTAGCCATGATAATTGGCCCACCTGCAAGTGCATCGTAAAATAGAAAAAAAAATAAATGAAATTATTTATAAGAAAAAGCAAATATCATTTATTTTAAATTTTATTTTCCATTGTTGCATAATTTTCCCCCCCAAACACCATGATAATGTAAATCTCAATATGGTTTGTGGCAACTTTTCCTAAAGTGAATAAATTTCACTTCCTTCCGTTAGTGCTTAAGCGGACGTATACTATTGAAACTTAAGCGGAAGCTGGCAAATGTCCTCATTTTTGTTGTGTTGTATTTTTTATTTGCAAGTAAATCCTTTTCATTGTTCATAGTCGTGGTTAGTCCATATTTATGCAAACAGTAAGAAATTTAAAAGGAGAATATGACTGCTAACATGATGGCACAGCTTCTTTCATTTATCCGGGTAATTTTTTAAGATTTAAAATAATTCTTTTATGATTTGTAACTTTTTTAATACACGTACACGTAACGAATATTCTTAACAAAGTTTAAGAATTTTGCTTTTACTTAGAATGCCTTTGGCTTCTTTTCATTCGTTTACGCTGCCATAAAGCTTCTATTACCAAAGAATACAATGAACTTGCGTAATAAGATGCTTTCTGGCAAGCAACTGAATGGTAAAATAAATAAAAATAAAATAAAATAAAAATGAAATTTGTTTACTTGGAAATGTTGAACGGCAAAGTATTGGACGGCAGGAGGTTAAGTATCCCATATATTTTATCCTGTTCGTTTCTCATTACATTTGTTTTCCTTAGAATTCAATTACGCAGGAAAATTTTACTTTAACATTTTTTGTTTTTTTTAATTCCGATTTAAAATTGGTTGCGTCTTGGCAAAAGGAAAATTTAGTTTCACCAACTTTTAGTTTCGATTACAATGGATTTTTTGCTGTATTTTTATTAAAATTAACTTGCGTGTACAAATAAGTTTTGCCTCTCTTCCCCCTCACTTGTTATTCAATCATTTTAAAATTATCCATCATTGATATCCTGCCTGTGCAGGGAATTACGAGTGAAAATATTTAAACAAAAAATATGGTGCCGTCATACAAACGGGCATGATTTTTTTACGAAAGCAATCTTTAACACTGGAGGCGCAAATATTTAATTTCAACAATTCAATTATCGTACTATTCTCTATTTTTATAAATTTTCTATATTCGCCACAAGCAGTGTAGTGATAAATGAATTTAAAAATTTTTTTTTTACTACAATCCAAATTTTATAAAAACGAACCAAAAGCCTTTTGTACACAATACAATAATTAAAAATTATTATTTTTATATTATAATTATTTAATTATTATTAAAAGGCAATACGCTTTCATGAAAAATAATTTTATTAGTTGGGAGGTCTTAAAATTGTTCTCATACTGGAAAAGCTTTACCATTTCAATTTATTCTTTAATGCCGATGAACAGAAATATTGATGTCGGTAAGTGCTTTTGAGGGTTCCTTACTGTACCAGCTGTCATAGCAGCTGAATAAATAAGGGGATAACTAAATAAAAAAGTATATGTATTGAAGATGTGGTGACTCAAGATTTAAATTCAACGGCCCTGGTTTCCATTGTTGCTGCTCTTTTGGAATATCAAAAGATGAGCAATTTTTTTACTTATCATAATATGTTTGGTTTAAAATGTCACAGTCATTGCTGTAAAGGAAAATCTGCAATCAATGTTTTTTGCAATTGTTTTTTTTTCCACTAATCAATTAATCAATTTTAACTGATATTTCTCAGTTCAAAGGCAAAATAAAGAAGGAATAAATAACGACAGCAATAAATATATAGCACTATATATATAATATAAATATATATGCATATCGGAGTCTCTTCTACAATTCCGGAATGCATATAATCTTAGGCCTCGTACTTTCTGTATTTTCAGTGTTTCGTAAGACCTCATCATGCGCTTCGTTTTTTGCGTCTTTTAGATCGGCACCGTGTAAGATCAAAGCTTCCAATATTTCTTTCCGCCATTACCATTATAATATTCCTATAATAATACATATATTTATAGTTTTTCAATTTCTTTTCCAAGTAAAAAAAAAAATTCTTGTCGTACAAAAAATCTTCATAAAGTTTTCTCAAAGCCAAACCAAAACTGAAAATCTCCTCATGAAAGAATTTCTCTGTACTTAACAAGATGAAAAATACTTTCCGCAAAATAAAACTTGTGCTTACTTTCAACTTTCGACTTTAAATTGCATTTTACATTAAGTTATTTTTCTGTTTTACACTTTTTAAGCCTTTAAGTTGTTTTTAAATTTACAAAAAAAAAAAAAATAAATAAATAAAAAAAAAATACTTTGCACTGTATGTAATTTGCACAAAATTGGGAAATATTATATATATACATATATATATATATATATGGTTCTGCTCAAATAAAATAGATTCACAGTATTAGCCGAAATGTGTTTCCAGCATGTTACAGTGTGTTAACGCCTCATGAAATTCATATTTCGGAAATTTATTAAATTTTTAGTACATTTTTTGTGTTTGCTAAGTGGCTGAAAAAAAACCGGATGTGTTGCAAATTACTTCCGGCAAAGTGCTCTTATTTACAACTACTAGTAGTATCTGTCTGTTTATGTGTGTATGCATGTTACTAGATGGCGGTGTTCACTTTATCTTATGTAATCGCGCTTAGCCAGCCACGAATTAACTTACATGAGTAGAATTTGTAAACATGGGCCCGTTTGTCTGCGATTATCGAACGCTGATATTTAAGATCGAGTTTGCTCCAGAAAAGCACTTAGCCAAGCCCACACCGGAAAAGCATCACTGCGGAGTAGATCTAAACTAGCAACCGAACATGGAGAGGGAGTGATAAAGATATATATTTGGCTGAGGCAGAGAAATATAGAGCGAGAGAGGAAGAGATAGAGTGTGTGTGGGGGAGGCAAAAATGATAAATTTTCATCTATAGAATCTTAGGCAATAGTGAACATCTACGGAGGGTGAAGGGACTGAAAGGTATTTTACGCATCATGAAAAATTCCTTTCATCCCTGAAAGGCATTTTAAAAATTCTTTACGTATGTAAACTGGTAGTTCTGTTTTCTCGTAAGCATTTGAAATCTTTAGATGAGAGTGTTTAAATAGAGAAAATTATGAAAAACGGAAGAATGATAAAACTGTGAAAAGATCCAAAATTTTTGTTTTTGCAATTAAAATGAATTTAGAAAAATTTCAAATTACCAATTTCAACATTTTTTTTTATCTTTTCGTTTTTTGATCTGCTCTCTGGTTTTATAATTTTTCATTAAATTATCCAATTTATTTTATTTTTGTTTAAGACTTTAAGTTCTTTCAGTGCTAAAGGCGGCTTCGACCAATATGTGGCGATTTTGTGGCTCTTAAGAAAAGCAAATGCCTTAATATTTGTAAAATGGTCACTCTTCGATATCTGGCACAGTATATAACAAAATGTTTGAAAGAATAAGAGAAAGCATATGATGCAAAAATTAAAAGAATTAAATTTTTAAAATTTGTTTTAGTTTTTATAAAGTTAATGATGATCTATTAAATTTTAAATATTTTTTTATGCAGTGCAATTTTTTTTTTATTTAATTAAATCTAGAAAAAGTCTTAATTTCTATATTTTTAGTTATAAAGTTCAAATTATTTACAAAAACAGCTGATTCACTAACAGCTGACTGTTGTTGAGTCCCATGAGTGATTTTAGGATTTCGTTTTCTGCCAAATTTCATCATCCCATCCGCTATAAATGTTTTGGCAATACCGGGCCATAGTATTTATATGTTTAAGTGTTTATTAGACATTACCAAATGCCTTGTAGAAGTAGTTTTACGGCTATAAATTCATATAGACATATTACAGTGGAAACCAAATAAAATCGAAGTATGCCTATGGCTGTGTACTAATATAAATATAATTCATAATCGAAAGACGATAGTAAATAGCGAAGGCCACACTCAACTGAGAAAGACCACTATCTCTCAAAGCGTTCATTCAGTCTGGAAACGCTGGCAACTGCAATAGGAATATGACAGGCTTATTTAAAAGCTTTAATGGAAATATATTGCACAAATGGCTTTGATCCTAAACGTTGTTATTTTCTACAAACTATTTACAGTTTTCCTACTTCAGGACCTGCTTGTATGAGTTAAATACATGTGTTTGGATTAGCAAATTAATCAAGAACTATTTTTGGAACGCCCAGTTAATACTCTTTCAACAAAACTTTTCTTATAATCTCATTAAATTGAGGTTAAGGAAAAAATATGCGATGTAGAAAAAATTTACTTTTTTTGTAAAGTTACTTTTGCTTCATTTTTCAGGCATTCAGTTCTTTACTAGAGTCTTGAATTACATATTATCTTTTTCCTGCTGCTGTTGCTGATAAAATTTTAATACTTCCATATAAATTCATAAATTATGACAGTTTTCTAAGATCATAAAACCAAATACTACTTTCAAAGAATATCAATTAATTTGGGGATTAACTTTCTAGCAACATCCAGCCACAACTGACAGTGACTCTCTCTCCGTTGAAAAATCATAAAATGATTTTCTTTTTTAGCATCCTTGAAATAAATGTCAGCTATTTAACAACTGTAATGTTCGCTCTTTCTTTTATATTGTATTTTCTTAGTTTTACTCATTTTACGTCTTTCGCTGAAGTCACTGAAGCAACGCTTAACAGTAAAAACTGTTTTACGAGTCACAACCAAAAGTTGCAGCAAATACTTTCGCTGAAACACATGCTGAAAAATGTAAGTTTTAGTTTGGAAACAGTTTCCACTTTTATTTCCTTTATTTTTATTTTAATTGTGTACATACGCCTTTTGTGTGGTTTCGAGTGGTTGAGGCAGTTTATTTATATTTAATGTGGGAAATTCTTGAGGGTGAAGTGTTCCGTAGTACACAATCGAGACATCCCACATCATTCATTCTGCATATTCTATGATGCATGATTACTTGGGCGTTTTAACATCAATGCAGCACGAATAAAGGAAATTAAAAAAAGGATTTAAATATCCTGATTCGCAGAGGCGCGGAGTGTGTTTGCAATTGGAATGTATGTTCTGCTTATCTAGTCTCCACCATATTACTTTGTAATAAAAATCAGCGGGTCGCAGTTATGGGAATACTTTAAAGTATGGCTTGGAGAGCAGGTTATGCGCTTAGATCGTAGTAAAAGTTTTTTCGCCTCCATCTGAGAGGCGGATAAATTTTTTAAAAATTATTTGTTTGAAAACATTCAACTTAAGAAGCCTTCTGTTACATTTTAAAGCTTTTACAAGTAGATTGAAATAATTATTCAATGAATTCGTTTCTACGAAAATAACTTCTTGTTTTTTTTTAATATTCTAACATATATATGTACGAGAGTAATGTGAAGAGTTTTCGGCCTCACAACCTATTTTGGATATTTTTCTTTTATTTTTTTCTACTTATTTTTCATAAGGAGAGTGATTTAATAAGAATGAAAAAAATTCACTAAATCTCGGTTCACTTTAAACATTTTTGTTATTTACTACATTTCCATATCCTTGTTGAATCCTATCATTATTCCACACTCTCCCTTAGGTTCCTTGTGAAAACATTGTTAAATCAAAATTTCTTAAAATGTTTAACTATTTTTATTAAAATAGTTTTATTTTTATAAGTTAGCAAAAATACCACCCGAATAGTTTTAACTATTTAGTTTAGTTTAATACATATTTTTTTTTTTTTTTGATAAGTATTTATCAGGTCCTGATGTTCCTGGCACGGAAATTCAGTATTGATTAAAAGAAATTCGATTCAAAAGTTTAATTGGTAACAAAAAAATTGATTTTTTTTAATTAATATTTATTTTTATATTATTATTTTTTTATAAAAATATGGCCGGCTTACTTGGGGAAAGTATATCAAACGCTCGTATATGTAGAGGATACTCAACTGCGTATGGGGCAAGCGAGGAAAGTTTGTTATTTAGAGTGGAATATTGTCTTATGAAAGCAAGGAACTCGTTAGTGATTCCTCAACGTTTAAACGATCAAATAACTTTTTCATGAAGAGCACATTAATTTCTGTTCAATGGGGATTCCCCAATGCATTGAGGTAGAAATTTGTTTTTTGACTGTATAGTTTGCTTGTGTAAGAAACTTTTAGCTGAACTCCTTTCTGGCTCAGACAATGTTAGAAAACTTAAATACTGTATCTAGGCCTCCATGCTGCAAGCAATTTTCCTTTCCAGTGCCATCATTAGTTATTTCATAAGGAGAGTCATTGCGACTTTACAACCAAGAGTATAGTGAACATATAATGCCCCAAAATGCTTTGAGATTGCTTAATTAATGCCCAACTCTATATTTGAGCAAAATGTAATTATCAAGTTGTCATGTTACATCGACATACCGCTGTTAGAAAACAAAGTTCTCGTTTTAGTTGCAACATTTACGAACTGTTGTCAGTCACATTAACCAGCACATGGCTAAGAAACAGTAGAGCGACCAACTGCATTCGGTCAGCAGAAATTAATTACAATGCACTGCACTCGAAGCCATACAGATTACATACACACATATTGCACTCGCAGAAAACCAAAAAAAGTTAAATACAAACAACTGAAGCACTATTAAGTAAATGGCAAGGAAATTTACTCCCAACTATGAAAGCACTCTGGATGTAAAGTGTGTTAACCTTCAGTACATAAAAATGGGAAAACTGTACTTTTGGGAATTGCCGTTAGAGATGCTTATCACACACATGCATACATTCGCATAAAGCCACCTGTGTGTGCATTATATCAATATTTGTAGGTATGCATTTATCTACCTGTGCATACAAGTGAGAAATAATTCATTGAAGTAAAACTGCAACTGCGAAAACAGCCGTTTGGCCGTCTCGTTAACTACACTGTTTTGGATACTCGTAGCAAGCAAAACTATTCATTACATGTTCCCCTTAAATGCAGTACTCATTCATTCATTGTTTTTTCAATTGTTCTTTCGAAGAAAAACATAAAAACTGCTACATGGGATGACTCGGAGCGCATTAATAGCAGAAGCGACAACAACGCAGTAACAAGTAATCGTTCCAGCTAAACTGTAGATACATGCACACATCACCATGTACTTTTAGAGGGATACATAATGGAAACACCCACATTTATCAAGCAACAAAAACAATTGAAGTTTATACGAAAAAAATTATAAACTCTTTTGTGTAAATAAATGAAAAAATGTTTAATTTCGTTTTTGAAGGGATTGTATTACTTTCAATGTAAATTTCCGCTTTTATCTTAAAATAATATTCCATTTGGCCCCACTCTCGTGAGCAGAATTGCAAGGACATGTTTCCTGTTTGCTTTTTATTAATTTTAATGTTTACTTTTGATTTTAGATTTCTAAATAAATTATTTTTGTAAGCTCTTGCAAACAACATTGCAAACTAAAGTAACGGGTGTCCAAAATTGAGGTATCATTTTAATTTTACAGCCATTTTCTTCTACTTGCAAGTAAATATATATTAATGCTAGTTAATATGGAACATTACTCGAAGGAACACTGCGTTTCTCTTATGAAAAGATTATTTACAAAATGCTAACAGTTTTCAGGAAATGTAGAAAAAAATCGGTAGAGAAAATGCTTCAAGAGGATATGCCATAAAACAGATTTTATAGACGAATAGTTGATTGCTTAATGAGTCCTTCTTTTTATGATTTTAATACATAATAAATAAATTGTATGTAATGCCTACACAATTTTTTTCGCTTTCTGTCGAATGTAATTGGTACAGGTGTTATATCTTCTACGTCAAGTCTTTTTAATATATTTAAATTTTTTTGGGCAGTACTTTTTCAGAGTACAAAAATAAACATCTTCAAAACTGTCGTAGTGTGTCTGAGTAGTCTGTTTATATTTAACACTTATTTTATATTAAAAGGGCGTTAAAGCAATAATGTAAAATTAATATTTTTTATTTATTTTATTTCACAAATCCTTTATTTATTAAATTTTACATATATTTTTGCCTCTTCTCTGCCACGATTCTCTTTTGTTTGCCATTAATTTCATATCGTATGCATCGTATTTATTGTAGAATACTTTGTAGTTAATTTAAAAGGAGGGGCTGGTTTGGCCTATGCCGGTATTGTGGCAATAAATACGCAATGCATGGCAATATTTGTGAGAGGGTATTCCCTTTGTACTTTGACGTAAGGCTATATATAATATGTGTGTTTCTCCAATGTATGCAAATTTTAATTTCTTAAAATCTGCTGCAACAAGTGCTTCGTCGGATCAGATATGAGTGAACATTTTCTTAAAACTTTCGCCAGGACACAGAGGATAATATTTACAAACAGTTTCTTTAAGAGCATTTAGCATTTTTACCTAAATGATATACTGAAAGAACACAAATCTATATTCCCCAACAATTTATATTTCTATAACGGCAATTCGTTCAATAGAATTTGCTAAATTTCAGCCTCTCTAAGAGAGACTGCCTTTTTGCGCCGTGGGTTTATAAACTTGCATAAATAAATTTTTGCTTTCATTAGGAATGTCAGCCATTAAAGATCGATTGACAGATGTTATATCACAAAAAAGCTACAACTTATAAGTGTAAAAGTACTCAATGTACATTCTAAACTTCCTTTATGCGCCCTCTCATAATGGATACTCCTACCTACAAATACGAGTATTATTTGGAGCTCAACTTGGTTCTGTGTTGGAAAGTCTGCAATAAATGTAAATGTGTATTATATATTATATTATATTATATTATATTATATTATATTATATTATATTATATTATATTATATTATATTATATTATATTATATTATATTATATTATATTATATTATATTATATTATATTATATTATATTATATTATATTATATTATATTATATTATATTATATTATATTATATTATATTATATTATATTATATTATATTATATTATATTATATTATATTATATTATATTATATTATATTATATTATATTATATTATATTATATTATATTATATTATATTATATTATATTATATTATATTATATTATATTATATTATATTATATTATATTATATTATATTATATTATATTATATTATATTATATTATATTATATTATATTATATTATATTATATTATATTATATTATATTATATTATATTATATTATATTATATTATATTATATTATATTATATTATATTATATTATATTATATTATATTATATTATATTATATTATATTATATTATATTATATTATATTATATTATATTATATTATATTATATTATATTATATTATATTATATTATATTATATTATATTATATTATATTATATTATATTATATTATATTATATTATATTATATTATATTATATTATATTATATTATATTATATTATATTATATTATATTATATTATATTATATTATATTATATTATATTATATTATATTATATTGTATTATATTATATTATATTATATTATATTATATTATATTATATTATATTATATTATATTATATTATATTATATTATATTATATTATATTATATTATATATTATATCGAGGTCTTGACCGATAGTCATTTCTAAAGGAAGGATTTTAAAATAAATGAAATATCATAATGTCCTTAAGTTGGTGCGGCAAAACCGTGGTTAAGCTCTTTTAATTAAGCTTTGAGGAAACCTAAAAAATATTCAATTAAAGGCATTTATTGAATTCATTAAATAAAACCTTTCAAATACTCATAGATATGACAATAGATAAGATACGAATATAATTCATATTGAGTTTATTTCTCTTTTCTTCTATTATTCAATTATTATTTAATTATTTCAGCAACAAATCAATTACTGGCAGTAACGATATTCTAAATGTCAACAACACGTGTTTACAACATCAATATACATTCCCAAGTATTTTTCTTTTCTTTTTTATTTCACAAAAGAAATTAATTTTAGTGAAACAAAGCAAAAGCACACACATTCATTACTGTCACACAACGACGAGTCTTGCATGTTCAACTACGTTTTTATTACATTAAGTTGAAGTAACACAAAACCAATTAAATCGAACACAAATTAATTTATTTAAATTATTGAAAATTTTTCTCAAAAATAACCAACTGTTTTGCCAATAAAACCGACTTTATTTTTTATTTATTTTTATTTTATTTTTTGTGTAGTTACTTAATAAAAATAAACAAGTAAATTTTCCAAAATATATTCGTCCTTTAATAAAATATGCATAAAACAATACATACATTATTAATAAGTATTTCCTTGAGCGTGAAAGATTAAAGATATTTTATGTTTATCAGCAGTTGCTGATAAATGAAACAAAACAAATATTTATCAAGATGAAAATGGTCGTAATAAACCCGCTGCCCGTATTAAGTCTTTTCTACTTCAATTCATTGCTATTATTTATTATAAAATAAAGATACATTAATTATTTATGATTTGGTAAACATTTTCAACCAACCGTACCATATTTTATTATTCAAATGTGATAACAAAACATTTTGTGTATCCAGTCGAATCCATAAAATCAATAATAACTCGACTGAAGAGTCAATAGAAGGTTTCCTTCAGTAGTGCAAAAACATTCATGCCCTCAACTGAAATACCAAATAACGTATAATCAGGGAATGTTTATGGTTGAGTGTTCTATTTGGTTATTCTTGTATTGTAACTGCCATAACCGCCACTACCCCTCACAGCAGAGAACAATATAAATATTTCATCAGAAGTACGCAATTGAGACTCGATTCTACAACAAAGACATTCCAAGGCAACACTAAACGTTTCTTTAATTGCTGTTCTTTCGTATAGATCACAAGGATCCATATTATATAGGATTTTTATGATTATCAGAGGATCATTATCAAAAACTAATTGTAACATCTATGGAATGAGATATTTTCTTAACACATCATAAATAATTAATAAAATGTTTAGTTTAGTTTAGTATCGTAATTAATATTTAATGCATTCAATTAAATTTTGTTGTTGTTGCACTCTATGGTTTTAAGGCTAAACAACTGCCTGATCTCAATAAATATCACAGAATATACATAAAATACAAGTAAAAGGATTTCTTTTTTTTTAGAATAAGCAATACCTTAATCCGATTATTTGACAAGAAATCGTGTGGTAATGCTGACCAACCATCGCTAAAAAAAATATTAAATTCTCAAAAGAAAAATTTTTCCACAAACAAGCTGCACAGCATTACATACATTTATGGCTGTTCTTTGTCATACATTTAGTTTCGATATTTCTGGCAAAGACTTTTGAGTTGCATAAAATTCAATAAGCGAATGGATTTGATTTGAGAGTTGAGTGCTTGTTATTTTTAATTGGACTTTTGCTAAAATATCTCTGTGCACTGTGGAGAAGTCCTGATAGCATCCAGGTGAAAGGCTTCGGTACTCAATTCCAATTTTCAACTGAATAATGATTTGGGCAATTTAGTTCCTTTCAACTATTAAGAAGCTTTAAGAATTGCCTTAAAGGACTTTATGTCAGAACCTTAAAATAACTTGAAATCACCTTTAGAATACTTTTCTCAAGTCTAATATCGCTTTAATGCAATGCCATGCATGTATGACGTATTGCATGCAGTGCACATTTAATTTCATTTTAATTCAGACTAAAAAAGGAAGCAGTTTTCATTTCACATCAGCTTTGCTCCTGCCGCCTGATGTGGTTTGGAATTTTATAATACTCGGTTTTGTATAGTAGTGGACGACCCGCAGCCTTTACTTACATAAATACGATATATATAATGGTCATGTGAAGGAGAAAAACTTTTTCTTTTGTAGCAGATTTTAGAAGTTTTATTTCCATACTTGTGATTTTGTAGCTGCAACAAAATTTGCGTAGCCTAATTTATTTTTAATTACCATCATAACGATTTTATCTATTTCGGTTTTAAACGATTTTTTTTCTCATATTATTTTACATAAAGTTTTTTAGTTTAAATCCATTTTCTTGTTAGCAAGAAGATATAAAAACTGTTAGGAATTAATTAATGGAATTTTAAAAAATTGAAGCCGGAAATGAAATATGAAATATGTAAATATGAAAATTTGTCCTGTGAATGAATTTTCAAATGCCGTCAGTTGAAAGTATCTATAAGTTCCCCTATAGCAAATGGTCAAGCTTGTGGGTTCGATTGCTACTGAAAGCAGTCATAAAGCTTCAACATTTTATGGGAGGGTTGTTTGGGGAATATTCAGTCACTTGCCAGTTAGCATTCACTAGCAAACAACTTTCACTGATGGCCACTTCTGTTTTAGTATTTCAATGGTGGATAAGAAAATTGTTAATAAAACTCTACTAAAGACAACTAAAGACCCCCTTGACTTCGCATGAATACTCTGAGAAAAGCCTACTCAGCCTGCTTTGCCACCATCTTTTTCTCATAGTTTCGGTACAATGCATTTCGTGAATAGGGAATCCCCGCAGTGTCACATAGATATCCTTAAATGAACTCTTCGTTTGCCATATTCTTTTCTAACTTTATAGAACTTCAATCACTTTTCCATACATTTTTTTTTTAATTCTTCTTATTATCCTTTTGATTTAAATAATTTTATTTTTATTTAATTTTGTATAAAATAATATATTTGTGTTTGAAGATTTCCAGTGAAAGAGAATTACTTTTATTAATTTTTCTCGAAATCCAATAAAGGAAAATGCATGTAAAATATTTTGTGGCATCCTTGAAAGCCATTGAGAAATAAAAGGTTTTGCATTAGTGAAGTCAAACTGTCAAGTAGTCCTGTTATTAATTTTCTAAATGAAGAAATTATTTCTAAGCAATTAGTTAAATAATTTTATTAATTCAATCTTAAGACGTTAAATTTTTACTTTTATTTTTCCCCGATTAGATTACATAAGATGGTTCCTAGAAAGTGTTTTCTTTTATGAGTAGGCTGCGAATTGTAAAAAACCGGGGGGCTGGTCTAAAGAAATTTTGATAAATCATGAAGCAGCTGTTTTAAATGGATGACATTTCTCTTCAATGGGGCACGGCGTCGATCCACCCAAATATCGATAATATGGCTCTTATGTAATGTGGGTGCATTTGATTTAAGGCCTTTACTTTTAAAGTTATCGAGAACATGCAACCGCAAGTATGCCACATGGTTGTGGAAAGAGAATATTTATGTTTTAACTGATACTGGTTAACCTTTTTAAACGCACACGATCCATCCTCGAAACAAGTATACTTTGCTTTTTCTTTCTTATCGGAATGAAGACTTTTACTAGCGGCGGTTACATTTATATTGATCGTGATACAGAAAACTGATAACAGTGTATGTTTTGGAAATTTTTTACTTAAAATACTTTTTTATTGCGGTTCAGCGAAATTTAAAAATCAAAAATAGAAAAGCAATAGATTTTAAAATTAATAAAATGAATTACTTTAGAAAAGTGCCTTCAACCTCAATACTCTGAAAAAGTAAGCAAAACACGTACATAATACCTGATCCTCTTAAGTACGAAAAATTTTAGGCCAAATTACCTTAAAAAGAAATAATTTTTTTTTGTTGTTGCAGCTCTCAAGGCAATTGCCATTCCAAATGCATCTCCTGTGCAAATTATTAATCTACTCGTGTGAACACAGTTCAATAAAAATAGACGAATATTTCCATACGAATTTGCTATATGGATCCACATGTTGGAGGGCATTGCATTCGATATGCCAACTGACAATGACTAAAGATTTATCAAAAAAAAAATCATTATTAAAATTAAAAGTACACACACAAACACACACATACACACTCATGAGCTCGCATGTTGCTCGCACGTAAACAATTTCAATTGTTTGGCAAATAGATGACAATTTGGAAAATATGTAAACGAGTTAAAAGGATTTTGTATAATTAAAGTGAAGTGAAATGATGTGTAAAAAAGCACTCTTGTGCTGCTTGTACTTACCATTTCTTGTAGATTACAATTAAATAAGCGATTATTAGATTGCATTTATTTTTTGTAGGGAAGAAAGGAAAGCTTGTGCCATATGCTTCCAATTCGATTAACACTTGAATGGATTTTTTTTTATTTTTTCTTTTTGTTTTTGCAGAGATGAAAACGTTTGCTGTCACTAAATAAATACTTTAAATTTTTCCGCCACCTGCCACTGCAGGACTTCCAACAAGTGAGTAATAAGAATGTTGAGGAAAGCAGTACTAGCCTTATGTTAGAGTCTAGTTATCGGATGTGGTTCTTTTGTTCAGTCAGTAATGAAGTAATGAATGATGAGAAAGTTGTTGAATGCTTTAGTTCTTGCTTAGAAGAATTTTCTTATTTAACCGTTCAACTACATGTAGTCTGTGTTCACCAGGCTGAACTGAATTTCAGCATCAGGTAGTACCATCGCTAAACTCAACATGCTTCTCAAAGCTTTGCGTTTGTAATAAAACCGACCACACAAGTTTAAAGCTTTAAAAAATTCATGCTTCTGTGTGAATATGTGCTTGTATAATTATACCTTAAGAGTATTCTGAAAATGAGTAGTCGAAATACAACAAGTTGTTGTAAAAAGCAACAGGAGGTAAATTTCTATATAAAGAGGAAAAGCTTTAAACTTTCATCTTGCGCGAGAGCTTTCATATACTCATTTTTGTTTCCCATTGTTGTGAATTTTAGGGAACGAAGGAAACAAACACAACACCTACATGTTCATTCATACGTTTTTTTTTTTTTTTTTTTTTTTTTTTTGAAGAAAATGCAATTTATACGAAATGTGTTACTACATCCTTCCCTTTCTCTTTATCACTCTTACTCTGTCTCTCTCGCGCACACACGCACACAGTCTTTATCATTCCATCTCCCTCTTGTGTAAGGAAATAACATTTATTTTATGGCCATTTTCATCGGCAAACACCTACACAGTTTCAGGTAACAAAAACAACAACAACAAACAGCAAAAAGGTGTTACATTCGTGTGCCAGTCAGTGTTGCCGAGTAATTAACTTTAATGAACAAAATTTCTTAATGTTATAAGAAAGATCCTCCCTATTAGAAACGTTTCTGCTAATAAAAGTTTATAAACGGCGCCACTGTCTAATTTAATCCTCTAATATTTTAGATTTGTGTCCTTGCAATTAGTTATGAAAGGCAGATGCCACAGCCAGATAGAGGCAAATAGTATAACCATCTACGGCAATTTATTTACGTATAATCGGCAACAATCGCACTCGTATAGCAGGTGACTTTAATTCATCTGTTTTCTCATTTCAAGAAAAAGTAATTTTGCTTTTAGAAAGTCGCTGCATTAAAACTGAATCCTCTAAATCCCGGTAATTATATTATTTATTTGCATTTTTATTTTTTTTCTTCATTTTGCTTGGCTAGGATTAGGAAAACGTTTTATTGCATTATAAGAGTTTATTATAAGGAGCGATAGTGACTTTATTTTCTAAACCCGCCAAAAAAAAGGTGAAAAGGTCTAATCCTTAAAACATTCCTTTACAAAAATATTTATTGAGAAACAAACAACCTGAGCGAGGGCTTTTTGGGCTAAAGTTTGTTACATATTATTTTATCTTGGAAAGAATTATACATGAAAAACAATTTTTAACCAATAGTACAAACCGGAATGGATTTGCTGTGGCCGCTGCATACAGGCATCGTATAACCAGCCTGTAGAACACGATTGCAGGTTTTTGTAAATAATTTAAAAATTATTTCTGTAGAAAAAAATTATTGTTACAGACGTTTGTATTACTGACAGCATTGCGTTAGGAAATTATCCATAAAATAAACATTTCTCACTTATTACAGTTTATACGCCATGGGCAGAGTTAATATTTATTTTATTAGTTTTAAAAAATTTTGTTTAATTTCGGCGTTCAAAATTCAATAATTTTCTTTTTCATATTTTCAGTCCATCGGCTACTACTTTGCATACGTCCAAGGAATAAGAGATCGAACGATTACTGAATTGAAGAAAAGGTAATTTTTATCCCTGATAACACAAATCAACACCTTTTATTAAAGTGTATGACCATAAAAATTTTGCGGCTCAGGCCAACGAGTGAATCGCAGTGGCCAATTGATTTCCAAATGAAAAATATTTTAAAAATTGCAAAAAGTAATTAAAATCGTGTATTGTGATAACAAATATATAATAAGGCAAAGGAATGCAGATGTTCTTCACACGCCTGAAGTGCTGAAAAGTTACCGGCTTGCGCCTTCAAGATTTCTTTATTACGTGTGTCTCGATCTGATTTCATTCGATTATAAGACATTATAAATAAATCGTAATGAAAACCAAAATTTTATAAAATCATACATTTGACTGTCATATAACACGAACTGCGAATATGATTGGTCCTTTCTTTACACCCATTCATGTATTCATAATGGCGTCGTATGAAATGCAAAAGGGCATAACAAAATACTTTTTATTTCAAATTATTTTTTTATTTAATTGGAATTTATTTATTAGCAATACATTCACCAATTACTTCTAAATGTATGCGTTCAAGTACTTGAAAATGCCAATTTTTGCCAATAAGTTTGAAAGCTCATTGCAAGGATTAACCAGCCAAAACTCTAAAACTGGCGAAATCCCATTAAAAAAGCCATAGCGTTGTCCCCTTTGGAATTTTATGTGCCGTTTCATGTCCAATAATTGGCAGCAGATGGCTCTGTTTAAATATATAAATACCTAATAAATATAAGCACGTGCATGCACATGCTTGACACTTAAACGTACAACTCACCTGGTTTATATTTTTATAACTTCTCTCATGTATAGAACTATTCCATCTTTGCGACTCCACGTTGAAGCAGATGTACACGTTTGAGCTTCTGATATTAAAATATTTTTATTTTCTTTTATTGTTTATTATCGTTTGAGATTATTTGTAATATTTTTATGATTGCTTTTCTATTGATTTCAGCCAGATTCGTTTTAGACATTCATATTAACAGTTCTTAAACAGAATATTTCGCACAAGTAGCCAACTAGGCAGGATAATGAAAAAAACTAATGAAATTTTAGGAAAAAAAATGCAATAAACTAAACGTTTTTATATTAAAAAGGTAACAAGTTTTCAGCACTCTATTACGACGCCCAAACAAAACAGAATGATACAGACAACAACACACACAACTACAAAATATATTTTATAAAAGATAACAAGCAGTTCCTTTGCAAACTGACTGTTTAATATCCTGACTGCCAGCCCGAATTCCGAACCTTTTTGCGATAATCAACATTGAAAATATTAGCAAACTGTGATATTTTGTTGGCGTAGTAAATGTGGGTGGCGGATGGCTTGATTTATGGGATGCAAAATTGCAAACGGGAAGGAAGACTTGAAAATATGAATTTTGAAATTTTACATATTAAAGGGTATTCCAATAAGGCACTTGTGGCTTTATAGCAAATGTAAAGAAATAAACACACTTTTATTAAGCGATTTTTAAATCAAAAATGGACAGCATTGGAAATGAAAATAATTTCAATACATTTTGAATTAATAAAATCTGCGTAAAACTAAACCTTCAGGAGTTTGTTCTGGAGCAGCTTCCCTGCCGATAATTGTGCAGCGAACAGAAAAGTTTTTATTGAGGCAAATTAGTGATTTGAAGCAGGCATGTTGTAGACCACTTCAAAAAGGATAATACAGGATTGTCGGGATTTTCCTATATTTACTGAGAAGGCGGGAGTCCAAAGTGTTAAAAGGGAATATCCCACTGGCAGTCTTATACATACATAAATATATATATTTGTTTAAATTATTATCAGTCTATTAAAAAATAAATTTCCCAAATCCTTTTTCATTTCTCATAACGTCTCTAATTGAAGGACTAATTTCACGAAAGTTACTACGAACAAGTTACTATTAGATCCGTATTGCTTAAAAATTTTTATTATATTTTTTTCTTATTTTGTAAATTTTTCCTTCCAATATCTTTAAGTTATTGGCTACTTAGTAGAGGCAGCGGCGCAGAATAGAAAAATTCTCACTTCTTAAGATTTTTTTTTAGGAGTAATTTTTTTTTTTCCTTTATAAGTAACTTTTTTCTTAAGGCAATTTATTTAGCTTAAAAAATCCTTGATTACTGCTAAGCTTTTACTTACAAATTTATAGAGAGGCTAAACCGAACTTCCTAAATAATTTCTATTACTGTAAAGGACATGGTAATGCATTGAATTTTCTGATTTTACTGATCAATAATTAGTTCTCGGGTTTACATATAATTTCGAATTTGTTCTGAATAAATGCAAATGCATAGAAAAAGTTTTATCATTAATAATATTTTATTAATTATTTATCGCGTATGTAAATAAAAATTTGAATCCTTAAAGGCGCAAACATACAATACTGGTAATGAAAAAGTTAATTGAAGTTGTTTATAAAAGAGTTTCTCTGAATATATATATGTACAGTACGAACTCGGTAATCGCAACCCTCGTGACACGCAATTCCTCGATTTTTGCAACACAAAAATTGCATCAATGCTCCAAGAACTGGCACCAAATAATTCCTTCACATTTGATGAGCTGAATGAATGGATGCACGAAAGCGTTGCTTATCAAGACGTGGAGATTGAAGCCGTAGAATTTGAAGGTTCAGATGACAGCGAAGCGGCTTCCTAAAATAAAAGCATCAGTTGCAATTCATGCTTTTAACACCTGCATTCAGTTTGCTGAGGATAACGATATTCTAATAAAAGATATCCTAGTTCTGAAAAAGCTCTGTGAAACGGCTATTATAATAAACCTTAAATAAGAAGAAAGTCCATCCAACAATAATCGATATTTTTAAAAAAAATTATTTTTTAATATTTTTTATTTTCAAATGGTTTTGATATATAATTTTTCTAGTTATACATATATTTTTCCTCGCTGGTTGCAACATCCTCAATAAGTGCAATTAACTAGATTTCTATTAGCTGCGGTTACCGAGTTCATAGTGTATATATGTATGTGTATGTATACAGTATGCAAAGACTGCTTTGATGAACGAACAATTTTTTTAAATAATTTTTTGTTTAGTTTAAGCAAAATGTTTTATTCCAATATTTGGCAAAATCCCGATCAGCTTCTTCAGATATTTTTTTTTTAAGAATCGGTTCAAGTGTTGAAGTAGAACCAAATGCTTCAAAAAACAACGAGATATCAATGAACTGAATGTTGAAAAATATAGAATTAAATTTCATGATTAGTTTTTAAAATAAAAGATTATAAAATCCGCTGCTGTAGTACAGATTCAAAACGCTAAAACCACTAATTCCTTTTTCATTCGATGGAAGCTCCACACCATGAAAGTGGAACGCATTAGACGCATCTTTGCCTCTGTTCTTCAGTATGAAAGAAAGTGATTTGGTTGGAAAGTGGAAGTGATATGCAGTAACCTTAAAGGAACTGTTGAAGTGCAAACACACTGCCGTGAAAAAATGTCCGTAAAGAATTGCAGGCGGGTGAATTGAAATGCTTGACATTTTTTGCAATTCTTCTATATTAAAGCGGCGTTGAAAGAATATGCGAAAAATTTCTCAAACAAAATTGAAATAAAAATTATTCTTCGGCTTGGACGTCCCTTCCACAGTTGGCGTTCTGGTGTTAACTAAATAAAAATTTAATTAAATTTTAAATCGTATGCTAAAAACCATCATATTTCCTACGAACGCTTCTGTTCGGCTTTCTTCTGATTAGGACTGATTACAATAGCAGGGCATTGTTGCCCCAAAGCGTACACACATTTGAGAATGTCACAGAACGTAATTTGTGTGGGCGCTTTTTGTAAGTTCTGTTTTTATTACTTTTTGTATTTTTATTTATATTACAACTGAAAAAGTTTATAAATTCCTAAGAAAAAAGCTTAACACAGTGATGACGTAGTTTATATGCTGGTGGTTGCAAGTAGCGAAACATTTATTTTAACTAACTGCCATGAAGGCACCCTCTGCGGCTGACTATGCGAGTGGCTTATCTGGGACCTTCAGTACACAATTCCATCAACAGACTTGGCATGAGTATTGCTGTGTTATTTTTAGGAAATTAGGCCTGCTACCCCCTTTCATCCAGTGCTTAGTAAACATTATTAGAACTTGAGTGCGACCGAATTTTATTACTAAAGTTAAATATGAATAATTTCTCAATGGTAAATAAGTTTACAGCAGGAAAGATTAATTTGCTTTAATTCTTGTTATTAGTAAAATTATCTTATAAAGTCATTACTAGTGAAGAAAAAGGATACGGCGGTTAATCTTAAATTCTATCCTAACCTTCATAACATTCTTATCGGTAAAAATTTGAATCTCCCTTTTTAAATGGCCGAAATCTCCTACAAAAAATTTACACTAAAAAATCTCCATATTTGAAATTTCAGATTAAATATTAATATTAATTTGAGAAGGACTCAACTGATTAGATTAATAACTTTAGTAGCAAACATAGGTTTAAATAGTCTTTTTCGTATTCTCGCTCTTTGTATTCGGCTTAACTCGCAAAGCTTTCGGATTGTCCACGGGAAAATATCCAACATCTCAGTAGGAATCGAACCTGGGATCTCCTATTTAGTAGGCTGTTCATTATCTATTCGCCTATGGAGGCAATATGGTTTTACATATGAATCGGCAATATTGTACGAGATATTCGCATTCGAACATAATGCGAATGGTTTTAAATACTCGCTTTTGTATTCTCGCTCTTTGTATTCGGCTTAACTTGCAAAGCTTTCGGATTATCCGGAGGTACATACCCAATGTGTCGGTAGTAATCAAATCTGGGATCTCCTATTTAGTAGGCTGTTCATTATTTATTCGCCTATGGAGGCAATATGATTTTACATATGAATCGGCAATATTGTACGAGATATTCGCATTCGAACATAATGATATGGTTTTAAATACTCGCTTTCGTATTCTCGCTCTTTGTATTCGGCTTAACTCGCAAAGCTTTCGGATTATCCGGAGGTACATACCCAATGTGTCGGTAGTAATCAAATCTGGGATCTCCTATTTAGTAGGCTGTTCATTATTTATTCGCCTATGGAGGCAATATGATTTTACATATGAATCGGCAATATTGTACGAGATATTCGCATTCGAACATAATGATATGGTTTTAAATACTCGCTTTCGTATTCTCGCTCTTTGTATTCGGCTTAACTCGCAAAGCTTTCGGATTATCCGGAGGTACATACCCAATGTGTCGGTAGTAATCAAATCTGGGATCTCCTATTTAGTAGGCTGTTCATTATTTATTCGCCTACGGAGGCAATATGATTTTACATATGAATCGGCAATATTGTACGAGATATTCGCATTCGAACATAATGATATGGTTTTAAATACTCGCTTTCTTATTCTCGCTCTTTGTATTCGGCTTATCTCGCAAAGCTTTCGAATTATCCGGAGGTACATACCCAATGTGTCGGTAGTAATCAAACCTGGGATCTCCTATTTAGTAGGCTGTTCATTATCTATTCGCCTATGGAGGCAATATGGTTTTACATATGAATCGGCAATATTGTACGAGATATTCGCATTCGCAGATAATGATTTATACATTCGCATTTGCCAATATCAAAAATTCACATTCATTCCTTCACTAATGCATTCACTAATTCCTAACTTTGAAAGTGCTTACGATCCCATAAAACCTGAAAACTAGACACGAATCTTATAAGCGAATCCTGTAAACTGATTTCAGTCAAATAAGCTCAGCATGATTAATTGAAGACGGCAATTCTTGAACGAAATCGAAACTGTGAATTGGGAGTGGCAGCGACTTTTTGGGCAACTAGTGGCACGTCTGGACCGATTTTGAGAAGAATAAATATTATTTAAGATCTCTGATATTGCCGTGGCAATCACATTCGTGATCGATTTTGGAAATTTTCCTGCAAATACAAGCCAGACTTGGAAATGTTGCCGCACAATGTTTTCTACGCCAATAACTTTCAACATCCGTTGGATTGTGGATATACCGGTGTTGGCAGTTTTGTGGCATGAGTGCTTTAAAATTTTTCAAGTTTGTTGTACTAATTGGAAGTTTTCTAACCAGTTTCCATTGAGTACTATATTACTCTGGCACCCCTCTTTTACGAATTGTCTAAATTATTTAATTACTTCTGTGGGTTGTGGGTTACTTTCACCATTTTATATTGAGGCGGAATTTTCTTTCGCTATAGGAAATGGCTTTTATGTTAAACTAGTGGGAATAGTGAGAAGTATTTGAAAATATTTGAAAAGTATTTGAAGTATATTTCATTTCATTAGATACATGTGTCAGGAGCAGTCGAAACTTTTCACAGTTTTCATGGCAAGAATGTTAAGGAAAAGGGCACGTGTGCATGTGCGTGTGTGTGTAGTTAAATCACACTCTCTCCAAGCAAATGTTTACAAATGAGGAATCTATTTTTATGTAAGCAGGCATATTTTGGAACAATTTGATATGCTAGTCAATCTGTAGGCGAGTATGCTGGAATCTGCTTAATCGCATTTATTATTATTCCAAGTTTCTTTACTTTCTATTTACTTTCTTCTGTGGTACAGTGTATTTGAGTGTGTGCGCGCGTGTGTGTGTGTGTGTGTAGTATGTGCAAGTATTTTATAGACGGCATTCATGTAGTTGTTGGAGAATGTACGTCATCAAGAGCTGCGCCCATATTTTTCAAAGCAATTTTCTACTCTATTTTAATAAATTAATCAAGCACTAATAGAGACATTAAATCGCCACATTAAATTAACATTGCAATCCTTAAATGCACTCTTCCCCCACCATTTGTTTTTTTGTTTTTGTTTTTGTTTTTGTTAAATTATTTGGTTTTAATTTTTAAATCGTTCCGTTTTGCTATTTTGGTGCAACATATTGTACGAGTTCTTTAGTTTCGTAGATTTTGCTTGAAAATTTTGGCAAAGACCTTTAGAAACTTTCGTTGAAACAAACTGAGAGAAAATATAAAAATATAAAAGCTTTGCAATGTCTGGGTTATTTTATTTGCACTTTTTCGCTTTTCACTTTCACTTTCACTTTTTACAACATTTTCTTTCAACTTATGTGGCCAAATTTTAATATTCAACATTTACATTTTATGTTTTGCTTCTTTAAAAACTGTGTTGTCTTGTCTGCATAATAATATTAACAATATTAGAAAAAATTATTGGTTAATAATTGTTTTTGACACGGTGTTGTTGGTTGGCTTCTAACGAAGGACTTGTGTCCTACTGAAGCGTTTTTCTGATTGTATGTCGTGGCAAAATTTTCCAGCAAACCAGAGTCTTTCGTTACACACTACGCTGCAAAGCATTTATTACGTTCACGCACGCACCGTTTTCTTCATTTTCATTTTCATTGCTGGTGGCGTTGCTCTCCCTACGAAAAGGATGTAAAACAGCAGATGGCAAGACGGTATACATACCTACAAGCAAGACTTTCATATGTGTGTTTAAAAGAGTGTTCAGACGAGGCGCAAACTGCAAACTGCAACTTTTTTTTTTCAATTCAAATATTAAATCGAATTTTAGCACAGAAATGTTTAGCTTTGAGCGATTTTAAAGTTCATTCATAGTTTTTGTTTTAAAAGCTTCTGACTTACACTGGCAAACATTTTTCAGTGGTTGAGAGGGAACTTTTTGGACTCGACATGTTCTATATAAACATGTACGGTGAATTGGGAAAGTAAATAATTTATTTACAATTTCTTTAAGACATTTTGCATACGTTCCATACTTCACGTATGTGTACTTGACGTGTAGCACTCTATTAGCTGTAACTGTACCTTTAATCTTTTACCTTTTTTCTATTTCCGTATTTTCGGAATAAGTGTCTTTCGCCACTTTTAAAAAAGACTCCATTTTTTATTTTATAAAAAACTTTTTTTTTTTTTTTGTATCTAACCTTTGGCTTATGCCATGCTACCTGCCCCTCACACCCGTAAGAGTTGAGGTTTTCATACACAAAGTAATGGCAAGGAATTTAATAGTTATGAAATATTTTCTTAATTTCACATTTCTTATTTGGATCATAGGCTTCTTTATTCAAAAGCCAAGTGAAGATCATATCGTGGCTATTTCCTCTCGTAACGCATACTTTATACGCACGATTTACTTGCGTATAAAAACAAAGTAAAGAAAAATTTTGCAACTGCTGGTGTGAGCACTGCAAAATACTTTTGACAAGCAAATATAAGGTAACAAGTCGTTTTTAAATAATACGGCTATCTCATGAACTATTGGAGCTTCTAGGAACGGGTCGACTGAAATGGGCAATTCAATTGCTCTCAGACTTCAGTCTTATTGGCCTGTCATTATTTGAACACTTACGCAGATGATTGCAAATAAAATTAATTATTATATAGAATAATATATAAATAGAACACACTTTTCTGAATTGACGTCTTGATTGACTAATTGATTACTACCAGGTAAGGCCAACATTTGCCTCTTTTTACCCATATACGAGTGCAGGCAAGTTTACACAAGTGTAATATCGTTGCATATTAAAATCTTCTCAAAATGAATTACTCGTGAACATCGTCTGAACACACCCAAAAAAAAGCTCTTTTGCACTTCATTGTAAAGTTAATGCTTATTAAATGTCAAATATCTCTCTATCTAGCAATGTATGCGGCATAATCTACACACACACAGCCACACACATACAGCCAATCATACATACAATGAAGGAAGTGTACACAGAGTTTTTGTAATAAATTGAAACTTAGCTGCGAATATTATAAAGAGGGGGCGTTCTCCCAAGTAACAACATTTTTTGAGTTCTCTGTTGGTACAGTTCCAGCAATATTAATATTTTTAAACGAAATTAATCGGCATATAAAGAAACTTTTTATCTGAAATACTTTGTCAACAGGTGTTTCTAACAATTGTTTTTTTTTTTGTTTTCAGTAGAATTTAGGTACTGCATGCCTTTATCAGTGAAGCCATTAAATTAAGATTATGAATAAATGAACCTTAAGGCTTGACATTTACAGCAGAAAGACTAAAGCTCGCGGCCATAAGCTAAGCAATAATGTAAATATAATAAAATATAAATATGATAATTAAAAATATTAGATGTTAGCCAGAGATATTTTGTGGGGACTGGGGGCACGTATGTATGTGGGAAATATATTAACGTAATTATCTATAAATATTTTATAAGGTGTCGTCCAAACATACTTCATGATATAAGTTTAGGTTCACTTTCGCCTCAGTCTTTTCGTTGATAATTAGACTCCACGAGTGATTCTTGGAAAGTCGATGCCTCCACAACAAATGAATGTTTGGTGCAGTTTAAGGGTTAAAGGCGGCATTGTGCCGTACTTCTTGGAAAATGCATGGGGTTCGCCAACGGGAGGTGATAACAAAATTCTTGAGCCTAGAAATTGAGTATATCAACGTGGGGAATTTGTGGTCTCAACAATCTGGTGCAACTGGTCACACAACCACGAGAATTTCATTATCTCATTTCCTAAAGAGGTATGCCACCGTAGGCGTGGCAAGCATTAGATCAATTATTTGTCTCATACATAATTCTCTTAGAGATTTCATAAATTCTTCATAAATTCTTCATAAATTGTGAAAAATTATTTTTTTTTTAATTCAGCGCCACAATGTGGTCTGGCAAGTCTTGCACAGTAAATTATTTATAAATCTTTAACAAATAAAAACGAATTTTCATTCATAGTTTCCTGCTTCGCTCTAGCCTCTATTCCACTGTGGTCAAAATTCAAATATTTGATTTAATTTCTTAACTTTGCCACACTATAAGTCGCTTTCAAAACTGATTAAATATCCTTAAATAATAATCTCATTCTGATCGGCCGAGAAAAATTACTATTTTCACTATGAAATTTAAAACATAAAAAATGTTTTCACACTTTTTTTTTTAAATTTGCTAAAATCGTGTACTTCCTTCCGTCCATTAGTTTGTAAAAATGAAAAAATTCACCGCTTTAGAAATAACAAGCAGGGCAAAAATGTCAAGTAGAGCTGCCTCTAAGGGCAATAATTTTATTAAACAACCAAGTAAACAATATAATAAACAATTAACAAACAATTTCAAGTACGTGTATTTAAAATTACATCATAAGAACTTACTTTAGAGAGTTTCAACAACAGTTTTGTTTTATATTCCGCTTTTCTAATGATTTATTCTCATATCCTTCAATCCTTTAGCTTTGTGCTGCTTCTTGTTTAAACAATTAATTTATTGTTAATTAATGTATTTATAAAATTCTAAATTCGCATTGGATTTAGAACTACATTAATAAACTGAATTAATTGTTAATAAAAAATAATTATAATTTATTGTATGTAAAATTTTTTATTTATTTATTTGATTTTATTATCCTAAAAAAAAAACTTAATCACTCGGCAAAAAACCAGCGTATTTGTTTAACTCACATCTTTTAAATGTTCAACTAACTAATAACTATTTGACGCAATTTGAGTATTTGACAGCTGTTTTCATCACATCTTTGCTATGGAAAAGCAACACAAATAAACTTCAGAAAGCTCCGAAGCAACGAAGCTTCCATTTATTGATTTTTAACATTTGGAAGAAGAGCAGAAATGAAGTACAAAATGAATGGATCCGAAATACAAAATTACATATATATTTACGCAACAGTTTGTGATAGACATATAATTTGTATGATAAAAAGCTCACTCAGCCAATCGTTAGCAGTAAATCGCCAAATCGGCAGTATAACTTTCGAGAAGCTTGCATTGCCGAGAAAGATTATTGTATTTATATTTGTGCGGTGCAAAGCGTGCGCATTAAACCCCTGAGGAAACCGCCTGTTGCTGCATACATACATATGTAATTCCAAACATTGCAAATATAATTTACACACGCACACATAAACACATACATGCCTTTAAATACGTGTGCATGTAAAAAGGAATTAATTGCTTCGTTTCAAAGGCTCCAAACTATTGTTTTATTCATTTTTTTCTTTACAGTTCTAATTTTTTTAGTAATCAAATAAAAAATAATTATGCAAATGTGCGCTCACATTCTCTCACATGCGATGCATTGCTTCGCGTTCGTGCATCAAACACTTGTTGTTGCTTGCAGCACTTACCACACACCTTATGACATCACACAAACATTTTTATTGTATGAATTTTCAGTTACGAGTAACGTTTAGTTTTTGTGCAATTAAGAAAAGCAATTTCGACTCAACAAGCTTTATTAAATCGTGGTCTGTTCACGGCATAAAGAAACCCAAATGCGTTTATTAGGAGATTTAAAATTAAAATAATATCCACTATTTGCTTAGATCTTAAATATCTGACAGTACCAAAAACGGTTAGCAATAAAACATATTGTAGCATTATTTTCTTACTAATGCCCATTTAGTGTGTGAAAGAAAAACATTGTTTCTAGTGTTTCATTAATAATACAATATTAAATCATAAACTTGTCATAAAACAGGTCAAGCTTTCCCGATTGCTTTTGCAGCATAGATCTTTGTGGTGCACAGGCCTTACGATATACATAATCACAACTACATTCACAAACTAAGATCTCAAATTGTTGGTATAAAATATCTTTTAAAATTGCTAGGAAATTCCACCGTGGAAATAGTTAAGCAAACGTGTATACTTTTATGATTCGTTTCATTTGATTTCAGTAATGAGCTGAGTAATCTGATGTCAATCTAATATAATAACATAATATATAGATTGCTTCCTAAGGTCCGTGGGAACCTCCGATATCGATAACTCAAGTGTCAACACGTCTGTTTAGAAAGGGTACTCATTATGAATCGCGTCCAAACTGTGGAAATTTCTTTTGAAACAATTTTTCTGTTGAAAAAGTTTATAAAGCATTTAAAGCATTTTGCAATACAAATCATCCACAAGCTTTACTATATGCATTAAAAAATTTTCCAAATAATTCTTCAATTTAAGAGAAATTACTTTACATTGTGCAGCATACCAATTCCTAATGTAGAATAAATTTCTAACAATTAAATTTCTTATTCCGCTTATTTGTTATCATTGACAGCAACTAACTTCCGTGTCAATTCAAGTTGTAATTTTTTATACAGAATTATGAAATAGTACAGGCTTCAACCGTACCATTTCATTATAGTGAAATTGAAGTGTTTCTGTCTGTCATTGCTTCAGCATTTAAACCAACCATGACACCTGATTCCACCATATAACGGAATTTAGCTAAAAACATTGTGAAAACTTTTTATGGTGTTGTGAGGTAGAATTTATGAAACTCAACTCATTGCGGATGTATTAAAGCCAGTGCTACCAAGTTAAAGAGTGAAAAACGTAATCATTAAGTGGTTGCCACAGCCACTACAGTATATTCTTCAAGAATCTACTTCCGTTATGTATATACAGTGACACCTCTAGCATTGTATTTCAGCAACAGAAGTATTGATAATAAAATTCATTGATTAACGAATAATCAATTTTGACTAGTTTTTTACAAAATTTTCATTTACCTATTAACAATTTAATATTTCTGGATTGTTGCATATACATACATACGTACCACGCAAAATTATCCAAATATATACATTTTTAAATAATATAAAAAACAAAAATAATAATTTTGAATAAAAACTATGAACATAATATAATAATTTATTGCAAGTTAATAGCTGCAACTTTTCTTTCCTTTCGTACAATTAACAAGGATTCTGGACACATAAACACTAACAACTCGCACTCATTAAACTTCTAGGTTAAACTAATATTAATTATTATTAATATTAATATTTCCAAGCAAATATTAATTTTTTTTCTACTCACGTTGTGAATGATTGTTCTAAAGTAATCGAAAAAAATTAACGTTGCAAAATTTACAAAAAGGTAATCGGGCATAATGAGAATATCAATGCAAGCAAAAAAAAAAAAAAAATAATGAATCGATGTTAAATAAAATTATTTTCGAATGCCGGTTAATTGAGGTTTGTTCTTAATAGAAGACTTGCTTGAAAAATAATTGGATTTTCAAGCACTGAATAAAATATAGAACCATACCAAATATTACCATTGTAATATTTTATTTGAAATATTTTTTTATTTTACTTTTATTTTTATATAAAACAATTAATTGGCTTCAATTTTCTACATACAAATCTTTTTTCATTCGATGACACATTAGAATTAAAGAATTGTTTTCAGGAGGGATTATTGGGAAGGAGCAGAATTATATATTTAAAGTTACACAAATTTAAAACTTGCTGGAAAGTGATTATTATTCGATAAGATTTCAAAATTGTCTTCAATTTAATCATAAAAAAATTTATTGAAATTCATTTTAATTTCTCACCATTTCCGACAGTTGATTTAATTTGGTTGTTGGGAATAATGAAACCTGGGAAGGATTATTTCCACAATATGAAAAATAAATTTAAAAAACTTGCAAATATCTTTCTCAAGAATACTCGAATATTTAAAAACTATAAAATATTTTATATGCAGGAAAATTACGGTTTATTGCTATCAATCTTCGCTAAGAGTGTGATGAGAGTTATATTATTATGTTATATGTGATGAGAGTTAAGAGTGTTATTACGAAAATAATAATAAAACACATTTGGTAGATTTTTCCTTTTTATGTATTTCTGGAATCATAACTTTTTGTTATTTATTTTCTAATTTATTCTCGTTTTATGAAAGTGTATAATGCTGATTTTTTAATTAAAAATAAGCTTAAGCTAATAATGGAACAAAAAAACCAAAGAATTATATTAACATGTAACACAAAGAACAATTATACGAGAATTTTACAAAGAGGCTAGATTTTCGTAAAATAAATAGAAAGTTTAAAGCAAAAACATTTTAGAAGATGAAAAATGTAAAACGCTATAGAACTATTGGAGTAAAACTAATTTTGAATGTTTATTATTTAATTCATTTTCGTTAATTTATTTTTAACTTAATGCAATACGGTTTGATCTTAAATAATTTCGATTTCATAATTTATTTCAATAAAAAGCTACAAAATAATTTACATTATTTTCAATTATATTATTACAGAAAAGAACGAAATTTAAACCAAAATTTTGTGTTAAACGAAATTAGCCGCTAATTTCTAACGCCACTAAGCCATTTCCAAATACAATGCTTCATTACTTGTTACCAATCACTTTCTAACTGCAGTAAAATTTTTAAAAATACTTAAGTGGCGATAGATTTGAGCGAAATAAATACTCTGTACAAAGTATATATAAATAATATAAAATCAATTGAATGATACTAATTTTGTAATGAACTAAGTTTTTTTTAAGAATAATAACTTTGATTTTGTTTTTCATAAGGCAAGCAGTTCTGCAGCGAGGATTATTAGTAGTATTTCCTTTATATATGTATATATATTTCATATTTAGTTTTTATATAGTAATAGTGGGTAGAGGTATAATATTTGTTAATACTTTTTGAGAAATAGGAAGAGGAAGAGGTCTTGGGCAGAAATAACTGAAGGCTGTTTTTAAATAAATTTATAACTTAAATCTCAACCAAAGTCGCTTTAACTATTCCAGCAATAGACTGACTGAACACGTAAGTAATATAAATTTGTATTTTGTTATTTTATAGCGCTTCCTGATTATCTTCAGATGTTTTAGTTTTATTCCTCTTTTGCGTAGATACGATTTGAGAGAAAACAAATCAATATTTTGGTTCGTAAGCCTCGTGGGGGACTAATCATAACAATTACTTGCAAAGCAATGGAGTTGTCATTTTCATAAGCAACACATGACAAAATCGAAATTGAATAAGTTTACGGTAATTATTGTCTGGAGAATACAAGTGGAAAAAATTTGATTCCAAAGTGATAACTGTAGCATGCATAGCATAAGCGCTACAGCAGTTTTGAGAATGAAACTCTACTCTATATTTCTTTTCCAAGACAAGACTGTTTGAATTTGTACTTTATTTACATTGCAATGCGAGCACATTCAGTTACGTGATATTGTAAATTAAAATAATAGTGAAACTATTCTTTTAATACTTTTACGATCATAATTTTTTCTTTGGACTGAATTCAAATAATCTTTTTCAAGAGTTGTAACTGCGACCAACCGTTGATTGTGAACACAATCCCATTAAAACCATTGACAACTTTGCAGATTTTCTAGCCGGAAGAAAAGGATGGATATGCCGGACTCCTAGCTTTCAAACTTTTGTAACATTCGGCTAAACTTAAAGGATGACCTAATGAAAAGTCATTACGGAACAAAAACAGCAGTATATGGAGAGAACACTTTTAAGGCCTAGAACAGTTTCACGTTTACATTCAATTAAGAAAGCAACGGAGAACAAGCCTGAAAATAGGTACGTAGAGGCGATAAACATGATTCCAAGATTCAGCGAAAGATTCTTCTATGGGCAAGACTCCCAATAATTATCTCTCCTTTCTTTTCTGTTATAAACAATAAAAAGTCGTGATTTAAATGGACAGATTTAATAGTTTGTGATTACTTTTAATTTTCATTTCCAATCACTATAAAAGTGGCCGACTTTTTCTCTTGCGTACATAATTGGAGAAGAATTTGAAATTTGGAAAAAAAATCAAGCATTTTTAAAATCTCGTTCATTAGTTTGCCGACCTGCGAGGAAACCTTTCGTTATACAAAACAGTGTTTGTGGTTTTTATTTCAAAAAATTTTTTTAGAATCTCAGAACGAATTCCACCATTTGAACTGATTTTATTTATGTAATTAAACAATTTCGCCCACTTTTCATGCAAAATATAAAGTTGTTAATAAACAAAGATAAGTAGGGAAATTGAAGGGGAACAAAAATAAATAATATTGGACTTGTTTAGCTTGTTATACATATCAGTGGTTGTGTTTTCATTTCTTTCTTTCTGGTTTTGTATTATACTTCAATTAAACATAAATAAATAATTAATAATAACACATACATACTAGCAATTAACGTATTCTTTGATTTTTCATATCTTATTTTTAACAATAATGAGTTTGTTTTAAAGACGGAGCTGAATATTTATTTTAATAGCAAGAATATAAATTATATATAATTGTTTATTTTAATGTAGTGTGTTGTGGTATGTTGTGGTGTGATGTGACGTGACTGTGATGTCGTTGTGTTTGTTGTTTGCAGAAGGGAAAACCAAATTCAATAATTTAAATTAATTACCTTATGCTCGCACTTAATATGCAAAATGTATTTATATGTGAAATATATTACTATAAAGCATCGTTGTTTCTATATATATTGTTAATTATATTATATTAAATCATTCAGTTAAATAAACTAAATTAAAACTATTTTTATTTTTAATATAAACGAAAAATGATAATAAAATAGTTATTAATTAATATAAGAAGTAAATATTACAACTAATTTATACAATAAAGGCTTTTTATGAACTATTCTTTAACGTTCTTCTCGATATTCAAATAGTAATTCTGCCGTATGCAGACACTTCTATTAAAAACTAAAAGGAAGAAACTATAAAGAATGATAATGATCGTTGTTTGCAATGAAGTATAAATCCAATCATTTAATTTTGTGGCTAAATGTGATGCAGGCTTTTCTTTTTAAGGTAATGCGTGTAATTTATTTATTTATATCTATATATTTCATTTTTTTTTTTCGTTCAACACAATTTTCTCTTTTATCCTTAATTTTAAGCAAATTTTGCTTTGAATAATTTAAATTTCTATTTCAATTATTATTTATGTACGTGTATTTTAAGGCGTCTTAAGTAAAATTTTTTTTTTCCGAGTGCGCGTTTGCGTTTTATTAGAAGGAGTTTTGGCTGCAATGCGCTGATAAAAGTAATTCCGTCCAAATTTCTTTTGCATTTTATAGGATTTATCCACTAGAAACTTGGTTATCGTTTGAATATAATTGCTCATATCCTCTTGATTTTCCAATAAATGTATTGAAATCAATTCAATTTTTACTTTTTCAAAAGGCAATGTTTGCAGTATCTGAAAATAATCAAACGTAAATGCATTAGTTTTATTTTATTACTATTATTTTTAATAATTATATTATTATTTTAATACTTGAGCTGCTTAGATTGAAAGGGGGTTTAATTATTTTATATTTTTTTTTCTTTGAATCGAAAGAAAAAAATATTTTAAATATTTTATTTAACTCAAATTTAAGAAGTCTTATTAATCTTGCACAGCAATTCGTTTAAGATGTATGAGCTTGCAATCAGTGTTGCCAATCACTTTCCCAAAAAAAAGCTGCACTCGTTAAAAAAAAATCTAATTTTTCCCCTATGCTTTCGCAATATTTGCCCACGAAAATTCAAAAACATTTTTGTCATTAAATTAAAAAAAATAAATAAAAAAAAAAACAAATAAAAAAAATTCATTATACCTATTAAAGTTTTTATAAAAATTAAGTAAAACAGCTACTATGAACTTTTGATTACATTCAATTAAAAATAATATAAATAATTTTTTTTTTAATTAGTATAAATCAATAACTAAAATGAAAACAAAAAAAAATACAAAATAAATAAACAAAAAGATTTTAAAGTATATAAAAATTCAATGTAGTCAAAAAAATAAAATGTTATTTTAAAATTAATATATAAAAAAAGTATATATTATAATATAACTACAATATTTCTTGAAGAAGTTACACAAACTGACTCCAAAACGAAAAGATAAAATATTAACTTTTATTAAAAGTTCTAAAAATTAAATATTAAATTTTTCAAAAAGAAAAAAGATCGAATAAAAAATAAAAACGTAACAATTAATTTAAATATGAGAACTTTAATTTACGATTATTTATGATGCTTTTAAATTAAATCTTTTATTAATAAATTTAATACAAAATAAATGGAAATATAATTTTAAAGCGATTTGATGGAAAAAACATTTTTAAACAAAAAATAACCTCCTCTCTGAGTTTATGTTACAAATAGCGAGAAAAATCTCTACATTTCCTACATGTAGGGATTTCCCCCTACTTCCGCCAACACTGACTGCAACTCATATGCAATGTAAATGACTGCAACTTTTGCTTGTTGTTAAATATTTATATCGAGCTTTATTTATTCAATTTATTTGTTTTTTTACTTTTAATGGTATTTATTTTAAATGTTGTAATACTGTTTTAATTTCGTTGATTTCGCCGTTTTCGTTTTCTATTTACAACTTACCTCCAACTCATGCCCATGCACACCCAAGCTAAGGAGATCATATTCAATTCGATTTAATGCCAGCATGATTGTGTAAAGCGGAAAGCATTTGACACGCGAATTGAACCACGATGTCTCCTCATCGAGCAGACTGTTAATTCGCACTTCAGCCTCTTCATTATGAATTGTTACCTAAAAATAAAAATAATAATAAACACAACAATGACAATAATTGAGGAGATAATAAATAAATAGCTGTGTTGGAGTTGGCTTACTTCTTTGGGATAGGGATTGGGGGAAACACACGCGTGTATAATTTGCAATTGTGGTTGTAGGGCATTTTGCTTTCGTAATGTAAAATATCGTCTGGGTTCTGGTTCGACTACCATACCAGCCCAATTTAGTGTTTCCGCCAGCCAGGGAGCAGTCAAAAGATGACCCAGAGGGCCAGTTAAGGATTGTATTACAGCACCAGTCGTTTTGCCTTGCATTACATTGGCCACATAGTAGGCCATTTTCGGTGTCAGTTCATCAGGAGATGCGCTTAAATTTAAATATGATGCTGGTGTTATTCCTCTTTGGGCATTACCATTTGCTCCCACTCCAATGCCTCCCCCACCAGGTAAACCATTATCATCTGTTGCTGGCGATGATCTAAAAACATGACTGGGATATTTGCGCATATGAATTTCACGCAGGAATGCAATAAGTTGAGGGTCGTCTTGGGCTACACTGTACAGATCATAGTCTCGCGACATATTTAAACGAAATTGTTGATGGCGAATTTCTATTAGAAGAGATATGCGAATATTTTCAAAATTAATTTAATTATTAAATTATTTTCTAGAATAAAAAAATTTAAATTAGAACGTCTCAAACTTGTCTTCAAGTTGCATGGGAAAGTTGATTGAGAAACTTTCTTTCGTCTATTCTAATTTCAAATAGAAAAATCAAGTCATTTTTTTTAGCTTTTTATGCTTCGTTGATTGCTTTATTATTGCCCATTAACATGTGCATTTAAAGCAAAAAAAAAAAAAAACTCCCCAAAGCATTTACATACAGTCACTACCAGCTAAACACTCAAAGTATTGAGAAAAAAAATGTATTTTTAAAATTTTGCAAGTTGAAAAAATTAAAGGAACATCTTGAACAGGATTATTCATACAAATCATGGAAAGAATTATAATTTATAGATCACATAAAACAAGAAAAAAAAATTAGAAATACTTCCAGTAGTATAAAAATTGTTGGTGCCAGACAAACTCTCACTTCTCCAACAATTCTTTAATTCTGTATATATTTATTTAAATAATTAATATTTTTCTTTTATCCATGTCCTTACTAAGATGATTTAGAGTGTTACATGTACTGATTCTATTAGCTTCCGCCAATACCTTGTCGATTTTTATACCACTTTTCCACTAAAACTACTTTCAGCTGAGCTTTGCTAGAAGTTTTCTTCTTGCCTTTAAGTTTAATCACAAAGAACTCAAAGACTTGAATAGATCAGATAGAAAAAACATGCATAAGCCATATACAATAACAGAAAAAGGATCAATAGATTATATCGAAATACAGGAAATTTTGCTAAATCTGAATGGTGTTACCATTTTCGTTAATTTTTATTAGGAATTAAATAAAAATAATTGGGTCTTCTATTCTATTTTCAATTAAAGAATTTTGAATACTAAACTTTAAGCTGGCGCACTGAGTGTGCGATAATGCGTAGTAGAATTGATAAGTTCTGTTTTGGTGGCCACGCTACTCAGTGTTCTACTTTGCAGGACAAAGTACCGCTACAGACAACCGATGTTATTTTTTGTCCTTATCCAACAAGCGAGATTAGGTCGTTGTGAGGCAGTTTACTTTTGCCAAACTAAAGATAATATGTGGTTACGGCAGCATTACATTAGACGAAATTAGTTAAAAAATTAGTTAGGCTATTTTTATCTCCTAGACAGATTCTATTTTCCGCTAATGATTTGCTCTTTTCAGAATTTTTCAATCGGTAATTTTTAAAAGGTAAATAACGGCATACAATTCTTTGAAATCCATCGTACTTAATTAACCGTAATTGCATTTAATTCTACACAAACTGATAAATTAAAACTATAAATTCATTAGGCCGATTCTGGAATAACTAGCTATTAAAGAGCAAGATACGTACATACATACAATGATAAATATAGTAATGAGAGTTCCAATTAAGTTGCTATAATAATAATTAAAATTAATTTTAACAATTATTCAAGTAGTTTTTTTAATGCACAAGTAGCTGCAATGGATCATTTCTGGAATTACTAAATATTATTTATATTTTTACTTCTTTTCAGAACTCATCAGGTAAGTAATGAAATTCTTTAGGCGGAAAAGTCAATTAAATATCACTATATTCGAGTACAAAACATCTTTCGAAATGGATCTGCTTAGTTCAACCAGTTGTAATCTGTCCAGTCTAAAGGTGACACATAAGCAGAAAAAAAGTCATTTTGGTTAAATGACAGCCAAAAAAAAAAAAAAAATAAAAGAAGAAACGTTACAAAACTTGATATAAAACTATAAAGCTTTGGTTGCATGTTAAGAGGAGCCAAACGAAAACACACAACTTTATCTACTCGTAATGAGACATAATGAGGAGCTCATAACAATTATTTGCTTGATATGCAAAAAAGAAATATAGAGGCCTTGATGTGTTCGCTTGTTTGTTGGGTGTTGTTTGAGGTCAACGTGTGAAAGCAAAAGGTTAAAAATAATAACTGAAAACTTAATTTAATTTTTTCGTTTTTTAATTAAAAAGTCAAACTTTTACAATGTCGATTTTTCATCATGAAAGAGGTTTATATAACGAGCAAAAGCAAAAGAAAAACGCAAACAAACTAACTCTACGAAGCAAGCAATTACTTTAAATCACACCGAAATTTTGTGTACTAACTATATATGTATGTACATATTTATACCTACATACATACATTTATATATCCCACATATAGGAGTATCTTTGTATATACATATTATTATACCTGTATTTGTAAGCTTTTGAAACTTACTTCGGCCAAGAAATAGTTAAGTGTCATTTAGCGAACTTTAACACAACCCTCTAAATAATTCCAAAATTGAATTCAAGTAATTCATAGAATGAATACCTTAAAAATTTACCAAAAGTAGGTTTTTATTCCAACGAAAAAAATTTATTGATTTTTTTTCTTTTTTTTTTAAATTATAAAGAAGTTTAAAATATAAAATTTGCTCCTTTCCGTGTCAAATATACAACAATATTAATTTGTGGTTAAATATTTAAGTAATTCGAGAAAAAAAATCCCACCCCAAAATGTGAACTTGTATTGAATTTTAACAAAACAAGGCTGCACTGCACACCCTTAAACCTTTAATTCTTATTGATTTATTTGTAATCAGCAGTAAGAAAAAAAAATATTCCTTTATGAATGATGTATTCAAAAAAACAAACAAAAAATGTATTAAACACACATGGGCACATGGTCGAGTGTGTGCCTACACACAAACGACACACTCTCTTAAGCATGTACACACTCACACAAAGTTCGTTTGAAAACACGAACAACAAGATTGAATGAGCAAATTTTTTCATTAACTCGTTAATAAAACGAAAGATCATCGTCTTTCACCCCAAACTGATTTACGAGTATTGTGATGTAATGAAAACAATAAATCATTATTGCGGGAATAATCTCATTTGTTATGAGATTAATTGCGGGCAAATAATGCGTATATGTGGTGTGAGTGTGTGTATGTACGAAACTTAAAGGTAGAAAAACTGGAAAAAGAAAAAAAATAGTCAAAATAAAATGCTTCAATTTCAGTTGGACCCATTCAAAGGATAAAAGTGAAGAGTTTTTATTAAATAAACATTCCTTTTCAACAATTTAATATTGAATTAATCAAGTTTAATGAAATGTACTGATTAAATTGAAATGAGTTCGACAGGTATTTGAACTCCTGAAAAGCCAAGAAAATTAAAAAGAAAATCGCATATGTGCTTCAATATATAATTTATTAATTCATTTTTGATTGAAAAGATGAGAAACTCTTTTTTAAACTTTACAACTGGGAACACTATCGGGTTATGAAAATATCCATTTACTATTATAATTAGCAACCAGCTGTCGTTTTTAGAGCAGTTCGCGCAGAAAGTATTTAATCAGATTGCCAGAGCTGACCAATATTTACAGCGTTTCTACTCATTACCTCTCTTGCAACAGCTATGTTTTTGCTATATTTACACAACGGCTATATTTACATTGTTTGACCATTGTGGTTCTGGAATTTCTTATCACAAGCCATTAATTTGAATAGCATATTATAAATTGAAGCATACTTTTAGGCATATATGTATATTTAAATACCACATAACGCATAAGTAAAGTTTTCAACTATAGTTTTTATAATGAAAACGACAAAAACAATAATGAATTATTGCGGCACATAACACAAGAATAATTCGTTGCTAAGCAGCAACGTAGCAGCGTAACAATTAATATTAATCGTTTATTAAGTCCACACAGTTGGTCAGAAGAAACCTTAGCAGAACTTGCAAATAAAAGGCCCGCAGCGAAACAAAAGAACTTACTTTCACTTTGCGCCAATTAAAAATGAAATTAAGGGACAGTGAAGAATAGCAGCATATGGAATTCCAATATATTTTCCAACATACATTACATGCATACATACATATATAAAAAATTTTAAATTTTGTAAAAATTATACGCATTTAAAGCAGCTACAACTTCATAAATTTTAGACAACTAAACGGCTTTTTACTCATAATACTGTTACTGAACATATGCGCAATTTTTTGGGTTTTTTTTTTTTTTTTAAAAAGGTACCCTCTGATCACGGTTAACCCCTTTGCATTCACATATCTTGACACGTGCTATGCCTGAAGAACTTTATTCGTGAGTTAAAAAACAATAAAAATGCTTAAGATTTTAATCTTTTCTCTCTTTATCAAACAACCGTGTTAAATGCGAACAAAGAAATAATTTTTATACCAAATGCAAATGGAAAGAAACAACTTAAAGAAAAGATGAAGAATGCAAAAAAAAAAAACAAAAAGGAATTAAAACCACAAGTCCTTTTTGCCCCTGTCGCTTAAATGAAATTACATTTTAACATATAATTTTTGCGCAATTTTTCATCCAGAAGGGATATTATTTATCCCTTCGTTTTAAAAATAATGTATGTACAAACATAGCCACACGAACACTCATTTACACACACAAGCACACACACACACACACAATATAAAAAGTGCGATAAAAGCACTACACACAGCAATAAAATATTTAAGGCATTTAAAGCGGTAAGAAAAATTTATTATACAATCAGCGATAAAAAAATATATCCTAGTGGTTATTATTTTAAAATAGGCTAGAACTAAGGCAAAGAGAGAAAGAAAGAGAAGGAGAGGAGGGAGAAAAAATGTTATACCTTTAGACATGTCTGCGGCCTTGTAATTTTAAAAGGATGTGTAAGAAATTTACATAAGAGACAGAGTTCCTTTTTAAGGTGGAATATCGCTTGCGTCGTTAAAGGACATGCTTCAGTATCCTACACATGAAAATCTGTTATGATTCCATTCTATTTTAAAACTGCATATGAAAATGGTGTTGCTCGTGCCACACTATCGTACAAGTATGATGGGAAAAAAGTTTTTTGTTCAAAGTAAATGCAACTCTGATGGCATAAAATGTATCATTTTATGAAGATTTTCATAACTTTTTCTAAATCGTGCGACTCGCCAAAAAATGTGCCACAAAAATGCATTTTGACTTTTTTAAGCAATTATGCTATATTTGACAAATCGTACGATTGTGTGGGATAGTGAATTGTGGCCTTAAATGCGACAAGAAAAATAATTTTCATAATGAAAAATAATCCTTATAATACCAATCAGTAGTTTCAGTTTTGCTATTTTAAATCGGTTCATACACAACATCTTCCGTTGCAGAAATGTACAGAAGATCAAAAGGTGGCTTCTACGAATAACTTAGACCAACTTTTATCATTGCACCATGCGCTCCTAATTTCAATACGTGATCAAGCTAACACACATACATACCTGAATATAGATATAACGGTGTATTTTTCAGAACTGCGCGCTCAAAAGATTTGAAGTAAATGTGGCACGCCAAACATTTTCACGTATTCCTGTTTAAATTATTATTATTATAATTTTTTTTAGGATATGTCTTAAGGCCTGAAGCTTATTTTCATCGTTGGTTGCACGATGGCAACATTTGCGAGTGCGAAAGTGTGTTCAAACTAACCACAAAACAAATTTAGGAAAGATAACACTGTAATACGGGTAGTTGAAAAACTGCTAAGGAATAAAATTTGTATATAAAAAAAAATTGGCAACAATTATTGAAAGAAACCAACACGCACAGGAGTTATTTTTTGCACGGATAGCAATTGTAGGAAATGCATACAAGAACATAACAAATATATTCCTGTTGCAAAACTAGAACAAAAACTTAATGCGAATGTGTTTAAGTTAAGGAAAATAAAATAGTGAAATACGTGATAAAAGCCATTCTCGCTTGAGGGAGGATTTTTCTACAAGTTGCAAATCGGAAATTCATACGGCGAAAGCAATGGTGGTGGTATTCTCTCTATGCCACCACTCGAATCGCAGTGCGATTAAGAAAAATGCAAATGCTCAATAGTTTCTGCTGTGATAATGTGGTTACAACTTCAGCCTCAAAGCGGAAAATCAGAAAGTATTAAATAATAAAGAAATAAATGTTAGGCAGGAAACCCAATACTTACTAATGCTTTAAAATTCACAATAAAAATGTTAAATAACTATAAGAAGCCTGCAGAAGCATGTTCACTTCACACGCCCCCACAAACTTGTATGCTTCATTGAACTCTCAATGAGGAAATCAATTAATAAATATATTTGCAACAAGCCCTACACATTGCAACCGTTGATACAACATCAGTTGGTTATATAAGGGATTGTAAAGTTTGGAAGCTTTTTGTAAATATTAAATATTAATCTTGCTAGCAATATTTGCCCATCAGCCCAGCACATTTTACGTATGAGAATTTTTGTTTAAGATTCAACTTTATTACCGGCTGGCTGTTCTTCATCAATGGCGACCCCATATTGTCTTTTAGAGTCGAATATGGGTTTTATCAATTCACTGATTTTAGTAATATTTTCCAAGCAAATACATTGTAATAATAAAAATAATTTAACAAAAATTAACAACACACATACACACACACACACAGCCAGCCTCATTCACACAATTATTTATTTAGTAATGCAACTGAGCGACGACGCTAAAATGATTTAATTTTCTTTTACATATACTTGTCGCAAGATATTATAAACTTTAACAAGGTCGATTCTAATTCATGACATTTTTTTTTTTTTTTTTTTTTTGATCAATCCGCCAGCCACAACAATGTAAGCTCATGCGGCGGCAGCTGTCTGTGGTTCCCTCACTTATTCCATCCACAGAGTTCAAAACAATTAGACACGCTTGTTTGAAAGTAAATAAACTAAGCGTTGTAAAAGGCACACACACACATGTAAAAGCTTGCATTTAGAAACAACATTTATATGTCTGATCTATTAACTAACGACTAAACAACTATTTACAGAAAACTTCCACGACAAAGTGAACAAGTGATACAAACAGTGAAATGCAAAATTATTGTTTTTATATGTGAGGCTTATTTTTGATTTACATGTTTCTTGCAACACAACGCAGTTAGTTTATATGTATGTATGTATGTATGTATGTATGTACATAAGCTTATTATTTGTATAAAAAATGAATCACATCCGGCCTTAGAAGTTATAGAAATAGTCTTAAAAATAGAAAAAGAAGAAAGCTAGTGGAGCAATATTTGTCTGTTGACTATTGTGTTGGGGCTGTATGCTAAAACTGCAGGCGTTAACTGAGCAACAGAAGTAGTCAGAGTGACAGTAGTTCTTAATAAATTCAATTGCTTTAAACCACATTTTTTATATCATTCATTTGATTTGTTTAATGTTCTACGTTCATACATACATACATACTTACGTATAGGCATGTATAGGGTGTTTCTTTTCAGAGCCACAAGTTTACATCATAATAAAACAAGGATATATTCTTAACGTTCATAAAGCGGCTTTTATTGGCAGGAAATTTTATGACAGTTATATTTAAATAAGATTTCGAGCATGTGACCAGCATGGCTAGAGATATCTGGAACACAAATGCGCACATGTGGTGAAATAAGCAATAATTGATTGCACATAACCCCAAAGACTATAATTCCACGCATTGATTACAGACACAAATTTTTTTGGAGTAAATCAATTCTAATGGGACTATTGTCTGGATATGTGGCTCCTTCAAATTGCAACTATAAGTCAGCAGGGATAAGCCCACCTAAATAAGATATAAAATATATTTTCTCTTCATGCCCCTATTCGTTTCACCATTTGATACCTTTTCAATGTTAAGCCCACCTAAATAAAATATTAAATAATTTCTATTCATGCCCATCTTCGTTTCATCATTTGATAGTTTTTAAATATATATTGACCATGACAATACCTGGCAGGTCTTTCAAGCAAAAATTTATGGAATATCAACCAAAAATGGGATTCGATACAGTATTCAATATTATTATCAATTTGTGGCTCAATTGTTGCTCTGGTATGAGTCAAAAATTGTATTGGCAGCTCAAAGTTATTCCGCTCTAAAAAAAACACCCTGTATGTACTCTACTTTGTTAATTGGCATGAGATACTATCATAAGCTGTAGAAAGCAAAGATTCGTCTCCTTTAATTATAAAAATTAATCTGTATTAATGAATTTAATGAATCAGAATAGGAAAGAAGTTTTAACTAATCTAAAGGATCTTCCATTAGGCACTTGCAAGCCATTTAGTCTTATTGCTTGTCACTTATTCACTATGGTTATTAAAATTTTCCCAGCAGGGCAAAGTGTTCACCAAGGAAAATATAATTATAAAATAGTTTAACATAATGACAATTAGAAATCTATCGGAATGAGTTGTTATATAGTGTAAATTTGTAATGAAGGTGTTATTCGTCCGTGTTGTCTGGTATGCAAGCCAACGATATATATTAGGGTTGTGAAACCTCTACGTTGCAGACAGCTTGTCATATTTTACATTCCGCACGATATGTATCGAAGCGATATCATTTTAGGTAGACGTGATATGAAGTGTGATTTCTCACTGATCGATATTTTCTCATAATGTTTTCTTGAGTCGCAGGTATACGAATACAACAAAAACCATTAAGCTTCTCAAAGCCGGCATAAGCTTTAAACGATACTACACCTCATACATAATAGCATCGTTAAGCCTTTCTAACGAATAAAAATTTTGATTTCTCACACATATTATATTTTAATTAAATTTAAATACAGTAAGATCCTTGATTACTTTAATTTAATAAAATAGAATTAGGAGTTCTCTATAGCAACCTATTAAACAAGTACGAGCTGCCCTAAACCAATCTTAACTATTCTCTATGGATCTTTAACAGATCGTACTGAATTCGAGGGAACTGCCCACACTGTCTTATGATTTATTATTTGCAATATTGCAACTCAGTGCTCATATCTGCGCAAAATGCCAACAACATCCATCACTATGCATGATAATGATTTGGGCTAATGCGATTTGTGAAGGGCTAATGACATTGTTTGCAAAAGTCAATAAATGAAAGTATTTTGCAATACCGAAGCTCTTAACACCTGAGCAGTAAATATGTGCATACGAGTACAACGTGTACAATAAAAAAAAATTTAAAAATAAGCATAACAAGGAAAATAAAGCGGACAGAACAGCAGGTAAAAGTTGAAGGTTGGCTGATTGGTTGGAAAAGCATTTGACGGGATCAAACAGAATACAGAAACGTATACTTCAGCTAGACAAATAATAGAAATAATAACTGAAGTATGTCTTAAGAGCTTATTTAATAAATTAATTAATAAGAGAAATTGCAGCGAAAGAAAAGTCAATGAATGAATGAATTGAATGTTGAGGAATACATTGCACATATTAATAATACATTGCACTCAATAGCAACCAATGTTTTAAGAAAATGAAATATACAATAGAAGTTTGCATTTGAATATTTTCTTTCTTTAATGAGTTACTTCGTTCACAGATTTTCATTTTTTATTTTAAAATATATTAAATGAAATGAAATAAAATGAAAAAGTGAACAATAAATGGAATAGAAAAAATCATCAAACACGAAAAATATTCCCAAGGGTGAATTGGAACGTGACCGCATGATACAAACGTTGGATTGCACTAATGTTTTCCATTCTTAAGGAAAACCAAAAAAAAAAAAAAAAATAATAATAAAAAAAAATTACATAAAAACTAAAACTTAATGAAAGATTTAATCAAGGAAATTATGAACCATGTTGCATATTGTTACCATTTCTACGAAATATATATACCAAACACACACATACGCATCCCTAAAATAAACGCTATGTATATGTATGTACATATGTAAGAAAACAGCCCCCTGTGATATGAAAGAAATATTAGCAGTATCCGTTTCCGCCAAGTTTGTACGAACAAAATAAACAAACAAAAATGTACGAGTAAAGCGCTGGAAAAGCACTTAAAGTAAGAAGGGCTTGAATTAAAAGCGCCAAAAACTGTATAAAAAAACTAAAATATATAAAAAAAAAAATTAAAAATTAACATTTTATAAATAAAACATTAGCAATAATTAAATTATATACATATGTATATATATATATTTTTTTTTAATTGTTTATTTCTTGTAGCTTTTGCATTAATATTTTAGATATGCAAAATTAATATACATTTGAATTACACTGAAAATCGTGTGTATAATGAACAACAATTTCTTTTAAATAAAGACACTTTTCCGCGAATACATAAATAAATATGCATATTCCTACACAGAATCCTATTGCTGGAAGGAGCTTATTATCCACTGTTTAGTTATTGGAATTAAACAATAATTTTTTCATTCCGGAGAGCAGAGAAAAATTCCTAATACGAAAATTTCCTCAATCCCTGTCTTTTAATGCGAAAGTGGCAATACAGGCCAATTTATATTTCAAAATTTGGAAAATAGCAGAGAGCAGAATGAAGAAAAATATTTATTAATGCCGTCCTTTATCAATATTCTATTTAATTTACAAATTAAAAACTTTTACTGAAATATGTAGTAATTCGATTAACGAAATTAAACTTTAAGGTGTTGAAGTGAAATGAAAAGCAAAAAAAATAAAGATTCTTTCAAGTCTACTACTTTCGTCTAGTCTGGGTGGCGTCCATGTAATTGCAACGTCCGCCAAGTGCCATTTTTGTGGTTGTTACCAAGACACTTCCGATACATCAGTCACGTCGCAAAAGAATGATTTTTGCATGTTCTAAACTTCCACAAGAATAAGAGAAATACACCAACCAACATCAGCTAAAAAATGCACACCAAAACACCAAGGAACAACATCTAAAGGAACACGTATTTGTGTGCGTGTGTGTGCATGTGAGTGAGCGTGATTGTGTGTGAATGCATGCATTTCTTAACAACAAAATATCATTTATTCCAAAGGAAAAAAAGAAACATAAAATATAAAAAAGAAATTCACACACAACGCTTTTATGCAAAGAAAACAAAATGCACGCACACTCTCACACACTACTTGCACTTAAAATAACGCAAAGCCATCGCTAAACTACAAGAAATAAAATGTGATTTCAGAAAGGAAACCGACGAAAATTGCCAATACTTGTTATGAATATTAAAATTGGCAGTATGACAATGGCACTGCATGCTCACTCGTTCCCCAGCTCTCAACACTATCAGGAAATATATTGTTAAATACATGACAAATTGTGCAGCAAGAAGCAATAAAATTATGTCTCATTAAGAATATGATTACACCATTTTCAATATCTTATTCTTTTATAAATGATTTTCAAATGAAATCTTAATATTTTTCAACCTAAAAATTTGTATGAAATAAATATAAAAAGGCTTACGAGTGCATTGGAGAAAGTGAAATAAAAGTTTGTAGCATTTTACGTTCCCCTTGCACTGGATGTCAATGAGAGGACAGGTGGGGGACATGCAGCCTTGGTATGGCGAATAGGAAATATGCTAACTATATTATTGTTCAAAAAGTATAGGCGAACTCAGCTCTTCTGCTAAACTGTAAGGAGAGAGAGAGAAATGATGTCCTAAGCCCTGCTAAAGCCAGAATAAGAGGAAGTATTTATAAAGCAAAGCCAGATATACTTTGTCTTATTAAAAGCTTTCTATCCTTAAATTAAAGAACAACTAGTTTTTTATTTATTTTGCAAGAACTGCAATTCTCTCAAGCTGCATTCTAGAACGTTTCACAAAAAAGAAATATAACGAGATCATGTCGTTCGTACTGCCTATGCGGGAGATGGCCACGCCCTCCCATCATGTCCTACTGAAAAATGTACTCATAACAAGCGTTTTACACTACAACAATTATCTTTTGCAAAATTAAAAATGTTTCATACTAAAATGTATTAAAATCACTATTTTCACTAGTAAAATCACTAAGAAATTAATTTTTTTTTTTAATGAAACCTGTTAGGCTACAGTTTGCAGTATATTTTAAGTCCAACAACAACATGTTGTCACATGGGGCTATTGTCTAATTAAGTATTTTCTATTTAATCTATTGCCTTAAAAGTCTTTGCAACAGTATCTCTTGTTAAGATTTTACTAAAATTCATCAATCACTTCTTGCACAATGCCTGTGCAGACAGACAGACAGAGAGTCGGATAGAAAAAAACTACGTAAGTGCGTGTGCTTCTAAAGCAATTGAGATTAAGAATAAACAGTTACTGAAATAAGTATATAATGAGTCTTTTACGGTAATGAGTTTTTTCAATAAATTTATTTTAAATCGAATTATATAAAAACTAGGAGCATTTAATTTGTAGCATTTATAAATCTCGAAAGCAATTTAAAGTTACTAAATATAAAAGCAGAACACAATCGGTTTAGTATGAGTCACAGTTTTACTGCAGACAATGTATGTATATTGTCTAGAAGACAGATATTATTTACAGACAAAAATAGCAAAACACAGAGACAACCAAAAATGTGTCTTGACATAAAAATAAAAATAAAAAAAAAAAAAAATGTGAAAAATAAAAACTTTCAACATAAAAGTGGAAACATCCTTTAGTCTGATAAAATAGCACAAAGAAAAATAAGGAGTGTTTTTAACACTTAATCCTTGCCAAGGATTGGTGGCAATTTAAAAAAAAAATAGGAAATTAAAAACAACATGCACAATTCAGTAAAACCAGTAGAAATAAATTGAAAAAGTTGTTGTTATTTAATTGAAAAAAGCACACACCCGCACCACACCGTTGCAAACTTCTAGTTGCCTGATTGCTGGCTTATATACAAAAATATGTGAGTAAGTTGTTTGTTGCTACTCACGTAGTAGCATATATGGACTGCCAACGCAACGCAGCCAATAAAACCACAACTTAAGAGAGAACGCCGTCTTAGAGGCGTTCAAGTATGGCTTGCTTCAATGTTAAATAAATTTAAAAGACAATAGTACACCACTCGTCATAATTAGTGTCATAAGTTATACTTGGAATAGTTTTGCACGGCTAACATTTATGTGCACATGTACGTATGTATGTATGTATGTGTGAATGTTTAAAAAGGCGTCCATAGGAGTGCATGGAAAAGATTAAAACTCTTTAATTATTTCCATACATTACGGAAGTGTTGGTCATCATTAGGAAATAAATTTTTATTTAATATGTCCACATTAAGCGATATAAAGAAATCGCTGAATTATATAGAAAGAAAATCTAAGGAAAACAGGAATGTTTCGTCATGGCATTAATACTCAAGAAATATTTAAATGCAGCCTAATTCTTCTAATTGCTCAGTATGCTCATCATTATGAACTTCCGAAAATAAAACAATCAATCACATCGCGCATTTTGCAGTGGAGAATAGAAAAAAAAAAAATATATTTTTCTTTAAGAAAGAAATACATTCAAATGAAAAAAAAAACATTCAGGATTTCCTACTTTCTGCACGAAGTAGAGAGATCGGTGGTATGGCATGCGGAGGAGTCTCCAAGTAGTTGCATATGTGATATTTAGCATATAATAATATTTAGCATCTGTGAATCCGATTACTCTGCCAACACATTGACAGCTTGAGAAAATCACATTTGCAAAAATTGAATTCAAGTTACCAACCATAAATAATTCAGCACAAAAAAAAAAAAAAAAAAAAAAGTGAAATTCCGGACACAAACCAAAAATAAAAAGTAAATAAATGCTTGGAAGGCAAACCAAACGATAAATGTAGGGAGACAGTATGCTGCTACTTTATAAAGGAGGAGCAATTTACGAATTTTATCTCATTAAGCCACACACAAATACATCCATACGTACATACATATGTAAATACATCTGCGCCCAATAATGTACAATGTGTTGGTATATGCATGCATAGTTAAAAAAAAAAAAAAAAAAAAAATCAAAACAAACTCACCTGTCGTATCCATATAAACAATTAAAATGCTAAATACAGTCGCAAAAGATAGAACACATAAAGCTACTGGCAATATTTGTCGATAGTATAATAAGATCCAACGTAGATCGAATTTCTTGAAATTTTTATTTCCGCTTACTACTGTTGTATCAAGTGAGGATGTGGTATTTGGCTGCTGATGATTAGGATGTTCAGGCAGATGATTATGATAATTGTGCTGGCTGTTATTGTGTGGTGACGTAGCGAAAGATGAGGAAGGGGAGGATGCATTTACAGATGCTATTGAATTTTGGCAACATGTCGACTGTGGTTGCTCTTGATGTACTTGGTGATTGTTACTACGAGGATGATAGAGTTCATGTTGAGGAGATAGTCTTGTGGGCGTTGAGAGTGGTGACGAAACTGTACTTGGGCACGCAGAGCTTTCAGTACTACTAATGTCACTGCTGATAGCGATATCACTTAATGAATTGTCTAGCGCAGAGTTATTATTTGGCGCATGCCGCGTATTAAATATAGCTGAATGACAATGTCGCGCCAAACTATGTTGAAAATGATCAGGTTCATCATAAGACCGCATTCCAGATGTGGCTGAGTTAAATATCGCTGATTCTAAATAACCATCTTTGGTAATTTTTTGTTGCTCTTTGCGTCCACTATTACCAGGTAAGTCTCTCCATCTGCTTTCATCATTGCCTACCTCATCGTTATTTCGGCCGTGTAAATTTCGGCTACTGCAGGGCAACATACTTGTACCAGCGTCTGTGATTCTGTCAGGTAGCGCAACTGGATCATATTGTTGATTTTCCAAATTCTGCGGTAAATCTGCTGTGGACGACGATTTAGCTACGACTTTCGTGCCAACTCTCCCACTCAAGGAGTTTTGCCGTCTGTGTTGTGTATGAATAGTGTTATTAGGATTTTCGCTAGCCGCTCTTGCTAAACGTGGCAGTTGTTCTGTTGATGACGCCGAAGTATTTCCATACAACTGAGACATAATTTTTCAAATTTTTTTTTTAGAAATAATCAGTGCTATAGTTAATTATAAATGCTCAATTACGCTCAAATTCATTATGATGACGGTATTGAAAAAGAATTTAGTTTAGTAAATGACCTGAAAAGTTAAGAAAAAAAAAAGAAAAGAAAAAATATTTTTAATAACTTTTTAAACGATCACAATAAAACAAGAGAGTTCATTCACTTAATATGAAGAATGTGCTGGCAGGCACTAAAAGAATGCAGGATGCATGTAGTAGGATTTTTAAACGTAATCTTATGAACAAACAGAAGATTCCTGAAGACAGACGGTTTGAGTTAGAAACACATTTTAATTCCCCAAAGAATAATCATTCAAAAATATTTTGTGTATTTTATAAATAAACGAATAATGCAAGGAGGAACACTTTAGATATTTTATATGGAATCTTATTGAAATAAACACCACCTGTCAAAAATCTAAACAATGCATGCAGAAGAGGAGAGACTGTAATGGCGAGAACGCTGGATAAAACACGAAGGAAAAAGTGCAATAATAGTAGTTCAATACACTGAGCGAAATTCTCACATAATTGTAGAACAAAACCTCTAAAGGGTTAAACATACATAAACTTTCTCAAATACTCCTTGCAATATCAATTCAAAGTGTTAAATAATCGTCCTTCCCTGCTGACCAAATTAATACGTAACTTTTATTACACATGACACAAAACTGAATCCGGTTTAACAAATTCAACACTACATGAAAAGGAACAAAAACTATTTGGAGTGGACTTAAGCGAACGAAAATACTAAAATTAAATTACTTCCTAAACATTTGACGACACATTTGCAGAGCATGGGGAAAATAATAGTAAATAAATAAAAATTAAGAAAGTATACACCGGTGGCAAGCATTGCTTTAAGTGCTGCAATTACCAGTACTACTGCTCTTAAATATGTACTAACCATGCACTACTAGCAGATGTTTTCATTTTGTTTTTCCTTTTTTTAATTTCGTTTGAGCAGACGAAACAAGTACACCTTTACGCCATAAGTGGTACGAGTGCTCGTATATGCGGATGAAGAGATGTGCATGAACCATAACGCTGGCGATGATAAGTAATGTTATCATGCGGAGGAAGGAAAAAGATTTTTAACGAAATATCTGTGTACTCGTATGTATGTGCATATGCATGTTTGTGTACATATATAAATACATATGTAGTATACGAAATTCAGTTTTAGCTAAAGGAATATCTAAGACAATTAATAATTTGTAATATTATTATTGTATAATTATTTTTTTTTTATTAAGGATTTGGCAAAAAGAAATTAACAAAATTATTTCCTATATAAATCTATAAAAAAAAGTATAATAGATTTTTGTGGCAGACTATTTTATTATTATTTTATCAACTCTTAGAATTCTACTTCTACATTAGGCGATGTAGATTACAGTGTTACCTTACATATGGATGTATGTATGTATTGTGCAAGCCTAAAGCTTCAAAAAGACCTGACGTAACCATTGCCAAAGAAAACATCTTATGGAACCAAACTATTGACAACACTGTCATTAATTACACATTACCAAAATGTAGAATGTTGACTTACTTTCCGGCCATTTTTACAATATGGCCGCAATAAGGTTGGTGTAAGTAGGATCGACAAGTGCTTTCTGAACACTAGCTGGCTTATATTTTATACCAAGTAACACTAAGTTTTCATCATGTTAAGATATAAAATCCGCTTTATTTCTTCTTCCAGCTACTCTTTGTTACCTTTTCCTCTTATAACAATCACATATGTATATCACATATATGTATATAATGTGGTATATATCAGTTCCATCTATATTCATATCCTTATTATATATTTTTTCATCTATATTCTATATCGTTTTATGCGTGCATAACATGGTCGAATCTACTCTATTACATATACATAGTTCTAGGGGTGAGATGTGTACAATATCTTAAAGAAATCTTTTCCCATTGCAATACAAGCTTTCTAAACTCAAAATAAATGAGAAATACCAATACTAGACGTATTATTATAGAAGTCTAGAATTAGATCGAATAAGGGCAATTGATGTAAGGGGAACTTAAAAGTAACTTTCAAATACGACACCGATTAGTAATTATCTCTTCAATCGCATTATTGATACGATAATAAGTCCAAAAAAGTTTAAAATTTCACATGTAGAAATGGTTCAATATCATATGCACATATCATCATACATACATTACGTATACACCTTATAATATTATACAAGTAATAAACTATCCTAGTGGATATACTGTACATAATGTATACTATATAATTATTATATATACATTATTAATAAATTATGTAATAAAGGTACTATAGTATATACATAGATACGTAACGTAACGTTTGTTGTATACTATCGATTTGGTTTTTGTTTCATCCCCAAGAAATGTGGCAGTGAATGAAAACAAATATAAATACATAAATACGGAATAATTATTGGTTGCCAAGTGCAATAAATGGAAAAATGGACGGATATATTTATGTGTGTCGGTATGTTTATATTTATATATATCAAGGGACACGTATCTATTATACCACATTCACTTGGACATGATTCACGCGACCTGCTGAAAACTAAAAATTCACATTTTTGTTGTGATGGCATGTCTGGCGGCCCATCTGTTTTAAATTGTCTGAATAATAGCAGACTAACAAAATCTTCACACAAAGTGAGAGTGTAAATGCGCTTAGTACGAACAGTTTTGTTGGCTGCTTTATCGATTAAACTCAGACACACATACAATTTAGACTGGATTTTAAGCACTGCCATTCAGAGATGTGCATTGAGATAATATTAATAAACTTTTGCAACTAAAAATTATTACGATTTTTTGCTTCATAAAGCTCTCATTTACTTAGAAAACTATTTCAAACAAAATAAAAATTCCAAAAAAAAAAAATGGGAATTCCACCAAAAATAACTTTTTCACTGAACTTTAATGTCTGTTTTATATAATCTTATTGTACCGCGCTTCGAGAGTCTACAGGAAAACCATGCATACATATTTTTTGTCACTAATTACGATTAAAGAAAATGGACGAATGGACTAATAGGTGTTCCCATTGCTATTGAGAAACCTCATGGCAAAGACATCAGGCCTAAGAACCTCCCTGTCGAATGAGTCACACATTCAACTTACAACAGGATGCTACAATAAGTCTATGGGTTACATGTGAATTGCGAATGGGTGCGCCGAATTTATATACACGTTAAAAGAAAATATTTTCGTGCTATGTTGACATCATAAGTACGTCCCGTTTGCCATACAATTTTAGTGCAGCTTAAATTCCTTTACAACAGGTTGCCAGCGCTGAAAACTTTGCGCCACACTGCTCTTAACCAAAATGCTCGTTTTAAGTTAAAACTAAATTGGTCTGCTGGTTTGGAACAATTTTAATAATCAAATCAATATTGTTGTGTTCTTGGAGTATAAGCGAAGTTAGTTTTAATTATGACCCCGATACAAACACCAGTTTGTACTTTATTTCTGTAAATATATATAAATTTCTTGTTTTATTTAAAACGCGATATGTCATAATAAATTTTTTTCAGGTATTTGTGAATATGTGTACGTGTTCATAGATACAAACGTATACATACATTGCCACGCTCATGGCAGTAAACAACAATTTATTGCTTAATTTCGTATTTGAAATATTTATGTATATTCAATAGACTTGTTGCCGTTGTTGGTGGGAAAATGCTTTTAGCGTAATAAAAATGAATGTGAAAATTGTTTTAAATACAATTTATTTTATGGAGCATGATGAATCAAGCCAATGTTCGAGCAATTAAATGATGCGAATGTCTATGATGAGCTAATTGCAATTGGAAAGTGTAGAAATTAAATCTCATTTTAATTAAATCTTTGTTGTTTTGCGTGGTTTTTCTTTATTATTTGCATTCAATTTAAAATGCATTACATTGTACATACTCACATGCATCCATACATTCATACATACATATATACAAACATATACATATTTTAAATTTAACTTGATTTGCGAAATTAAATGCAACATTTCGCCACCAGTAGTGGGACATTAGATAAACAAACATATGCACATATGTATGTAGATACGTAAATATATGCATATGTATGTTTGAAAATGTGTTGTACAAATGCAAATGAAAAAAGAAATTAAACTTTTAATCAGATTTCCATCACTCTATACTGTCATGGTATGTTGAACGACACGATTAAAAACGCTTCTTATGCTATTGGCCGTTCCATTGCTCTACGCGGCTGCAAATGTTCAAACAAAAAAGAAAATAAATACAAAAAAATCATTTAAAGAATATATTGTGCACGTTTACTTTACAATGTGTGCCAAGTCGGAAAATGCAAATAAAATAAATTTGCGATTTTAAAAAAGAAACTACAATGCAACAAAAGAAAAAAATCACTTCCATTTATCTTATTATCGCCTTTTTAATCGGCGGGTGTTATTTGTTGCAAGTGCAAACGAGTGAACGCATGTCACATTATTACACCAAAACCTTTTTTATCAAGATAATCGATTTGTTAACGCGAAATTAATATTATAAATCCAGAATCAGTTTGTGTCCTGACAGTTTCCAATCTCTAGTAATGAAAAATTTTCACCACACCGAATAGTAAATAATAAATGCACATATTCTCGAATTGAAAACAGTTGCAAAGAGATTTTATATCACTTTAATGGTAATGGCAGGGCCTGATGCATTTTACATTGCAGCTGTTATTTGTAAACATATTGAAATACTAGATGCCAATAATGCAGGAGCTGCTGTCCAGGATTAGCGATTGTGAAAAATTTTAAACTCAAACAGCAAACAAAATTATATATTTTTTTTTCTATTTTCTAATATTTACCTTTTTTATTCATGCATATCGATTTGAATTTGATTGACGAATGATTCTAAATTATTGTATAGAAATGTCAGCTGTTGTGTATCGGAAATGACACGTAGCACACGTTGCAAAACAAGGTGCAATTTAGGTAGTGTACAAATACAATAGTATGAAAGCAGAAATTTTAGGTGTTTGGTTTTTTATATTTTACACTTGGCCCATTGCTAGTGTTTGCCCCAAAAATTATATAGTGTCTGCTTGCAATTTTTACGTGAGGTTTTAGTTGATTCAGAGATCAATTAGAAGTAAAAATCATTTGATAAAGCAGTTTTTCCAATTTTAGCAAGAATTTTTCCTCACTATCCTATTCAGTTTTACATTCTATTCACAGGAAAATCTAATGTGATTCCATTCTTTAAAAAAAAACGTATAATAATGGCGTTGCTGGTGCCATACTATCATACAAATATAATGCAAATAAATTTTTTCTTTATTGCTGGAAGTAAAAACAACTCTGGTAACATGAAAATTGTCATTATATGAAAATTAACAATTCGACGAAATTATTTGTGATACCTGCCGAGTTTTAGCATAAAATTCTTATAGAATAAATAAACGATCTTAAGGTATTAGAAGAGACAGACATGCGTGCAGACGCAAAATAATCGTTCAGGATGTATGTGGTCTCCACTAGCAAACCTTAACCCCCAATGTTTTTTCTAATACTCGTACACAATCCCCAAAAAAATTATATTGGCAAAAAAGCTATTTAGGGCCTTTCTACATGAGACCAACGATAGAAACATAATAGATACATTGTGGTTCCAAATAATATTTCTGCTTTTAGTAAACGTATACAATTTTAGGTTTTTAAGGTAAACTTTTAAACTAACTCATGCACAATAATAAGCTTATACGTATTTAAGCATCTGGCAAATGAAGGTTTTAGTATAACAGATACCTGCACATCCATACATCCATATACATACCTACATATGTGCATAGGAAGGTATGCATGTGTACGGATACACTTATAAATAAATAAATAATAAATAAAATAAATAAATACACCTTGGAAATTAAGTACAAATATAATTTAAAAATAACTCCAGTTATTCTCTTTGTTTATCGCCTGCGTACGATTATTCTGTCATTAAAAAATAATCTTGCCCGATTAGTTTGTTAATGTAAATAAAGATACAAACATTCCTCCATTAAATTAATTTAAAATACACATTATGAAATAACGTTCATTGGGCTCAACAAGTAACTCTGATCTGCTAAAATGAAAACAAGTCAACTTGTTTATCTGTTAACAAAAACTAAAGACAACATAAACTTTGCAGATTTTTTCTAAGAAATTTTCCAAGAAATGAGAAACATACACGAACACCGAGTATGTATGAGCACCAACAAACAATATTTTTATGCTGCTACAAACAGTAAAAGAAAACAATAAAATACCACATGTCTTCTTGAACGATTTTGTTTTATAAAAACACAGAAGTATGTATTTAAAAGAAAAAATAAACATTTGCCAGATTTTCAAAATAAATATGTGCACACTTACATATGTACATATATACTCGTACATACGAGTAAATGCATACAGATATTCATCCGTACATTTATGTATCTTTATAAAAAAAAAAGTATCGACGCACGCATGGCTGTATGTGCATGCAGCCAAATAAATACTCTCTAGCCCAATGATGAAGATCATTTTCGTCATTGTAGGTAATATTAAACGATACATGTGCACATGCTTACTACACGTAATACCAACGAATCGAATACATATCGACACTCTAACTCAGAAAAGCCGTATCAAACTTGCACAATGATGAACTGGTGGAATGCTAACCATTTCATGAAATGGTTAAAATGTTATAAGCACACAGTCCGTAGAGCACGAGTACAGTGCTAAGCCAAGGCCAAGCTTTTATATGTATTGATATATAGCTTCCCCTTCTTTTTTTTTAAAAAGCGAGGTGGTGTTTAAAATACCATAGTACTTCCGCACAAAAGTCGCCATCATTGCCCTGAATAGTGTTTCCATTAAAACCCTCCCTCCTCTGCTTTTTCTGAGATCTACTTCCCGCCATTGCAGGAATATACAGGTGTCCTATATCTTCACACATTTCATTGCATATCACTGTACTGGTTAGGAATTTTTATTAAAATCATCTGGCATCTCTTCTGACCGCATTTTACCACGGCTCTAATAAGCGCAAAGTGCCCTCCTCTCTAATTAGACTACGACATGCAAGAACACCGACACGTAATATTTGGTTTTTCCACATCCCACCACTATTTACTGGTTAATTATGGCTAAAACATATGTATGTTTGTATGTACATATGTATAAGAACCTTTAATGTTTCTATTTAAATTACCGCCATCTGTAGAAGGAAAGGAAGCTAACGAAATTCCTTCAACTAACGATCGGTCCACAAATGTATAGCTCTATAGCTTGTATTCTATATAAATATATGTATCTCTATATACAGAGATACTGGGATCTATAAGCAACTACCATATTCATACATATTTTCTTTTCAAAATGAAGGTAACGATATTCGTACACATTTGGAAGAACTTTTACTTTGCCACTTTATAGCCAGTTAGACAGACAGCTTTACTAAAGTAAGAAATAATATCAAATCAGAGGAATAGAATGGGAAGAATGTGGAATAAAGCTGTGTTTAGCGGTTAATGATCGTATGCGTTAAATGTAACACAATACACACCGAAAAACATAAAAACAACATAGTCTCATAAAACAAGAGAAGAAGACTGCAGACAAAATCGGACAGACGCGGATATAAAAACGATAGAGAGCCAGACAAAAACATATTCTTACTTACATACATTTAAACATACAAACAAATAAATCTATATATATGTATATGTATGTAAATACATAAAAGGTATGGAAAAACGTATGATATGTATTCGTACAACGAGAAAAATTTACTTAATCATTAATCATATAACATTCCAAATGATTTGTTAAACGATTAAATAGTTTAGAAATTATACTCAGAGAAAACTGAGAAAATTAAAAAATATTTTAAAAGTTTTCGTGGCAAATACGAATAGTAGCAGTTTGGCTAATAATCACTTGTTCTTATTTAATTTAATTAATTCATTACATTACATTCAATAATAACAAATAAACAGAATTGCAAAAAAAAAAAAAAAATTAGGCAAGCAAGTTAACAGTTGAGTTCATTTTCATGGCGCCGCTACAGACAATTCCCATGGAATAAAAACAACAACTTTAGATGAAATTAAAAACTCAAGTGGATTTTAACAATCGTGTTTGTCATTAAAATAAATTTAGTGGTTTTCCCGAAACACTTGTGTTTAATACTTAATTTTTCAATTTTCAAAATGCAAAAAAAGTAATAATTAGAAAAAGTTATTAATAGAAAAATGACCGAAAAAGAACATATAAAATTAATTGGCATTAAAAATAGTTGTCGTAAAGACGGATAATTATCGACACTGCACGAATATCTGTTATTGGCTCCAGTTTTAGTGAGCGGTATTTATATTCTGCTCATTTACCTAAGCAGAAATACAAGCAGTACGAGTATGTGTGTAATCGTTAAAATAATCATTTGAGGATGGCTTGTCATTGGCTGACATGAGGACGTGGATTCAGCATCTCTCAAAATATCTCTGGTGTTCGTGTTGTTTGTTTGTTTGTTTATGAGCCGAAAGTATAGACTCTTGTCACATCTTTATGGCTTGTTAATTAATGAAATATAATTTTAAATGATTTTATTATTATATTTGTACAGTGAATATAATTAAAAATTTCAGATGTGAAAAAATGAAATATTTTTTGGCAAATTGTAATGGGTTATGGCGGCTTGTTCGAGCGAAGTTTGATTTGTGTAAAATGCAACCACATAGTGATATGAATATACACCTATTGCAGACCTCAATAATAATTTATTTACATAATTTTTCAAATTGTATTCTCTTAAAACTGGTTCCATAAATCTGTATTTATCAAAGGTTTTTAATTCATAAAAGTGGTTTGTGCAAGCCAGCAATGGCAGCCATTAAATTAATAGAAGACTCATTCCATTGAACTATTTCTCAATGTTACGTGCTAACTCAGTATTGTTGAATATTTTCTAACAATGTACTCGCCATAATTTTGTTAAGTGTAAAGAGGTCTGAGTCTACCTTGTTTACACAAATATTTATACTTTTCAGAGAAACAAAAAAAAAAAACAAAAAAAAAAACCACTCAGTCATGACGATTCGGAAACAACTGCATATTAGTGTGTGCAGTAGTAAATAGCCTGGATGTATGCAACATAATATGTGTGTATCTGTTGTTTACTAAGTGGAAGGGCATTGTAACAATAGAAACAGGTTAACAAGCAAGAAGAAAAATGAGGAACAAGTCCTTTTTATCGGCATAGTCCATATGTTGTTATGCTTCTCGTTGTTAAAGCATTAAAAAAATATAATTAAGAATTACTTCAGCGTATGGTCAAAACACTTTTGGCATTTTTCCTATTCATTTTATTTATACTAGGAATAAAAAAGTTTTTCTTGTAAAAGTTGTATAAGAATTTCAGAAGTTAGTTTTTTCGTATATCAAACACGTTGCTTATTGTTATTTTTTGTCTTTTTTTTCATGAAATTCTTAAAGAAATTTTTTAACAAATATAACTCATGTCCTTGTTGGAGATAAACTGGTTATAAAATTAAAGTGATGACGGCTGTTACTACCAGCCATATGTTGGCGCAATAGGTGAGTTGCATAAGTGAATACCGTCTGAAGAATGAATATGTTTGTATGTAGGCATTGTATTTGTCTTCTGATTATAAATATTTAGTATATACAGACAAACATGCATGGACTCGTATGCCGATAGGTCGTCATGCATAATGATGACGACGAAGTTTGATTATCAAGATGCTCCCACCTGTGTGTGGTCATTTTCAAAATTATTTATCTCGAAGGTATGTTTTTGTTTATGTACGAGTATATTTTTTTTTTTTAATTTTAAAATTTGTGGGCATTATTTTCGAATTTTATTACTTCTTGCCCAAAAAGGCGGCAGACAAGTGCGAAGCTGCAAACTAGTAAGAGAATGCCCTTTTTACAGTTTGTTGGAACTAAAATAAAATGTCATAAATTATTTGGTCATATTGTACACTGTCCGTTTTATGCCATTGACAACCAAGTGGAAAAGTAATTATGTAATTCTTTATCTAACAATTTATACAAATGCAATTGCATTTAGCGGCTCATTTTATATGTAGAATTTTGGCTTGATATTTTTTTATTGTGTTTTCGAAGAAACCCATGAAAAGTCCTTTTTAAAATGCATTAAATACAAAAACCTGTCTTTACTTTCTTTCAATTTCTTATACCCGTAAGTACATTATTATTTTATATTTTCTGAAGGCAGGTAAGCAATACCTGGATGAGATTTAAAACGCTGGAAAAATGTAAAATCATGGGAAAGCAATCCTTATAAAGGATATCGGCAAAAGTAATAAAATTAAAATTTTGTTATTATTGAAAACATATTTCTCGCTTTGTTAATTATAGTGTTCTGAATATCACTAATAAAGCTGAATCTATTACATTTTTTAGCTTTAGAAGAATAGCTCAGTTCTGTGTTACAGTGTAATGTCGCTTGAAGCATTTGAGGCCGTTTGTTATTGTTTTCAAGTGTAATTTGGTCTGATGGTTTTAGATAGTATTAGCGGTTGAATATAATTTTAAGTGAAAGAAATTTTCGGCAAAATGTTACACAGATATGTTTCTGAAATTAAATTAGAAATAAAATCTAAAGGAATTATGTACATATATATGCAATTATAATTTCAATTAAACTAAAAACCATTGCAAGCGAAGTTCGCTGTTCAATATTTAAAGCTACCCAGGATTAAATTCTAAAGCTATTCGTAGAAGAACAACTCCAACCAACTAATGGCGAGCAGCTGTTAATTATTATATTGCCCATTTGTTTCTTTAATTCAGGAAAAATATATTGCCATATAGAAAATCGTTTACAAATTACAAGTAAGCCTAGTCAAAAGTAAAATTGAATGGTTGAAGATTTTCTGTGGGTCAATAAACTTTTGCTAAGATGTAAGAAAAAACCTGCTGAAATATTATGAACTTTTTTGAAAATACTAAGAAACGTATATATAAGTTTTGGTAAGTTTAAAATTTTACTTCCATGTAATGGTGATTTTTTTTTTTGTTTTTGGGTTTTGTAATTTTAGTAAAGTTGTATGCAAGTTTAGCTGAAATTTCTTATATAAACATGTCGAAAATAATTTAATTAATTTTTTTTTTAATTCAATTTTTCTCGTGAAATCAGAAAAATCAATTTTTAACAAAGTTTTAATAATTAGCTATGCTGCTTTAATATTAAATCACGAAATAAACTACAATAAAATAGTATTAAAGTCAACTTTGCATTACACAATACGAGTGCAATCACACGAGATCAACGTTAAAATCTACAGAAATATGCATCGTCTTGTTGAATAGTCTAAAACGATTTAAAAAGTTATTTACAAATAAAATTCCATGGAATTTGAATGTGTGGAAACAAAAGGTTTACATTGGCATGAAATTTAATAAAGATATATAAACCTGTCTTTAACCACTGTCGTTTATTATATAAAAAGTTAAGCTCTTGTTTTGGAAAATGGAAAAACATTTGCCGCAGCAAGAACAACAAAGAAAAGTGTATTTTATAAATTTTACTATTAAAAAAGCAGACCGAATCTGTAGGGAGGGAATAAACTAAAAACAAAATTGATGGAACTCAAGTCTTCATTTTCAGCGTGTAGTGTGGTCTACAATTTTGAATGTTATGTTATGTTGTATGTACGAGTATGCATGTAGAAAATGAATCCCCGCTGCATGTCGGCTGCATGCTTGCATGCAACAATAACCACATCAACCATAAACAAAATAAAACAAAAAAAAAAAAAAACAAAAAAAAACTTACACAAATAACAAATTATGAACACAGATGCATTTTAAGAACATTCAAATTCAAGCGGCCTGATACAGTCAGTCAGTCAGTCCGTCATTTATAAGTAAATCATCACAAATAACTGAAGCGTTTTAAAGCTTGTATTTTCTCATTTATCTGAAATATGTAGCAGCATAACAAAACTATCATGAATGCCACACATATTTACACACATATTTTAATTATTGCGTTAAAGCTTGACTTGTCGATTTGCTCAACTTGATTGCAAATTTCATTTCACAATTAAATGGGGATGCATTTTGCAAACAACAATTAATTATTAAAATCAACGAAACGTCTTCAAGCCTTCAACAAAACACGCTTTTCGACAAACTTTCATCATATTATTAAAATGTAATCAATTTGAGTTTTTAAAAATTAAAATTTCGTAGCATATTTTATTTTACAAAGTGAAAGACGCATTGCTTTTATGTATGCAAGTATTTTTACAAAAGTTTAAAGTGCAACAGATGTTTTTGATACCGAAAAGCGTAGCAGTAGCAGTAATTACTCTCGATAATAAATTTTAAATGCTCACTAGCAGAATCTCTTTGAATCAAACGATTAATAAGAAAAAACAAAAAAAAAAAAAAAAAAACATGTGCAAAGAGTAAAATAACATAATTGGAAAACCCTAAAATCCATTAAGCGTGTCAAATGTTCGGGGATTGCAGCAAACCAGAGGAATTAAAGTTCTGGACACAACAATTGACAGATGTTAACAAAAAAAAAAAAAAAAAAAAAAAAAACAAAACATGTTCAATCAATAACAAGTACACACTTTGCCAGAATGAGAGAGTAAACCATCAAAAGTTGGAAAGAGCCAGCTGTTTTAATGAGAAATTGGAAGTAAGTATGTAAACAAATTTGAAAATCTCTAACAAACCCAACTGAATGCAATTACTCATATTCACTTAATCAGGATGATGTTTATATATTTTATTTTATGTTTTATTTTCCTCTTTTCTAACAAGAAAAAATTAATGATAGATAAACATGTCGTTGTAGTTTTAAATGGATTGTTTGGAGGGCTGAGGCCCAGGGATCATAATGGTGATTTGCTTCTTAAAGAGCATTAAAGACATAAAATTTCCAAGTGTAGGCATACTCATAATATACTAATTCCTATTGTATGTTTTTGTGTTTTTTTTTTTTTTTTTTTTTTTTATTTAACTAAGTAGCAAAGGAATTTGTGGATGAATAAATATAAACGTGTATATGATAGCCGGATAACAATGCAGGAAAATATTTATGTCTAAAGGTATGGGAAGGAATAAATGACTGGTGTCATTTGTTGAGGCTGGAGGTAAAAAATGTAAATTGGGATTAAAATTTATGTATAATACACTAGAATTTCGTTCCCAACTTACTTGTAAATGTAAATGTTAAGATTTTCTTCTTGCCTAGATTACAGAACGACAAATTTCTTATTTAAATTTTCTTCCATACGTATCCCTTCTGGCCAACAAGCAAAAAAATTATCAAAGTAAGACATTGTATTGCCTCGTAGAGTTTAATACGCTTTTGCTACAACAACTGAATACCATTAATATGCGCTTTAAAAATTACCTTTACCAACGAGTAAAGCTGCGACTTTTGTGCAAATATAACCTTAAGCGCAATCAATTTGAAGCGTTTATGGTTTATGACCTGCTGCCGTTATGCAAACACACGGCTTGTGCAAAATACTTACAGCTCACAATTTTTTTCCACAAATAATAATGGTATTCAGTTGTGATGGTAAAACATATTAAACTCGACAGGCAAAGAACTATATTTTTTTTGTAGCAGCAAAAGAAAAGTTATCTTTATTTTGAGACTTTTGGTTTCAAGTTTAACTTTAATAAAAACTCCAAGGTTTGAAAAGGAATAAACTTGAGATGAAATATTATTGTTAATAACCGTGAAAATATTATTTTAAGATCACTCAGATATGTTTTATTCAATAAGATGCTAAGAATAATAATAACATTAATTAAATGAAAGTGAGGCTTTAAATTTTAAAGCAGTCTCAACTTCAACTCCAAAAAATGATAATATGTAGATTCATTTTCCGCTATAGTATATACATACATACATATAATATATTTTTAATTAGGTATGTACGTAAGGAATGTGGTGCCGTAATTAGCGGTACTTGGGATTAAAGAGAATGACAAAGTATGTAAGGAATGTGGGGCCGTAATTAGCGGTGCTTGGGATTAAGGAGAATGATAAAAGTATATAAGGAATGTATTTGTGTAATTATCGGTTGACGGCGGTAACATTTATATTATTTAACATAAGAAAATTTGTGTATTTTCCAAATAAAATAAATTTATTGTCGGTCTTTTCCTTTAAAATAGTTTTTAAATGGCAAATAACAAAATACAAGTTCTCATGAATATTTTTTTATTTGTTCTTCTGGAAAAATCCAAGTCCTGCTGATTAGCATAGGGAAAATGTATTTTCTTTTCCTGGCAATTGTAAAAAAAATTAAATTTTTAATTATCAAAAATTTTTAAACAATTTTGATTTTGATGTTAATGGCTTGACGAAAAGACTGTCAGAGAAGAAAAAAAAGAATTTTATTTCCAACACAAAAAAAAAATTATTTTTAATTTTTCATTACAAAAATAACTTTATAGTCTCGATGTAACATCATGAAAAATTCTCAGGAATTCATTTCTATCTAAAAGTGTGAATGCATTTAATTATGTTTGTAGGTATGGTTGTTTGTATACATTGTTGTATGTTTGTATGCATGTGTGTATGTGTGTGTGCCCCTCGCTTATTTTTATCATTTAAAAATTCAACTAGTGCAATGGCCTTATTATATTCACATCTTTTTCATTCCAACAAATTTTAACTGAATAAACGAAAAAGTTTTCAATATTTAACACTGTAATGCATTTTAGTGGTCAAGAACAGAAAAGCCGACCGAACCAGCCAATAAGAACGTCACTGAAATCTACGATTACTAATACGGCCAAAAATAGAAAAGAGCTGCTGGTTGTTAAAAATAAAATAATAAAAATTACTTTCATCAATAATTCACAAATAAACAAATTGAATGAAACGTTTTCATTTGTGCGAAATAATATCAATTTTTCTAAGCGAATAATAGCAATTTTAATAAAACAAGAAAATTGAAAGCATATAATATTCTATTTAACCCTAGAGTACTCGCATATTTAGCATACTATGCGATTTAAGCCATATTTGTTTTTAAATTAATGTTTCTGATTAATGTTTCTTACAGATTATTCATTCTAAAAAATTATATTCAATTTTGATTTAATAATTTATTAATATAAATTTTATTTATTTATTAAACTTATTAAATTTACTACTAAGCGTTAATAAGCACATCTGTTCACACCAAGCATCACTCTAAATATACACAATATTTGATAACTATTATGCTCCACTATTATATACATACATATATGTTAAAAATCGCATCAAAATGGTATTTCCGGCGCCACACAATTTTTTTTTTTGCTGATTAAAGTAAAAGCAACTGCTATTGCATAAAAATTGTCGTTTTAGGAAAATTTTCATAAGCTTTTGCAAATTGTATGACCTGTCATTTTTAGGCCACAGTATCCTATTTTTTCAGCACACATATCATATTTGACACATCATATGATTGTATAGAATAGTGCATCGTGGCTTTAAAAAGCAATTAACGCCTCAAATCGACAACCCTTACTACTCTAGGGTTAAATATTATATTAATGAATACTTGCAAGACAAAACAGTTTTTCTCTCTCTTGCTCACGCTATCGCTCTCCTTGTCTCTCATTTCAAGAGTATTTTGTCTTGTTTTATTTATCACAATATAGGCTTACGTACATACATATGTATTTAACCGAAAGAAAAGGCTTAAAATTTTTCGGAGAGAAATAGTTGTTCTTATGCATTACACTTCAATATATGTACATATGTACATATGTTTAGCTACATATGCACATATGTATACTTAGCAGTATCAATGTTTATTGTTATTATTTTAATTACAAATGAGAGCAAATCAAATTAAATAAAGCCATATGTATGTATATACATACATAACTGCTTTTCTTAAAATGTGCACAAACAACATTTAAAGCCTTCCTATCCTTTTAATTCTTTATCACTAATTCTGCAATATTTACAGGTATGTAGGTATGTACATACTTATATATAAATTTTACAGCTTTGAAAATTTACCGTTTACATTCCACTTTGATTACATTTAAGAAAGTGAAGGCACGATGACTGTATGTAGAAATATGTGTAACATACATACATACAAACATATGTATGTACGTATATACATTGTACATCGTTGGTCTCAAGTAGAAAGGCCCTAACTCGAAATGAGTCTTTATTATTTCATTCATATAAATTACTAACAGAATCTACTGCAAAATAAAATGCGAGTTGGGGCGTTTCTACTTGAGACCAACGATATACATTCATACATACATATGCACTATATAGAGATGTATATTATATATGTACATATGCATATACAAGTACGTATATCCATACGTATAAAAAGGTATACTTAAGAATGTTGTTAGATATTAGAAACCGCAATTTTTTTAAAATCTAAAGTCGCACAATAATTCGAAAAAAAAATTTCGAGTTCTGACCTTCCCAATGAAAAATAAAGCTTATAAAAATTGATAACTTCTACTTGAAAGTTACAGCCAGCGAGCTTGAAATTCTTATAGGAAAAGAACAATGTATATAAATATGTATGTATGTACATACAATATTAAATACGTATATAGGTACATAAATAGGTATACGTATAAAAGTACATACATCTGTATTTATTACATACCTTTCCTTTGAAGCTGCTAGGTCTCGCCAACTTATTATACATATTAAATAATAAAAATCAATATTGTATTTTAGAATTGGTATTAATAAAAATTAAATTATAAATAAAAATAAATTTTTAGGTCAGCAACAAGTCAATTGCAAACAAATTCAAATATTCTATAATTAATTCAATAAAATATCTCCAAGAGACTGATTCCCCATAATAACAAAAAAAAAGAACACATTTCAAAAAATAAACTAAATACAATAAAAAGAACATCAATAAATGCCAAATGATATTAAAGCGCGTCATAAATCTTGAAAAAAATATTAACAAATTAAAAAAGACAACAAAAATAAAGCGAATAAATTTAGGGTTGACGAGGTTAAATGGTGGAGAATCACTACAAAGTGGCAGAAAATGCAAGACCGCGACCATTCAGCCAGTGAGAGGCAATGACTGTTAACACAACACCTGCTTTGTCTGTCATCAAAAAACATACAAAAAAACAACAACAAAAACAAAAAAACAAAAACAAAAAAAAATTAAAAAAAGAGGAAAGAAAGCAGAAGTGAATATGAAATAAAAAAGCATGGGGGAAGAGATGAACAACCAAAATGTCAGTTTATGTCAAACATAAGTTTTATATAAAATTACAAATTATTATGCAATTAAGGGTCAATCTCTTATGTTAAATAGACCGATTTCCAAACCAAAAACACAATATCAGCTCGCTCAGTACTCGCACTGAATTTAAAGTTTTTAAAGGGGTTGCTGTACAATAAATTAATCTGAAACTGAAATCTACTGTAAGCAATTGCACATAAAGTACTTGGAAATAAGCAGCAGTACTCGAACACACCTACCTACATACATACATATATATGTATATATAAATATGTGTGCATGGATGTATGGATGCATGTTTATCAAAGCCTTGACGCGTTGTAAAATTGACAAAAAGATAAAGAGATAAAGTGTTACATTTTGTAAGCCAACCTAAACGATTATAAACCGAACACACAATGGAAGAGGATTTTGCTCTTAAGCTTTGTTGCAAACCATAAGAATGAGTCCTTCTTTCCCTTTTCGATATTTAAAGCCTATTCGATTATAAGACACTTAAGATGGATTTTAGTGTAATTGTTGTTAAACTCTGAGGAAGGGTAAAGACACAATAAACTGCTTCAAAATCATACATAAACTGTTTGTTCAAATTAAATGAGTATATAATTTTGTGGTTGCAAGTTTCAGTTCATGACAAAAGCTTGTTTCAAAACCAAAATCCTTTAGGGGTTAAACAAAAACCTAAAAAACTTGAAAACAAAAATATATATTAAAAACACACAAACTTGCTACAATGCTAAATTAAACTCGAACCTTTTTCAGTTTTCGTAAAATTTTAATTATCATAAAAGACAATCGCAAGCACACAAACAAAAAAAAAAAAAAAAAACTATTAAAAGAGTTGTGTGCGAAAATGAAGCTAAATTTTATTTTGAAAGGTGTGTGACCTGAAAATTTCAGCACAATTGCGAAAATGTATGCAAACTTTATTGGTATTCATGGGAAAGCGTTTTGAATGGGAAAAGGCAAAACTAAAAGGGCACGTGTATGTACGAGTACATGCTCTCAAAAGCATGCTGTAACTTTCCTACAGACCACACGCAGACGTTACACGTTACACGTAAATGAAAATTTCTCTACACAAATTAGGTTTGTTTTTGCATAATATCATTAAAGGCTGCTCCCTTTTTGCTGATGTATCCAAAAAATAAAAATAAAAAACATACATACATATGTATGTACATACATACATATCTTGCTTCTTTCTTGCTTCTTTTCGATTTGACATGTCAGAAACTAAATGACAAAAAAAAACTAATTACACTTTAACTGTTTCATAATTAATTTTTATTTGGATTTTTTTTTTAGCTTTTTACTTAAGTTTATTGACAGAAAATAAACAAAAAGTTTCAATTCAAATGTTATGAAGTTGTTTCAATAAACCATTAACGTTTAAAAAACTTTCCCCTTTTCCTTTCCTTTTTCTCGAGGCTGTGAAAGAGGGGGTTGGTTTTTAACGATAAAAACTTCAGTAAAACAGTAAATCAATAGTGTGTATGAGTCACTTAAGTTAAAATTGTATCGATAATTTAATGTTAAAAAGTGTTTAAAACTTAGCTACATGCACAACTTACATTTTCATATCGATTTATTTGACAAAAGAATATTTACAAGCATAAACCGAATGCCAAAGTTACACTATGCGATAATGTGTTTTTCTGTCTCACAGCGCATCTGAATCCAAATTGATAGTCGCAATTATGGAAGAAAATCAATAACGAGAATTTTCGACATGATAACTTATTATAATGCTTTCAAAAGTGCAGCTCTGTGCTGTATTCCATCATGAATCTCTGTATTTATTTCTTTACAATTTTACTTGAAAAAACTAAGTGGAACTACAAATGAATCCTTTAAATCCTTAAAAAAACCCACACTGAGCTTTCACATATACTGATGAAATATTTAGAAGTAAAATTCAATGACTAATTTCAGCTGCACTAAGGGGTTACACACTTCTCTGTCACTGTCCAGCTTTTGAGTAGCTCATCTTAAGGCGAACTCTCGCACAACCGATTTCCTACGCACAAAAGCGCCTCATCTGAGTTTGCTTCTTTGTTTTTTTTTGATTTAGAAAGCTCCATATAATAAACCAATTGCAATTAAAATAACAAGTCCTTTAAAAATATTTATTTCTTTTTTATTTATTATGCTATCTTATTATTTTATAAAATATTTAATATTTTTTCCAGCTTTAGATTCTTAATAAAAACTACTTTTATTTTTTCGTTATTAAGTAGCAATTCGTGTATGTTCTTGAGGAAAATCATAATAATATCTATTTGCTGAAGAAGTTATTAAAAGAAGTTAATGAAAATAATTTTTATTAAATAAATTAAAAACATTTTCCGATACAGTCTAAAGAGTTAATAGAAATATATTTTATTTTAATTAAACTTTTGCTTCAGCACATTCACTAGTTTTTCCTTTATTTGTTCACAATAAGAAAAAAGCTCTAACCGTTTATAAATTTCATAAGCCAGGAGCACACAGGCACTTACGATGTTTTCTCTCTGCTTAAATTGATAAATTATTCTTCAACGCGTTTTTTCGATTTATAAGAAACGTCCTTTATATTGCCACATGATTGCTAAGATCCTATTTTCATAGCATATGCCAACTATTATTTTTGAATAGTTGGCATATGATTACGCGCCCTGGATCTTTTCATGTTTAGCACGCTCTTACAAAAGGACGCAAAATAAAAAAAAATTCATAAAATTATTTTTTCAAATGAATTTGCATTTCAATTTCATAAAGAGTTTATGAAAAAATATTATTTTTATATCAATTAAATGGAGAGATATTTAACGCAATAAAATAACTATTTTATTAGTCGTTTACGTTTATGAAACTTACATACGTATTCCCTTACGAAATTAGTGTGTGTTATCTTATCTATTTAGCAGACAGGCAAGACTACACGGCTTATAACACAAACAGCAAAAGTCTGGAAAATAGATCATTGTTTTTTTATTTTTATTATTATTATTTTTTTTTTTGTTTGGTGAATATATACATATATTAATGTAGATAAATAATCGTACAGATAATAATATCAGTCCGCCAACTAGACGATTTCCAAGTAATTGTATTATATCAAATATTTATTTTTAATGCTGATTAATAATAACACTTATGATGAGAATAATTGGGGGGCGCTAAATACACTCATAACTGACAATATTTAACACTTAACGAGTCTTGTAAACACTTAGCCAGACTTGGGCACATGTACTCGTAGTTACTTAGAACAACGAATTTACCATGCATGTGAACAGTCATTCATTTCAAGTAAGCAAATGTTCTTGGAACTCACTATAAGTCACTACTTTTACACGCCAAATATTTTACATTCTATTCTATTGAATGTATTAAAACTTAATAATGTCTGCTTTTTAAGTAGACGAGTTTGTTACCTTGAGAAAACTATTGATTGTTTATTATCTTATCAAAAGAATGTTTATTACTCTATAAACCAACATTAATAATGGAGGCAAAAGCTATTTAACAAACGAATTGTTATAAATACTATTGCAGTTGCCAAGTGTATTTGTTTTTCCTTGTAATTTATAAAAGAGAATACGTATAAGAGAACAGTGTGTCCTAGTTTGGACTGCTTTTCCTACAAACCAAAACGAAAATAGAATACGTTTGTAACCAATAAAACAAATAAAAAATTAACAAACTAAAGTGTTAATGTGATAAATGTTAAATCAATAAATTGACTCATTATATTGGATATTAAAAGTAACAAAAACAAAAGAAAAAAAAAAACGAATCAATAGGAAAACAGCGGCAATATTTATGTTTCACTTTAAATATTTGTAAAACGACGAAATAGACAAACATGCTGATGTCAGTGGGAAAATGATCTTTTCAATTCAGATTTACATGCTGAGAATAAATCAACGGCCTCTATACAGCGTAGAAGAAGATTTAGGCGATTATATTGAATTGATGCCAGATAGTGCTTCGATTAACGATTCATTACCAGGGACCAATGTTGATATTTTAACTCAGAAAAGCGGCAAAGAATACAATTTTATATGTGCCCTCAGCTTGTGCTAGCTTAGACACGAAGACTCATTCCATATTGCGAAGAGTCCCAATGTAATCAGAATATTCCTAGTAGATGTATATTTAGGAGGCAGTTATTTTTTTTTTATTTTTTAACTTCTTTGGTATATCAAACATTATAATTATTGTATACATATTTATTTAAGAAAACTTGTTCAAATATTTAATAGAATATCGGCGCATATAAGAGCAAAAGAACTACACTATATAGAACTTACAAATGTTTTTTTAAAATTTTAAAGTCGTTGAGCACCAACGACTGAACGCATGTATGTATGTATGTAAGTTTGTACAAGAGAAACTTGTAAATACTTGCTACCAGGAGACTTAAAATTTCCTTCACAAAATTAAAGTGATTAATTTCGGCAATTTTTAGATTTATGTTTTGCACTAAGCGATTTGAGATAAAATCTTTTAGAGGATTAATTGGCGTTACCTGCTTGTAGAAACAAACTCTTTGATGTTGCTTTTGCCATATGCAATATTTTCAGTTTAATTTAAATGAAACACTTTTCAATTGAAATAATTTAATATTTAACTGCCCATACCAGCTCGGCGGAATGTTTATATCCTTAAGTTCAGATTTTGCAGGATTTTGAAAAATTACAAATACAAACTCTTTTTATACTATTAAGATTTTGAATGTTTGAAATATTTCAGATACAGATTGTTGTTTCCCTGCAAAAAAGAGCTTTTATATCACATGGATCTGTTTTTCTTTTACCACACGGTGCTAAAATTGATTGTGGCAATTATGTGTATTAATCCATTCTTAAAACTGTAGCCTTACAAGTACTACGTCTCTGCACACAACACTTTCAAATTAATCATGCTACCGTAACCATACACAGCTTGAAGGTTCCTCATTGTGTTCAACGACTGCCAATCTTTTTGTGCATTTTCGTCAATTGCATTTAGTAATTTATTGCAACCGAATGGCTTTTCATCAAATCAATATTTGAGTTATATGAGTTTTATTTTGGTTATTAAATTCGTTCAATTTAATTAGAAATAGATTACAAAGCAAATGACACCTTGAAATGTTTCGAAATTCCAGCGGGATTTCATTATCTCATTGCTTTTGCTGCAACAGCAAATAGCAAGTTTGTTAATAAAATACAAGGACCTTTTTTTCAATAAAGCAAAACTTCACCCTTTCACCTCTTCACCCTAAAACGCTTTTTTATTTGATGACTTATAAATTCCTCCAGCTTTTCGAATTAGCTGGGGCATTCTCGGCTATACTGAAGTGGCTTACTTTGCTATTCCCAATGCAGTTCAAAATTCCGTGTAGCTTAAAAGCTTTTCTAATTTTTTAAATGCTTAAATCGTATGTTAGAACAATTACCATATTCAGTTTAATAATTGTTTAAATATTTGAACAAACACGCTGCAAATTTATTTCCATTTTTTTTGAAGATTGAATTAATTTTTGAAGATCACATGCAGATCGCTTATATTTCAATTGTGTTTATGTTATACGAATTTCTTTCGTCTGAATTTCTTTCGATGTCGATGTTGCCTAATAAAACACTTCTATAACACTTTCTCGTTTCTCGTCTGTCGTTTATATACTATAGCGCGGCTTTATATAAATATTATTGTGGTAGAACTGATTCAGTTCACTCACTATCTATAGAATACAATCTATTTAATGATCTCCAGTTTGCTTATTCAGAGATAATTTAATTTCTTACACATACGGGCACGGGTGTTTTATAAAACAATACAAATATGAAGTCTATAAATGAGAATATTTTCTATATTTTATTTGCATAAAATTCACTTAAGTTAGAAATTTAAAAGTTAAGACCTGCAAAATATTGCACCATGTCATGTTATTATTGAGTAAAAAGGAATGTCATGAAGTATATTTAATATACAAATACATTCTATGATTATTTATTGCATTTAGTCAATTTTACCTCGTTTTGGAGCACCCTCTTTTGGCTTATTATTTGTATCATTTCACACATACAATATAATTACACACCCACTACACTTGTTTGTTTATAATGGAATGTCTGAATGTTTAATCACAAAAAAGCTAAATTTTAAGCCAATATTTTCAATTAATGAAATATTTTATTATTATTTTGGATTTGAGTACATTAACTGTATTGTTTACAGGAAAGTGATCTAAAAATGTGGCGAAAAATTATAATATCAGAAGACAAAAATATTGCAAAAAATTTAATTTTTTTTTTTTTTATTTCAGTCGTTGAATTTTTAATTCATACAAATTTTAAATAAAAATAACAACACTTGATAGCAGTTATATAATGCGAATAGAATATAATCTTTTATCAAATTTCCATTTTAAGAGAAATTACCATAAAAATATAGTTTGTTAAACTATTTCGATGGCTTAATATAAAAAAGCCGTATCTGGCTTTTTTTAAGTTAATTTTGCATAACTCTGCAATTTGTATTCTAACCATTGTCTCCTTAAGGTTATACGTAAGTAACTTTAATAGCATTTGCTTGAAAGACGTCTAAAAAATTAAAAATGAGAACGTCTTTTCTATATTAGGCCACGGATTTGCAATATCACATTGTATCATTTTGCAAGCAGTAGCGGAGAGGAGGCAGAAGTACACACAAAAGATATATTTTCAATTGAAAAAATATTAAAATATTAAAATACTCAAGATTTGATAAAAATGCCTATATGAGTCCAAATAAAAAGCTTCTTTCATGAAAATATCGTCCCTGTGGAAAAATGTTATTAAGCAAATTTGTTGTTCGGAATTCTTTTGACCACAATATGCTTGAACCCTCCCAAAAGTCGACTCCACTTAAAGACTTCATCACGTGAAATTATTACCGATGATCTGCACTTGCACGCATAGAATCCAACCAACACCACGAAATAATCAATTTCAATTAATTAATTAATTTTTAAAAATATAGTGCCATGTAAAGAAAATCTTTTTGCTGTTTAGAAGCTTTATTTTCTACAAAAAATAATAATAATGCATAATGAAAACTAATCAATAATCCATTTGCATCGTTATATGGATCTGAGAAATTAATTTCAATTATTAACTGAAAACCAAAACGTAACAAAAGCCCTCCCCGCTTGTTTACGACATGGATTCTTTGAAAGATTTTAAACAAAATAATTAAAAAATTAACCATAAAACATAACGGTTTCATTTGTACACGTATGTACGTCATGCATTACGTTTTTCAACTCCTCACAAATTGTTAAAGCAAACCGCAATAAAGCAAAATTCTACTTCCTACACATTCAAGGCAATTAATTGTAGCCCACACTTTATTTTAATAAACCAAAACATTTAAAAAACACTATAAGTGAGGTCAGATTTTAAAAGCGTTTGCAGAAAAATTTACTAAAAGTTCACTGGTTGCGCCAAAAAAAACTATAAATTATTAATAAAAATTGATTATAGTCGATTACGATGCATAAGAATTTTTGAAAAATAGAAGATACAACTGCATTTTATATAACTTTATATAAAATTGTTTTGTGAAACGTTCCACAGTTTAAGTTGCTTTTGCGCTTTATTAACGTAAACACTTATGGCATTGTCTTTTCTAAGTGTTTTGCTTTTGGAAAGGACCGAGTGTTGTGTGGCGAAAGCCATTGCACATTTTCTTTTTGCTTATAAATCGGGAGTGCTGTAAATCGCCTGTAAAACAGATCCCTGCATAGCATTACCAGACTACGTTTCGTTTAACAAAAAGAAAAAAGAAGTGAAATTTCAAAGCTTTAGAACAGTTCGAAAGTTCTAAAAATTTTATAAGTTACACTTATACGTATCGTATTGTAGAATGTCCTTGTTTAGACATTTTACAAACATATTTCGCACAAGAGGTGTCCTTTTTTAAATATTTTAAAAAAATTCCGACGTACAGATGCATATTGAATGCACCCAATGCAATCAAATTTGCTTTCGTGGTTTATATACTAAACAAAAAAAAAAATATATATATATATATTTCAACTAAAAGTGTTCCCTTCTTAAAAATGTTTTGCTTTTAAAAAGAACGGTGTGTTATATTGTTAATCTGTAAATATTTAATGGACACTTGACTACAGCGTGCACAATAATTTTTCCCCCATTTCAGCTGCTTAAAAGAAAAGACAACCCCATTTTTTCTAATACCGATCAAATAAATTTTATATTTAAAAATATATATACAACTTTTTTGCGCTAGAAAAAAACAGTAGTGTTAATTTATTTATAATCTTTTTTAATTGTATCGCATTCGCGGTACCATTCTAAAATCTTTGTACTGCATCTGAACGTACTCGTGTACCTTTCTGAACTGTTCGTAAAGCGTAGAGCACATGCGCATATGCAACGATAAGAATAAACAAATATTGTGCTTTTTACTAATTTTGTGTATAAGAAAACAAAAATGTTCCCTGAGTGACTGCCGCATTTAATATGTTCGTACAGAATATGTACAAAATTTACCACTTAGTTGCATTCGTAGTGGTGTGCACATGTTGGGCTTTTCATGAGAAGGAACAGGTAGCAGTTGAATTGACACATTTAATTCCGTTTTCATTCTACTACATTTTTGTTTGTAACAATTAAAAAAGTTTTTTGTACGGAACATATTTGGGTTCACATACACATGTGCATGTATGTGTGTATGTACACGAAAAATGTTGATGGACTTTTAATAGCTATACAAACATAAAACATTAAATTTTAGTTACAACAAGCCTAATAAAAAAGGTGTAGTAAACATTGCGGGAATATTCTCTGGACGAAGCAGTTGTTAATTTTACAGAACAAACAATTGTTTATATTTTTATGTTGTACAAGACAAATTTGGAAATGTTGGTTGTGTGTTCAAATACGAAGTAATAATAGATAGTAACACTGCAATCATTTATTACGAACACATAATGATATACACACATATTTCTTATGTACTTGCACACCATGTTCACTTGCTGCGTTTACAGTGTGCGAAAAAAGTTGTCACGTAAAATTTTTCATCCGCAATACCACAATGTGGTTTATTCAGTACTACTTTAAAAGTTTACTTTCTATAAGGCTTTTGTCGTACTTTCCGCCATACTTACATAACGCTAATAGCAAAGATCGCATGCATGAAACTGGAGCTAATTTAAGCCGTATATCTACTTTTTATAATATATTACATAATATAATATAATATATAATATATAATATAATATAATATAATATAATATAATATAATATAATATAATATAATATAATATAATATAATATAATATAATATAATATAATATAATATAATATAATATAATATAATATAATATAATATAATATAATATAATATAATATAATATAATATAATATAATATAATATAATATAATATAATATAATATAATATAATATAATATAATATAATATAATATAATATAATATAATATAATATAATATAATATAATATAATATAATATAATATAATATAATATAATATAATATAATATAATATAATATAATATAATATAATATAATATAATATAATATAATATAATATAATATAATATAATATAATATAATATAATATAATATAATATAATATAATATAATATAATATAATATAATATAATATAATATAATATAATATAATATAATATAATATAATATAATATAATATAATATAATATAATATAATATAATATAATATAATATAATATAATATAATATAATATAATATAATATAATATAATATAATATAATATAATATAATATAATATAATATAATATAATATAATATAATATAATATAATATAATATAATATAATATAATATAATATAATATAATATAATATAATATAATATAAAATAATATAATATAATATATTTTATTTTCTTCTTTATTTTGTTAGAGAAAAGTGTTTGAAAGTGTTCTTGGAGATTTCGGTGTATAAAAAAGTTAAGACTTTTTAACTTCAATGGGTAATTTAGGATAATAAATTAGGAAGATTCCCAAAATAATATTATTTTTTAAACTTTGACATCTGTTTGTACTCATGCGTACATGTTTGTACCAAAATTAAATTGTATCTGATCCACATTTGCCTTCCAGGTATACAGCGATGTATTATCTAGATGACAATTTAAAAAAATTAAATAAAACTTTTAGCTGATAACTCAGTAAATTGTAATGTAATGATTTTTTTTAAATGTTTATTAAATAAAACTGATAACTCGGTTAAATAAAGAAATAATTATATTTTTATAAATTATTGTACATTGTATATATAGACTTTCGATAGTACGACAGTAAAGCTGAAGTCATTATTGTGTATTTGCGGACAATTTTTTCTTACATAATTTAAAGGGGCGGAATAATTCTATCTGACGAATTCTCACTTATTTTTACATTTTCTTCAGACAAATTTTAAAATTTTTGCCAATAATTTCGATTAAAAAAATCGATTTCGATTTGAAATGTTCATTATTAAAAATTACAGTTGAGAAAAAGCAGTGCATTTATTGGCCTATTTCCTGTAGTGAGCTAAAAAAAAGCTGCTTTAGTGGTAATAGCCCTCTAACGAGAATATTTAATAAAACGTTTATATAAAATTAAGTTTATCAAAAAATATTTTAAAGTTTCACAACATATGAAAACGGAGGCTCACTCCGCCTCCTAATGAGAGTTACATGCAGGATTAGCTTGCCAATAGCTGCTTATCGCTCACTTTTAACTTAAAGGCAATAATAGTTACAGGCTTTTGCTGGTTTTGGGGGAAAATATTAACAAAATAACTTAAATTGTTGTTCTATTACATGCTTTTTAAGTAAGACTTACATACACCAACTGAGCAAGAAAGAATGTTTAGCGGAAAGGTTTAACTGCAGATAAGGATAAGAAACTAAAAATTTTGATTTTGGGAAACATAAACTAAACTAAGAAATTAAGTATGACGGTAAAGCCGATGCATTGATTGGTATATGTAAATGTTTTCTATAACTAGAAAAAAAACAAATGTTGTGGATTAAAACCGAATTTTTGAGCTTTTAAGCACTTGTAAGCGATGCCTCTTGCTCAATTGAGCGACGCATGTACATACATATGTATATATTTATTGCGTCAAGTAAGTGAAATGTTTTTAGTATAAATAATTATTAAAAATATAGCATTAGATTATTTAAGTTAAACAAATTGCTGCATTTTAATAACAAAAATCTTTAATATAACTTTTTATGAGACGGAAATTTTCCAAATGCGCATGCTTGACGTGATTACCGTATAGCTACACTATGCATATATATGTATACTCGTACACATTTGGCATACGTATGGATGAGTGTTTGTGCTGATATAATTAGTGAGTGATAGATTTTTTTAATTTCCATCATGTTAGTTATATACGAATATTGCCGGCATGAATACTCATACTTTCCTTTAGTTTTTAGTAGCAGCCTAAATGGTGACAGATGTTCTCACAAAAATAGTTTATCCCTTGTCATCTAAAGTGTAATAAGTGCATTCGTTTGTACAAATAAAATGGTAGGAAAACAAAAAAAAAAAAAAAAAAAAAAAAAAAAAATTGTTAAATATGCAAGTATGTCAGGCGTCCGCACTTGTCATATGATACTTTAGGAGGACGACACGCGCTCTTTAAACAAAGTGTATTTCCTTCTTAGTTATTATTACTTTTGCAGCGATGTGCGCGCAAATGTGTTTCCAACAAGTATTGAAACTAATATCGAAGAACTATAACAAAATAACAGTAAATAAGAGGAGCAAGCATCTGTCACCATATAATTTTTTCCCTTTACGTAGATTTCGTTCGCATTAACGCTCCAACACTTTAAGTGGCGTAGCAGTATAAATAAAAATGACGTGTACGGCCTTCTTCCTCAGTTCACGCCATTTCCAACATGGCACAATGATGTTAATGATGTTGATGATGTTGTTATTAGACATCATTAGAAAAATGGAAATTCAAATCCAACAGCAATCTCAATGGCTTGTGTAATTATTCAATTGTCTCTGATTAAATGTGCAAATTTGTTCAAATGTTGCAAGATTTATTCTTTTTTTTCTTTCAAACACGACTAATCATCATTTATTGCTCAAACGGGCTGTAGTTCATTATAAGTATTTAGATACATAATATATTTTAATTTATATGAAAGCTAAGGGTAAACGAGAGATGCAGTGAAGAAGACGGGGAGTGATAGACAATATTTAGGTTTAAAAACGGAAATTGCAATTTATAAGCGATTTACACATTTTTTACAATTTCTTGTGTATTAAAGTTAGTTGCCATGTGGAAAATTTATTCATTTATTTATTCAATTTTCTTACACTTATACCAATACTTATAAACAATAAAGATAAAAGTAAGGAAAAGAATTAATAAATAGAGTGAGGAAAACGTAGTAAGAAGCAATGAAGTAATTGCTCATATAACTAATACGGTTTTCAAAGACTCGTTAGTTTTATTTAGATTATTAGAGAAGTCATACTGAGATAATTCAGTTGGTTGTATAAGCTTTCGCTTAAGTAGCGAAACCACTTAGTAAGCCCTTTAGCTAATAGAATATCAAATATTTTGTACCGTCTACCATATTTATCAAATCTGTAATAAATACGACTGGTTATCAATTGAGTGTAAACTATAGACGGATGTCAAAAGAATAGCAATATATGAAGCAATATAGTGGCACACTGCGTGTAATCTAAGGTATACTACAGATACGCACGAATGCATCGCTTTCTCACAGCTGTATAGCTCAAGAACGAATGAGCTGAATTTAACGGTTCTCTTAACTGAACGAAATGATCTAGAAGGACTTTTAAGGATCGACTTTAACTCTTTACCGTGCCATTAAATTCCAAGAACTGATTCGTTCGTTTTATGTCAGCAGCAATTTTTGATAGAAGTGTGGCACATATTAATTTTTTAATAATTTTTAATATTATATATAAATAAACCTTTTAAATTTTTTTTAATAGCATTTAAAAAAAAACAAATAATTAAGCTAAATTTTATTTTCTTTAATAATTTATTTTTATATTATTTTTTTTTCTTTCGGAGGACACAACAACACCTTTTGCAAACAAGGCTCTAGTAGAATGACTCAAGGAATTGCTCACTTAAAGTAACAATTTACCACAATTCTAATAAACGGCCTCAAATGCCTCGCTAGCAATAAATGTTCTCATATATGTAACTATAGTCTGTTATCCTTTAATACTTCAGCTATCTGAAGACTCAAAATGAGTTTGGCGTTTTCAAGTAGCAA